>OX439046.1:57349694-58751861 GCA_949317995.1 Acholoe squamosa
ATAATGAAATTCCAGGAACAAAGCTATATCAAGTGTACCCAGTACTGTATTTTGTTGTTGTTTTTGTTTTTTTGTAAAGTATGGTAGCCATTTGACAGTATGCAACAACAAAAAAACGAAAAAAAATAGTCTTTTCGACATTATTACATTTAAGAGAATATCCCTTTATTTTGTCCATGTCGTTGGTAAAAAGGATAAATGTCAATGTCGTTAGTACAGGGGCTCGCCAATTATCCAGCGTGGATTTCCTACACTTGATATATAAGGCCTTCTTCCCCCAAACCCTGTCCTCATGGCACAAAGGTGAGATTCAAATTCAGACCGAGACCCGTGCAATATAGATAAGAGCAATAATTGTCCCTGACGATACCCGATGATCTCTCTGCGCTTGATGGAAGAGCGATGAAATTTGGTAGGAAATGGCAGCCGATTGTACTTTTACCCAAAGTTGGTTGACAATTTTTGCTGCCCGATTTTTACACGATTCATGTCGGAGTTGAAAAGTACCAAAAGTGGGGTGACAATTTCATCAGTTTGGTGGAATCCACCCTTTACACACATTGCAGTAGGCCCCTACTTGTAATAAAATATATATTTTGTTCTTGCATCAAATTCACAACAGGCTGCTGAATGTTTGGGAAAAGATAAATTAAAATATAATTGAGGTTTGTTATCATGAATCGAACTCTACCTCTATTATCTTAGTCCCTGAAGTATCTTTTTATCCTTGTCCCTTTTATCCTTAATGCTCTAGGTTCTTTGTTATAGCAGGGTTTTCCTGTTCACTCAAGAGGCTCTATATCTCCTCTTTATCCCCTCTGTGTGTCTGTCATATTTGATATATTTTTTTTTCTGTCTAAATGGAGTTCAATAATTTTGTTACACACTCACTCTTATTTTTGCTGACCCCAAGAAATGATGTCATGGCATCGCCCACGCAGCAGAATTACATAAGAAACATAAACAAAATGCTGACCACCATAACCCTCATGATGTACCCCAGATGAGACAGACATTAGTATGACTAATAAGTAGTTAATACAGAGAGTAACAGTGGCACACCTCCAGTTGCCTCACCATCAGCATTGCATGATGGAGTTACGTATATAGTGGACTATTTTTAGTCAGTGAGTGACTACTGTACACCTGCCTGGACCAGAGCATGTGCTTTTCTATTAAAAGCACAAGAAAGGTCCTCTCCCTACCAGCCCAAAAGTACCGAAACACCCCGCGTATAAGCCATAGCTAATACATCATTTCTGAGGCTAACATTCTATGGCTTGCTTATACTAACTTATATATCATTCTCCCAAATGCAGGGTGCGGCTGTAACACGTACAGGTGCAGCTTTACGCGGCCTTTTACGGCAACCCTTGGACCTTGTCTGGCTTAAGTAGCATCATGACAACTAAATATCTTAATCCTGATACCTGATACCACTACCAAAGGGCCAATAAAACATATTGATCAGTAACCTTAACCCTTTGAGTTCAAGGCCCACATGATTCTCTGGATCCCTGTTATCATGTTACACTAATGCAGTGCTCTGTGTTTGTACATCATGCCAACCTTAAATCAGTAATGTATCAATTCATTGAATATATGAGTCACACTGAAATAAATGGATCTAATTTCACTTAGTCAAAACGTAGAACATATGACTAACATTTTACAAACAATGATCAGTTGCATAGTAACACTGAGTAACATATTCAGGCAAGCTAGCTTGACTTAGTTCAAAGAAAAATATGGTAAAAACTTTTTCTTCACACCAGGTGGCAGTGCATTTTGTATAAGAATTTTTATTGAAGTCTATAGATGTCAAAATAATGTGATTTTCACTGACTTTTGACTGTGATTTTCACTGACTTTTGACTTATTCAGTCTTTCGCAATTCAACCTGGTATAGCCTGATCAAATGCTCCTAATATATTAAAAAAAAGTATTGACATTAGAATGGGCTAACAAATTACTAATAATATCAGGCAAGTGCTCACATTACTAATGGTCAGCTACAAAATGCAAAGATAAGATAGGAAGTTTGGACATGTGCTTTTTGATAACCTTTGCCAAAAAGTTAGTTTGGCGTACTAACATTTGAGAATCTTTTTTTTTCAGTGCATCAATAGGGCCTTGGCGAATTAGGGAAAGGTCATTATTTATCAACAGAGGGGCGCATAAGAGGGGTCTGAAATTTTTACGCCCCTCCCCCTTCAAACCCACCAGCCCCCCCCCCCCCCCGTTGATAAATAATGACCACTCCCTTACTCACTGGCCCAGTGCCCCATTAATGTATCATAACGATCGTAACGTAACGCCCCCCCCCCCTTATTTAAGTACCATTTGGCCTTTCCACAGCTATATTGACTGGCCTTCTGTTGACTGAGGGTCATAGAAAAGCACACGTTGGCAGTAATGGTGAATGGCACTGTGATCAATGCTGGTCTACGGTCTAAGAGTGGGGTTGTATAAATGTATGTCGGGCCTTAATGCACCAGGTTCCTGAGAGATATTATGCTGACTATGGACAATTAGAACATAATGCTACCACCCATATGACATACACTCTTACACTGCAGCCGAGTAGTGTTCTATTGGTGGTGAGAAAATGTGGCTAAATGGATGGGATTGTTTAGTACAAGAAAGTGTGATTGGGGGGATAGGAAGTAGAACTGGGGTTGTGCAATGATAGCTATCATATCCAGCCTAAACGCATTCTGATGGTTCCGGACCACTATGTCCATAAATAAGGCTATTTACTTGTGATGACTTGAATTACAGACTTTTCATCTAAAACGGGCTTCCCTAGCCCACTTAAAAGGGTCTATATCTCCTCTTTCCTATCCCCTCAGGATGTGTGTGGTGCACATATGCGTGGGCACTGACACATTCCTCTGTTAAATTATCAACCTGTGAAGCACGGGATAGCCACTTAGTGCCGCTAAAGTGCTGTAAAACACAAATCAATCAATTAATCAATTTTCACCTAAAACTGAGGGGTCAAAATAGGAAGATTTTGAGAAACTATTTACATGTTTTTCTCAGAAGAAAAATAGGTTTAAACCTCAATCGGAAACAATTCCAGTGCATTGCTAGTAAGTATACTTAAATTGTCAGCACTGCATGAGGATGACCAAAGAACATAAAACATGGGGCATTATCTCAAGTTGAATCCAAGGGGCCAGCACTGCATCCCCCCATGAAATAATCCTTCCCCAGTTACTTTGTCCTTAAAGGCCAAATAACTTGTTATTTTTTGCCGAATATAAAATGAAATTTAGCATTTGAATATAAGTTGTGTGCTGGCACTATATCGCATGTGTAAAAAATAGAGTCCATATACCAAGCCAATGCAGTTTTCATCTTTAGAACCCCCTACACATGCACACACCTGTATCTAGCCTATGTCCTTTTGAGGATTTGGTTTGGGATAACAAATATAGGCTGAATAGAGTTTAGATAATGAAATTCCAGGAACAAAGCTATATCAAGTGTACCCAGTACTGTATTTTGTTGTTGTTTTTGTTTTTTTGTAAAGTATGGTAGCCATTTGACAGTATGCAACAACAAAAAAACGAAAAAAAATAGTCTTTTCGACATTATTACATTTAAGAGAATATCCCTTTATTTTGTCCATGTCGTTGGTAAAAAGGATAAATGTCAATGTCGTTAGTACAGGGGCTCGCCAATTATCCAGCGTGGATTTCCTACACTTGATATATAAGGCCTTCTTCCCCCAAACCCTGTCCTCATGGCACAAAGGTGAGATTTAAATTCAGACCGAGACCCATGCAATATAGATAAGAGCAATAATTGTCCCTGACGATACCCGATGATCTCTCTGTGCTTGATGGAAGAGCGATGAAATTTGGTAGGAAATGGCAGCCGATTGTACTTTTACCCAAAGTTGGTTGACGATTTTTGCTGCCCGATTTTTATATGATTCATGTCGGAGTTGAAAAGTACCAAAAGTGGGGTGATAATTTCATCAGTTTGGTGGAATCCACCCTTTACACACATTGCAGTAGGCCCCTACTTGTAATGAAATATATATATTTTGTTCTTGCATCAAATTCACAACAGGCTGCTGAATGTTTGGGAAAAGATAAATTAAAATATAATTGAGGTTTGTGAATCGAACTCTACCTCTATTATCTTAGTCCCTGAAGTATCTTTTTATCCTTGTCCCTTTTATCCTTAATGCTCTAGGTTCTTTGTTATAGCAGGGCTTTCCTGTTCACTCAAGAGGGTATATATCTCCTCTTTATCCCCTCTGTGTGTCTGTCATATTTGATATTTTTTTCTGTCATGAATATGAACTTCACTGTCTAAATGGAGTTCAATAATTTTGTTACAGACTCACTCTTATTTTTGCTGACCCGAAGAAACGACGTCATGGCATCGCCCACGCAGCAGAATTACATAAGAAACATAAACAAAATGCTGACCACCATAACCCTCATGATGTACCCCAGATGAGACAGACATTAGTATGACTAATAAGTAGTAAATACAGAGAGTAACAGTGGCACACCTCCAGTTGCCTCACCATCAGCATAATTATAGTGGACTATTTTTAGTCAGTGAGTGACTACTGTACACCTGCCTGGACCAGAGCATGTGCTTTTCTATTAAAAGCACAAGAAAGGTCCTCTCCCTACCAGCCCAAAAGTACCGAAACACTCCGCATATAAGCCATAGCTAATACATCATTTCTGAGGCTAACATTCTATGGCTTGCTTATACTAACTTATATATCATTCTCCCAAATGCAGGGTGCGGCTGTAACACGTACAGGTGCAGCTTTACGCGGCCTTTTACGGCAACCCTTGGACCTTGTCTGGCTTAAGTAGCATCATGACAACTAAATATCTGAATCCTGATACCACTACCAAAGGGCCAATAAAACATATTGATCAGTAACCTTAACCCTTTGAGTTCAAGGCCCACATAATTCTCTGGACCCCTGTTCTCATGTTGCACTAATGCAGTGCTCTGTGTTTGTACATCATGCCAACCTTAAATCAGTAATGTATCAATTCATTGAATATATGAGTCACACTGAAATAAATGGATCTAATTTAACTTAGTCAAAACGTAGTACGTATGACTAACATTTTACAAACAATGATCAGTTGCGTAGTAACACTGAGTAACATATTCAGGCAAGCTAGCTTGACTTAGTTAAGAGAAAAATATGGTAAAAAGCTTTTTCTTCACACCAGGTGGCAGTGCATTTTGTATAAGAATTTTTTATGGAAGTCTATAGATGTCAGAATAATGTGATTTTCACTGACTTTTGACTGTGATTTTCACTGACTTTTGACTTATTCAGTCTTTTGTAATTTAACCTGATATAGCCTGATCAAATGCTCCTAATATAGTAAAAAAAAGTATTGACGTTAGAATGGGCTAACAAATTACTAATAATATCAGGCAAGTGCTCACATTTTACTAATGGTCAGCTACAAAATGCAAAGATAAGATAGGAAGTTTGGACATGTGCTTTTTGATAACCTTTGCCAAAAAGTTAGTTTGGCGTACTAACATTTGAGAATCTTTTTTTCAGTGCATCAATAGGGCCTTGGCGAATTAGGGAAAGGTCATTATTTATCAACAGAGGGGCGGGCTGGTGGGTTTTCACGCGGATGTGCGAAAATGTTTTACCCCCCCTCCTTGTCAGCGGTCAACATTTTTTGTGCCCCCCCCGTGCCTGAGAATTTTCGCGACCCTCTTTGATCTATAGTAGTGCAGGCTTTTTGGCTAAAAAGAGGATAAAAGTTTTTATCCCCCCTCAAGAGGGGTCAAAATTATTTTAGCCCCCCCCCATGAGAGGGGTCTGAAATTTTTACGCCACCCCCTCAAACCCACCAGCCCCTCCCTGTTGATAAATAATGACCACTCCCTTACTCACTGGCCCAGTGCCCCATTAATGTATCATAAGGATCGTAACGTAACGCCCCCCCCCCTTATTTAAGTACCATTCGGCCTTTCCACAGCTCTATTGACTGACCTTCTGGTGACTGAGGGTCATAGAAAAGCGCATGTTGGCAGTAATGGTGAATGGCACTGTGATCAATGCTGGTCTAGGGTCTAAGAGTGGGGTTGTATAAATGTATGTCGGGCCTTAATGCACCAGGTTCCTGACAGATATTATGCTGACTATGGACAATTAGAACATAATGCTACCACCCATATGACATACACTCTTACACTGCAGGCGAGTCGTGTCCTATTGGTGGTGAGAAAAGGTGGCTAAATGGACGAGATTGTTTAGTACAAGAAAGTGTGATTGGGGGGGATAGGAAGTAGAACTGGGGTTGTGCAATGATAGCTATCATATCCAGCCTATACGCATTCTGATGGTTCCAGACCACTATGTCCATAAATAAGGCTATTTACTTGTGATGACTTGAATTACAGACTTTTCACCTAAAACTGAGGGGTCAAAATAGGAAGATTTTGAGAAACTATTTACACGTTTTTCTCAGAAGAAAAATAGGTTTAAACCGCAATCGGAAACAATTCCAGTGCATTGCTAGTAAGTATACTTGTCAGCACTGCATGAGGATGACCAAAGAACATAAAACATGGGGCATTATCTCAAGTTGAATCCAAGGGGCCAGCACTGCATCCCCCCCATGAAATAATCCTTCCCCAGTTACTTTGTCCTTAAAGGCCAAATAACTCGTTATTTTTTGCCGCATATAAAATGAAATTTGGAACGTATCTCACTAAAACATTAAAGGCTCACTCAAATTGGTCTAAGTGAACCTTTACCATTCCATGTCTCCTCAATGGTTAAATAATATCCTGAGGCGACTGTTCAGCATGGAAATCAGGCTCGATAACCCACCCTGATACTACTCCCGGTCCTCGAGCTGGATTCTGAGCTGAAATCAATCTTGGGAGAAAAAAAGCTGCAGGCATAGCCATCACTACTCAAAAAGCCTAGCAGAGGCTCAGCCTGCAGAGCCAATACACATCATCAATTTTTTTTTCTTTAGATCAAAGGAGGCAATTAATGGTAATTAAGCTGGAATACACATCTAGTATAATTTAGGACTGACCAAAGGCTGTTGAACTGTTATCAATAACCGCTGACCGGTGAGGTTGGATGAAAACATGAGTCAAGAACGTAACAGAGACTGATATAGTTTTATACTTTTTTTTTATTTATCACCTTTGCAATAATCGCGTCACTCTTAATCATTCAAAAATACACGCTTTGGATAATATCTTCTTACAACGCACACAAAGTCAAGCATATTAAGCAGACACCGTTACTGTGAGCATTAACATTATGCGACTTTTTATAACAAGTATAATTGCTCCAAGCAAACACGCTGTTTGGGTAGTATTCTGAGATATTTGTACTTCAAAATATACATAATAGTTATGATAACATTTATAGCATGTCAAGAGATGACACTAATTCATTTAGCAGTAGAAGTTTTCACACAGTAGGCTATCGTATTAGTAGCATATATTCTGAAGCCAAAGTCAAGTGTTCATGTTTTTCTTTAGTTTTAAAAGCTACACTTAACCATTTAGGAGCCTCACGTGCATGTATCTGTCATCATTATGCACTGTTTGGCCCTTGAAGGGTTAAGCCATGAGTTTTTTTTTTCTTTTGCGACCATGATACCCACCTACATATCAGGCGCACCTCGCACAGAAGTCCACCCCAACTTAGGCCCATCCTATTGGGCGCAATCTCAGCAACAAATATTGGTAACATTATCATCTCACCGGTTATATCTAACTGTACATCAATTCTCAGTAATTTACACATTGGAACCATGCTCAAGATATTTTCGACCATTTAGCGTTTAAAAAAGACATCTACAAAGGAACCATCTTTGCAGAAGAAAAATCTCTTTTCAAAAGATTGGATTGTTTGGGTTGATGTATATGTGTATCAACAATACCAAGTAGTGCATGTATTTATAAGTCTTGCTAGACATCAGTCAGGATAAAGCTACATATTTACACTAAACTGTTTTTTAATCAAATTTACATCCTTCTTTATTTGTGACAAATAAAGGTTTTAACGTATGTTTAATGGGAGAGTATACAAATGACAAATATGGCAAAAAGAGAATTCCCTCGAAATAACACAGAAACATAACATAAAGTCCAGATCTCTTTGAATTATTATCAGCAGAACAGAAACATACAATTAAAGGAAAGAAAGGGGGAAAATGATGGATAGGTGGGATGCAACACTGAATTCTGATAAAGGTTCTTTCTATTTCCTTTACCATAATGATTATGCCTCGCTGTATTTGATATGAATGAAAACCTTGATAGTAAATCTAATCAATTAGTTCATGACATACATGTGAAGTTTTTCAGCTATGTCATTCAGTAGACATTCTTCATATAAACTGTTAGGCTGTTACATAGTCGAGATGCAGAGAAATTGTTCTAACCGGGTTATGTGTCATGGCGTATGCAATTGGATACAATGGACATGAAATACTAATCCAACTAAAACTACATAAATCAGACCTGAAACAACGAACTGATAATAATTCAACAAATATCCTCTATCATGATGGATAAAAGAAATGGACTCATATATCTAATAACTTTGTAGAATATAATTATACATGTGTTCTTCCATCATTTATCTATAATATAGTAATGCTTCTTCAGGTGATTCATACCTTGTGTGTACCTAACCCTTTCAGGGCAGCGTGATGCCTCAAGGTGTAATGCTTTATTTGTTAGTCATGATGCACAAATGCATTGCTGGCGCATTACCTAATGCCAATGCATTGATGCATCATGCCAACCCTTCAGGCGTCTACTATTCCGGTAAGATTGGCAATAAGCATTAATGCAGCCTTGGGTACCGGTGCTGCATTCACACATTATGACGACGAAAGGCATGATTGTGCATTCAAGCATTACGCTGCCCTTACAGGTTTGGGGCACAAAAAGGGTGCTTTTCAGGTTGAAAACTCCTAGTTTTCCCCACCTGACTTGGACCTAAAAGCACACCTTTCTGGCCTCATGAATAAGACTATAGTTGAGATAATACTTTTCTACAAGTCTACATTCTCAGGTTGTCTACCATGTACAACTTGTACAATTCTGCTACACTCAGCCTTTATTCAGCAAGTCTCTCAGCTTTGCATTGCCTTTGCATTACATGATCACAAGTAAATCCTAATAATGTGAAAATAAACTGATATCTGTAATGCACTTTTGAAGACAGGGCTCCAAATAAAAATTATAACATAATAATACAACTGAATAATGGAACTATCATATATGACTAGTTCACAGGTGTGTTTGTGGACATCTAGAGTCTATCCCACATAAATTTTTATTTTATCGATTTTTCACTTCTTTTTTTTTTGCAATCAAGTCCACAAACTATGCCTGTGTAAAAAAAGTTACTATATAATGTGAGTAGAAAGTACTGAAAGTCTGTGTATAATACTTAGTAACCCTTTAAGGACAGTCCTTCTGTTGCAGTAATGTATCAATGCAGCATTGGTGACTAACCAGTGCCACATTCATGCATCATGCCGAGGGTAATGCTTCAGTGTGGAAGGGTCGGATTGATGCAGTGCTGGCGAGTTATTCGATAGCACTGTAATGGTGCATCGTGACTACAAATGAGGATGAAGCCTTAAGGCATCATACTGGCCTCTAAAGGGTTAATGTCAACAATTCATACTGTATGGAATCAACTTTGGAACATGTAGAGAATCAAAGACTTCTATATTCTCACATTTATAACATGAAATATGGTAATAAATGAGTAAAATCTCACAAATCATATTGTACATATGGCTATGATACTTTACATACAGCCATTTTAAAGTGATGTAATCCCCTGGAATTGTCCAATGTTTTCCATTACAAAAAGAAAATGGTAAGGAAAATCCTTCTTTAGCACGCACTATAATAATACTTAATCTCTTAATTATACTACCTTTTCAATTCTTAATCCCAAGGGTTTACATGTTTTTCACAGAGATGCCACCCTGAATCAATGACCGACCATAAAACATTTCTATGATTTACAAAGCAATTCAACATAATCTACTCAGAACTTCCAGTGAAAATAATAAATCGGTGGAATATCAGGAAACACGGTATCTCTGACTTGAAGCCTTGCGATCGACTAATTTCCGTTGCATTTTTGTTTGGAGTATTTGAACCTGAGCATATTCCAGAGAAGCGCACCATTTCTTTTTTACTGTCTGCAAATAGTATCTTAATTCAGTCTGTAAAACAGCTTACATTCCTTCATCTTATTATATCAGTTCAAGATGAGGATAAACTTGTAATGTCAGTTCAAGATGTTCAAATTTGGGTGGTTGGTAGAAATGTTGCACATTGCTACCACTATTTTAACTTGAGACATTTCACTTATATTTGTTAATATTCATTCATACCTCATCTGATATATAATCAAACTAGAACCAGGTATACATTTTAAGTGCATAATAAGTGCATTGATAAGAGAGTATGCAAACAAGTTCTCACTCAGGGCAACGCTCACAGAAATATATGTCACTGTGTCAAAATGCACCATAGCTCACTCAATAATATCACACATTGCATAAATTCAAATATTTGCGACCATATCCATAATATATTCATTTCTGTATGGATTATTTGACTATTGGTTCAAATGTTCTGCATCTTCTTCGGTAATTTCCTCAACAAGAATGTCATCGTATTCTTCATCTTCTTCGTCGTCTTCCTCAACCATGCGCACAAACTTAGTAGATGATCTCCTTCGCCGAAGTGGACTGGGCATCTGGAACATAGAACAATGAGTAATATTTTTCAACAGTGTTAAGAAGATTTTACTTAACCCTTATAAAGCGGGTATTCCACTGCTGCTGATCGGCCGAATTTTCGCTAACCCGATTATTTTTTTATAATGCAAAAGTATAGAAAAGAAATCAGTGGACGCCAGTGTAATACCCGCTTAAAGCGGCATGACACCTCAAGCCTAATATAGTAGTAACCACACATACATACCATGGTTTATATGCAGTCTGAGCCTAATGCACCTTATAAGGTGCTCCTCAACTCAGGGTGTGGCTTATAGGTGGGGTAAACCCACTTACCGCAAACCCCCTCATATATGCCACACCCACGTATAGGCCACATCCTGATTTTAACAAGAAGCTATAAGCCGCACCTGGGGTCTGAAATGGTGCTGAATCCTTAGCAAAGTTTATACATGTTAAACCCCTCGTATTTATAGCTGCGCCCTCAGTTCAGGGAGAATCTATAAGCCACAGTAGGGTTCTGAAATGGTCGATTTTGACCACTTTATTACTAATCTAATGCAATTTTACCCCACCTTTTAGGCACAACCCCTTTTTTTGAGGTTTCAATGAGGTGCGGTAGGCCTCGGATTCGCTAGAAGATGGAGGCCGGGATTAATTTAGGACACCCTAGTACATTAAAATAGTAAGGAGTCCTCGCCTATAAGGTGCACCCTGAGTTTAGGTACAACACTCTATGAGGCGCAGTTGAGGGTCATCTTGGCGTAAAGCTGTGTCTTATACACGAGGTATTACGGTAATAACAATAGGGCATAGCGTGTTAACCCTTTCAGGGCTACATGATGCCTCCTGGTTTGTGGTCACCATGATGTACCAGGGTGGTACTGTGCGGGCAAACCAATAGGATAAGCATAATGCATGAATGTATCCATGGCGAGTTAGTTGTCTGGGCTGCATTCATGCATCATGTTGACCAATGTGAATGATACATTGATCTTGAAGCGGCACATAATCATTTAATCCTTTGGTAGTGTATCAAGCCCATAGGTTGGGCATGATACATGAATGTAACCCTGGTGAGTTACTCGCCAGGCTGCATTCATGCATCATGACGACCAATGAGCAGGATGCATTCATTTATTAACAGCCCTTAAAGGGTTAAGAGGTTAAAGCAATGTGCTGGATGTAAAGGACTAATTTCCAATAGAAGCACGTTCACAGATGAAGTACCTACCAGGTCAAATTGTACAAAAGATCTAAATGACTTTGCAATCAAATTTTATCTTATAACTTGGATATAGCTTAACGCACTAAATTACACAATCAAACACAACTCACACTTTGTTCCAGCAGTGGGAAGTGCTAGAAATGAAATTCAGACTATCGGTGACTGCCATAAGATAAATTAATCGGTCAAATACATTGTATTGAAATAGAGGCACATACAATAAGCAGGTGTTTCATTTCATGACTGTGAAAGCTAACTCAGAGTAAGATACTATTATGATGGCAAATGTATCTATTCCAGGTAATTGTTCTACAGGAGGAGCTACAGTCAGCCACCTGGGGGTAAAACCATGAACTATCCAAGAGGCAAGTGCTGCCACCCAACAGACCCATTGAATAAGTACCGTAAGCACCTTTCAATTGATTATTAGGGGCCGTCCATAAATTACCTCAAACAGGAGGGGTGGGGGGGGGGGGTTCTCGAATTTTGACAAAGTGTGACAGGGGGTGGGGGGGGGAGGGTGCTTAGCCAGTGTGATGTAATTTTTGAGGGGGGTGTTGGCTGTGTGTGACTAAGTGTGACAGGGGGTGGGGGTGTTGAAAACGGCCGAAAAAGGTGTGACGTAATTTATGGATGGCCCCTTACACTCGCCCTCCCCTTATAACTATAGCAGCATTGGAGTACCACTGGGACTTGGGAGGTTCTAGATATGAAGTAGAGCACACCATCATTTTTCTTGCTAAATCCCCAAACTCTAGGTGCGTCTTACACATGGGGTGTGCCTTATATGCGAGGTAGTACGGTACTTAGATTACAACGCACCTTTACCATAAAACCACACACATAAGTTGAAACTCATCAAATGAATCAAGAGGTTACCTACGGATAATAGGGTCCCCTTGAATTTAGGATAAGGCTTATGCATAATGAATTCAAGACTATAGAACAGAAATTAACCTGCAGAACATCAAATTAAAAGGCTCTGCTTATGGGACTGGCCTATCCCGGCCTATCCATCCTATGTAAACTGTGTCCTCTAGGACATGTTTTTTAGCATTAAATGAAGCCTTACTTCATCCGTGGGTGTCGTAGAGGGAGATGCACCTTCTGAGAAGGTGCGCGGTCTCATCGGGTCAAACGCACTCATTGATTCCACCGCCGGTTCTGACGTGAACGAGTGTTTGTCGTCTTCATCGTCATAGTCCTCATACTCATCATCTGTGGGAAAAAATATTCCATTTGTCTCAATATCATTGAATTTGCATACCTGGAAACATTCAGCCACATAAATGGATATCTAAATCGTCTTTGTTCTTACGATGAATATTTCCGCTTTCCACAACCTTTATCTACATTTAACTTCCTAACCCCTACATACCTATAAATTTATGAGTTCATAAATATAATGCCGTACCCCATCAGTAAAACATGTTATCTCCTTTAGGAGGGCATCAATCTCTTAAGTACGACGGATTAATGTGGAGAAATCACTGGCCAGGACTGCATTCATAAATTCTGGTGACAAAAGAGCACAACAGCATCATGAAACCCTGACTGAGTTTAAGGAATAATGAACTAGGGCTTCTGACAAGGGTCTCACCTGACGGTATAAAGAACATGGGCTCTTGGTGACAATCGTCTATGCGGGAGATGAGTTCAGCGAGGTCAGTGAAGTCGGCCTCGCGGGGTACTTCTGTCTTGTGTAACATGGGTTTGATGCGCTCGTCAGACTTCTCCTTGAAGATCTCCTCCATTAGGTGAGTCTTGGACCACGATGAGAACAGCGTCTTACCATGGTGGTAACCAATGTCCTGTACATGAAGAATGGCACAGAGGTTTTAAAGATATTTTTTTTATCAGTTATCCATTGGCAGTGGAATGTGTTTAAGTTAATCTACCAATTGAGAGCAAAGAGCAGTTTCTCATATGGACCTAGGTTTGTACTACTGATATTCTTTGTTGGTGACTGAGAAGCTGAAAGTATCGAGTCAGTCATTGGTTGTAAGACAGGGTAAAATGATAAGAAAGGAGTTGAGGTACTGTTCCATTCCTTTGGGTATAACATATATTAACTGAACCGCTAGGTCCCCTCGGTATAATTTTAATCATATCTCAATTTACAGGTAAGTCTCGAATAATTTCAAAAATATTATGTACTCAATCGATTTCTGAACCTTCTTTCATCGGAGTTGAATGAATTTTGAGTATTGACTTACGTGAATTTCATCGAAGCATCCAAACTGTAGCGTCTGGTAGCGGTCTATGGGTGGTCGGATGTACTCGCAGTACGACGCCTGTTTCACCTGCTCCAGTTGTCTCACACATGACACATACGCCAGGCGGGACTGGATTTCTGCCATGTTGGGCACCTAGAGCATGAGTGAGTGAGTAATAGATGTTTAACGCAATATCGACAGCTTAGGTCATATTCATGGCAAGAACTACATTACACAATTTCAGATGAATGCGTTGGTGCCCGAGCATATGTGCACCACACACATCTGAGGGGATAGGAAAGAGAAGGGACCCTTTTAAGTGGCCTAGACCATGAAAATAGGCAATTACATATATGTAACCAGGATCTGTTTCTCAATGGAATCAGAATTAAATGAATATTTATCATAGCTTTGAATTATAGGCATGAGACACAACTTACTTTGACATTTTCTGCCCACGGGTTCCAGCGCTTCCACAGCAGCCACCAGCCCGACAGTTCATCGCCATAGTTTGTGAGCTCCTCTTCATCCTGACTCCCAACATCTATCGCAAAGATGGACTGCGCTCCCATGGTTTTCAACACATCGGCTGGAGGGGGAAAAGTTTACAATGATATTCTGTAGCCTGGGATTTTGAAGGCACAGGTCTATTGTTATAACATGCAATGACCTATGATATTCTTTGCATCATTTTTAAGCAGGAATGAAGCCATGGACAGTAACGGGGCTCTACATATTCATGCATCAAGTCTACCCTACATAGTACACTCTTTAAACTTTAGGTGCCACTGCATCATGACCATTGGTCATCATGATGCATAAATGAAGTGCTGGCAAGTCTGCTCGTCAACACTTCATTAGAGCATCATTCCGGCCCTCAGGGGGTGTATCAACCCCGTAGGGTTGGCATGATTCATGAATGTAGCCCTGGCAAGGAACGCACCAGAGCTACATTCATGGATCATGACTACAAATAGACACAATGCTTTAATGCATTAGCGTCCCTTATTACAAGACTTCTGTGATTTCGGGTGCTTTTTCAGGATATTCCCATTCTGATACCTGTCGATATTGCATGTTATGATGTATGTTTGTAAGGAGTGCTGATATCATGGATATCGGCACTTCTAGGAGTGCTGATATCCATGATATCAGCACTCCTAGGGCAGGGGTCGAACCCATACGGTACCCTCCTGGTTGGAAGACCAACTCCCTATGCATTGCGCCACAGGGACTGACGAGAAGTGGATGGCTAGAACCAGGTCTCTACAAGTCAATGATATGATATAAAGCCTAGGGAGGTCACTCACATATAACTAGTATACATTCAAAGTGTGAAAATATCCTGCAGTCTGGGTTGTGACCCCCCCCCCCCCTCAATACCTCTGTGTCTGCTATGGTAGGCGCCGACAGCTTGCAGTACTGTGCGCGATTGGCCTGGTTATGGGTCAATGTTGGAAGGAGGTGTGTGTACCGATAGTATAGTGGATAGCGCGTCGGGCTCCAAACCCCAGGTACAGGCGTTTGTGTCCTGGCCTGATCCACCTTTTTGGCTTCATTTGTTTTTATTAATATTAAATTGATATTCTATTGATTATTTATTGATTCTTTATTGATTAATCGTGTAATAAAGACAGTAAGGTATGGGCTAACGGGCACCGAATTCCTTGTATGGTAGGATATCAAAACTCGTGGGCTGCGCCCACTCATTTTGATATCCTACCATACAAGGAATTCGGTGCCCGTTAGCTCATACATTACTCTCTTATTAAAGCTGGATTGCTGCACCAATTCATCTCTTGAAATTAACTGCATTGTAGTTGTGCACCATGAGCTACTCGTGAAAATGAAGCTGAGAAGAAGACACATGCCGTACTTGAATAGTGAATGGACTTGCTATAAAGAGCATCATAAATGATTTAGTACTATCTATCAAAATAAACAGTGACTACTGACCAGGAAGGTTGTTGACATAGCCGCCGTCTAACAGTAGATGTCCATCTACAGGGTCACACAGCGGGGGTAGGTAGCCAGATAGTGACATACTGGCACGGACATATCGCCATAAGGAACCTACGATAATATACACATTTATTATTGTGTCGAAAACTATTATAATTTTTATAAACACTACATGTGGTATCATTCAAAATACTTTCAGCTAAACCACTGAAATATGACATATTAATGAAAATACCTCATTTTAGATAGCTACATATTCAAGATATTCTGATCTCTATTGATTGTCCAAGTCAAAATAATCATGTACCACTGGTGTGGACGCGCATCTTGGAGGCGGTGATGTCGGTGGTGATGGCCACGTACGGAATCCATAGATCCTCGATCTGTCGGTTTCTGAAGCATGACTCTATTGACCGGTTAAATGCAGAACCTGAGAACATAGCTGTAACAGGGTACGTTAGGTCCAAGATCTTCTTCCACAACTTGTTCATATCCTAAATTAAAGAAAATAACAAAGCAAATAAAAATATCGGAAAACCCTGTGTATATATTCAACACTAGTTTTTCCCTACAGATTCCAGACATATCAAAAATATACGGCAGCAATGTGCATTGCTCGTAACTCGAAAAGAAATAAAAAATTTTGGCAGATGTTATGTACGATAAGTTCTTTGATTTGAGGTTCATATCATATTTGAATCAAATCAAATTGTAGTTTATTGCAAGGTCAGTAATGCAGGTAATGTTGCTTGTATCAGAGAATTTAAGGTAATTGCAGTTAGTTAGACTCTCTGCTGTCCCAAAGCTCTGGCCCCTTTATACTTGATAGTCTTTTCCATTACATTGTTTCTCCATAATTAAAATCAATAGCCTTGAGCAAGTCTAGCTTGTGGTCTGACATCAGCACTCTCATTCACAGACAGGAACCAACTCCAAGCAGGTGTTAAGTAGTGTTATAGTCCTATACTTTCACAAGACATCTGCTTGGAGGACCAGATGCTACTCACCCAGGTTATTCGCACCACCAAGCCACTATTCGCATAACTCCCGCCAAAACTGCGCTATTCGCACATTGCCAAAAAAGGCAGGAAAGTTGATACATGGATCAACATCATATACCTTCACCATTGGAGGCAAAAAGTGTCTTATGGCTGCCAACCAACTGACTCTGTAGAATAAAGACAATTACTCAAAATTTACAATAGTTGGTACTGAAATACCTTTTCCTGCAAGACCCCTACATCTCCTCCTTTAATGACACTACAAATTCAATAAGTAATTCTGCCTCTTATACATAAAATTTCCATCTTTTTTTAAACTTATTCGCACCACCAAAATGACTGAAAATGATACGGAGCCCCTTATAGGACATATTAAAAAGATTTTTTTTCATGCAAAATATATTCCTGCGGATACAGGAACATTCCTGCGGAAACAGGGACATTCCTGCGGAAACAGGAACATTCTTGCGGAAACAGGAACATTCCTGCGGAAACAGGAAGATAATAAAAAGATTTTTTTCATGCAAAATATATTCCTATGGGTACATGAACATTCCTGTGGAAACAGGGACATTCCAGCGGAAACAGGAACATTCTTGCGGAAACAGGAACATTCTTGCAGAATCAGGAACATTCCTGCGGAAACAGGAACATACTAAAACGACTTTTTTTCATGCAAGAATTATTCTGTACCCGCAAGAATTGTTCAGTACCCGCAAGAATTGTTCAGTATCCGGAAGAATTGTTCAGTACCCGCAAGAATATCCCAGTACCCGCAAGAATACCCCAGTACCCGCAAGAATATCCCAGTACCCGCAAGAATATCCCAGTACCCGCAAGAATAATTTTTTCAGAAAAAATAATTATTTTTGATATGTCCTATTAGGGGCTGAATTATACAGTATCCGCAGGAATTGTTCAATATCCGCAAGAATTGTTCAGTATCCGCAAGAACTGTTCAGTACCCGCAGGAATTGTTCAGTACCCGCAAGAATTGTTCAGTACCCGCAGGAATTGTTCAGTATCCGCAAAAATAATTTTTTCTGGGAAAAAAAAACTTTTGGTATGTCCTTTTAGGGGCTCCGTAAAATGAGAGGAACCTCGTCGTCTCCTATAACTCTTTTCAAGTTAATAAACCTCCCCACATCACAGTAAAGAAAATGGTATTTTGTGCCAAATGACAAATGCCTTACCAGAGACCATTCTCGTGCACGTTGTGTTGTCCGTGTGATGTTGCGTTCCTCAGCCCAGATTCCCCCAATGAGGCTACCGATGGATGTACCGGCCACCATGTCTATAGGTATACCGACATCCTGCATGGCCTTTATCATACCAACGTGTGCCATGCCCCTGTTAGACACAAGTTAGAAAGAGTTTATAGCATTAGAAATTAACCCTTTAAAGTTGGTATAATGCATCAAGGCTTCATGTTCACTTCTTGTCGAAACGCATCATCATATCAACATAGAGATACCATTGGCTCTCCTTTAGTGTGTCATGACCATCTTGTAAGAACGATCAACTCTTTAGAATTGGCATATATGATGTAGCACTTGTGTATAACTTGCTAATGCATTGCATCCATGTATATATCAAAACCATACAAGGGCATGTCAATACTAAGAATTTTATGTTATGTTTATGTTAGGGGGGATAGTACAAACCACAGCCACATCCCATAAATCATGAGTTTCTATATTTGTTTTCATTTCCATCGTAATTCAAATTGAACCCACCTTGCTCCACCCCCACCAAGTACGAGCCCTATAGATGTGCCAGTAAGGAAGCGTGCCAGACGGGAGCAGTCGGATAGTCGGTCAGGGCGCTGGTTGTCTAGTAACTTCTGATACGTCTCAACCTACAAATAGTTTACAGAGGGGCTCAGATGTAGAATTATCAGACTTGGCAGTCCCGTTTCAAAAAAACCTATCACATCCTGTGCTGGCATGATGTTTCAAGGCTTCATGTTCATTATTCATCATGATGTAGGGTATTTGGTACTATAGAACACTGTACTATACTACTGTAGTGGTTCGTCTTTTTAGTTAGATGTCAAATCATAATGAAAAGAGAAGAAGTTTCCGGGTAGGCAACCAAGCCTTTTTTCTGATCTTAGTTACATATGATCACAGCCTATAGAGACTACATGCCGGATGGCATTCGGTTACCCGTAGGTAACAATAGAGGTGTGCTAAGCAGTGGTAGGATCACTACTAAAGAACTACTATAAGAACTACCCTTATATAGGTGAAAAGCCCGTGAAACTCAGACCAGTCACATGACGTGTGACGGACGAGTGGAAGGCCCCCTGGTGTAACGGTTATGAACCCGGAGGCAGGTGCTGCCACCTGCCATCCGGACTCCCCCATCCCACCCGGAGACCTAGCTGGGTCTGAGTCGCACGGGTACATGAACGTTATGAGTGTAATATTATACTATAAATATCATACCCCTACACTGCCATTTATCAGACCCAAAGTGCAGCTAATAACTTTTTCCCAAAGCCAGGATGCGCTTTATATGCAGGTGTAGCTTAACGCTGGATTTAACGGTACACATATTTTTCCTAAATTTCCGGGTTTTTATAGGAATATAGCAAAAAGCTTACCATGTGAGTATGAGGTTTGCGGGAGAAGACCCGTTTAGGACAGCGTATGTGGTGGTGTGAGCTGCACCAGGCGCGTGCGTTGAGCCAGTCGATGGTACCGCTAGGTGTGGAACTGTCCTCTTTGTGCAGCAGTATAAGCTCCTTCTGAGCTCTCACTGCCAGGTTCTCCATCTGCTTCTCTATCTACAATAATAGAACATAGTGTTGTTAACCCTTTAAGGACAGCAGCATAAGCTCCTTCTGAGCTCTCACTGCCAGGTTCTCCATCTGCTTCTCTATCTACCATAACATAATGTTGTAACTTGTTAACCCCTGCTTCTCTATCTACAATAACATAATGTTGTAACTTGTTAACCCCTGCTTCTCTATCTACAATGAAAAATAAACCCGTAGTGTTGTAGATTTTAATAGAATAATAGAGAATAGACCTGTGAGACATGGCGCGGCAACTTGTAATCTTGTGTCTAGTAATAGAATAATAGGAAAGCTAACTTCAAAGGCAATTAAAGGTTGTACCATCTGGCTCACCCTGTAACTCCTGTGCTGCCTTGTACTACTAGGTCTACTACCGAGATGTTCTGCCTGCCCATAGATGACCACTACAAATGGTAGAGGTGGGCATGTTCAATGACCCAGAACCATATGCACCAAGGACCCCAGAATGACTAGGGTTGTGTGTGGCAGTCTTACCAACAACAACAGCATACAGCTGGTCACAACCCCCTCCCCACCAAACTGGTAACCCCCTCCCCTCTGTAGACAGGGTACACCAAGTTTAGCATTTGTCTCTCCATAGAGATTTATAGAGATTCTAAACAGTAAATATCTTCTTCAAATACAGAATATATGATCCAAATGTACCATAACCCCGTGAGATGAAAACTTTAGTACATATATACAGCAATTTCAGACCACAGAATTATCAGGTAAAGCCTACAGAGATGTATTGGTGAATCTTAATTTTGTCTTATGCTAATCTTCCATAGAGCTCCAGGAGCTGAAATGTCTAATCTAATCATAAAACCCAAACTGAACGTATATCACAAAAACAAGTTATCTACCATTAGTACATACATATGCTGATAACAATGCCTCAATATTGTGCCAAAATAGTCCATAGGAGAAGAACAGTGAACGAAAATAGAAATCAGGGCTCCCCTATCCCTTACACCGTGGCGACTCTGAACCATTGACTAGTCTACAAGTCTCACTAGTAGGACTTAGAGTCGCCGCGCTAATGAGCTCTTTCTGAGCAGCAATGTGATACACTGCACATTGGCAGTTCAGCTTCATTTGTTTGCTCTGCAGGGTTGAAATGATCCTTGGAGCTTGCTTTGCGCAGTGGATAACTGAAGCCATGGGGTGCTTGTGCCTAGATGTCTCTATGATGCATGACACATGCTAGTGCAGTGCCTACCTTGCCAACTGTCGGCTCATTTTCAGCCAGTCCCACGATGAGGATACAGTCAGCTTGTCGTATACAATGTTGCGTCCAGGGTGTCATCCGCTTGTCACATTGGTACAGCACCATGCGGTGTATGTCCTCCTGCTGCCCCAGCCACGACAACAAGCGGTACTCGTTTACACTGAAATATAGGAAGATATCAGTACTGACAACAAACTGTACTCGTTTACACTGAAATATAGGAAGATACCAGTACTAACAAGTGGTACTCGTAAATAGTGAAAATATGAACACTAAGGAACACACTGACAACAAAGGTAGCCATTTACAATAGAAGTGGTACTAGTTTACACTGAAATATAGGAAAATATCAGTACTGACAACAAGCAGTACTTGTAAACACTGAAATGTAGGAACACACTGACAAGAAACGGTATTCGTTTACATTGGAACACAGGAAGATACCAGTGCTGACAACAAGCAGAACTTGTTAATTCTGAAATATCGGAATACATCAGTACATTTACAATGAAAATAGGGATACAACAAAAGTTAACTTACGTGTCAAATGCAGAGTTCCCGAGTTTGCTCAAAATGGTGTCACTCGTCAACCGAAGTGTTGGCCCTGATATAAAAAAAATCACGAGGAAAGATTAAGATGGCAGAAGATTGCACCCAACATCCTTTGAAACTTTGGAATTAGTATCAGTCGTCCTGTTTCGATGGGACCTTTCCTTTTCCCTGTAGTTGATAATTTATCTATTCTTTGCACAAGTTAAGCCCCCAAAATAGGGGGGGGGAGACATCTTCTTTTGACAAAATTATGGGGGTGCACCCACTCCTTTTATTAATCTTGGATCTGCCACTGAGTATTCTACTGTCTCTTAATAATTCTTATCAGTGTTCTATGCCCGATAGCATAGTTCTGTATGGTCAATATATGCTGCACCTACAAAGTGCTTGTGAGTTACTCGCGAGCATTTCATTGATGCATCATGAAGACATATGAAACTTTGAGAATAACCGTAAATATACCAATGGAGGGTTAAAAATAAACTCACCGATAGCACCGGTAGCAAACTGAAGCTCCATGGTGAAGTTGGAGAGAGGTACGTCTTCTGACACAGGCATGATTGCCACGGTAGCCAGGTTAGCCACCACTGGGCGGGGCTCCACGTTAGGATGTTCTGTAAAGGTCCACATGTATGTTATGTTAAGCCAACATTTACTTAGTGTTTTAATTCGGGTTTAAATAATGCTGCAGACTTAGGTGGTGTGACAATACAACCTATCAAACGTAATAAACATATCGCACTCTTTCCTACTTTGTTTGCATCCTCGCATGAGGTTTGAAAAAGAATGAGAAGATCCCAAAACAAATATGCACAAAATAAGCTAAAAACAAACCCAAATCTTGAGATGAAATAGAGCATTTCAAACAATGGTAATTCCATGTGATAAAGCAGCTTACCTGAGAGAGCAGATTGGACAGTGGGCCTGTTTTTGAGAGAACCGAGGATACGCTGACCAAGCAGGTGAATGAGTCGGGTGACAACCTGCGGGAACTTCCTCTTGATCATGTTGAGCAGCTCCTCGGGGATGACTGCCACCTCTGTGTCTCTGTAGTGTAGGGGATGGATATATTCACATTATAGAGAATAAATGTATAGGTTTATTTATTTTAACATATAAGCACACCACTTTAACACACTATGCCATTTTCCCGTTATGGGGCAGAAAATCTACTTCTGTGCTTAAGGTCGGCATGGCACATTGATGCAGTGCTAGCTAGTAACTAACCAACACAGAACTGGTGCATCATAGCACCAAATATAGCTCTGGAGAATGATGTGCTGCTCAAAGGGTTAATGCAGGTACTCTATTAGTATATGAGTTACCCATTTACAGATTGGAGGGTACTCTAACTCCCATATATAACCCTGACTTTGGAAACATCCTATAAGCCTCGAAAGCTTCTGGTTTGTGTATAAGCTACTGGAGGAGATTACGTTAATAAGATATCAGCCTTACCTCACAGCCATCATGGTTGTGGCTCGTTCCGTCTGAGTGAGAACCTCGACGATTCCAACTAATTCTCCTCGTCCATACTCTCCGACCAGTTCCTTGGTACCGTCTAACTGGGCCACCACTGACCGTAACCGGCCGTTTAACACTATGTAGATACAGTCTGATGGTTCTCCTTGTCTGCAAGATGAAAATTGACACAGCTTGTAACGCAGTTAAAGGTTGTCAGACAGAGAAAAACACATCTGACTCAAAATCTTATTTCTCTCTTCAAAATAGGTATGAAGTGGAACAATTTTCTTTTTTGGTAATTTTGAGCCAGAATTAATTTGTTATTCTTATTCTTTTAACTCTAGCTTAGTTTCAAAGAGAACACTGTCACAAAATATTGGCAGTATCAAGTGAGGATATTTGAAAATGAATATTATCCGAACCCTTAGAAGGCATATAATGGTCCTACCTGAATACAGCGCGTCCAGCTTCAATACGCCTCCAATCCAGCGCAAAGTCAATCTGACGCACAAACGCTGACATACGTTTGACAACTGTGTGTGCCACGTTCAGTACAATCGTAGGCTGTTCCTTCATAATACTGTATCAAAATCAAAATCAGTGACACATTATTAGAGTTCAAGGTCAGGTCTGATAATTGATCTAAAAACTTGTAAGCCAAAGCACTGGTAGGCAGCCCCCCCCCCCGCCCCCAAATTTTCTCATCATATTTTCACAAAGAATGGCCACTCTTATAAGTAGACCTAAGCAATGATGTGTATATCTATTTTGACAAAAACTTTGGGGTTCTTGTCGCACTGATGATACTAACACAAGAAGGATTTGGAAGAATTTAACAGTTGCTATCATAGTTGCACACACCTGTAGAAGTCATGTTTAGATATGGTGACGACCCGGGCATCTGTACGTGCCCGCATTGCGAAGAAGGAAGGTTCTCCAGTGAGTACTGCTAGTGAACCAACGATCTCTCCAGGATGCACCACAAAAAGGGATCTCTGTAACGCAGAATACAGGAATGCAGAGTATAGGAAAACAATGAGTACCGTAATCTCTCGCGTATAAGACGCGTCTTCTAGGCCAAACAAATGCCTGGTGTGTCTTATAGGTTTTCCCAAAGAAGGGGGTGCGTCTTATAGGGGGGGTATTTTTACTATAGAACAGTACTGAATTTACAAAAATCACCCCTAAGAGTTGCGTCTTATACGTGAAACAGCCATTGGCAAGTTAGGGGTGCATCTTATACATGCACTGCGTCTTATACGCGGGAGATTACGGTAATGACCATAAATCCAAAAGGTCAGATTTTTTATTAGAATTTCAATATTTGTGAGGTAGGTAGGCCAGATTTTTAATACATTTCTTTCAACCTCGCTAGGAAGTGGGAGGAAATACATCAACCTTTCATGCAAATAAATAAAAAGTACCTGAGAATGGATAAAAGGCAATTGTTGGAACCTTTGTACATCTCTAGAGGGGAGGACCAGACAAAATCAATTTCTTCATTCTAAAGCCCCCCCCCCCCTTCCCCTCAGAAAAGAGATGGATAACAAAGTCGTTACCTCTTGTGTCTCCTTGCCGACCACCTGCTGTAAGACCTGCAGCATACCGGTCACCACAAACACCAGGGACGCGTCCTGGTCACCCTGCCGCAGCAGCTCCGTCCCCGCCGTGATGTGCCGCAGTAACACCTTACCGGTCAACAAGCTGCTGTCCTGTAATAAATATAGTACAGCATTTTGCAATGCAAGTAACTCAAACAGGCACTTAATCTCTACTTTTTGGCCCCTTCTGATACTAACCTCATGTTTTCTTCGAGCATTATCACTGTCAATGGTTAAGCCTATGGAGAATGCATCCATTATCGCTTGTATATTTCATTGGCGAATAACTCCTCTCTTGGCGAGTTAAGCATTGCAAAACAGCAGCAGGTCTTGAATAAGAATCCATATTGACAATAAAAATGCATGAGACAGTGTAATTCTCCTCCATTTTGTTATAATCCAGCAGTTTGCATGGCACCTTTAGTCGATCGTCTCGCTGTCCGCCATTTTGGATTTTGATGTTCTGTGCGCATGCGCGACCCCTTCTTGCCAGAAGTAGCATTTTCGACGGAGAAATGATATATTCTATCGATTTAACTTGAAATTAATGGCTTTTTGAATATAATCCATGCATCTTTGGCAATATCAATCGAATTGAATCGAATACACCCTATCTTTTTACTGTTATAGCCTCACAAATCGATCGTCTCGCTGTCCGCCATGTTGGATTTTGGTTCTATCTGCGCATGCCCGACCCAATTTCCATAGTTATTTGGGTCAATTTGCACGACCACGGCTTTGTGATGCGAATTAACGACAGGGCGAACACGTAATTTTTTACATTTTTAATCAAACATATCGATTCAAATCATATCCTTTTGCCATTCTTTATCATATTTCTATACTATAATTTTAAAAAAAATCGATATCCGCCATGTTTGTGCCGAAATTACGACATTGGAGACGCGCGGACGTATCGAATGATGGTAAATTCATCAACATTCATCATTATTTGCACCACTCCACACCAAAAGGGCGTGAATGTTTGTTTTTTTGCACCACCTATGGGATTTAACATAGGGCTAAAAGCGTCTTATTTTTTTCTCTGTCTTAAGCTACCATTCAGAGGCACTGAATATCAATTTTTTACCCGACACTTATAACTCTGTTCAAGTTAAAAAACACAATGTTAAATCTATAGTGAAGCACTAAAGGGCTGCTGGTGCAGTAGTGCATCATGCCCATTGGTTGACATGATGCACAGATGATGTCCTGGCGAGTTTGTTCGCCAGCACTTCATTTGTGTATCATGCCGACCCTCCGGAAGTGTATCACTATTCGCCCCACAGGGTCCTCATGAAATAATAGCTCTGGCGAGTTCCTCACCAGGGCTGCATCCATAATACATCATGCTGACTAATGTGCATGATGCATTAATGCATTATCAGAATTAAAGGGATTGAGCCTTTATTGATTGAATTAATGAATTATGGTCATTTGTCAATTTTACACATGAATGCATCATTACAGTATTACATGGTGGATATACTCCTGTTGGGTTGGCATGATGAACCATTGCCGTCATTCATTGTGAGCAAATGCCACAGTGCATAATGTGGCACAAAAAGTGCTTACAGTGTACAAACAGTAACGAGTGCTGAAGTGATTGAACTCGCAAAAAACTTGGAAATTACAGGTCTGGCCATTTTGGCACTATAGTGACAGCAATGCGGAACACTTACCAACAATTATATAGAGCTGTAGTAGTTGTTAATATTAGGAAATATCCCAAACAAAGAAGAAACGTACTCCATACGTATTGTGCACCCGCCATTTTGGATTTTGCCGTCAACTGGCTAGGTAAGTCGTCCTATCCTTAACAAATTTTCTCAAATCATTGTTATTAGGCCTGTTTTTGCATGGATCCATCTTCTTCTTCGTAAACTATAATATATTATTATGATTTCTTTAACATCCGCCATGTTTGTATCAACTTGGCATGCACTCGCAATGTCGTAAAAGTTTAACCTCTCGGACGTTTTTCAGCAAAAACATTCCGAGACGAACGCAAATCGTTTCATTGACAATTATGGTACTAGAATGATTTTATTGTTATGTTTTTAAATAAGAAACATAGAGAAATGTCCAATATAATCATAGACGGAAAAATAGCATGCAATATATGATTTTGTATTCAAAGTCCATCATGTATATGACACCCGATCCGCCCAAAGCTGACACCTCCATAGAAAAGCTTTGAATGCACAAATCGTCTGCACCCATTTTGAGGAGACATATTTTTTTAAACCTTAATATCAGAAAGATAAGGAGCAGATAACAGGTAGCAATTACACCTCTAGGATCCTGAATATGTACACTATCTTATGACATGTTTCATTTTCTCTCATATTTTAGCATTTTGATGTTATATGAGGGCAAAGTGACAGTCCCTTCCATTTTGAGTTCTTAATTTTCGCCATGGCACCCACCTTTCTCTCAAAACTTGGAAAAGTAAACTTTCCAAGTTAATAACTGTGTATTTATAGACATAGACTCTCTAACTTCATGTACAAACATCACTTATCACAGGTAAAATGATGATGTGAACTCTATAGGATAAGCAGACGCGTACCTCAAGCCCCAGTAGTTTGACCAGATCCTGGGTAGCCATCTCTAGTACCTCTGAGTTGTCAATAGCGCGCATGGAGCTGGTTGTGTCGTCCGGGATAAAGCTTACATTGTCGCTGATGACAGCCTTCTTATTCTGCCTTTTGGGTGTACCCTGCGACCCGCTCAGACATCCCGCACTACCAGAGGCAGAGGGGATGGGTAGGGGCGCTGAGGTGGCCATGGTGGTGGATGTTATCGTTGAGGCAGGAGCACTGGTAGATAGAAGAGGCTCCTCTGAACTCTGTAATTGTTGTAAATGTAACATACAGAGGCACTATCAGGTATGAATTGAATATGCTAATTTTCACTTACCGTAATCTCCCATGTAGAAGACGCGTTGCGTGTATAGGACGCACCCCAAACTCAGCACATGCATTTTCGCATATAAGACGCACATTTTAATGCTGATATTTGTAAATTCAATACATTTCTATAGTAAAATTACCCCTCGTATAAGACGCACCCCCAATTTCAAGACTCCCCAGCATTTTGTTTGGCGTAGAGGACGCGTCTTATACGCGGGAGATTACGGTAGTCCTCACATAAAACTGTTACACAGATGCCTTCTGACTCACATTTGAAATCTAATGCCTGTAGATTTATTACTTGATGTTCGATTATTTCCTGAGATCTTCACAAGTTTATTACTTTTTCATTTCCTCAATATCATGAGGTTTCTTCAAGAAACGATGATTTTGCAAACCCGGATTTGGGGGAGTGCAAACCTGATAGATTCTGCATGATGCATGAATTCTCCTGTTACGAGTTCCTCACTTTTGATGCATCTAGATGTAATATGAGAACTAAGAGCATCAAGCATCAAATCATGATGACCCCTTTAAGAATCAAACTGCTATTATATAAGGTTAGATAGTTACCACTTTGGTAGCTGATGTTGAGGCTGAGGCTGGTGTTCCTGTATCGTCCGTCGTTACTCCTGCCCGGGAGCAGGCGGCCGCAAAGTCAGACGACAGTGTCTGACTCTCCAACCCGGTGTTTAGCGACATGGAGCGGGCACCTTTACCTAGTGGGTAGGTTATAAACTTAATAGATGCTGATTTGTGTAGAAATAGGTCTCAGCAAATTTTAGATTCTGGTTTTATATACAAATATCAATTGTGGAATCTCGACCAGGAACAATGGATGTAAGATACTGGTACTTGGCACTAGGACTGCTGATCTATCTAAACCAACATAGGAGCTCGTTGGCTGAACAAATAAGAGTGCCAATATGCATGATTTTATATATATTTTTATATAGCAGTGGTTTTATATCTTATTCAAAGGTATAGGACAAGAGTTTACAGTTCAATTTCATACATCTTAACCCTTTAAGAGAACAAAGTATTCTCAATGCATTTTGTCGGCTTGATGCATGAGTGCATCGCTCCTAAAGGGTCAGCATGATACACCATTGCACCGCTAAGTTTCATGTGCATCATGATGAGCAATGTACAAAAGGCATTGGGGCATCATATTGTCCTTCAAGGGTTAATACAAATACAGTGGATAAAAATCTTAGAGGTTTGCGAGGTACCTCCATGTCAAAAATAAAATGCATTTATATCCTGAAATATGAAGACGATTATTACGCATTACGGTATATATGTTGTACACTTAATAAAGTAGCGAACGGTCTATTCGACAGAAATATTTTTAGAGAAAGGGAAACATGAGAAAATAAGAGGAAACTACTGGTAGATGAAAAAGAACCGACAAAGTCCAGAATATGAAACACATTACCCCGATCACAATACATAAATAAAATGTGTCAGTATCAAACAATACAAGAATTAAACTTTGAAGAACAAAAGAGAGAGCTGATCGATTGTAAAACTCAATTTTAGTAGAAATGTTAATCCTTTTAATAACGACATAATGCTTTAATATTCATGTTCATTTACCATCATTATTGGTTAACAGAGGATTGCCAGTGTCCTACCTATAAGGCGCACCTTGTGTATAAGGGACACCCTGACTTTGGTACAAACATATAAGGTACACCAGGGGAGTGGATTTTTTAATGCTTTAGTACAGCTCTATACAAATGTAGCCAGCAGCTGTATATATAAGGTGCATCCCAAACTCCGGCCCACCATACAAGGCGCACCGGAGGTCTGATTCACGAATAAGATGCGGCTTGAATATGTGCGGTATTACGGTAGTGAGAAACTTGCCGCATCATTCATGCAGCATAATGGCATACAGACATGACTTCTTAAAGCACTATATTTTCATTAAAGGGTTATGTTGGACTTCTAATGGTCATGCACTACAGTATAGCACACACAACACGCGCAGAGAGACAGAATGTACCTAGTATTTAGTTATTTATAGGTGCTATATGCACAGGTTTATTCATATTCTAACTGATTATGTTTGAGTTCTTTTCTTGATAAACCGCAATCTGTATTAACTGCTTTGTCACACCATTTGGAATAACTAAATTTGTTAGAACTTAGTTTCGTTACACACACATTTAGCTTGGTAATATGTTTTTGTAGACTTGAACTTCCACGCTATAAATTTCCACATGTTAACCTTAAACCTTTACGGGCCGCTAATGTATCATGCCCATTGGTCATCATGATGCACCAATGAAGTGCTGGCGAGACTGCTCGCCAGCACTTCATTGGTGCATCATGATGATCCTCCTGGATTAGTGTGTCAACAAATGGCCAGGTTCAGTGGCCTTTAAAGGGTTAACTTCATCTTGATATATATGTTAGATTGCTAGATTTATTTACATATGTACAGCATACAGCCTGTTTATGTGTTTCTCGCTAAACATTAGGGATGGGTAGGATCTGTTGGTTAAGTCGGCCGCATTTAGAAGGTCTGTACTTTTCCCCAGGTCTTGGGCAGTGAGGCAGAAGTTTCCAAATCACAAAACTAGTCAAAAAGAAAAGAAAGTAAATGAAAATAAATAAAAACAAACAAGGATTTTGTGACCAAAGTAGGCTAATTTAGTGGGGTCACTCAGAAAACTGTTGGTGACCCTCTTTCATTAAATTGGCAATTCTGGGTTCAGTGATAGGGAGCTCCAAGTGGACCATTTACCTCAAAACAAATACCGTAAAACCCCGCTTATGTGCCGACTGCAGTCATAAGCCAGGGGTAGAGTTTGGGAAAATGTTATAAGCTGATTTTGGGGACTTATATTTTCAGTTTTCTCAATATGCTTTTATAATATAACCCATCATAAGCCGGGGGAAGAGTTTGAGCAAATTTTAGAAGACGATTTTGGTAAAAAAAAAAAAAAAAAAAATCGAAACATAAAATGGGCACACGCAACATTTCAGAACTGCACTGCATATGTTGATATAGCAATGGCACTCCATTATTACTTTCCGAGCTCTGTTCTTAGCTTTATCTCAAGTCTCATCTCCAACCTCCCTGACCTGACCATATACTCCTCTATATACCCAGAACATGCTGTCAAGAAGGTGAAATCACGTCTGAACCTTAACCCATATTCTTTAATGTTGACCAAAACATGCGCCTCATATGCCCTCCGACAGAAATTAAAAATTTCAAAAAAAGTCTATTCACACTTTACATAAGGTACCCTTCACACATAAAACCATTAGGTGTAGGTTATTTCTTCAATTCTCACTCTTTAATTTGGTTAAATTTCCAGACACTGCTGGAATGTTTTTTACTTTGGTTAATCATAACCGATGCCACCTACCAGGCATATCAGACATAGACCCGCGACGGGGCTGGAGAGAGTAACGGCGGCTTCCTAAACTCTCTGGATCTGGAGGCACTTTTAGATCAGAAAACCTCAATTTAATCTCATATCATATTTTCGTTTTTGGACAAAGGCAAATAGTTCTACCTATATGAATGAAGCAGTGACAGTTTCAACCATTGTTTGGTGCAAATTCTACTTTTGCAATGTAGAATATATTCTTGGGTCATTTCAGGTATATGATAATATTGGTATCCAAATAATTGAAATATTTCATTTTAAACTGATGTTTCTTTAGTATAGGGTAGGTTGTATCAATCTAACATACACAAAATTTACATAAAAATGTATGATAAACCATACTTCAAATTACAAAAAAAAAATGTATCACATAATCAGAACAGACAATGTCATGTTTAGTTATAATATTGTGAAGAGGCTAGGTTTTTGTACAAAGCATCATTTTTTATGAAATCAACTGTTTTTGTTGTTGTTTTTTTTTGTTTTGTTTTTTATGAAAGCATCTGTTTATTTCGCGATCTTATGTTTAGTATATTAGATCATGTCTCCTTGAGCTGTTCTGCAGTATTCTTTTTGTGATAGGATAAGGCATTATAAAAATAAGCTTAATCATCATAAAAAAAAATCAAAACCAAATGGCCTTCACACAAAGCCTTGCTGACATCCAGCTTGGCTCCTAAGTTTTCCAAAAGGAAGGGTTCTAAAGTATTGGGACATTGTTTTAAAATAAAACCTGTTATTCCAAGTTATTTGTCAGTTATCACTCTTCAATATGAAGAATATGTAATTTCCACAACTCTGCTTCATTCTGGACATTAATTACCATAGGTGGTGCCACCTACCAGGGAAATCAGACATCGAGCCACGACGATGTTGGAGAGACAAACGGCGCTCCCTAAACTTGCAAGCTCTGGAGGCACTTTCAGATCATAAAAGTGCCCATGAAAATTTTCTCTTTAAGATTCGGTATTGATTTATAATATTTGTGTATATTTAAGTTTAAATGTGACCAATGAGTCGGGGTATTTTGCATTACCAGGTGTACATGTATATCTATCTAGTGATGTACAATGTATTGCTATACATGTACCGTATAAGTAAAGAAAATTATAAATAAAGATCTGATAAAGAATCTATAAAGAAAGAGCAAACATAGGATGGATAACATATGATACAATCTTTGTGCGTTAAAAAAAAAAGATTTTCAGATACATCATGACGATGGTGGGACCTTCTACACCTAAAATACTAACCAATACGCTGTAGGGACAAAGACAGCTCTGTGGTACTAACGACTAAATTTTCTATTAAACATTTCCTATTAAACATGAGATTGTATACTTTTCCAATGTTGCCCATTTGTTTCATTGAATTAACTGTTCATGTATATGGAAAATATGGTGAGGTCTTGGGTCTTTTAGAGTAACCGGGAAGAAGAACCTCAGAGTTTCTACACTTAGGAAGTTGCGACCCTTTTATCCCTGCCCCAAAAATCACTATAACACCATTGTATATATCAAGCGTGAAGTTAGAATTTATCCACATCTACAGATCGCTATTTTGAATTCCTCACTATATTTTGCAATATATCATTTAATTATTTGTCTGTTAAATGCCTGTGAATAATTAAGACAAAACTGAAAAAAAAATCTTTTATCACATTTGATACAGAAAAATCCAGGTACTGCTACCCAAAGAAACAGGAATGTAACTTCGGATGTGTGTACTAATTTTGTTAGGAAACCACATCAGAGCTGCCTGTCCCCAAAGACAGGTACCTACCGGTACTACACTAACCTAACGTTTTACTGAGGATGCTTACGGTTTCGGAAGAATAAGGCTGTACAAAAGAAAGATTAGGAGAAACACTGACAAAAAGGACACAGTTAGACAGGAGCCCACTCCAGTCAATGTATCGCCAGCCCAGTGGGTGCTGGCCCGTGTGTGGGAGGAAATCGAACAATATGAGGAAGGGGATGTGGGAATACTGCTGTTTATTTCTTTTTCTTTCTTCTTTTTTTGAGGGTGGGTCGGGGGGATTGGTCAATGTAGAGCAGCATTGCCATCAGCAAACACCTCAGGGATATCTGGTAGTAGTTTACAGAAGAAATTGGGTATCGTTCAGGAGACGGGAATGGGCAATGTATGGGGTTTGACAGTGGGGGGGGGGGGGTAATTGGGCGACACAGAGGACATTACGCATTAAGTAGAGGTAAAATAAACCTTCGATAGGCTCATGGAATTATATCAGAGATATTAGGAAAAGAACATGTTGATACTGTTTAAAGATGCCTGCTACCAGTATTGTAGTTTGTCTCTCTTCTATTTTTCTTTTCATTTGTTGTCACTCTTTTTTTTATTACTTAAGACAGGTGTTATGAAAGATTGTAGAAATCATTGAATCAAAAGACCATACCTTATTAAAAGAGACACTAACAGTAACTTATCTAGGGGCAAATGGTACATATGTTTGTTTTTTGTTTGTCTTTTTTTGGGGTGTTGAGACTTTAGATATTTTCCATTTTTTCAAATGTTTGAGACTTTAAATATTTTCTTCTTTTTTTTTTTTTTTGCAAATAGTCGTTTGGTTAATTCAATATCTGAATATCTGGCCACACATTACTTGCTAGTATAATCATGTTCCCATTGATTGCCAAAGCCCCAAAAATGTTAAGCTGTACTTCAGGCAAGAAAAAGCATGATACACTGATTTTGAGTCACTCATAACAGAGAAATGTGATTTCATTCCTTTGTTTTAATCAAGTCTTATGCACTTAAACCTTGGCAGAGCACATCAAAAATGAAAGCCAGCCAATCAGAAAAGTCATACCAAACAAGAAAGCAGAAAATAGCTTTGTGAATCTGATTTGATTGGAGATTTTTTTGGAAAAGTATGTTCTATGATAAAATACACACGAAGACAGCAATGAAAGAAAGGAAAAAGAAAAAAGAAAAAAATTGGAAAATAGAAATTTTGAACAGCAGACTCAATAAAATCCCTAATTCTTTATCAAGACTTCCTTTTGAGTATATAATCCCTTACGATAAAAACATATCTGGTAAATATCTTAATGGCCACCGATCAAAAGCGCAATAGAGATAATATGAATCCTTACCTGCATCGTCTTCATAGTTAATGATGCGGTAAATTCTCTCACTCTCTGAAACCATCGTCCGATTGTCGCGCATGGCCTTGACTGGGCTGCCCTTGGGGGATACATGCAGTGAGTGAATAGAGTAGGCCGGGTCACTCAAATTCTCCTGAAATGTACAAAAGGAGTTTATCAAGACAATTTGATGGGAGATACATTCCATATAATTCAGTGCATTTTAGTACCATACTATCATAGAACCCCAGATATATGCCGCAGCATTATACTCAATTCAATGGCTTACTTGGTACGACTTCAATGCATCTTGCATATTTATGTGCAAGGTACATTATATTGCTCTTACTTTTTAAGATATGCATGAGTTAAATATAACTTACAGGGTTCATGAGTTCGTAGCTGAGCCCGAGGTAGTTGTGAAGGGCCATGAAGGTCACCCTCTGTAGGCGCACCATAATCACCTGTAAAACAAGGTGAATGAAGGTTAACATCTGTAGGTGCACCATAATCACCTGTAAAACAAGGTCAATGATGGTTAACATCTGTAGGTGCACCATAATCACCTGTATAAAAAGGTCACATGAAGGTTAACCTCTGTAGGTGCACCATAATCACCTGTATAATAAGGTCACATGAAGGTTAACATCTGTAGGTGCACCATAATCACCTGTATAAAAAGGTCACATGAAGGTTAACATCTGTAGGTGCACCATAATCACCTGTATAATAAGGTCAATGAAGGTTAACATCTGTAGGTGCACCATAATCACCTGTAAAACAAGGTCAATGAAGGTTAACATCTGTAGGTGCACCATAATCACCTGTATAAAAAGGTCACATGAAGGTTAACCTCTGTAGGTGCACCATAATCACCTGTATAACAACAAGGTCACATGAAGGTTAACCTCTGTAGGTGCACCATAACCAGCTGTATAACAACAAGGTCACATGAAGGTTAACCTCTGTAGGTGCACCATAATCACCTGTATAACAACAAGGTCACATGAAGGTTAACCTCTGTAGGTGCACCATAATCACCTGTATAACAACAAGGTCACATGAAGGTTAACCTCTGTAGGTGCACCATAATCACCTGTATAACAACAAGGTCACATGAAGGTTAACCTCTGTAGGTGCACCATAATCACCTGTATAACAACAAGGTCACATGAAGGTTTACCTCTGTAGGTACACCATACCACCATTTCTGCTGATAGTGCCTATCAACCTGTGAAGCACAGGATAGCCACTTAGTGCCGCTAAAGTGCTGTAAAACACAAATCAATCAATCAATGTAGGTACACCATAATCACCTGTATAACAACAAGGTCACATGAAGGTTAACCTCTGTAGGTGCACCATAATCACCTGTATAACAACAAGGTCACATGAAGGTTAAGCTCCTTAGGCGCACCATAATCACCTGTATAACAAGGTCACATGAAGGTTAACCTCTGTAGGTGCACCATAATCACCTGTAAAACAAGGTCAATGAAGGTTAACCTCTGTAGGTGCACCATAATCACCTGTAAAACAAGGTCAATGAAGGTTAACATCTGTAGGCACACCATAATCACCTGTAAAACAAGGTCAATGAAGGTTAACCTCTGTAGGTGCACCATAATTACCTGTATAACATAAAGGTCAATGAAGGTTAACCTCTGTAGGTGCACCATAAACAGCTGTATAACAACAAGGTTAACCTCTGTAAGTACCGTAATCTCCCGCGTAGAAGACGCGCTGCGCGTATAAGACGCACCCCAAACTTAGCACATGCATTTTCGCGTATAAGACGCACCTCTTAGGTACCAATTTTGTAAATTCAGTACATTTCTATAGTAAAATTACCCCTCGTATAAGACGCACCCCCAATTTCAATACATCCTATAAGACTCCCCAGCATTTTGTTTGGCATAGAGGATGCGTCTTATACGTGGGAGATTACGGTAATAGATGTTTAATGCCATTTCGACAGCTAAGGTCATATTCATGGCGAGAACTACATTACACAATTTCACAGAGGAATGTGTCAGTGCCCGGGCATATGTGCACCACACAGATCTGAGGGGATAGGAAAGAGGAGATATAGACCCTTTTAAGTGGACTATGGAAGCCCAGGGTACACCATAACAATCTGTATAACAACAAGGTCAATGAAGGAGAACCTCTGTAGGCACACTATAATCACTTGTATAACAAGGTCACATGAAGGTTAACCTCTGTAGGTGCACCATAATCACCTGTATAGCAACAAGGTCACATGAAGGTTAACCTTTGATAGCACACCATAATCACCTGTATAACAACAAGGTTGCCCTCTGTAGGTGCACCATAATCACCTGCACAGAAAGGCAAACTGATCAGGTGGACAAAGAACAAATTAAGTCCTCATTTTACACATACCATCCACAGCTTATGGTTTAAACACTCTATGCCCTTACCTGCACAACACGGACAAGTGACTCTGGGAAGCGCTCGAGGACGATCTGGAAGGCCTGTGCAGGCAGTCTGAGGATGGTTGTATCCACCACAGCTATAGCCTCTACTGTCTTGTATGGGGCGATGTGACCCTGGAGTAGCAAACAAAGATGTATTAAACAGCATCAAAAGCGCAGGCCTTTACATTTTTCAACACAGAATAGGGTCAAAGAAATGAGGTGTAGTTAATCTCTTCTTTTCTTAAATAAAAATTAGTTGCACTTGATTTTTCTTTTGCCCGTTTATGCATAATATAGATATACATGTATGTTGGTTGAAATTTTAAGTACCGTAATCTCCCGCGTAGAAGACGCGTTGCGCGTATAGGACACACCCCCTTCTTGGGAGAAGCATTTTCGCGTATAAGACGCACATTTTAATACTGAAATTTGTAAGATTAGTACATTTCTATAGTAAAATTACCCCTCGTATAAGACACACCCCCAACTTGAAGAAATTCTATAAGACGCACAATGCATTTGTTTGGCCTAGAGGACGCGTCTTATACGCGGGAGATTACGGTATGTCAGTTGGAAAATGGGACAAGAAAAGCATAGACGGAGACCTCGTTTGTTGTGCTATATGGGAGATAATGTACACATTTGTATTGAGTGGGTTTGGTTTTAAGGGATAAAAGTGACTAAGTATAAAAATCTCTGAAATGCTGAACTCAATCGAAATCTCTTTATCATAATTTTTGTACATGAATACATATAGGTCTTTGGAACTTTAAAAAATCCCTGAAATCAGGGAGAATCATGAAGACTTCCATCTCTGGGTATTTTTCTCACTCTGTGTACTGTAGTAAAGGCCTTGGGGGACCTGCTTAGACTGTTCTAACCCCCTCCCCCCAGTTAGTTAGCTTGGTAGCACTGAGGGTCCCCATAGAGCCTCTCAGAGACTGATACCCATAAGAGGACCAATACTGGTGAAAGGATTTATATACTACCATGCAAGTAATGTATTTCAAAAATTGTTGCATTTACCGTAAACTCCCGCGTATAAGACGCGTCCTCTAGGCCAAACAAAATGCTGGGGCATCTTATAGCTTTCTCTCAAGTTGGGGGTGCGTCTTATATGAGGGGTAATTTTACTAAAGAAATGTACTAATCTTACAAATTTCAGCCTTAAAATGTGCGTCTTATACGGGAAAATGCATGTGCTAAGTTTGGGGTGCGTCTTATACGCGCAGCGCATCTTCTACGCGGGAGATTACGGTAGATTGCATATTAGTCATATATTATAAAGGGCCATACTGATTTGTTTAATAGATTCTTCCTTCAATTACTATTTTACTTGGATAAATAATTGCTCATCACGCACTATGCATGCATTCACAAGGAATTCCGTCCAACAAAACACAACTACCGGGTAAAATAAGGAAGCATAGGGAAGGGTGCTATAAAGTTTGGCAGATCAATTTTCTCTATCTTACAGATGGCATCTTAATATTGTCTTGAAAATAGAGCCTGGAGATCAAACATCTTACAATTGGGCCATTTTTTTTTTAGCTGAGGCATTATACCGTCGGTACGTATCGTGCACTTGCCATTAGGATCGCATAGTAGTGCAAGCTGATATGTCAGTCGATGAATATGTAAAATTACACTTCTGGTTGTAAAACATGTTGTCCTAAAAATGTGAAGGTTCTTTGTTAAACCACACCAATATTTTGCTTGTTTTTCTTTAAGCAAGCCATCATTATTTGACAAAAGGAGCCAGAGGGGGAGTTTCAAACAAGCATGACCATCTCCAAACCTTGATCTTTGGTTATATGTGTACTACTCACGAAGAAGGTTGAGATTACCCTGGACATCGCCATGACTACTGTAGCACCGTTATACCTCGCGTATAAGGCGCATCCTCCATGTAAGGTGCACCCTGAGTTGACAGAAGTGCTAAAAGGCACAGCCGAGGCTTGATTTTGGGTACTTCACTTCAGTACTTCTTTTTGGGTACTTCAGTAGTTTTAAGTAAATATACCCTACCTATCAGGTGCACCCCTTCTTTAGGGAGGTCCTATAAGGCGCAGGAACCCGCGGCTTATACGCAAGGTACTACAAAAAGTGGACAGCTTTAACTTATATTTTGGAACAAATAATGACCACTCCTCCATAGCCCTAAACCAAGCTGGATTGTTTTAAGATAAAAAGGAGGGCAAAGCACGTGCTGTAAGGATATAAGCCAGGCAGGCTCAATGAGAACCAGATTATAAGAGTTACTTCTGGTTTATCGTCGCCTCGCTCCTATAAGATAACACGAGAAATGCAATTCAATTACAATTTCAGGAATAAAAACATTTAAAAGTTGTGGAGTAAATTACGAATAAACTTGTATAAATAAGATGGTAAAGTGTACCTGAATTTCGCTGGGCAGCTGCCGACAAACATTTATGTTTTTACATGTTGATACTGGTTATATACCATATTTGATGTAAGAAGAGTCCAGCCCCTAATTTTTTTAAAGTACTCATCCCCACCTCCCTGTTTGGCGTGGTATTTTATTCTAAATAAAAAGAAAACACCAAATATTCATGATTTTTTACTCTTGACTCCTTACCACTGGAGTGCCATTAGGCCAAAATAAAAACATGTTTCAGGTAACATGCTGAAAAGAATTAGGTAGGGTAGGTCAGACTTTTTTTATATTTTGCAATTTTTTTAAAACCACTACAGTACAGTCGAGTTACGGTGACTGGAAAGAGTCACGGGGACTCAGGGACGACTAAATGGGCTGAACATTTTCATGAAGACCTAGAATTCCTCCAAAAATGAAGATTTTTTTTTTTTTTTTTGTGGCCTAAATACAATTTTCCATCACCCTTGTCGCTTAGTAGGTCAAATACAGTATACACTATTCCAGTTTTAACAATGATGCATAAGTAGAGCCCTGGCGAGTTAAGCCACCAGAGCTACATTCACGCATCATGCCGACTCCACAGTCCCATCAGCACTGCATTGGTGCATCATGACCACCTAGGAACATGGATTTTGAGAATTTTGATTCTGGGCATCAGGGTCATTTGTCATCATGATGCACCGGCAATAACGAGTAACTCGCCAGTAACTCGCCAGTGCTGCATTCGTGCAGTATCATTTTTATGCCAACACTACTGGCCCATTTCCCTTTCTTGTTATATCGGGAAACTCACCAGCACTGCATTAGAGCACCGAGCTGACTCTTCCATGCAAAAATGAAGCACTGCCACTGGTGAGTTTTTATTCACTGGGGTTGCATTCATGACAACAAACGGGCACAGATTGTTAATGTTTAATAGTGGTTTTCAAAAGTGATGCATTATTTTCTACCTAAAATGTCACCGGCAGTAAAGGTCACCTTTTTCCTGGGTACTTACTGGTAGTTCTAGTATATTGCCTGAATATAAATGTGACCCATTGCCACCCCATCAATAAAGTAAAAAGGAGTTAAAATTGTTGCAATATCAGTCCTCATTTTGGTACAGATGATTTGTTATTTTGTTTTTAAATACAGGTTGGTTTTTGTGTTAGGTTTTAAGCTAGTTAAACCCATATGACTTACAGTGAGGAGGTCTAGAACTGAGAGCAGACTGTGGATGGTGTCACCTTGTTGTACTTGTTTCATGACCTGTGGTGTCCCATCCTGAAATATTCAACGAATACATAGGCAAAGGTTCACGAGTGTTGGGTCTGACTGATGGTTATCTCACGAGGCGAATCTATGCATTTATTTCATGTCATTTTGGTCAGAAATGCTCATAACTATTACAAAATGGTGATTTGGGATGCTTCTACTGGCTGTGAGATACGGCTAGGGTTATCTCAGAGGGGGTGTGAGATACGGAAATCCTAGGTTAATCCTATGGGGTGTCCATATTCCACTGCTTCGAACATGAAAGATATCTAAAAATCCACACTGCCTTATTCCGCTTTAAAACGCGATAGTGCAGAGACCACATATATCTAAGCATGAAGTCCGGAACTATTTCGTAATTTTTGCAATGAAATTGTCTAGCTGATCATTACTAATTTTGAAACGGTCTTTGGACCCTGTGGTCCCTGGGTTCAAGACTATCCACTGGCAAAGTCACAGGTTAGACAGATATTTTATGAGGAGCTATAAGCTGTTTCTGGAGCTTGGACAATGGCAGATTGGTTTTAAGTGCTGATTCTATAGGCCAAACATGGCCTCTGGCTCATAAGCAGGAAAAATCTACATTAGTAGAAAAGTGTAAAACAGCTTACAGCATCAGTGATGTAGACGTCAACCTTGCCACTCTGTACGACATAAATACTGTCATCACGGTCACCAATACGGAACACATGGCCGTTAGCCGGGACGAAGCGCGACTCCATGTACTTACACAGCTCTAGGAAAATGGGCTTCTCAAAGTGACCAAGCACTCTGCAAAACACAGATATTGATTAAATATCAAATAATCTTTAGGCCACACCAAAAAAATAAGTTGGTCTGCGGATTTTGGTTTTGAAAAAATGGTGCGAGCGAGTGAATTTTTTTTTTTTTTTAAAGAATTTTTTTTACGTCCAATGGATTTCTTGCTGGAAAAGTGGGGCGAGCGAAAAAATTTTATTTTGAAAAAAAAATTTGACAAACATCACAAAGAGAAAACTTATAGAAAGTGAAGCGAGAAAATACATAGACGAGAAATTTGTATTTCCGAAAATATGAAGAGGGAAATCCCTAGACCAACTTATCTTTTTGGTGTCGCCTTATTACCATAAATTCTCTCGTATAAGCTGAACCCTTGCATTTATAAGCCGAAGCCTCATATAAGCCGCACCCTGAGCTTGAGAGAAGGCTGTAAGCCTCATCTTGGGCTTGAAAATTGGCAGTTTAATACTGTTTTATGGTGTAAAAAACCTTTATATAAGCCGCACCTTGACTTTGGGCTGTTTCTATAAGCCAAATTTTGATTTGGGTTCTGGTATAAGCCGCAGCTTATACAAGAGAATTTAAGGTACTTAGGTCCATAAGCTGTGTGACAGGCCACGTACCTACACCAAAACCATAGCTTTTGATTGGTATATACACCTGCCTGTTTTTCATATTTTATATGGACCTAAATTTCAAGATTGGTACCCTGGAAAACTTTAGAAAGTAATGGCTGTATATCATAGTTAACCCATAACCAGGGATGAAAGTCACAGAGCACAAAAATCCCTGAAATGGCCCAATATCGGCCCCAAAACCTGGGTTTTTATATGAATATATAGGGCCTTGGAACTTCAAAATCCCTGAAATCAGGGAAATCCCTGCAGACTTTCATCCCTGCATAACCCCCCCCCCCCACCCACCCTCTATCCTCCAACCAAGGCAACTCCCGTGCATAAGCCAGGCGCAGTATTTCATTATATCCTTCAATTGATAAAGCGAGTGTTAATAAGAAAATGGCAAAACAAAAGTTACTTACCTAACGCTGCGTAACATGTACATGACCTCCGGGGGCAGGCGTTGTTCCATGTGTTCCAACTCTTGTAGATCCACCTCCAGGAACGACGGTGGCGGTTCTCTGCGCCGCAACTGGGGTGCAGAGTCTTTCCTAAAACGCAGCAGTCTAAAAAAAAGAAATATTCATATTAAAGTGTTATTTTTCATAATACCTTTATTAGTGCAATACTGACATAAGTTTGAAGTACCTTCTCGAATCTCATACACAAGGATTCACAACTAACTAATGGCACTACTAAATTGGTCAGAATATGATTCCAGATGTACCTTTTAGGTCTAGCCTGAACTTATTGGGGTACACAGGGTGAGCCTTATACTCGATGTATTATGGTAAGTTGTGTGTCTAAGCCATAACCCTTATGATGCTTCCTCAATGGTAGAACTGCACTGGTGCATCGTGGAATCAACCCAGTGTATCAGGAAAGGTCAACTTGATGCATGAATGCATCATGAATGCATCACTAGTGAGTTAAGAGAATTTTTTTTTTTTTTTTTTTATTAGTGTGGAAAGGACATCCTCAACATAGCCCTGTCAAAATCTAAGTTAAGAGAAAAATGAAACTTACTTCTTGGCAATCTTGAAAACCAATTGTCGCTTTTTGGTGGACCGGGACCGTCCACCTGTGGTAATACTGACATCACGTATTGTGTTTCTTGTAAAACTTTTAACCTAAAGAGAGAAAAAAAAAGTTTGCATTCTATTTTTGGTTCTTGCCTTCCTCTACTTTTAGGGCAAAGATTTCAGTGAATTTCATTTTCCATGACGACATAATTCCGAATTTCTGCAAAAAAATCTTTTTGTATCAAATTAAGCAATTCAGAATTCATTGTGACGACATTCTCAGTTGTAGTTATCTATTTACCTACCTAAATGCAACGGTTAATCATGTGGATACATGAAAACAAACAATAGAGTTCAAATCAGTGTTGTGGCAGTTTGATAAAGTGGCATACAGTTAAATTTTATGTACTGCATTCCACCTGGTATAACAATATATATATTTTTAAATCCTAAATTTAAAAGAAGGTAAACCGGGTAGAGTCTCAATACACATTTTAACATAGACTAGACTTTAATGGACTCACTACTTGATGTTAGTTTTAAACACATTACAACACAAACACACATATATTAGTTTGTTTTTATCAATTCACCCAGACAACCAGTTCACATTTTTTAACTGTAATAGTCACTTTATATTTTACAGAAAACTTCATTGTAAACTATTTAGATCAATAGAACAGATCTACCGGTAATAGAGGCTAGTATACTGAGTTTATTGACAGCTAGACTTGCTTCCTTAATGATAGGTTGTTTAGGTTCCCTCACTGATTTATATGTATGTGGTTAGAGTGATATCGTACAAAAGAATTGCTCATAAAGAAATGGTTTATATGTGACAGGCCTTTGAACTGCCGCATGTGGTATACTGCATGGTTTATGTCATGGCAGATATGATCGTTACTATAGATTAGTACTATAGCAGCCGTATTCCATGGGGGGCATGGAATACAATGTGCCCATATTCAATGGGTCTCCGCCATCTTGGATTTTGAATGAAACTGAGCTCTTTTCTTTATCTAAAGGCAAATTAACCCCATAGGCCATGACATAAATGCAAATGTCCATGGTCGTGGACATTTGCTTATAATATTATGATAATTTCAGTTCTTTGAGAGGAGCTGAATTCTAACTACAATGTACTTTCCCATTTTGTAGACCCCAATCGAAATGGACAGATTCATTGTCAATATATTCATGAAAAAGAATTCTACAACATATTTCTACAAATTCCAACTACTGAGGTACACTGGAAAGAACAAAACACCTCAAACTACATTTTAGACCGATTCTAGATCTCATATTCTATGGAATGAAATAAAATGAGTGAAATTTCTTAAAATGTTTACATAAAACACAGGGCATTTACATAGTGTGCGCAGTAGGCCTGCTTCTTATGCCATTAGACTAACAGATTGTACAAGAGACACAGCAGACAGAGTGGTACAATGTAGTATTAGATCACCCAGACCTACCAAGGCTTCCTTCGTATCTGTCAGCATGTCTACCATAAACTACAACAGAACACAGGCCACACATGTAGCCAAAGCATGCAGGGGGGGGTGAGGGCCAGCTAATGCATTAGTGCATCATACTCATTGGTACACCATGCCGACCCTCCGGGAGTGTTTTCGACGTGGTGGAGTCGGTCTATTGCGTGAAGTTACATAATTTGGTGTTCGCTATCTTAGTATCTACTGTAATCTCCCGCGTATAAGGCGCAGCTCGCGTATAAGGCGCACCCCCAACTCAGAGAATGCAAGTCCATGTATAAGGCGCACCCCTAAGGGCAGATTTTTGTTAATTTAGTACTGTTCTATAGTAAAAATACCCCCCCCCCCATAAGGCGCACCCCAAACTCAAGGGAATGTCCCTCCCATTTACCAGCATTTACCAGCTTCTTAGCTTTACAGCAAGGTACACTTTAAAAGTAATGTGAAAACATTTCCATGCAAATATTGAAAGCATGAAATGCATAAGTAATATCATCACGCAAAAATAGGAGCGCAAAGGGGTTTATGATTCTCTTTCTCAAGCATAGCAGACAACAGGGACTGTAATATTGGCATCGAATCAAACTGTCCTAGAAAAAAATCCTACAGTAAACACCATATTCGCAAGTATTTCATCACTACATTGTGTCTGTCGTAAACTGGCTACTCAACAACAAAAATTGCAGATTTGAGATAAAAAAAAAATTAAAACTGCATTTTCTAACAATGACATATTTCTAATTATATTAACTTACCTTTCTGAGCATTTTTCGCCCATAGAACATCACTTTGTCCCGCTTTCGAAACCTTGGTTTGGGCGGCCCAGCTATGCCTATTGTGCTCAATACAGGAACTGCAACATGAAAAAAAAAATGGTTTATGACAATGAAAATAACCCAGTACAATAAGACACCCATGTTTCAAAACATAGTTTTGTGTGTGAACTGATGGCGGGGGGGGGGGGGGATTTAACACTAGAGAAAGGTAATAAAATGGCTTAGTCCTAGCCCCAGATGGGGCTTATATCTTATTCCCAAGTCAGGGTTGCTACTTACTACAGCACCAAGTCGATACAGCAATATTGCAATGGGGCCTGCAGATACATATGTAGGGGTATGGTATTTACACTTGTACGTTCATGCACCCGTGGGACTCAGACCTAGGTCTTCGGGTGTAGTGGGGGAATCCGGATGGCAGGTGGCAGCACCTGCCTCCGGGTTTGTATCCATTACACCAGGGGCCTACCACTCGTCCGCCACACGTCACGTGGCTGGTCTGAGTTTCGCGGGCTTTTCCCCTATATAAGGTCGGTTCTACCCCCATATTCTCCAGTAGTGGTCCTACCCACTGCTCAACCTGGTCGTTACCTGAAAGGGTAACCGAATGCCCTGGCAGCATGTAGTCCTCTAAGGCTGTGATCGTATGTAACAAAAGCTTAAGTAATAAAAAGCTTGGTTGCCTACCCGGAAACTTCTTCTCTCTTCGTTATGATTTAATCTAACTTATCAAGACGAACCACTACACATATATCATAGACAGAGCTTCAGTACTTTCATAGTAGCTAGATAAGCGTCAGTAGATGCTAAAACAGTAGGAAACTCATTTTTTGCCAAAATGTCAGCTACAACCTTCTTGCACTAAGGCGACGTTATTCAAACTCCCTGTTTCTCATGTGACCATAAAACAGGCTACTTACCGTTAACCTTCATCTTCATGCGGAGGACATAGTAGAGAACGAGGAGTACCGTGATCAGCCCGATGGCCAGACTGATCACGATGTTCTGAAACAGCCAACACAAAGACCATATAGTGAAACTTGGTTATAACAAACTTCCTTATAACGAAATTTGGTTATAACAAACAAAAATGCCTAATCACAAACCTCTCCTATACATTTCTATAGTGAAAAAACTTGGTTTGAACGAAGTACTTTTGGCATAAACTTGTTTATAACTTGAGTAAACCAGAGGTGCGACCTGAGAAGTCCTTTACCTGCCCTGACGTCCCTCAGATCTCCACTCCCCCCCCCCAACCCATATGGACTTTGAGGGAACCAGAGGTGCGACCTGAGAAGTCCTATACCTGCCCTGACGTCCCTCAGATCTCCACCCTCCCCCCCCCCTCAACCCATATGGACTTTGAGGGAACCAGAGGTGCGACCTGAGAAGTCCTTTACCTGCCTTGGCGTCCCTCAGATCTCCACTTCCCCCCCAACCCATATGGACTTTTAGGGAACTAGAGGTGCGACCTGAGAAGTCCTTTACCTGCCTTGGCGTCCCTCAGATCTCCACTCCCCTCCCCACCAAAATAGACTTTGAGGGAACCAGAGGTGCGACCTGAGAGGTGCGACCTGAGAAGTCCTTTACCTGCCCTGACGTCCCTCAGATCTCCACCCCCCCCCCAACCCTTATAGACTTTGAGGGAATCAGAGGTGCGACCTGAGAAGTCCTTTACCTGCCCTGACGTCCCTCAGATCTCCACCCCCCCCCCCCCAACCCATATGGACTTTGAGGGAACCAGAGGTGCGACCTGAGAAGTCCTATACCTGCCCTGACGTCCCTCAGATCTCCACTCCCCCCCCCCCACCACCCATATAGACTTTGAGTGAACCAGAGGTGCGACCTGAGAATCATTGAACCTTCCTAAAGTGCTTAAACCTGGTTACAACGAAATTTGGTTATAACGAAATTTTTAGGCCTGAAGCATCAAGTTCGTTGTAATCAGTGCTAGAATATCTCTTGATTAAGCAAGACTACTTCTCTTATATGAGTGGACGTTGGTAATATATCTTATCTTTCCCAGATTCATCAAGTTGGGCCTGCTCTTTGGTGGCCTCATACAAAGAACATGTGCAGACCTTTACGTAGGGTGCATAGCTATGTCTACGAGGTACAACCATGGGACCCTTAGGATGCAGTCTTAGTTCTCAATCGCTATTTCCTACCACTAAGAATCAGGGATGAAAGTCACAGAGCACGAAAATCCCTGAAATGGTCCAATATTCGCCAAAAAAACATGGGTTTCCATATGAATGTATAGGGCCCTGGAACTTAAAAATCCCTGAAATCAGGGAATTCTCTGAAGACTTTCATCCCTGAAGAATCACTGTAAAAAGTTGCTGGTTTACTTTTTTTAGCGCCTCCCACGCCGCATAGCAGCGATACCGCGAAGCGGTACGGGAGTGCGCTATGATGATTGCATTTGCCCCATGTGATGAGGTCTCACAATACAAAATTACTGAATAGAGAAATTGATAATTGTGAAATCTTCTTTATGTCTGCTTTTATGAGACATGTCATCAAACACTGGTATACCGACATTAACGGCGGGAGGCGTTTTTTTACGCGGTCACAACCGCATTTCTTGTTAGATCAATAAGTGGGCAAAGATTTCTTTAGATATTGTCTATGTCTATGGACAGGGAGAACATTCTTAGGCTTGTTTTTTTTTTCAAATTCGATGAGAAGAGAGGGATATTAACATGGTTTCTTTTTTAACCCACACTGCCCCTGCTTTCAACTTTAGAAACCCCTGGGTGGCCTTGCACCCTAAGTGATTTACTTATGGTGCAAGGCCACACGTTTGACTTTGAAGAAAACGGCACATGATTATAGCTGGGGATCCACTACTGTGAATTTCTTGTGACTTTCACCCTTGTGTGTGTTCTCGCACAGCAATCGCGCATATCTTATTATTTGATTTTTGTGAATGTTGACGCACACCTTGTCACATGAACCTTGTCGCAGAAACTGATCCACTGCTGGAATGTTTTCGGTGAGAACATATGCACAAGTGCAAGTTACAAGAAATCAGTGGCAGTGGGTCAGTCCCCAGCTCATATTTGCCTATTAAAAGTGTTAGTGGTCCAATGATAGAAATCGTTCCATCTGTACAAGATCATAAACAGGGAGAGTGTCAGTGTGGAGCCCAAGCTGTTAGACTATTTTACTATTACATGATATAGCCTTATAACTTGTCCCTTTATTATGTGACTTAGGTTAAGACCCCGGGTTATTGGCTTAGGGAGTGGCCATTATTTATCAACAGGGGGGGTGGTGGGTTTGAGGGGGGGCATAAAAATTTCAGACCCCTCCCAAGGGGGGGGGGGCTAAAAAAATTTGACCCTGCTTTTGTTGAAATAACGTTTCCTATATATATATATGCCTTTTGTCCAACAATAAATCTGCTGGAACACACAACTAGATTTTTAGTGTGAAGGTCATTTCAGTATTTGCTGATACCTGGGTGAGTATACGCTTTGCGAGACGACCAAGGTATCCAGGTTACCCCCTCGGGGTGACGGGCTTAAAAACATTGATTGATCGTCTGTGTCACGGGGAGTAGGAGAGCTACGAAAGTGGCAAACTTAAAGTCTTAAGTCTAAGGGAGTGGTCATTATTTATCAACAGGGGGGGGGGTGTAAATAAATTTACCCTTTTTTTTAGCAAAAAAAGCCTGCGTGCTATTATAGATCAAAGAGGGGCGTAAAAAATGTTCGCACATCTGCGCGAAATAACACCACCCCCCCCCCTAGTTCCACCCTGTAACTCATTGGAGGGATGGAATGGGGCTGCATTAGACTACCCCCCCCCCCCCCCCCCCGTTGATAAATAATGACCACTCCCTAACTTAAACTTTGATATAGCCTGTTAAAGGTTCCCAAAACCGTAGCACTTTCTCGCCTCCTTTCATGGAAACGGTTGAATTCCGGTTACATGACCTCTGTATCTTATGTTTGTTTGGGATTGTCATAAAAACTTTTATTTCCCACTTTTACGTGAAAAGCTAGATGATATTGTTTCTTTAGAAGAAATGTCTGGGTTCATAAATAAATTCTTCGCTGAAGTAGGCCCCTCCTTGGCAAGAATCCACAATTTGGATTTTATATTTAAAGGTAACAGGTGCCAAACATTTATGCCAGACCTACATTTTTCCGATGACGAAATTATCCAAGCTATAAAGGAGTTAGATACATCAAAATCATCTGCTATTGATTACTTACCTACTAGCGTTTTCAAAGCTGCAGCCTTACATATGTCAGAGAAGTTCATAAAAATAATTAACTTATGTATTACTACGAATACAATACCAGACAGATGGAAAATTGCTATCGTCACCCCACTCCCTAAGGGGGGGTGAGGCTACTAATGTAATGTAATACATACTTCTATCTTGAAACACTTGGAATTAAATAATATTTTGTCAAAAAAATCAGGGAGGATACCAAAAGAACAAATCAACTTTGGACTCAATATTAGTTGACAATATTCTAGAACATAGAAATAAAGGGAATATATCAATAGCCATCTTTATTGATATAAAAAAAGCTTTTGATTCAGTAATTCACTCTCTATTAATAAAAAAAATTAGAACAATATGGAATTCGAAATCGAAACTTGACTCTCATCGAAAATTACCTTTCTAGAAGACAGCAGTGCTCCATAGCCAATCATAATCGTTCTGAAAACCTTCCTTTGACCTGTGGGGTCCCACAAGGATCAATACTGGGGCCTCTGTTCTTTTTATTGTACATTAATGATTGTATTTCGGACAATGATATTCATTCTACTATGTTCAGGGGTGTGAAATGCCGAAACTCATTTCCTCTGAAGCGTAATATACCAACTCGCGGGGACTCAAACTTAATATGTTCACATTAGATTAAATTGGCCAAATCAGTACTTTGGACATATCAAACCACCTTCTCATGTTGTGAAAAGCTTGGAATTACCATTGGGACAATATCTCTATTCCATTTGGCAAATGATTTGGGATGAAACTTTGAATCTCAGGAAATTCTATTTCAGACCCCCCCCCCCCAATAAATGGTAATTTATTTTCTCAGTGGATTTGCAGAGATCTCAAGAATGATCCTGGTGAGCATTAAAACCGCGGATTTCCGCGTTTCCGCGGAGATTTCACACCCCTGTATGTTATATGCGGACGATTCTGTCTTGTATGCCCATGGCAAAAATGTTCTCGACATAGCTACTGTCTTAAATAAAGCGCTCAACGACTTTTACACATGGTCATCCATAAACAAGCTTACAGTCAATGAAAGTAAAACTAAAGTTATGGTCTTTGCCTCGTCCAAAAAGTTAAAAAAAGTTGCCTAAACCGAAAATATATCTAAACAATGTCCTGCTCAAGAATGTTATTTCTTATAAATATCTAGGTGTAATTTTGGACCAGGAATTAAACTTTAACATGTATTTGAGGAATGTTATTAAAAATGTTCGCTTTAAGTCACATCTATTGTATGTCCAAAGACACACGACAACGCATATATAAATCTCATGTGTTGCCCATTATAGATTACTGTGATATTCTATACAATGGATCTAAGGATGACAATGTAAATGAATTACAAAGGTTACAAACCAAATGTTTAAAAACATGTCTTTCTCACCACATCTTAACTCCTACTGATAGGGTTCATGCTGAAGCCAACCTACCAATGCTACATTATAGACGTAACCATCATGACAAAAGCCCTGATCATCTAAGAGTTTTTGCCTACAAAAGAACTACACAACCTGGTTATGTAAAGCAAATTGTAAGACAAACTAGATTCAATGTAGCACCTGTACTTGATTTCTCCATTCCTAAGTGTAAAGCGTTTGAGTGCAGTCCAATTGTACAATCGGCACAAGTTTGGAATACTTTATCCACAGAAATGCGAAATATTGTAGATAAAGAAGTCTTCAAAAATAAATCAAAATCTATCATGTTGGAAAAAATTCCTCGATTCTAAAGTAATATTAAAAGTTAGAATTGAGTTTAAATAGATCATACTGGGAGATTAATTATATATACAGAAGTAAACATGTGAGTACGCGCTGTATGCATGAAATGAAATGTGTGAGGTATAAATTGATACACTGTCAAACTGGTAAATACAAGCCTCTGCTACGCCATGTAAGCTTTATGCACTACATTTGTGATGATTATTTTGTCTAGTTGGTACTTTGACCTCTGGTTCTTCAGAATTACGATATAGTATTAAAATGGAGGGAAGGGGGTTAGGGGGGATGGGGGGAGAGGGGTTGGTGGACTATGAAATTGTTATTTATTTTCAAACGGTAGATTTGCCATGAGACGTTTAGAATGTTATTGCCTACTTTTTGCTAATTACTTTTTCCATGGTGTTGCCACAACAACATAATTATGAAAAGCAACATCATTACCTTGTTGACCAGAATTTTTTTTCTCGCTACTATATATTCATTTGGTAGTTGATTATATCTTGGTCCTAAGTGACAAATCTGAATCATGTACCTCTTGCAGGGATGCCACTCACTGATCCCCGAAAATTCGGAAATCCTCCTATTTTTCTCAATTTACAATAGGAAATACCAACAGCATTAGTACAGGAATGAGATACGAAAATTCGGAATTCCTAAAAAGTTAGGAAAAGTGGCATCTCTGCCCTTGTTTGGTCAATAAAGTTTAAAATTGTTAAAAAAAAAAAAAATTGTTTAAAGACACCATAATTTGCCAAATATATGTGCTGCAGGGTCTAAATAAGGGCTGACACTTTGAAATCCTTGTTGCAATTTAACATAAGATACAGAGGTCACGTAACCGGAATTCAACCGTTTCTGTGAAAGGAGGCGAGAAAGTGCTACAGTTTCGGGAACCTCAACAGGCTCTATTGAAGGCTTAACTTAATATCTGTATTACCCGTAACTATTATCTTAGACAAGCATAGTATTCAATAATTCATACTATAATAGTATGATGTTTGTCTGAATACTGGACAGCTCGGAAGCAGAGACACCACGGAAGCAGACATCGTGGAAGCAGACATAAGGACACCTCGGAAGCAGTGACATCTCGGAAGCAGACAAAACCATGATAATATCCATCTCTTCTTATAGAATTTGAAAAACTACAACCATAGTGATACTGCCCCTTCACCGTAGATGCATGGAATGGCAAAAATCGGTTTTAGAATTGTGAAAATAACTATTTTAAAAAGTTATTTGCTTCCAATATGTCCAGTTACCGTTTGTCTAAGCTATTATCAATCCCGGGGGGGGGGGGGGGGGGGTCACTCACTATATGTCACTGACAGGGGTGTGCGGCTGGCAAGGCCACTGTTTGGCCAAAATCCCTCTCAGCAAGGGTCAAGTTTAAGTCAAAATCACTCTCAGCAAGCGTTACTTTTAGCCAAAATTCCTCTCAACAAGGGTCACTTTACCCAAATTTCAATGGTGCATGTCAAAATAAGGAGCAATTCGTGCTGATGGTAACTACGGATCATAGCAAATTTCCAAGGTTACGTGTCACGTGCGTACGACCCGCGCCATTTTCCCTGGGGGACAGATTTGTATGCTTCAGTGCTGTGTGAAGTATTCAAAGGTCAAAATCTCCAAATGTGATAGACTTTTCACATTGCCACTTGGCCAGTACTACATAATGGGAGAAAGGATTACCCTCTAGTTATTTTTAAGGGATTAAAGTCAGTATACTGGCTGTAATATGCACTTCAAAGTCGTGCAGGGCTCCAGTGTAGTAATTTTGTTAGGCTACGTAACCGGGAGGGCCAAGCGCCGAGAAACACTTTGTCCCCGGCTTCCGGTCTGGCAACGTCGGCACGTCACCAAGGTTACCGGACTTTGGGTCTCAACAAATTTTTCACCAAAGTTTTTGCAAAATATAGTCACTTCTGTCAATATTTCCTTACATTAAGGGTAGATTTCAAGAAAATGAATCTAAACAAGCGTATTACTGACCAAAATCCCTCTCACCAAGGGTTGGCTGATGATATACCCGGGTACACACATCCTCAAGGTGCGAATAAGCGCTCACCTCCTCGAGGTGCGAACAGTGGCCTTATTCTCACCTCGAGGAGGTGTACCACATCGAGGTGAAAATAAGAATCCTTATTCTCACCTTGAGGAGGTATGCTCTTACTCACACCTCCTGGAGGTGTGGATAAGGGATTTATTCACACCCCCTGGAGGTGTAGATTGCAATTTTCATCCACACCTCAAGGAGGTGGTAATCTTTTTTATTCACCACTGGGAAGGGGGGGGGGGCTCAGAAATTTCAAAGACTGGGGGTTCATACTTCTAGAAATTTCAAATGATCAGGTGAGGGGGGGTCACGATCATTTTTGTCAAAAGATTAGGGAGTGGTCATTTTTTAACAACAGTGGGGTCTGTGAAATTCCATGCGTGCGCGACGAAAAATTTTCCGTCCCCCCCTCCGAGGGGTCTGAAATTTTTCCGTCCCCCCCTTTTATTCTATAGTCGCGCGCGGGCTTTTTCGCTGAAAGGCAAAATTTTTTGGTCATTATTTATCAACAGGGGGGGTAGTGGGTTTGAGGGGGGCATAAAATTTTCAGACCCCTCCCTCTTGAGGGGGGGCTACAAAAATTTACCCTCTTTTTAGCAAAAAAGCCTGCTGCTACTATAGATCAAATAGGGGAGCGAAAACTCTCCAGCGCGGGAGGCGCAAAAAATTTTGACTGCCGTCAAGGGGGGGCGTAAAAAATTTCCGCGCGGCCGTGCGAAAACCCACCACCCCCCCCTCCTCCTAAATAATGACCACTCCTTAGGCTGCTGTACTTCTACCTCCTTGAGGTGAAAATAAGGAACTTTGTCTTCACCACAACGAGGTGAGAATAGCCGACAGGCCGAGTGCGGAGCGGCCCGGACCCGCGAGTGAAGAAACAGGAAGCTCAAACTGATCAGAGTTCATCTTTACATTTATGTCAAGGTGTTTGGGTTGATAATTAATCGATATTTCATCAATATAATCCATAATTAACTCTGATTTACCCATCGTCATCGCAAAATGCTGACTGCTGCCATCTTGGATGTTTACTTTTCAAAATGGCTGCACATGCGCAATGGACCTATGACAGCATCGTGCGGATTTGGTGCTGGTTATTTAACGCAGGGGTGCAATACGGGGGTTTAGTGCATTGTCAATGGAGCATCGATATTCACCTTGACATAAAAGGCCGATTATATGCACCTCGCCGATGTAAAAATAAGGACAGTTATGCACACCTCGTAGAGGTGCAAATATCGCTTCCCCAAGCCTTTTTTCTGACCCCTTACCCTTGCCACTGGTGAGAGGGATTTCAGGCAAAAGGTGGCCCTTGGCACAGGGCCACCTTTTGCCTGAAATCCCTCTCACCAGTGGCAAGGGTAAAGCCTAGGGTACGTCCGTGTCTCACAGCGCCTGGATTCAGAAGGCGCTGTGTTCACGTGACGTCAGCTGCCGTCGGTCCGTACGGTAGAAATGAGTTTGTTTACATTCCAGTTTGGCATATTGCAGATATCCCTACAACATTTACACCTTACCAGGCTACTTCTATGATAATAATCTACAGCCAGATAAGAAATGATTGTTTACTTCCAGCAATTAAAGGAGTAACATGTCCTGAAAGTCTGTTACAAATGGCCTTGAGAATTTGACCTTGCATTTGGGTTGTTTTGATTTGAGCACCTGTAGTCTCAAACCTTTGTGTATAAAATCTACTAAATATTGGATATGATATACATTATACATCTAATTTTTTTTCTTGTCCAAACCCTATACATTTCCACTCAACAGTAGGAAGAGAAAGCCATCTTTTGAAAAACAGAACAAAACAGGGGGTTTGAGGCTCAAGCCACTTCCAGCCACTTTTGGCGGATCCAAATAACGTGATATCAGTGCCATATAGCGCTAGCGGCCACTAGGCACAGAGAGCGCCAGCGGGTTTCGGTGTAAGCCTAGGGCAGTAGGGGTCAGAAAAAAAATTAAGTGCCCCCCGGGGTATCAATCCTCTGAGTATGACTGAGAGGATTCAATTGCAACAACATTGTTAATGTTTACACTAGTAACAGGGGTGAGATAGAGAGACATGGAGACGTGTCCTTGAAAAGTAATTTCCCTACGCAAAACACGATTTGTTTGTAAACATTCCCTCCACAAGTTGAGCACTGAGTCATCATTACCCAGCTAACTGGGCCCTAGATATGTTCATTCAGAGGCCCAGCAATTGATGTCCACTGAAACCAAGTCCCATGGGTTTGAGGGCAGTTTGTGGCCAAATGATGCCTGTGTGCATTAATTAAAGTAGACCCCTGTCTTGTTTTGACCTTTATGAAGCTGTCCTACTTACTGTGATAATTTATAATTGTCAATATATCCTCCCTGTGGGTTGGAATTGATCACACATGTCTCAAATGTCAACAAAACATCTCATCCAACAATTTGGGCTTGAACTTCCTGTCCCTAGATGGTCCCTAGGTGGCAGGCCTTTACAGTTCATATTTTACTCACCAGAGGGACCTTGTGTCCCTCCCACCTGTAGCACCACAAAGACAACAGTCAGACAGACCAGGAACCAGCACTTGCCACCTTGCCCAACATGTCTGACTGAGTTCTAGATATCAGGTTACAAAAAACAAAGGCATGGATATGATTTCACATTTCAAAACAATACACAACAAGTAGGTAGGTCTTAGAGTTAAGATATCAAAGACCATCCCCACATAAGACTGGGGACCCAGTTTTTATTGGGGGCTTGGGAAACTACTCTGAAAGTTCCACCACCACAACACCAGTGCCACCGCTTGCCATCGCTCCTTTTAGCGATGGTTCCGTCTAAGTCATCATGACTTGACTCAAGTCTTGAGTGAAGGCTGGCATCGGACAATCAAACATCTGCCCATCCAGATACATGCTACCAATTAAATAGTACAGCATCTTTATTTTATGTTCTACTCACCACGGTAAATTCATAAGTAGATAAAGGCTCTGGCAGCCGTTCTTTCAGGTTTTTAAGCTTTTCCTGAAGTTCGTCCGCCATCTTGCCCACTTTGGCAACGTGGGAGTTCGGCAATGATCACGTTCACAAAAATTCTAGTTCATTGCTTCCTCACCAGAAGGCGCCGGCAAAGAAAAATAGGCAGGATACAACTTGCTACGTTGGTCTATGCCCTGGGGACATACAGAAAACAGCGTGGGGAGGCGCGGAAATTGGAGTAGGGGTAAGAGGGGGTTATACATGATCCCCTCAGGGTATTATCACCTTCAGGTCTATGAATGCCCTGAGGGCATATTCATGCCTTCACGGGGCTGGGCATATCTGAAATTCCTGGAGCCAATGCTAGAGGGGCTGTAGTCGTGAGGACCGGGATGAATCCAGAATTTTCCAAAAAAAACAGAAGTAGTATATACCCAAAACTCCCTTAATCACCAGTACATAAACATAGGGCCCTACTCCTGAGGGTACACCAAAATGCTTTAAACTTCAAGGTTTGACTTCAATTTTTCAAAAAATTTCCCAGGGGTGGGGGCAGGTCCCCACACCCCTTTAGACAACAATATCTAAAAATACTAGATTCACATCAAGGCTTTTTGAATCCCTTAAAGTAGAGAGTTTGACATCTATATTTCAAACATTTTCTTTAGGGACCAGTCCCCAAAACCTCTCAAAGGACAAAGTATTACCACCTATGATTTGCATCCTCATTATGGAAACCCTGCCCTTCCCAGGTTTACACCAAAATGCTTTGAAAAATCTGGAGTTTGATATTTATATTTCTGAAATTGTCTAGGGGACAGGCTCCTAATCCTCCCTCAAACACCATTTTGCAATCAAAATTTAATAAGATTTTCATTCCCTGTTCTCATTTCTAGTCCCCAACAGAAAACCATTTTAGTGTACCGGGTACCATCAGCAGTAAACCCATGATTATGCATCAGAATGCAACATTTGATGTCTAGATTTCAAAATTAGGCACTGTCCTTGCGACATTTTGATGATAGGCCCCAGGTTTGGACCCCCCTTTTTAAAATCATGGATCTGCCCCTAAAATGCTTTAAGCGGTGGCCTTTAGGGTAATCTCTATATTGGGTTCTAGGAATGCACCAAATGCCCTCTAAAATTGAAATTTATTTTCAGGGGGATGGGGTGTTGGTAAAGGGTGTGGCTTAGTCTGTTAGTGGTATATACATGCAAACTGAGCGCAATGGATTAGCTACTAACTAGGTCATGACCTACTGGTAGACCGGAAGTGACCTAATTTCAGCCAATCAGAGGGCTGGATTTGGCAGGAAGTGACGTCATAAGGTCATGACCTAGTTTTTTTCGACCAATCAGAGAGCTGGATTTCGTTTGACCTAGTGACCTGACCTAGTTGCATAAATTAAGAGAATTGTGCAATATCTAGGGTTAACCTACTTGCAAACCGGAAGTGATCTACTAACCTATTTGCAAAACGTATGACCAACGTATGAAGGTGTATTGCACAATGTTTGTAAGAAATTACACAATAGCCATGACTCATGTTCTGATGCAATATTTCTACGGATTTACGCAATACTTATGACTCATTTTTTTTTATATCAGTTTAAAATGCAACAAACACACAACTCCGTTCTTTTTTTAATTTAATCTTTTTTTATTCTTTCTTCAAATCAGAGTACATGCTAGGTATGAATCATTATAATGATGTATGCTTGCAAGCAGAGTACATCGGTATTAAATGGAAAATGAATTCTTGTTGCAGTACCAACTGCACCCGGTCTTAGCTGGAGTTGGACTTTGGCTACAATCCTCTAAGGCACGCATTCTCTCCATCAAATCCTTCAGGCCTCTTCTTCCTATGTCATTCTCCTCCAGGGCTACCACTTTGTCCATTAACTCGACCATGACGATGAGAATCTTGTCTATTACTTCCGCCGTGCTCTGCAGCCCGTCTATCATGTCCAATTCACGTTTAACTTTCCCTTTCACCAACAGGTTGCTCACGTCTTCTTTCACTGCTACTTCTTCTGGACTCATTTCGAAGTCCATCTCCTCTTCTTCTCTCTTTTCCTCAGCAAGGGGCTTACTATTTTGTCCATTAAGTTGAAGGGCACCTGAGAAAACCTTTTCACAGTGTGGTGTGGGTCCTTGGTCCGACATGTCTGTATAAGGAAGTTAATGCAGTGGGCTCCACACGTTTTAGCGTAAAAGTTTTGTACTTGTTTTCTGCTGAACGACCCGTGACCATCTGACAACTTCTGCATGAACCTCTGGTGATATATAGTTAAGGGAGGTAAACCATAGGGATCAAAGTAGAACACATTTCCTTCATGAGAAATGTAAAACGCCACCCAGTGCTGTCCAGTTTTAGAACTTGGATCTGTGTTACTGACGAAGCACGTAGAGGGAATTGGTTTTTTAGGACATTGATCACTGGCAAAAGTTCCAAGGTAGAAACGCCTTGTGTGTGGATGGTTTCCCAGTGCAGCTGTAATGTCTGAAGTTCTCATTCTTCTCAGTTCATGTGGTAGTCTGTGACAGGAAGACAGGAAGACAGTCAGCTGTCAGTTGGATGTTGTTGTCATAGAAGGAACACAAGACGGCAGATATGGCATGAGCAGTCGGGGCGGCAAACATGAGGGAAATGCCCAGCTTTCCTTGCTTGATGAGATTTATACGACTGTCTTCAGGTGCTCTGTCTGGGGTGAGGTCGAAAACAAAGAAGGAATACCCACCTTTGAAATCTTCCAAAGTTATGCCACAGTCTTGCCCCAAAGCCGACAACCCACTGTCTTTGAACATTTGACTGTAGGCTCTGATGCAGTTGCCTGTTTCGAAGTCAGTCTTCAACTCAAACTTCTGATCGTCATATCTCACACAAATTTCCTTCACGTTGAAATGTCTGCAGTTGAAAGGATTTTTCGTCTTAGTCCCAGCAGCTGCTGTTTCCTTTATCATACACAAGACTATCCTGGTGGGGATTTGAGTAGTGTCAGGTTGAGTCCAACTGTAGTCTTGTGAGCCACCGTCCAAAGTGTGTTTAGTGACTTTACACCTGGCTATGTGATAGTTGAAAGGTCCCCAATGTGGGTTCCTCACACTGCTGACGTGAGTTTTCACCACCTCATCGTCGACACTTTTTTGGAGAAGTGACATTTCAGCTTTGGTGATTTTGATCCAGTAGTTTTGATCGGCTGCTTGCATCATGTAGTAATTGGGTTGATTTTTTTTCGAGATGAACTTGATTTCACAGTTTGGAGGCAGTACCTTGCACTGTTTAATCAAATCCAGGTGGGGCCTCATGACTAAGGCGTGTTTGTTGCGGGCACTGAATTCTGCTCTCCGTGCCGTCCATCCTGCATTGGCGCCCCCTCTCGTCTCAATGTGTCCACAGGTGTCTTTCATGTACTTTTGACATCCTTTCAGCCGAGTCTCTTTGTCTTCTTTGTTGCAGCAAATTGTGTCCAAAATGTAGGCCTTGAGACCATAGTCTTCGTTGTTGCCGGTGACTTTCTCTCCGTTTATGAGCAACTGACAGGATGCAAAGAGAGCGTGTGCCAAGTTGTTGACTGTAGCAGCTTCTATGTCGACGGCAAGGTGGGTTGTTCCGTCGGCCGCCACGGCTTCCAGTTCCATGTACATCTCAGTTTCTGAGAGGTCTGTGTACAGGTTGCTTGGTTCGAAGGTGAAGTCAAAAGTTTCAGTGTGTGGAGTGAGGGCATTGTTGGTAGTCTTGGTTATTACTTGACACTTTAAAATGTCCTTTTGAGTGACAGGTAAGGCGTGTAGATCTAGTTCTCCTACTGCACATACTTGACCCTTGGGATGAATGAGACTCATGACTAGAACAAGGTGTTCCCTCTGCCTTGAACTCTACCTCTTGATCATACAACCTGTAAAACAAGACTTCTGAGTTGTCTTTATTTATGTCTGAAGGGGCAGCTCCTAAGGATTTGTGGTAAGTTAGATTGTAGGACTTAACCAAGTCGGGCAGCAAGTCAACCCATTTGTAGTTATTGAAATGAGAGAAACATCTCCACATTTTTCTTTGAATAGTAGAGTTGAACCTTTCGGCTAAGGCACACTTCACGTCATCATTTTCTCCTGTGAAAAAATTGATGTTTTGATCTTCACAGTATTTTTTGAAAATTTTGTTGACAAACTCTTTGCCCTTGTCAGTTTGAATTTGTTGAGGTTTTCTTTCTTTGCTCATTTTTTTTAAAGCCTCTGTGACGTCATCAGCTCTCTTACTTTTCATAGGTTGTCCAAAACCATACCTTGAAAACACGTCTATTCCCGCTAGAATGTACTGGTATCCTTTGTTTTCCTTTGAAAATTCTCGCATGTCTATGAGATCAAGTTGCCACTGTTTGTCTATGCCCATGTTTGTGTTTTTCTTCTAGGAAATCTTCTCTTGTAAGGTTTGTGTCTGGTGTATGCGTCTACATCTTCCAAAGCTTGTTCTATGTTTTTTTTCTTTGTTTTCTTGAAGTGATGACGTTGAAGTTTAGATACACTGGTAAAACTTCCAGGTTGTTTAGGATCTGTGTAAAACCTGAGGACATCTTTCTTCAAAGCCTTGTGCGCCATATAAACTTACGTCCAGTTCCTTTTTTGACTTACTTTCCTCTTCTTGATAGGGGATGCCCTCTTCAAGGGACTGGCAGCAAAAGAAGGACTGTGTCCTGCAAAAGCCGACTTGTTTTTGACAAATTTTAAGGTGGGGTTCAACCTTTGAACTGCTCTTATGAAGACCTGGCTTCCTTTAGGTTGGTCCTTTTTTAATGACTTTGGTGTGGCAGCAAAAGCTAACAAATCTGTTATGTCAGTTCCAGGGACACGTTCCCCGTTGACATATATTTCTCCGTCTCTGTTCCAATTCAATATCTCACTTCCGTGACGAGATAATTCTCTGTAGAGATTTTTAACAGTCGTTCTGTAAGTTGCGGGTATTCTTTCTTTTATGTTGGCGTCCATACTCACTGTGTTGTCTCTTGCACGAGGTCCAGGTCCTTCCCCCCCTTTAACTTCATCTACACTCTCTTCGTCTGAATCGTCAGGAAGTTGTGGAACGTCTCTAGTCTCTGTGAAAGTGTCGTCATTGTCGTCGCCGTCGTCGGTGTCTTCTAAAGTATAGTTTATACCCCTTGCTGCTGCTGCTGCAGGTCCTTGTCCTACTGCTCGACCAGGATAGGGACCTTCCCTATGTTGTCCTAAGGCCTTGGCTTTTTTAGTTAAAATTCCCGACTTTATCATAAGTTGATTGTACTGTCTTAACTTTTCCTTTAGTTTGAGGTTAGGAGAGTTAAGCACCTCGTGTGCTTTACTTTGAAGGTGGTTCAGGACTTGAACCAGGCTGGAATCAGGAGTTAAACCTTCTCTTAAAAGTTGAGTGCTGTAGTACTGGTCTTGAACACTAGGTCCAGGCTGGGGAGGAGAGGTAGGAGTAACAGGAGAAGGTTTTTTTTCTCGGGGAACAAGATCCGCCCTTACAAGGGCCATCCTTGAATAAGACATGATTCTTATCGACATGCTCCTATGAGACCTGTAATCAGGGGTAAGGCTAGACCCAATATGGTTCCCAAGAATCCACCCTTTTGCTCAAAGGTTTTCCTCTTCTGCTTTACGGTAGCCTTGTGCCTTGTGACTGTCTTCAGTTCTTTCTTGTAGGGTGTTAAACGTTTAACTGTGTCTGATTCGTTACACAACAGGTTTTTGTTCATGACGTTGACACAAATTTGACTCATCAACCTGATGACCTCATCGCTGAGACCTTTAATTATGTGGGAACACTCTGCCGAGGAACACTTGGATATGTGTTTCAACAAGTGGAAATGCTTCCTTAAAAGTTTTAATTTTCCTCCAGAAGCAGATCTTTTGGTCACCATTCTATCGTTTTCTTTTCGAAGCTGAAGCTTTAGGAATGAAAACCAAGGTATTCCAAGGAGTTGTTATGCTGTTCCTTACCCTGAGCTCGTTAGGTGTGCTCTGCTTAAAGTCCAATAGGATGTATGAATGCTTCTCTTTGGTTTCTGAGTTATATACCTCCGTCAAAAAGGATTTTTGTCCAGGGAAGGCCTGTTTGCTGATGTGTCCTATTTGACTCATGTCTCTAGGGTTCTTAAAAACAACTAGGTAGTGTGCATTTAAGCTCAACGTTCTGAAGGCAGGATTGTTAAAAAACAAGTTTTGTGTAATAAAAATTACACTTAAACTGCGATGGTGAGAGCCCACAGTGAAAAGGTTCATTATGGTGGGAACGTACTCGGGATCCATAAGGTCGTCTATTATGACCAGTCCATGTTTAGTCACATCTCTTTTATCCTCAAACAAAAAGTCTTCTGAAAGAAGACCTTTGTTGAACTTAACCCCCAACTTTACCATTTCGTCGAATCCATCTTGCCATTGACTGTAGCAGTAGTATATGTTGTGTATTTTTGGAGTTACAAGCTCGTCTACACCTTTAATCAACTTGAAAACAAGTTGACTTTTTCCACAAGAAGTAGGTCCAGCTATTATCATAGTGAAGGGACTTTGTAGACGTGGGTCAAAAATGATCTCCTTTTCCTTGTGATCCATGTTGGATGAAATCTTAAACCAAAGTGACCAAAGGAGCCGCCTCGTCCTCTTTTAAGTCAGAAAAACCCTCTCTTAATCCTTCCACGTAAAGAGCTACGTCAAAAAGCCCCATGTTGTTCAAACTTGCTGTAAGACAACTTGGATGAGATATTTCTCTATGCTTCCACACCATTAGGACTTCAAAAACAGGATTTGTGACACCTTTTTTCCCTGGAACAGGGGTGGTAATCACATCAAGTTCGTGCTCGGTTAACCCAAGTTGTGTTCCCAGTTTTCTCCAGTCAAGCATCTTTAACTTGTCTGCCAGGTTCACGAACAAAGTATCAACTTTCCACTCTTCTGGAGGTATTTCACAATGGTCCACTATGTTGTAATACTGCATGTACCATCTGCAATATTCAGAGAGATCGTAACGACCTATGTCACTTAATGCATGTCTTAAAACCATCCACTTGCAACGCACGTTCTTTCTGTTCCATGATATGAGCATTTCTCTCCCCATAGAACGAAGAGATGGTGTTTTTTCCATGTAATCCATTAAACTTAGTCTAAGTCCTAAATAAACCCCTAATCGAGGGTAGTCTTTTTCCGATATTTTTTCACTGATCTTGAATAACAACTCGTCCGGAAGGTGAAACTCCATAGCAGCAAAAAAAAGGTATCCAAAAAGTTAGGTAGGCAGGTAGGTAGGTAGGTAGGTTATGACAGGCTAGGAAGCATACAGTAAACTTATATAGGGTAGGGTAGTGTAGGGTAGGGTAGGGTAGGTGGGTGGGTGGTTTAGGTGGGTGGATGGGTTAGGTGGGTTATTTGGGCGGCCAGCCCGGGCCAACAAGCCCCAAACACCCCATACTTGAGGGGTGCCCCCACCCCCCCCCACCCCATAGTTTTTTAAACCCACCCCAACCCATCCCTACCCTACCCTACCCCTATCCTATATTATCCTACCCTATTCTACCCTGTCCTTTATTACTCTACCATTACGTTCCCCCTCTTTAGGTCAGCCCATTACATCGTTCTTCATTCGTTTAAATTTGTTATGATGTTGTGTGTAAAGCGAGCTGATTGTGGTGAAAACAGTGAGTAAGGGAGGCAAGCTGGGTGCACCACATAGTCAGATAAAACCACACTTTTTGTTTCTCCTCCACACTGAAACGATCCAGGGACGATGATGGGATGTGAAATATGGGGCAGGAGGAAAACAAAGTTTTGGTTTCTAATCACTCAGCTAGAAGGTCCAAAATAGACATGAAGAAATCAAGACGCTGGTTAAGTTGGTGGGTATTTTCTTTGGCGTGATGCTCTTCTGCCGCTTTCAATGCTTCCAAATGGAAGGGATTTTTCAGTGGGCTCTTTCCCTTTCTTCCATACATGAGGGCATAACCCAAGGTTTCCACCGCTGAAAATTTTGACAAGTTATGTCTCAAAACCATTTTCCTCAAGGTTTTTCTGTCTTTGGATGTAAAACTTGATTCAACTGAAGAAAAAACTAAGTTTAATTTTTTCCGGTGAAGAACAGTTTCTTTCAAGTATTTGCACACATACCTGAAACAGCTTGAAGAGCAACATATAATTTCCTTTCTTTCCCTAACGTACGTCAGGACTTGAGTGTCGTCGGGGTGACGTTGTTCTAATACACGCTGCAGGGAGTAACGCGGCATGATAGGGCGAAGGTTGTTGTGTCAAATGATGGTTTAGTCCCCGTTTAACCTTTATAAGAAACCTGTCAGTCTTTCCTTATCACACTTTTCTGAAATGATTTATTGCTCAAGGACGAAACAAATGTCAGGGTCAGTGGCTGAGCATGGTGAAAAGAGGGGAAAACATGTGGAAGGGTGGGTTTAGCCCTGGGGCCTTACCCGGAGGATCATCGTTTATTTCTTTTCATTTTTATTAGGAGGACCAAAAATGAGATACGGGGTAGGCTGTAACCACCTTGAGCTGACCTTTTTCATGGGAGGCAGTTATTTCAGTTATAACTCTCACAACATGACAGCACCCATGGTAATTGTGTCCAATCTCTGTCCTGAATCCTCTTTCATAGAAAATCTTTGAACCTAGAGAGTGTGTAATTTTGTCTGGGTGAAGTAAAGTGGCTTTAATTAAAGCCTTCACCATAGTAGAATCGATGAAAACTGAATTACCAGGTCCTCCCCCCAAAGGTTGATCCCTGAGAAAAAAGGGTTTTTGTCTGTCTAAGATGAATTTTCTTGAACTTCCAGATGAAATGGAATGCCTCGACATCAAGTGTACCATGGCACCATGTCCCGAAAGAACACCTGAAAAAAAACTTTCCCCATTTTCTGAGATAAGTTTTTTCACAGAGGGTCCACTGGGAACCAATTCAGTGGTTTGGTTGTGCAAGAAGCATTGTTTGAAGTTACAGTTAGGAGGGATGTAAAGATCCCTTTTCAAGTTTTCAGGACAGAATTTCCACACAGCCCACACCTTACCTTCTTCTACGCCCCTCCTGATGTCTGAAATAAACACCTCCTGACGCCTTTTGTGACCAACGGTCAAAGACAAAGGCAAAGGACAAAAGTTAGCCATGTCTGCTTGAGAGAAGCTCGTTTTGAAAAATAACGAATGGTCTGCGTTAATCACAAAACGGTTACAACAAGATTCGTTTTACACGCCTAACCCTGAACGTTGACTGAGCGTTATCACGGTTTTTAATTGAATTGAGTTTTTTACTTTTTTTCCAAAACAACGCTGTCTGAGCGTAAAACATACTATGAATGGAAAAGCACGGTTATCTATGACTCATGGTCGTGGTTGTACGTTATCTGAACGACAAGGGAACGTCCCAGGATCGTATCAGGATAGTTACTATAAAGAAGGCTTGAGCTGCTCTGTCTTCATCAAACCTTTTCTGACGTTTGTCTGCTGTTCGCCGTCCTGCTCCTGCACCTTCCAGCCCTGCCACCCTTTCATCTTGAAGGAGAACGATGCCTGGTCGCATGAAGACGGGACTTAGTGTCCTGCTCGGCTTCCACCTGAAGTGCCTGATGCAGGAGAACAGGAAACCGCTCTTGCAGCTCTTCATGGCGAAATCACTGATTTCCTGGATCGCGTCCAGGATCGCACTCCTCAGGAAGCTGGCGACGGCGATTTTGACATCAGGGAATTCATCAATCCCCCGGCACCTCTAAACTACCAACCCCCCACTGAAGCACCTACGTCCGCCACTTACTCGCCAGTAACTCCGGAGGAACCTTCTCCCCAGGTCAGTCCTATAGAGGTCATAGACCTCACATCATCATTACCAGTTGTCAACCCCATTGAAGTGGTGGATTTAACACAAGGGACACCTTCACCTGCTCTCCAACGGGGGTATTCACAGGTAGAGGTCATAGATCTGACTGGCCCTTCTCCCCAATACTCTCTCCCGGTTCCGGAAGAGGAGCTGCTTAAAACCCCGCCGGAGAAAAGAACCTGTCCCGGTGAAAGTGAAGGGGAGCCTAAGAAGAAAAGACAGAAACGCGCCTACAACAAGAGAACCCCTGTCTCTGCCCCTGCTTCAGTTTCCTCAGGAACTTCTTGCGGGCTTCAGGTTAGTTCCTTTGGTGGCAAAGAAATGGCCTGCTCGATTTGGATTTCAAGAAATGTCACCTGCCCCCGACCAAGTTTTTTATCCGGAAGGGGATAAAAACGCCTGCATAGAAATATACAGGGAACCTAGTATCAGGGGAGTATGCTTGAGGCCGTACCTGGACAAACCTTACGAGCGGTGCTTAAATCTAGAGGCGCGTGAGTTCAGGAACTTAGTGGACCAGATAGAGTGCATCCTTGGAAAGTTCAAGGAGCTGCACCGACGAGCTGCCCTTGGAGAGAGGAAGGTAGACAATCTTTTGTTGTCCTTGAACGAAGACTGCACCGAACCCCGTGGAGGACGGGCTATGATTTTGGTGAACTCCTAAAGTTCATATAGGAACAACCAGCTACGTCGAGGAAATGAATGCCTCGGTGTCTTCCAGCTACAGGATGCCCCCCTCTGACACACACTGTGGACACACTGTGTCCCCCTTTATACTGGAGGACATTAAATCACGTGTTGGCCCCTTCCTAGACGAGACGACCGATTTCTACTCTGGGTAAGTGGTCAATTTTGTATAGTGTCTGGTCAACAGCTCCTCATTCAGTGCTTTCACATGATCATGTATATTAGTTGATTCGTAGTTGTACTCCATGTTCAGTCGACATAGCCCAGCATAGGTTTAAGTCAAACCTAAATGTACTCCATGTATAGTTAGGACAGATTTTAGTTTTAAGTTGTATATTGAACGTGAAGTGAAACTAGAAAAAGAAACCACAAAAAAATGCCTCCCAAAAAGTTGAAACAACTTTACACCTTTAACTGTCCAATGTGTAACACCCCTAGACCTCCACGTTTGGTCACTGTGGAAAACAGTGGTAAAACTCTGTGTAACTCAGTTTCTTGTAAAAGAGAAATTTTTTCCGACAGCTTAGAAATTTCAAAAGAAATAGAAATAAATTCTTTGCATAAAAGCAGTTACCGTGACAACTTCAAGTCCATAGCTTCAGGTCTGGCTGTGCTAGGTAAGCTTCAGTCCATTTTCAACGTCAGAATGACAAGTTTTAACAAAGACTTGGGAGCCAAACAGGTAATAGAAGCTCTTACCTCTATTCATAGAAATCAAGTTATGGCTTACAAAGTGGCTGTCTCTTTTGGAAGGTTGTTGTCTTCCTCTAAGGAGGAAGAAGAAGAGAAAGTTATGTACTTCCATGCTTCTGCCAACAATTCGTCTTTGTTCTATGACAGTGAAAGTCATAGAGACCCTTACATTTTCATAAGGGACTACAAAGACTTTGCAGAGTGTTTAGATTTAATTGAAAACAACATAAAAGAAGACACTCAAAGACCCTCTACTAAATGGAGTGTAATAGGCAACGTCAACGCCAACATTACCCTAATAAGGGCTACAGGAGGAGAATTTCTCTTAGGTAAAATGAACACTGTTCCACCAGGTTTAAGGCAAAGAGGTATGCAGCACTTTCACAGAGATCCTAAAACCAAAAGGGGATACAAGGACAACATGTGTTTCTTTAGATGTCTGTCTTTCTTCCTGTATGGATCTTTAGAAAAAACTCAAGAGCTTTTCCTTGAAGCCTATCCAGGGGTGAACAAGGAGACTTTTGAGGGCGTTGACATAAAGGATTTAGACAGGTTAGAAAAGGTGTTTGAAGTTAACATAAGAATTTTTTACCTTCCCTCTTTTGGTAAAAAAAAGGGGCGACCTAAAATTATAAGGTCAAATATGTGTTCATCCAAAAAAATCATGAACTTGAACTTACACAGGAAACATGTAAGTTTAATAACTAACATGGGACTGTATGGTAAGATGTACCCCTGTGAAAAGTGTCATAAAGTTTTCACTCGTAGTTTCCTTTTAAAGCAACACAATGGGTTGAAAAAAGATTGCACCAAAGTCAGCTTCAGGTACAAAGGTGGAGCTTACAATCCATCCAAAACAGTTTTTCAAGTTTTAGAGGAACTGGGAATAGTTTGTTCACCTGAGAAAAAAATATACCCCTATAAAATTGTTTTTGACTTTGAAAGCTACTTCGTCCAACCTAAAAATACATCCCCAGATAATGCTAACACTGTCATAGAAAAAACACACATACCCCTTTCTGCCAGTGTAGCTTCTGATTTTCCTGGACATATAGAACCAATGTGTTTTGTCAGAAATTCCAACAGGGACGACGATCCTTTGGTGAAAAATGTGTTGGAACACATAAACAACTTGGGAAAGTTGATAGGAGAACAGGTAAAAGAGAATTTTAGAGATGTTTTAGACGAACTAGACTCTCTAGAAGAAAAACAAAAGGAATTAGAACATAAAGCTAGCAAAGTTTTTCCAGCGAAGAACAAAAAAAATTAAAAAAAAATTTCCCATGTTCTTGAAGTGAAGGAAAAACTTCTTACCTACATACAAAGAGTCCCTGTCCTAGGTTTCAACTCTGGGAAGTATGACATTAATTTAATAAAAAAGGAATTTCATTCTTTTTTTATAGACACAGACAACCCTGCTAGCACAACTCATCCAAATGATGTCTTTTTTACGTAAAAACGATCAGTTTTCACGTAATAATGACGTAAATTACACGAGTAGTGCTAACTGGGAAGACAGAAATGAAAACCATAAAAAAAAACAAGTACATAGCAGTGTACACAGACCATCTTCTTTTCCTTGACATGTTCAACTATTTGGCACCAGGTTATTCCTACGCAAACTACCTGAAAGCCTTTCTTAAAGGGAAAGCTGAAAAAGGTTTTTTTCCCTACGAGTGGATGGACAATGTTAGAAAACTGAACAACAGAGTTCTTCCTCCACGCCACTGCTTCTACAGTTCTTTGTCAGGTAGTGGAATAAGCAAAGAAGATTACCTTCAATGTAAGAAGGCCTGGGCAGAAAACAAAATGAAAACTATGAAGGACTACTTGATATATTACAACAACTTGGACGTTAAACCCTTTGTTTTAGCCATAAACGAGCACACAAAATTTTTTATAGACCGTGGGGTAGACATGTTCAAAGACGGATTAACTCACCTTGAAGTTTCTTTTCAACAACACTGCACCTAATGCCACACCTTACATTCTTCTCGGTGAGAAAGAAAAGGATGTTCACTCCTTGCTCAGACGCAACTTAGTAAGGGGTCCCTCTATTATATTTCACAGACATCACAAAAGTGGAGAAACAAGAATAAGACAAAAAAAATACGGGTCACAAAGCAAAGTATGCAGACACATAGTAAGGGTAGATGCTAATAGCTTGTACATGGGTGAAGAACACTGCACAGGTTATTATGTGGTGCGAAGGAAAGAAAACGATTTTCAAGCTGTCTGCAGTCAACAGATAAGCTACTCAGCCACAGAATGGTTGCGCTACAAAACTGTCACAGACAACGTGAAAATATTACACCAATACAACTACGGGGAAGTTGTATTAGGTTCAAGAAAAATAAAAGTGGACGGCTATGATCCAGCTTCAAAAAAAGTATACCAGTTTCACGGGTGCTACTGGCATGGTCACATATGTCACCTCACTAAATCAGTTTTAAAAGAATCCAATGGAAAGGCATGGTTAGAAGAAAAAAACCAAAATACGATTTTAACTACCCTATATCTTCAGTCGTTGGGTTACCAAGTAGAGGAAAAGTACGAGTGTATGTGGATGAAAGAAAAAACTGAAAGCTCTTGTAGAAAAACAAAAAGTGAATGGGAAATCAAAAGGCCATCGTGCCAAGGCAGAAAAAGTCAGGATGAAATACTGAGAGGGGTTTCAAGAGGAACAACTTTTGGGCTTATCCAGGTAGACATAGAAACACCTGAATCTTTGAAAGAAAAATTCAGCGAAATGACACCTATATTCAAAAACTGTTTGGTAGGGAAAAATGACGTAGGTGAACATATGAAATGTTACTTGGAAGCAGCAGGTAAGCTAAAGCAACCACAACGCCAACTTATAGGCAGCTACCACGCAGAGGGAATTTTGTTGGGAACTCCTCTCTTGAAGTGGTACCTGGAAAAAGGTTTGGTAGTTACAACAGTACACCTTATTGTAGAATACACACCAGAACAGACTTTTTTACCCTTCATGGACGAAGTCACCAAAGCTAGGAGGAAGGGTGACAAAAACATAGACTGTAAGATTCTGTCAGATCTGTACAAACTTTTGGGAAATGGTTCATACGGGAAAACCATATGCAACAAACAAAACTTTGTTCAAAAAAAGTATCTTCACCCCTCTAAGGCAAGACGTTTGGCCATGCACTGGTCAGTGCAAGATGTGCAAGACATAAGTGACAACACGGTAGAACTGTCCTGTTTGCCCACCTCCATCACCTACGACCTCCCAGTTCAAATAGGTTTCATGGTATACCAATACGCCAAACTTAAAATGTTGGCCTTCTATTACGACTTTCTCCTTGAATACATAGATGAGAAAGATTTTGAAATGTGTGAAATGGACACTGACAGTTTTTACTTTGCTTTAAGTGCAAAGAACATAGAAGACGTCATTATTCCTGAGAAACGTGAAGCTTTCTTCAGAGAACGTCACAAATGGTTGTCCTCTGAATCATGTGACAACAGTCACCACAGAGAGACCTATGTTCAGACCAAAGTGTTGGGTGAGCTGTGGTTACCTCAACCATGCTGTAAGAGCCGTCTGGCGTTTGACAAGAGAACCCCCGGGTTGTTCAAAGTGGAGTGGGAAGGTGATGAAATGACTGCCTTGAACTCCAAATGTTACATAGGCACAGGAGTGAATGTGCCCGTTAAAATGAGTTGCAAAGGTGTAATTCAAAAACAAAACCCCCTAAACACTGACAAGTACAAAGAAGTACTGGACAGTGAACATGTTGTCACGGTAGTCAACAAAGGATTTAGAGTAGTTAACCACAGCGTTACCACTTACTCTAAAAAAAACAAGGTCTAACCTATCAGTACATAAAGAGACAAGTATGTGAAGACGGTGTAAGCACCCTACCCCTTTCTATATAAAAGAAATGGTTTCTTTTTTCTAGTTTCACTTCCAGTTGTACATTTTGTTTAAAGAAAAAAATTTAAACAAGTTGTTCAAATGAACATTTCACTCCATAGAAAACAGTGTTAAAATGAAAAATGTTCATTTAAACAATTGTTCAAACAAACATTTGTTCAAATGAACATTTTTCCCCATAGAAAACAGTGTTAAAATGAAAAATGTTCATTTGAACAATTGTTCAAAGGAACATTTCTTCAAATGAACATTTTTCCCCAAAGAAAACAGTGTTAAAATGGAAAATGTTCATTTGAACAATTGTTCAAACGAACATTTGTTTAAATGAACATTTTTTCCCCATAGAAAACAGTGTTAAACTGGAAAATGTTCATTTGAACAATTGTTCAAACGAACATTTGTTCAAATGAACATTTTTCCCCATAAAAAAACAGTGTTAAAATGGAAAATGTTCATTTGAACAATTGTTCAAACGAACATTTGTTCAAATGAACATTTTTTTCCATAGAAAACAGTGTTGAACTGAAAAATTTTTTTTGTTCAAATGAACATTTGTTCAAAAAAACAAAAAAAGTTAAAAAAATGTGTACTGTATCATGAAAAAAAACTGACAAAAGTAAAAAAAGTGAACTGTATCACCCAAAAAAAAATCCCAAAAAACTTTTCACAAAAGTGAACGCTGTACATGTTCACCAAAAAAAATTAAAATCCGACGCTAAAGAAATTAACTTGGAACAGAAAAAAAAGTGGTACCAAATTTCTTTACTCATAGCGTCACGTTCACCAGATTATCAGTATCTGGTTAGATTTAAGCTACCATTTAACATGGAAAGTTTAGAAGCTATGCTTGTGGAGCAAACCACAGAAACTCCACCTTATGACTATTACATGCGTCCAGTTTTACAAAGTGTTGCTTCATATAATCAAGCTTCTTCTATAACACCTGACAATGATGTAAGTTCTGTAGCATGTGGATGTTCAGAGAATTTCTTTTGGGAAATAATACCTGCAGAAAACATTGGTTATTTTAGAGGAGCTGAACCAGACACTGTTGACCACTGTATAACTAGTGTTAAAATGTACAAATATTTCTCTTCAGCTTTTTGGGACGCCTACAGAAACTGCATGTACTATTGTCGAGTGAAAAAAGTTAACTTGATATCGCATGATTGGTGTATAGGAGTATATTAATTGCACACTGAACCTGGCTGCCCAAGACACTACACAAGGTACACTTTAGGAAGTGTAAGAAAGTTTGCTGTTACTCTCCAAGAGTTAGAATGTAATCCCATAGTAGGAGTGTTTTGTCAGTGTAACTGTAAACTGGAAGTATCTGCTATTGCTAAAACTATTTGTTTCACATGTCTGCAGGTCTCACTGGAACTTCACGCCTTAAGTATACCTGGAGTGAGAAATCATTTCTCTTTCGAGGTAAACTTTAAGGATGGTTTTTTATCTGGTCTTTTACCTGGACCCAAAAACAGTCAAACTTACTTCCTGGCCCAGACTTTGTTCGAGCATGCTATATCTAACATAGCCTAACTTAACAGTTATTGTTTTCACAACACATGGAAAACTAGTCTCACTGGTCAAAGCTGGTATCAAGCAAGTAAATTCACACACAACAAATGTTTCTGTTGTATATGTGCACGCCCCGGAAATGGAAAATCTGGCTTCATCTGTAAATATTGTGTCCAATAAAAATATAATCTTTTATGTGAAATGAATGAGTTGTCTTTTATTTTATTGTATGAAATGAACAGAGATAACAAAAATGAGTCATAACTATTGCGTAAATCCGTAGAAATATTGCATCAGAACATGAGTCATGGCTATTGTGTAATTTCTTACAAACATTGTGCAATACACCTTCATATGTAGGTCATACGTTTTTGCAAGTAGGTTAGTAGGTCACTTCCGGTTTGCAAGTAGGTCAACCCTAGGTATTGCGCAATTCTCTTAATTTATGCAACTAGGTCAGGTCACTAGGTCAAACAAAATCCAGCTCTCTGATTGGTCGAAAAAACTAGGTCATGACCTTATGACATCACTTCCTGCCAAATCCAGCCCTCTGATTGGCTGAAATTAGGTCACTTCCGGTCTACCAGTAGGTCATGACCTAGTTAGTAGCTAATCCATTGCGCTCAGTTTGCATGTATATACTACTAACAGACTAAGCCACACCCTTTACCAACACCCCACCCCCCCTGAAAATAAATTTCAATTTTAGAGGGCATTTGGTGCATTCCTAGAACCCAATATAGAGATTACCCTAAAGGCCACCGCTTAAAGCATTTTAGGGGCAGATCCATGATTTTAAAAAGGGGGGTCCAAACCTGGGGCCTATCATCGAAATGTCGCAAGGACAGTGCCTCATTTTGAAATCTAGACATCAAATGTTGCATTCTGATGCATTTCTAGTCCCCAACAGAAAACCATTTTAGTGTACCGGGTACCATCAGCAGTAAACCCATGATTATGAGAACAGGGAATGAAAATCTTATTAAATTTTGATTGCAAAATGTGGCCCAGCGGGGAAGAACGTGCCTCCGGGGGGGATTTTTAGTACTGGTTTTGGCCACCAGGGAGCAGAATATGGGTAAAACATTGACAAATATGCTAAAAAAAAGCTTTAGACCAATTTTTTATAAGGAATCCAGTGGTATGCTTAAAATCGTTCCATCTCCACTGAAAATGTTCCATCTTTGGAACGTTGGTTGCCATGGAAACATAGAAAATTGAAAGATAAGGCAATTTCTGGTTGCCATGGAAACCACTCCCCAATTCCAATGGTGAATTTTTGCCACAAACTCATTTTGAAATTCCTTTAGGAACCCAGAACCGAAACCAGAACTCAAAAATTCCCTCTAGAACCAATTTTATGACAAAAACATCACATTTCTTTGGTTATTTTTCCACAAAACTGTATAAATTTCTTTGCATTTTTAGTGTTTATGCTAGGATATAATGCATTTAGAGCTTATTTACTTTTTTCATTTGTACACACAAACCTATGTTTGACAAGCAATTACAGCAAAACTACCGGGGATATTTTAGCTCAAGATATCTCATTTTAAAGCCCATAACTCAAACCTTAGAAAGCCATTTCCCCCCAGGAGGCATGTTTTCCCTCACCTGGTCACAAATGGTGTTTGAGGGAGGATTAGGAGCCTGTCCCCTAGACAATTTCAGAAATATAAATATCAAACTCCAGATTTTTCAAAGCATTTTGGTGTAAACCTGGGAAGGGCAGGGTTTCCATAATGAGGATGCAAATCTTAGGTGGTAATACTTTGTCCTTTGAGAGGTTTTGGGGGCTGGTCCCTAAAGAAAATTTTTGAAATATAGATGTCAAACTCTCTACTTTAAGGGATTCAAAAAGCCTTGATGTGAATCTAGTATTTTTAGATATTGTTGTCTAAGGGGGTGTGGGGACCTGCCCCCACCCCTGGGAAATCTTTTGAAAAATTGAAGTCAAACCTTGAAGTTTAACGCATTTTGGTGTACCCTCAGGAGTATGTTTATGTACTGGTGATTAAGGAAGTTTTGGGTCATGCCCAAAAGAAATCTTATAACATAATCATAAAACTTATATTTAAAGCATTTTGGTATAGGCAAGCATTTTCAGCAAGGGATGCAAATTTATGTGCTGATACCATACATTGTTCTTTGATAGGGCTTGGACATCTTGTCCCCCAAGGGAATTTTTAAACTATTGGTGTCAAACACTGCATGTGGTCTAAGGAATCTCTGTATCATTGGGTGTGAATCTAGTCCACAAATGGAATTGGAAAGGATGTGAGGAGGAGAAAGGCATATAAACACTACACTCCCACCCCCTCCAAAAACACACAAAAAGAACAACAACAAAACAGTAGCTGCTTTATGGGAATGTATAGGAGGGTTGGGGTCATTTTTACCTGGGAAGATTTTGAGAAATTTAATGTCAAAACATGCTTTCTGGTGACTTTGGGAATCACATCATAACTTTGGATCTATTGGGAATATTTGAAAAATTCTTTCACTGTTGGAAAGCCCACAATCTGGAGATTATTCTCAATGTAATTGTCGCCAATTCCAAGGCCATTGTCGCCACTTTTTGGCTACATGGCGACAGTCGCCCAGCCCTGCTTCACCAGTAATTCTATCCATGCCCCCAGGGCCTGTTCCTCTAGGTAATACAGTTAAAATTTGTACTTGCTTATTTATCAACGGTGGGGGGGTGGTGGGTTTTCGCGCGGATGCATGAAAAATTTTTATGCCCCCCCCTTGTCAAAAATTTTTGCACCCCCCTGCGCCGCAGGCGTGGAGAGTTCTCGCCCCCCTCTTTGATCTATAGTAGCGTGCGGGCTTTTTTGCTAAAAAGAGGGTGATTTTTTTTAGCCCCCCCTCAAGAGGGGTCAAAATCTTTTTAGCCCCCCCTCGGGAGGGGTCTTAAAATTTTACGCCCCCCCTCAAACCCACCACCCCCCCTGTTGATAAATAATGACCACTCACTCCTAAGGGCGTTATCAGTGTAAAACATGCCCCAAGGGCATGGGTCTCTCCATTAAATACCTATAGAGAATACAACTGACAATTGCATATCCTGGTAACAAAATCTTGTGTTTAACACATGTTCGGAACCAGTCAAATGGGTGAAAATCTGGTGTCGTTCAGGAGAATGAAACACAAGTATTGCCAGACTACTAAAATTACATGTTTTGAACACATGATTTATTAACATGAAATCACAAGATTTACACATGTTTTATGGGTAATTAGGATAATTAATTATTAATATAGATTCATATATGAGTGATATATATAGAGACTTTCATTTTGATAGAGGGTCTGTGGTGATGTATAAAGTAAGAGCCACCTGATAGGCATTGGTTATATGTTGGGATTAGGTCTACCATTCTCTTACATCAGAGAAAGGTGACCTTGGCAATGTAGGTACTCCAATGCATTGATCATCAGCTTTTACTCATCACTTTTCTCAACAGGTCACTGAAGGTGCACCTTATATGCAAGAGCAATGGAGCCATGGAATTTACAGCTGGTGCTGCTGCTGCTCGAATTTTATCTCACCTCGCGCCTTCCTTACAGACGACACTCAAGGGTGAGAGGTCCTGCAGGTTGTACCCTTGTGGCGTTGTGCCCGGACCCTAGTCTGATGGGGAGGGGGGATGATGGTGACCGTATCTATGGGAAGGTAGAAAGCATGCCCCTACACATTTACCGAGGCAATGGTTCTTTAACATCCGTCACTACATAGGCATAGTGACAGATGGACAGGCCTGTTTTAAGTCATTTGTCTGCCATGACTGCCGAGAGACTTTCCAGCACAGCCTAGCCAGGGTAGGGAGGAACTCAAATGACACCTTACAGCAATGTTTTGAGCCACCACTGTGCCCCGACCGGGCCAGGAACCGAACTGACGACCTTACGGCCCTTGAGCGGATACGCTACCGACTGCGCCACACCTCCCGGCTCAGCTGGTGTTAGTGCGCAGGCATGTGAGCAGATCTTATACCCACACAAATGGTGTCTGTGTCACCTTACCCATTGTTAGTCTGTGTTTTACCTGTTTTTATGGATCAATAATCAATACATGGGGCTGTGTACAAATGACGTCATGCAGGAGGGGGGAGGGAGGGTCATGGGCTGCATGACATCATGTCATCAAGAAATCACAATTTGCTTTGGTTTTGGCAAGATCAAAAACTTTTGTAAAAAGATTTGTAAAGGTAGGGAAGTTTAATGCATTCATCTGATTCAGATTCCCAGAGTCCCTCATAGCCTCACTTCAACACTTCATGGACCGGGACATGTCAAACAAAGAGTCTTCCACCCCTATAAATGAGGCTAGTAATTCTCCTAGCTCTAGTGAGGACACCGAGTCCCCCGACACAAAGTCTTCTAGCACTAAGGATTGAGACAAGTCCTCTACCCCATCAACAAGGCAAGCTAAGGCTCAAAAGGACTTCCCAAGTTTCCCAAGTTTTGCCGCTTATGCCCGAGCAGCGCAGTTTTTCCAATCGCAAAGCCTTGGGTCCTTGTCCTCGCCTTTCCCTTATCCACAAATGCAGGCCGGAGTTGGGCCAGTACCGTCTAGCATCCCAACTCAGCTAGGCATGGTCCATAATGGGTTTCAACCACAGTACCCCAACTGGCCAGCAATGGTGCCCAAAGCTTGGGACCAGAACCCATGGGGACCAGTAGTGATGATGTTATACCGTTAGCATCACCCCATGGGCATAGGGCTGGTCCAAAATCCCCATCTATGAAGAGCTCTTGTGAAATGACCACTACCAACACAGAAAGTGAGGCTCAAGTTGGCTGAGTGTAGTTGGTTTGAATGTATGTGGTCTCATCTCAAAGCTGAACTACGCAATATTTGAGGATTATGTCTATGATAATTTTGACATTATTTGTCTATCAGAGACAAAATTGGATGCCCTTGATGATGTTAATATTCAGGTAGGTTTTATTCCCTTTTACCACCACCGGACTAAGCTGTCGAGAAAGTCGAGGCATAGCTACACTTGTTAAAAGCAAGTTAGCAAAATATGTAAAAGTGCTTTTGGGGATTTTAATGCCTGGACTAGCAATGTGAAAGACTTCATGGATCCAGGCAAACACATGACAGATGCAACTGGTCTAGAAGATGTTGCAGATGAAATGTATCTGGACAAATCTGCTATACGAAGCCTAGGAGTTGAAGTAAATAGGCTGTGCACCAATATTAAATTAGATTCACATGGGAAGAAACTTATTGATCTTTGTATTACTGCAGGCCTCCTAATTGCCAATGGTAGATTTGGGAAAAGGTCTGCTGAGTTTACATGTAAAGGTGCTAGCACAGTAGACTATTTCATTGTTACCGCATCACTGTTTCCGTTTATTGATAGTTTTTATGTTGACAACTTTGATTCCTGCCTCTCAGATGTACACTCGCCTATCGTATCAGAACTGTCTGCAATAAATGCATCTGACGAGGCACAAAGTGGCATGAGTAGACCAGAAAACAGTGATTTCCAGCAGTTTTTAATGAATTCATCAAAAACATGCTCCCAGTCTATTAGCCATTATCAATGCCTATTTTAATCTTGTGTTGGATACAGGTATTGTTCTAGAAAGCTGGTCAGTAGGCATTATAGCACCGATCTATGAGAATAAAAGTGATATCAATAGTCCAGACAACTATAGAGGCATAACCCTGCTCAGTTGTATGATTCTCAACACATGACTGGGTACTTATCTAGAAAGTAACAGTCTGCTTGAAGTAGAACAGGCTGGATTTAGGGAACGTTATTCCACTCTAGATCACATTTTTAATCTACACTGTATACTTGATTTATTCCTTACAGAGGGTAGAAGGCTATACTGTGCCTTTGTAGACTACCAAAAAGCTTTTGACACTGTGGATAGGTCATCATTATGGTTGAAGCTTATCAAAACTAATGTTAATGTTTTAAATGTCATAAAAATTATGTATAGGGCAGCAAAGTCCTGTGTACAAGTGGACGGCTGTTTGTCCGAATACTTAAGTTGCAATGTAAGCGTAAAACAAGGGGAGAACCTTTCCCCTCTGCTTTTTGCCATCTACTTAAATGATCTGGAAAGCCACTTTCAAAATCAATATAATGGTGTTATCTACATGGACACAGGCCCTAAATCTCAAGTACATTTCAAAATGTAAGTTTTATTGTACGCTGATGATACAATTTTGCTGAGTGAGTCGGCTGAAGATCTGCAAAAAAAGGTTTTAGAGAATAACTGCCAGGATTGGAAGCTTACCGTAAATACTGTAAAAACCAAAGTAGTACTTTTTTCACGTGGTAAGGTTAAAAAGCTGCCAAAGTTGATATTACCAGAATGAACAACAGGAAGTGCAATACAGCTATGTTTACCTGGGGATTGAGCTTAATTACAATGGAAAGTTCACCCAAACCATAAAAAAACAAGTCACACAGGCAAATGCCCAATTGACATCCAATGCCACCTTTTTGATACCTGCATTGTGCCAATACTGTTATATGGTTGCGAAGTGTGGGGTTTTTCAGATCTAAAAGAAATTGAAAGGGTGCAAAGTTCTCTAATGTAGTATTAAAATTGTCAACTTGTATTGAGATGATGGGGGAGGTCTACGTTTCATGCACCTGAATGCTAGAAGTTTTAAATCAAATTATGCCACAATATGTGCTGAAATACATCCAGCAAATTTAGAAATTTTATCCTTTTCTGAGACTTGGTTAAAAAAATGAAGATGATGAAATGAACTACCAATTATATGGTTACACTCGTTATAGACTAGATAGACAAGTACTTTATGTTAAAGGTAATATTAAAATTGGTGGTGGTGTGTGTATTTTTATAAAACATGGTCTGCCACATGACTCTGACATATATTCACTTCTTAACAGATCTGACAAAGATATAGAAATACAAATTGTATCTATTACCAAGGAACATATGAAACCTATAATTATATTAAATATATATAGACCTCCTGATGGAGACAAGAATGTATTTATAAATATTCTGGAAGGAATAATTGTAAACATTGAAAATAGGAATAGATTTGAAATTGTTGCATTGGGTGACTTCAATTTTAATGTAGTGGAAGACAATGATATTATAAATAATCTATTGAACCGTATGAAGACCTATGGACTAGAACAAGTTGTAAAGGATGCCACACGCAAAAAAGCAATCCTTGACCTAATTTTTACTGACATCAAACCTAACTGTATCAAATCAGGAGTAACTAATAATTATATATCAGACCATTTACCCATATACCTGATAAGAAAAAAATGGAAAATTAAAGAGGAAAAAGTATATATAACTGGTCGCTCCTATGCACGTCTAACAGATGAAGCCTTACTAAGTGAATTTGATAATTATAACTGGACTAGTTTCAATAATACCAACGATGTAAACTGTGCCTGGTTCCACTATGAAAAAGCAATACGTGATATCCTGGATAGACACTGTCCGGTTCACAAATTCCTAGTATCTAAACACAGGGACCCATGGATGACACAAAATATACTTGAAATAATTAGAGAAAAAAATAACAAATTATGGAAGGCTAGATGTAAAGATAGAGACGATGATTGGAGAATCTCCTCAAATTTTCATAATAAAGCAAATAAAATAATTTAAAGAACAATTAGAAAATCATAAGAATGATCCTAGAAAATTCTGGCGAGTTATTAACAACTTAATACCAGGCCAACCAAACCGATCTAAAAATATTAACTTGGAGGACCACGAAAATGATAATACCCCTGTTCCACCGGACAAAATTCCTGATTTTATTAACCAATATTTTGTAAATATAGGCCCTACTCTTGCTAAAGACTTAAATATCCCTTGGAAACCATACGATGATTATATAATGGACAAAATTGAGTCGTTCAGCACAAATCTACAAGAGGTTACAAAGCTTATAAATGAGATTAAGGTGTTTAAGTCTTCTGCTATAAATAACATTTCTACAACTGTTCTAAAAAAGGTTTTCAAGCATGACCCTGGTAAATTGGTTAAACTGTTCAATTTATCATTCTCGACCAATACTGTACCTGATGCATGGAAAATGTCTAGAGTTACACCTATTCCAAAGTCTGGTAATCTGAAATTGGTAAACAATTATAGACCTATATTATTGTTACCTCTACCCTGTAAACTAATTGAGAAAATTGTACATAATAGAGTATATGGTTTCCTATTGAAAGAAGATATTTTAACTACCCACCAGGGTGGTTTTAGACCTGGTCATAGTACAATAGACACCTTAGCATGTTTCACTGATAATATTAAGAGAAATATAAATGTTGGTAAATCCACGGTTGCTGCTTTTATAGACCTACGCAAGGCTTTTGACACAGTAGATCACTCTATCCTCCTCACCAAATTACATCATTATGGTATAAGATCAGATAATTATCACTGGTTTGAAAATTACCTCTTAAATAGATACCAAACTACCCTAGCGAATGGTATCCAGTCTGAGAAGGAGAGGGTGATCTGTGGGGTACCTCAGGGCTCTATTCTGGGCCCACTACTTTTTTTAATATATATATAAATGATGTAACAAATTGTATTAAAAAATGCAAAATCAAGTTATATGCAGACGATACTGTGATTTACTCTGCTAATGATAGTTTCAATATAGCCAAATGTGAGCTCCAAAATGACCTTGAAATCTATTATACATGGTGTGTTCAAAATAAACTCTCTATTAATGTGGCAAAAACGAAAATAATGATATTTTCATCAAGCTCAAGGAAATTGAATACGTTATCAGCAGATATATGGTTAAACGATCAATTACTACAGGTTGTACCCAGTTATAAATATCTTGGAATACTATTGGATTCATTATTACATTATAATCTACACTTAGCTAGTCAATCTAAGACAATTGCTTATAAAATGTACAAATTGTGTCTATTGCACAAATACCTAGATGGAAAACTTGCAATTAAGATATATAAAACTACCCTATTACCTTATATGGAATATGCTGATATTTGTTTTATGAGCACTTTTGATAAATATCTAGACCCGCTACAATATTACCAAAATAGATGTATTAAAATATGTCTACAGGTGCCGCATAGAACTAACACAAACCATATCCACAATTTGTATAAGATAAATTTTCTATGTGACAGGAGATATATACACCTTCTAAACTATATGTATACGAGATCCCGAAACCAAATATTTATGGATGATAGACAAATTAGAACCAGGTTACATGATGCTCCTACCCTTACTGTAATAACCCCAAATTGTTTAATGTATGCAAGAAGTGTAGAATATCTGGGTGCTATTAGCTGGAATGCTCTGACAGCGGATAGGAGAAATGCTACTAGCCTGGAACAGTTTAAAGCTGATTCCAGAAGCTACCTGGCAAATCTCTTCCCGTATGCCAGAACATAGCGCACCATTTTGTTATTGTTTAAATATAGCCTACTATGTACTTATTTATACAGAGATATCACAACAAGGACTAGAATATGATTTATTATAAGATTTGTAAATTTATTTGCCCTCATCATCACATCATTATAACAGTATTGTCTTATGTGTCAACTGTTTAGCTTACAAAGATTAGAAGAAAGGTTGAACTAGAAGAATCAACCCATACACAGATTTCTGTGGGGATGAGGTTCTCTTCCTTCAATATTATCTCGATTTAATTTTTGATTATAATTACATGAATTTTCTTTGTTCGTTCCTGTTGGATATTGATATACTGAATAACTCTCACAACTAATGTTATGTTTACTACTGGTGACAACTATATACAAGTATATTAACCACCATAATACACGATATATCTATGAACCAATTAAGAACTTTACCGGTATTCAAGACATGTATGTATAAAGATTCAGTTATCGATGTGTCAACAGAAAGGACTAATAGATTGTATTTGATTTTGAGATAATAAAGTAAATTCAAACAAAAAAAAAGAAGCTATTTTTGTAAGTTTATTCTGAGATTAAATGCCGGCACAGCTAGCTGTATGGCACTGGGTGAGCTAGATTGTCATAAATTAGACTGTATCATAAAACAGAGAATGGTCAATTTTTGGCATAGGATTGTCTCAGGTAATAAAAATAATATATCTCACATATTATATGGCATTATAAAGCATAAACAAAGCAATGGCGGCTTTCAGTCAAAATAGCTCATGAGTATACAAAATATCTTGAATAAAAGTGGGCTTGGTAATATTTTTGGTGAGGAGGCTGTTGTTATGTCGCAGTTATATAAAAGCGACTCATATACATAGAATGTCAGGATTGGCATGGTACTGTGATGGATTCTGGACATTACTATAATCATAGGATCTTTAAGGATGAATTAAACTTTGAGACATATCTAATTAAGCTCAATACTAAAAACAGAATAAACTTGAGCAGATTTATGTATGGAAATAATGGTCTCCCAGTTATCACAGGAAGGTATACCAAAGTGGATTATTCAGACAGAAAGTGCCCACTATGTAAAAGCAATGATATTGGGGATGAGTTTCACTACATCTTCCAATGTAGTACTTTTGATCATGACCGTTGACTCATACTTGTTAACCACGTACCATCCCGTCCAAGCACTGAGACAATGGCAGCCTTATTTAACAGCAAAGACCCCATCGCTCTTGCAAACCTTTCCAAATTTTGTGCTAGAATTATAGAAAAATTCAAACTGGGAAGAACATTGCATGTTAAAAGAAGAAAGGTCAAAAGCAAAAGATAGGACAGTCCATCAACTGCTTGTTCTACTAGAAAATTAGATAAGTAAATGAATAAAAAGACAGCCAAGAAACCTCGCCAATCCTGGTAAATTAGGTTATGTGGTGCTACTGGGTCTTTTGGATATACCCATATGTAAATTCTGTCTCATCACCCCAATACTAGTCATGTTGGTGCTAACTGGTGCTGAGTAAAAAAGAATCTCAAAATGTGTATATATAGTCATTGGTGCTGCTAGGCCTGCCTTCCCCATACTCCATGTTTAAAAGCATGGAAAAGTGGCATCATTATTTTGTATTAGTCCTTGCTAGTCAGTCAAGTTGTTAAAAAACAACCATTGTCTTGTATTAGTCCTTGCTAGTCAGTCATGTTGTTGGAAAGCAACCACTATCTTGTATTAGCCCTTGCTAGTCGGTCATGTTGTTGAACTATATATCCTTGAGATTGCATGAATTATAGTCTGTTTTAAATACAGTGTACCCATTTATAGCTACATCGGTGATGCTAATGTAACTGTCCGCTAAACCCGATCTATTCTCTACTTTCTTTTACCTCATAGGATTGGCCCAATGTCTGGGTGCGGCTTATATGAGGGTTTTTTTTACACTATGAAACAGTACAAAACATTCAATTTTCAAGCCTTGGCTATGGCCTATGGCATTTCCCAAAGTTGGGGGTGCGGCTTATATTAGAGAGGCCAGCCGTTTGGCCAACTCTCGCCACCATATGTGTAACAGTGCTAAAAGACTCAACATTAAACATACCCTGGACTATCTATAATGGATGTATGGTGTATTATAGTATATCAGTAGTACAGGAGGGGTCTAACTCTTCATGATCAAGTGATATTCCAATTGTCTCTCTCAATTAATATAGCTATTATTAGAGTGGGAAAATTGCTAACCCTAAGAATCTCTCTGTGACCTGGGATGGTTTTACTGGTAGGATTAAGGTGTATCTAGCTAACCATTATAGGGCACCCCCTTGAACCACCATCAATAGATAGGCCAACCACTCATCATCAACATAAGACCTGCTATATAGCAATATGTATTGCCGGATTTTTGGGAGAGTGGTGTATTTGTAGTGGTATTTGAAAAATATTTATGTTCATGAGACATTGGTGGTGCCATAGAACTATAGCATTGCTAGCTGGCTTGGGTATTAATGTCATATGTATGCAGTAGGGGTCAGCACCTCCTTACCCTTGATCAAAAGAATACAGCTCATTGCTTATATTTGACTTGAGGATTTTCGACATGATTACTCTGGAAATATTCTTGAAAAATGGTATTAAATCAACCAAACAAGGTAGAAATGAACAAATTACAGGTATGGATTGAGCTAGATTTCATCTATACCACAAAATTGTCACAATGCATTCAGTGAATTATTTAGAATTACGTTAATCTACCTACTTATATGTTGATGAGTATTTAGGCACTAAAAACCCCAGGCCATAAGCCGACATTTGAGTGAGTGAGTAATAGATGTTTAAAGCCATTCCGACAGCGAAGGTCATATTCATGGCGAGAACTACATTACACGATTTCACAGAGGAATGTGTCAGTGCCTGCACATATGTGCACCACACACATCCGAGGGGATAGGAAAAAGGAGATATAGACCCTTTAAAGTTGGCTAGGGAAGCCTGCCGACATTTGAAAGTGTAACTAGGAAAACACAAGTATTTAGGTGTCCATTCAAGGATTTGGGTGATATTGCAATCAATACCTGAAAATATCAAATGAATAAGTCAAGTTTTTTCTATTTTAGAAATAGGAAAGCTGTATGGTCTCTATTGAATCTTGGCCCAAAATTACGTAGCCATTTTTGTATGTTGTAGATTGTCAATAGAGGGAGCCTTTGCGCTAGCTGTGCACACGTAAACCCTTTCGGGGAGAAACGGTATGATCGGAAGTGTGTCCCTGGTTCCGGTGGTGAATATGCGAAAGTCTTTACAAGCGAAAATGGCGCCACGTTAGCGCTTCTCCCCGAAAGATGTAACCCTGTGCACAGTGAACCCAACCCTAAACTATGGAATGCTTATAAATAAATGTAGCTGGAAATCCACTTGACAGGTAGCACATAAAGTGAAGAGTGGTTCTAAATGTTTCAATTCCTGAGTTCAAACTTAACGTTAAATTTCCACATCAATTCAAATATGAATTTCATGTAAACGAAATGTAGAAAAATATTAATATTGTGCATAAAAATGGCCAAAATTATGACAGCAGGCTGCATTATGATAGACTATTTTTATTAGATATCTATAGAATGAATGTTGCCAGAAATTGTCCAAGGTATTAGAGGTTTTAAAATATATATTTTACCATCACTGTCTATACTTCGAAGAAAACAGACGTGAGATTATCATTTTGAATGTACTAGATTTATTAACATCTTTGTAATGAATTATATACAAATGTAAGTTTTACAATGTGAAAAAGTTTGTTGTCATTGTCCAGTTTAATATCAGTTTAACAAGATGACACCTTTGTTCATGGGCTCTTCGGAAAAAAAGTTATAATATCAAGGATTTCGTCGTATTCATTTGTTTAGTTTAGTCATGCAAATCAAATCCTTTAAGAAATATAGGACGTAATCCCAAATTACAGCACATAGGCAAACACAATATAAATAATGGAAATTTACATATTTGTATAGAACTATCAACATCATGTACATAAAAATCTAAATAGATAAAACACCACTTTTTCAAGAATCAGTCATGGGTAATTTCCAAAACTGACTATTCCCAATGTTTAAAGTACCAATATCTGACAGATATATCCTAGTTTTGCTTTTTAGACATGAGAGATGGATGAACATGGAAAACTTCATATTTCTCAGAGATGATGGGCCTTTATAGCACCAATGTAATCCAATTCTCTACCTCCAGAGAGAAAACGTATTTTTTGTTCAGGCAATGAGATGAATATATGGTAGAAAACCTTCCGACATTACAGAAGTCGCTCCGTGTCGACTGAGTACAAATAGAATCAGCATATATAGTATTTACTGTAAATCCTCTTGCATAAGCCTAGAAAAAAATATATAAGTATTTGACCTAAACTTTGGCTGATTTTTCTTCAAGGGAAGAAGAGCTTTATAATGAAGGGTTGTATTCCAGTATTTATTAAATGGCTATGTGAGTTTATTTGAAGCCAAGGGGTTGGCTGATATGGGTGGGTCACTTTGACAAGAGGTAATATAGTATGAGGATTTCAGACTAGTCGTTATGGAAGACAGGATATATATATATGCTGCGTCGGGTTATCGTGTCCCTTGTTGGGGGTCTCTGTGGATTCCTCAATACTTTTCACTTATACAGAAAATGGTAAGGACCCACTGACATGTGGCATATTGCCAACCCGAAAAGACAACCCAGGACAGACAAACTGTATTAATGCCACATGGTACTACAAATACAGACAAGGACTGGTTCTTACAAAAGATGTCCACACAAGGCCACCATGGTTACCTTAACAGTAAAATCTGAGAAGGTTTCGAAAATGTTATTTGAGTGCTTTACTTCGGTTTGCGCACCTGTGTGAAAAGCTCGCTACACTGCCGGTTCACATTTATGGCTTTTGCTCTATTGACAGTTGTTAGTCACTAACTCTCTGGTATATATCAACGATTCCAATTTCTCATAATTTTCTCTCTTTTTAATGCATAAATGACATTTTTCACACAGAATAAAGATGATCTTTAAAATACACTGAAATGCCTACTGAAAATTCTACTGATGATACATAAAAGCCAATCATAGCGAGAGACCATCGACTAGACTAAAACTAATAATGCTATACATATTTTATGAGGAAATGAGGTTAAAATGTTGTTGTCATGGCAACTACAAACAAATCAATGAGATGGACCATCACAGTTTTCAGATATACACAAGAAGACTCAATGCATAGCGGACGGGCAAATATTCATATAAATCCAATCACTACTGCACACAACTATTTAAGTTGATATATTTAAAACATTTCTTCTCGACAGTTATCTCCTACGTATTAATTCTTGCACACATTTTTTCATTCTAGTATTTCTGGAGATAATAAAAAGCATCAAAATATCTAGATTTAATACCATCACAGGTTAATTAGAGGTCATTAGACCACATTAGGGTCAATAGAATGTCGACCGCATCGGTGAACTTGTGGCCACCGATGTGTCACCAAAAACATTGGCGTATGAGTTTTTGAGGAACTGTACATAGTTTTGCATGGAGCGGTTGGTGGAATGAGCCTGTTCTAATCGGTCCTTTACATCATATAGCCGTGAGTTGAATTTTCGCTCGGCCTGTAATGAAGAAACAATGGATAGAAATGTTAGCCTTGAAAAATAAACACGAGAATATGGACAAAAATAAATTGCTGACAGTGTTAGCAGAAACCAGATATACCACGTTACTATACTGTATCCACTGTTACAAACTCTTAACTATTGTCACTTAAACAGAATTTTACAAAAAGAACCACTTAGACAATGGTAATTAGGGCTAAGGCTACTTAAAGTGAGTCCCAGGGATGCCACTCACTGATCACTGAAAATCATCCATTCTTCCCCCCCCCCCTAAATTTCTAATTTCCTTACACTTACAAGCATCAAACCTTAAATTTGGAATTCCTTAAAAGTTAGAAAAGGCATGTTAGTATCAGTACGATGCTTTTATGCGCAATGAGGCACTGATACTTGTTTAATAGCGTGAAACTCAATCTGCACCTACCTCATCCTTTTCGCGCTTGATCCTGGCAATCTCAGCCCGGGACTGACTTAGCTGAGCCTCCAAGTCCAGGATTCGTGACTGGGTCGTCCGATCCTGTAATATCAACAAAAACACATTTTCTTTTGATTAAGTTAACTCCACATAATGTAACTATGCATTTTACAAAGTATGCACAAAATGATTTTAAATGTACTGGGACTTTCAAATGGGTTTTAAGGGTGCATCTTGCTTCTCTAGTATGTTTCAATACTTTTTAGTGAACATTCATATGGCTCATGTTAGGATCCCTGATATTCAGTAATCCTTGTTTTAGTAATAAATGTTTGTTTAATATCAGCATGAATATTTGAAAACCTTTCATGTTCCACTAAAGTGAAACAAGCACAACACTCAATAGGATTAACCTTTAGACACTGATTCCCTCTTACATCTAAAAGACTTGAATTTCTATCAAACTTTAAGTGTTTTCGATTTTTGCCATGATTCATGGTTAGTGTAGGTGTCGCACAGAATTTCACACTTGAACACAATGTGCTCATAATACAATAAAAATGAAAATCCTAATTATCAAACTTAAGTATTTTTCTATTGTTTTTTCTTTTTGAAACAAAGGAGAGAAAAAAACAGCTTGAGGTAATTATCTAGAAAATAAAGTAAATACTTCATGTGATTAATGCGCGAATAATGTATGAATTTGCATTTTTTTTTAACAAAAGTAGTATATTCTATGATTAAATTATCAAGTGACACACTATCCCCCTGGGCTGGGCTAGCATTTTTAGTTCACAGCAATTTTCACAGAGCTATTGGCCTTTAATCAGGGAATGCCATAGCTCACCATCTGCAAGAAAACCAATAATGTTTTAAAATTTGGCCATGTAAATTTTTCAAGTGATGTGAATATCCATAGCAAATACTGATTGGACTCAATGTGTCAGTTGGTTCACATGGTTCAAAAGCCCACACACCTTAGCTGCTGCTTTGTCACGAGCACCCTCGTTGACACGCCGTGCATCGGCCAGTAGACTCTCAAGTTGTCGGTTCAATGCTGCATTCTCCCGTGTCTTCTCATCAACGCGGATCTTCATGGAAACGGACAACAAAAGATGATTTTTGAATCTGTTTTCAGTCAGTGCCACATGGTTGCAACTGAATGTGTGCCCTCCCCAAGATAATAGATCAGCCTCAGATATGACAGTGGATATCAAATGCAGTGTTAATGAAAAGAGGACTGAATGAGATATCACAGGAACTTTTTTTTTTTTTTTTTTTGGTAACTTACATTGGCCTGATGAATGGCTTCCTCTCGCTTAGCAACGGTTTTCAGCAGCTCCCGGTTTTGTTCCTCCAGGTCTCGTAACTTGCGCTCAGTGCTCTCAAACCGAGTGTGCGTACTGCGTCCCTCATCCTGTGCATTATGCAGCTTCTCATGTAGGTGGCCAATCTGGTCAGCCTGTGTCTCCACCTGGTGATGATATCAGGAATTAGATCTTCTCTGGACAAAACTGTGACCCCAAAGGAAGCTGATGGAAAAGTGATCACTACTTGCATGCATTTTTGTCTAGACTGAGTTAAGAAACTTCTAAATTATAACCAGTAGGACTTGAAACAATCCATCTCACATTTAAATTTCTAGGGAAAAAGCAGAGGTGCATGCAGTTGGAAAGTGGTAGTTGGAAAGAGGTGTAACAAAATTTAATTATGAACTGCTATTAGTGAAATGCTAGGGTAGAGGATTGCAGAATAACAAATACACATGGCTAATATGACTCGGTCAGCAAATTAGGAACAACCTAGGTTTAAAACTAAGATGAACTCATGACAATGTTCTATTGACCCTCTAATCTACACCATAGTAATTAAGACCACAGGATAGTTTTTGTAGCTAATTCCGTAGTTACTCATCAAATTTCAAGGTTGTATTCAAAGGAATGAGTATGTTATAAAATGTTGACACGTACATATCAAACAGGAAATGTATGAACAGCACAACAACGGGATTTGGATAAAAACTATGCTTAAAGATCTGAAAACGGCAGAGGGAACTGCAGAAATCCATGCACATTCAGGGATGCATTGCGCACCTTGGCAGTAAGCTCGGCTATGAGCTTGGTGTTCTCAGTGTTTCGACGATCGAAGGAGTAAATCTTCTCGTTGGCGTCATGCAGTCGGAGCTCGGTCGACTTGAGTAGCTCGGGGATGGGTTCGAGTTCTAACAAGCGACTCTGAAGCCGGTTCTTCACCTGTACCATACAACACAAACGGAGGCCTCAGTCAACCCAAACCTTTTATACAGATTTCTGTCCTTTTCTTTGTCATTTCAGTTATTTCCACACAGGTGTTATTAGTAGTTATGAGACAACTCTAGGTGATCATTAGTTTCTAGAGCAAAACACAGGACTTTGGGGAGAAGATTTTAAGTAACAACTTGTTCTGATTATTTTGAATTGATAACAAAAATGACTGTAGTACTTCCTGGATATATACGGTTCTTTCTTGTGGTGCGAAAATTACATTTCGCGTTTGAATGTACTGGTACAATAGATGGAATTTGTACCTTTTAATAGTAACTTAAATTTGTAGGAAGCCATCTGGTTCAATACTGATATTGGGACATTACATATAACTTCTCCCAAAGTCAAAGTAGATCACTACACTAAAAACTCGAAAATACTTCGAAAAGACAGCACTACGAAAGCTGAGAAGAGAATTGTATACATGACCATAGTCATGGCAGTGAAGTACAGACGTATATGAAAACAAATATTAGAGGTTAACAAGCTTAGAGTGAACCACTATTTCTGGAAATCTTATTTCCAGAAAGTGAAGGTAACTACACTATACACAACAAATAAAGCAATATTAGTCACATTATAACATGTATTTCAGGAGCAAACATGTCTACACCAATGCACTGATGTTTCCTTCTTCCGCCAAAAGTTTAAAAGAAAAAGGTATTTTTCCCCTACACTTTTAAACTATACCTTCCAGGCTCCTTGAAAAAGTATCATAATTCTTCAATTCAATTTTGTCATCGACCACTTTATATTCCCAAAAGGTATTCCCATGAATTAAGTTTTATTTTCACACTTGGCATTATCAGAAGGAATGACAGAACTCACTGTTAGAAGGAAATCATCTAGTACAGAGGTATCTACATTCCAACATAAATATATCAAAATCATATGTATGTCAAGTACGACAGGGAAAAATGAGTTAGTGAGTTATAAAAAAAAATCATAGAATGTATAATATTATGTGTTCATGAAATCTGATTAGAAGTAGGATTTTGAATTTTTATGGCTTTGATTAGGGAAGAAAAATGTTACAAATGATATGGCAACAGGCCTTACTTGGAATTAAGTCTTAATGCATCAAAGCAACACCAATGGCTAACTCGCCACACTGCTGTCATATATCATGCCACCAATTTTCAAGTGCATATTGTCATATCAAAATAAAAACCGACCCTTAGTACTGTTAACTATGAATCCCAATTTACAGAGTAAGCGAACACCTTTATGTTAGAGACTTAGGAAACCTCATCTTTTTCAAACTGTCATAACCTTTGATAGAAAGATAAAGTACACAAAGACTACTATCAGAAAGATTATCTCCATGAAAACAGTTTATGAATGTGGAATGCATTTTAGACTAGATTTTTTTGGAGACAAGTTGAACTCAGTACAGTGGTGACCATGTTTGCTGTGAGAATTGAAATTACCTTTTCTAGTTCAGTCTCACTCTCGTGTTCCAGACGCTTGTTCTCCGACTTCTGCTGATCGAGGGCTGTCATCGTTTCATCAGCCTCCCGTCTGGACTTATTCATCTGAAAATAACCAAAAGACTGAAGTGAAAACTTAACGCTAGATCAAATAGTAATAACACCGCTTTACCTATCATCTCATGAAATATCTTGCATTTTGGAAAATAATTCAACATTACTGAAATAGACCCTTGGTGTTCCATACAAAAATACAAAATTTACAGAAATAGTCTTACATGTAGACCAAATGAACAAAAGGCAAATGGTGATTATATAGAGGTTAGTTTTCTGTATACCATGTCTCATGTGGGACAAGAAGTATAAATTAGTTTGAATTCAAAGATAATCAGCTTTAGGCGTTTCAAAATTTGTCTTACAGGAATACAAACCCATATTGCCATGAAATCTATTTGAGAGTCATTAGCTCTTAGCAAATGGGGTATAGTTAAGGCTGAAGCTTGATTAATTAAGTACTAGGGGCATGTCAAAATTAGTCTACATCTTAGATGGGGAATGGGGTTTGGAATATAGTGACAAAACTTAGATTTGAAAAGGACAGCAGACCACAATACAATGTCATACTGCAGAAGATACTCAGAAATACAACATTCATGTACCACAAAGGTGTGATGAGTATGCGATAGAATGAGCAAATTCCCAAGCGCACAGACAAGTCAGAACTATGACAAAGCAAGAAGTTTGTGGCTCTATATGAGACACCAGCATTTATCTCAAATATGGTGCTAAAGATAAGCAGGTGCAAATGCAATTTTTGGTAAAAATGGAACTTTTTCATAATCACAATGCAAAGAGAACAGCAAATGGCTTTTCAACAAAGATAGGAGACAGGTATACTTAAAGTCGGTAATGAGAATGGTTATGGCCTTTTTTAAAGACATACTTCATAGCACTATTACCATCACAATTTCACTGATAACTGGAGAGAGCACCTCACAGAAACTTTGACAAAAATGGGTTCAAAGTTGATACCAGCATCGCCAATACTAGTGCTAACTTGTATATAGCAAAGCGACACTGTGATTAGCAACAGGCATTTATAAATTCTTAAATCTGTATATTTTAACCCATCCAACACTGCATATTACCTCAAGCTCCATGTTTATTTGTTCTCAATGAGTGCATCTGCACTGACAGTGGCATATCCATAATTTTGAAAAGGAGGGGGGGGGGCAGCCCAAAAGGACAAGGTGCACCTCATACTTTTGAGCAAATGTTAGGACCGAAAAATATTCAAATAATACTGACAAAAAGGAGGGGGCGCGCACCCCCACACATGGTCAAAATCCGCCACTGACAGTGCTAGGAAAAAAAAAAACTCTACCAATGTGTCAAGCACTACCTTTGTGTATCATGCTGACCCTTCAGGAGTGTATCAATCTGTTAGGACCGGCATGAGGCATGGAAGCAGTGCTGGCGCATAACTCGCCACATCTGGATTCAATTTCATGTATCACGACAACAAATCAACATGATGGCTTAAACGGCGCTGCAGTCCTTAAAGGGTTAACTGTACCTGATATTTAAGTCTAGCACCATCTAGTTTGAGAAAGTAATCAAGGTCAGAAGGTTGTATGATGGATAGCGGTTGAACCGTCTGTGCCGCATTAAACAGAAAATGAGAAAACATAAAGAGAATGAACAATAATACTGTTTCCTGAGATAGCAGTAATGGTAGCATGAAAGCAAGGTACCAGTTCTGAGTCCTGTGTGCAAGCAAGGTACCAGTTCTGAGTCCTGTGTTTAATTAAGCAGAAAAAGCTTGGAGAAATTACGCTGGTCCTGGGACACCACAGGATTCTGCAACACCATGTACCTGAATGGGAAGCTTGGCACGTCAGGCCACCCAGAAGGATCTTATATGATTTGAACCATATAAGTCTATACGAATTTTTTTTTTCCTCCACAGGCCAATCGGTCCTCCAGATCTTAAAAAATTGTTCTGCAGGCCCGAACTGATTTTGGCAGGACCAGAGCCATGAAAACCAAAATTTAGCCCAAGGTCCCAAGATTACAGTCAGGCATTCGGTCCTGCAGGCCCGGTAGCGATTTTGACAGCAATGGCCTCAGTCCCGCGAGTTTTCGTTTAAACACATGTGGACACCAAACAAAGTCCATACATATCACACATTCCGAGTACAAACACAGCAAAAGAGACAAAATAAGGACATTCCTCGAGCCGCCAATAACATTATACCAAATATTGACAAAAAGACGCAGACAAGACATTCGGTCCTGCAGTCTGGTTATTCCTGCAGGCCCGGCAGCGATTTTGACAGCAATGGCCTCAGTCCCGCAAGTTTTCGTTTAAACAGAAGTGGACACCAAATAAAGTAAAGAGTGATATTCACCCCTCATACTGAAAGGAATGACTGAGTTAGGAGAGAGAAGAGATATCAAGAAACATGCCTGATGCATTTGAGGGAAAAGTATGACAGAAAAATAGAAAACATTGATACTTCATGTCCATACATATCACACATTCCGAGTACAAACACAGCAAAAGAGACAAAATAAGGACATTCCTTGAGCCGCCAATAACATTATACCGAACATTGACAAAAAGACGCAGACAAGACATGCACAAGTGGGCTTTTGTCATTTGGAATCTGATATAATTGGGTAAAGACTGACTTAGTTATTCTTATTTTAGCTCACTAGATCCGTTCTCTGAATCGGCTTGGGTAGATTAACCTTGAGCCGTCCACATTGAGACGCCCACCCCACTTATTGGCTATAAAGGTCAGTTTGGAACTGTATCAGCCTAAGCCTTGCACCCTGATTAAATCAGTGCTGGTTAACCAGATTTCAGCTTCAGATTGCTACCGGGCTATGTCTAATAAGTGGGGTGGACATCTCAAAGTATGTGGATGGCTCAAAGTTAATCTATCCAAGTCTTATTTAAGCTGTGATCTGAATGTTAAATGGTTATGTTAATCCAATGTGTAATATGCAGTGAGGATAGAGTGTCAAGAGGAGGGGCATATATACCACAGGGAATATATATCTTCTTAATGGCCATCACCACAGAATGTTTGTTGGCATATTCAGACAAAAATAGGCAGAGGTAATAAAAGGTTAAGTTTAATTCACAACTGGAGTTGTCTGTACTTATTTTCCATACACCGCTAACCCAAGGGAATAGATAGGGGATTAGATTGAGGTTAGATTTTAGCTCATGTTTCTGTGTCTCATTCATATTGACAGGTTCCAAAAGCATTACTTTTAATCTAATTTTGCAGTGCTGTTTCTAAACTAAAGGTCGCCATACTAAGTCCTTTCACCTCTTATTCCTAGAGCCTCTATAGAGCTGGGAGAATGGGTTTAATTGTAATGGTGGTATTTGGCTTGCTTGGTGGGGCTTCTATGTGCTGGTTTGTTGATATTATACTGTGACAATATTGAGGTCTCCCAGGGAGAGTTATGTATTATGTTCTTACCACTGAACGCGCATAGGATGCGGACGGGCTGACCGGCTGTCCGTGAGACTGGGTGGAGTGCTACACAAACACAATACACCAACCTTTTACACACTCTCACACCCTTTAAGTTGTACACTTTTAGAAGTCCAGCATATTGCTTTGGTACACCATCCCCCCTTGCCATCATGATGCAATAAAGCACATGCCAAACTAGCATTTGCACATCATGAGGACAAAAGGTGATGAATGTTAAGACAATTCTGTTAGAGACAGAGACTGAATGCCGGCAACACATACGGGTAGGGGTCTAATCGGCATTACTAAATGACAAAATACTTGGTTCAATCTTTGTTTAACTATTTACACTGTATATTACACTAAATCAGATAAAGATTATCAGTATGTAAATCAAACAATGCAAATAAATTACTTTTCACTCAAAACCAAGTCTGTTCTTAAGATGTCTATGTTAGTACTATAGATAAGGCATACACAAATGAAATTTGAATGTACAACATTGGGAATAGGAATTAAAACCACATCATTAATTTCAGCAACACACAAATTGTGAGGAGGGGTGGGGGGGGGGTGGGGAGTTGTTAGCATAACAAGGGTAGGTTCTGACACTTGCAGCTGTGGACCACTCCACCCCAGTAACTGAGAAACCTACTGGTTCCCCCTACAGCAGTGGATAAACATCAATTTATTTTTTTGTTTTGTAGAAATTATATAACGTACCTTACATTAAAACGATTATGAAACCTTGCTTTGCGCTCTTTTCTTTTCTTTGCCATATGGCATAATAGTACTGGCCAGAAGGTGTGGTTAGCTTTGTCGCAGACAGTCCTTATGTTTGTTTTTTTATATGGTCCCAAGTCCAAGTGATTCATTAACATCAGTCCACAGGTAGGTGTCAGTGTCTAGCCCTGTGAGTGTACACACTGGGTGCACTTATAGCAGTATTTAAACACACTGAGTGGCACATACCTGGTTCCTGTACTCGTCTATCAGTGTCTCGTACTGACGCAGGTTCCCGCGTAGCTGTGCCACCTCACTGTCAGCCTGCGTCAACTTGTCTTCAATGGTCACCAGCGAAGTCTGCGACAAATAGTTGGATTTAGATGTGACCTCTTTTAAGGTAATGTTGCCCTAGGTCAGTATAGGTTCATTTGAAGCAGCGCTAGCAAGTAACTTGCCACTGGTGTCTCGACACTCTAGGGTTGGTTTGATGCAAGAGACTATACTGGGTATATATGCCTGAGGTGCTATTCCTCACTAAACAAACTGTAGGAAACAACAAACTTTATTCTTTATCTTCTTTCTTTTTAAGGAAATGGATAAAGCATGGTACAGAAGTCCCAGGGGTAAAGGAGGAATTCCAACCAAAGTAAGAAAAGCACCATCTCTTCCCTTTGAGTTGATGATTAGGATGATGGGAAATAGATATCGATCTCCCGAAAAGAGAATTATTTAGCAGCTCACCTTGAGACGTTCGTTTTCTAGTTTGATAGCGGCAGCCTCGGACGTCTTGGTGTGGAGGCGTGCAGTGACACTCTCCACCTGCGCTTTGGAATTGTCCTCAACCGACATCATGATATTCTCTAACTCTGTCATTCTCCTGTTTATGGGAAAGAGAAGTATAAGTAAAATGTGGAGTCACAAATTTCTGTTTTAATGATTATTTGAGAACTTAGCCCTTTAAGAGCTGCTGGGCATAATGTATTAATGCATCATCTTTTTAACCATGACAATATGAAAGCATTCATGTCCAGTAGGCTACACGTGTGTCTTGCTTCCCTTCAGTTAAAGAGTCTTCAAAAATCATGTTCTGAAAAATCAGAACCATATTTAAAGATACTAACTATGGGGTCAGCATTATAATAAAAAAATTGCAATTTGTAGAAAGACCAATCAAAGTGTACAGTTGTGTGGCTGGAGGATACTTAAAAAAAAAAAAAAAAAAAAAGAGAGAGAAAAAAATACTGGGGCTTGATTAAACATACAAACTGCTGCATCAAAGTTTAAGAGCCAAGCATACAACATGACAACAGAAAACAACACAAAGGGGTGTTGTGGTGAAATTCAAACAGTTTGGTGGAGGAAATATTCAAAACATATCAAACATTGCAACAATTGAAACATTTAAAATTTTAATTGAAAAAAGTCCTACATAGTCAGATCGTGGATCTGGCGTTGTGGTATGAGTCGCTGAGGGGATCCTGACGATTGTAAATTTTCTACCCTTTGAGGACTTTCAAATTGCAGTCGGTTTTCAATTTCTTGGAATTTTTCGAGGCTTTTTTCATAATTCTTCTCTAACTGGCTAATCCTTTCCCTTTCTCTCAGTTCTTCAAATTCCTTACGGTGTTCTAGCTCCTGGCGTTTCTCTGCATTCCTTAGCCTTTCCCTTTCTCTAATTTCTAGCAATTCTTTGAGACTTCTATGTTCATTGCTATTTGGTGTTCCTAAAAGACGCTCGCTTCCAGTGAGCTGCATTTTTGTGTGCTTCTCAATTTCCATTTTCTCAAGTTCTCTTAGTTCCTCTAACTCTCTGAAACTTTCATCTTCCTGACTTTTCTCAAGTTCTCTGAGCCTTTCTCTTTCTCTCAGTTCTTCTAATTCTTTTCGATTTTCTAATTCCTGGCGCTTTTTGGCATTCCTCAGTCGCTCTCTTTCCATAAGTTCTACCAATTCTTTCAGGCTTGCATTTTCACGGCTAGTTGGTGTCTCTAACTGCCGTTCACTTCCGCTGAGCTGCATTCCTTGGTACTTTTCCATTTCCTGAACAAACTCTCTTTCTCTAAGTTCTTCTAATTCTTTGAGACTTTCATTCTCCCTACTTTTCTCAATTTCCTGTTGTCTTTCTCTTTCTCTCAGTTCTTTCAATTTTTTGAGATTTTCGTCCTCTTGACTTTTCTCCATTTCTCTAAGTCCATCTCTTTCCCTGAGTTCCTCTAATTCTTTGATCTTTTCTACATTCTGATGCCTCTCAATTTCCATGCGCCTCTGCCTTTCTTTGAGGCCCTCTAATTCTCGGAGCTTTTCAACATCCCTACGCCTCTCCCTTTCTAATAGCCTTTCTCTTTCTCTGAGATCTTCCAATTCTTTCAGTTTCTCTACATCCTGACGCCTCTCAACTTCTCGGACTTTTTCTCTTTCTTTGAGCTCTTCTAATTCTTTACTCTTTTGCTTCTCATGCTCTTTCCATATTTCTTCCATTTCTTGCAACTCTTTCAGGCGCCTACCCATAAACACAGCATTTTTGAGTATATTCGTGAATGGAGAACGCCCTCACACAATTTGTAATTCAATTAAAGACGCCCAAAAGGATTCCACTATAGGTAACTACAGTTTTCTTTTCTAAACACGAATTAAAATATATTTGAATGCACAGCGATATAGGGTGTGGAAAACAGTCCTCTCCCTTTCATTCATAATAGAATATGCCACAAATATCTGATAACTTATTCTAATAGCCAGGACAGCCACATACGTTTTAAGAGCAACATTCTCTGCATGTTGCTGCGACTTTTCCTTGCTCAATTTGTCGAGGTGTGATCGGGTATTGTCGAGTTCTGATCGTATCTCGGCGAGCATCGTATCCCTCTCCAACAGCTGGGCACTAAGTTGTTCCAGCGCATCCTCACTACGAGATGCCCGCTGCTTCTGTACCCTGGGCACGGTGCAAGGGGAGGAAAGGTACACGTCATGCAGGTGTATGGTGTGACGAAAGGCTTTGGAACATTCATAAATAACGTCTTAGGACTGGGGAATGAGACATGCGGTGGAATCGTACTCATGGTCCAGTTAGGCCACACCAAAAGAATAAGTTGGTCTATGGATTTTGGTTTTGAAAAATGGTGCACTTGTAGAAAGTGAAGCGTGCGAAATCCGTAGACGAGATTTTTTTCAAAGAAAAAAAAAATTTGTATTTCCGAAAATATGGAGAGGGAAATCTGTAGACCAACATATTTTTTTTGGTGTGGCCTTAGGAAGATTTATCCAAGTTTGTTACACTTGTATATACGTATTTTGGGGGTGGGGATAGGGGTTAAGAAAAGCCCGTAATTCGATGTTATTTCTGAATGTTCCATTTAACAGGATAGCATAAATTTTAAAATAAATGTATAAAAAAAAATCTACATTAAATGTATAAAATGTACCGAAATACAATTTTAGTGAGGTGAATGAGAAGGCTTTATAATTTATTCAATCATAATGGGGGGGGGGGACACAAGAGAAACGTTCCATGGATTTTTTTTAAATATATTGGATAGTCTTGATATAGTCATGATTCAAGACCCCTTGTTTTAAGTTTGACAACACCTGATCAAGTTCAAGTTTTGGTTTAATTCACTTGAAAAGTTAATCTTAAGACACAAACTGATAAAATAAAGGGGTAAGGCACACCACTCAAGAAAATAAACGATACACCATTTACATGCTACAGTGGTCAGATAACTTAATGTTGTTTTTTTTTGTGAGGGAAAACATAAATGATAAGACATGGACCTTAGTCTTGACATTTGATTTGAGAGGCAAGAAACTTGAAGATAGCCTCCTTATACCTTTAAAAATAAAATATTTCTGCAAAGCCTAATGTCCATTTGCTGCCATTAAGCATAAATGCAGCACCAGTGAGCTAAAATAAATTCAGTGATGGAAGTGACTGGGCACAAATAACCATGAAATAATCAGCTAAAATCCTTCAGATCCAGGTTTTTGTATAGTAGCATTATGGTCTTTTTGATTTACTTTTCTCTGAAATCAGGGAAAATCTCCCAAGATTTCCATCCCTGGTTACTCACTAGTGCTGAGCTCATCCATACATAATCCCAGCAATATGTCACAGTGCACTGAAACACTCTGGATTATCATCAAAATCGACCCCCCCCCCCCCCAAAAAAAAAGCCAAAAAAAACATGATAACTTACCGAGTTGCCTTTTTGAGTGCCTCCTTATCACGGTCAGCCTTTTCCTTTGCCTGTCCGAGAAGCCCTGACAAATGGTCTACCTCGATCTTCTCCTGAGCTAACTGTGATTCCAGTGTCTGTGGGCAGGTGACAATAATATTTGAGAAACTTATACCTTTATCTATTCATTTTGGGTTAAATCTTAACAGACAGGATGGCCTTTTTTCATCATTATTTGCTCGAGGAATACAGCATTGATACCCTGGTAATCACCACACACACTTTATCGAAAAAGCGGCTTACCCTGACTTGTACAGCGAGTCGGTTGCAGTCTCCCTCCTTTTGCCGTAGTTGTTTCTGTAGGTGTGCCCGTGTGTTCTCTAGGGAGGCCTGAAGGTTAGCCATGGCCATGTTCTCCTCCTACACAAATACAACAGGACAGTGTTATATTTTCATGCATGACGCTTCCCCCCTACGCTCATACAAGACAGGGACTTATTGAGAATCTATTTTTAGTGCTTAAAAATATTTAATTAATGACCACTGTATTCCTAGTGCTTATTTGCAACAATACGGTATGTGATAACTTGCCCTCTGTGCATCAGTCTGCACCCTGAAGTCACTCAACGTGCGGTCCTTGTCCAAGATCCCTGATCGCAGACGCTGAAAGTATAGAAAGTCATCATTCTAATCTTCATGTAAATCAGTGTCAGTGTGCCAACAAATATTACCCTAATCTCCCGCGTAGAAGACGCGTCGCGCGTATAGGACGCCCCCCCCCCTTCTTGGGAGAAGCATTTTCGCATATAAGACGCACCTCTTAGGGCTCAATTTTGTAAATCCAGTACTGTGCTATAGTAAAATTACCCCTCGTATAAGAAGCCCCCCCAACTTGAAAAAATTCTATAAGACGCCCCAGCATTTTGTTTGGCGTAGAGGAAGCGTCTTATACGTGGGAGATTACGGTATATACAATATAATTCAAATTGGCATTAGTCAAACAGCAGTCTGGCGCTTTATTTTTTTCTATGGGGATTTCTTCTATGATAGCATTTAGAAATTTAAAAAAATAATCTCCAAACAATATATTGCACAAACGGAAAACAACAAAATTGTAGCAGAAAAGGGTACAAGTTCCTGCAAGGTCATAATATGATAAAGGGGTCAATCACCTGAACAGAATTTGAACTAAACTTTGAACAGTGAAAGGATTAACTTGAATTGGAAGCCAAGAAAGGAGTATGTAGAGACAACACAGACCTTGGTCTCAGAGTTAACCACATGAAGAGTCTCTACGAGGAGATCTCGTTGTTCAACAATTGATTTGAATAACTCTTGTATGATCTGGTCGTCGGTCTGAGCCGCAATCTAACAGAAATACAGACAACACACACTCGGGGCTTATTTCAGTAAAACTTACGATCCAAACCTTCACTGACAAGATGGCTATCATACTGGAGACACACTGTCATCAGAAGCTCCTTGCTAAGATTGGTCTCTATGCAATCATGCACACAGACGTTGGTAGAGCAACCTCTGAAGTTTAAGTGCTACCCTAATCTCCTATGTACAGAGTGCATCTTATACGCATTGTTTTAGTTTTCCCTGGGTCCACAAGGGGGTCACCAAGACCTTTCTTTTGATATGTTACGCTCCCCCTAGCTACATATAGATTTTTAAATTTTGAAAATCCATTCAGTTGAAGAAAAGTTTTTTTTTTTTGTTTTTTTTTTACCATACTCTAAAATTCAAGTTGCACCTTATAAACGGGACGCACCTTGTACATGAGAGATTATGGCAATGTTGGTCTGTATGTCATGGCACATAGTGGATTTCATGACGATCAGATTCTTGACTCTTCATTATTGTCTCAATGCAGCAGTCAGAATAGCTTTTAAAGAAGCCCGACCCTGGAAAGATACTCTCTGGGTCTGCATTTATGCATAATGCAATCAACTGCATTAATGCATCATGTTGTCATTTAAGTTTTCCTTATTGTCTCACCTGGAGGTTGTCTTCTGTCTCAGATAACTTTTTGAGGAGGAGGTCTCGTTGTTCTGCCAGACACAGGTTCTCGGCTTCCTGCTCGTGTCTGTCTCGTAACATGTTCCGCAACATTCTGTTACTCGTCTCAAAGTCAGCGATGCGGTCCAGGAGTAGTTCCTTCTGTTTGGTCATCATAGTTGCCTCTGATGAACCAATTCGCTTGTCCTAAATAAAAGGACACGAGAGTTCTATATTGACAATTAATTTGATAATCAATCACTCAAAACTTATAAATGTGATGAATAGTGACTTTGCAGGGATGTTAAAATAACCAAAAGCAATGCCTGAGAGTCAGCGCCAGAGCAAGCAAGTCACTCATCTGTGTCTAAAAGCTACCCACTAGTGCCAGTGAGTTACTCGACAGTGCAGATGAGTCACTCGCTTGCAGTCTTGGTACATTAGGACAAACGTCTTAAGTAAAAGAATAAAAAAGGCCTGCAGCAGCATGCTTCCCTTTATACAGGTTCCCTTTACAGTAATTGCCCATTTAACCACAGGGGTCTCAAATAAGCACAGGTCTCATATAAGCACAGGGGGTAGCATAGAGTTAAAATTTATAAGCGCAGGTGCACTTAAACGGGCAATTACGGTATACAACCTCACCTCCTTGAGTCGTCTTGTCATGTCCTTTAGTGCAGCGGCCTGTTTAGCGGTGGCCTGACCGTCCATCTCCACCTCCACCAACTTCTTCATGAGGAGTTCCCGGTCACACACGCGCTCAGAGCTCCTGTATAGGGAATGATATGAAAAGCGGTCATGTTACACACATGGGAACAAACTTATCAAGACCGACTTGTCATTGACTTGTAAATATGTTTGGGAGGCCATAATCATCATAAACCCCACCCATAAGCCCACCTCAGTCATACGCCGATTTTCGGACCTTACCTACAATGTTTTCTATAAGTTTTTATACAGAACCCTAGTCATGGGCCGGGAGTAGACTTCAGCAAAAAGGAACTTTATGATGCTTCCACATGTGCCTATGTGGCCCAAAGAAACATATTTTTCTATGGATAGAAATTTGTTGGCGTGCCAATTGGTGTAACTATTAAAATGTAACTAAACACCATGTCACATGACCAATGTCTAGGTCATGTGACACATTAAGCCTTATACCAGCTGCTGGTATCCAACATGTAACACATGAATACTACATGTGTGTGTTAATGATGAATTAACCAGCGGCACACCAGTAACAGGAGACGTTCAGTATTAATTGAATCATATTGATGGTTTCTACTGCTGACTGTGTACATGAGTCTAGGTAAAGTACAGGAACCCCCACCCATCCACGGTGCTATTGGATTGAAAGGAAAGAGAGGGAGATCCCAGTACTTAAAACATTTCATTTGACTGTCTCTTAATCAGTTCCAGTAATATGTGCATTAACGGTGGCAAAAACCAGTAGTACTAGACTTGCATATTGAAGGCATTTTTTTTGTATTGTATACGAGAAACACTTCCATGTCAAACATGACTATTGAGATTATCAGCAATATGCTTTGATCAAAGGCGCTTAACCTAGTTGCACATCATGGCGACCATTCTGATTTAAGAAGTGACCATAACGCCTGCATACATATAGTCCTAGTTAAAGGAGTTCAACTTAAGCATGGTATCTGGCTGAAATTTTATGAGAACCTAAAAACTTATCTACCGTGATTTGTGTAGGCTCTTGTCGAAGGAGCGCCTCAAGAGGCGGTTTTCTGCCTCGGTGTCGTCAAGATCGCGGCGGCATTCCTCGAGCTCCTTCTCTTGGTGCTCCATGAATTTACGGGAAATCTCCAACTCATCCTCCCGTCGCTCCAGCTCCTTGGCCGTCCGCTGAAGCTCCACCTGGAGGTACAAAAATGATCATCATCTATATTTTCCAGCTGCTATACAGTCAATGGCCCCTTAGTGCATTACTACCATAAAACTTTGCGTACCGTAATTTCCCTAGTATAGGGCGTATCTCACATATAAGATGCACCCTGAGTTGAAGCAAAACCTATAAGGTGCATCTAGGGGCCGATTTTTGAAGGTTTAGTTCTGTTCTATAGTAAAAGTACCTCGCCTATAAGACGCACCCAGACTTGTGGTTTACTCACCTCATTCTTTAGTGTGCCAACCTCGGACATAAGCGTGTCTATTTTCTTCTCGTACTGCCGCATGTTTCCTGTAGTTTTGTCCTCCTCGTCTGTTGACAAGTCGCTGCGATGTAAGGATGCGCCGTGAGCGTTACCAGCGATCTCCAACCGGTGGGACGCACCCTGTAAAGCCAGAGAATGGAAAAGTTTGTTTTCATACAAAATTAATTTTGATCCTTGAAGTATTTAAGGAAAGCACTTGAGAAAATTCTTATTTTTGTTGTTGTTTTTTTCTCTCCCTTTTTCAGATATATTGAGGTACTTGTAAAGTCATGTACACCAGGAATGTAAGCCAGACATGGGCAAAAATCAGGAAGCCCTACTCTTACTTGATATAAACGCCTTATATTTGTCCAAACAGCACTCCTACCACTCATATAAGGATAATACATGTCATTCAAATTTTTCAGAAATCAGGAAATCCTGATAAAACCTGAAGACTTACATCCCTGGTACACCTATTCATTGTCAGTAAATGATGATTGCTTAGCTCTTAACAGTTTCTCTTGAAAAATCATCACTCTTATCCTTGTCTTTTTTTTTCATGCTTAGATATGAGTACAGCCTATACTACCAAATTCGACGTTATAAGCGCCCTCCTCCTAATAAGTCCCCCCCCCCTCCATCCCCCTATTTGAAGCCTTTAACAGACTACAAAAAACATTTAATTATTGAACTTCAATAAAATTTAACCTTTAAGCACCCTGGCCGCTTATTAGGTCGAACACAGTAATCAAAGCATCGCTGTCATCACCATTACCAAATGTGAAAGCTTCCATTGAATCTGCTCACTCCATAGTACAGGTTAATATAATCCTATGAACCGCTATAACTACCGTAATCTCCCGCGTAGAAGACGCGCTGCGCGTATAAGATGCACCCCAAACTCAGCACATGCATTTTCGCTTATAAGACGAACATTTTAATGCTCAATTTTGTAAATCCAGTACTGTTCTATAGTAAAATTACCCCTCGTATAAGACGCACACCCAACTTGAGAGAAAGCTATAAGACCCCTAGCATTTTGTTTGGCGTAGAGGACGCGTCTTATATGCGGGAGTTTACGGTAGTACTTTTACTATTTCATTGTTACCTTTTATACTTAGGAGATAGAGCTTGCAGCTTCCCTTTATTACTTAGTATGTATCAAATGAACATGTATATTCATGATCCAATTTCCACATAATGATGATCTAATTGAGTTTCTCGGTGGTTGTGACACACGTGAGGGTAGATTTGTAGATTGATATTACGGTGTTATAAGTATTAACCCTTTAACGACCGATGATGCATCATGCCCATTGATAATCAATAATCATGATGCATCAATGCAGCCCTGGTGAGTAACTTGATAGGGCTACATTCATGCATCATGCCAATCCTACAGGGTTGTTACACCATTGGAGGGTCGGCATGATGCTCCAATGAAGTGCTGGCGAGCGGACTCGCCAACGCTTCATTGGTGTATCATGACAATGGGCATGATGCACTCCTGCATCAGCAGTCCTTATATGGGTTAAAAGTTCTAACACTTGGACATGTTCAATGTGGATCAAACGTGTTCAAGGTCAACACTAAGTTAAAACTGAAGCGATTGCTGTGATACATGCTTGGCACAAAATACTTACTGACTCAAGATAGAGAGTATAAGCAGAGTAGAAATAATATTCTATGAAAAAAGAATGCAGAGGCATTCACAAATCTATTGACATGGATCCATAATCTAAGAATGAAAAACCTGAAACAGGGAGGAAAAAGGGTCTCAATATGTAAATCTTATGGTCCTTTCTAAATTCAGGGCGTTTGTCTATTCTCTTTTTTTTCCTGTTGTTTTTTTCCCCCATTGGACCCCAAATGATCCTCATAAAACTAGACAGGGGTGCACCTACCGCTGAGTTTACTACATCAGACTGACGAATGGACATGAAACCTTGAGATCATGCCATATTTTAAGGATTAAAGGATAACCTTGGTTTTTATCCCATGTCATGTCAGGTTGACAGAGCTGAAGGTCGGATGCTGAGGTACAGGGACGACAAAATGGAGGTCGGCCAAGTCGGGAGCCCTACCCCCGCCCGCCCTGGGGGGAGAGGTCGTGAGGTTTGGCCAAGGAACAAAGCTATTGATTGAAGACCAAGCCAACCACATCCTATAAGGCTGTACCTTGTAGGACTAGGGAATATTCAACAATTATGTCACCGTCTCTTTGACTACTGCTTACAAAGGTATATACCTAGGTTCATAACTAGGGGGGTGTCATGTAAAAGGCCTAAAATCAGTGCCATATATTTTGAATGTTTCCCCATCGTGGTCTGTTAAAAAAGACCAAACACCCCTCTGGGCGTGCCTTTAATACCAGGTGCCAAAACACATCACAGACAACCAGCCTTGGACTTGGGACTAGTATGGGGATAGGGGAGAGGGTAAGGGGTGGGGAGTGGGCCTACGGCTAAAAAAATCTGCCAAAACATTCATGGGTTTATAAACCACATTCCCTCTCATTCATAGGCTTAACGTCATGGGCAATATCTTTTACTATCGGGTACTTTAGTCTCCTAGATTTTCCTGGGAGTCTAACCTTAACTCTATTCTAAAAGGCTTTTCTTTAAACTGTAATTCCACTTGGCATCTAGAACGTAATGTAGGTATTATTGTTCTTGAACATAACTGTCTATTGCATAGCTCATGATTAAGCTTTTATGACGACCAATGTCGCCTTGAAGCTAAAAGTGACAAAAAAGGGGCAAAATTACTCACATACCAACCAATTTAGGTACTAATTACACAAATCACCAACAAAGACCAACAATATAATTGAACAACACTATGGATGGACAATGATCGCTTAAAAACTGTGTTACATTCAGCACTTGGTCAAAACCAAATCATTCTGGGTAGGCAGGAGAATTAAGTGGGGAGGATACCTTAAAAGAAACATGACAATATAATATTTAATATGATGATCTTTTCTAAAATTGACCTTAGGTTTTCCATGTTTAGCACCATGTTCCGGGCGTTTCCTTGGCCTTAGCTTTTTGCAAGGGAAGGACACCTGCGAAGGGTGATGGAGGATATTTTGAGAACTCACACACTAAGATCAATATATAAATTATAATAATATGGTTAATATATGCAATCATTCATGAAAAGATTCATTCAATGCCTATATATTTCCATTTTCTTTAGTTCCCACTTTCATATTTTTTTTTTTTTTTTTTTTTTCAATTTTACTACCGTAAACTCCCGCGTATAAGACGTGTCCTCTACGCCAAACAAAATGCTGGGGAGTCTTATAGGATTTTTTCAAGTTGGGGGGGGGGGCGTCTTATACGAGGGGTAATTTTTCTATAGAAATGTACTAATCTTACAAATTTGAGCATTGAAATGTGCGTCTTATACGCGAAAATGCATGTGCTAACTTTTGGGTGCGTCTTCTACGCGCAGCACGTCTTCTACGCGGGAGATTACGGTAAATGTTTTCTTTTGTAAAGCAGGCATTAGATAGCTTAGCTATGTCATTTTTTCTGTACATACAGGAGCTATACACAGGTATTACCGGTATTTCTCATATCTGGTACATTGTATCAGTTATAAAATGCCTACTCCTCAGGCTCAAGTGCCTAACATAACAGTATCTAAAATTTGAAATCTGTACTATCATAGCAATGCCAAGTATTACAAACTGCAGCCGGCCCTACACTATATGGACAGCTCATTCACTTAGTGTAAAGGCTGGGCTGTATGGTACTCTTTGAGTTGTTGTGATGACGGACCTATGCAGTCCCAGCGATTATCACTTGTGATGTATCATACTGATACATTATCGAATGGTTTGTATGATGATCTATGCCTAATTGGCCATTGACTTGCGTTATTTTTTCCACAATGACAACTTGACATGTGACCAGGAAGCATGGGGCATTTAAGTGTTAACGACAAATGCATAGCTGTTATCCAGTATTTCTCGCACAGTGTATTAGATATATGGGTGGCATAGGGTAACGACTCTACGATGTAACTACAAGAAAATTGAACATTCACTACCCCAGTAATATCTGTTAAGGACATGCTATAGATGCCATACCAAGACACTGCTTTTCCTACCATAACTGCTGCCTTTCTGTTTGTTTTGAGAAATGCTGAGATAAGCTTTTATCTAAGTGTCCATGGAAAGATGTAAGCAGATACAAAAACTATAAAAATCAACGCTGAACCTAACTCTTTAAACTTTGCATACACACAAGACACATACACATCTAATGTGGGCATTTTAACTCTTTAAGGACTGCTTCATGTCTAAAGTCTTTACCTCCATTTGTCATCATGATGCATCATTGGCGAATTACTCGCAGCACTTTATTGGTGCATCATGGAGACATTTGCTCATCTATTAAAATTGCAGGGACATCATGATGCATAACTGCGGTACTGGGTATCAGTAACTCCTTTTTGCACATCATGGTCAGGAACAGCCTCAGGCATGGCAAAATATAGGACATACATCGATATGCTGACCTTAAAGGGTTACACCCAGGAGCAACTCAGTATGGCTGATGGTGTTCTGCAACTCATGGTTAGCGACAATATATTAATCTGTCGCGAGAAGGAATGAGAATTTCCTTGAGGTAGTTTGGCCGCATTAACCAATGAAAAAGGAATTTATGGGGGGAAAACAGGCTTAGACCGTGTTTGCTTTTGTATGAATTTCACCTTGAAGGAGAAAAAAAAGAGAGCGAGAAATACAAAGTTTTGTACTGCCTCCCCCCCCAAAAAAAGCGACCATATTGTCTTGAGTAATTAACAATATCTGACATAAAGATTTTGCCTTTAGTTATCTTATACATTGATTTTCACACGAGTGCTTCAATGAGCGTGATTAAATTCTAACAAATGACTTTATGAATGCCTGATAGATGCCTTACACTATCTCAGCCATCCTGAGCTCTTTGTGCAGTTACTCAGTTCAAATATTCATACACCATACATACTCTGTGTGGCGGCGGGGACACGCTACGCGCCCTACGTCGTGGCGGGGCAGTGTATACCCAGTGTCCATACTTGGTGTAGACCGGGTCCAGGCCCCATGTATCACTCAAACTCTGTAACACCACCACACCCCACAGGTACATGTTTAATCACTTGTCTTCATGGGCTGGTCATCTAATGAACTTTGATTTGTGTGAAATTTTTATTTGACTATATACATATATAGCTGATGTGGTTTTGGAATCTCCTATTTTTTCTGTTTACTTTGTCCTATATAGTATCCCTTTCTCTTGAAGTCTGATACCTGAATCTATCCTTATTGTTTATAATTCATTACTTTAGCTCCTTTACATTCTAATTTCATTTCAGTCATGACCCCTGTGAAAGTGTTATTTCTTAGAGACCCCGGGCCACTACATGTGGAAGCTACTCGATTACAGTATTTCCACTTCAATGTTGTCTGAAAATGCAAACAGAACAAAAACAAAACACAACAGAGGTCAATTTCACCAGGAACTCATCACTACTCTTTGGCACAAATGTTTCCTATAGCACACACAATCTCTCCCTCACCTATAGAGGTATTCTCTACCTCACAGTACCCACCTGCCAGCTATACTTGGTGCCCTTGGTCGTCTTGCACGGCGCGGGCACCCAGGGCCCCGTAGGGCTCTTGGACCGGGACCGTGCAGTGGCCGTGCTGCGCCGCAGGTTGCTCGCTCCGTAAGCTGCCTTGGACTTTGTGTCAGCCAGTCTGTCCTGTTGAAGAAAATAGGGGAGGGGGGTTGAGACCGATTTAGAACATTGCATATAAGATGCATCCTGCATATACGGTAAGATGCACCCTTTAAGCTGCACGCGGGGGTTGACCTTGGACAGTTTAGTCACTAACAGAACAAGGATTCAGTACCCATCTAATGCAATTTCAACCAACTTATAAGGCGCACCCCGTCTTTTGGGTGGTTCTATAAGGCGCAGTAATCCTGGGATATGTGATTAGACCCGAGGGACTACGCGCATTGCAGTATATATTTTAGAAAAAAAACAACAACATGGGTTTGAGGCTATTTGCAAGGAAGGAAGAGTTGTAAACTCCACCCCTACCTCTCGATTCTAAATTAAACCTGCATTCACAATTCCTACATTTGTACAATTATGAAGGCACACAGGCCTTTAGTTACTTGTCAGTACATTATATATCCTAATCTCGTAAAACCCCATGTATAATCCATATATGCATGTAAGCCGCACCCTGACTTTGGGAGAATGCTATAAGCTGCACCAGAGGCCAGGAAAGGTTGTCATTTCCTACTATAGTCGATAAAAGTAAAACTCCTTGAATAAGCCGAACCCTGACTTCAGGATAATCTTATAAGCCTCACCAAGAGCCTGACATGGTCTATAAGCTGCGGTTTATACACGCGATCTTACGGTAGTAGCTGATGTAGAGACAGACCGTCACTATAGAGAGAGACGTGCCCAGGTGACATCACCAGGAGGAGAATATAGCTTAATTACAGGTGAAAGGCTGGGTACAGGTAGTGGCTGGAGCATAGGTTATGTAACCCACACACGGGGGGTACTTATTGACTCTCTCAGATCTCACTTAGCCAGACATGATGGCATCTATCGTAAAACCTTAAATGTTGCTTATGAGTTATTTAAATTGTAGAACACAATATACAAAGATTGGTAGCTATTGTTCTGACACAAGACCGGTCAATTATGGTGTCCCGCAAGGGTCAGTATTAGGACCGTTATTGTTTATTGCTTACATAAATGATGTGACTGATGTGATACAGAATTGTAAATTCCTGCTGTATGCTGATGATCTTGTAGTATACACGTCCAACAATAAAAATAACCTGATTGCCTCGAGAGTGCAGCGAGCGATTGATAATATTGGTGGATGGTGCACTGCTTAAAGGTTAACTGTGAACACTGATAAGACCAAAGTGTGTTGGTTCGGTGGTACACAGAAGTTAAAACAGAAGGAAAAGTATAACTTCTCGCTTTATGGGAAAAATTTAGAGACTGTGAAATGTTATACCTATTTAGGTTTGAAAATTGATTCGGCCTTGAGCTTTGTTCCAGCCATGAATGAGCTGATCTCTAAAGTGAGTAACCGCCTTTTTACACTGAGTAAATTGCGTCTTCTAACAGAAAATGTGGCAATACAGGTATACAAGTCAACCATTCTAAGTCTGTTTGATTATGCAAGTTTTGTGCACGACGGGGCGAATGAAACATATATTAAAAAATTTGAAAGACTTCAATTGAGAGGATTAAAAATTTGCTTCCGTGGCAAAAGTTATAGTGAATCTGATATGTATACCAGAGGTGATGTGTGCAAACTACATAGAAGTAGGCAGCAACTACTCCTGACGTACATGTTTAAACTATCCAAACGCCCTGATATGATTGATGAGACTCTAAGGCGGGAAGGATTGCGGTCTGCGGACAAAATACGCTTCAAGGTGCTAAGGGCTCGGAACAGAGGCTATCTAAACTCTCCATTAAGTAGAGGCGTTTTGCTATGGAATAACCTGACTGCTTGGCATCAGTGTAGTCCCAATAAAGTAACTTTTAAGCATCAGATTGTGAAGATTGTTAACTTAATGAAACCAGCTGTATCGTCAGCGACTGCTACTCTGGAATCTTAATGCATTTGACTCTACATATCCTGTTATTGATGTTGGTCTGGCATGGGTGGAACGGTGATTGGGAGGGGATAGGTTGTAATGACCTCACCTGCCTCCTGATCATTGTTTCATCTCAGGCCGGGCCTCAGTCAGCAGAGGGGGATGGGTTGTAATGACCTCACCTGTTTTTGCTGTCTGCTAGATTTTCGAGAAGTGGGGGGTAGGGATGGGTTGTAATGACCAAACCTACCACCCACTTCTTATGGTTATTGTAGGACTTGCTACTGGAATGATTCAACTTATTGATTTTTAAATTGATTGATTGATTGATTTGTGTTTTACAGCACTTTAGCGGCACTACCCCGGTAAGTGGCTATCTCGTGCTTCATAGGTTGATAATCTAACAGAAGAATGTGTCAGTGCCCGCGCATATGTGCACCACACACATCCTGAGGGGATAGGAAAGAGGAGATATAGACCCTTTTAAGTGGGCTAGGGAAGCCCGTATTGATTTTTAAAAATCTGTGTGGCTATTGTTTAAGTATGTGCTCTAACATAGGAGGGAGTTTGGAGTATTGTCGTTCCTGCCTGTTAATTCTGCCAATGCTTGCTAATAGAGTTGTCATTGTTCCATCAATGGTTACATTATATGACATTGTACCCCTTTCTCATACCTTCAATGAGACTTTTATCATTGTTCTTGCTGTGTCAGAGGCAGCTGCTGTTTCTCTTCATATTATTAAGTTCCCCTTATAATCTTAGAAAGCCCTAATATGGAAATATTAAACTTGAATGAATACTAGGTGGATGAAAATCTGCCATCATAGTAATTTCCTCTTATCCAGATCAGTTCTCTCTGTATATATGCTATACCTCTCTTTGCACATATTGTTTCCCCTTTGTTATTCTTATACTTTGTGTTTTTTCATCCTCACCATTTTTACATGTATCATTATTCTCATTATCTATGTGTTAACAACTGAAAAATTCATTGAACGAAAGGAAATCAACTATTGTCAGATTTTATCACTTATGTATAATTTGTGACTTGGCAATAAACCCTTCAAACCTTAAAAAAAAAAAGCCACCCCACGTAAAAACCGCACCCTGAATTTGTGAGAGCTATCAACTGTAAGTTGACCTAACTGCTCTGTTAGTTACTTTCAATCATTGACCCCATGTGCTAAGATAACCTTTATAAATGCCCTTACCTCTGGTGCAACCTCTATGGACTTTCCACTGCGCTTTCCTGGCTTTTTGACGTGGACGTGGACGGGTGTCTGGTCGTCCACGTGGACGTGAACTGGTGATGTTGACCGCCCCCCGCGTTCTATCGTCATGACAACCTGGCAACAAACAAAAATCAAGCAAAACATCAGATCATACCTATATGTTTAATATTTATGCGAAATTCAAACTGTCCTTGTTCAGCTCTGTCTTTGCTTTGATTTCATCTTTGATTTCAAAAAGATGTTATTGGATGCAGGTGGAAATGGATGAGAGAAAATGAGAGAAAGGATGCAACAAGAAAAGTACATTTTGTAGACCCTCATTTCATTTGCCATGGTTCTATCGGATCACCCATTGCAAAGATTGTGCAGTGCAGTGTATTTATCAGGTACACTGCCAAACTGTGACCTACCGTAAAACCCCGCTCATAAGCCGACCCCAGTCATAAGCCGGGGGTAGAGTTTGAGGAAATGTTATAAGCCGATTGCCGATTTTGGTGCATAATTTTCCCTAATTTCTCTTTAATCTATTGTAATAAAACCCAACTCATAAGCCGGGGGTAGAGTTAAGGGGAAATTTAGAAGCTGGTTTTGGCCAAAAATAGAAAAAAAAATCCGGCTTATGACCAGGGTTTTACGGTAATTCATCTTCAGAATTCAGTCTAGGCCACACCCATCAGCCTTCTCCCTACCATCTGATGTCAAAGCAACTAGACAGGCCTAAATTCAGTCAATATCATAAACATTTGGTGAAGCAATAGGCCTTCGTACGGTATACTAAATTTAACATACAACTACAGTATTATGGTTCATAGATAAGTATGAACCCCCAACTTCACATAAAAGCAGAAAATTGCAAACTTTAAGCCTATGGTGAGCTCCCAAAGTGGAGCTGCAGCTTACATGCAGGTGCACCTCATACACTAGAGCCTACAGTACGTTGTTTTTTAGTTTCTTCGATTTATTATTTGAGGATGGGGTCAGGGAGTATGGATGTACGATATCAATAGCCACTTAACAGCAAAAATGCTTGCATTATGCTTCATCTAGAGCAAGATTCTACAATGATGTACCTCTGTGTCCTCCTTGGTTCTTCGTTTGAACACACGCACTACACCTTTTTCCTTTACTGCCTCAGATGTCGCTGAAGACAACACAATTTCATAAATCCCATCACCCATCCCGGTACTGCGTATCAAATCCTGCAGGGCAGCGGGCCCCGACTGCCCCCAGTCCCCATGCGGTAGTGGAAAATGCAGGGCAGCCATCTTGGATTGGATCATGTGACTCGTCATGTGATTTGACTGATGCGACAGTCCTTCCATGACTCGCTGTATAGCGAATGCAGACATAGTGATTTTTCAGTAAAGGGGGCTTTGTGCTTCAAGTTCCTAATGCGTAAATATCTCACTCCTCTATTGCTCGCCACCTTGTTCGCTGATCTGGGTGAATCTTCATGCTTGCACCTAACAACATAGGGATTATCTCGTGTCCATGTCTGCCAGGGCAAAGTTCCCTTTGTTTATGTTTGAAAACTTTGACCAATTTGATAATTTTCTCATATCAATGGAGCATTCTAATATTTAGCACAGGGGAAAGTAAAAGGCAGTATTTTTTTTATGTCCATAAAAGTAAATTCAAATCATTTATGATAGTCCCAGTCAATACTGTGGTCCTCGTATGTGAGCGCAGACTTTGTAGAAGTTGGAGGGGCATACGAGCATGGGCTTTGTATTCTATCCTTTGTAACTGCCTTTAATCAAGGTGAAGTCTAGTCTAAATGAGAGAACTGGTTGGGTATAGAAGAGATGTTGCTCTTGGATTTGGCACCCTGAGTATTAGACAATGTATAGACAAGAATTTAGTCAGCTTTGAAGTTAAAAGCATATGGGCCACAACCTAACTTTTGCATTGTATAAATACAATGACAGTAATTATATAGTGAGAAAGAGTATAATTCTACTGTATCAATGTAGTGGAAGAGAGCAGGGTTCTCCACAGAATGTAAAATCACTCCGTAAAAAATCCTGCAGCGAGCTGGCGAAAAATTTCATTTGGTAACATCCTAAGCATTATGGTAGGCTAAATTTGGTTGTGTAGTCTCATTCATGACAGTGTGGGGATTACAGATGGGAATTTAACAAAGGAATTGAAAGTATTTTTTATAAATATGGCCATAACTTCTGTTCTAATTGGCCAATTTGCAAAATTCAAAAACCTACATGAAGCTAAAATGACACCGGCGGTGATTCTGAGATGAAATCTCACAGGCGGCAGTAAAAATCACGCCGGCGGCCCACCGGCGTCATTACAGTGTGAGGAGAACCCTGAGAGAGTAACAATGTATAGACTGATCATTCATGGCGCTTGCCCTTCACATGTTGTGGCTTGTTTTCTCCAGGGGTTTTACCTTGTACCACCCGAACTCCTCCCTCAGGTGGTACGTCATTCTGATCAAGAACCAACTCCACTAATATGTCTCTCTGACTGATTCAATCCTACAGCAGAGGCATCACGCTCCATGCACAGTCTTAGGAGAGTAACAGAACATGTAACTAAGACATGAACATCATTAGGCGACGGCTAAAAATGAGATGAAACATGAATAGAGAGCCTACTAATAGTTTTTGCTGCCACCCACTGTCTTGAGACAGACTGCTATCAACTCAAAATGATCAATAGTACACATAGGATTGTCCATGGATGAGAGTAGATGATGCTCAGGGTCTTTTAAAGGAAACCATCCTTATGCAAAGAGTATCCTAGATAGCATCTGTGGCAACTTAGATCACATTCTACTTTGCCAGTCATTCAATCAAAACCACAGATTGATCAGTGAAAAAGGCCATCCCATTATCTTACAATGAATCAACATGGAGATGTTATATTTTAATCTAGTTGAAGAAATTGAAGAGTATCATATGGTAGACTACATGTGTCCTTTGATCCTGTCCTTCAATAATATCCGTCTAAATCAGTCCCTTAGGCTTCACATCAATTCCTGCCTCAGGGAAAGGGCTCGGGTATGCATTCTAGAGAAATCCCACAGCACTGTTCATTGGACTTAATCATTTCAAATCACTGACATGTGTCTCTACATACATATCTAACAGGCGTCGAATTACTCGCCAGAAATGCATAGATGCCTCGTGGAGGCAAATGGCCTAAAAGTCTTCAGGTATCACAGTGTGAGGGATAAAGAATTAATCTCCTGGAGAGACGGTGTAGGACTTCTGGAAAGAATTAATCTCAATGTGGTTGCCTCAAGGTAATCATCATTTAGTGTCCTTTAAACCTGTGTTACATGTGTATCCAGTGCTGCACATTCCTGCAGCTATCAGTTCTTTGAGCTACTCCTCCAGGTAGAAATGGTAATATAAGGTAGTATTGAGTAAATATAGACGGGGATTTCTAATTCCAGCCTCTTAAAACAGAATCCCTTTAGTCAGTCAAAAAAAAAATCTCTTAAGTTTTAGCCGTGAGTTAATTCACTGAGCTGCTCCTTTCAATGGGCGTCTCCTCCAGAGAAATCATTGGTCAGAGAAGTATCAGAGTTCAATGGTGTATCCATCCCTTGCATTCCTATATGAAATATCCACCGTGCCCATCCCTAGTATTCCCATGTAAAAGGCCTAAGGAGCCCATTACCAGGAATAATCCTCTGCAAAGCCCAGTGGACTCTGGGTGTGGTTATAATGGAATGTAAGATTCAGGTAAAGCTAAGTGCCATTAACACCTTACACCATACTGTCTGCTCACTCAATGGGTGGCTGCCATCACCTGGTTATCCTCACATCTAACACGACATCTGGGGGCGTTCGGAAAGCTGGAGTCTGGGTGTCAGTGTTTGGTAGTGATTGTGAGGACATTCAGAAAGCAGAGATGCCACTCGCTGGCCGACAAAAAAAAGAGGAAAACTGGACACATTTCCCCAGGAATTTAACATAACTTAATACAGAAATCTTGGAATCAAAACCAGGAATTCCTGGTAAACCAGTAACGGTGGTATCTCTGAGAAAGTCACTTGGGGATACTTGGTTGAACAGAGTTTCAGAGTCAATCAAGGACATTTGAGGATGGAGAAATAAAGAAGCATGGTAGGTTTTAGGGACAAAAATAGCGTTATAAAAAGCGAATAAGGGTAGGAGGCATGAATTCAGCCCAAGTGAGGAACTCATCAGTGCAGCTGCTTTCATGCATCATGCTGACGTATTTGGTCGATACTTAACCATGTTTTGGCATGATGCTCGAATGAGGTAAGAATTTCTCACCAGTGCTGTAATGATGCATAATACCGTAAACTCCCGCGTATAAGACGCGTCCTCTACGCCAAACAAAATGCTGGTGCGTCTTATAGGATTTTCTGAAGTTGGGGGTGCGTCTTATACAAGGGGTAATTTTACTATAGAAATGTATTGAATGTACAAAATTGGTACCTAAGAGGTGCGTCTTATACGCGAAAATGCTTCTGCTGAGTTTGGGGTGCGTCCTATATGCGCAGCGTGTCTTCTACGCGGGAGAATACGGTAGTAGCACATGAGCATTAAACCCCTGATGCATCTTTTATTATTTCATTGGGGAAATACAGGTACAAAACGTATGCCACCTTAAAGGATAAATAATGCAAGAAATGGCATGGCTTCCTACAACCCTGTCAGGTCAGACTCTGTATCAGGTTACCAGCTTCTACTATGGTGTGTTCACACCCTACCCCACCCCCTTCTCACACACTCCCTGCCATGGCTCATAATCAGAGATGTAAGTCAGGAATGGGCAAATATCAGGAAGCCATACATTTACTTGCTATAAAAGCCTTCTATTTTTCCAAACAGCCCTCCTTACCACTCGTATAAGGAAAATACATGTCATTCAAAAATTTCAGAAATCAGGAAATCCTGATTAAACCTGAAGACTTACATCCCTGCATAATACCTGAGTGACACCTGTGAGAATACACCAGATTCTCATCAGGTCATGTTACCAAGTACATGTACAAGACATGATGGAATTTTGTACCATATTAAACCTTCTATTACAAGATCTGCTTTTCAAGCATTTTGACTTCCCATAAAAGCCCACGAACCAGCCCCTCCCTTGTGTTATCACCTACCGAATGCAGACAGTGTATGATAGCAGCGAGCGCCAAAATGCCAGCGTCTGTCAGGTTCACCTTACACCCACCAGGGGGCAATAGTGAAGCACTTCCTGTTTCTGCTATATCTTGATATTCCTCTAAGCATTCAAGGATTTCCATTATGAATCCACTAATAAGGTATAAACTCTATTCCTCAGGAGCTGCCTGGGAGTGAGTATAGGTCTCTACAGCACTGGTAGCGAAAGTGCTTCCAAACTCTAATGCTATTAGCGTTCGGGTATTCCGTAATTCCTGATATCGAGTTCGACAAAAATATGATCTTAGACTTTTTAAGTTATGGTATAAATACAGGATGCCCATTTGGCTATGTAAAGCTGGTTTAGTAGAATATCCCTCTCTGGATATAGGAGAGTCCTTGAAGGAGAGCATAATGTCTCAAGGCTCCATACAATGTATTTTGTCCACACGATACAAGAAAGAAACATTAGAAAGCAACACAACAGTACTTCATCTAATGCACCATGCTCACCCATAACACATGTATCAACCACACAGGTTTCAGATGACTGGTAAATGTAGGATCGGCGAGTTACTCTCCAAGGATGCTGTATATATTTAAGCACCATGGCTGACAAATAGACATAGTGCTTCAAAGAGGCATGCTTTATATAAAGGGTATATATATGAGTGCCTTATGTTGTTCTGAATATTTGCCAAATGGGGATTTAACCAATATATCAGCACTGTTCTATGTTTGACAATGGGAATATTTTTTCATGGCATATGAAAAACGTTTATATTATTCCTTTGTATTTTGACTTTCTTTATTTTGGGTTAATTTGTCCAATGGACACAGCTGAAATTAACAAAGATATTTGATGCTCTCAATGGATTTCAATAGATACTATCCTCTTAGTGTTGTGTGTATGCAGGGTCTGTGGCTGTCCGACTTTTAGCCCCCATGCCGAACAGCCCCCAGACATCTGGCCCCCGACTTGAACTAAATTGATCTGATGATTGTGAAGATTGAGAATCAGCGATAATTCTGATATAGAACAATTCTGCCATGAGAATAACTTTTGAGAACATATCAACACAAACTGACAACTGGATCTTATCAACTGATCAACAACAACAACATTCAGAGATGCCACTCCTTGCCTCAATTGGTGCTTAGCGCAGAGCTCGACATCTATGCGCTTAGCAGAAGTTCTTCGACAGGGCTGTAGGGTAGGTTAACCTAAAGACGTTCACATTCCTTGAGACTTCCAGCCAATAAATTGCCATTTCTATGAGTTTTGCTACTGCCTGGATCAACATTAACATGCGCATTGACGATTTAGCAATGTTGATCCAGGTAGTAAAGCCATTTAAAATCAATGGTCATTTTGTTGGGTACACGTCTCAAGGTATGTGAACGTCTTTAGGATAATCTACCCTATACAATTTCATGTACAATGGCAACAAAGGTGCATATCATTAATGTTATAATTTCACACAATGTACCACATACATAATGACAGTGTGAAGCAGTGTAGAGCTGTCATATGGTTGTACCTGTGGTAGGTTCCCTGTGTGAGAGTGTTAATGGTGGGACAGGTATAGACCTGTTCTATACACCCACCTACCACTCTCTATACATACATGCACAGGTAAAACCCTCTACCACATCTACAGGTACATCTCTACTTTATACCATCTCTGATACATAAACTCTCCTTAAGGGCCGGTCCGACTCGGCGGATGGGCGATCCACAACTATGACGCAATTTGCCCACAATTTCTAAAGTCGTACAATTTTAAAGTCATGTATGGAGGACCAGGCTGGGACCAACTTACGAGGCAGGAAGAGACCACGCTCTTTTGAATGTTAAAATCGTGAGATTTTGACTGATGTTAAGGATTTAGGGCTATGCAACACACACAAAGTTATTCTCCATTTTCTAGCAGAAAAAAATATGGTCGAAGCTTTAAAGTTCCTATGACCATAACAGGGAGACAACTTTTTTATTTTCGATTTTTGTTGTTGTTAATTCTTAACCTCCAATTTTACCACTATAGTGACTGGGATTAAGTGGATGCATAGACACCAACACATTTGCTTTTTTTTTTTCACAGATGATGAAAATTCTAAGGGCAGGTTAGGGTTAGATCTACCTGAGGCACACAACTATTCTAAACCTACTCGGCCAAATTTGATTGCTTCTTCACATACACCACTATGGTGTAATAAGCAGTATTTTAAACTCTATTTAAACACCTCAGGTGTACCCTACTACTAATGACACATCTACCTGTACATGTATGAATTATATATATCAACTTGATACTCATAAACTGTGAGTGAGTAATGACTGGTTAACGTCATTTCCACAATTAAGGTGATGTGTATTCACAGGCCTAAGGGAGAAAACTGCATTTACTTCATCAGATGAATGTGTCAGTGCCCGTTCATTGTGCACTAAATACAGAGGGGATGGGAAAGATGAGATAAATAGACAAAGGTTCACTCGAAGGGGAGGGGGTCTTAACTGGGGGATATCTCACGACACAAATTGGAACGAGCACAGTGGGGCCACCTAGTGTCTGATGGTGAAGTTAATTCGCCTGCTTTTAGCACAGCCTGGCAATAAGATCTATTGGGCTATACCTTGGGTTTGGAAGTGGGCCATTCATTCAATATTCTAAATCTTACAAGCCACAATATTCTTGTTTCCCAAATCAGTTTCGACAGTGCAGATGGCTTAACTATCATTTACTCTTCTAAATCTCATGTAGCCCTACATTAAATCTGTTTCTCTCCACTAAATGGTCACTCAACCTCTAAATCTCTAAAACCTTCCAGCCCAATCCCTTCCATCCCACTGCCCCATATTCACTGAACTAGAACTAGGTCACCTACAGGCAGCTTTATTGATCCTTCTCACTGCGTCCCGCGGTCACGCATCATTGATTGGCCTGATTAGTGACGGACCAACCACCTGCTCAGCAATGTATATATTAAATATTCGCGTACCCTAGTATCTCACATATAAGCTGTACAACATATGCGGATCTGAGGCTTCCTGCAACTTGGAGAAGCCCAAAAAAAAGAGTGGGTGTTCCTTGTAGGTGGGGTACTAGTACACCATACTTTAGAACATTACTGAAGTACCCAAAATCAACTCAGGGGGCGCCTTATACGTGAGGTATTATGGTACTACTAACACCTTAAGATAACAAACAGTGGTGTAAAGAATTCATAAAAATTACAAGTATTTCCAATTGGAAAATTAACAAATCTGACCTTATTAACCCAGCAACCTATCAGAGTGCGTGGAATGAGTGGGAAAAGTAACATGTGACCTTCTGAAAAAAGCAGTGGAGGGAAATCTGGACTCATCGGATCATAAAGGAGTGTAGTGTTGGGGAAGTACAACGTGCCTCGTCTAACTCTATTGATCCTTAAGATAGAAAACCAGTATTCATTGCACTGACAAACTTACTTTCTTGGCAAGAAGGATGGGGTTACAGTAAAGGAAAAGGGGTATGCATGATTTGTATTGACTGTCTCGGAACATGTTTCACTTAATGTGATTAATTTGGCAAGTTCTCAAGTGTCGAGTGCAAAAGTCACTACCTGTTGGTGGGTACTACAGTAAACTCTCGAATACAAGCTGCACCCATGTATAAGCCGCACCGTGAGTTCACGAGAATCCTATAAGCCACACCTGGACTTTCTTTGGGCACTTTCATTGCCGTAGAATCCACCTCGTATATATGGTACATCCCACGTATAAGGCCCACCCTGAATTGAAAGAAATGCTAGAAGGCACACGTGGGGTTTGATTTTTAAGTTTTAGTAAGTACTGTTCTATAATAGAAGTACCCTGCCTATATGACGCACCTGACTTTGGGCAGATTCCATCAGGTGCAGTAATCCTCAGATTCACATATTCACGTTCTATACAGTTTATTGCCCACGTACCGGGTGCAAGGCACATCATTATCTCAGGAACATCCTCACAAGCTGCGATAAGCCTCAGGTTCGTCTATAAGCTGTGGCTTATATGTGGACACTTACGATAGAGTAGGCATCTGACAATGCTGATCTAAGGTGTAGGAAGCCCAGTGGTGAAGACTGCATGTCGAGTGGGCGAGTGGTGGGAGGGATAGACGGACAAGGGGGAGATCAAGCAATTAGGAGAGGGAGGGATAGAAAGGGTTGCTATAGGGAGATTTAATAATGATGCAGTCATGGCGAGACAAGTTGCAGTGGTGGATTTAGGTAGGGACATGGGGATACACATCCCCTTATATTTGGGGACATGAGGATACACATCCCCTTATATTTGGGGACATGAGGATACACATCCCCTTATATTTGGGGACATGGGGATACATATCCCCTTATATTTGGGGACATGAGGATACACATCCCCTTATATTTGGGGACAGGAGGATACACATCCCCTTATATTTGGGGACATGAGGATACACATCCCCTTATATTTGGGGACATGAGGATACACATCCCCTTATATTTGGGGACATGGGGATGCACATCCCCTTATATTTGGGGACATGAGGATACACATCCCCTTATATTTGGGGACATGGGGATGCACATCCCCTTATATTTGGGGACATGAGGATACACATCTCCTTATATTTGGGGACATGGGGATGCACATCCCCTTATATTTGGGGACATGAGGATACACATCCCCTTATATTTGGGGACATCGGGATACACATCCCCTTATATTTGGGGACATGAGGATACACATCCCCTTATATTTGGGGACATGGGGATACACATCCCCTTATATTTGGGGACATGAGGATACACATCCAATTATTTTTGGTGTAATTATTTGCTTATCGTAGGCCACAAAATAATTGAACCAAAAACAGGGGGCATGCTTAGGCCTGCGGCGATGAAAACTTTTCGGCAACATTGCACAAAGTACCCACCATGGCTTGTCTTATTAGTTAGCTTTACCAAATTTTTACCAACAAATTCATTATGGGTCTAGTCTCCTTGTGGTTGTAGTCGTTGAGTTAAAGGGGTGGGCTGTTTGTGTGAGTGTAGTGTAGAGGCAGTGGTCGAGGTAGGATTGACTTATGGCACCGGTCAATATTATATAGCCCCTACCCCTTACATGCTACATAGTTCTTTAATGCACTACGGCCATTTAATCTCAATGCATGACGTTGAATGCAGTCCAAGGGATGTATTCAATCATCATCTCAATCCTACAGGGTTGATACCAGGTTGATACATCCTCACACAGTGGGTATAATTTAGCGCTGGTAAGTTACTCATTAGTACAGCATTGGTACTCAATGATGACAAATAAATATCAACTGTGGAGCACCATGTATGATATCTTAAAGGGTTATTGAGGCAAGGCTATGAGAGCACTCCCCAACTCCTCCCTATGGCCCAGTATTACGTGCACACCAATCTAAGTTCTACTCGCAGTGAGGTATTTTGCAGTGACCTGTGCCAGTATTAGGAATTTGCAACAGAGGAACTACCGTAAAAGAAAATTGGAACTACAAGTATTTGAACTTTTCATGAATGTGTACTCTCACAAATATAAGATTAAAACAACTGTACCTGGTTTTCTTTTCACCTCCTGACAAAAATCAATTTTTCATGAACATATCTATATACGGTACTTTGAATCGATTTCAGTGGCAAGCTATGGTAAAGTGGGAAAATACATGTATGTGTATCATAGAGAATGATAACCCTTCTCTCTCTGAATAATGTAAATGTGGGGCTGAGGGTAATGTGCACTGGCGGGCATCCATAACTCTAATCAATAATGGGGTATATCCAAAGTCAGTGTACAAAGATCTATGTATAGACTTTGGCCTGTCATGATCCTTGAACTCAGGACACATCTTAGACGCGAGATGTGCTATATCCGAGAGATTATGGTACTACTGATATCATGTATGACAAGGAATGTATACCAGGGTAGTCGGTGGTTAGAGTACCAGATACATGGATTATACTGATAGCGTGTGCAATAACACATATCCATAACAGGGAAACCACAGGTAGCACTGTTTGACAGAAAACCTACTCTATATAAAAATAAATACATGTACCTGCCCCTTGTAGTTTTATGATTGTGCGGGTGTGAACATGTATGTGAGAATCAAGTACCGTAATCTCCCGCGTATAAGGCAGGTCTTATAGGCCAAACAAAATGCTGCTGGGTCTTATATGTGGGAGGTAAATTGCCTTGAGTTTGGGTATTTTTTACTATAGAACAGTACTAAACTAACAAAAATCTGCCCTCAGAGGTGCGCCTTATACGTAAAACAGACCTCCCTGAGTTGGGGGTGTGCCTTATAGGCGAGCTGCACCTTATACGTGGGAGATTACGGTAGACCTATCATAAAACCGCACCTACCGTAAAATCCTGTATATAAGCCATAGCTTATAGACCATTATAGGCCGTCGGTACGGTTTACACGGTGTTCCTGAATCTAGGGTGCAGCTGATAGGGAGGGGTATATACAGACTATAGGAACCATTTCAGGCTTCTTGTGCCGCTAATAGCATTCCTTTAACTCACGATGCGGTTTATACACGGGTGCAGCTTATACATGGAGTCTCACGATATAAGTTGTCCCTACTTCTGTAAGTTGACGCCCCAACTTGGAACTTTTAGGAATGTATCAACCTCTACGGTTTTCTCACATGACCCATTATTAAGAGGTGGACGATGCTTGGATCATGGAAGTGGAACTCTACCTTGTATATTACTTAGATGATGGGGATTCTAATGGGACTGATAACACCACTCAAACAAAGTTTGCCTGTATTACTACTGCTACAATATATTATGTGGTTCTAATCTGCCGCAACTTTCATACTTTTTTTTTAAACGCAGAAGGAATCTGTACATGCCACAAATATGTTGAGCTTGCACTCTAAATACGCTTCATTATCTAAGCGTTATATCAGATCAACAAAACAGAAAGCGATAAGCCTTTTTAATAAACTAGACAGAGCAAAAAGAAAAAAAAAGGAGGGAAAAAACACTGCAGTATGATGGGAAGGTGCTAATATGGAGATTACAACAGCGGGATAAAATTATTTAACAGAGGGACACAACTATGAAGCCGTGCAAGTTACAGAGACGTCTGACATGCAGGATTCTATGTCATACCTTGGCGTCCTTTCCATTGCATGTCTGAGGCTCGCTGACGTCATAAGGACGTGACGTGACGTCATATTTACGCGGCATGACGTTATGTGTAACGTCACCTTAAGAACACACCGTGGCTGCACCCAATGGCATCAGAGAGCATGATCAGTGCAGCCCTTGTGGGGAATAAAACAATATGCTGAATGCGGAAGTGAACTCTAGCTCAAACTTTGAAGAGTACGTAAAAATCAATGACTAAGCCAGTCCTGTCTACTTCATTTATCTACCTATTTAGCAATTTCATCAAATTCAATTATATTTCTATAGCCTTTTTTTATCAGTTTCTACTGTGAATTCTAAATGCATAATAAATTGTCACAGTACACAGCTAACCTTTATACTTGTAAAAGCTATTATGGTCAGATTTTAGGACGCGTAGGCGGTGATATTCAGTAGAAATACCCAGTATCAATTTATTCTAAATCAATATTCGATATAGATTTATAACCAAAGCATGTTGATAACAAGCCTAGACTTTAAATTCGCCATTAATCTATATATTTCTAAATCCATCACACAATTGTTGACCATACAAATGGCTATGGTATGGGACTTGTCCAGACTCACGCCTTCATTTGTTAATGGCCCCTGGACACAGAGTAGAGTGCAAAGTGAAGACCACTTTTAGTGGGCAGTGCCTAGGGCAGTGCACTCACTCCTTGAGTGGGCATGGCCTGGCACTAGGGCCACCCTTAAAAATATGTTCGTTTCCTGTCCAGAGGGTGGGATTTTTTAGCGCCTCCCACGCCGCGTAGCGGCGGTACCGCGAAGCGGTACGGGAGTGCGCTATGATGATTGCATTTGCCCCATGTGATGAGGTCTCACAATACAAAATAACAGTGGGAGGCGTTTTTTTACGCGGTCACAACAGCATTTCTTGTTCAGACTCATGAGGGAGGGAGGGAAATTTTTTTTTTAAGGAAAATATTTTTATTTGTCATGAACAAATTCGCCATCACATTCTAAGATTTAGTGATTGGAAAACTAGATTCTTATGCTGATGGACGTAAAAATATATTTATTTTCAGAACTCAGGAAAAAATTTCTCATTCTCACAAAAAAATCTACCAGGCCTCTGGACAGGAAACAAAAATATTCTTTTTTTTTTTTTTAGGAAAATATTTTTATTTGTCATGAACATCATAAGCGGGGACGGCCTAAATTCGCCATCATGTTCTAAGATTTAGTGATTGGAAAACTAGATTCTTATGCTGATGGACATGAAAATATATTTATTTTCAGAACTCAGGAAAAAAAATTCTCATTCTCACAAAAAAATCTACTAGGCCTCTGGACAGGAAACAAAAATATTTCTAAGGGTGGCTTAGTGCATAGAAATATGTCCTATGTTTTACACCATCTGTCCCTGACCTGACAGTCAAATCAGATTCTAGGCAACAATCCCCTTTCTCTTATTTGACAAATTAATTGTCCTACTCATACTTTAAAAAAATAAGGCTGGAATTTCTACTTAAACCATAAAGATAACTAAAGTGGCAAGATTTTCCAAGACTTTTTCATCAGACACAGAAAGAGAACCCTGTAACAGAAATACAGCTGGTTTGGCCTAAGTATGGAGCGGCCACCCTCATGTAAGATTAACTTGGTATTATGTGTTTACATGGGAGTGTGTGTATGTGGGTCCTAAGCTGTGGTAAATACATCCTGAACATGGGAACATTATACTCACACATGACTCAGTCTTAGACCTGTAATTAATACGCATAAGTCCATGTTTGAAAATTATAGATCTAGGCCCGGCCTAGGCATGAAAGCTACAATACGGGTTTAAGTCATGGTCAATACATTCTGGCTGGTTATTGTGTATAACAGGGGGTGTGAAATGCTGAAACCAGTTTAGAGCCTAAACATGGGTGTTCAAAATATCTTTTCATGTATATGGCAATGTACTGGGAAGCTTTGATATTGGCGCAGTCCATCATTTTCTAAAGACCCTATGTTACGACCATCACTTTTTCAAACCCCTCTGTGGTGTCACCACCCCAAATGCCTTGTGACCATCCGAAAAAATCACAGGTCTTCCACCGTTGACCTGATATTAAATATACTTAAAATTCTCACAGTGCTTAGCAACCTACACCATATTTTAGCTTATGAAATGGAGAAAAAAATAAGATAGGTCCACATAAACAAAGTCAGGCTAGATTTTGCGCAAATTGCCATGGTAACCAGGTAGTGATTTTTGCATGGTGAGGCCTGATTAGCGCATGAATACACATCAGGACCCCTTCACCCCATAAACTTCCACTGAATTTATGTTTTGAACAAAAAATATTCTGGGCCTATTGAAACACTCCTACTCATCATTCTTATACCAAATAACAATGGGTTTGGCCCCTCTTTCCCTTCCCTTGGGGCCAAATTCCTCAAAATAACTAAGTTCAGAAGGGACTATTTGGCCAGTAAACCCGGAAGTGGTCCGATTTAGGGTGGTGACACCTTAACAGAAAAGCTGGTTTTGTTGTTGCCATGGTTACCAAAAGATTCCTTCATAAACAAAACATTTTGAGGATCCTCAATCATAATTTGTCTCCAGATTCTACCTAAAAACCATATTTTATTGGTATTTTGGGCCATTTGGGACAGTGGTGGGATGTGCGTAGACCAAAACTGCCCTAAAAAGGTTGTTTTTCTAGCCACAAGTTTTTAATCTGACATAGAGAAAAATCTAGCCTGACTTTGTTATGGCAAATATGCATTAGAAGACAGCCCAGAACATCCATTTTCTCCAGTAATATGCCACTAAGCACTGTGAGAATTAGGGAAGTCAGTAGAATTGGTGAAAAGGCCCTAAAACAGGCATTTTTGGGGCCAAAATAGCCAAATTTGACCCAAAATAGGCCCCTTACAGAGGAAACATGTTGTTATGTTGCCATGGTAACCATAACAATCAATGGAATTCTGGGATATTTCACCCCTGGAATGTTCCATTATATAGTGTCATGATATTCGCTCCTTTAAATGATAGGTGAGTTAAAAAGAATTACCCATTTCATCAGATTTAGTTAGGAAGTGAAATTTTCCTATAAAATGCCTGTAAGGACTAGAAAAAAGGGAGTTAGTTTCAAGGTCTAATTTTTGTGAAAATTAGACTTTTTTAAGGCAAAACTCCTTGAAATTCTATCGTTTTTTGACACAAATCCCATATATAAGAGGTGTCCAGCACAAAAAACCAACACTTATTGTTAAAAAAATGTGAAAAGGCCTCAAAAATGCCCCCCTTAGTGGCATATGTATTAAAATCAGCTTTTCCTTTAAGGTGTCACCACCCCAAATGCCTTGTGACCATCCGAAAAAATCACAGGTCTTCCACCGTTGACCTGATATTAAATATACTTAAAATTCTCACAGTGCTTAGCAACCTACACCATATTTTAGCTTATGAAATGGAGAAAAAAATAAGATAGGTCCACATAAACAAAGTCAGGCTAGATTTTGCGCAAATTGCCATGGTAACCAGGTAGTGATTTTTGCATGGTGAGGCCTGATTAGCGCATGAATACACATCAGGACCCCTTCACCCCATAAACTTCCACTGAATTTATGTTTTGAACAAAAAATATTCTGGGCCTATTGAAACACTCCTACTCATCATTCTTATACCAAATAACAATGGGTTTGGCCCCTCTTTCCCTTCCCTTGGGGCCAAATTCCTCAAAATAACTAAGTTCAGAAGGGACTATTTGGCCAGTAAACCCGGAAGTGGTCCGATTTAGGGTGGTGACACCTCTGTCACAAGCGTCACTTTTTTACCCATGTACTATAGGAACAGTTTAGACTGCCCTCGACAGGTCAGAAATGTGACACGTGACGCATTTGTGCCAGTTTCTTTTTTCTGTTACGCAAAACCTTTCCTTTCTTCTGATACAAAAAAAAAGAGAGACTATAAATCTGCATCAAAAAGAAAGTGTCGCAACACAGATTACATAAACCCAAGCACTGTAATTTGACCCCTCTTTGATCTATAGTCGTGCAGGCTTTTTTGGCTAAAAGACTTTATGCCCCCCTCAAGATTGGTCAAAAGTTGTTACGCCCCACACCCCTACACCCCAGAGGAGTCAAAAGTTTTTGCACCACCCCTCAAACTTCAAAGCCATCCTCCATCCCCATTGATAAATGATGATCACTTCCTTATTTAGGCTAGTGATTTAGGGAGTGGTCATAATTTATCAACGTAAAAATTTCCGACCCCTTCTGAGAGGTGTCATAAGTGCCAAGATGGCGGACGTCGCATATGCAAGGCTTTACTCGGCAATGTTATAATTGCTGTATCTCAAGAGATATGATGAATTTAGTTTCCATTTTTTGGAATGTTATAGAAAAATACAAAAGCTATCATTCATCTCTTGTACAGCGTCCAGTTTCAACTCTAAATATATCGGCCAGCTACTTGTAAACAGAGCACTTGCCACTTCCGTTCTGCCATGTATAACCGAAGAAGGCCTGAAAGAGTTGATATGGGAGAGGAGCCGGTCCCACATCATATGCCTAGGGACCGGTGGGCAGGTCTTGGTCGGGGGCGGGGATGAAAAACTTTACCCTCATTTCAGCAACAACAAAAATGTGGCAAGGACCACGGATAGGAGTTGCCACTCCATCGCTAGCCACTGCGGGTGACGTCACTGAGGCAGCATGACGTCACTAATGATGTCATAGGTGACAGGGAGAAACCCGAAAACATTATGGAGTTGCTACGGTTGCTACGCTCCCGGCCGCTGACGTGGCTTGCAACTCCAAAAAAAAGCCAGCGCCTTACTATAGATCAGAGGGGCTCAAAAATTCTCCTGGATTCTGACATGTGGAGGGGCACAAAAAAGTTTGACTGCCGTTGTGGGGGGTGTAAAATTTTTCACACATCCGTAATTTCATAAATACTGACCACTCCCTTACAATTTGTAAGCGAGTTGTCATTATCAAGGGGGGGGGGCACAAAAATTTCAGACCCCTCTTGATTTTGCTATGTATTGGAGTGTTAATACAAAATGCCAGGGAAAGCTTTGAAATGAAGGGCATTACCTGCTTATGCTTGAGGACTACTACAAAAAAACATAATGATAACAATTAACAGAGAACTTTCTCAGATATTTATATAGATCTATTGGTAAAGACAGTAAAGTGACCGTAAACCCTAAGCCTGCTGCGATATAAATGTATTCTGTCCCCGGGGGGGGGGAACTTCAATTTTTTGTGATACGGGTGTGTGGCTGAACCCCCGACTACCCTTACCCTTGCTAGGGCACTTGTTCGCGTTTTTTTTCTTCCAAACCCTACCCTTGCTAGGGAACTTTGTACATAATAGTCTTAGATTTTGCTTAAAATATCTTAAAATGAACTTGTTTGGGAGAAAATTGTATTTTCTTCATGCTATTTTCATGAAAACTTGGAAAATATTCATGAAAATTTCTAAATTTCCGCGTGAATCAGGGTATTTCGCCGAAAGTTGACCCTTGCTAGGGACATTTTGCTCAAAAGTATACCCTTGCTAGGGACATTTGTGGCTGAAACAGGAGGCTTGCTAGGGACTTTTCCTTGAAAAAGTACCCTTGCCAGCCGCACATATGTGTATACATTACATAGAGAGTGCCCCCCCGGGATTCTGTCATATATAAGTTGCTCAATCAATGTTGATCCGGTGGCGGTGCTGGCATAATCTCTTTTTTTTTTATAGTCAATATATATTATATAGCCAAGTTATGATGTTGAATCTTGAATCTTGTTGGGGGGGCGTAAAAACTTTTGACTCCTCTTGACTTGAGGGGTGCGTAAAAACTTACCCTCTTTTTAGCAAAAATGCCTGGACAAAAAAGCCTGCACATTACGTCTACGATAGATCAAAGCCTTAGGGGGCGTGAAAATTCTGTCTCTGATAAATAATGACCACTCCCTAACTATTAAACTGTCAGAGTATTAAACTTGGCTATTTAAAAAAAAAGTGACTGGTGTCAGTGGTGATTTAGGGAGTGATCATTTTTTAACAACAGGGGGGGGGGGCTGGTGGGTTTGCGCGCGGACGCGCGAAAAAAATTTCAACCCCCCTCTCTCGAGGGGGTAAAATCTTTTCGACCCCCCCCCCCCATAAGGGACAAAAATCGTGCGCGAACGTCCCCTTTTAGCCTATAGTAACACGCGGGGTTTTCCACTGAAAACAGGTGAAATTATTTTGACCCCCCCCATCAGAGGTATTGAAAAAATTCTGACCCCCCCCCCCGGTCAAGGGGTTGAAAAAATTCTGACCCCCCCCCCCCTGTTGTTAAAAATGATCACTCACTTAGGGGTACCCGGTATGGTAGTGAAGTTTAACTTTTAATAGACGTCGTTGGCCCGGGACGTTGGGACGAGCTTTTAGGAAGTACCCCGATTTTAATAGTACCTACCTTAAATTATTGTCGATAATTAAAGGTGTAGATATCTGTTTACCGAAAGGCATAACTTAAACGGTACTCACAGAATAAAAAGAAGCTGCCTTCAATCAAAGAGCCCGCCCCTCGATCACTGCCCAAACACGTTCGTTCAAAACCCGGGAAATCTGTTGGAACACGGCCCGGGCCGGGCACCCTGTTCTGGAGCGAGCCTGACGTTCGCCCCAAACGTTACCCTCATATCGTTTTGTATCAAGGAACATGTACGTTAAACTTACCTCTACACAACTGTAATAGTATCTCCCTTCATAGGCGGTCAAGTTGTCATGAAACAGTCATTAGGGGCGCGATATTTGGGGAGAATAACAAGCCCCACCAACAAGTTGAAGAGTGTGCAGTCGTCGCTTGGTTTTATGACTGACGCGAAATGGACGATTGTCATTGGTTACTGGTTATGACGTCAGTTTAGGGATTCTCCCCCGATTGGGTTTCCTCGCTGCATTTAGCGTGCGGTGGGGGCGTGTCCCACACTGATGACAGCAACGATTCGTTCAGGAATAGTCTACTGTTTTCCATAGAATCGATTTTCCCTATGCGTATACCTTCAGCTTCTGCATTGCAATATGGCAAAAAAATATGACAAGGGGGGAGGGTCAAAATCTTCAAATTTTGCATGTGTAAGGCTTTCTATCTATTACATAAACTGAAGTCTGAATTTGTGTAGTCTAAGCCTAAGGCTAAGGCTAAGGGAGTAGTGGTCATTTTTTAACAACGGGGGGGGGGGGGGCGGTGACATTGCGAGGGGTCTGAACTTTTTTTGTCCCCCTCCAACCCCACCTGTTGTTAAAAAATGACCACTCCCTAAGACTAAATTTGTGGGCCTGTCTCTGAAAATAGATAAACCTCTGAGGGTCAGATATTTATCAATTATCAAAATTTGTCTGAAGGAACTTTTACTCTATCACCCTCTTTAAGGGCCATCCATGAATGACGTCATGAATAATTTGACCATTTTAGATCCCCCCCCCGGTCATGTTTTATTTGCAAATTTTGCTATTCTGAGTGAAGGTATAAGGCTTATGGAAAATTAATTCCATCATGCCGGGTCTGACCCCCCCTCCCCCTTTCAGCATGACGTCATTTATGGATGGCCCCTCATGTATGATGCGATTTAAAAAGTACCACAACTAACACCAATGTGTGCAAATAGATTAACAATTTTATTTGGTCAAATCAGTTTCAACAAATATGTATACCATAAAAGGGAGTCTCATTGTACATGGTAGAACAGAATGCAAGGTGCAAGTATAGGATTCTTCTTTGTATGATATAGGATTTGTCAGGTGCCATCCATTTTAGTCTCACTATGTGAATACGCGTTAAGTCTAAAATATGACATAAACCTGAAGGTCTATACTTGCTAAGCAATACAAGGACCTTTAGTGACTAGCAAGAACTTTAGTGGTATCTACATAACCATACTCGCTATGGGATTTAGATCCTAAAATGGTTCAGTATTTCAATATTTGAAGTATTCATAGTAGGTACACTTCCTTAGTGTATAAGCTGAAGTATAGACAACTGCCATAGAACATGTGTCTTTTGATAAATACTTTTTGACATAGGCTATCATTGGTTGGAAGGTTAATACTTTATTACCGTAAATTCTCTCGTATAAGCCGCACCCCCGACCTTTGAATAAGCTATAAGCCACAGCTGAGGCTTGAAAATTGGCAATTTAGTACTATTCTATACCGCCCCCCCATTAAGCCGCACCCTCACTTTGGGCTCATTCTCTAAGCCTAATTTTGATTTGGGTTCTGCAATAAGCCGCGGCTTATACAAGAGAATTTACGGTACTACATATTTCACCCTGGATTTTAAGAGATCGCATTCAATTAATATTTCAAATCCTGGAACACATTGACAGGACTACCATGCAAACCTGGAGAGAAAGTATATGATTTGTCATTGGAGCGCTTCCTTAGATTTCCCGCATAGTCACTATAATGATTATGGCTGAACCGATATGGAATATTAGTGTGCGTTGAATAACAATACTATCGAACCGGGAATCTACCACTAAGTGGTTAACTTGCACTTACATGATGTCTATATAGGCATATTAATAATTAGTTTTCCAACTAATAATGTTACATATAGATACATGTATACAGTAATCATTTTTAAGGTAGGAAAGAGTTGCCTTCATAGAGGATGCCTCGGTCATTATCCACCTCTTTAAAGAACACAATGACAAATATTTTTGGTCCATCATACTTGGAACAATACCAGATATTAGTTATTTTCTTTAGTAAAATGTACAACCTATTTAACAAAGTAATATCCCAGTACATTATACAACTATGTCTCAGAAAATATTTGAGAGGTTTCACTTCAAAGGACCTTTCAAGAGTATTTACAAACCATAAGAGTAAAACATGTGCTTTGTATACTTGTTCCCTCAAGACTACCAGAAGATTAATTCTTCTGAGCTGTAGCGAAATGGTCCGCTCAATCGAGGTAAAAACTTTTAAGCGAAATATCCTGTAAAGACGTTAAGCATGAGGTTTTGGACAGGTTATGGGGTGACACAGGGGACAGGTGTTTATACATAAGGATTATTTTTGCCATCTCTAAAACCTAAACTGCTGACTCTGTACCTATGTCTTATATTAATGTAGACTTAGGTTTATATACATATATGACATATATGTAAATCGAATCGCCATACATGGCTTTGCATAACTAATACCATATTGCTAAGGGGGTTTTACCACTACCCACCTTTTCATTCCCGTTACATCATTTTTTTTAAAACACTTTCCATTATTTGCGAACATGCCGGTAATATCATTTCGACATCCTGCACTCCTATTATGGGTTAACATATCAACACTTACTCATTTCTAGTATTCTTTATCCCCTTAAGTGAAACATGACGTTCTTATTGAATTTTGTACAGTAAAATTACCACCGTTAATAAGAGTCTACAGCCCAGTCTATGCTATCTCAAGACAGACACTAGTCCGATTAAACGATACTTCTTTAAAGTTTCAAAGAACTCCGAGGAAGGTAGCACTGTGCACAGAGAACAAATAACTAAATTGTGCGTGGATACCACACTATTCTCGTAATGTACAACAGCACACCAATGTAATCTAGGAGACCATAGAGAACTATGCATTGTCATATGGACTTGATGTCGAGTGCGTACTCCACACTTAATTTACCTCCGGAGGCTACCCTCAAAGACATGTAGGTTGCTCGTTGTACATTTATACTAGGCCAATAGAATATGTGTTATATACATTCTAACTTATCCCTTTTCAATCCTCGACCAAAGTTCCTTTCCTCCTTCATTGACGTAAACATTTCGAACTCTTCAATAAAAAGGAGTGTTCTTTCTTTTAATCAGTTATCAAAATCTTTTTAAAAACTTTAAGTGTAACACATCCTACAAGAGAGGTTGACTCATCAAATTCAAGGCATTCATTTTGAAAGTGTTTTTTTTTTGTAATATTTATTTTTCTAAATATTGTTAAAAGATTAAGAGCGTTTATCACACCGTAGCATAATTACACATACCCATCATTCCATTTGAATTCCAATACTGTTTCACTAATCCGGCAAACACCCGGCAGCTCTACCTACAATCCCTTGCCGTCATGCCATCGTTCAGCTTTTTAATCTAAATACAATTCTACCCTCTATGATTGTATTTATATGTACACATGGCCTGGTGGGATTTAGTATAGATAATCAATTTTACATATATGCACAATTAATGGTTATCCGCATTTTTACCATCGAAAAGAGGCTATATCAAACATACCATATGCTCATTCATACTGGTATATAAAGGAATCTATTTGGACCTTGAAAGTTTAGTTTCTCCTTACAAAACAAATAACAACAGAGTAAGTGATCCCCAGTCTGTTTTACAGGTAGGTAACGTAGTGAAAAGCTATAATGCACTGCCCAATATGCATTTATACATTAGGAATTAGGATAGTTCTTACTCATGATTCCTTAGGGTCAGTTGTGTCTACCTTTGGGCTCTCCGTGTATTTTCTCCTAGCCCACTAAGTGTAAACTCCAGCGTATATGCCGTACTCATGTGTAACCTGCACCCTGACTTTGGGAGAAGCTATAAGGGTCACTCCTATAAGCCAAGCTTAGGCTCTCATTCGGGTACGAGTCGCGGCCAATAAATGGGAGTTTACGCTAGTGCTTAAGGTTTGAGATAAGGTTTGGCTAGAATCGCCAAGTACGATTATCTCAACATGAATATCATGTTTGAGGTAAACTTTGTTGAGTGCATCACAACCTTTACAGGGACATATACATATCTGCTACACCGCAATAAGACCAATCATGTACACTGCATTAAAATTTAAGGGGTGGTAAAAAAAAAGAGGTATTGTGTATTCATGAAGATATATAGGAGACATCATTAGTACATCTCTTACTATGAACATTGTCAACAATTCATGACTGCTTTAACAGCCATAAATTTTAACTTATCTTTTTGCAGTTCTGAATTTATCAAATGCCCTCCCAGATCAAAGACAAAGCGAAATTCCCTAAGTGAATTTTGAGTATTCCAGACCAGAGGAGGATGTAATATCAGCATTAGGGTATTTGAGTTCTTTCTTTCCAGTATTTATAGTTACAACTGTTAAAATTGCCAAAAAAATAATCAGTTTATAAATAAATGATTCTCATTGTAAGGTTAGCTTACATGAATAGTTCTACAGTAGACAATATGTGGTCAATAACTTTTGCATACTCAATACACCACATTGACAAATAGATTATTGCTGTCACAAAAAATGAAAATAATCTTAGGACCTTCTCCAATTTGTCATTAATCAGTACAAAGAAAAAAAAAATCAGTACTGATTAATACATAGTTCACAAAGTTTTTAATTTTATAAGGGTACACATGGATACATTTTTGGTGTTTTTATATTTTCTATATATTTCAACAATTTCTCACTCTTTTGTGCATATCACATACATCACTCAACAACTCGTCTCGCTGTGTGTGCTCGTGCTATTATTCACTTCCGTGGAAAAAAGTTCTTGTTGCAAATAGCTAGCTATAAATGAGACAATACAAAATACTAATAAATAACGTGTCGTAATACTATTTTCCACATCTGCGCCTCTTATTTGAGGCTAATATACTTTTAAAAAGTAATGCTTCAAATATATGGCCATTGCATATGATGTGTAAAATAGAAAGTGGACAGAATTAAGTTATGTTTCGGTATTATATACATGTGAGTGGCAAAATGAGTCGTCTTTGAAACTGCATTATTGACAAACAGCTTCATACTTAGAGCATAAATTCATCTTTGCTGTCTTCTTTACAGTAGATTAAAATTGCTGGATAAGTCTCAAATCCCCTTTGCCACAACTTGTCGCGATGATGACAGAAAGGTCTACATTACCCATGTTTTTTCGTCTAACCGCCAACCTGTTCCGTTCCTAGCGAGAAACATGCGTCCATTATCTGTATCCTACATTCATATTCCATACCAATCATTCAAACTTCTCACCCAAAACAATTTCTGTAACAACAAAACTTCAACAAAAACAGCCATCTTAAAATGCAATCCATTTAAGAAAAACTTAAATAGCCTTAAAGGACTGGTCATGACCGACCCATAACATTCTCAATTTGACCTTCACCATGTGCTCAAATGACTTTGACATGACCTTCATTTGACCTCTGTGCCCTTGTCACTTGTGTCGCTGACCTTGAGTTGGTCCCCGCCGGTGTTGGGTGCACTTTTGATAATAAGTTCGGGACCTCCGCCGTATGTCTGGTGCAGGAATTGCCACGTCTCTTCAGAAAGCTGTCCATTGTCAGAACTCATACGGACCACGGGCTGGCGGTTCTTACTCGTCGCGATGGTTGTGTTGTCAATAGGACCCGGGGGATCTGGAAGTGTCAGTTAAGAGCAAGAACTATTTTGTGGGTTTCAAACATGGTATTTTTATTCCTCTAGTTTTGTATGAGGTTGTTATAGGCACATTCCATGCCATGAGAATGCTGATCAACCAAGACTGGTGATCATATCACAACCACAGAGATTTTGATATACACATACTCTGTAAAAGCCTGTGTAATGTATAGGCCGCCCCCATGTAATTGGTATAAGCGCCATACAAGGAAGTTTATGCTGTTCCTAATCATATTAAATCAATGTAATCTTTGGCTGCTAGATGTCCACTTACCGTCTGTGCGTCCACGTACAAAGTTTTCCCAGTCCTTGAACCAGGCCATGCTGATGGCGTAGATGACGCTCGGGTTCTCCTCACTCTTAAACTCACTGTTTAGCTGTAAGTAAGGAAAACACAGCATGGATAAAAACGACTGATATATATTTATATTCTCTAACCAAATGTTTTTTTTAGCTATATATTACAATACAGTAAACTAAGTAAGCTGACCTTTGAAAAATCACAATTTCTACCACTGCTGTGGCGGAAACTTAAATATCAAGGTTACTTTTCTTGACAATTCTGCTACCAGTTCCTCTCTGATAACCAAAAGTTTTATTCTTAGGTCTTAGCCTATTAGTGGAGGTAGCCATGAAAACCATGGTATTATTAGTAATAAAGTTTACATACCTGTATGAATGTGTCCATCTCAAACCGCTGCCGTTTACGCAGCTTCTCCAACTCCACCTGACACGTCGTGCACAGGTACAGGTGGTTCACGGCCGGACCGCCGCCAAACCTGAAGGTCATATGAAGGTCAAGTCAAATTTAGGCCCCACATGGAAGTCAAGGTCACCTGAATCTTATACATAATACTTTGTCATGATGGTCAAATATTATACATGTTATATTCCACAACTCCGGAGCAAGATTGTCCACCTTAAAAAGGTATCGTATGGTACGTAGAGTTATGACAAAGAGGTGTGAATTGATATTTGAAAAAGTTGACTTACGTGTCATGAAGGTACTCCCATATCGGTTGCGGCATCTCCTCTACAAGGTCTCTCACATATGTCCACTTGTGTGGAGGCACACCTGATGAGTAGGCAATAAAAACGCAACAGGTTACTCATACTTGTTTTAATTTTTAACCCTCTCCCCGCCGGATTCCCCACACTCTCCCCGAGCGAGCCCATATAGGGCCTTGTTGGGGGGGGGGGAGGAGAAGGTTAATACAAATTATTCTACATCATCTATATAGCAAGATCAGAGCTTGCTAAAATATTTCCATAAATCATTGTAATGTGGTAAAGTGTTTTCTGTATGCACTCCCAAAATTTATTTGTACTTATATTTCGACAGTAATATTGTTCAAATAATGGAAGGATATATAAATTTGATGCACATATGCAATCTCTGTAGGGCAAATATCAAATCAAGTCTAAAAGTAGACAAAAACTTGTGCCCACCTCCATGTCGACACAGGAAGTCGCTGTTTGTAATGGGGCCAGGTTCCGCAAACGTGTTAAACTTGTTTATCCACTGTTTGGACACATAGAATCTCATCAGGGAGTTCTGCAAAGACAAAAGGAAATGTGACATATGAGTTCAAATAGCTCAGATAAGCAAAATATATGCTGCACAGGAGAGGTGCCATGTCAAAAAGTGAATTTTTTCTTTTCTAGCTAGGTTATTAGGCTCATATCTTTACTCCCACTATCTTTGTGAATACTTTTAAAAAAATAAGAGGCACATAGTGTCTGAGGTGCCGATTTTAAGTACCCCGGTAAGACCTTACCTCCGGCATTGCGATAATCTGCTCCGCTTTCTGTCGTAATGCAATCATCTTGTCATTCTTCTTTCTGAAATCATTATGTACATCATATCTTGTAATACCACCTTGGGTAAAATTCTGCTATATGTATAATGTATAATGCCAAGAAGGAATACATCCTAAAATACCAGTCAGATAAAGAATCTAACCATTATTTTTATTCTGATGCTCTGAGATTGAACCAGCGTTTAACTTTTTTCTAGACTGCTTGTAAAGATGGCAGATACGACCATTAGGCTTTCTAGGGCATTGTTTCTTACACAACCATAATGTTGATACATAGGCATGGGATTTACAAATCCAGTACACTATGGTAAAATGACAATATAACAGTAGCCATATCTAACACTAACCTGTAGAAGAGTACGTAGGCCTCACAGTTCTCCACCACCTGCATGTCTACCTCCGTCACGTATTGGTCGTCAAACTCGTACCACTGCTCGTTCACATAGTTCAACGCATACGACGTGTAGTGTCCCCCTGGAAAACCACCTTTTACATAAGAAACTCATCTTTGCAAGCTAAACCTTATGATATCATATCTCTAGATACAAATGCACAATCTTTGGATAAACACCCAGCTTATGTTTTTTATTAGTTGTTTTTTTAATTTAAGACAGAGAGTTAAAGTCTTTACATACCTCCCGCGGTGCCGTGGTGACAGATAACGGCTACCAGGTCGTACTGTGTCACCTGGTCTTTACAATCTGTGGTCATTAGAAATAGAAGAGTTCATTTCATGATTGACCAAGTAATGAAGGTACGTTACAGACTGAAGGAATAAGAACTTTTTTTTGGAGTTGGGAGCCGTGTCAGTGGCCGGGAGCGCAGCGACCGTAACAACTCCATAATGTTTTCGGTTTTCTCCCTGTCACCTATGACATCACCAATATGACATCATTGGTGACGTCATGCTGCCTCAGTGACGTCACCCGCAGTGGCTAGCGATGAAGTGGCAACACCTATCCGTGGTCCTTGCCACATTTTTCTTGTTTATAAATCATTTCATTAGGCAAGTGAGCTCCTTCTTTTTTGTGTGCATTATGTTGCCATGAAAGTACATGATATATCCAACCTTAGACAAACATAATACGTGTCTAAGATTCAAGTTAAGCATTTTTACCATCTTAAAAAAAAGACTGGATATAGATTTACCTTTGTGTAGGTAGTGCCCCATGTCTAGATTCTCCAGTGGGAATGCGACGTAACTGCTGATCTTTGTAGAGAACATAAACTCGTGCCTGAACCTCTTCAGGTGGATACATAGGACCTACAAGGAACACAGAAATTTACACATTTAATATTGTATATCTCCATCATGTACTGACTGCTCTGACTTGGACAGCACCTGCAATTTGGTTACCAGTAAAAAAAAAGAGGCCCAAATCCAAGGGGCATGAAAAAGCTATGGCACTTTTTTTTCCTGCCATGAATTGATGATTGTCAAGACACAGCATGTAACACTTCAATGGCCACTTCAATTTTGATCTCTTTTTCCCCCACCATTTTATCAGTTTTACCCAAACGTAACTGACGCCATGCATCGAATAAATATATTACCGTAATCTCCCGCGTAGAAGACGCGGTGCGCGTAGAAGACGCTCCCCCAACTCCTGGTAGGCTGGTTCGCGTAGAGGACGCATCCAACCCTCCTGAATCGATTTGTAAAAAAAAAAACCCATACAAGACGCCCCCCCAACTCAGCAGGGGGGGGGGGGGGTTCGCGTATAAGACGCACCCCCCACCTCCCCCAAAAATTGAAAGAAATGTTAAGTCTATGCTGTCGTCGGCCCATGTGTTCCCTACACCCCGCAGGCGTGCGGACCATTCCCCGGTCTGCCGCGGCGCTAGCGCTATGAGTCTATGCTGTCATCGGCCCACGTGTTCCCTACACCCCGCCGAGCAAATCTACAGCGACCGGTCTGCCGCGGTGCAGGCTCTATGAGTTCAAGCTGTCATCGGTACACGGTCGGCGTCAAACCCGCCGAGCAAATCTACAGCGACCGGTCTGCCGCGGTGCAGGCTCTATGAGTTCAAGCTGTCATCGGCGCATTTTCCCAAATGAGATGTTGGAAAACCCCGCATATAAGACGCACCCCCAACTTGAAGAAATTCTATAAGACGCACAAGGCATTTGTTTGGCGTAGAGGATGCGTCTTATACGCGGGAGATTACGGTATTATAGAATATTCTAAAAAGTAAAATTCTGATTTTACTCACCTCTGGTAAGTTGAGAACTCTGGAATATTTCATACCATTACGCAATCTGCAAATATAGAAGATTACACACGTCGAAATTTATCAACAAATCAACGATAAGTCGGCAATAGATAAGTAATACTATTCAATTTGAGACTTACTCAATTTGAAACGTCAAGCATATCCTTTAGTTAAATACAGGTATTAGGGCATGCTTTAAAGCAGAGATGAAAGTCACTTTGGCCAAAAATTCCTGAAATGATCGATCAACTAAATATTGATTTTGTATATGAATGTATAGGGCTTTAAGACTTGAAAATCCCTGAAATCAGGGAAATCCCTGAAGACTTCATCCCTGTTAAAGGAGCCCTGGCATGGCAAAGTACAACATGAGTACCGATCCAAAGATCTTTGGTAAACTCGCAGGAACCAGTGGAGTGCCCTGATTGGTCAATGGGTGGTCACGTGACCTTTTAATGTGGCATACATTCGCCGTGCCAGGGCCCCTTCAAGGTCAAGGATCCTCGGGAGGTCAGGGTTAAGGATCTGTATGTGAAGGCCAAAATGATGCCCATCGATTTACGTAGACTATTCCTACAACTGTCCATGTGTCACAGACTAGTGTTTAGTGGCCAAGCGCTAGTTCTGCCCTCTATTGGGACAAGATCATCAGATGCCCCCCGCATCCTCAAGGCCTGCCCCAAGTCGGCTTTGCTCATCACAAACCCGATTTACCAGGCTCAGGCTCAGTGGAATGCCCTAGACCCCACTTTGAGATGGTAGGTCAGTAAGGGAAATTTGAAAAGTGAAGTAAAGAAAAGGATAGTGAAATACTTTTACCAGTGCTGGGATCCTGATTACCCTGTACTACCCTATGAGGACAGAAGTGTACTCTCTACTGACCTTGACCTCTAGGCCTCCCCACTAAGATGGTGTGGTTATGATCATATTGAATCTCAGTGATGTTAAATGTATTCCTATGAGGCGAAATACTTCATGTTGCACAAAGAATGTCACTATGCACTAGTATCTACCTATATGTGCCTTACAAATAGTCTTCTTGTTATTGTTTGTCCTGTCTAGTGTCCAGTCTTTTGTCTTTTATGTGAATAGCTTTAGTTACAATATGTTACTTGTATGTTACAAAGGTACTCCCTTAAGGTTAAGGATACCTGTAAGCAAGGACACTTTATAAAATGTATAAAATCCCGTTGCTTATGTCTCCCAGGGTGGTAATGCAGGGAGATCTCCGAGATGGCGACTCTGTACACTTTCCTGAATCAGTAAAACTTTTTATACTGGCAACTTGACTTGAAACTCTGCTATGGTACCGGTACTACATATGCCAGATTTTCCGCTGAGTACTATTTTCAAGATGTTTCATATCAAGAACTAACCTTAGAAAAGAAACCAGTAGGTGTTCTTAAGTATAAATTTGACTCACTTTTTACATTTCTCACAGCTGTACATGTTGTCTCCCTTCAATTCATCGGCCGAGAAGAAGGCTGCTAGGCAGTCAGACAGCGTAATGATAGGACCCCAGAACCATCTGTAAACAAATAAGGACATTCAGTGAATGATCGTTAAATGCTGGACATCAAATTTATGTAATTGTGCCTCAAGGACTGTCTTTTACACGTAGTAGTAGACTGCCAACCTAGTTCATCATTTTTTGGGAAAGTATCATTGGGTTTTATTGGTAGCATAAATTCTCTCATGTTAGCCGCGGCTAGTACAAGAACCAAAATCAAAGTGTGCCTTATAGGATCAGCTCAATGAAGGGGTCTGGCTTATAGGAGGGTGTTTGGCACTATTGAACCAGTACTAAACCTCCAATATTTAGGCTTACACGAGAATCTTATAGCTCATTCCAAAGTCAGGGGTGCGGCTTATATGAGGGTGCGGCTTATATGAGAGAATCTATGGTAGGCACTGTGTTCAACGCTAAATATCCTCAAACATTTCATCGACTCACCCCTTCATCCAGCTAAACATCCAAGCAAACCATCCCTGGTTGAGGTTCACTTCGCCACAGGTTCCCTTGTGTGTGGACGCGCCCTGGTTAGCGTGCAGCACATGGAGGTGGTCCTTACTGGGGATAGGCAGCGACAGGTCCTGGAATGTCTCTTTGGTTGATGATACCTAAGGAAAACAACAGGTCTCGTAAGGCCACTTATATGTTAGCTACAGTTATTGCCATTTAGTGCTTAACATTGCCCAGAGTTGGGGCATGTTACATAGTTCCCTTACTGAGCAACCCCAGCGTGTATTTTATAGCCAAGTCACTTTATGTTACACATGATGTATCATTCTGCTTTATTGTTAATATATACTGCACGCTGTCGGCATGAGGAACCGTGCAGCTAGGCCGCGATGTTGACGGGAAGAGGTGGCGGGGGGATCCCGGATGCCTGACGCAGCCAGGCCGGTCTCCTCTCGCCCGCCCTGTCTTGTTTTCTGTTCATGTTTGCACTAGTGGCTTCTACACTCGCCAAGCATGTTTCGATTGTATATACTACTAACTACAGGCGAAATATCTGGTTGGAGAGCATTCTCGTCTTGCAGTTTCCGACACTCACAGGAAAGTTGATCGAAAAGGCAGGATTTGAATCTTTCAGATATGCCACTCACTGGCCAACAAAAACCAGGAAAACTGGACTTTAGACCCATTTTCCCAGGAATTTGACACAATTCAACACAGAAATCTAGGAATCAAAACCAGGAATTCCTGGTAAACCAGGAAAAGTGGCATCTCTGATCTTTTATGGAGAATTACAGCTATCCTATGTACCATTTGATAAAAATAATGTCTGGAATCTTATGCCACATCTTTTCCCCTCATATTCTGCTATGATTTATAGGCAGATGGCTTCTGTACAAATTTTAGCATCACTGATTGTGAAGGGATCCCTCGTCAACCCCTATGTTCCGGGGCCATGTTAGTTGACAGGTAAAAACCCGGTTAATAATGTGTGAATGCAGCCCTGGTGGGTCTACACACCAGGACTGCTTTCATGCAACATGCGAGGTTGATACGTTCGGCCTCCTATAGGTTTGGCTTGGACAGTGAACTGTGAATGCAGCTGTGTTGCATGTACACATGAATCATGACGACATAAAGGTGGCCCTTGAAGCGAATAGAAAAGGATTACGAACTCACCCTTTCACACGTAAGACATTGCACAGAGCTAAGGAGCTTCCCGTCAAATGTGTCGCTGATAACACTTCTGTATGCTGGCTGCTTCCGCTTCTTTTGTGCTGTTGGAGGACAACACTTTAGATTAAATCTTTATTTTCTGACATTTCAACAACATATGATAAATCTCGGTCAGTTTTGGTTCATCATCACATTTTAAAATGGTATGGTAAGTTAATGAGGTTCCATCTTAACTGGAAGTAAAGTAACGTGGAAGTTATCAAATTTAAATTGCATTCTAAAGGATTATTTAAACTTGAAGTCAAAGATATCATAGTTTTATCAATTTTTGAGCATTCTTTACACGTTACCATGCAATACACAAAAGTCCAAACAATAAAACGCCTGATTTATCTCTAAAGATCAGAATAAAATGATGAGAAGATAAAATACCTTGTGCAGTTGCTCCTTGTGTTGGACTGTGGAGAGGTTCAGTCTCAGATGTGTGCCTTGACCTTGACCCCATCTTAAAACGCTGACCCTGCAGCGGCTCCAACTCGGACACAGCATCACTGAACTCTCCTGAATCTACATCATTACCCACACTGCTCCCAATGTCTGTCCCATCCCCATGTGCCAGGACCGCACCATCCTCCTTAGAATCCTTCTTTGTCTCAATCCTAACCCCCGAAGCTGATGTCACGCTATCATTCGACTCAGGATTCACCCGATTCTTTTCCCTTTTATTCCTCCCAGGCCGGCCACGTATTCGTGCCTTTCCAGCATCGGTCTTTCCATCCTCCCCACCCTCATCTGCTGAATGGCTGTTCTCAACGGAACTCCGCTCGCTACTCATTCCTGAATCACATGTTTCGTAGTCTGTATCAGACTGGCTGTTGGGTTCAGCAGCAGGCAGAACATCGAGGCCGTCTTTTATCGCCTCGTCCCGGTGGGTGTCTGTAGTGGTGGTGGTGGGGAGGGTGTTTGTTGTGATGAGTGGCGGGTCAGCAGAACCGTTATCTTCCTCTTGTTCTAACATTTCAGTGTCGACAATTTGTTTCAGCTCCTCATGGAGCTGGTCCATGAAGCAGCGCAGGAACTCCTGAGAGTCCTAGAATCATAACATGTATAATGATTAAAGAACTGAGCTTAACTCAGTCAGATATAGAGCAGGGCCTGTTTCTTCTATGAACATTGGTATTTTCTTTTTTTTTTCATGAACAAAGTTGAACACTATGATGAATGAATTGATAATGTCCGAGTGCTCACCTGTTGTGTGTATCCTCTGAACATCGGGTGGACTATTTTAATTCCGTGGGCAACACTTGATGGTACAAGGTAACTTGGTCTGAGTGAAGAAAAGTTTTCATCATTAAATTATTGAACTTAAAGGCTACATCATTTACCTTTCACTTCTAGTAACAGCTTTAATGCGGCTCCTACATATGTCTGTTATCTTTTATTTTTTTCCACATTTATTTGGTATGGGCTATATAATTTTAAAATGACTTTATAAGGCAAAAGGGAAGGTATATTATCTATGTAATCAGTAATTACCGTTTCTTGTGCCACATCTCTGACATAAGTTTGAGGTAGCTCTTAGACAGCATGGGTTTCTTCTCTGTCCGCACAAAGCCGTTACAGTCCAGGAAGAACCGAGTCAATGGCGGGCTTAGGGAAAGAAAGCAACAAAGATAAAGCTCCATTCTAGTGCTTTATTTAAATTAAGAGGAACCAAGCTAAAATCTGTGAAATTGGTCTTACAATGATCATTGATGAATTTTAAGCTGGCCAATGCGGGTAACCCCCCCCCCCCCCCCCACCCCCCAAAAAAAAGCACAAGGCATTTACAAGTAGGTGTCATGCTGCTATCATTATTTACTAAAAAAAAATCCTCCTTGTTATCTTCTGTGTGTAATCATGTTAGTAGCGGTACTCACCAGTTGGACAGTGACTGGATGGCTGCGTTCATGTAACACGTGTTACCGATGTTCTGTAAACCCGTCAAACCTGTCACGGTAGATAAACAACTATTGAGGGCACTGACGCATATCAAACCCTTTTAACATTTCTATGCAACTAAATAAAGGTTTCGACCCTGGTTTCATACAAACACTAGCTAGGGAAACACATGAAAGAGCGACAAATGTGTCCGAATTTGTATCACTTACTTCCCTTTTTTGTATCGCTTATTTATTCTTGAAATAAGATCAATCAGTGTGGATAAAAAATTCCTTGCTAAGTTCCTTGATCATAGTAGTGCATTCTGGTGCATATATACATATTCAGTGGCAATTCACTCGTCTGATCACCAGTCCAGAGTGTTCAGACGAGTGAATTGCCACTGAATATGTATATATGCACCAGAATGCACTACTATAATTATAGGCCTCTTACTTGTGAACATACACCACACACATTAAACGTGCTGATTGAAACAGCGATGCATACATAATGGATATATTAGAGCGTATATAACACGTGATTATAAATTTATAATGCATTGGGCAATGTTCACAATTATACTGATGACTATATATTGATTGTACTAATAGCAATGGCTATATATATACAAGTAAAATTATCCCTGAGGCATGGCCGAGCCAATATTGCTACTGAAATTCATGTATTTGTAAGTCAAGCAATAAAAACCTTTAAAATTGAATTGAATTGAATCATCAACCTTCCAGAAGGAATTTAAAATTATCTTGAATGGATGGGTGGGTAGGTCAATGTCTGCTTCTGATAGGAGTTTGATATGAATTATATATCAATTTTTTTTTATGAAAAAACCAAACTATTTACCTCTAGGTTTGACATTCTCATCATCTTCGTCTGTGTCAGACTCATCTGGTGTGGGTGGGGGAGTGACGGATACAGGACTGTGGCGCTGTGGTGTTGTCGGACCTGACAAGGTGCCTGTCAGTGGGGACGCCTTCTCACTCATTCTGTACAAAGCGAAATACATAAACATAAGTTATTGGCTCTCTGCCACTTTTCATTTAAAACAGAGTAACTCTTAGAGAAGTAAGTAATGAGAACCTTGGCTTGTGTGAGTTTCTAATCTGTAGCATTAAGATAACGCAGGCATTTCTATGTGGAGTTCAATGTATGTGACAAGAGTTGCACTATTGGTGACAAGTTTCCGTTATGCAGTTATTTGACAGCAAAACATTACACTCTATCTTCATAATCTCTGACATGAAATAAAGAGAATTTATATACTTTGCCAGTTGACATGCGGTACCTACATGAGTGGCGGGTCGTTTCCGTCCTTGTAGACCTCACTCTCACACTGATAACACCAGATCCGCACCGTCGTCATGTTTAACGTCAGGCAGTGCTTCGTTGTCTGAAATATCATTCATGGGTTTAATTGTTTGTTGCAATTGTGATTCTATCATCAAGAAGTTTAGTAACTCAAGAAGTCTTTTAGGGTGCTAACCAACTAGAGGCTAGCAGAGAAAAGATGAGATAAAGACCCTTTTTTAAGATGGGTTTGTCTAATACCGGTACTACCTTTGGAAGAATCCAAACATGAGGCAAAAGCAATTGCTTATTACATTTAATGCACATAATTAAAAGAAAAAAATTGGGCGCTCTTACCTCTGCATGTGTTGAGCTGTGGTCCATGGCTGACTCGCCACACCCGACATAGAGACAGCGGGAGTGGAGGCAGACCCACAGGTTGGGGCCGTTAGCACTACATGTCATACAGATGTCCTGCGTCTGTATGAATGAAATATATTAATGATGTATGGATTTATATTGACTTAAGTTAAAGATATTTAATTTGCTTCTAAAATCAAAGGACCCTTATTAGACAAGAGAACTAGAACTCTAGATTATTTGATAAGAGTTTCTAGCGATCAGTGTGAAAGTTAAACGACAGATGTCTCTTTCTTTTTTGCTATTTTTGTGCATAAACAATGGTAAAAAATAAATGATTTATTTGGAAATCTGGATGAACATACAGAGATCCACAATTTTTCGGGATTCATATTTCTGTGTATAATCAAATCCATATTGAATGATTTTATCTATTCTGAATATAGCACACATTTTGTTTCATAATATGAATAATTTATAGAAAATCTAAGGTGGATGAAATATATTCCCTAAACCCTCTTTGGGTTTAAAGCTACTAAAATAATCACAACCAAGCTGTGTCTTGTTTCAAGGGTCGACATTTAAGAAAAAACCAACTTACCGCTTTCTTCCTAAAAACATCTTCCCATGTGTTGACGCCCACGGTGGTGACATGTGGACAGTGACTTATTTTGCGCGACATGCTGCAGGCTTACGTCTCAGATCGCTACGTTGTAGATGTTAGTTCTAAAAAAAAAAAAAAAGAAGATGTTTATTTTCTTTAGGGCTATATAGATCTAGTCCGTTTTTAGACATAACCTTGATAGGTGATCAGGGTGTGGTTATTTCTTTCAACTTTTGAATACAGACCTTATATATGGCTTATACCTGAGGTTTGTTGTAGTTGCAGGAAGGTTTGATATAAAAGCAGGGTGCGATGATTACAGAGACCGGCAATGTCACTCCAGTCTGTAAACAACCTCAATCTACTCCGTAACCACCTCACTTAACCCCCCCCCCCCACCCCACCCCACCTCCAGATTCCCCATATTCATTCCCAATTTGCCAGTGCGGGGTGGAGGCAAGGGTACCAAAGTCTGTGAACACTTTAAGCTATTCAGTATGAGTCAACAGCATTAGCATATCCACACTTCTATGTGAGACTGCCATAGACAGACAATGGTAGGTGTCTGGAGGCCTCATATTAAACTTGTTCACACCAATCATTATCGTCCTCAACACCACTGTTAATTACCACTTACCGAATACGTCTACAGTAGTTAATCCTTTATGTGGTGCACATGTGCGTAAAGCCTTCTACGCCAACATGATACATGACAACAGGACTGCATACATGCATCATGCCGACCCTACAGGGTTGACACACTCCTGAAGGGTCACTATGATGGATAAATGCCGCACTGGTAAAAAGCATCAACAGGACTGCCTTCATCAATCATAATGACAAGCAGACATAATGCATTGCAGCTTGTTTATCAAAGCCCTATGCGGCCCTTCAAGGTTTAATCGACACTAATTACTCATTTTGTTCTCACCTGATACCAGAATATTCACAACCACGGCCAAGAAATGTAGAAAGGTTTGTTGCAGGTAGCCATGGCATACAATATTACTGCAGACCCACCTATGACTAACTTTTTTTCACAGCATAAAACTGATAGACTTCTACCGGTAGGTAACACCCTTTCCTGGTAGACAAAAGTAGTAGAAGTAACCTTAACATTTTACAAAGTACTGCTGGAAATAAAGATCGATTTCTATTCAGGAACATCAGCAAAAAGCAGGCCCACTAGGGTACAATACCGGTTATTAATTTTCTATTTTTCTTTTCTCACCCCCGCCCCCCGCAGCTAATGTAAGCTATGTCATACATAGCAAAAAAGGTTCATACATAGCATAACGGTTCTGTTGGAACATTGAACACACTTTTCACTTTTTGGCCTCAGATACCAAAGTTAATTACCCAGGTAAGACTGAATAACTAATTATTGGCTCTCCATCAACCGGCGAGTCGCATAAAAAGCCATGACCTTCTGTGTCGACAGATGTCTAAATATCAACAGCACCAATAAAGAAGGGGGGGGGGGAAGAAAAATCAGAAAATAACCCGTGTCATGTCTAGACCAGATTGGAGTGGTAGAGCCAAATCCCAAAATAACATGCAAGGTTGGGCCAGTTTAGTACGAAAACACATTTGGAGGTACTCTATATGATGGACTTAAATGGATATATAAGTCGGTATAGAAAGCATGCAAATTGGGAGTGGGGGTGGAGGTCGGCTTCAGAGGCAGGGGAGGTTTTAGCTCATTAAGTAAATTACCATAGTTTGATAAAATTTTAAATGGTCTCAGTTTCCAACTTCTTAATTGTCTGAAGTTAGGCGGTTGGCTTCTTATGGGGGTGGGATTCTGAAAGAGATTTTAAGATACTGGTATATTCTTGTTAGGCCTTAGCAATTATCTTCTTCTGCAAGACCATCTAAGAGACCAAAGTTCCCCTCTGTATACACATTTTAGTAGTATCTACCTGAGAATCCCCTCATGAATGCATATGGGGTGTAGCCGTAGGGGGATTGTGCATTGATGGGCGTGGCATCTCATTGACGTCATATGTCTTTTGATGTAGAACATTATAAATCTAATTTATAAGGCCACCAGTTTAGGAGATATGTGTCTGTGTTCTTGACTTGTGCTCAATTATAAGACAATTTACATTCTCTTGGGTGAATAAAAACTTCTACTCATTTGGACAAATAGTTGAAAAACAAGTAAGACGTCAGGGGAACTGTACTATTGTATACACAATAGTGTGGAGACGATAGGGATGTGTAATTCATGTTGTAAAACATGTCCGTACTTACATATAGGCCTATTGACTAATTGCTGACAAACAGTGAGTAATACTGATAAATATTTACTAACTGCTGACAAATAGCGAGTAAGCACTGACATATATTGAATAGTTGCTGACAAAAAAAAAATCCCTTTAGAATACTACAATACAATACTACAATGAGGGCACAGATTACGGTTACGTCTTTGGGGGAGAAGCGCTAATGCGGCTCCATTTTCGCTTGTAAAATATGAGCAGTAGACTTTCGCATTCCCACCGGAACCACGGACACACTTCCGATCATACCGTTTCTCCCCGAAAGGGTTCACGACAGATTACGGCTAGAGGTGCTGCCACCTTGTGTTGATTAAAGGAACTAAGTTCCAGTAGACACAGACACTAGAGCTACCTATTGCAAAAACAGTCAACTAAATTTGCCAAATAGGAACAAAGAGAGAAAAATCAAATCAACCAATCACAGCTCAGCAATAATTCAGTGCTGAGGGCCAAGGCAATATGCTAATGAGCTCCAATCTTGGACTAACAGAGAATGGAGACGACCTTCCTTCTTTCTCATAGGGAAAAATATGAAAATAAGGAAAGGTAAAAGGAGGGGGGGGGGGATGGATGAAATATGGACAACATACTTTAGGAATATTTTTCCCCAGAATATCACAATACATAGGTGCTGCATGAAGATACCGGGTATATGAAAATATATAAAAGAAAAAAAAAACAAAAAAAAACACACACTTCAAGAAACATGCGGCGAGGGAGGGGACAAACACAGGTGACAGCTGTGGTTTGGCCTATGGGGTGACAGACACTTTGGTCAGATCGATATGACACACCTTACCAGGTACCAACCTGTCTTACCTTACTTCTACATTTCACTTCAAAGACACCCTGGTCCTACTGAAGTCGACATAACCTTGAACCCACATCCTTTTATAAGTACACTTTGCCTCAAGCAAGGAAATAAATTCTTCAATGATAAGGATCAAGAGTACATACAGGGGAAACATTTTCAATGTTAAGAACAAAGAAAGAATTCTAGTGCCTAAGACTAAGGCAAAAAAAAAAAAGAAGGTTTGTTTCCGGTCACCCGACTGAAGTTTGCATTGTTATTATGTGTTAGATTGTATTCCCAGTTCTGTAGTTGTAAATCGATTTTAGGTTATCCATGCTTAGATCACTATTTTACATGATAGATTTCATGCTATCATGTAAATAAGTCATCATGATGTGGTTGATTTGTCAAAACTGTCAGAAGACAGTATGCAATTGAAATTTACCTCAAACTGTACCTTAATCATGATCATTTATAATCATGTATTCAATAGGAATGGTTCCTAAAAGTACCACCAGATGGAGCCAGTATACCATTTATATACACTTGCTATGTGTTTGACTTCAGAATAGATGTTCAAACTATTTTTAGATAATGTTTTGATTTAAATTCATTCTCTAACATGCTACAGCATTGATAGAATACATGAATGTAGGAAAAGAAATCAAAAGAACTGATGATACAATGTTAGAGACAAGTTCTACTTCTGGTTACACCTCATTTGTGGCATTAAAAAAAATATATGATCAGCATCATACCCAACCTGATGTTAACCTTAACTAAGGCTATCCCCAACTACAACCTGAGTTGGGGGTGCGCCTTATACGCGGGTTTTTCAAAATACCCATTCAGGGAAGATAGGTGCGCCTTCTACGTGAATCAGCCTTCCCTGAGTTGGGGGTGCGCCTTCTACGCGTGCTGCGCCTTCTACGTGAGAGATTACGGTAGTGGGAATGGTCCAGGGAGTGGAGCGAATGTGTATGTAGAGCGAGTAGGTTTTAGAGCGAATCGTCCATCTCCCATGATCGTGCCCATTGGACATTTCACTATCTCGGTATAGCCTGGAATCACCTCTACATTTCACAGGATGTATATTCCAGTTAATTGTTTTAATGCCCTCTTTGATCTAGATATGAACCTGATTGAAGTGAGATGTGTATTGGGCCTTGCCCTTGCTATATAGTGTGCAACATACAAATTTGGGAACTACCGTAATCTCCCGCATAGAAGACGCGCTGCGCGTATAAGGCGCACCCCAAACTCAGCACATGCATTTTTGCGTATAAGACGCACATTTTAATGCTGAAATTTGTAAGATTAGTACATTTCTATAAAAAAATTACCCCTCGTATAAGACGCACCCCCAACTTGAGAGTAAGCTATAAGATGCACCAGCATTTTGTTTGGCGTATAAGACGCGTCTTATACGCGGGAGTTTACGGTAATGCACTTTAGGCTTAGCGGGTGCTGTAGTGTAGCGAACCCTTTACAGTTACTTTAAAACCCTAACCTAAAGGGTTTTTTTTACAATCATGCTTGTCAAATTCGTACCATGTAGGTACAAAAAAATGATTCCTGAAACTTACACCCCAAAACGAAAGAGTATAAATACCACCCTTCCGTTAGGCACTTACATAAACCAGCAACTAGCTGCACTGCCATGGTCATGCAAAGATCCTGTGTTTTGTTATGCAATCTGAGGGTCTAGGCAGAGGGCCTGTTTTAGGGCCCGTGACTCCCAGGCCTCTCCTGACCTTATTTCCCAACATAGAAGAGTGGTTAGAGGCTCATTTTAACCACAAGAGAATAACGCTCAAGATGAATGGACTTATGTCTAGAGGAAGGTAAAAGTCTTCCCGTACTATAAAAAGGACTGTTATTGAAATAGTATGAAGGAGTGTGATTTGGGAAAAAAAAATGGAAAGTTCAGTAATTGCTTATTGTGTTGTTAATAAATCCTGTTGATAACTTTACTGTAGCTCAATGAGGACCATTGCCCAAGTGTAATTATGGTGGGTCAGTATGAGTAGGCTTCTGGTAGCACATCCTGGAACTGCTCTGGACACCTCCCTGCCCCCTTACCCCCACACCCCACACCCCCTGCCATGCCCCCGGCTCCCTCCTTTGTCCCCTGCTGCACCCCCTGCCATGTCAAATGCCCCCTTATGTGCTCCTTGTCAGTGCCATGCTAAATGTCCTTTCCCATGCCCCCTGCCCCTGTGATGTCCCTCCGATGCCTCCTATGCCCCCTGCCCACTCTTGTGACCCCTGTATTCAGAGGGGGGAGGGGTTTCTCGATTGACTCAGTTTATAAGGTCAAAGGTCAATTAATAGTAGGTCAAAGATCATTTGTCGGTACGAAAATAAAGGTCACTTTATCTGTCCGATAGTGTACATGAAATTTCATAGAAAAAATAGTTAGATTTGTAGAAGTAACCTGTTTCTTGGCACTTTGTGAACACAATTTCTGATCCAGGTTAACCATTGAGTGAATGGAGTCTTTGGAGTTCAGCTCTCCATACATCAGCCTTGATTTCTCCAGACCTAGATAAGATAAGAATATGATTCAACAAGAAATGCGGTTGTAACCGTGTAAAAAACGCCTCCCGGCGTTTTTTTAAGCGGTCACAACCTCATTTCTTGCATACGAGGGAATTTAGTTTCAAGGTGAATACACTTTTCCAAGAAAAGCTCCATGTATCTATAATAATGTATCTTATAATCCTCTTGTCGAATTGGCAATCTGTCGAACTGTCCATTTCCCGAAATGGCTCACTTCACTAGGTGCCAGTTCACGCTAACTCTCAAAACAGACTGAAAATCGGTGCCCCACAAAAACAAATATATAGATCTACACTATAGTTTTTGTGGCGTTTAAATCGATTTCATTAATAAAATGCCTCTATAATTGTGTCCTTAGACATACCTTATTTTAGTACACTATGCTTTGCTTACATGTGCATTGCAGTGGATATAAAGATTTTAGCTTGTGCCAGTTTGGGGAGTCTGTATTGTGACACCTCATCACATGGGGGAAATGCAATCATCATAGCGCCTCCCGTCCCGCTTCGCGTGGGGAGGTGCTAAAAAAGATCTGAATAAATCTCAAACACGTCCATAGGACTAAATTAGTGCCCTCCTAGTTTAACACATTTACGATTTTTATGTAAGTGCCTACTTCTGTACTGCCACTCCTAGTTTGAAAGAACCCCGCCCACATGGCACATGACTGTTAAGTGTGATGACACCATGATCATCATCATCATGTAGGTATGTGAACAAAATTTTCAAATGCAATAGATCTCTTTGGTTCTCACACAGGATGAAAAGGTACATTTTAGAAACATGCTTTAGGAATTTATATTCTATCATGATTTTTGGCTGAGTTATGGACATTTTTGTAAGCAAAGGTTGGGTTTTTTTCCGTCAGAATTTTAAACTATACAAAGAGGTTTGCGTCGTGAGCTTTAAATTTCTTTACATGATTTTTTACTCATTTTTCACATCTGCTTTACCCTAGAGATGTTTATATTTCCTGAAAGCCAGTAACGTTGCAGACATAATGCCATTAGAATGAAGGTTATCCGACCCATAGAAACAGAGATATGATTTTTTTGAAATTAAAAAAACTAGGAAAACCATTAAAAATGCTCAAAATTAGTCTAATTACCGTAATCTCCTGCGTATAAGACGCGCTGTGCGTATAAGACGCACCCCAAACTTAGCAAATGCATTTTCGCATATAAGACGCACATTTTAATGCGTAAATTTGTAAGATTAGTACATTTCTATAGTAAAATTACCCCTTGTATAAGACGCACCCCCACCTTGAGAGAAAGCTATAAGACGCCTTAGCATTTTGTTTGGCATAGAGGACGCGTCTTATACGCGGGAGTTTACGGTACTTTAATTTCCGCATCCTAGAAACCTATATTTACATCTATAGATTTGTTTTAAATTTGGTACAGTTAATGTTTAGTTAATTTCATAACTGTTTATATAGTTTGTAAGTCACTTGAAACACTCATTCATGTAAATAATTAGGTCTTAATAAGTTAATTAGACATTGACTCTGAAATATGTACAATCAACAATGATAACAAACTGTCCAGATATTTCATTCTGTCCCCCTCTATGGTAACTGATAATGTCTTAAGCTTTCAATAGAGGTATCAAATGTAACAAGAAATGCGGTTGTGACCGCGTAAAAAAAAAAAACACCTCCCACCGTTAATGTTGGTATACCAGTGTTTGATGACATGTCTCATAAAAGCAGACATAAAGAAGATTTCACAATTATCAATTTCTCTATTCAGTAATTTTGTATTGTGAGACCTCATCACATGGGGCAAATGCAATCATCATAGTGCACTCCCATACCGCTTCGCGGTACCGCCGCTATGCGGCGTGGGAGGCGCTAAAAAATTAACCAAGAATTAACAAAAATATCAGCATTTTATATTTCAAGGTTTTCTAGAAATTACAGTCTGCGCACACCAATACCCCTTGAGAACTGATAAGATATTTAATCAATGACTGGATCTAGAGTAAAATGACCCACAAATTCTGATTCCTTGGTTAGTTTTACCCTTAGTACATGAAAATAGTTAATGTTGACAGTGGAAAAGAGCCCTAAAATAGAAAATCATATTGATTGATTTACTATAGACTAGTGACAGATCGGGCCTCGCGGGAGTGGGTGCAGGGGTGTTATTCCTACTAAGGGAGTGATCATTTTTTAACAACAGGGGGGGTAAAATTTTTTTGACCCCCCCCATAAGGGACAAAAATCGCGCGCGAACGTCCCCTTTTAGCCTATAGTAACGCGCGGGGTTTTCCACTGAAAACACGTGAAATTATTTTGACCCCCCCATCAGAGGTATTGAAAAAATTCTGACCCCCCCTGGTCAAGGGGTTGAAAAAATTCTGACCCCCCCCCCCCCTCAAACCCACCGCCCCCCCCCCCCGTTGTTAAACAAGAAATGCCGTTGTGACCGCGTAAAAAAACGCCTCCCACTGTTATTTTGTATTGTGAGACCTCATCACATGGGGCAAATGAAATCATCATAGTGCACTCCCGTACCGCTTCGCGGTACCGCCGCTACGCGGCGTGGGAGGCGCTAAAAAATGATCACTCCCTAAGAGGGGTCTGACCACCGACCACTCCCTAAAGCCAAAAGATTATTGAGGAGGAGGGTATGAAGGGGCTGCTGATCATGAATTTCAGACCCCTCCCAGGGAGCACGGAAAAATTTTCCGTGAGGCGAGGATAAACTGGATTTCGGTCGAAAACATAGCTCGAGAATTTGCTGTCAGTGTCAACAAATGCCAAAAAATAGCAAAATGAAAATCATCATGCCGTCCACAGACAGCGGAGTTTATGTTTCTTAGTGACACTGTGGATTACAGGTGATGTATACAATTTACAACTTGTCTCAAATAGTCATCAATAGTCAGTTCACCTACCTAATATATCCTTTATGTTATACACCACAACATATCCTCGATAACTCGTAAAAATTGGAGACAAGATCAGGCCGGCCCAAGGTAATCATTCAAAATGGCGGATGTTGTTATTGACGCGCCACGCTGTGACGAAGCGACGAACTAAATCTAGGCATCACATCCATAAATTTCTGTTTTAATGAATAATTGAATGAATATCAATGATAACACTGATTTCTCTGAAATACAACAAATAAAACTTGTTTTAAGGAGTGTTTTAACATTTAATACTGATAGATGCATCGTTTGAAATATGTTCTTGAATTAAAACATCGTAATTTTTAGAATTGTGAGGATTTCACAGTGATCCCTTAATATCAGAGTATCTTACCTTGAAGATGTGGGAGAGACAACTCCAGCACCTGTGTTGTGGTCTGCAGTCAGCTCTAAAGTGCGGGAACCTCGCGTCAAGAGCCCGCGCATCGGGCCCGGGGTTCCCGGGGCCGGGGAACCCCCGTATGACGTCATAGGATCGCGCGCCCGGACGCACGCGTCCCACACTCCTCTCCATTCAGTTTTTAAAGGGCAGGACACTGATTTCACAGTGTCCAGATTATGTGCATGTCCGCCGGACCTTTCAGTCCAGCGCAGGGTGCTGCTATGTACAAGGTACTGGTCGCTGGTCCCAGCTTCGTGCTAGTTTCCTACTTGTCTATGTGCCTACGATTTACAATGATGACTACTGACTACGTGTACTCTCAGGGGTTTAGGACTGAGGCCCAAAGAACACCTCTGCGTTCCGTGCGGCAATCCTTAGTACGATGCTACGGGGCAGACCCCGCAGCTCCCCTATACGTCTGGCAACCTCCAGGATTGACTCTGGGCAATGCTGTTTTGGGTGGATTCCAGGGGGGCACAGGTATGGGCTGTCTGTCTCCAGGAGCAGCTTGTCCAAGTTGATGTTTTGAACGACCTTCTCCAGCTCTGCGTGGTGGTTAGGGCGTAGTAGCAATGCGGAGATGCTGAAGGACACCTCCGGAAACGACTGTTCCCAGGCCTTCTGCTCTGCAAGGCCCCCATCAAAGCTGTGGAGTTGGATACGGTGATTCTTGGGTAGCACTTGTGTAAGGACCTGTCGGCACATCCTACCAGCCCGTCCATCACCCCTGTCGCGTGTATGGATTACGACTGGCAGTCTCCTTTCTGCAGCTACCGAGGCTAGATTGGCCAGTGCCACCTCCTGGGCCAGGACCCGTCCGTGGCCTTCGTTGTGGTAGAGGTCGATGCCGATCTCCCCCACCGCGACAGCGTCCTGGGTCGCCGCCTCACGGGTCCGGTTTAGCAGGTCCTCCAACTCCTCCAGCCGTTCTGGGACTATTGCTGGATGTAGGCCCACCGCTCTTAGCACTCCCACCCCCGGGAGACTTTCCATGCGTCCCCAGTCACCCGGGTAGCATTGGACATCAACTACCGTAAGGGTAGAGAGGTTCCTCCGCCAGTCTTTGTCATAGACAGTGGACCTGGTCGAGTTTCTGGCCAGCTGGCGAAGGTGACAGTGGGCATCAAAGCCGGGTGGAAGGGTTGACCCCAGGCACCCAGCTGACCTATTTGATGTCTTGATTCTTTGACGGGTGTTCTGGTCACAAAGCGCCAAGAGGGGTGCCAGCACACGCCAGTGAAGCAGGCAACCTTCGCTTGATGGCGGATTCATGATCCTCTTCGCCGGAGCAGTGAGCCCCAGCGCCTGATCATAATGCTGATCATAATGCGCCATGAGTGCTTCTTGGCAGGGTGACACCGAGATCTCTCCCAGTGTGTCCTTGTTCAGCAGGTGGTGTAGGTTGACTCTCTTAACACCCAGGGAATGCGACAGGTCTTCAAGCATTCCTGCGCACATCCCAACCCAACGGTCCAGCATCCTATCGTCGAATGGTCTTGCTCTTCGGCACTGGCTCATATGCTCGGTCAAGCAGCTCGGTCTTGTGAACTGCTCCTGACAGCCCCAGCATGCTGTTTCTGGTTGGATGAAGAATGGCATGTGAGATTGTACCACATGGCGATGGATGTGATTAGAACGACTGCACATGTCCGACACTGGGCATGTGCTGGTCTTCCGTCGCTTCTTTACCGCTGGCTGCGGAACGGTACCACGCCTCTTGGGCTGGTTATCATTTGGGCTGGGACGACTCTCTATGGTAACCGTCCTAACTTCTTCCTCTTCCTCATGTTCTCTCTTCCTGTGGCCAGTGTGACAGACCGCTGTCTGCTTTTCTCCACTGCAGCTCCATCCGGACCACTTGCGAAAGTGACCCGGATTCCCGTTGGTGTTGGGCCGGCTACTTCCCGGCCTTGATCTTTCTGTCGGACGATGGACACCAGAGGGGCCACCGTTGGTGTTAGGGTAGCGCCCTTCTGGTCATGTTGCTGCCGTGGTGGAACTTTATCTTGCCCGGGTTCTGTTGACCTGGTCGAGTTCATCCAGGTTGGAAGTCCCGCCATCATTGGTCCCGCCATCATGGGTAGGGGAGACCCCCACTGTGGTAACGACCAGGGCGAGCCAAACAGAAGAGGTGCTTGGCCCATGCTGGCTGTTGCTGCTGATGGAAGGGGCATTGGGACCAGGATGAAACCATTTGGTGGCATCTGGTTTGGCTGAGCAGGCTGGCTCTGATCCATCTCTAGTAGAGGTGATGCTTCAAGCTGCAATGGTGAAGAGAAGTCGAGGTCTATAGCTTCATCTTACATAATCTAGTGGGACTACTTGTGTACTACGTCTACTTATGGGTTGCTATTGTTAGTGGAGAATACGAGGAAGCTGAGAAAGGCGGCGAATCGTGTTTAAAAGTCTTGCGGGAAGGCGTATGGGTCTTCCTCTTCTCGACCTTCTTTCCACTAAGTCGCCGCCCGGCTCCACTGGGCTACTTTGATCATGATGTGTATTTCGTTTTCTTGTGGTGTTTCTTTTTAGGTCCACCCCGAGCCCTCTGGGCTGGTGCGCTGCAGTCTGAGGATTATCTTCTGTCGGGGATCCAGCAGGCTCATCAGGGGCTGCTAAAGGATTCCTAGCTAGAGGTTCAGGAGTCTGGTTGTCAGGGGCAGCTAAGGATGGATCTTTCTTCTGCCCCATGTCAGGGGGTCCAGTGCCCAGGGCCCTGCCATTGTCTGGGGCAGCCAGGGGTGTGTCTTCTCTCTGGCTACTGTTGGGGGGGCCGTACTCCGGGGCTGTGTCATTATCCGGGGCAGCTTCCTGTTGATTGTCTTCTGCAGTATGTCCCACTGGCTTGTTCGATGCGGCTGTGGGATCCCTTGCAGCTGGTCCTGCAGGCTGGTTGTTGGGGGCAGCTGGGTATGCATCTTCTCTCTGCCTTATGTCAGGGGGGCCATGCCCCTGGGTTAGGTCGTGCTCTTCCTCATCTGCGGATTCCTCCAGATGCAACAGCCGATGTCTCATACGGCGTAGCCACATTGGAATTGCTCTGTCTCTGCAGATGCTTAGACGGTCATGGTGGATTACTTCCACCTTTTTCCTCCCTCGGATCTTCAGAAGCACCGGTGACAGGACTGCCTCAACTAGGTATGGGCCCTTCCACACCGGTTTGAGCTTGGGGCTCTCGCCCTTTTTGTTCGCTGTGTCCCTCTTGTATACTAGGTCACCTTGTTCGTACTTCACATGGGACAATTTTTGGTCATAAGTCTTTTTCTGGAGCTCCTGTTTTGCCTTGAGACCTTCACGCGCCATTTCATGGACTTCCTCCATGGTTCGTCGTAGCTTTTGGACATACTCCGAGGCAGAGACAGGAATATTGTCGTTCCTGGCGGTGAGTCCGAAAACCACATCCTCTGGTTGCGTAACTTCCCGGCCCAGCATCATCATATTGGGGCTATATCCAGTTTGCTTGTGGGGAACCGCTCGGAGGGCTCCAGCCAGGACAGACAGGTGTCTATCCCATTGCCTTGCCTTTCCCTCGAGAAAGCAGCGCACCATCTGCAGGATTGTTCTATTGTACCGTTCCACCTGTCCATTGGATGCAGGCCTGTATGGTGTTGTTCTGGTTTTCTTTACCTTTAACAAGTCACACACGCTGCGTATGACATTGCCGTCAACATTGCGACCCTGATCGGTATGTAGTTGTTGTGGGCATCCCAAGCGCGCTACAAAGTCATCTACAAACTTATCTGCGATGATCTCGGCCTTCTGATCCGGGATGGCATAGCATTCCACCCACTTGGTGAATTGGTCAACAATAACTAGGATACAGGTGTTCTTACTCTCTGATTCCGGTAGCGGCCCCAGTATGTCTAGGTGGACCCTTTCTAGCGGTGCGCCAGCATGGTATTTCCCAAGGGGGCCACGTGCCTTCTGGCAGGGTTTCTTATTTCGGGTACAGGTGGCACATGACCGGACAAAGTCCCGGCAGTCGCTCTGCAGCTGGAACCAGATAAATCCTTGTTTCAGACGTGCATATGTTTTGTCCTGCCCCAGATGACCAGCCGTGGCATGGTCATGGCAGAACTCCAGTATTTCCTGTCTGTGCTCCTTCGGTGCTATCAGTAGGAATCTAGGCTTATTCAGCGTTTCCCACTTGTAGTGTAGCACCCCTTCTCTCATAACCAGCTGTGACCTGTGCACCCAGAAGTACTTTGTGGCTGGGCTGCTGATGGCAAGAGCAGCTTGCGACGGCTCGCATCCTGCCTCCATCCACCCTATGATGGGGCTAAGGTCATGGTCCTTCAGTTGTTTTTCCCTTAATTGTTCCTTAGAATACCCGCCTAGGCATGTATCCAGCATTGTCTGCTCATCTTCCGCATTTAGATCATCAACATCAAGCATTCTGATCACTGTCCCTTGTGTCGTACTCGACTCGGCTTCGCCTGTATCCAAGCATGCTTCCAGGCTCCGTAATGCAAGCGGCACTACATCATCCACATCTGTCTCGAAGCGGCTCCACTGGTCATGCGCTCTCTCACAAAACCTGCATCCACCGCATGGCAGGAGCTGAGGCTTGGATCCCGCCCTATAGCAGTCACAGTATTCCACCGTGTCTGGGATGCGGGACAGGGCATCAGCATTGATGTGCTTCTTCCCTGGACGGTGCACAATCGACATGTCATATTGGGAGAGTTCCTCTAGCCACCTTGATAGTTGACCTTGGATGCTTTTAAAGCCCATCAGCCACGTGAGGCTGTTGTGGTCGGTCCTGACGAGAAAGGGCCTCCCAAGCAGGTAGTGGCGGTACTGCCGCGACAGCATCACCACGGCCAGCAGTTCTTTCCGTGTTGTGCAGTATTTACGTTGTTCAGCGGTTAGGACAAAGCTGTTGTAGGCTATTATCTGCACTTTCCCGTCAACTATCTGCCCTAACTCCCCCGCTACAGCTACATCAGAGGCATCACAGTCCAGGATGAATTTGTATCTGACGTCTGGGTAAGGTAGTATTGGCGCTGCCAGTAACGCACTCTTGATTAGGGACTGTGCTGTGGCCGCCTCCCCTGACCACTCAAATTTTGTCTTGGGGCTGGTCAGGGCGTAAAGTGGAGCAGATATTTCGGCAAACCGCGGGATGAACTCACGGTGGTAATTCGCATACCCAAGGAACGATTCAAGGTCTTTGACACATCTCGGTGTTGGCCACTTTTCTATAGTTTCTCTGCTCTCTGGGTTTATCTGGATCCCTTCTGGTGTTACTTGCCTGCCAAGGAATGTGACCTTGTTCTGAAACAGACTGCACTTCTTAGGTTTAAGTTTGAGGTCATATTCTCCAAACCTCTCTAGGGCTTCAACCAGGTTATCCCTGGCTTGGGAGAAGCTGTTTCCAAAGACCACCACGTCATCTAGGTATGACAGAACCTTCTTCCACTGCATACCATGGAGAACAAGCTGGACTGCCCTCTGGAATGTCGCAGGGGCATTACATAGGCCGAAACCCATACGTGTCCACTCATAGAGCCCATACTTTGTGATGAAAGCTGTTTTGTGCTGATCAGCTTCGTCGAGCTCTATCTGCCAGTAACCAGAATTCATGTCCAGGGTGCTGTAGAACCGACTTCCCGCCAGTGAGTCTAAGCACTCCTCGATTTTTGGCAGGGGGAAGGCATCCTTTATGGTCACACTGTTCAGGCCCCGATAATCGAGGCACCATCGGACTGACCCGTCTTTTTTACGTACCAACACAGGGACTGCAGCCCATGGGGATGATGAGGGCCTGATTACTCCAGCATCAAGCATCTTGTTAAGATGCTTCTCCTCTTCCTCTTGGAAGCCCAATGGGGTGCGGCGCATGCGCTGCCGGATGGGTTTGGCATCCCCTGTGTCTATGGTGTGTTTTATAGCTGAGAAACAACCCAGGTCTGTGTCATCCTTTGAGAATACTGACTGGTACTCCTTAAGGATAGTGCACAGCTCTCGGGCCTGTTCCAGATTGAGCACTGAGGCTGACCTGTGGAACAAATCGCGAAGATGCGGTGGTATCTGCCCCGCCAGGTCTTCGACATCCTCTGCCGAGACTGGCCGTTTGGGTTCATCGTCTACATGTTCCAAGTTCCTAAGGCCAGCCGGCACCGTTGACATGTCGAGTTCCGAGTCCATGACCCCTCCAGGCTGTGCCGACCCGAGAACTTGGCCTGCCTTGACCTTGACGTAGTTATCACTGACATTACATAACTCGAGTACTGCGGTGTCTGAGTTTTTATCTAGGACACTGTGTGGGCACAGGACATCCGGGTGAAAGAGTCTTGGGCTCAGAACCCGATCTCCTTCAGGCACATCCAGTCCCTGATTTATACACACCGCTACCTGTCTGGATGAATGTGGTGGTAATACAACTCTCTTGAGGCAGACCACTGGGGAGACCCCATATGTGTCACCTGACCTGCTCTGGCGATATTTAGCTCTGATACTGTGACCGTTGATCTGGACTGTTGCCATTGTGAGATCAATTGAGGCCCCTACGGCTTTAAAAAAGTCCAGACCCAGTATGACAGAATCCGTTATTGGCGCAACATACATGTGCCATTTGAATGTAAGTCCCTCCGTTTCGAGGGTCACTGGGTCTGTGAAGTGGCCCTTCATGAAGCTGTCCGGCCCCGCCCCCTTCAACTTGATGGTCTCCTTTCGTGCAGGAGGGTGCTCCATGCTTTCTACAAAGTTCGAGCTGAGTACAGATACTTGTGCGCCTAGGTCGATCAGAGCGTTCACTGAGGTCCCATTGATTTCAACTGGTAGGACAAGACTCTCAGGGGTGTCTTTTATTGAGTTCTTTGTACGGAAGTAGACATTACGTATCCGAGGGTCCTCATGTCTCGCACCATCCTCCACAGTGTGCACCGTGTAGGATTTAGCATCAGAGTGAGGGCCCTCAGTGGGGCGACCTTTGTCGACTTCAAGCCGAGACTCTTTATGCCTTACCCCATCCCTCACAGTGTGCACCGTGTGGGAGTTGGCGCCGGCACTAGAGCCTCCAGTAACTGATGATGTTTGCCTTTGACCTATATCTGGCGGACGACCCTGGTCAGCCCGGAATGGTATCGGGTCCCGTCCATTCCTTGCTAGTTTTTTGGAGGCTGTTGCTTTGGCTTGGTGCACTCTCTGGCAAAGTGGCCTTGCTCCCCGCAGTTGTAGCATTCACTCGACCTGCCAGGCGAGGTGCTGCGGGAGGGGCTACGTGCCGGACTTCTCGCGGGACTCCTGCTCTGCCTGTAGCTGGGGTAGGGACTAGGAGCTCTGGCAGAGCGCTGTTGGTGTTGCTGCAGCTGTTCGTTTACAACAGTTACTACCATCTTGCGAAAATCCTCTTTTAGATCGGCCAGCTGGCTTGATTCCAAGCGTAACACGCCCGGCTGCCCCGCTGGCTGTATCTCATCATTGTTCGAGAAGGAGACACTCCTTATCTTCTTGTCACCCAGGATAAACCGATTGTTGTGGATGGAGTGTCTGACACTCTTTATTGCCTCTCTGATTGATTTCAGGTTCTTTTCTCCTGCAATCAGTGCAGCCTTCTGGTCTGAGCAGCCCTGTAGAAAGGAATCAACTGCTGCCCTCTCAATGGTACGCTCCGAGTCCCCTCTGAATCCTTCTCTCGCCAAATCCATGCAACGCTGCGCGAATGCATCAAGCACCTCATCCGGCTCTTGGCGCAGGTGTTGGAGTTCCCTGCGTGCTGTCGCCGGTTGCTTTCTAGCTCCAAATCGATCTTTCAGTGCCTTGCAGACCTTCTTATAGTCCCGTCTGGTCTTTTTGGGTAATGAGCCGAAGAAGATGAGGGCGTCATCCCTCAGATGCTGTATGAGGCTATCTGTCTTCTCCTCTTTACTCCACCCGCACCTACGAGCAATCCTCTCGAACTGCTCCTTGTAGATCCCCCATTTCAGGCGACCATCGTAGGTGGGAATCTTCCCCTGGTGGGGTTTGTCTCTGCCGTCCCTTGTTCTGTGCACTGGGGGTCCATCCTCGTCACTCGAGCTCGATGAGCTGTCATCAGAGTCTGAGGATTCCGTATCCTCGACCCTCGAGTGCCTGCTCCTCTTCGACTCCTTTAGAACTCTGACGCTGGCCTGGCTCACAGGTGGACGAGGGGCCTTGTGTTGACGACCATCCGTCCCGGCACTGACGTTCCAGTCAGTCTGTGCCCTCTGCGTGTATGGTTGTGACCCTTTCGGGACATACACGTTGTCATGTACCAGCCCTTTCTGATAGGGCGTCGAATGGAGTTGCAAGGAACTCTCACTCGGTGCTGGGCTACTCAGCGCTGCCCATGTCCTCTGTGCGAGAGCTGGGTTCTGTCGAAGTATGGCCTGCAGCGTCTCTGCTACATCGTCTGTTGGGGGCGAGTCAACAGGTTGGCGCTCCGCCGGGGTGGCCCCGGCCGATGCTGAGGTTGCCCCGGCCCCGGCCGCTGCTTGATGCGACTCCGGTTGTGCAACGTCCCTCTGATCGGTTTGAGGCTGCCCTTGCCCCTGGGCCTCCAGCCGCTGTTTGTCTGCCTCCAGCTCCTGTATCCGCGATAAGGACTTCTGCAGCAGGGCCTTCATCTCCTCTAAGCCCATCGCAGCCCCAGCCCCTTCTGGAGAAAGGACTGTCACATCAGCAACGCTGTCCTCTTTCTGGCCAAAAGACACTCTGCCCTTTACGACGCACTCCTGCAGGATCGCACCTACCTCTGCGCTGAGGTACGTGAGCATCCCTGTGATAGATGTGAAGGGTCCGTCATCCTGCACGCACTTGACGATCTCACGCGCACGCGCTGACCCGATCCCTGGGAGGGACTTGAGGTCTTCCACACCAGCCGCATTAATGTCGAACCCGACCATCCTCAGATTACCAACGTGATGCGATTAATATCAGAGGAGGGTGACAGATAGATCCCAGCGTGAGAAGCCGAGAAAAATGTCAGTACTGGCCAGGTGATAGATGAGAATGCCGAAGCAGGACTACACAATCACTGGCTTATGTTATACAATGTTAGTGCTTCCCCTCTTCACTTACTTGTCCGGATCCTCAATGAGGGGGGGGGGGTCAGTCAGTTAGGTGGATGAGGAATATTCACTGTCTTAATTGATGATGAGACTGGTGACATGCATATACTAAGTTACGTCCTTATTGAGTATGTTATGCACACAATTTCAAGTTTTGCCAGATTTTTCACAAAAATTGGCTTAAAGTTCAATCGAATGCAGCATCAACAGAGAACATTGGTAATAATGTCATAGGTGTAAGGGTATTTCACAGAAAATCCAAAATACCAGGTAATAATAAGAGTCTGAGTCTTTTGGCCTTTCCAATCTACAGGTGGGGGGGGGGGGGGGTCACCTTACACAGGTCCACCCCAAAATGCCAGGAATCAAACAAGTTGATATTGGCTACTTTCTGAATTTTTCAAATGGGGGGGGGGGTACTGTAGATCCACCCCGGAATGCCAGAAATCAAACAAGTTTATATTGGCAACTTTCTGAATTTTTCAAATGGGGGGGGGGGGTGTACTGTAGATAGCTTCACCCCAGAATGCCAGAAATCAAACAAGTTTATATTGGCAACTTTCTGAATTTTTCAAATGGGGGGGGGGGGGGTACTGTAGATAGCTTCACCCCAGAATGCCAGAAATCAAACAAGTTGATATTGGCTAAATCTTCAAGCACAGTACAAGACACAAAACAATGGTCTTAATATAAATATAGAAAATGCCAGATACCTAGGGGCATTGGCTGTATTCCTATTTTCCACTATGGAGAGCCACCTTGTCCAAGGAGAATTCAAAATGGCATCCAAACCACATGGGCAGAAAATGCCAAACACCCAATTAATTAATTTTTCCAAAATTGACAAAAATAATTATCCCAGTGGTATTATCAATAATTTTCAGTCACTTTCCAGTAGATTGTCACTGTGAGATAATTCAAGAATTTTGGGGATGGCTTGGATTGTCAATTCAAACCAGTGGACAATGAGGCTTAACTGCCAGATCCAAGATGGCTACTCTGTAAGATTCCAGTAATCCTTATTAGTGGCAGCTTGACCCAATTCCTCCAAGACAGGCCAAAGTGCACAAAAAGTGGCCAAACTTTATGGCAAACACACAGAAATGATGGCCTAAGTGTGGTTAACACAATAAATCCAATGGTTTCCCCAGAATTTAGAGTTCTCTTTGTGAGCAGATGGATTAAAGATATGCTCACTGTACACAAAGAAGTGATGGGGGAGGCTGAGGGGTTTCCTCCTGGCTTCCTCCAAAACAATCACAAAAAAACAGTCCTAGTGCCCACAGGTTTTGTAGACACACAATTAATCCACAAGGGCAAGTACTCCTGGCACCAATGTGAGGATTTCACAGTGATCCCTTAATATCAGAGTATCTTACCTTGAAGATGTGGGAGAGACAACTCCAGCACCTGTGTTGTGGTCTGCAGTCAGCTCTAAAGTGCGGGAACCTCGCGTCAAGAGCCCGCGCATCGGGCCCGGGGTTCCCGGGGCCGGGGAACCCCCGTATGACGTCATAGGATCGCGCGCCCGGACGCACGCGTCCCACAGAATTAGTACGGCGCAGGATGAGGGATGGAGAATGCTTTGGTCAAGCACATCTCCGGGACTTGTAAGTTTACCTCCACAGCGAGAGAGCATCGGGAGCGCGCAGAGGAGCGCGTGGAGGTCACTACTGAGTTTGAGTTGAGTTTGAGTTTGAATATTTTTATTGTAGCTCTCACAGAACATGGTCTTCCGACCTAACAATTGCAAGTGGAAAACAATAGACTTGCTGCGAATGAACACATATGAAGTGGGCTGTCGACCAGCCCCAAGAATGTCACAAAATAATTTGGACCGGCTCCTAAATTGGACCACCCTTGTTTTCCCTAGTGGCAGTAATAGGAACTAGGTTCCAATGCTGCCATTTTTTAGTCAAGATCACTAAAGTTCCTAAATACTTCCAAAAATGTAATTTTTCTGTAATTTTATACACATTTTTTGTGGAAAATGGTTTTTGGACCTCTTGATCTTATTTGCGTCACCACATACTTAAGCCCTCCTGGTTGCTAGGCAACATTTTTTTGTTCAAAATCCTTTAAAATTTTTAGATGTCATATTATACTTTGAGACTAAAATGAAATTTGATAAAAACCATTGTCAAGTTTTAGAAAAGAAATTATCAATGAGAAAGATGAAAAGTTGCCTAAATTGGACCAGCTTGAGTTGCCTAAATTGGACCATAGTTGTAATATTGGATCCAATTTAGTTGCCTAAATTGGACCACCCGGTGGGGCCTATGCCTAGTTTTCTAAGTTGGATTAACTTGTAACCTTTTTCTTACTCCAATACAGAGCAAATTCACAGGATATTGATAGAAACACTAAGAGGACATCTGATATCATATATCAAAAGTTCCTTAGTTTTATATAATTTTCAATATAATGAAAGTATAAGGAAATACAGAACAATAGTGCATTTTGGTCCAAATTAGGATACCAACTGGTCCAATTTAGGCAACCAGGTGCCTAAATTGGACCATTAGGCTTTCATTTTTAATTGCACACACTGACTAGAGAAATTCAAATTCCTAGATTTCTATGCTATGACCATAAAGCTAAGGTACCATCACAAAATGTATACATTTTACATTCCAATTCATAGAAATAATCACTGGACAGGAAAAAGTTCTTAGGGGGTCCAAATTAGGCAACTTTCCCCAGATAGCTTGCAAATAAGGGAGTGGTCATTATTTATCAACAGGGGGGGGAGGGTGGGTTTGAGGGGGGGGCGTAAAATTTTCAGACCCCTCCCGAGGGGGGGGGCTAAAAGAATTTTGACCCCTCTTGAGGGGGGGACTAAAAAAAATCACCCTATTTTTAGCAAAAAAGCCCGCGTGCTACTATAGATCAAAGAGGGGCGCGAAAACTCTTCGCACCTCCGGCGCGGGGGGGCGCAAAAAATTTTGACTGCCGTCGAGGGGGGGCGTAAAAAATTTCCGCGCATCTGCGCGAAAACCCACCACCCCTCCCCTGTTGATAAATAATGACCACTCCCTAAGGACGTAGTGAGTACCCTACTGACTTACACAATTCCAGAATAGGTGAATTAATTTGTGAGAAGATAATTAAGTTATTGTCATCCTAGATTATAAATGACCCATATTGTCTTACAATTAATATACAGAATAAACATAATTTACTCACTGTCATGCATCTCATTTTTAAGTGTTCTCCTTATTCTAGTTAATCACGACAAACGTCGTATGTGCCATACCCAGGCATTAGACAGATAATTCATCTGACTCATATCAGCACATTATAATAACAGTAGAAATAAATGTATAATATATCAGAAAATACAAATAAATGCAAGATCTCAGATACTAGGCATTTCCCACCAACTCCCTCCCCTTTGTACATAAAGACAACGTCCTTGTGATGTTGGTAGGCACACAATATGAACTAAAGATTTTAAACACATCGTTGATTTTATAGTGTATGTATACCTTAGGTGATCACACCCATGTGCATTTCAATCATACCAGGAGCACCCACAACAAGAGTTATGTGTGGTAGAGTTATGTGTGGTACAATATTGTTATTACATGTTCATCCTGTCGACCAGGGTTCATGTAATATGCTTATTTTATTTTTTTTATTATTATTTTTTTTAGTCCATTACTAGGCATAGTGTATCATACAGAGTTTGTTACCTGTCGACCAGGTAAGTCGTATTTGTCCTGCTAGAGGATTTATTGTTTTATTATGACAATTTGTGCTGAGTGTCAAGCACTGTCAACCAGTGCTTTTCACTAGCTGATACATCAAGGTGGTTTAAAATTTTCTATTTTTGATTTAAATATATCAAGGGTGGCAGATCTCTGTGTGTCTGCCTGCAGGGTATTCCACAGCTTGACGCCTCTTTCCCATGCAGAGCGATCTGTGCTGACATATCTATTGATTTGTTGAGGGAATTTGATTTTGTTATCACCTCTGGTGCGTCAGTTTTCCAGTTCCACCTCTCTGCCATACTCATTTGCTTTTTTGTACATCAAACATAATAATTGCTTACATCGACGTTGGAACAGTGTTTCAATGCCATAATGTTTATGCAATTCAGTTGCCGAGCAACGTTGGTACATATTCTTATATCTACATATGCGGAGTCCCTTATTTTGTAGCCTTTGGATTTTTACAATTAAATTGTTGGTAGCACTATCAATCATAAAGCCAGCATACTCTGCATATGGTAACTACTGTTAGGGCAAGGCTGGGCCCCGGGGGGGGCAGGGGGCTCTTCATATACTTTGTGTAGGCCTACACATGTGTGCGACTGGCAAGGATGCCTTTCAAGATTCAAGATTCAAGATTCAAGATGGCTTTATTGACTAATGTACAGGTACACTTATGTCAGCACTAGGTTTTCATTTACAATGTTGTAGACAGATTTTATATATGAGTATATACAGTTCACAGCCCCTGGCCTTTTAGATGATTTGCAATATGGGGCCACTGCTAGTATTTGAGAAAGTTTCCTAGTGTCATTGTGTCTTTTATAATAATCAACGAACTTAAGGTATTGTAATAACCAGAGTCGACAACTTGTATAAAGAATGGAATATAAAGTTACAGCCGTTGTTGTTGTTTTATTTCTTAGAGGCCTTAGGGACTAACAGGCACTTGTCATCAGTTACTTGCTTCTACTGATACTGGTACTTATATTTGCTTAGAGATGCCACTCTGCTCATGGACTAGAAACCAGCCACCGAACTCCCCTAGGAAGGCTTTCACGTAGGCCACCTGAGTGTCTGAACGCGTCTGCTAGAAAACCACCAAACACCGCGTTTTATAGCCCTGGCCGCCGATGGTGACGTCACAAAGCTGTGACGTCACCGCCGACGCGCCCCCTAGCGGCCACCGTGTGAACCCACCGCCAAGATTCGGTGGCCACCGCCAAGCCGCCGGCTGATGTTTATTACATCCCTCCCACCTTACTTTATTCCATGGGTATAACTTTCATAATAAACATTACTCGAGTGTCCAACAATGGCACCCGTGCTGTACAGCCTAGTGACTAGTATTTACTTTATTTACCTAGATTTTATTTAATTCTATAATTACCGTAGTATGTACCAGGTGAGTATCCCCCCCTTATTATCATGATTAGTTACAATACCTATGGGCTCCAACAGTGGACCGCCCGTGTTACCTCCCTAACTGTGTAATATTTCATGACTTAATCCAGACTATCAGCGCCTACAGTGGGCCGTTCTTAAATTACTATTTACTGAACGAGGTATATATAATTGATCACCGGAAATCCACGGTCTAGAAGGGCGTGATAATACAGCATGCAGGAAGTGGGGCCGTCCCTCCCTTGTCCTGGCCACGGGGATCCTCCCGACTCTCTGGGCTGCCAGCCCTTATGCTGCTTGTCTTGTGCCCCGGGGGCTTCCAGGGGTGTTCAGGGCCTGGGTTTCCTGGCAGGTACTCAATCCCCCACCAGTACTCCCCCTTCCCCCTACTAACCCCCTTCGCACCCCCCCTCCCGGCTGTCTTTCAGCTTCCCGGCTGCTCCCTCTGGCGTCCCTGCCATCCCTTCTCACCGGCCACTGCCCGTCCCCTCTTCCTCCTCCCGCCGCCCGCTCTCCCTTCCGGTGACCGCTCTCCCCGGTATCTCCCTTCACCGTCCTGCCTACTGGCTCCCCCTCTGTTGCTCCTCCCTCACCATCCGGCGAATCCTTTCCTCCAGGTCGCGGCTCAAGGGTGCCTCGGCTGGTCGCTGTGGCGGCGGCTGCGGGGTGGCTCTGGAGGGCCCTGGGAGTGGTGGGACGAAGGGTGTGAGGGTCTGGTGGCCGTATCTCCCCTGGACCTGGGATGAGGGTGGTGGAAGACCCAAACCCGAACCTTGGGGCCCGGCTATCCCCATTGCTCCCGACGTCTGGATGGGAGGTCTACCCACTGCAGCCGACGGTGGGGGTCGCCCCACTCCCGGCGGGGGAGGTGGAGGTGGTGGTGGGGGCACTCCTCCCTGACCCAGCCCTGGGTCGTACCTCTGGACTGTGGTTGTGTAGTAGTGCGTACGCCACAGGGATGGGCCCACCAGCTCCACCCACCCATACGCCCGCCCGCCTAAGGGGGTGTACTCCTCACCCAGATGCGGCCTCCCAGCCAGCGGGTCGATCTCCTCTGCCCGTGGTGGCTCCGGAACCTCCGCCCCAGGGATCTTCTCTCCCCACTCTTCCCTCCACTCCTCTCTTCTCAGCCCCGAACCCCGGCGGCCCCTCTCCTCCTCGTACCTCTCTTCAAACTCGCGGCGCCTCCGATACTCCCCATAGCTTTCACTCCTGTGGGGACCAGCCTCATACCGCTGACTCCCCCGGCCCTCTCGCCTAATCTCCTCGTCCACTCTTCTCTCCTCCCGCCTCCTCCTCTCCCTTTCCTCAGCCTGTCTCCCTTTCTCTCCTATCCCGGTCTTACCTCTCCTTCATTTCGTGGGCCGCTCTCTCCTCTCTCTCTTTTCGATCTTCCCTCTCCTTCTTTTCTCGTTCGTCCTTCTCCTTCTTTTCTTTAGCCCATCTTTCCTCCCTTTCCTTCTTCTCCCTAGCAGTCTTCTCATCCCTCTCCCTCTTCTCGACCGTCTCTTTCTTTTCCCTCGCAGCCCTCTCTTGTCTCTCCCTTCTCTCCTTCTCCTCCCTTTCTTTCTTATCTTTATCCCTCCTTTCTCTTTCGCCTCGTCTCTCTCCCTCCTCTCCTTCCTCTCCTTTTCTCTTTAGTTGCTTTTGCCTCGTCTCTCTCCCTCCTCTCCTTCTCCTTCTTGTCTTTAGTCGCTTTCTCCTCGTCCCTCTCCTTCCGCTCCCTCTCTTTCTTGTCTTTAGCCACTCTCTCTTTGTCTCTCTCCCTCCTCTCCCTCTCTTTACTGTCCTTTCTCGCCTTCTCTTCCTCCCTCCCTTTCCTTTCCCTCTCCTTCCTGTCCTTGGTAGCTTTCTCCCCCTCTCTCTCTCTCTTCTCTTTGGCCGCCTTTGCCTCATCCCTCTCTTTCCTCTCTCTCTCCCCTCTCTCCTCGACCTGACTAGCGGCCCCAGGTAGCGGAGCGCCCCCCATCGTGACCGTGCGTGTTTCGGTCTCGGGTGCTGGGCTGTCCTCGCGGTCCCGCCCAGTAAGGGTGATCACCCTCCTGTCGGCCGCCTCCCCCGGAGATGCCGCCTCCTCGTCCGAGTCTGTAGTCAGGGGTATGCTACGGTAGGCCACCGCCTCCAACATGGGCCCCTCCTCCTCCCAATCCAGCGCCTCCTCCTCCAACTCCTGGCCGTCCTCCACCACCCGCGAGGTGATGAGGGTTTCCAGTTGTCCCCCTGGGGCCGGGGTGTTGTTGTCGGAGGTGTGGGACTGAACAGGGGGCGGCGTGGTCTGGAGGATGCGCCTCACCTGCTCCGGCGGCAGCCCCTGGCGGGGGGACCCTACGGCGGCCGGTTGGCCCCCCACCTCCGTGGGGTCCACCGTGGCTGGCGAGGGGCGGTCTATTGACACCATCTCGCCCTCTGGGGTTCGCCACTGCCGACGCTGCAAGGTCTCCGCCAGAAGCTGCTGCTGATACCGCTTCCGCATGGCCTCCGCCATTTCCTGGGCCAGCTGACCCGTATGCCGGAGGAGACCCTCTCCGATCCCGGCTGGGGCCGGGTCGCCCCCCTCGCTCTGCAGCAACGACCGGAGCAAGAGTGGGTCGCCATCTCGCCTGGCGGAGGGGGCCTCTAGGACCCGGTCCAAGAGGGCCTCAGCCTCTGTGTCTAAGGGTGGCTGGACTGGTGTGGTCATCTCCTCCACCAGGACCCTGGCGGCCTCCTGATCCTCCGCCGAGTGGTGGCGGGACCGGCACTGCTCCTCTGCGGCCTGGACCTGAGCGCCCCCGGCCCCCATCCGGGCCACCTTACTGGGTGGGACCACTCCTTCCTCCCCTTCCCCCAACTCAATCAGGGGTGGATGGGCGTCCCACGCCTCCCCGGTCACCCTCGATTCCGACTTCCGCTTCCGGTCCTTCTGCGGCGAGTGGCTGTGCTCCCCCCTCTGTGGAGCTGGGCGGACCACGCTGCGCAGCCGCCGGGGCGACCGGCGCGGACTCACGGGCGTGGGGGTCCTTTCCGTAGTGAGGCGGGCTGCCCGTCGGTTGCCACTGCGGGAGCGAGGCCGTGGGGAGTCCTGAGCACTGGCAGGGCTGGCCACGGGGCTGTCACCGCCACTCTCGGTGGCCCTCTCCCCGGTGGTTGCCTCTTCGGCGGCCTTCCCCCCGTGGTCGGTGGCCTCCTCCACACGGTCAGTGGCCGTCTCCGAGCTGTGGGCCTCCTCGCCATCGGAGTCTGCGGTGGCTCCCTCCTCCGTCCTGTCCCCTCCTTCCTCGGCTGGCAGTGGCTCCTCCCCGGCCGTGGTGGTCGCCGATCCGGGGGCCGCCCCCCTGTACCTTATGTTATAGAGTGGTGGCCGCTTAGCCCTTGACAGACTCAGCCACGGGTGGCCCGGGTGCTGAGCCGCCATGTGTGCCATCAAGTGGTCCCACTGACCCTCCTTCGCTTGCGCCTGGCACTTGCGTTCCGGGCAATTCCATCCCAGACCCTTCTCTGCATGGACAGCCTTTATGTCGCGTGTGAGGCTATCCTTCCTCATAAACTTCCGGCCGCAAACGGAACAGGGAAGAGGCACCAATGACTTCTTCATGTCGGATTCGGTGTCGGTGTCCCTGTGGGACCACGCCGCGCCTCGTTCTCGCCTTTCTAGGTCTGCGGTCCTAACGAGGTCACGGTGTAGTTCCTGCTCGCCCCACCACTCTTTCTGTGCTTACCTCTCCTTTTCCTCTTGCAGGGCGCCAACCACCACCGTGGCCAGCCGGTGGCTGAAGGATGAATTCAACTGTTTCGGGCCCGGGGACCTTCACACCATGCCTCCCAGCCTCCCTACGGATTCCTCTCCTCACAGGTGAGTCTCCCCCGCCTTTTTCCTCCACTTCTACTAGGCTCCAATGCCAATATGACGCGCACAAGCGCCCTCCTCTATAAGTCACCTCACCCATGGAAGCCGCCGAGTCGCCGGTGCCCCTGTGGTCGGCGGGAGTTGCCTTGGCTACCGCCTTATCACCCAGATGTGGCCCGCTATCTGCCGACCACACTAGGTGGCGCCCCGGTGGCTCCCCCACCACGGTGGCATCAGAGGGCACCACCGGTGGCCACTCCTCAACGGCGGCGCCCTCCGCTGACCACCCTAGGTGGCGCCCCGGTGGCTCTACCACCGCGGTGGCCCCAGAGGGCACCACCAGTGGTAGGGCAGTCGCGCTTGAAGTGATCTGGAGACCCGCACTCAAAGCAGCCCCATCCCCGACTTGCCCCCTCCCCCTCCCACAGTTGGTTGAAGCGCCATACATAATGGCCCTCCTGTCTCGGTGACGCCGTTCCTTAGAGAGCCAATCTGAAATCAAATGTGTACCTGGTGTAACCCAGATGCCTGGTTAAACCCAGAAGACCCAATCCTCCCTCAATCCTCCCTCAATCCTCCCTCATCCTCCTGCACATTTATCTCAGTTGATTCCTCTATACCAAAAGCACAGAAGGAAACCTTGTGACATGAGCACCACTTGACCTCTTTTGTATTTAACCCTTTCGTGCCCAGAATTATTTTGAGAAACCTGATTTTTCAACAAACTTGAGATGGTAGGGCCTATTACCTATATCATGTCCAGATTTAAGTACTTATTCAAATGTTAACAAAGAGGGCAGTACAATAGCTTTCAGAAAATGCAATACAAAGCATAGTTTACAGTTTTATATGAGTCACTATGGAATGATGATGGCAAAAGATGTTGAAATGGGCTGATTTGGATGAAGGTGCCCTGGGAATCTTTTTTTTTTTTAGATTTTGGTGGGGAATAGGCTATTTTCAATTCATAAAGCATTATTTTGACATTTCAAAGAGAGCTATATTGATGGAAATTGAAAAAGATATGTATTATAATTGGATTCCTTGCAGAAAATCACATCAGAAATATTTCACCAATATTTTTGGTATTTTTATCAATATTTTTGTAAATTTAATGAATTTTCTGTATTTTACCATTATTCTCATGGCCAGAGCGCGCACTTTTCATGTATTTTAAACCTATTTTCAATCAATTATTTTCTGCAATATGATCTATTAATAATTATTCACCTAATACACCATGACAAATTTGGTGTCGTTGGAAAGCCCTCGATACTACGAGTCTTCTGGTGTTAAAATTATCTTAACCTGATAGATAATAAACCCATGGTCGTCTATTGAACATGTATATATGCTTAAGAGCGCACTTTTGCTAATCTGGGCATGTAAGGGTTAAAACCTAAGTGATATAATTTCTATTTCCAAGATAATCCTATAAATCATACCTTTTGAATTCAATCTGTTATTCTATTATCCAAAATAATAGGTATTTTCTGGATATTCAAAAAATATAGGTCTTCTTTGGATATTTTTTTTAGAAATATCCAAAGAAGACCTATATATATACTACTCCCATCCTTATTTTTCTAATGATCCTCAACCTTAAAAGGGTTTTTTTGAAGAGCTTATTTTGAATCGAAATATTATGTATAGGTGGAAATAAAAATATTTGGAGGATGGCATGAAGAGAGTATTTATTATAGCGTCAGACAGGGGAGGGGAAATCAGCCTGACCCTCCGGCCACCCTACTACTGTGATTAAGTTTACTGTGCGCGGATATCACCGCATGGACCTGGACTGAGAGTTGGGCAGCCTCGGCCAGCGGCTATTAATACCAGTTTAATAGCCTGGGAGCATCTCTATATTCAACTGGATGTGTATTCCATTTTATTGTTTTATTGCCCTCTTTGATGTAGATAAGAATCTGATTGATCCTGGATGTGTATTCACTCTCCAGGAGATGTTAAGTAATACTACAGTGGTATTGGCTCTGCTGGGAGAGCTAGCTCGCCTCCTGGGCAACTATCTAGTCAGATCTTCAGTACATACTCTGTCTGGCTGGAGAGGGTGAGCCTGAGAGTTGGTGTGCATGGTGGGTGAATTTCTAAGAACATGATTTAATACCAGGGGTCAGGTCTTTTTTTTCAGTATTTGCATGAAAAGTTTATAAAAAGCCAGAACATTTTTTTCATTTTCAAAATAAACCAGAAGAGCTCCTTTCGTCTTGTTTCAAGAAGTGGGGTCTCACACAACGTTCTTAAATCATCTGTGGATTATGATTTTATTTTGTGAACATTTTAATTTCTTTTCTCAAATAATGGTTGTTATGTCATAGTATTTCTTTGGTAAAAAATTAATAATTTCATATAGGGAGTGGTCATTAGGCCCCTAATATGGGGGGTTGGTGGTGGGTTTTAATGCGGATGAGCAAAATCTTTTTATGCCCCTTCCCCTTGATGATGTTCAAATTTTTTTGTTCCTCTCTTGTGATGGGGCTGCAGAGATTGCCCACTTTGGTTTATGTACCATGTTATCGAAATGCAAATATACATTGTAGTTTCATAGATATCTCATAATAAAAAGATACTCTATCTTAATTGTGCAAAGGAGAGTAGCAGAGGTATCATAGACACCCATTATGTGGGAATAAAGAAAATACATATAGGCATACCACTGCAGTTCTTTGAATTATAACAATTCTGAGGTAATCTTTCCCAGCAAATTGTCGTGACTCCTCGTCAACCGTGTGAAGTGGCTCACACATGTTGCTAGATGGAACACGACGTCGCTATAGCACAAAAACAGGGAATAGCAATGGTGGTGATCACATGGCCTCACCTCAGATGGCGAGAATGGTGATCACTCAGACTCACCAGGGATGGTGACGCGGGTGATCACTCACCTTGCTAGATGAAACACGCACCTTGTCATAGCGCATGTTCACCAGGGATGGCGAGGATCTTGATCACTCATCCTCACCAGGGATGGCGACATGAGTGATCACACATCCTCACCAGGGATGGCAACATGAGTGATCACTCACTTCGCTAGATGAGACACACACCATGTCATAACGCACATTTACCACGGATGGCAAGGATTGTGATCACTCACCTCGCTAGATAAAGCTTGTACCTCGTGATAGCACAGGTTCACCACAGATGGTGAGGATCTTGATCACCCACACTCACCAGGGATGGCGACACGAGTGATCACTCACCTCGCTAGATGAAACGCACACCATGCCATAGTGCATGTTCACCAAGGTTGGCGAGGATCGTGATGACTCACACTCACCAGGGATGGCAAGGCGGTTGATCACTCACCTCGCTAGATGAAACGCGCACCACGTCATAGCGCAGGTTCACCATGGATGGCGAGAGTGGTGATCACTCAGACTCACCAGTGATGGCGACGCTGGTGATCACTCACCTTGTTAGATGAAAAGCTCATGATCATTGACATTGGTAATCATGCAGCCTCACATCTGCCAGATCAAAGTATGTTTTGCCAGAGAAGGTATTGCCATATGTATCTTCCCTCTAACCACAGACAAGGTGTTCATGTAGATATTTCCCTATGTATTTTTCCTGTAACCAAAGAAAAGGTGTTTATGGATAGTTGCTTTCATTTTAGAGATACCTCTATCTAAATTCAATTGATATTCTCTCTATATAATCTTGTTTGATTCAACTCTGAAGTATTACATGGAAATCAGTGTGAAACAAAGCACATTTGATACATATGGGACTTATACTTCATGCCCACACTTCCTAGATAGGCTACATGTTGAACAGTGGTGCTGTCTCAACAACTTTGGCAATGATGGTGAGAAGTTGCCACTGTGAGTGAGAGTGAGTGACAGATGATTCAATCCTCAGAGAGCATTGACTTGGAGTGACACAAATTCACGCATTGAGTGAGACCAATGTTGGCAATGGTGGTGATAAGTCGCCATTTTGTGTGAGAGTTTATGAGTGGCACACACTCACACAGCGAGTGACATCCATGTCAGCGATGGTGGTGATAAGTCGCCATTTTGAGAGAAGATTAACTAGGAGTGACACAAACTCACGCAGTGAGTGAGAGCCATGTGGCAATGCAGGTGAAAAGTTGCCATTCTGAATGAGAGTTGACAGACAGTGGCACATATTGACGGAGTGAGTGAGATCCATGTTGGCGATGGTGGTGATAAACTGCCATTCTGAGTGAGAGTTGACTGGGAGTGGCGCATAATCACACAGGGAGTGAGATCCATATCAGCGATGTTGGTGATAAGTCGCCATTCTGAGTGAAAACTGACTGGGAGTGGCACATAATCACACAATGAGTCAGATCCATGTTGGCGATGGTTGTGATAAGCCGCCATTCTGAGTGAGAGTTGACAGGCAGTGGCACATACTCACGCAGTGAGTTAGATCCATGTTGGCGATGGTGTTGATAAGTCACCATGCTTTGTGAGGGATGACAAGGGGTGGCACATACTCACGCAGTGAGTGAGATCATGTTGGTGACTGTTGTGATAAATCACCATGCCATGTGAGACTGACACACAGTGGCAAAAGATGACGCAGTGAGTTATCACTCAGAAAGGAGTCACCATTGATGACCAATCATGGCGACAGATAACGACAATTTGCTGGGTTGTTTACAGGTTGTGACTCTAAAATTATCGAGGGCATGATGAGTCTGTCAAAGACTCATTTATGCTCATAATAATTAAGATGTCCTGGCAGTAACATGTTTCGATAAATTGTATATGGAACCAAGCCATATATATAATGATAATATAGTCCAATGTGGATTTACAGTGAAATCCTTAAAATGACATATTATAAGCTGAATATTCAAATGAAAAGTCAAGTTTGGATGATATTTAGTCCAGAACAATATGTAATTAATTACCCTTAGTCATTGTTTAGTAACAACGGTAAAAGTCTGTAAAAAAATACGGTGACCATTAAAAAAACAATAAAAGATTGGCACCCATTGTTGCCAATGCATCTTCGTTTTTTCTAAGGAAGATTTTTAACAGTGTAGGCCTATGTATGGTAATGTGCTAGCTATTACATGCAACATACATGCAATTCAACATTTTTTCCAGTGCAATACAGTCAGCCCTTTCTACCTCCGATATGGAAAATATAAGGAAAAATGTCTGAGAAAGCAAATTAACCGAGGAGTTAAGTCCAGATATAATAGAAAACATAACTGCAACGGTCATTTAAAATAGAGAACAGGACCAAAGAACCAAGTATGAAAATACCTTTATAAATATATGATCATGCATATCTGCTAAGTGTCTTTCTAGAAGGCTTACAAAACCAATAGCCAAAGTAACCCCACTTTACAGTGGTACACAATGTAATGTTTTTAGTTCATGTGTAGTAAGAAGTGATGAGAGGAGGGAGTTTTTTTCTGTGTCCTTCCATATCTGTGCCAATTATTTTTTTCTTAAGGTTTGAAAATAAATTTATTCACAAACCACAGGTTACATACTTGTGGTATAGTTATGCCATAATGGGATGATATCTTACTTTTCCCTTGTTTCAATCAATTCTGGTACACATTTTTATGATGAGGTAGATTAAGATACAAAATAAGATGAACGCTATACAATTAGATATATACAAACGTACATATTATAAAACAGAAAATCAAGAAGAATGTCTACTATACTCTATAAATCACTATAATTTATGGGGGAGACAATAAGCATAACGGAACACCAGAACCAGTACAAGACAGGGGACAGGAATACGGACCAGGAACTAAAGACAATACATTGCAGATGAGGTCATTACAACAACAGTCACACCAATTTATCCAGTGGACGAGGTCATCATGCACACTAGGAGATCTAACAATATTGTTCTCAATCTTCAACATAAATACTTTCTGAATCACTTTCATTTTCATTGCTTGGTCCAGAGTTTATTTTGTTCAAATCAGCAAGAGTGCTCATTATTTTTTGTTTTGAAAAATCCCATTTCCCATGTACTAGAATCCCATTTCCCATCAAAACACTGGAGTTGAGAAGCACCACTCAGTACATAGCCATCTGTGCAGTTTAATCTCACAGTTTTACCATGTGGAATAGGACCAGTGGATTGTGTTATTATAAGATGAACAGCTGAAGGCAACTTGCAGGAATCTGTGAATGGAATTAAGTTGTAATTATTGTTGTCAACAAATATTTGGTTTCAGGAGACTTGTGAGGACTCACAGGGATAAGATATAAAGGTGATGACTTCCTCAGATATGGAAAATGGAAACAAAAACTGCAAGCAGATGTGTCTGAGGAAGCAAGTCTTCTAAAGTTTCAATTCTAAAAAACAACAACTCACAAGACAAACTTCTTTCTGTTGTGAAGGTTTGAGAAAGTCAGGGTCTCCTTGCTATAATGATGAAATGGCCTTCCAACACGGCTAGTTGCCTCGATTGATGTCTTTTACCAGTATGATTAGAATACGGTAAACATGCAAAAGCATTATCTTTGAGGCAATCCTGTATGGATGGGAACCAGGTTCCATTTCTGCAAATGATTTGTCTTCCATCTGTACAATTCACAGGGGGTGAAGCTTTGTGTGTGGTTTTATTGGGCCACAGATGTGAAATCGCAGGATATTGAATGTCAGGCTTAGAACAGCTTTCTTCAATGAGAGAATGAAAATAGATATACACAAACCCTTCATACCCTTTCCTCAGGTGCTCTAATAGTGCACAATACTGAAAACTGTGAAACAAGGTATCTGGTGTACTTTAATCCTTCCTTTTTAAAGGAGGAAATGAAAATTAATGTTGGCTTTGATGACCCAGACTATGAACATCTTAAACACTCATATTATGTTAGTACTATCGGTATGAGGGCGTATATATTATGTTTTTAGAAAGTGGCAGGTCTATGCATATATTATTTTCTTATTTTTATGAAAAAGAAATGGTTTGAATGAACCTAAAACTCCCATCTAGTGGAGTTCAAGTGAACTATTCCCCAGGATCTGGGGAAAAATGTGTAGAGGCAAGGAGAAAGGGTGCTCCGTGCTAAAAGTCAACTTTAAAATTCAAATCATTAGCTTTACAGTGATACATAGCATGAGAAGATACTCCTGTTAGTTTTGGAGGAATGGCTTGCTAGATATGGGTAGGTGTGACCATTTCAAGAATGTTAATAAGCTCTATGTCATATTGGTCATGAGATATATAGCTAATTAGCATAATTTATGCTAATTAGCTAAATTCGTATAAATTTTTATTCTTTTGCCCATAACTTTTGATCTAGAAATGGTATTTTCATTCTGTTTTCACCATAGTAAACCTTGTGGGATGTTCCTTCAAATGGAATCATTGATTTTCCTATTTAGAATTAAAATCATGTTTCCATGGCAACAGAAATCAACAAAAAAGCCTATTTTGGCCCAAAACATTCTTTTTACATGCCAAATTTGGAACCTTTCCACCCAAAATAGAACGTTTTATCAAAAACCATTGAATTCTCCATAAAAAAGTAGCCTATAACAGTTTTAGTCATATTTTTCCTATTCTAGTCCATAGAGGTGCCCCCTGGTGGCTAAATCTGGTACTTAATCCCGCAGTAACTGTCCTTTCTGCTTGCTGGCTCACAAATAACCTCCCCCCTATCTCTAACTTGAGCTGTCATGAAGATAAACATTCCATTTTGGGAGTATGAATGTATGGTATGAATAAATGAATTACAACAACAACAACAACAGCAACAACCCTTACATCATCCAAACACACATTTACTACCTTGTTCTTATGCCATTGTGGCCAATAATTTCACACAACTAGACTGATTTTCTGTGATTGATCATCTCTTAACCCAGCCAGACTCTCACTGATCACTTCAAAATCCTAATACTGTAGGTTTACTTTCAAAAATTATCTGTCATTTGAGGTCTGTTCAATGATCTTAGCACTCATCATCCCCAGTTAGGGTAAGTTAGCCTGTAGTTCCTATCTAGATCTCTATTCTATTTAAACAATGCTCTAGCATAACCATGACTATAGATGCTCTTTACCATCAAGGTTCCTTTTCCCAACCTACACTTCTATTGAAAATTGTATGTTGCAATGCATTTCTGAGGCGAGACCATGTAATCTGTGACTATCTCCAGAGATTTGGACATGGGGTTCTATGTAAAGCTGCACATGACATAGCAACAGTTAACTACCTATGTTCATACTTTGTGATGTGCACAAGGGAGCTATATGCGATTTGAAATCAGTGAACTATGTTCTTGAGCGGAGAATATGCACAAGACATAGTATCTATGCCTTCAGGTATGAATGTAGGCATTGTTGCTATGCAAAACTGCTATTGCTAGGCCACCACACAACCTAGCAACCCTTTATCACCTATATTCCTAGTCTATGATGGAAGTCACAGAAGAGTTATATGCAAGTTTACATCAGGGGAGTATGTTGCTGAAAGGAAACCATGCAGATATGCACATTCGAGCATATTTTCAGGCTAGGCAACCACACCACCTAGCAACAAAACAAAAGCACCACTGTATTCTACTAAGCTCATTTATAGGGATGGGACCGACCAGATACTTTCTAGACTGCAAATATATGTAATTCAAAGTGACATTTGATTCTATTGTCGGCCATTTTGAATCTCAGCCATATACAGCCTCGCCATTAAATCTTATGAAGTAGAAACATGTATGTTCTTAATCAGTACCCTTCTTTACATAATAGTCAGGAGAATTGATAAAGATTTAGCATGGAAAAACATCCATTTAGATAAAGAGGGAGATTATTGAAATGAAACAATATCGTTTTGGCTCACGGTAGTATCTTCGCTTCTAAGGCAATAACCCGGGTCATAGTCAACAAGGAATGCTGCAAAATGTCTCATACTCAGATAGGTTTGGCCTACATAAATCATATTAGATATTGTGGTTGGGTGGGGATAAGAACAAGTTTTTTACATGTATCTGGAGTGCATTTAAAATTTTCAGTTAAAAAAAGGAACTTTGTGATTTCAATCTTCCGTCTTCCCGCCCGTCTGGTACACTCCAATCTGAACTTAAAAACATGTATTAGGGCTTCATGAAAAGCTTATTATGTCTTCTTTCCAACGAAACCAATAGCTTCAGGATCTAGACAAGGTAAGATAGTCTTAGAGCTTAGGGATTGAGCATACCCTTGAATAACATGGTAGCAAAATTGATCCAAAAGTGGTCTGAACCCGCACATGGATAATGAGCAAAAACTGGTAGTGCATCCCAAGATAATCAATGTTAACATCTTGAATCTTGTTCAGGGAACCCTAAGGATCGAAAAAATGTGGACCTATAGTGGTGTGGGTTGGTCCTCGCATATATTAGCCACTTTTTTATGCAAAGATTTACAGTATCATGTAGGCCTAGATCTAGCTATCTATGACTCAGGTCTTTAGGGGAAAAAGTTTATATCCGCTAAGAGAACTTAGCTGATAAGAAATATCAATAGGGGAAAGGTCCTACTTTTCATATGTGCATGTAGATAATAATACTTGATTATGATTATCGTCGTTTGATATCGTTATAATAACCTGTCATATTACCAGTGATATGTGACCAGGCAAGCAAAAACACCCCTCTGCAGTGAAATTTATTATCAAAGTTCATGTCAAGATCTTTAAAATGAGGCATCATTGGCTTAGGTTTTCCTAGTAGTTATGTCAGAACCCCTCCTTGAACATAGGTCATTATTCATATCTGAAATCAATGATTAAGCTTTAAATACATTATAAACCATAATAATGTCTAAAAACACAATAGGTCAGCCTTTTTTATAAAAACTAGTGGCTTCACCAATAGATTGTGGGGTGGGCAGACATAGCCTTCTCATGGCCAACTGTTTGAGAGAAACTGAGGCTGCTGCACACTGCAAACAGTGGCCTGTTATTCCTGTGCCATAAATGCTTAGTGACGTTGCATAGTGATGTGACGTTGCCTAGTGATATGACGTTGCCTAGTGACGTCTTATTGCGCCAAAAGTTGAGATAGCAACGTCACTCTCCAAGCAGATTCTCTCGGAACTCCACTTCCGAAGTTTAGGGTTAGATATCTCAAGCATTTTCATTATGTTTGGCATATCATGTTGCCAGGATAGATGGTGTGTACATACATCTGCAATATTGTGCAGTATTTGTACCAAATCTACTTCAGAAATACTTGTTAAAGTGACATGTTGAGGCAGAAAAAAATGGCGGACATTTTCCAAATACATTTTTGCTGTTGGTAGGAACTCTGTACGAGGCTATACATATTCTACAGAACGTATTTTCAAAGTACTCTTTAACACTCCAATCCTGTCATATCAGTGGGGAAGTAGATGTCTAATTACTTCTCTAAATATTGATTTGGGTAAATTTAGATTAAAAAAAAGAGTTAACCCAGACTTTCCTCACTGCTTCACAGCCTTAAAATTTTGCTTCATCTGGTACCCCACAGGTACTGTAGGCTGAGGCATTCAAAAGTTCATGTTCTATAACCAGCGATCCAATAATGCCTTTTTTAATATAGTGTAAATACATAACAATATGGTGATTTTTATCATAGAATTTGATATAGAAGTAATTTTCCATTTCTGTTTTGGGTTTTTTGGTGAGTATTCCCAAAAATTGGTATAATAAATGCAAATTTTGATCTTTGGAATGGTTGCCATGGCAACCAGGAACAGGCATATAGGTTGATTTCTCATGAAAACTGTTCATTTTACCATCCAAATATAAGCCATTTCTACCGAAAATGATGCATTTTAAATAAGACCATTGAATTCTGCATCAAAAATTAGCTTAATGTATTTTTATAATGATTTTAGAGTAACTTTGCCCCTCCAATGCCCCCTGGTGGCCAAATGGGGAATTAAAAATCCCGCGCAGAGGGGTGTTCTTGCTTGATGGGTCACATAATTTATATTATAACGATTACCAAAGGAAGAACATCGCACATACAAATATGACCCATCATCAAATAAGTGTGTTCTGTGATAGTGACGTCGGCTTTATGTAAATACATTATGTATTCTTCTCAACGCTGCAGAAAATGTGTTTAGATTCTTAGCACAACTCTTAGAAACATAATCTTACAATGTTTGCAATCATTTTATCTCCCCAAACATGTTTGTGCCAATAAATTGCTTAATTTAATAAGTCAGTTGTCTAGAATTCCAAATGTTCAGATTTAATATTTTTTTTCTAAAATTTACAAAAAAAAAATTCTTTTCAATTAATGATATGCCTTTCACAACGAAATTTGCTTCCAGATTATTTTTCTAGGATATCTATGAGAAAGCCTTTGTCTACAGCGAATGACAACTTTTTGGCTCAAAGGATGCATAGCCAATCAATTGCTGACTACATGCATGCATCTGTTGAGCCAAAATGTTTTGCCATAAGTGGGTATTCCATTGCCGTCGGTTCGCCGAGATTTTGCTAATCCGATTATTTTTGATTATACAAATGTATAGAAAAAATCGGTCAGATTAGTAAAAATACGGTGGACCGACGGTGGTGGAATACCCGCTTTAAACACTTTTAAACCTCAATGTTTCGATTCTAAACAACACTTGTGGACAGCAAGTGCTACAGATATACAGTTTATTTTCGATGTACAATATAGATAAGATTGCAAACATGATATATAAAGCAGTTTTATAGATAAACTTTATTACAGGTTATGACTGAATGGGCCAACACGATAAGGCCAGGTAGCTTATCACCAGCTGTCTCCTCCAAGTGCAACATAACGTCTAAACAATCAGTTCTCCTGATGGAAACTTTTTTTTTCTCTTTTTTAAAGGCCTTGTCTTGCTGACCATATAAACAATACTTTTTGTCAATGAAAACAGAATATACATGTACTACTAAAAGAAACCATGAAATCACTGTATTATAGGCTCGACCCTTTGGGCGTGTATAAGAACAAAACATCAAATAAGCTTATAACGAAATGATATAAAACAATCTTTAATAGATCTACTTCACTCTAGATCTACTGAGTACAACATAATATTATGGCATAAATATGAATACACGGTTAAAGGATTAGGTAAAAAACGCAACATAGCATACAGCGTATTATTGTCCATCAATTGCATAGGAACTGTACAGCCTTTGTTACATGAGAGCAAATGGCCTTTTGTTAGACTCTAAATATATGTTTAAACTATTACAGATTTCATCTTTGTTATAAAGCTACAAAGATCTTCTTTCTGTACAAGATGAAGGCCAGGGTTACCCAGCATGCAGTGCTCCAGGATGCCATGAGCAGCGTCGACCAGTGAGCGTCCTCGACTCTCCAGCGAATAGGGAAGAAGGTACCAAACACGTCATGGCTGAGGTAAATGACAAGGGAATTGAGACCTGCAATTATAGCAATAATCCCCGGGGGGAGCACTTCATTATGTTTGGCATACACATGTGTGCGGCTGGCAAGGGTACATTTTCAATCCTGAATCTCCCTAGCCTTTTGGGAAACCTCCCTAGGCAAGGGTACATCTTGAGTAAAAAATGCAGCGAATGCGCATAATTTTTTCATAAAAATGCTTAAACATTGTTCCAAATTTTCCCTAGGCAAGGGTCTAATTTTCCAGAAATGGTATGGAAAATAGACATTTTTCTTCAAAATTTCCCTAGGCAAGGGTCTATTTTTTTCAAAATCTCCCAAAGCAAAGGTAAGGGTTGCAAAACCTCCAGCCACACATCCGTGTAAAAAGAAATGGAGTGCCCCCCGGGCAGTAGTCAGTTATCAATCTCAGTATGAGGTTAGACTGAAATCGCGTACCAGTCATATTAGTTACAGCAGTTTACCCCCTACTGTGAATTAACTATGTCTCTTGTCAGAGTCTCATTATAATTAGAAATCCATTATTTCCTTTTCACATCAGATGGAATTTTTGAACCTGGAATCTCGATATCCAATTCAAAGGGAGATTGATTTATATCATAGCCATCACCATCAGGGTTTACTTATTGTAGTGGAATTCAGTTAAGTTAAATGCTTGTAGCGGGCTGTTTATTATACTATACCTGGGTATAAGAAAGGAGCTCCAGACCACACTTGTGTAAGATCAGTGAGAACATAGAAGATTGACAGGCAGGCAAAGCCTGTGGCAGCAATCACTAATGCAAATGATACCGACCTGTAAATAATTTAAAGCAGCTGACCCTTAAGCGAAAATGGTATTGGTCATGTCTGAATATTCAACATACTAACATGATATATCTATTTCTCAACAGGCATAGTTCTTACAAAATGTGATCTAATATACATGAAAAGGTAAATAATTGATCTTTGCTTCCCGTGAGTACAACAAACTGTAATCATGATTAATACAATATGCTATTTTTTTTTTCTGATATGTAAGATTTTCCTCGACAACCTCTTCTTCCCCACCCACTATTGAGGAAGTGATCATTTTTTAACAACAGGGGGGGGGGGCTGGTGGGTCTGAAGGGGTTGGGGTCAGAATTTGTTTAACCCCTTGACGAGGGGGGTCAAAATGATTTCACCAGTTTTCAGCAAAAAAGCCAGCGCGTTACTATAGGTTAAAAGGGCATGTTTGCACATGATTTTCGGTCCTTCCAGGAGGGGGTTGGGTCAAAAAAAATTTTTTACCCCTCGAGAGGGGAGGGGGCAAAAATCTTTTCCCGTGGCCACGAGCAAACCCACCAGCCCCCGTGTTGTTAAAAAATTATCACTCCCTAAAGTATATGGACATTTAATCAGACCAATAGACAATAATTCATTGTGATACAACAACTGAATGGCTCATCGACACTGTGTTGGTGCTTCATGACTACAAATGCTTAAAGGTATCAGGATGAACATAAATGTCTATGGGAATTAATGACAACATACCACAGGTTTTTATTGATGGGTATCCATCCATCATTCAGAGAAGCTTTACACAGCAGCATGCCTATACCACCCTGAAAGTTGATTGTTAGAAAACCAAATAAATTAACCAGATTTATTACTACCGGTATATAGAGGCATTGCAGGAGTTTTTCGAACTAGAAAACAGTCAAACTTTAAAAAATCTGGTATATAATTCTATGTACATATGCTTTTAACGATGGTAAAGAAATTCTTAAATCAAATCAACTTCCTTGCTGACTAGCTTTTAACAAATATATGCACATATAGAAGAATGTGACATTTTAAATGTGAAAACTACTTACGGTTATCAGTGCCCACACAGTCCACCTTACAAGACGTCCTAGGTGTGACTTGTGATACAGCAGGATCTTACATGCCTAAAACACACAAGGAGGAATGTCAGCGTTACATCCAACTCTGGGAGAAAATTGACCGATGAGATAGATTTGTCAGGCTGCACTACTGCCACTGACGTAAAAATACCCATTTGTTATACATGATATTACATGCACTTATGAGAAAGAGTTTAGATTGTGGGAGACAGTGGTGCCACCTACCTGCAGCCCAAGGAAGCATGTGAAGGCAGAGGATAGCGTTCCCAGGATTCCCTCTGGGTCATAGCCTTGTGTACCATGATATATAGACTGCAAATACAGAGGAATGGATTATATATCATATTCCGTTTAGCAAAACAGGTAGTTAATTAGCCATGGAGAAAACTACCAACGATTGGTGGCAGTTTGGATCACTATCGTGGCCTTTGGATGACACAAAAAAAGCCATTGGCACTTGAAAATTACCATAGGACTACAATTCTGATGGAATGATAATACTTCAGAGGTAATTAGGTGTGAATCTAATTCTCAACCAAATGTGAGGTCTTCAGGCTGTCTTTTACTTAATGAGCATATGTGTCTAAGTTGTTTATAGATAAATCTATATACCTTAAATGTGGGGTTTTGGTAGATGTGGTTATCTGTTAGAACGACCCTGTCTATGTAGCCAGCAGCACCACCAGAACAGTTGAAGTAAAGTCCTCCATCATGCTGCCCTCCAGGTCCCAGGTACCCCCTGCAACAAGAACAATAACCACTTGTAATGTGTGATTCTAAGGTTTATAAATCTTTATGGATTTTCCTTTGGGTATATGAAAACTGCTCAAGACTTTCTGAACTAAACACTAAGGCCAGGGCCCAAAATTTCTCATATGAAGGTCCGTATGTGTAGTAAGTTAATTTTTGTTAAAGCCTAATTAGTTACTATTCCTATACTTCCAAAATCAGCATGTCATAAAATAAAAGCACATTGATCATGTGCTCAGATAGTACTTACGTGGGACATCCTGGGACGGGCAATGCAAAGGTTAGTGCAAGGTGAGTGGCCAGGTAACCAGCATTTATAATCCACTCTGGCCAATAATCTGTGATATCTCCCATTACAGCCAAACAGCCCTGGTAAGAAAAAGTCAGCAGCTTTGTGACGAGTATTGGCTCTCACATAAGACCATCATCTATATTGTATTCATACAGTTACTTACTCGGGAGGGTATTTCACAGTCATAATCTGTATGGTATTATTCTGAAATGTCCTCCTGGTGCACAATGCACAAGTTTAAGATTTTATCAGCGATAAACATTACAAAGCAAAGCCCAAGCAATATACATAGATCTACACTGATCTAGGAGATGTATGCAAAAATAGTATTACATAGCGTGAATTATTTTTGTTAAAAGAGATTAGCATACGTCAGTACGATGAGATGCTTTAGCGAAGAACACATGGGGTAGAGCGGTGAGTAAATAGGTGAGAGCCAGCCGCTGAAGGACACCAGGAATCCGCAGCTGGCTCAGATAAGAAACTTAAAAAAAGAGTAAGGAATTACTAGTGATATAGCAAATGAATGAATAAATAAGCAAAAGTAAATTCACCTTCATGGCTTTGGCTTATTCATTTAGCTACATAAAAAAGACAGACAGAGTTTAAGTGTCATATTTTTGTCTCTTTCAAGAGAACAACTGTTATTCTGACTCTTTTGTAGGAAAGAGTCAGTTCTATTTTGATATTTATATGCAATGAGTCAGAATAATCTGTTCCTGCTTCCTCCAAAAATATGAATTCTGAATGATTTGATAACGCTTACACCATCTGGAGTTGAGGGAGAGGCCGATCAGGAAGAGAAGTGCTGTTCGTTTGACCACCCTGTAGAGGATGCGCCATCTGGGGGTTTGTCTCTTCATCATACCCCTAAAGGACAGTGGGATGGACGTCCCCATCATAAAGACGAACCTGAAGGTCAAACAGGGGTCAGGTTATAAACGAGAGGGAAGGATAGGGATATGAAGAATGCTGAGCCTCACACAGAGCTCAGTGTATGGTCAGAACGATAGGAGTTCAACAGATGTTACTAGCGTTCTGGTATGGTATAGAAAAAGTCTTTTATAGCCCACTTGACAAAAAAAAAAAAGTATTTTTAACGTTTGAAATGTTTTATTACAAAAACGTTTTTCAACATTTTTTTTCAACCAAATAAAAACGTTTGTCAGTTACATTTCTTTCATGTTAAAAAAGGTGTTTTTTTTTACCTTAGAATAAAACGCTTTATAGAATGTTAAGAAACGTGTTTTTTTGTGTACATGTTTTGAATTCTTCACGTTAAAAACCTTTGGCAAACTTAGGAACCCAATAAAAAGAATTAACGTTAAAAGCGTTTTATGCCAAGTGGGGATATTATGAAATTGAAAGACCAAAGAGACTTTGAAAGAAGTTGAATGTGGCAATTTCCTAATCCTCTATCAAAATCCCACAATGCCGACAAAACTTACCAAGGGAAGACCAAATCTGCCACAGCTAAACCATTCCATGGCACGTGTTCAAAGAAGTAGTAGCCTCCACCGCCATAATTAACAAATATCATAATCACCAGGGACAACCTATTGAAAATAATATTATTTTATATGAGCATTTTGCCACAAAAAAAGAAGTAAATATGCATTCATCGAGATATGACTATTTCTTTTCAAAATTATCATGATTATTTGATCTTTTCTGCATGTACAAAGGAATCCTCTACAACTTCTTGAAATTGTCTGTATTCCCTCTTTTCTGTCCCACAGTCATGCGTCATTTTGAATTAAAAGTCAGTTTGATGCTGACACAACATCTTGAATGGTTGTTTCAATAGTGACCATTTCGATTTTTTTTGGGTCATTGGATGAAATGACAAAGTAGGAGTTTCCATTTCAGGATAGACCTTACCTAAACATGCCAGAACGTACCCTCTAAATGTATCTAGGGACACAAGGCGTTTCCTAGCTGCAGGTTTTCCCTCCACTTTTATGGCTTTATCCTCGTTTCCATTTACCTCCTGTATACTAGCGCCATTCTGAGTGGGCATCTCCTGTGCAAAAAAATTAACCAAGCCAACTATAAGTCCCATAACTTCTTAACACTTTATTCAGAGAAAAATGATAGAATGACATGCATGAGCTTATATCATGTAGGGATTTTTTTTTCAGTTCTTTTGACTTATGAATTCTTGGCATAAAAGTCTGGAAAATACTTCACAGTAACAAATATGCATTTGCAATTTCCCTTTTGGTCAAGCAATATATAGCCTCTTGCAATCAAGTATATGGACATGGTGTTGAACTTTTAGCAGAGAATTTATTAATTACCCTTTATGAGTTATGAAAATATAGGTATTTGCTAGAACTACTAGGTTCTAATAAGTTAAGAGTCACACAGTGGTTTGACACCGTATGTGCCTTTGCTGACATGATGGACGAACGCTGTAGGTCTGAATGGTATTTGTTTGCAGCCCTAATGGTTTTATTTGTCAGTATTCATGCATTATCTATAGCTACAAAGGAGGATCATAAGAAGGTGAGAAGGGTATCATACCCACCATAGCACTTTGTCCACTCTCAGGAAGGTCCACTGACTGACGCCACCATATCAGCTGGCTGAAACCCCCCAAACTGCAGAAAGAAACATACTGCAACATAAGGGCTTTAATAAGTGTTGCCTTGAGAATGATATAACCAGATAGCAGTGCCTCATATTCAGACGCTGTTTAAACAATAATAAGACAGATGATCAGAATTACCTTAGAATTAGGCTTAACTCCTAGGAGGCTCTTGTGCCATCTTCAATTGGCTGCTCTCAACCTTTTTTGTTTTGTTTTAAGAATTCGAACATAGCATGTGTAGCAATGAAGTGAATTAAAGTTCCCTTTTAAGTAGACGAAGTGGTCCTCACCTGTGGATCTTGGACAGACTGGCATAGATTGTGACAAGACCAAGGAGGAGCAAAAACAGGTAGAGAATAGCTGCAAGTTGAGAAGATTATAAAACATAACGTGAGAAGCAACAAAATATTGCAATGGTTTATCTTGTAAATATATATGAACCATTTCTTATCATTTCAGCAATTTATTTAAATGCAGTTATCATTCCATCAAAACATAGAAATCTAATACAAACTCACGTAGGTAGATGTTTGGTGGGTTGTTAATGAGTACCAGGTTACACTCTGGATGACCGCCATTATCATTAACTGTAATCCAGTAGTCACCATCCTGCAGTAGTCGTTGGTCATATCTGATATAATAGAAAGGATTACATATATTATCATTCATAGATACGGTACATGGTCAATTGCACTGAAATGGGGACAAAAGTGTAGCAAAAAATCAAAAAAACTAAAGTGCCTCAAACATTTCGGAATTTTTTGTCCACAATAAAGATACATTTAGGAATGCAACCTAAAAGTTAGGAACACTAATATATATAAATCGTGATTTTAGCTTCAAAACAAATATATAACACTAAACCCTATGGGAATTTGGCCAATATGGTCACCTATTTTGGCTATTCCTTATTCTGATTCAATTAGACTTCATCCACTCTGAACTGATTTTGCATGGTCCCTGAGATGATATCTCCACATTTACAGTTTTGTATTGTGATATGATAATTTAATCCTGTGAGTTAAGGCATAATACTGTGTGTGGCACACGGTTCCATGCGGCATGTACAGTTCTGTGCCCCTTTTGAACAAGAAAAGTTATGATATACTTTGAATAAGTGGTACAATCTTACCATAAATGTTTATACTAAGTCCTAATATAAGTAGCTTTTATTGAATTTACCCTTGGGATGCAATGAAAAATATTAATCTCATAATCAGACCAAACATGTGGCATGTATGGTTCCTCTAAAACTACCCCAAATCCATTTTGAATCACATAGATGGAATAACTAGACAATGCATTCAAATCTAGAGTGAAAAATGAGGCACGTACGGTTCCACTTTACCTACACCACAAGTTTTTTTTAGCAATAACTCTTGCAGGTAAAGGAAATTAATCTCTAAATGATTATATATGATGACAAATATCATGGGCTAATGGAAAATTCAAATTACTATTGACTTTCAATGATATTTATTTTATTTTGCTTCATAATATTGTGGGCCCTATGAAAAACATTCAAAATACCCCTTCAAAGGCCCATATATTGCAGTCTGCTGGTTGAAATATCAATCATACATGGGCAAAACTATGGTTTGCAAGCAAGATCATTAATATACCCACCTAATGAAAGTAGAAAATGTCAACAAAATTTATTTTTTAGTCTTGTTTAGCTACTTCCCATGGGATAAAATGGGTTTGTCCCCATTTCACTGCAATTGACCACATGTCTTGTAAGGCCAACATGGGTAGATATTTACAATATTCAGTGAAATATATCAACATTTCCTAGCGTTTCTCTAGCCCATCTTTAAATGGAATTTTGTCTCTCTTCTGACATGAGTCTGACAGATGCCCATGGATACATGTATTCGTCCATCAAAATAATGTCTAATGGAATTTTCACCATAACGAATATATATGACCCTAGTTGTGGAAATGGCATTAAGCAACCATAGATTATGCATCTACTTAAATGTAACATAATGCAGGAATGTGGCAACAACAGGAGCTAAAATATTTCCATATAGCAATAAATCATTAAAGATTTTATGTTTCCAAGGGCAGTGGGCAGAACTATTTGGGGAGGATACGACATTGAAAGTATTGACGTCATTTCCCCCTGAAATTCAATATTTTCATTAGTTTTCCCCCCATAAATCTTTTATATGAAATAGAAGTAAAAGAAATCCACTTACCTACATGATGGGACTTTTGGATCATCGAAGGATACAGTAAAACGGTTACTGAATTTGGTTTGAACAGTTATCGTTCCATTCGTGCCACTTGAAAGAGTCAAAACGTCCTTTAGTGGGCACTGCAAGGTATTGATGAACAGTGATGAACGCATACGACCGAATGGTGTGTAACTTTGTAGACATTGTATATTAAATTATTTATATTTACTTGGGAAGTGTTAGGATTTGTTTTTAGATATATGTTTGAAGGGCAATAGAATACCTCAATCAAATGGTAGGTTAATTCAACTTTATTCACAGGCAGGAAGGTTACCATGCCCTTGATATCAGTTCTTTATATTTTATTAAAAGTAAAACTATGAAAAGAATGCTGTGGGGCATTATCTCGGGGGCATTATGAAACTTTACAATCTCGAAATTTTGGATTGCACATAGTGGAAGGTGTCAAGATTCATATCTACAGACCCCAAAACATTGCCCATTCTCGTAGCGTAGTATGACATCACGCGTGACGTTAGACAGAACGCTAAGGTATGCCTCATCCATTCCAACACCTGGCCTGGTGTTAGTACAGGCAGCACCCCAGGCTACTAGCCTGGACACCAGGCCCCCTGCCTCAATCTCTGCATCTAGAAGGATATAAGTTTTCAAAATAAAGTTTTACCTTTAGTGGCAACTTGAAGCCTGCCGGATCATGCAAATTTGTCACGGAGATGCATTCAAAAATGCATTGTCATTGGTGCACCATAATACCACAGGTATCTGCCCAATCTAAAATCCAGGCATAAAGGTCCTGATTATACAAAGTGCTATAAATAATAATAATGAAGGGATATAGTTCATATGTTATAATTCATGGAATCGATTGTGATTTTTGTCAAAAACCTTCACACACCAGGCTATTGATTAATCATGATTATAATAAAATAAGTATTTTTTGTTTAATCTAATTATAACTTTCCTTTTTTTAATTCAAGTTCAATGATATTACCTACCTAGGTGGTTGTGTTGATGCTGAAACATTTGTAACAATGCCCCCATTTCCCCAGGTTGTCTCTCCCTGTCTTCACATGCTTCTACAGACCCACCGACTGAAACATATATACCGTATATCCCCGATTAGAAGCCCAGGCTTATACTGATTTCAAATGGGAAATTGACCAGGCTTATAAACGGGCAGGCTTATATTTGAGACAGGCTTATAATTAATATACTTGAAAAATCACTATGGAATACTAGATAGAATTGTAGAGGTCGGCGGAAAACGTCCTGGAGAAACCGGGAGTCGAACCCGGGACCCTCCAACCTGCAGGCGGAAGCTCTATCGCTGAGCTACTTCCCCGTCTGACATTCTCTACCTTCCACCTACATCTGGATCGGTATAATACACAAGGGGGCAGCTTATACTGGCTGACCAGCCCCTGAGGGCTGGTGCAACCGGAACGGGGCAGATGGCCTACCGCCATGGACTTACAGCCAGAGCTGGCCCCTACACTCCTCCCAACCAGCTTCAACCATGGCCAACCAGCACCAAGCATTCCTCCCAACCAGATCGGTTGGGCTTTATCAAGCAGTGTGAGGCACTCCTGACTTCCCAGTTGACCTACCAGTACACAGTACTGCCAGGGTCGAAGCGTATCTGTATTATACCGTTCCAGGCACCTACACCTGGATTGGTATGACACACACATAGGGGGGAGCTACCACCGGATGCCAGCCCCTGGGGGCTGGGATCTCCAGAAACGGGGCTGCTGGCCTTACGGCAGAGCTGGCCCCTACACTCCTCCCTACCAGATTCAATATAGGGTTCAGTACCCTATAGGTACCAGATACCCGGGACTAGTACTGAGTTGAGCCCAACCACCAAGTCTCCTCCCAGCACTAGCAAATTGAATCGTCACTCGTGTCACACCAGCCAAGGTACCGAGTTCTCGTAGTCCCCCCTTGCAGGGCAGGACCAACTCGGTTTCTCCACCAGTGTAGAGGTTGGCGGAAAACGTCCTGGAGAAACCGGGAGTCGAACCCGGGACCCTCCAACCTGCAGGCGGAAGCTCTACCGCTGAGCTACTTCCCCGTCTGACATTCTCTACCTTCCACCTACATCTGGATCGGTATAATACACAAGGGGGCAGCTTATACTGGCTGACCAGCCCCTGAGGGCTGGTGCAACCGGAACGGGGCAGATGGCCTACCGCCATGGACTTACAGCCAGAGCTGGCCCCTACACTCCTCCCAACCAGCTTCAACCATGGCCAACCAGCACCAAGCATTCCTCCCAACCAGATCGGTTGGGCTTTATCAAGCAGTGTGAGGCACTCCTGACTTCCCAGTTGACCTACCAGTACACAGTACTGCCAGGGTCGAAGCGTATCTGTATTATACCGTTCCAGGCACCTACACCTGGATTGGTATGACACACACGTAGGGGGGAGCTACCACCGGATGCCAGCCCCTGGGGGCTGGGATCTCCAGAAACGGGGCTGCTGGCCTTACGGCAGAGCTGGCCCCTACACTATCATCATTTTTATCCACCATTTCTACATATAATCTTGGAATAAACCTCACATTATGGTGATAAATATCAACTCTATGTCTCTTAAACATGGAATTATTGTAATAGATTAAATATTAGCTTTAGAAAACTTAAAAAATTATGAAAATATTCCTGATAGAAGTGAAATTATACTCCTCTATGCGATTCCTAAGCTATTTGCTTGCACTGACCAGGGCCTGCCAATAGCCTAATTCATTTTTTTAGAGCTTTATTAGTCTTTTGTGGGAAACGGTACAGTATATTATCACCTATGACAACACACAAAAATTCTACATTAACCTCCTCTCTTAAATAAATTAACTTGATAGGATCAATTACACTGGCCAATTTGCCATAGTGCACAGGTCATGTTCTCAGGCAATTAGAGTAGTAAAGATGTCAACCAAGCACAGCATATCCCTGAGATTAGAATGCTACAAGGTCCCCTATAAGAAAAGAAGTTGTGCTTTTGTATACCGGTATAGGCCTAATCACTGTGGGAATAGCAATGTCCGTGAAGCGCTTTACGGTGCTCAATTTGGTTGAGCGAGTTTGGACCTCCTATACTTTAGCCTTACAACTGATTTACCATAAAGCAATTTGCCAGAATTGGCTAGGTTCTCCGTAAAGAATTTTAAAGATCTCTGTAACACGACCCAGCAAATTGTCGTTATCTGTCGCCATGATTGGTCATCAATGGTGACTCCTATTTGAGAAATAAATCACTGTATCATCTTTCGCCACTGTGTGTCAGTCTCACATGGCATGGCAATTTATCACAACAGTCGCCAACATGATCTCACTAACTGCGTGAGTATGTGTCACCCCTTGTCATCCCTCACAAAGCATGGTGACTTATCACCACCATCGCCAACATGGATCTGACTCACTGTGTGATTATGTGCCACTCCCAGTCAGTTCTCTTTCAGAATGGCGCCTTATCACCAACATCGCTAATATGGATCTCTCTCCCTGCGTGAGCATGCGCCACTCCCAGTAAACTCTCACTCAGAATGGCAGCTTATCACCACCATCACCAACATGGATTTCACTCACTCCGTCAATATGTGCCACTGTCTGTCTCAACTCTCACTCAGAATGGGGACTTTTCACCTGCATTGCCACATGGCTCTCACGCACTGCATGAGTTTGTGTCACTCCTAGTTAATCTTCTCTCAAAATGGCGACTTATCACCACCATCGCTGACATGGATGTCACTCACTGTGTGAGTGTGTGCCACTGTCATCAACTCTCACACAAAATGGTACGAGGTACTTGTTTCATCTAGCAAGGTCAGTGATCATCCGAGTGACCATCCCCCGTGAGTCTGAGTGATCACCATCTTCGCCATCTGAGGTGAGGCCATGTGATCACCACCATTGCTATTCCTGGTGATCTTGTGCTATAGCGACGTCGTGTTCCATCTAGCGACATGTGTGAGCCACTTCACACAGGTTGATGAGGAGTCACTACAATTTGCTGGGGAGTGATAAACTGGCTACAACTCCCTTTCTACCCTTTCAAATTGAAAATTTTGTGGTTTGAGACAACATGTATACACTGTTGGAACTATTTCCGTTGTCATATTGATGCATTGAGTGAAAAATAAATGAAAATACTCTACTCACAAAAGTGATCTCCGTAAAGTGCATGTATGAACACATGCATATTGTAATAAATAAGGATGGACACCGGATTCTGAGTTAACGACTTAAATACTTCATAGGCCACATCCCGGCCTGCCCTATGGGCTTAGGTTCATCGACTGATTATCGCTCCGACTCGTGCGGCAGCAGCTAGCTCCCTTCAGCATTTCCGGCGGCAACCCTACTCCCAGTCAGATCTCGGCGTCTTGGCTGCTACTAGCCCCTGCTGCTTCACCGTGCGTCTTGTCGGCTCCACCTCCAGTCTTTCCAACCCCACGACTCCTCCAGAACTCCCCCTTATATACCCCCCTGATGTCCCGGTGACGTCACACTACCAAATACGGGTGTAGCCTGCCGACCGCGGCGCCACCCGGCGTCGGCCGCTCCAACTAACGTCTGGCCCCTCCGCCGGACTCGCCCGTCTCCTCCCCGTGTAGTACACCGAAGCCGACTCCATTACACTCCTCCCACCTTAATTACAACTACCGGTAGATCAATGCGGAATGGGTGTGTCTCCCCGGTTGACAATATTGATAATCCTCTTAACAGTAAACGTCGTAACAGCAACATCATATGGTACTGGATAATATTCCCCTGCTCTTAACAGTATTCGGCCCTTCGTAGTCCCATCGTCCATTAGGTCCATACCAGCGCCTTAACTCTACTAACATAACTATAATCCCCGCTAATCTCCGCTCGTACACTAGTATTCGGTAATTCATAGTAACATCGTCCATTAGGTAAGTACCGGGTAACTTCCACCAGCATCTTAATATTATCAACATATATACAATCCCAGTTCTCCGCCAACTCTGGGTGCCACCCCGGAGCAGGATTACACCGTAGGCATCTGTAGGCAGCGGACGGACATAGCCGTGTCCTCGCTAGCAGGGTTGCCTAACGTCGACCGTCCTGGCTCACCTCCAGCCCTGGGGGTCTCCTGATGGCCTGCCCATCGGCGGCCGTCTCTCCTCCAGCCGTCCCTTCCGGTGGGCCTTCCCGGCTCCAGCTCTCCTGCAACACAAGATACACCGTCAGACTAGGACCCTAGACCATCCTCCCTGTCTCCCCTCCTCTCCCGCTTCCTGAGGCTTTTCCGACGTCCCCTGCTCTTCGGCTGCTACCACTTACTCCAGCCCGGCAACCTAATTTTTCCAACGTACCACATGCTTTATTCCGCCAACATACATTTAATCCGATCATCTACTGATAGCTGCTGCTTTTGTTGACCACTATCCCTCTCTACCCGCTCTTGGTTTATTGAAAGCGTATTCTTGGTGGTAGTCACCCTCCGGCGGTAGACCGTCTGGTACAGCTGGTTCACCTGAACCAAATCCCCGCCGAGCACGTCCTCCCACCGGTGGTGGCACCCTGATACCAGCACCGTGGGTCCCCACTCCTCGTTGGGACGATTGCCCGTCCTCCATCTCTCGGCCGCCGTACCTCCCTCTTCTATCCACGGAATGGTCACCGGGCCCGTGGGAAACCCATCTCCCCACCCCGGGAACGGCCTGGGGAGCTGTCCTCCTATGTCCGGGGCCATTGGTAGGACCCCCGCCGCTGCAGACAACCCTCCCGACGGTCTCGGCGCTGGCCCCCTGCCTCCGGTGTAGCGTGCCCCGGCGTCGAACTGAGACTCGTCACTACTCTCTCCCCTCTCTTTCCCTCTGTCTCTCCCTCTCCGCCTAACGCCTGTCTTCGTCCTCCTCTTTCCGCCTTTTCTCCTGATCTTTCTCCCGGCGCCTCTTCTCCTCTTTCTCTTTGTCCACCCTCTTCTCCTCTCGGCGCTTTTTCTCCTCTCTTTCCTCTCGACGTTTCTTCTCCTCTCTCTCCTCTGCTAATCTTTTCTCCTCTTTCCTCTTCTTACTCGCTCTTTCCTCCGCCAGTTTCTGCTCCTCCTTCTTTCTTTTCTCCTCCTTCTCCTCCGCTGCCCTCCTGCTCTCCTGTTCCTGCCTCTTTTTGTTTTCCTCTGCTTCCCTCTTTCTCTTCTCCTCCTCCTCCTCCTCCGCTCTGTTCTTCTCCTCTTCCTTCTTTTTCCTATTGGCTTCAGCCACCCGCTTTTCCTCCTCCGCCTTCCTCTGTTCCTTCTTTTTCCTATCGGCTTCCGCCGCCTTCCTCCCCTCCTCCTTCCTTTTCTTATCAGCTTCGGCCACCCGCTTCTCCTCTTCTGCCTTCCTCTGTTCCTTCCTTTTCCTGTCGGCTTCCGCCGCCTTCCTCTCCTCCTCCTTCTTTTTCCTCTCGGCTTCCGCTACCCGCTTTTCCTCCCCTGCCTTCCTCTCTTGCTCCTTCCTTGACACGTCGGTCTCCGCCTGGTCACCCGCCGATTGCTGGTCCGTCGACCGGTCGCCCCCCGTCCCGGCGGATGTCTGCCCCTTCTCCGCCTCCATGAGGGACTGTTCTAAGGCCGCCAGGGGCCGGGCTCTCTCTCTCCCTGCGGCTGACGCTGCCACACCGCTCTCTCGCTTGGCCTGGACTTCCTTAGCGAGGTCGCCTCTCGCTCTGGGGGTCCTAGGGCGTGTGGCCGCCACCGAAGTCGCGAGGTAAACCGCCCCTGCGGCCGTGGTCGGGCCACCGGCGGAGTCATCTCTTGGGGACGCAGCGTGCCTGGAACCACCGCCGGGAGGGAGGTGAGACCATGGCCAGGATCGGGTGGTCCACCGGCAGGTTGTACATGGCCGCCAACCACTCCCGGTGCTGCTGTTCTGTGGCGCCGCCGGATACGGCCACCGTAATCCCCCCACTTGTGGCCTCGGCTGGCACCTCCAGCATGTCCGTCACCCCGCCCCCCAACATCTCGCTCAAGACTGCCTCTTCTATCGGCCCTCCTCCTTCAGCCGACGAGGCTGGGTCCTCTGGGCCGCTCTCGTCCATCTTGGGCCTTTTTGGCGCTGTGGCCTTGAGCTCGCCGGAACCCGGTCCCTTCGGGGATGCGGCGACTCTCACCGTCAGGGGGAGGTCGTCGGTGTCACTGCCATCCCCAATGGCACAAACCGAGTCCTTCTCCCAGCTGCTCTCTCGAGATGTGGACGGACCCCTTTTCTTTCCTCTGCTACGCTGGCCCGCCTCCACTGGCTTCTCGGGGGCCGGCAACACCACCTTACTCGCTACCGCCGGGCGGGGGGAAACGGAGCCAACGTCACCCTCGTCTTCTTCCTCCACCTCGGACTGGGTGGCTTCCGGCAGCTTACAACGGTACTGTATCTCCGTCGGGTCAGGAATCCTCTCGTAGATGCTCCACGGGTGCGTCGGGTGCTTGGCACACATGTGCTTCCACAGCTCCTTGTGCCTCTTCCCCCTCACCTGCAACTCACAGCCCTCCACCGGACAGTCCCATCCTGGCCCTGCCCCGGCGTGCAGATGCCTCTTTAGCGTGTCCAGCTGCCCCGTCGTCACCATGCATCCCGGCTCCGGGCACGTATGCCGCTTCTTAGCGGGCGACTTTTTCTTGGGGGTCTTCACTGTCCCGCTCCTACCTCTCTCACCCTTCTTAGGCCCCATTTCTGCTGCAAAATCCACCTTTTCGTCGCTCTGCTGATCGTGCACCGTTAGCCGGTTTGAAAATGGACGCGAGCCTCGATCTGGGCAATGACCTACATCCGCATGCGGAAATAGGTCACAGCGCCAGACGTCCTCCCTGTAGGGCTCCCGGCGGTCCCAGACGTGCCTACGGCGGTCCTTCTCCTCATGGCGCCGCTTCTTATCTAACACTATTTCTCTCACCCTCATAGACATCGCATGAAGGCTCTCTCCCTCCTGTCTCTTATACCAATCTCCCCGCAAAGGCGGCGGTCGTTCCGCCGGAATCCACCGTACCACCTCCACCCCCGATGTCTCGGCCTGAAGCGAATCCACTCCTCGTCACCCTCCCCGGTGTATAAGATTTCTTCTAACCTTGGGTCTGCCAATCTCACCGGGACGGGAGCAGGGGTCCTAGCGTACCGGCCCTCCACCTGGTAAAAATCCCCTCGGCCGCCTCTGGGGGCCCCTTGCCCTTTTCCAACTTCTCCCGCCCTACTCTGACCCCTACTGCTCTGCCCTCTTCCCCCACCGGGCACCACGGTAGGTATGCCTTTCTCTCCTCCGGGCTCCACTCCCTCCCTTCTGATGCTGACTTCGGGTACTCTTATTAACTCTCCTTTTTCTCTTTCCAGGACCCAGGGGATGTACGAGGCCCACAGCCGCCGTCCTCGACCTGCTCGCACCAAGTCTACCTCGACCGCCTGTGACGTCACTCCCCGCAGGACGGGAAAACGGTAAGTACCCGGATCTCCGCTTGTCCCCGGTGAGTAGGGGGAGGAACGCAGCACCCGAATGGCTTCCCGCGCAGGTTCCCGGCGCGGAACCTTCTTCAGTAGGTCCCTGTGTACCACTTTCTTCACCCGGCCGTCTTGGATCTCGAATACTGGCCCTCCCAATGCCCTACTTACTGTCCACGGTCCGGTGTATGGGAGCAGGAGCTTAGATGATTTCCCTATCTCCCTCCTAGGTACCAAATAATAGACCTGATCGCCTACATCCAGGGTCTCCCCCCTAACCTGGCCGGAGTATGAGCGCTCCTGGCGCTGTACACTCGCCCCGGCCTGTTCCCGTGCATACTGGTGGGCCTAAGCCATTCTGAACTGCAACTCCGCCACAAAGTCCTGTGGATCCCTCGGCCGGGCCGGGGCGCAGTCCGGGTACAATAGGGACAAGGGTGCCTGAGTCTCCCTTCCCAACATCAGACAATTAGGCGTCTGGTTGGTAGAGGCCTGCACCGAGGATCGGTAGGCTGCCATAACAAAGGGGAGCTGCAGGTCCCAATCCGTATGGTTACTGTCCACAGTCATAGCCAACATGGCCTCCAAGGTCCTGTTGAACCTCTCCACCAAGCCATCTGACTTGGGGTTGTATGGGCATGTTCTAGTCTGGGACGACCCCAGTAGAATCTGGACCTCCCGAAATAGGGCGGACTGAAAATTCCGGCCTTGGTCAGTGTGGATGACCGCCGGGGGACCCAAGCGGCACACGAATTCGGTGATGAAGCCCCTGGCCACGGTAGCTGCTTCCTGGTCCGGCAGGGCCACAGCCTCCGCCCATCTGGTAAAGTAGTCCATAATCACCAGAATGTGCCTGTTATCCCTTGGGGTTTTCGGGAGGGGGCCCAGCAGGTCCATAGCCACTCTCTCTAATGTTCCCCCCACGGGTTGGTGTCTCATCATGGCTTTCGGGGTGTGGGTGGGCCTCTTCCGGCGGAGGCAGTCAGCGCAGGTGGCACACCATAGCGTCATGTCCCGGCGGTAGTCCGGCCAGTAGTAAGACTGCTGGAGGCGCCGGATGGACTTGTCCCGCCTGAAATGGCAGGACAGAGGTGAGCCATGCGACTCTCGCATCACCTCCTCCCTCCTTGAGGCTGGCACCAGTATCTGGAAGGTGGACCTCCCCCCTGGCTCCCACCAGATGCGTCCCAGGCAGCCTGCCCTCGTCTCTAACCGCCCCAACTGTGCCACAAGGGCCCTCACCTCGTATGATTCCCTCGCTAAGTCGTCCGCTCCGGGGACCTCCCTCCCCCCCAACCAGGCACTCACCTGCGAGAGGAGAGGGTCCTTCTGCTGCTCACACATCCAGCCCCCTTCTGAGTCATCCTCCACTGGCCCCTGGGCTTTCGTTAATACTCGACAACAGTCTCCTCGGGTCTCTTCCGACCTACCCCACCCACACTGGCGGCAAGGGCACCTAGACAGCCCATCGGCATTGCCGTGCAGCCGTCCCGGCCGATGCTCTATGTGGTAGTCATAGGTCCCTATCAGCTGGAGCCAACGGGCCACCTGCCCCTCCGGTTCCTTGAAGCCCAACAACCAACGGAGCGCCGCATGGTCAGTCCGAATCTTTATGTGCCTCCCCACCAGATAGTGCCGAAACTTCTTAAGTCCGAACACCACGGCCAGCATCTCCCGTCTAGTGACGCAATATTTCTTCTCCGGCTTAGTCAGGGTACGGCTGGCATAGGCCAGTACCCTCTCCACCCCCCCTTGCTCCTGGGATATCACCGCTCCTAGACCCAGATCACTGGCGTCGGTATCCAGTGCCAGGTGCCCCTCGCCGGACAGGTAAGCCAGGACCGGCGCCGCCACCAGCTTGGCCTTCAAGGCGTGGAAAGCCTCCGTGCAACTACGGTCCCACCGGAAAGTTTTGTTCTTTTCGGTGAGGAGGGACAATGGCTTGGCCACCGAAGCAAAGTCGGCCACGAAACCCCGGTAATACCTGCAAAGCCCCAGGAAACTCCTGACTACCGAAATCGAGGTGGGGACCGGCCACTCGGCGACCGCTGCCACCTTCTCCGGGTCGGTGCTCACGCCCCGCTCATCCACTATGTGACCCAGAAAAGATACGTTGGGACGGACCAGCTGACACTTGGAGGGTTTGATCTTCAGGCCGGCGCCTTCCAGGCGTTCCAACATGGCCTCTAACCGCCGGAGATGAGTGGGGAGGTCAGGGGAGAACACAATGATATCGTCTAGATATACTAAACATTCCGACCACTGCATACCCTCCATGACCACCTCCATGAGGCGCTCAAATGTGCTTGGCGCGTTGCAGAGCCCAAATGGCATCACCTGAAACTGATAGAGACCCCGGTATGTGGAAAAGGCTGTCTTCTCCTTATCCCGGGGATCCATTTCCACCTGCCAATATCCCGATGCCAGATCCAAAGTAGAGAACCATTTGGCCCCCGCCATGGAATCCAAGGAATCATCGATCCTCGGCAGCGGGTATGCATCCTTCCTGGTCAAGTCATTGACTCTGTGGTAGTCTACGCAGAAACGCATCCGCCCATCCTTTTTGCGTACCAGTACGACGGGGGAGGCCCATGGCCCATGGCTCCTTTCTATCACCCCCTGGGCTAACATGGCATCCACCTCGGCGTCCACTACCTCCCGGCGGTGAGGTGCCAACCTCCGTGGCGGCAACTTGACCGGCGCCGCTCCTCCGGTGTCGATCCTGTGGGAGACCAGGGTGGTGTGGCCCAACTCCCCGGCGGACAGTTGGAAGGAAGCCCGGCGGCGATGCAGCATGGCCTTGTCCTCTATTGGGGAGCCGGCCAGCAACTCCGTGCACCAGGCGCCTCCGTCCTCCGGGGGTCCCCCCTCTGGGGCGATCATCCTCACCGCCTCGCCGTGTTCCACCGCCGACGGCATCTCCACCCCATTGAGCATGGCTAACCCCATCCCCTCATAAAGGGTCACCGGCTCCTGTCCTGGGTTGAAGATCAGTATAGGCACCGTAGACTCGTCTGGGCTCACCAGTGTGTGCCCCACCCGGAATCCTCGACTCATTTCCACCCCGTCCAGCCCCTCGACCAGGCCTGTCCTACCGGGGGACCACTGTCCTTCGACCCTTCCCTCCACTATGATCTCCCGCTGGCCCGGCACTACCGCCGTACCACTACTGACAACCCGACACCTGGTGTCGCCGAAGTCCGCCCACAGCAGTCTTTTGCCAGCCAGATCCACGACCGCTTTCTCCTGTTGGACGAACTCGGCCCCTAGGATACCCTCCGCCCCGATATCCGCCACCAGGAAGCTGACGGGCCACTCTGCTCCTCCTCCCTCCAGCAGAGTCGTCACTTTACCTTCCACCTCAATGGGAGTCCCATCTGCCATCGTCAACCTACCCTTATGCGGCTGCAGTGCCCCCGGCGATCCCGCACCGTGCCACCACTTGGCCGACAACAAATTCACCGTAGCCCCGGTGTTCACCAGGAGCTGTATGCCCTTACCCCATAGCCCGCCTGTCAGCTCCAAGCCATTCCCTCTGCGCTCCTGGCGCCCGATCCATTCCTTTGGCCTTACCACAGAGGCCTCTTCTCGGCCGCCAGAAGAGACCCTCCCTAGTTTCCCGACACCTGATTCACCTCCGCGGACTTGTCCCCGGCCGCCGCCCTCTCCTTAGCCATCCTCGCCATAAACTGAGGGCAATTGCGCTTGAAATGTCCCTCGTCCCCGCACTCAAAGCATCCCCTCTGACGTGGGGGGGGGGGTCGGGGCCGGTTGGTGTTCTCCTGGAACCGAGCTTCCAGAGACGACATGAAGACATCCAGCTTGGTTCTAAGCCACTCCTCCATAGCCGGATCCGGCCCGCCGGTAGACCCCCCCGGAGGATCCTCCACCGATCTTACTCGACTACCCGATGTCTGGTTGTCGTCGAGAAAAGCCTGGCCCTCCACTGCCGTTTCCAGCGCATCCGACAACTTCCGCGGTCTAGTCTGGAAGATCCATGCTTTTAGCTGGGGGTCCCTGAGGCTCTCCAGGAACCGATGCTTCACCATTGTATCCTGGGTCGCCGCATCAGCCGCCGGATAGGCCAGCCTGGTCAGGCGTGCCACGTCATCCGCCAGATTATGTAGTGTCTCATTCTTCTGTCTATAGCGTGTCCTCCAGAGAGCCTTATAGCTCTCCACCTGGTTGGGAGGCTGAAACCTGTTAACCAGGGTGCCACGTAGCTTAGTGTAACCCCCCTCTTCAGAGGGGCTCACCAATGACAATAAGCGACGGGCTACCCCTGAGAGGCTAATGCCCAAAAACACTCCCGCCTCCTCGTCCGTCCACCTGTTGGCACGCACGCACAAGTCAAAGTGTGCCAGGAATTCGTCGAGGTTAGTAGTCCCATCGAATTTCCCCGGCATAACCGCCGGTTTCTCCACCTGTCTGGACACTGACCCCTCCCCCCTGACCCCTCCCCCCGGGCGGCGTATCACTATCCCTTCTTCGGACATATCGAGGAGGCTACTCCGTTTACCTGCCCCCAAGTACTCCTCCAACCGGGTCCCCGCCGACCCCGTTGTCCGTTTAGATGCCATCCTTAAATATATCGCGTAGCACGAGGGTTCGGACCAGCAACCGCCGGACACGCAACACCGCTGTCACCAATGTAATAAATAAGGATGGACACCGGATTCTGAGTTAACGACTTAAATACTTTTATTCATAGGCCACATCCCGGCCTGCCCTGTGGGCTTAGGTTCATCGACTGATTATCGCTCCAACTCGTGCGGCGGCAGCTAGCTCCCTTCAGCGTTTCTGGCGGCAACCCTACTCCCAGTCAGATCCCGGCGTCTCGGCTGCTACTAGCCCCTGCTGCTTCACCGTGCGTCTTGTCGGCTCCACCTCCAGTCTTTTCAACCCCCCCGACTCCTCCAGAACTCCCCCTTATATACCCCCCTGATGTCCCGGTGACGTCACACTACCAAATACGGGTGTAGCCTGCTGACTGCGGCGCCACCCGGCGTCGGCCGCTCCAACTAACGTCTGGCCCCTCCGCCGGACTCACCCGTCTCCTCCCCGTGTAGTACACCGAAGCCGACTCCATTACAATATATATAGGCCCCACTCATAGTTTCACCTAATGTATCAATTCTCTGCTATATAAGAGGGAATTCTGGTGATGGAACCATTCTTCAAGGATTTCAGAACTGAGAGAAAATCCTCTCCTTGTCCAGTTGCACTTGGTTTTGGTCCAGGTTCTGACAGTCTTTTGTGTCTGATCTGTTTTGTGTCAATATCAATTGTACATTTGAATCCACTCTTCAACTTATTTTGAATTTGGACACGAGTTATGCCAAAATGATTGGACTTGTATAGTTCCTGTCCACTTGATTCCTCCATATTGAGAAAGCATCATGATTGTGACTCTCAATGAAGTGGTGTAGCAAATCTGTGACATTCTCTTCTGAATATGTACAGTAATAGCATCTATATGCTGCCATGCCTCTAGTAGAAAAGGTCAGTTGAGTGAATAATAAATGCTTAGGCCTAATGCCATTTTGACAGCAAAGGTCACATTTATGCCGATTATATTTCATGATTCCTCAGGTTTGCACCACACACATAGATTAGAGGCAACAGAAAAGATAAGACTTAGATCCTTTAAGTTGGACTAGTGAACCCCTTTTCAGACTTGTACTGGAGGCCATTTCTCAATGTACCCGTTACTACGACTGCATACAGCCAATACGATTTAAAAATACCAAGAATAAGCCAGGCTATCGTAGGAACTGCCCTACGACTGCTCACTATGATTAGCAGCTATGCAATAATTACATAAGGTTTAGTAGGGCAGTCGTACTGGTGCAGACATTAGGGACTACTAGTTCATGGTGCTGTTAAGGCCAAATTATTAGGTTCTCACTACGATTTTAAGGACAGCAGTTGTAGTGTGTTAGGAAATGGCCTCCTGGCAATGTCATTAGGGGCTTGCCTTGACTGAGTTCCATGAGACAGAGCTACGGTATCCAGCAGGGCATTTCTCAACAATGCTAGATACCAATCGCACTGTTGAGAAATGCCCTCCTGAGCTGATAGTGGCCATACCATATACGTCTTTATATACGACCATATAGGCATATTAAAATGCCTACAACTACTAATTGTTACTAGTACAAGCTACACACGATTCTCGACTCGAGAGAATTAAAGATATATATCCTGCCTCTAAGAGACTAAGTTCAACATGTGTAGGCCTACATGAATTTGATCAAACTCCAAGCTCTGTTCCCCGGGGCTCTGTTCAGTACCAACTTTGTCAGTCTTTGAAAGTTTAATAGGCCGTTAGCGCCCCCGGGAACCACGCCCCTCTCCGACGCTGTAATTAAGGACGCACGTATCGTCTCTACCCAATGCTGTCGCCTAGCAACAAGCCTAGTGACGTGACGTTGTCTGGTGACCTCGCAAGGGTTACGTCACGACACGTCCGGGGACACGTCATACTTGCTGCAGTCTTCACGTCACGGCTTTGAATGACGACAAGATCGCAAGAAAAGCTGTGAATCATCCTTTAGATTTGTCAGATCTTAATGTCAGGTTTGACAACTGAAAGTCAAGTCGTGTCCAAGATAACAAGTGCGAGAAAGCCACAATTTATCTTGCAATGGAGGTGAAAACTGTTATCTACTGCTGGACGATATTAGTGACGTTGTCATTGATCCAATTCTGTGAGTGCACATTTGATTTAAATCCACATCAAATACAATACATCGCCGACCATATGTCAGATGATGAATGCACGGATCTTCTAGAGGAATTAAATAAGCGCAAAATGAGACTGGAACAACATAGATCAGCAAAGAGACAGAAGAGGCAAGTGGGGAAATCTGAAAATGAAGATGGGGTGAAATCTGAGTCCTCACCGCCGTCATGCATTAAAGAACTCACAAGTTGGAACATCAATGACGGAAAGAGGCACACTTTCTATGGAATTGCAGCTTCACTAACGCGCATAAAACGTCCAGATCTCTCCCACAAACTAAGCAGGATGGTTTACAAGGAAAAGGCAGATGCAGTGAGGCGAACATTTCTCAATGATCCATTCAAAAAGGAGATCCACACGGGGTCGCCACTGTTGGTCGAGGCACCGCCTGCAGCGGAGCCTACCCCACACTACACTGAGCCTGTCGTTTGGACAAGCTACCATACATCTAGTGCCATCTTTACTGTTGTATTTCTCATTGGTTTGATAACCTGCTGTGTTAGGCGTTGTTGCCCTAAGTGTTCTCTGTGTTGTGACAAGGCTTGTGGGAAAATCCGGAGTGCACTTTATACACACATTGTTGGCATTGACATTCCAAGTTTGGAGAAAAGTCAAAGCAAGATTTCACTCAAAAAGGAAAGCAAGATTTCAGTGAAAATGCAGAGTCAGGGATCCCTAAGAGAGGAAAATAAATGTTTATTGAAAGAAGAGAGCCATTCCAACATGGCTGATGACATTATTCAAGGTTCTAGGAATAATAACATTTTAGTTTCCCCTTCAGAAAGTTCAACAGATTCTGATGCTGAGAGCAGGCTTCTTGCATAAATTGTGGGGGGGGGGGGGGGTCTGGGGAGAGGGGGATGGAGGCAAAATCATGCATCTTTAGATATGTTTAATAATCAACAGTAGGTCTATGAACATGTAAATAGCTCATATGGGACATGTAGGCCTACTGATAGGTGTGACCTATAGATGGATCTTGATTTGTTATAATAAAGATACCAGTGTGGTACGGTATGTAATTATCTAAATATACCTGTATGATATAGTATATTATAGTCAGTTACTATCTAACTTTAATGCACTCAGGTGATGATTGTGCATGCTTTTGCTAAACTTAAATCTCAATAGATCTACCAATAGGCCTTTGAGAATGGCATGATCTCGTAGGCCTAAAAAACATTGTGTTTAGGTAAAGTTACCTAGCGGGTACCCTGATTTTTTGGCCCAACCCTAACTTTCTTTATAATATACTAGGTCTTCTGCAGTAAAAAGATCAGATTTTGGCATGTATTGAGGCAGACTTTTTTTTTAATGTCATGCAAATGCAGAGACGGGCTCAGAAATATTCTTTAAAAAATTCCTACTGGTACCTACACACCCTAATTCATTTTCGACCCCATTACCTGAGTGCAACACTATAAATTATAGGCCTTAGGTTTCTTGTTGACCTCATGGTAGCCTACCAAGGTACAGCTAATTTAGATTAACTCAATCTGGTATTATATGTGCACCTATGGGAATGTACCAACTCTGCATATAGGATTGGCATGATGTGAGAACTCAGCACAGACTTCCCACTTGGCATAAAAACGTTTTTAACGTTAACAAAACGTTTTTATTGGTTTCCCTATTGGTTATTTGGTTGATAATTGGTTGAAAAACGTTTAAAAACGTGTTTTTTTTTTTGCCAAGTGGGTTGTTATAAGCATGGTCTATCCCATCATGAATGTTCATTTATCATGCTGAGCATTTACAGCCAGCATGATGCGGCCATGAAGGATACGTCTTACAATTCTGTAAGTTGCAACTTATATGGATCAGTGAAAACGTTTCTGGAGAAACTAGGAGTCGAACCCAGGACCCTCCAACTTGCAAGCGGAAGCCCTACCACTGAGCTACTTCCCCGTCTGCAACTTATATAATTAGGTTTTATGGTACTCGCCAAGAGCGAATTTGGCGTATCATATAACCGAAGGGACTCAACTCTATATAGCATCATGCAGTCCTTTTATTGAAATGATACATGTCTTGGCCTGGATTTAGGCTAGGACCTTTTTTTCTCAATGAGTAAACACCAATGCTGTACAGATATGGTCAAGGAGGACCAATGAACAGAAACTACAAGAAGTATACACATTACTCAAGACACAACTGTGTACTATTAGCCTATGAATGTATTGCCATAAAATCTTCATACAAACGCCACATAAAATATATAATGTATCATAGACCTGGAATATTGACATCATTATATAATCTGTGTCAGTCCTAGAATGTTACAAACAATACCACAGCTAGAGTAAGATAAAATGCCACTTACCTAGACCCATAGGTAAATTAGACGTGCAGATCATGATAACGATTATACATGATAGCAACATTATCACTCCTCCTAGTGCACTGATATAACCACCAATATGCTGCAGAGGTACACTCCTAAGCCTTTTGTATAGGCTGATATCCAGTGATTAAGCAGTTTCTGAGGGTTTCAAAGGCAGATGAGATCAAACATCTTCAAACAGCAGCTGTTGTAAAGTATTCCATGTTCAAAAGGGCTCCTGACGTGGCCTGATATCTGCTGGTGGTTCAGAGGTCTTCTCCAGCCTGTCTATGGATGGTGTAAGTGTGGGACTGGGGTCACCTTAGCTCTGTTCACATTGTTACTCTGTATGCCCGATGGTGGTGTGGCTGTCACTGTGGAACTGACCTTAGCTCTGTTCACGTTGTCACTATATAGGCACGATGGTGGTGTGGCTATGAGACTGGGGTCACCTTAGCTCTGTTCACATTGTCACTATATATGCACGATTGTATTGCGACTGTGGCTATGAGACTGGGGTCACCTTAGCTCTGTTCACATTGTCACTATATATGCACGAGTTGCATGGCTAAGGAACTGCGATCACCTTAATTAGCTCTGTTCATATTGTAAACATATATGCACGATGATGGTGTGGCTATGGGGCTGAGTCATGTTAGCTCTGTTCATATTGTGACTATATATGCACAATGGTGGTGTGGCTATGAGACTGTGGTCACCTTAGCTCTGTTCACATTGTCACTATATATGCACGATTGTATTGCGACTGTGGCTATGAGACTGGGGTCACCTTAGCTCTGTTCACATTGTCACTATATATGCACGATAGTGGCATGGCTAAGGAACTGCGATCACCTTAATTAGCTCTGTTCATATTGTAAACATATATGCACGATGATGGTGTGGCTATGGGGCTGAGTCACGTTAGCTCTGTTCATATTGTGACTATATATGCACAATGGTGGTGTGGCTATGAGACTGTGGTCACGTTAGCTCTGTTCACATTGTCTCTATATATGCACGATGATATTGTGACTGTGGCTATGAGACTGGGGTCACCTTAGCTCTGTTCACATTTTCACTATATATGCACGACACTGGCATGGCTAAGGAACTGAGATCACCTTAATTAGCTCTGTTCATATTGTTAACATATATGCACGATGATGGTGTGGCTATGGGGCTGAGTCACCTTAGCTCTGTTCATATTGTCACTATATATGCACAATGGTATTGTGACTGTGGCTATGAGACTGGGGTCACGTTAGCTCTGTTCACATTGTCACTATGTATGCACGATGGTGGTGTGGCTATAAGACTGGTCACCTTAGCTCTGTTCACATTGTCACTACATATGCAGGATGGTGGCGTGACTATGGGACTTATCTCTATAGTAAGATAAGCTTTGAAAGTTAACTTGGTGGCCCAGATTTGTAGCATTTCAGACGGGGATATTTTTTTCTTTTTATTACAAGTGTAGCCTATCCAACTTTATTCACATAGCATTGGGGTTTATATGGCTCAGTTACCTCCATTGTTGCCGATAACGGATATGTTTTTTTCCACGCAGGCCAAAAAACATTTTGGCAACACTTCGCATCTTACACAGGCCATTTCCCTCTCACGCAGGCCATATAATAAAGATATTTTAAGCTACCTTATAAATTTCATTATAGCTTGTTTAATACTGTGCAAAAACGTAAAATAAAAATAAAAATAGCTAATATAAGATGATTTTACAAATATGACCTTATCTTCAATTCTAATTGGTCGATTTCACTATTAGGAAGCTGAGACCATTGCAGTCCATTCTGGCCTCCATGCTAAGGCCCTACGCCGGCCATTAGGACTATGCACCGGGAAAAGCGTCATTTTGGCAACACTGGGCCTCTACCTTATTATATTATATAGTATTGATATCAGTAAGTTATTCAGACATTATGAGGGCTAACCAATTCCAGTATGAACGTGGCACATTGGAGACAAGCACTGGAGGACACTTGTCTCCATGTACACTAACCTCCAGTACTAGACTTGCCGCAGGCTGATTGCTATGCATGAATAATCATTATCAGACTCTTTATATATTTGCCTTCCTGTTGTGATATTTCCTTCTTGACCCGAGAAGCTGTTTTCATGTTGTTGAGGTTAAGTAGAGTGTAGGTGATGTAAAGAGAGCAGTGGAAAAAGGAATCAAGCAGAAGTGATGTAAAGACAATTATGTTATGATCTGTTGAAATGTCCTAATAAAATTGAAATAGAAGATGAGAAGTGTTGTTAGTCCCTGTGCTTCTACAACTTCAATTACACATTTGACTTAAATAAAGACCAATCATGTGTCAGATAGTCATTAGACACATTAATTTTGAACCTTGACTAAAGGATGGGTGGGCACCAACCGTAATCCGACTTCATCCTTCTGAGATACGGTACCACCAAAACCATCAATCACCCTATAAACGTCCATTAGTTCAATGATGTTTAAGTAAAACATAACTTATATCAGAGATCTCTCTATTAACGCGATGCCTTCATCACCAATCACCGTATCTGCTAACCATCTCAGCTATCTTTGAAACTTGATTTGCATATTTCCTAAGGCCCTTTATCAATGTTAATGCACTTTTATATGTACAACAATGAGGCAGATGTACATAAAACTGCCACACACTGATCACCATGTGCACACATTAATTACCTGCAAATTTATTCACAACTGCCTTCTATCAACTCCCCAAAGTAACTCTTTACAGTCCATATAATGATGCCTCCAAGCTTATGTTAGTTTGTTGTATAGAGTAGGAAATATGAACATAGTCCCACTGTTTCCACCTTATATCATGGTTGACGATACCTGAATGTAGCTATTAGGCATTTTGTGTTGCTGGTCAGGCTAGCATTTGTGGAATTGGCAAATTGACCTATACTACTGCACAATCTTTACAGGGCTAGACACGCAATTCCAACTTAGTCATTTCTTCTCCTTATCTTTATAGTAAGGAGTAAACGAAAAGCCTTATCTCTCACACAGAAGTGAACAAATACAGGCTGAGTTAGGACGTGCTTTCACCTTAATGATCAATGCCCAGTGTGCCATGTGAACAGGTAGCATTAAGGCATGGAAAACTCATTTTTCGTTTCTGTCTTCTCCCTTTTTTGTAGAAAGGTAAATTAGTGTCCTGCTGGATATGATATTTACCTTAATCTGGTTAATGGTCCGTAATCAAAGCTCTGCCGTCTGGCCATAGTCTAAATTTCACCTGATATGAAATCTGATTCGATAATTGAAAGAGCGCAACCTCTAAGACTTAATTAACCAACGGTCCTGTTTGAGCGCCAGGATACAGCAAGTTTAAATTCAACAATTACCCAATGCTTTTGACTTCCAACAGGTATGTTAATTCCTAGTTAACTACTCGTACTTAGAGGTACTGGGTGGAGGAAAGGGAAAATCTTCCATATACTAAAACGACATCCTTGACAATATTGACCAAATCTAGACATCAATACCATGTCTGATAACACAAACAGCTGTTCTAACACTGGCAAAGTCCTCCTATTAGGGGAAGGTTGCCTAATTTGGACCCCCTAAGAACCTATTCCTGTGCAGTGGTTATTTCTATGAATTTGAATGTAAAATTTATAAACTTTGTGAGGGTACCTTATAGCTTTCTAGTGATAGCATAAAAATCTAGGAATTTGAATTTCTCTGTAGTCATGGTGTGCATTTAAAATTGGAAGCCCAATGGGCCAATTTCGGGAACCAGGTGCCTAAATTGGACCAATTGGTATCCTAAATTGGACCAGTGTGCATTATTGTTCTCTATTTCCTCATATTTTCCTTAAGAAGATCAAGAGGTCTAAAAAATATTTTTCAGAAAATGTCCATAAAATTAGCCAAAAATTATGTTTTTTGGAAGTTATTGGACAATTCATTGATATTGCCTAAGAAATGGCAGCATTGGGACCGAGTTCCTATTACTGACACTAGAGGAAACAAGGGTCGTCCAAGTTAGGAGCCAGTCCAAATTAGGCAACTTTCCTCTAATAGGGACCGCAAAGCTCGCAATTCTCACCATTTTATCCAGGTCTTACACATAGATTAGGCCTACCAGTGACGATTCTAGCCAAGGATATCAATATCATTACAAGAAGAGTTATTTATTGGAAATTTCGGGACAATTTCTGAGGGCTGCATGGCAAAACTTAGATACCCCCCCCCTCCTAAGAATAGCTGTGAGATGCATAGCAGTGAGTAATTGATTTGCTCATAATTTTATTTAGTTTTGACCCCCCCCCCCAGTGTGAAGTTTTAATGGTGTTTGATCCCTCAAAAAGAGAAAATTTTCACCCCCCCCTAAACCCCCCCCTGGCAATAAATGACTCATCCCCAACCTGTAATGTGCACCCTCAGGTCAGAAAAGTCTTATATAAGACGCAGCAAGGGGCATCCTAGTGTACAGACTGCACCTCATACATTAGGATTTATATTCAAGAATTTTTTGGCATCCAATGGATTCCTTGCTGGAAAAGTGAGGCGAGTGAAAAAAAATTCATTTAAAGTTTTTTTACCCAACATCACAAAGAGAAAACTTGTAGAAACTGAAGTGAGCGGAATTCGTATACAAGATCCCCCCCCCCCAAAAAAAAAAAAAAAAAAGAAAGAAATTGTATTTCCGAAAATATGGAGAGGGTGATCCGTAGACCAACTTATTTTTTTTTGGTGTGGCCCTATATCACATATCATTGCAGGTTGCTCAGTAACCAAACAATGTTAACAGTGCTTGTTGTGACATTAACAGTATGGTGTGTTTACTACTATCATCTTCTGTAACTGCAGGATTTCTGAGGTCTTTTGATGTTTAATAGTCAATTGCACTGAAAAGGATCTGAGGAATACTTAACCTTTCAAGAGGTCCCATAGTTCTTTATAGTGCCTTGTGTCGCAAAAGAAAATCTTCATGGTGCACAAAATCAAAATACAAAATAACCCTCCAGCTAATACCCAAATCTCAGGGGCTACATCAATCCATTATTGATTGCTTTCCACAGTCTTGGCACGATGTACCAATTTATAGCACTATAGCTAAACTTTGAGGAGCTGCGTTGGTGCAACAGAACTGGCCAACTTGATGACAAAGTAACGTGGATACATATATGCTAGCATCCTGTGGCCTCTAAAGAGTTTACCGACTAGAGGCGGCAGACATGTGGACAGGCAGGGTTTAAGAGGGATTTGATGGTGTAGTCGAGGGGTAATATCATATTACCTAGGTGTATGGTAATATTGACCAAAAATCATAATATCTGTACGATTTCCTGTGTCTGGAGATATGGAGGCTCTGACATAGGATCTATAATTAACTATCTACTACAGATAATGTTATCGGAAACGCTGATCGATAGCAATAGATGCCAATCTTTAACCAGCAGTGGCATAGTGGGCATTGAATCTCTGTCCAACATGGTAGGAAGCCATGATATGAGTGATTTAGAGCACTACTTTTCTACTGTGTATGTTGAAATAACTTAAAATATGTGAATTGAGATAGATTGATTATAGTTATAATGTTATCTCGACCTGCATTCCCATTGATGCTATGAGAGTCTTCTCTGATATAGACATACTTCTCTTCCTGTTATATTTGTCTTGTGTGTTGGCCAACCTGAAAAGCTTACATGTATGATGTTTCTTGTGCCAAATAAAACTGGTTAAACTAAAAAAAAAGAACAACTCATATACAATAATAGCTGTAGCTGGCAGGCAGTGACAGCAGGCAGACCAGGAGGATATTGTTCAAGACCCTACTGAAGCCCATGGCCCTTACGAATTGGAAAATCTTAAATAGTAGCAGGCAATTACATGCTGACATTGCCATTTCTTAAAATCGACATGTGACATGGGTCTTACTGACAAGAGGCAACAAATTGACATGACATGGGTGCTGTTTTGAATGCGACATGTGACATGTTCTTAGATGTGACATGGAACAATTGGATTTCAATAACATGTGACGTGAGCGTTTCTTATTCAAAATCGACTTGTGACATCCAGAGTCCACCACCCTGCTTCTGTCAGCATTAGATAGACTTGGGTATAGACATGTGCAGGATAATGTAGGGCGAAACTGGCATTTTGAGTCTGAATACCATTTGAGGCTGTCCAGTCGTAGAATGTTGTACAGTGTCCTTTCTGAACACGAGGTTAATCACCTGATGTGTGGGAGATCTCACTGATGTGTGGGAGATCTCACTGGTATGTGGGAGATCTCACTGGTATGTGGGAGATCTCACTGGTGACCTTTGTGGGCATGGTGTCAAGGTCACTGGGTGGGTGGAGTGGGGTTCACTGTGTGTATGATTGTTTTTAGTAATGTTGCCAGCTTAATTTTTATGAGAGCATTGGGTAATTTGGGATCTTAGTAGGATGTTCTCCACCACTTTGTCATACTAGTGATTGTGCATGATCAAGTTGTCATATGAGAAATATAAGACTAGTGGTATATAGTGTAAATACATTAAGCTCTCATAAAATAGTGTTATTTCCAGTTGTCACTGGTTTATTCAGCTTTAGGCAACATGTAAGAAATATCAATCATACAGTAGTTAGTATGTAGGTAATTTGTGCATACAGTAAATATACAGTAAGTTATAAAGTATAATGTTCTGTTCCACTCCACCTGTGAGGTAATAATAATACAATGTCCAGCATAGTTCTAGGTGGGTTCCCACACCTAGCTCCTGACCTGCTGCTTAGAGGAATAATGTAATAATGAATAACTTTACCCTCTGGTGGAAGTCTTGAGGAAGATACCCTCTGGCCACTAATGATAGAAACCAATGCCTGTCTAGCATAGTTTCACCATAGTGCAGTGGTATAGCAGGTAGCAGGAGATGACTGGAGATGTTACCTCTAGAGCGGTTCTTGGTGTTCTGATTTCTAGGAGGTGCAGCCAGGCTATTTGTAGCAAATCTTGGCAAAGCACCTCAGACTGACTGGGGCCAGTGGCATCTGCCTAACTCTGCAATTGTTTGAGGGGAGGCTTTCATGTGTCACTGGGTGCACAAAGGACCCCCATGGGCGCCGCTGTGTCCCCCATTGTCTTGGTCGGTTCTGTAACTTCAAACCCCCATATCTCGGAAGTTTACGCCGTTACAACTGCCATTTTGCGCATGCGCGGAGTTGAATATGCCAAGTTTAAACTGCCCGCTTGATAGGCGCGTAACTCGCGCTGGTTTGTCTGTAGTGCACTCGGAGGTCGATTCAGTCTCCCTAGCATAACTTCCTTAATAATGGGAGTTACGCCTTGATCTTGGGCTCATTTTGACCGTCCAATTATGGGCTTTCCATAACTGCCATATTTGACCTAGCTTGCTCAGGAGCGACGCTAGAGCGACCGGACGGTTATGGCGTCGTGCTTATGTAACCCATTGTTCAGTTATTAGAGTGCTCAGACACTCATGACGGCGTCAGCGGTGCTCAGGCACCCGTGACGGCCGGTTGCATTCACTTACAACTTATTAGTTTGTGCACTGAACCATGAGGTCGCACACTGAGACCCTCATTTTTATTATATTGTGCAGTGAACCATTAGGTCGGAGCCTTTGATGTCATAAAGTGTGTTGTAACTGACCTGGCTGGTGTGCAGTGGGGCATGAACGCTCTTATACAAAGTTTGAGCGCTCTTATAGCTCTTAGAACCAACCTATGTATTAATTTCATAGATATTCTTTGATTAATACAATAATATGTTAGAATTTATGGAATAATAAAATGGTATATCATAGTAGTGTCGCCTAATATGCCCATATTAAGGAAACACTGCTGCAATTCAAAATTTTTCTGTCCCCCCCTCGGAGGGGTCTGAAAATTGTCTGTCCCCCCTCGGAGGGGTCTGAAATTTTCCATCTCCCCCTTTTATTCTTCAGTGGTGCGCGGACTTTTCCACTCAAAAGGGGCGAGATTTTTTTGATCCCCCCAAGAGGGGTCTGAAATTTTTTTGTCCCCCGCTAAAAGGGTTCTGATTTTTTTTTGTCCCCCCCAACCCACCAACCCCCCCCCCGTTGTTAAAAAATGACCACTCCCTTATGGTACCGTAGTGGCTCGTTTAAGTGCCTGGGTCTCAAATAAGCACCGGTCTCGAATAAGCGCCGGGGATACAATGACATTGAAATCGATCTTAAGCACTAAAAACAGTATACAAATAAGCGCCGGTCTCAAATAAGGGCCGGGGGTACAAGGGTATTGAAATTAATGAGCGCCCGGGTGCTTAAACGGCCATTACGGTATGTTCAAAAATATTTTCCCCATATACTAAAAATTATATGCGACCACATACAGTTCCCTTTGAGCAGCTATCTTGAATCCTGGCAGCTCTACAGCAATGTAAAGCTGGTAAAAAGTCATAAGAAAATGACAAAGAAACTTTTATCCCTTCTATCATAATGAAAGATCAGAGCAGGGCGCCAGTGTAGGTATTCCCATACCCTTTGTGTGATACTAAATAACTTGAGACTCAGGGAAACCACAAATATCTCATATGATTTTAGTGAAGTAGCCATGTTACCTCCATGGGCATATTAGATGCCTTTCCCCTAAACCACCGATGAAGAAATACAACAAAGAAACAATCACACAAACAACAACAACAACAACAACAACAAGCACATACACAAACAACGACGATCTATATAGACCGGAAATCCATGGGAAGTCCATCTGAACTATTTTTGCTATTCCTTGATAAGTGAAAAGGGCACATTGGGCAGAGGGTCTTTGCAGGATTCTTGGTAAGACGCGCCCTCATCGGCTCATATCTCACCTTCAAGCCTCCCACACCTGCCACTATGAATAAGACATGGGGGGTGCAGCCCCTTGGTAAAAATAGCAGTGGTAAAGATATGGGGCTAATTAACTTTAAAATGAATTCGGTTCATTGAAAAGTCCAAGATGAAAAAAGTTTTAGCTTCAGAGTCATTGAAATGTGAAATAAACAGTTGCATCATACATGACTTCTTCATGACAAAAGACATGGTTTTCTGTATAAAACATCTCATGGTGACACAATGTCGTTATACAAAGCTTGACCTAAAACAGTTCTATATCAATGCCTATACAGTGGGGTCTATGTTAAGGATAAGTTGGAGGAGGGGGTGGGAATCCCACTTCCCTGTTATCTTCTCCTGGCCACTTTGTTCTTATAGGTCTCAACAATGGCTTAGGAAATCAATATCGCCAGACTTTGTCAAGGATTTATAGCTACGTGTAGGAATAAATTGATTCTCATAAGGATATTCAAATACATACTGAATCAAATTGCCAAACTCAGTATGAATTTAGAAATACTTATAACCAAGTCTTGGTGTAAGGATGATAAATTCAAAGGCACTTGGCAGTTGCCACATTCTTTCGGTATCAAGCAGATATGACACATTGATTATCTATCATGAGTATGTTTCCAAAATCATCCTATTGATTTGTCGATTATACTAAAATAAGAAATTTTGGAGTTGCTGAATGTTCTCTGAACATATATGTATTATTTAGCGGAGACCAACAGTATCCGGCTTCTTTAAAAGACACAAAAGATGAAAATAAATAAGTGACATCGATCAAGTAAGGTACAAGAGTCTCCTTTGTCTCACGGTGGCTCCAATGTACATCCTTCAGATAATGCGTGGAAGAACTAAAAGAGACGATATCTATTTGTAAATCTTACCTCAGCAGAGAGAATCGATGCCCTCCATTCGTGAACATTTCTTATCTGAACCAGAAACCTGCTGGATGTCTAATCCTACCACAAGTTATAGCTACCTGTGTGTTCATGGATATTGAGAATAAGAGGAATAGTTACAAAGTAACCCACGATTAGGTGAGTTATTCTAGTATTTCCATTTCATTATATTAGTATTCTTTATTATGACGATGGTTTTTGTGCTAGTGAATGCAGGCCTTAATATGTTTGGGCTAAGGTGTATAGGGAAATGGTGGAGAGATGGATATGTGCTGAAAGTTAACTATCTATGCCAGGATGTGAAGGGGACACCTATAATTAAATGATCACAGCATGGGACGATTTTCATCTTGTGCCAAGCAATGGATAACACATAAGCAAATATAAGTTTTGATACTTACAATAATAGTCTTAAACATAACTTTCATGTTGCCTTTAAATAAAATCAATCAACCAGTCGCGCCTTATATGTGGGGAATAGGTAAAAAGCCTAGGTACCCAGGCTACTGTATCTACATATATCAAATATGAAATATTCTGGATGGTGATTTGGTTTTGTGTCAGAGCTACTAAGTATGAGAGCAAACAGCACACTTGGTCATTTCGATGAAATTCAACAGCCTGCAGCATTGGTTCTGGAGGGGGGGGGGGTGACCGAGTGTTACCTAATACAATTTTTGAAGAAAGAAAAAACTTACAAAAAAAAACCCACAAAAAAGCCCCTACCGTTTTACTTAATCTACAGATGCGGCAATCAGGGCTAAGGTCGACGCTCTTTATCAAGCTATTGATGCATAGATCTATAACCTTTCACGAGCGTCATTACGTGTTAAATTAAGTGTCAAATGAATGCGGTTGTATAACACATGCTGGTTATCAGCAAAAGACACACACTCAAAAACACACTCAGATAAACATGCATACATGTAGGCCTATGTAATGGAGAGGGCAAATGGATATAACATGTTTAGCACTAATTGCTACTCCCAAATGGTTTAGGGTCTCTTGGCTGTAATATAATCATATATAAACCTCCCTTTTTTCAGGATGAATCTTGTTGTTCTTACCCTTGTCAGTTTGACAACATTGCTTGTACCCTGCTCTGCAGACCCACAACCATGCACGGGACTGTTCTGTAAAGGTAGGTATGTTGGCTAAAGAAAAAAACCTGTTTTAAACCTTTTTCTTGCCATCTTGTTATTAGCCTTGACCCCCCACCCTGCAACCCATGTTTGATGAAAAGCTAAAAATACGACTGCATCGATATATCCAATCCTGAAAAGCTAGAATTCAAGCTGTAAGCGGTTCTGGTACATTCAGAATTCAAAATGTCACGAAATAAACCTGGTCAATGCCTATCAATATATATTGAAAATTTGTTCTCTTCACATCCAAAGCTCCCAGTGAGAGGAAGAAACATTCGCAGCCTGGTAGCACTAATAGAGGTGATGGATATAAAGGAGGTAAAAGAAGAAAACAGTATATCATACTACATCAACAAAATAATGGTAACTGTCAGCTAATTGTCTTTGTTGTATTCAATATATTTTTGCATGATTATACTGATAGATTTATCAGTCATCTGCTAAAAACGTGCATTTCAATGTTTCCTTTCATGAGGTCCCAGGGCTATATGCATGTGTAGGACTTAAAGCATTGAGCTCATCTAAATCGGCAACAAAGTGTCCTTTGGACACAAATTGCTTCAGCATACCAACACGGTCACTGATAGTTCTAAAACAATACCGACGCCTAAGTCATCATACTACATTTTACTTCTTTTTTGCATTGTAAAGCCCAAATTCTGATAAGGACTCTTCTGCATCATTTTGGGTTTTCCCTTCTCCTCGAGCAAACATACAGCTAGACCTACAAGTGTTTTGAATTACCCGATTAAATTGTAGATATTTGGTGTGAGCGATTAGAGCCTCCTGAACATGGCCAGCTCCTGCCTATTACCAAGTACAGGTTCCAGCCTGGTGAGAGTATAACCTACAAGTGTACACTGGAGCACAGACGGTTTGGTCTTGCACACAGGACGTGCAGGAATGATGGAACCTGGAGTGGTAAACCAGCATACTGCAGGGGTATGTCCATCTTTTGTTTCATGTGAATAACAATTCTCTATAGACATAATGTTGACGGCCTGGTCACCAAAGCCGCAGTGGCATATTAATTATATTCTGGTGGTGGAACTTGGATTTTTAGCCTGACCCCAAATTCTCTGATATACGTTTTTTTTTGTTGATTATTCATCTATGGGGTCTCTGTGACCATATCCACAATGATGTGTTTGCGGTGGGTTTGGGGAAATTGAGATATTCAAGATGGCCACCAGAATTCAATCAAAATCTTGAAAAGTGCATATTCTAATCCACCCTGTATTTGGCAGCCATTTTGAATTATTAATAAGTTCTACCCTGCATAATGCTATAGAATGTCGAAGAAAAATGAATATCTCTGCTTCAAATCAACATAGAAACACAAAGAAAAGTACTAAAAGTACATTTTTGAGACTCAGGAATCCATTCATGTCATTTAGAACCATGAACATGGCAGTCATTATTATCAATGAGTTCTGCCTTTCATAATGCTATAGAAATGTTGAAAAGGGAATAGCCCCACTTATAATTAACATAGAAACACAAAATAAAGTATATTTCTGAGATCTGGGAATCCATTCATGCCATTTAGAACCATACCTGTGTATACGGCAGCCATTTTGAATTATCAATAATACTATACAAGTATTGAAAAGGTTGTCTCTATTATTTCAAATCTACTTTAAGACACAGATCAAAGTTCAAAAAGTACATTTCTCAGGTCAGAGGAAATATTTATGCTAGTTGGAATTTAGTCTGTGGTAGCCCCGACCTTAATTGATTATGTGTTATGCCCTGTGTAATGAGAGGAGATTATTCCAATGTTTGCACTAATCAAGGTTCATGTATGAAATGCCTGATGATATCAGAAAAGACTTCATGAAGGGGCAGCATATTATGTATCACATTGCATATATATAATAGCATATGGAGTGACATGGCTGTAGATCTATGGCACCTGAGGTTTCGATACAGACTAGAAAGGATCCTTGGTGCTACTCTGAGACCTAAAGGAAATGTGGAACAAAGCAACTTCCGAAATTCAGCATAGGAAAATTTCAAGAATCAAATCAGACTCAAAAGACAAACATGTGCTACAAGACAAATTTGAATCACGTATCAACCCTTTTAACATTAAGCAATAAAAATAAAAATGTGTATGACACTGAAATGATATATGGCAGAGCTATGGGTCTTCAGTGTTTATGACACAAAGACATTGATGGCACATAGACTAGCTCCCCAGTCTCTATCCATGTTTGATGATCAGGGAAACACAAGAGAGGAAACCCAAAATAGTCCTGAGGAATGCTCTGAAAGTAGATTAGGGTAATCAATAACTGATTGATTACAAATCAAATAGTGTCATACAACATTATATATGTGTCCTCAACTATCAACTTTGGAAATTATAGGTTTCTCTCTGGGAATATGGGTAAAAGTGTAATTGTCGTCTGCTCAGGCCCAGGTGAATGGATTAAGTAGTGGTCACTAACCACACAGCTAAGCTTGGAGGACTCTCTGTTACATTGAATGATATGGTGTCTAAAATGCTATGATAATTTAAAATCTCAGCATGAATGGATTCATATGAATCATAAGTTTAGTACTTTGAAGGAATTTTGACATTATAACTAATTCTATAACATTTCATGAAGGACTTAACGATTGGACCATCCTACCACTAAGAGGCCCCTATTTCCGGACAGCCTGCGATATTTAGATAAATACTCACTTGATTTTGCGATACAGCTTGTATGTTTGTTATATTACACCTGTCTACCATTTAGATTCAGTTACATATCACCAACAGCTTCAATTAATTCATGAATGACCAATATTGCATGGACAGCAATATGTTAGTCATCAGATCTGAAAGATTGTGTTGAGGCCCATAACCCCCCCCCCATTTATACAACCCAGAAATGATGTGTTTTGTACCCAAGGATAGTTTACATGTACATGATCTTGTAGGATGTTAAATTCCAGAGAAAATCTTATTATTTCACAATTCATCTAATGGATAATTTTACTATCCGGAATTAGGGGCCTGTGTCCGGAATTAGGGGCCATTGTGACAGATTTTAAGACCCATAATTCACAATGAAATATCATACCTATTGGAAAACCATTCTAGTGCATGTTAGAATGGATAGGTACCCTTAACATGTCAGAAGATGGGGCTAAGCAGGCATTCAGACTGGTCGAAATCAACAAACAGCCACTAACTGTCCGGAAATTGGGTCATTTACTCTACTACTCTTCCCCCACCAAAGATAGCACTCACTGTAAGTAACAAGAAGTAGTAAACCTGATTGTACAAGACATAATAGCTCATTTATATAAAGATGATCTGTTCTCTAAGCTAGTTCTCAGAGGAATTGAACCGTGAAGGCATGTGATACATGAATGGTCATTTGAGGTGCCCCCTAGTTACACACACTACCAACTACACACACCTGTCCTCAACCAGGTGTGCACACCCACCTTTGCTGAATCGCTAAATCTTATTTTATCATAATCCCTCTCTCCTTGTGTTCTGGGGGGCCTGGGAGAGATATGAAAGTAATACATGATAAAACCAACACAATAATTATCCAGTAAGTAGTGTCAGTCAGAGTTCCTAGATTGCATATTGTTGCATCGACACTGATGTGTTTGTACATCTATGCCACTTTATTTTCCATAGATACTTTGATTAGTGAGGTGGCAATGGTGTCAACAATTGAAGAATGGGTGGAGATTGCATGATATCGGTGCCAGTATACATCTCATATTTCCATCATGCCTATCTTGCCTGCAATCCAGTGGCATTAGTGGATATATTGTAGCTCCCTACCCAGACATGGGAAAGGTCTAAGTTGTAAAGGTGCTGGAGCCCAGCAAGTACTCCCTCAGCACTGTTGGATTTACAAAATTATGCTTCCCTGGATGATGTCTTTCAACACACATCTCAGCTTTGTGAATCAATGTCAGATGCATGTCAAAAGGTCTGATCTAGCAAACTATCATGAAGCCTCTATGGGGAACCAGAGCTAAAAAGCCTGCATCCATCAAAATAAATGTTTGTAGAGCTCATTTTCATGTAGCTGCATGGAAACATGCCAAAGAAATTCAATGAGTTTCAATCAACTAGATCATGCACAGTGTTAGAGATGACTCATCGAATTCCTTCATTCCCAAAACAGTTCCTGAAAGTGTTTGAATTTGAGACCAAAAAATCCCAGCGGCCACAGGCAAAAAAGAAAAAAAAAAAAGATTCCACCCCAAGAATGCACTTTTCCGGACATCAAAGTCACCTTTTGGCATTCAAAATTATATTGTGGGGAAGTAAGGGAGTGGTCACTATTTATCAACAAGGGGGGGGGGTGAGGGTTTTCGTGCGGACACGCAGAATTTTTTTTACGACCCCCTCGACAGCAGTCAACATTTCTTGTGCGCCCCACCCCAGAGGCGCGGAGAATTTCCTGTATAGTAGCCCACAGGCTTTTTTGCTAAATAGAGGGTAAATTTTTTAAGACTCCCCCTCAAGAGGGGTCAAAATTCTTTTAACCCCCCTCGAGAGGGGTCTGAAATGTTTACCCCCCCCCCTCAAATGCACCACCCCCCTGTTGATAAATAATGACCACTCCCTAATGTAGGAGAGATCGAGAATTGTTGGGTGTTTGCACAAAACCATGTACTTTTATTTATACTTTTTTACCATAAATCTTGAAAAATCCCAGCGGCTAGAGGGGAAAATCTTTTTTTTTCTATTTTGCCAAAAATCCCAGCGATGGATTCTTAATCGAAGTTATTATATTAAAATGGCCTTACTAGGCCATTAGGGCTGCATTCATACATCATGACGAGCTACAGGGGAGGCTATATATATATACAGTCTCACAGGGTCCCCATCATGACGACCAATGGTGCATGCACTCCTACACTAGCAGCCCTTAAAGGGTTAAAGGGTAGACTGGTTACATTATGATCTACATGGTCTAACATTTCAGCAATTGATTGTGGATCTCCTGTTATCCCAAATGGTAATGCAACGCTCATAGACGAGAAAACAACCTATCGATCTGTAGCACACGTTAGGTAACTATAAATGTTAACCCCATCATCACTAGTCTTTATCGCCCTTTTTTTCTCCTGTAAAAAAACGAAGAGATAAGTCAGATATCTGTAGAATACATGCAATGAACACGTTTGATACCATGTCTAATCGAGAGTATATAGGCCTGGACATGTTTAATGAGTGCGAAGAATGTGTTTTATTTTCTTAGATGTGATAATAGACCAGGGATAACACGTCCGATAAGCTGTGACCGTCATGGGCTCTGGAAACCAAAAATTCATTGTCGGCGGAAAAAGCCTACTGGTATGATGTTTCTCATTCATGAAATTCTAATGATATCCCTGTTTCCTGGGATTTTTTTTTTTCACGCAGTACCTTGACGTGAATATGCCAATACTGGATATATACCAATATAGGTTTTTGCACGTGTATTAAATTCATTTCACATATATCCTTTTCAGGGTGGCATCTTTGCAAAAATCCTCACTTAACCAGGTGTCGTGTAGAGAAGTCGATGAAAGAACACAGTCTGCTGTTTCGGTAAGTAGGACTTAATATTCCTGGTGACACTATCACCATGATTATACCTGTAACCTATGCCGTAGATATGACATTCATGATAAAAAGTATGCTGAACTTGAATCAATATAATTATTATTTGATAAGCCTACGTATACCATAGGTATGTTGCTGTAGCTGGGCATCAGGTGTCAGTGTAGTCCCCTTAGGTAATTTGTAGCGCAGTTATTGTACAGTAGGCCTACATACCCCGTTTCCAAAATATCTAAGGCTTATCAGATCTGCAGTGAATCAAAATTAGGTGAGTAGCGAGCGATGATGTGGATATTTTGTAGCACCTTCTGTGGTCATTTTGTAAGAGGGATTTCTATGAAAGTTTGTTTTGTGGACATTTTGTGATGTGTGGCTAAAATGCAGCATAACAGTAAACACCCCCGTCCCTCAAGAATACGAGATCGAGAGATAGGTAGACAGCTATAGAGAGGGATAAGAGATTAATTGAGAGATAGATAGATAGATAGATAGATAGAGAGAGAGAGAGAGAGAGAGAGAGAGAGAGAGAGAGAGATGCATCGGGTTCTTACCCTAGTCTCCATCTAGGAGGGAATGGGGGAACTACATGTACCAGTACAGCCCAGTAGGCGCACAGTCGCACCCTCTACAGCTGAAGCGGCGAACTAAGAGGGATGTTTCTTCTAGCTTTTTTGGTGGTAGTCAATTTGGAATGATTAGGAGTAGATTGCAAATGTTTTCAATCTATTTGTACTTATAAGGTAGTTTGTCCTGTAACTGTGATAATCTAAATACAGACCAGGTGAAGGTCAGCATCTGTTTGGGAACACATCATCTACATGTCTCAGGACAGGAGAATGGCACCCAGAACTACCCCAATGTTACAGTAGGTACCATGGATATTAACTACACAATGACTCCGTGGCACTGTACGTACCAACTGCTTGATTAACCTTTAATGACAAACGATTATGTATAAATGCCAATATAATGTAAGAACGCAGCACTAGCATGTGACTGGCCATAGGTATTACCATATTTAGGCCAAATGACCCTCAAGGCCTACCAGTCAAAAGAAAACGTTGCAAAACGTTTCAGAACGTTTCCCTATGGCTACTTATCATGGCAAAACGTTTTAAAACGTTAAAGACGGGTTTTTGACGTTAAATAACGTTTTTCTTTTGTTGACTGGGATTCATGTTGCAGCCACACATGGCAATCTTTTACACTCACATATAACCAACACTCAACACAGAAAATACCATATATTTTTACTCTCTTTCAGATCATTGTTTGACTCCAATTATGAGAAATTCTAAAAATATCTCAGTAAATGGGAATTTCACCCATGGCAGCTATCTGAGAGTGGAATGCCGGGGTGGTTATGTCATGAGTGGACGGTCTACAATCAAATGTTCTGATGGCCACTGGAGGCCTTCAGTGCCTACATGTTAGTATAGAAAGCTATTTAGAATGTGTTATGTATATTTTCTGCATTATCTCAAAGTGGCCCTCAAAGATGAACAGACATTGTATCTACCTCGAGATCATAAGCAGTAGAGCCACGAGTTCACAATATAACATTAAGAATAATAATCAAAAAACTCGATTACACAAAATTACTGAAACAAAAGTATTATTGGTCAGCCATGCAGCACTTGGTTTCTAATATCTGGCGTTAGTATGGTTCAGCCCTTTAAAAAATCTAACCATATAGTGCTTGCAAATTTGTGATTTCCAGGTTCTCCCATAGTGAGGATGCACTACCTCCAGGAAGCCAGGGGATCAGCAAGCCAACATCAGCTGGGACCCTTATTACATGTATCTCTGTATGTTCTGGTCCCATTATTTTATTTGAGTGACATTACAAGGGACCTACTTGACTAACTTGAATCGGGTGGAAAACTCTGGTCACTCTCATTTCCCAAGGTTATTGCCTCTGCGGTAATGCAGACAGAAAATGAGATAATACCTCTACAGGTTAGTTAAAGGGGCAGACTACCTCCCATTCCCATTGTAAATATCATTATTCAAGTGTATATATTATGTAAATATGTCTTGGTCTTTCATGAGATAAAGGAAAGACAATTATTCAGAATACGGTGGTGTAGAACTCTGTATGAGGCTTCTGCAACACTGTAAAGAAAGAGGTCATCAGAATACAGGGGATAACGTCAATAGATAAATGTATGTATAAATTCATTGGGTGCTGATAAAGAAAATCAAAAGTAGAAAAAAGAGAAAGTATTAAAGAAGACGGAAGATATCAGATGTATATATATATTAGAATATGGTATTTCTGTATGTATAAATGAGCTGAATATCTGAACACCTTTATATTCATGTGGATCAATGGAAATTTCTTGCGATCACCAACATTTTCAAAATGTCAAATACCATCAAAATAAATGGTTAAAAAGAAAATGCCATTTGTCTAGTTTTCTGTGATGTCTCTTGTTCTCCAATAATAATGATAAAATAACAATCATACCAAAACATCCATCAATGAGTATTTCTTCCCTGTATTTCTCAGAAGCTGTTTTCTTCCTCAACTCACCAAAATGAAGGCCCATACAGTCGTAAAACTACCCAAACAATCAATCAACCTGTGCAGACCAGAGACAGATTGTAGGTCCATGGGACGGTTAATTGCAAACAGGTTTAATTTAAAAGTCTGTTTTATAATTATGGAGATAGCCGTTAGGCCTAGATTATGGTATCGTGAGAAGTTTAGATCCCACACTAGGTGGCAGCATCATTCAGACATGTCGCCATTCTAGGTAACTACCTTGGGACCACTACAAGTATATACTGAGCTCTTCCAGAGCCACACTATTCATTTGTAACTTTGTCGCCTAGCAATATGATTTGGGATCATTAAAATTTTACATATACCATTATAATTTTAAACCTTATTGGTATTCGTGGATATCTGACTGATTGTTGTCATATCCATCTATGATCTAGTAGTAAATTCTTTTGATGGAAAAGAACCTGTGTCCTCGCGAGCACATAGTATTGGCTTACTCAGCACACATCTTCCAACAAGAAGAGGTGGACTAAAACAGGTGAATGTGGAGTTGTTCTTCTGATACTTTTGCCATTGTGGCAATCATCATTTTGATTATAGGCTATGATCTCTAACTTCTATGAAACATTACCCCCGAGGCGAGGTATAATTTCCTAGAAATGCCCCCCCCCCTTTTTATTTTAGTAAAAAGCCAGGGTGGTACTGTAGAATAACCGGGGGCCTGAAAGATGTCGGACCCTCTGAGGGAGGTCCAAAGGAATTTTGGTGCCTACACACCCTAATGTGACATTAAAATGTACAGATAGTGCCACTGGAAAAGTAGTACCAGGCTACAGGCCTCAGTCCAAGATACATCTATCAGTGCCTGGGACAGTGTCCAAGACCTGGTGTTAATGCTATCATCAATTGTTCAGCACACCATAGGAGGCCCTTTATCTACTCTCCTTTTGCAATTAGTGTTGAATCTTTTACATTTATCTCTATAGATGTGTGCGTGTGTTGACGACGGTGTAGACTGATGGAATTTTACAGTGTTTTCTCTCCTAGTGATACGCCTTTAACGATTAGTTTTAAACTCATTCATTAGTCGAAAATCCATTCACCTGGAAACCTATACAGGCCATGTCCTGTTTTCAGCTTAAAAGGAAACATATTTCAACTTACAGAACCCACTTCCCAACAACAACTTCCTATTAATCTTTAAGGCAAAGTGATGCTGAATGAAGCTGTCCCACCGGAGTACCAAACAACAGTCACAATCACACATAAAGGGCTACAGGTGAACCCCAAATACTTTATAGCAGCAAAACTCATAGGGACCCAGCCACTTTGGTGTGAATAAGGACCACTGAGTCGCCCTTTAGGGTTATTACCTAATAACTGCCTTGTGAGGCAGTTATCATTAACCTAGCATTTTCTATTAGTTGACCACAATTTGACACTGGGGTATAAGGCCTAGACTGCAGCAACCATTTTTTCCTGATGTAATCATGATGTTTCAGATCTATTTTGTCCCATGATACTCAAAACCTGTTAAGTCTACAAATTATATTCGATGGAAACATTATAGAGATGCGGAGCTTGGTCAAGGATATATACATTCATCTTTATGCTCAGTGAGTCCCACACTCAAACCTGTGTCCAAAATGGGTAAAAGGTGACGCAGGTGATGCTTGTGATGCAGGGGTTTTAACAAGAAAAATGTGGCAAGGACCATGGATAGGAGTTGCCACTCCTATCCCTCCTGCATGACTTGCCACTCTGGGCTGACGTTAGCCACTCTCGTAGCCCTACCAAAGTAGTGAACGGCCAACCCGTGACACAGACGAAACTCAGTCTTGTCTGACGTGTGACGTCACTGCCAACATATGACGTCACAATTTGCATCACAAGGTGACCATGACCTCACTGACAAACCGAAAACATGAAGTTTGCTACGGTCGCTGCGCTCCCGGCCGCTACATGGCAAGCAACTCCAAAAAATTGACAGGTACTCAAGATTTCAAAGTTTCCCAGTATATTGGCACATGCATAAAAAGTGATGGAGTGAAGCTCCTTCCTGCCTAAAAAGTGAGAGTATAACCTCCTGGAAATTCTCAGAATCCATGTATAGGCACACCTTCTTGTAGAGAAGGTGGGTTTGATGGTACATCAGGGCTGGGCATATCTGAAAATCCTGCAGCCAATGCTAGAGGGTATGTAGCCGAGAACTAGGGTGGATCTAATTTCTTTTTAGTTCTAAATACAGCATAGCCTATACAGACCAAGGGGACACCTAGCAGGACTGATTATTAGCCAAAGAAATAATCAAAACTATTCACTGTGATCAGTGGTAACCGCTGGTAACAAGCTTGACCAATGACTGCGGCCATTGGACAATCCACTTCCTCGGTATTATAATAAATTCATGTGTATATTATTATTAAAGGCACATCATGCCTTTGTGCATAAGCTATAAGGTGCACATGAGGCTTGAAAAATAAAGATTTACTGTTCTTTATGGTTGATTACCTGCATATGAGCCACGCCCTCCCCCTGACATTTGGTACCTATAAGTATCTATACGCATCTGATTCATTTCTATTCTAAGTCACAGCTAGTAACTGGGGATTTAACATTGAAACAACCTATATAGCAGCAGCTGGTCCTTAAAACATTACCATGAAACCTTGCAGATAAGCCAGACCTGCATGTAGGCCACACTCCAAACTTTGTTTAGTTCTACTGTTCTATGTTAAGGACGGAGCAAGGTGTGTGCTTCAAGAATTGTACCAGCGCCCGCAAAATCACTGTCGGTGTTTCATCCATGTCAGAGACAAGGTAGTGTGGCAAGAGGAACAAGCTGCAACCCTCGGGTTGTCCAATCCGCCACCGCCAGCTATAACCTTTTTCCCAGTACTTAAGAGTTTACCTAACTTTTTTTACCCTAGAATTTAACCAAAATTAGGGGCTAAATGAGGAGCGTCCCCCCCCCCCGTTTTCAAAATCCTGGATCCGACACTGGCTGGTTCCTGGTGTGGTGTGTGGGTTATCCAGTAAGTGTTGCAGCAGTTCTGGGTGGATAGATGGATCTATCCTCAGGTACCTGGGGCTCCTTGCACTAAATTTGTGTCAAGGAGAGTCCGAGGTACCTGTGCAGTTAAAAAAAAAATAGTTATACTGTTCTATATTATGAAACCACTGGGTGCGTACTAGTAGGTAAATTTGTGTCCAGTAGGTCAAATAATGCCAAGTGTCCAGCCCTATATGACTAATTGGACAATACTGGCTTTACTGTGGACATAACTTAGAATAAGTCGTGTCCAGTTTTTTCTTTTGTGTGTCCTGGGCACTTGACACAGGGATCTGTCCAACCCTAAGGCCTCTGAAATGGTCTATTAGCTATGGCTTACATACAAGGTTTCATGGTAGTATTGTTATTTCTGCTTATATGCCACAAGGTCACTGTGTCACATTCCATCTTTGGAGTGAACCGATAGGCCCTTATAGTGGCAGATCCAGAATTTTTAGAGAGGATTTTAAGAAAGGGTGACTATGGTATGGGGCTCAGGGACATGGTTACCAGGAAAATTTTAGATTTAAGATGGCATTGGTGCAATCTCTTGTATTTCGAGAACCCACTTAGAGGCTACCCTAAACCATTACAAAATCCCAGGGGGTGGAGCAATGGGATCTGGAGGTTAATTCGAAACATCCTGGGATCATGACCCCAGCGATCTTAGGAATAAATCAGCCTTATCCTATTAAGTGATCTTAAGAGTTGACTGGGTTCACATATCCTAGCCAGCACTAAGATCGCATCGATCTTAGCCTCAGCCCTCCTACACTATTCCAAGAAGAACTGACTAGGCACAGGGGTAAGAGTCCCAAAATAAAGGAATAGCTGTGGAGTCACTCTTCTTCACAAGAGTACTTATACCATCGTTCCCTGTCCACATATGGGCTAACAAAAGAGCACAGGGTGCAGTTGACCACCGGACAGTATTCAAGAGTTGTTCCCATGAATGTATGATTTATGCTTGCCTATTAGAAGCATTGTGCCCCCCCCCCCAGGACAAAGAGAGAGAAGGGAAGAATTACCTTACAGTGCACTTAACGCATGAGTAGCCCTAAGAGCCCTCAAGGACACTCAGCCAACTTCCTCCCTCCCCTCTTTATGTATGCAGCAGGCTATTCACTCTTTCAATCAGGAGTGTTCCCTGTAAGTGCTCTGTACTCAGGTGAAACAACTATGCATTTCTTTCTCTAAGATCGCAGTGATCTTAGTGGTGGAAATGGAATAGTGAAGTGATCCCAGGACTAGCTATTCTGGACAGGCCTGCAACCACTGCATTACATAGGGTAGACCAGCCAGGTCTTATGATATGTGCCTACACTAAGATCGCTGGGGTCGGGATCCCAGGATCTTTTGAATTAAGCTCCTGGACTTAGATCAATGAGTTGACAGGACTGTCAGGACAGGTGATGTGAATTTGTAAATAAAGCAAAGCAACTTTAGTATTGGGGATCTTGAGCCTCCAGAAAGATTTTGAATCTTGGATGGCATCTGGAGTGATATGCTGACTTATAATTTTCTCGCCACTGCCTAGGGGTTGAAGGACAATACATGTCTCCCTGACCCCCACGTGTCTTACCAAGTCAGCAACAGATTCCTTTTGAAATCTAGATTTTCTAGACTATAGTTGAATGATGAGAGGAAAAAATCCTTGGACAATTCTGGAAATCTTAATGTCAAAATATGCATTATGGTGGCTCCTAGGAAACACTTTATAACCACTTCTTGGCTACATGGCGACAACTGCCCAGCCCTGTACATCAGGACCCTTACCTAGTTTAAAAGGAGTCTGGCAGACATAGAGTTATCAACAGACATAAGGTTCTTCTAAATGTGTTGCAATATCTGCGGGATTCGGGCAGAGAGCTAGCTAAGCAGGCCTCTGATTGGCTGATACCAAGAAGTGGGTGATAATAGAGGGAATGGGTTAATCAGGGTCATAGCGAGATGGGGAAACCAAATCGGGAGATCTCGCGGGATCTCACCACCACGAGGTGGGTTCATTGAGTGCTCAGAACTCCAGATGGGACCAGGTCCTTCTGCTACTTTGTCCAACTTCATAAGCAGGCAATATAACCCATCCAAGAACAATTGATTTCCTCTGTAATTCCTTCTATTAAATCGGGCATTTCATATTGATATCATATATATAGAGAGAATGGTATTTGATATAGACTATAAAGTGATTGGTTCCAAGGTTAAATAGTTATTTCTTTGGAATTATCCTCGTTTCCATGCAGTCAAACAAAATAAAAAAGACATAAGGCTTTAAGGAAATGCATTACCCAATCACTTGTTAAGCACCCAAAAGCAAATTTTTATCCTACATCAATTACTGTACAGTTAACACTAGGATATAACACAGCAAAATGCAACATTTCCAACATAAAGACATCGAATGAGGGCAACTGGATAGTCTATGATAGACACACCTACCTTTCTCTCACCATAACTCCGGAGGAAATTAAGTTGCTGTAACACTCTGACACTGGGAACCAAGGAACACAAAAGGAGGCCTTACAATTTTGCCCTCATCTCCCAGAGGTCACCTCTGCGGCTCCATACAGACTGAGGCTATGGGATAATAGGGATGAGGAGTGGGGGGGGGGGTGGTTGTTTGTGGGACCCATTGGAAGGTCTGTGGATGCCGAGCCAAGAGACCTGGCCTGACATTTGGCAGTAATGGCCATCGTTTCTTTGTGTGCACCGTTCCTTTCTTTTGCTACCCTGCAATTTCACACCAAGGACACTTTGTTTGGCCTTGTTTTATCTATAGTTAACTATTTTCATATTGGTGTACAATCTCGATCGGTCTCCCCATACCTTTGAACTGGGCCTCAGGGTTATATTACCCCAATTGCCTATCTTGGGGAATTTCTATGTCTCTCTTTCTACAGCTCACTCATACAAAATGATCAATGCAGATGAGAGGTCAAGTGTAGTGAAGAGTCCATATTGCACACTAGAGGTATACCCACAACAGCAGTCTGACTCATGATATACTGTTCTGCTACTTGGGTGTAGAGGGGAGAACTAAGGTCACAGTAATTTGATTAGCTAGACATAGTTATCTCTATTGCATAGTTATAAATCTCTTAATGTGTGATTCCTTTTGCAACACAAAAAAGAGATTCACAGATCACTCTTCCAGATCTCTCTCACCACTTAAATGGTAGGGTAGTAGCTCGGTACTGTTAGCATTCATTACATTTTGGTGTGCAGTAGTAGACTTGTCTACAGTTTTGTCCAACAGAGGCCCCTTCTATCAATGTAGTATGGACAAATTACGAGTACGACTCCACCATGCCATTATACAAAGAGTTGGACTAATCTAACAATTACTCATATAAATGAGAATTCCCCCCCCCCAACTAGTAAAATCCCTGAAGGACACCAGTGAATTGAATATTGATATTTATCAATTTTACTGATATCATAATTCTGGGCAGATGAGCTCAAGTAGATTCTACATAGCCTTAATCAAATTAGGCATATGTATAGCTCACCATACAACTTATCACACATAATACCATTGTTACCTATCCCATTTTTGTGTGATCTGGTCATTTCCTTTTTTATGTGTAAACATAATTTAATTCAATTCCATCAGATAGAGGGTGCATTAGACATGAAACCACAGAGCCCATACACGCCATAAAAGCATTGTTAAAAGGAAAGCCAAATGAAACAAGAGTGCTATAACACTCTAGCTGGCAGACTGCAGCTCGGGCTAGCCAACGTGAGCCTTTAACATTGTACCACCTGCAATGTTGTATTCACCTTTTGTATTTATAACTTTATATAAGGAGCAATTGTAGTTTCATGTCGTATGCAAACTGTGTTAAAGAGGGCACTTATTCCCAACTCTATTCAGCATAAAAGCACACCCTCCAGCTTGTCCCTCTTGACTATGTCGTCGCCTTGTGAGTATTCCTGACTTTTTGGCGAAGCGAGCGAATTTCCAGGCAAGTTTTTTTTTCTGAGGGAAAAGTGGTGCAATGCTCTCTTCATGAATTTTCACTCTTTGATATTGTGAATTACCATCCTCGTCGTACATGAAAGACCACTTTTCGATGTCAGCACAATCACAACAATTATGATATTTGAAAAAAACAGTAGTTCAGGTCATTCATACAGGAGGATAATACAACAGCATGGGTTTGATATTCTTCACTGTGCAAAAGCGTATGTGAAATCTCATGCAGTGAGTGAGATCCATATTAGTGATGGTGGTGATTAGTCGGCATTCTGAGTGAGAATTGAATGGGAGTGGCACATACTCATGCAGTGAGTCAGATCCATGTTGGAAATTGTGGTGATAAACCGCCATTCTGAGTGAGAGTTGACAGGCAGTGGTGCATACTCACACAGTGAGTGAGATCATGTTGGCGATGGTGGTGATAAGTCACCATGCTTTGTAAGGGATGGCAAGGGGTGGCACATTCTCACATGGTGACTGAGGTCCATCTTGGCGACTGTTGTGATAAATCGCCATGCCAAGTGAGACTGACACACAGTTGCGAAAGATGATGCAGTGAGTTACCACTCAAAAAGGAGTCACCATTGATGACCAATCATGGCGACAGATGAGGACAATTTGCTGGGCAGTTTCTGTGCAGATACAAGGCAACAATGCTGCCCCCACCCAAGGGTCAAATCCCCCTGCTCCCCCGGAGCTGGTGGGTTTACACACGGACGCGTGAAAAAAATGTTGCTGAAAATCGCATGTGAATGCGGCCTTTTTCACTTATAGTAACGCTAGGCTTTTTCGCAGAAAACAGGTGAAATTATTTTGACCCCCTGGTCAAGGGTCCAAAAAACTCTGACGCCCCATCAAGCCCACCAGCCCCCCCCCCCCCCGTTGTTAAAAAATAATCACTCCCTGAAAAGCAATATTTCAGCCTACATGCCCCTCCACCTTATAGGAGTCAACACATCACTGCCCTAGGGGCATAAACGAAAAATCTCTTGTAAAATACCATTCACTGTGACTACTAGATTGGTGACATTCAAAGTATCAAAAAGAAGACTGATATGAAAGATACGATTATAAAGTAGCATGTGTTATACAGCAGAAATTCGTTTCTCCTTCCCTCCTTTGCTCAGTGTTTTAGTGAGCTGAACAGTGTTTCATAAGCCTTTAATAGAGGTCTACTTCTTATCCATATCAAACGAAGACATGTAGGTCCCTAATTGCTCCTCGAATATTTACTAGGAAACAGAATTAAGGATTCAAATACATAATCAGCAACTCCTCTACCATAACGATCATTTTGAAAAAGAAAATCCTCAAAGATACTTGATCGTGGATATCTCTGGTAATACAGTTGACATTTGCATTTTGAATGATACGGCAAAGCAGACTCTAGTTCTCCAATATTAAGCTAATAGATGATGCATATCGGGGCCCTAGGGCGGTATATGCTGTATATACCTGAGCCGCGGAGCGGCGAGGGTATATACAGCATATACAGCGATACGGCCTGGGTCAGCGCTCTGCGCGAAGCCATTCTTTTTGTTCCTTGCCGCTGTGTATACAGTCACTTTTCGTATCGAATCCAACCATGACACGTTTTCAAAGTGAGTGTGAAAATGCGTTACCTCTCCGGTCAAGGTCTTATTTATTTTCGCATTGGATTTCATCACCGTTCAGTGTGGTGCTATGGCTAAGGCCTTCGCCTACCACCACTGCGGCCGGGGTTCAATCCTCATACAAGTTGGGACGATTTTTCACATTGAAACAATGGCGAGGCTAAATTTAGCACTCACACTCACTTTTCGTATGGAATCCAACCATGGCATGTTATAATATTGAAATCCCAAGAAGTTTTCGATCCATAGACGAGGAATGCGTGCTAATTTTCTCCATTTTCTTCGATATAAATAAGAATCCATTGATTTTCCAAACGGGTCCAAAATTTTCGGCGTCTTTCTTGTACAACGAGCAGTTGACCTATATCTACATCCGGGCCACTGACACACTTTCGCCGGACAAGGAGGCGGGTGGGAATGGCCGGACCGCGACTCGCTTACGATGGAAAAATCAATGGATTCTCCTTTATTTTGAATATATTGGACATAATACGTATGGAGGGATCATCTAGACTGTCTAAGGATATGTATGTTTTAATTTGAAAACGTGTCATGGTTGGATTCGATACGAAAAGTGACTGTATACACAGCGGCAAGGAACAAAAACAATGGCTTCGCGCAGAGCGCTGACCCGGGCCGTATCGCTTGCTTTTACAAAATGTCTTCGCCTGGCTATATTCTTTGGATTTCAGGTAAGAAATTGATACAAAATGGAGGAAATGGTGGTATAAACCTATTAGGTGATGCATATCGGGGCCCCACGGGCTGTATATGCTGTATATACCCTCGCCGCTCCGCGGCTCAGGTATATACAGCATATACAGCCCTAGGGCCCCGATATGCATCATCTATTAGCTTAATGTTGCTTCAGCACCTTCATATTGAATCGCATACACTGAAATATAGCTATCAGAGATACAGGGTGACGACTCTGAAGTGCCTGGGAAGAAAAGTTCACTTGCATTGCTTCAAGTCCAAAAATAATTTTCTTGAAATCTTACATAATCTTACCTGATGGATAAAAGTACCAGTTTTAATATTTTTTATTTTCTTAAAACTGGTAGTTTTGTCCGCCACGTAAATAGACAAAGGTGCACAAGAATTGGTCAGCACTGAGGGTTATCACACGAGGCGAATCCGAGTGTGATAACCCTCAGTGCTGACCAATTCAAGTGCTCCTTTGTATTTATCTCAAGTTAATTTAGTCAGATATGTTCAAAATTCGATTTATTTGGCACTAGAAATGATTTTATCATCAGTTATTTGACCGTTTTGGATGTTTTCCCAGGGAGTGTGATACGGGGAAGGGTTATCACACTGTGGGGTGTGATACAGAGTTTCTTGGTTAAACCTATGGGGCTCTCGTATTCAACTTGAGATAAGATAATTCATCTTATTTTCTTGAATCAAGAAAAACATTTTGGCTGTCTATCCACAGGGCTGCTGGGCTTTAGAAAATAGGAGTGCTAGATACTTTGGATAAATGCATAACTCAAAATGTGAACTGTCCTCTCTACTCTAGATCTGCATTGAGACAAAATGAATATAATCGATCAACACCTGTGTGATGGATGGTGCCAAATTTAACAATACTCTTGGGTAGGCAATGAAGATAAACCTACTGTTCAGTTAACATCTTTACAAAACTGCATGACAATATATTCGCCACAGTCGGTGTTACTCTTCTTGAGCAAAGGTGTGTACTAGTTGGATCGTTGGTGTACCTAAACGAGCCCGGCATCAGTCGTGTAATTGATTCATCATACTTTAATATATATGTCGGAATTTCCTGGGCCTGACCCAAGCATCTTCTACCTGTCATCTTACTGCTTCAACAACCCAAGGCAGGGACTTGAAGACATAAGATATCTTTCAGAGGCTGCCAAGAATTTCCGCTTCATACTGTAGTGGAGATACGACATAAGCAGGTGCATGATATGTGTGGCTCTTGGGTCTTATCTGATACAATCAATTGTGTCCAGCCAAGGCAAAAGGGTCCCCCAAGGGGCAAAGTCAATTTCTAAATTCAGGTCATGAGCTTTTCAATGCTGTTTAACATTAGAAAATATCTCTGCTATTTTTTGAGTTATGGCTCTATGAATTTGGGTGGTCAGTAACATATCGATATACCAAAATATTAATAAGCTCTAACTTGCATATTTCCCGAGATATCTTGAGATAAGTATAAGTATGCATAATTATGCAAATAAGGAAATTATCATAATCTTTAAAATCATTATCTCATAGAATTTGACCTAAAAATAGGATTTTTACCATTTTTTGAGTATATTCATCCCTGTGAGTGGGACTATCAATTGGTATTTTTATTCCTCTATTTAGAGTGGAAATCTTGTTTCCATGGCAACACATATCAACAAATACACTGATTTATGCCCTGAAATGCCCTAAAAACGTTCTATTTGCATTCCATATTTGGAAGGTTTGGACCAAAAATTGAAATTTCTCTGTAGGACTGTTGGAATCCTCATGAAAAACTAGTATTATACAATTTTCGGCCTAGTTTCCCCTTTTTAAGCCTTAGTGGTGTCCCCCTGGTGGCCAGAATTGGTACTCATCCCCCTTGGACGGTCCTTTTAGCTTGCTGGCTCACAATTCTGTCTCAAATTACCCCAGGTTTGATACTAGAATACATATATTTTAGTACAAGCTTTTAGTTTAATTCAGATCAAAGTTCAATAATCGTTTGGGTGACTTGGTGTTTATTGGCAATTTTCTATTGGCTTCATGGTTATTTTATAACTGTATGCACGTGATCTACCATTGACAGTTGTCTCTTAAGCAAAAAATGTCTTGATTTCTTTATTAAATATTTTTACACCGTCATATTGCCATGCTTTAGAGTAGGAGTTTGATCTAGGACGGGCCTTCATTAGGCACCCTAGCATGGCTAAGTCTGGCTGAAATATTATCTGTCTGAATCAAGGCTTGACAGTTTAAGCCTTAGGCTCAAAATTCTGAAAGTGAAAGTGCTATTCAATCTGCTTTTATAGCAAAAGCTATACCATCTCCAATAGAGAAAACTATATCTACTACCTTCTTCACAGAGATCTATGAAGTATCGCCCCACTATTGAGGACGACATCACTTGTGGTAACAGTGGCTTGTATGTATTTAGGTTTTAGAGTGCTCTGTTTGGTTTATATAATGTGTGTGCTATATCAGTTTTCCAACATTTTGAAATAAAGCACACTGAAAATGTCTCTTCGCAGGGATGTGAGTGACAGCTAACCCTTTGGTCTGAGATCCCAAATATAATTTTAAAAAAAGTTGGAAATTATCAATAGTTGGAAAAGAATAGGGCAAAATGGGGATGGATTCGAACATAAGGATGTAATTGTATTTAACTACTGGGCCGGTAAACGATGTCTGATTCTGTCACCCAGAGACTGGAAGAATATCCCTCTACAAATTCCACCTTTACAGTGGGATGCGTTAGATTATTATTGAAAGTTGTTTGGTTGTCTGATACCTTGAAAGAGTTGATTCAGTGGAAGATAGTAAACATAAGTAGTGTACAATCTATGTGTTACAATATATGCATATATTTGTCTAAAGCATACGATGGGCCGCATGAGCATTACCTTTAAAGATGCCATGGACCTGGATTATTTTCTATAAATTATATGCACATAAATTTCACAAATGCCAAATGATGAGAAATTCTACTGCACAATATTCTTTCTCTCCAGATAGGATTTTTTTTTTTTGTGGTGATATGGGCGGAGAAAAATGCACCCTAAATTTCACATTTCTTTTGACAATCCAGTCCAAAAATCAGATCAGCCCGATTTAGGATGACGACATTTCTTGTATGTCACCAGGATTATCCGAGATATAGTCTGATGATGGTATTCTCATAGAAAACTGTTTTTTTTTATCTTCAAGATGTGTGGATATTCTTATAGAGAGCGTCATGCACATATAATTTGAAATAGAGGCAGGTGACATTTTCAGACACAACAAGAGGGTGGCAAGGCACCGTGGGAAAGTAAAATGTGCTATGTCAGAAGACCTTCAAATGAGTCCCAATACTACCTTTTTTTCTCTCATTCCTGCAGGGTTTCAGAAGGTCTCATCAATGAACCTTCAATAAATACAAAGATCAGGATCCCCAGTCTTCATTTTTGATGATTTACATCTCTCACAACAAAAGTGATGGCAAAAGGAAAAGTAGAAAAGGGAATACTATTGTCACAAACTACAATTATGAAAGCATACCATTGAATGTCTCTATGTATATTCCTTCAAAGAATTAATGAAGGTATTTTGAAATAGCTTTATCTTATCTGGTAAATCACCAAAGCTTTATAAGGGAACAATATCCACGGAGACATATTTACCATGATTTATGCTATTACTCAGCTAAGCATGGCATTATCTTAGCAGAGAGCATATAGGCTCTATCATAGGTCTCCCTTAATAGGATCACAGTGCTGCCCCCTGTATGTTATTCATTAATCAATGAATTTAGAGAACCTGTGTGTTTTAGTGCAGACATGATGTACCCGATACCCCACTTGCACACAGAATCACTTCTAGCAAGCATAATCATGACTGATTTCAAGTACTAATTGCTACCATGACATATCTTTTGAAATGGTGAAATTTAAAAATTGGACACCCTGGAGAAACTCCAAAATATATATACAACTAACAGACACTCTACCTAGTCTTAGGAATCTAACTTCTTCAATGAAGTAACAGCGTCAGTGTTACTGCCAAATCGTGCAGGGGTACCTGGGATCTGGAAGTCTGGAGCAGGCATCATTTGGCGGCTAACAGGTCCCGAACAGGGCCTTGTCTTCTCGTTTAAAATGCACCATTTTCAGTAGAAATGGCCCATATCTGGATGGTAAAATGAACATTCTTCATGAAAAATCAACCTATATTCCTGTTCCATGTTGCCATGGCAACCAATAATCAAAATTTGCAGATTCTTATGCCAATTTTCGGGGATATTCCCCAAAAACCCAAAACTGAAAACAGAAATGAAAAAATTCTTCTAGATCAAAATCTATGATAACAAGAAATGCAGTTGTGACTGCGTAAAAAACGCCTCCTGGCGTTTTTTTAAGCGGTCACAACCTCATTTCTTGCATACGAGGGAATTTAGTTTGGGGATTCTGTATTGTGAGACCTCATCACATGGGGGAAATGCAATCATCATAGGGCCTCCCGTCCCGCTTCATGGGACCGCCGCTACGCGGCATGGGTAGGCACTAAAAATTCATTTATTTTTAGGCCTCTTTGTATTTTTTATGAAAAAGGCTTATTTATTGTGTTTTTAGACATTATTATAGTTAATAATGTATTTAGAGCTTAGTCTTCTATTTCAAATATGACTAGCAACCTATGTTCAAGTAGGGGTTCTGACAACTACTGGGAATATTTAAGCCAATGTTCTCTCATTTTAAAGATCTTGAGATGAACTTTGACAATGAACTTCCCTGCAGAGGGGTGGTTTTGCTTGCTTGGTCACAGTCATGTGGATATTTATGGCACAGGGACATGCACATCTCCCCCTATCCATATTATTCTGTAGATCTTATAGTATGGATACCCAATGAGTCCACCATTTTGAATTTTCGCTGGGCTAATTGATAAGACATACAATCTCATTGGTACTAAAAAAGGTACAACAGCTTGGCAGGAAGGACATTGCTTTATCCTTCACACAAAAATCAACAACTTGAAATATGTATCTGTCAGGTAGCTTATTTCTTTTTTTTATAAAACGGCAGCCCATGCACTGCTGCACAATAGAAGTGACCTTGAGTGCATTATAGGAGTACAGTGCATGCCTGAGCAAGGTCACAGCTTGTCTATCATTCCTGTGGGATATCAGAGGCTTTGGACTTTTAATCAATGTGCTAACATGTTTTATAAAGAGAATACACAACTCATTCTTCATGTCTTCACTCTGGTGCGTTATAGTCCAACAGAGAGTCTCAACATGAAGAATATTGTTGTCTATTTTCTAAATAAACACTAATGATCGTGATGCAAGGTGAATTCAGTCCATTCTATATGCAGTGTAGAATCATCTGTGCAAACTAGCTCAACTTTCAATGGAATATTAATTATCCTGTATAAAAACAATCAAAACAACAAAACAAAATAACAAAAAAACACCAAAGTCTCGGGCCTTATAAAGGCCCTCGACCATCGTCCGTTATAGTCCAACAGAGAGTCTCAACATGAAGAATATTGTTGTCTATTCTCTAAATAAAAACTAATGATCGTGATGCAAGGTGAATTCAGTCCATTCTATATGAATGTAGAATCTGTGCAAGCTAGCTCAACTTTCAATGGAATATCAATTATCCTGATTAAAAACAATCAAACCAACAAAACAAAATAACAAAAAAGCATCAACAATCCCTAAAACGTAACACATACACTATATTTCAACATACACTGTAAAACGGGCTTCCCTAGCCCACTTAAAAGGGTCTATATCTCCTCTTTCCTATCCCCTCAGGATGTGTGTGGTGCACATATGCGCGGGCACTGACACATTCCTCTGTTAAATTATCAACCTGTCAAGCACGGGATAGCCACTTAGTGCCGCTAAAGTGCTGTAAAACACAAATCAATCAATCAATCATACACTGTAAAAGAATAACAAAGGATCCTTCATCCCAAAATTGCCAGAGATCTGTTGTTATTTTCACAGAGATGTCGTCATTTTCACAGAGATTCCTTGTACCACCGCACTGCCACTTGGAGATTCTTGTAAAAACTATGCTGGCTCCCTGTTACATTATTATCATGGTTCATTGTTCAGTTTTACAAGAATCTAAAGTAGAATTGCTGTTATTTTTTTTTTTTTACAGTGTAGAGGTGGCATAAGGCGTAGCCTACCCTAGATTTAGCTGCTTCTGTAATATAGAATATGGAATGGGGGAAAAGTTGCTGTCAAATAAACCAACCGGCATTTTCTGTGCTGCTTGGATCTATATTAATAATATCCAACCTAAATCTATTTGGTATTGAACTCTATGCTCTGAGTACAAACAAAAAGAAAAAAAAAAGGTTGATGCGGATATACAAGCATGCATCTGTCATGTATAAGCTACTTTGATCGACCAACCACTAAATATTAATTCAATGCTGAACTGATTTGTACCTACTGGACTAATGTATAACTCATATTTTATAGTTTGATAATTAAAAAAATGCTGGACCAAAGATACTTCCAGTTACCAGGAAGCTACCTTTTGGTCCGTTCAGCATCCCTCAATTACATGGAATGATACCACACTATTATGCTACAATCTTCAGGCTTGTAGATATGACACAAATGCAGCTTCTAACGGAATAAATTACTTATAAAGTAGAGGAGTTGGCCGCCATCTTTGAATGTCTGGATTTCTTGAAAGCCCAGACGGGATAAGTTCTATCTAAAGTTGATTGTAGCACATCAATCAGGGAACATAATCTATCAGCAAGGGTCAAAGGAAGTTTTGGGTATCAAAAGGCACTAGTAGTAGACCAGATCCCCTGACTGTGGTGATAGACAGGGACGAAAGGGGTTTCTGAAATGTGAACCAGGCCATTAAGTGGTCATTGATAGACGATTTCCAGCAGCAATGGGTATCCAGTTCTTCCTCTTATATCTATTACTGTAGTCTATCATGAACCCTATGATATGAGCTGTGCAGGAGATCTCCAACTTTGTCAAAAGCTATAACCACTGTACTACCCCACATGTAAGGCACACCTCATGCATAAAGCACACCCCGAACGTAGGTTCATCCTGCTATGAGCTATACATAGGGGCTGTGTACAAATGATGTCATGCATTTTTGGACCATTTTTGACCCCCCTCCCCCCTTGTCATGTTTCGTCATACAACACTTGACCCCCCCTAAGCATGGCGTCATGCAGAGAGATACCCCCCCCCCCCCTAAAGTGCATGAATAGTGAAGGCCTATAGGCTATAAACAGATTAAAATGAATTGGCAATAAAGGAAAAGATACTTGCAAAGTGAAAAAAGAACTAGCACTGATCAACATATGAACAGAGAAACATGCCAAACACTGTCAGCTTATATAATGCATGGGTCCCTATATGCAGGATGTACCATTTACTTGCCTTATAGTTATACACGGAGTACTACTGTAGTGATCATACCCAAGTATTTCCTGTCACAAAAGGGCTTAAAAACTGTCTAGATCAATAGTCCAATACAGTTAATAGTCAATTATTATTAATGATCATATAGTTCAAGAGCTTGAATGTATTGATATATCGAATGTATTGATTTTATCTGTAACATGAACCATATACAAGTATACTATAGAAATAGGTTTCAGGCCAAACACTCTGAATTTAGTGAGTGGCCTAAGGGGCTGTGTACAAATGACGTCATGCATTTTTTGACCATTTTTGACCCCCCCTCCCCCCCTTGTCATGTTTCGTCATACAACACTTGACCCCTCCTCAGCATGACGTCATGCAGAGAGATACCCCCCCCCCAAAGTGCATGAATAGTGAAGGCATATAGGCTATAAACAAATTAAAATGGTTCAAAGGGACATATAGTGGGTGTGAATTGGCAATAAAGGGTAACATACATGCAAAGTGAAAAAAAGAACTAGCGCTGATCAGCAAATGAACAGAGAAACATGCCAACACTGTCAGCTTATATAATGTATCAGTCCCTATATGCAGGATGTACCATTTCCGTGCCTTATAGTTATACACGGGGTACTATGGTAGTGATCATACACAAGTATTTCCTGTCACAAAAGGGCTTAAAAACTGTCTAGATCAATACTCCAATACAGTTAATAGTCTGCCTTCTTTGCAGCGAAAGCTGTACACTTGTCAGCGAAGAGAAAATCGAGAACAGTTATTATTAAGGATCATGTAGTTCAAGAGCTTGAATGTATTGATATATTGAATGTATTGATTTAATCTGTAACTTGAACCATATACAAGTGTACTAGAAATAGGTTTCAGGCAGGACACTCTGACTTAGTGAGTCACCTAATAGAAAAAAACATTTCAGAAAGCATCACAAATTCTCAGGAGACCATCGATTGCAATCATAGTTCCAATTTATGATCTTACAAAGCAATCGAGTCACCTCAGCATTTTACTGTAGAATCTGCAAATAAGGTGAGTCTGATAGAGTTCCATTCAGACAAAGACCCATGTTGCAAGCCCGCTCGGGGCCAAATTGGTTTTACCCGGGATAAGGTGGTTCAAAGCGGGCAGTATTCAGTACATGGGTTTTAGGTTCGGCAGATGCTGGGTTTCCAGTCAGGGCCACACAGGGCAGCCCAAATCGGGCAAACCCACTTGAGCCCGTTGGGCTCCCAACGGGTTTTGTCCTCAGCATACGGTCTGGGCCACATTGGGCCGCCCGATTTGGGCACTGGTTAGCTTTAAAATGGGCAACCACATTGGGCCCAGGATGGTTTCAAAATGGACATCCCAAGATGGGTACTTAGCTGCATAAAGTCTTCCCAGTCTGGGGTGAGAGTGGGTTTGGACAGGGCAGCCTCATCTTCTGAACTGTTCTAAACTCTGTGATGAGTGTTCCCCCTCCCTCTCTCTTTTTTGTTCGTCCCTCCCCTATCCATCCCCTACCCCTTCCATCTCCTCCTCATTCCACTCAACCTGCCCTGCCCTTTCCCCCTCTCACCCCACTCTGCCCTGCCCTTCTGTTACCCTGCCCTCCCTGGGCCTCCCTAGCCCACTTAAAAGGGTCTATTTCTCCTCTTTCCTATCCCCTCAGGATGTGTGTGGTGCACATATGCGCAGGCACTGACACATTCCTCCGTGAATTTGTGTAATGAGGATCTCGCCATGAATATGACCTTAGCTGTCGAAATGGCGTTAAACATCTATTACTCACTCACTCTCACTCCCAGCCCTCACCCTGCCTTGCCCTGCCCTGCTCTCACCCTGCCCTGCCCTGCTCTCGCCCTGCCCTGCCCTGCTCTCGCCCTGCCCTGCCCTACTCTCATCCTGCCCTGCCCTCCTCTCACCCTGCCCTGCCCTGCTCTCACCCTTGCCCTGCCCTGCTCTCACACTGCCCTGACCTGCTCTCTCCCTGCCATGCCCAGCTCTCACCCTGCCATGCCCTACTCTCACCCTGCACTGCCCTGGCATCTCCTTCGCTCACATGCCCTGCCCTGCCCTGCTCTCACCCTGCCCTGCCCTGCTCTTACCCTGCCCTGCTCTCACCCTGCCCTGCCCTCTCACCCTGCCCTGTCCTACTCTCACCCTGCACTGCCCTGGCATCTCCTTTGCTCATATGCCCTGCCCTGCTCTCACCCTGCCCTGCCCTGCCCTCATCTCACCCTGCCTTGCCCTCTTCTCACCCTGCCCTGCCCTCCTCTCACCCTGCCCTGCCCTCCTCTCACCCTGCCCTGCCCTCCCCCCTACCTTCCCTCCACCACTGCTGTAGGACACTTTCCCTATACCATTAATACACAGGTAGGTTCATAGTAGGGATCCAGATATTTCATGTAAAAGGCAACACTGACTAGTCCTGGAAAGAACAGCTTCATGTCTTTCTTTGTACTAGTAGGCTTGCAAGGAGTATTTGTGGTGTGGGGGCAAACAGGTCCCACACTTGGCCAGGTATAAGAGGACTATATATAGAGGCAATTGAGAAACCAAAAATATCCCCTGCCCCTGTAGGCCAGTCCATGGCAGACTCACTACAAAGTGGTTTCACAGCACTCCAGGCAGAATTCTACTACCCATACCAAACTTATTTCCTTTAGACATAGGACAACTGGAATAGACTACTAAATCAGATATGAAGTAATAATGTGCAGACTTTCTCATAGTCTGGAAATACTTAGATGTTTCTAGTCAAAAGTGCAAATCAAGGCCATCTGAGTAGTAGTGGAATGGCAACACCATTTCTATTGCACTGAACTTGGAACAAGAGCAGATATGCAGAGGTACAGTCATTATGAACTTGAAGGCTCTCTTCTCTACTCCTACATAGGGAATTAGTGGGGGAAGATTGAGGCCAGAATGTCACTTTAATGAATCAAAGTGCCTTGTGTTGGCTGAATGAGTTTGATTCAAATGAATGGTACTGCTCTGCCTTTCCACTTGGGTAGATATTGCATTTACTGCTTTGGTGATGGGGGGGGGGGGTTAGATTAGCTCAAGGATTTGTTGCTTATTGACTTTTAAAAAAAAGAAAAGATTTTGGATAAATTTCTCAAAAAGAATTTTTAACATGTCACCACTAATTTTTCATCAAATCGGGCAGCCCACTTTAGGCCACACCAAAAACCCATGTTAAACTCACTTTGATCCCAAATCGGTGAGCCCAATTTCAAACAGATCTGTGCCCGAATCGGTTAGCCCAGTGTGGCCCAGACCCTTTGCTGAGGACAAAACCCATCCGGCGCCCACTGTGTTAACCCAGTGTGGCCCACATCAGGAGCCCGCTCTGGCCCAGACTCGGGCCACACCATTTTTGCTACCTGGGGATGTGGAGAGTAAGTTTGGGGGGAGGTCCCCTTTACATCTCCCCTCAGTGAAAATAGCAACAGCTTGGTGGAGAGCTCCAGGGGAGTGTTCATTATTTATCAACAGTGGGATTCAGGGAGGGGGTGGATTGGGGTAGGAGCAAAATAATTTTGACATCTCAAGGAGGGGGGGGGGGAAATATCACACCTTTTCAAAAAGAAACCTGTGGATTACTATGGATGCTGCCCTGAGGCAACAGCAGCAGTTCAGGGGTATTTTAGATGCATCATTTTAGATCCTGAGGGCAGCAGTGGCCCTTTTCAAAAAGGTTAAATTGGTATAGGTAGGATAGAGTAGTAGTGCCTCCTTATAGTGGCCTGGACATCACCTTGATTTTACACTGACATCGATGGCAGTGCCACTCATTGAGTGAGATGTCTGAGGAATGCATGCTTGTAGGGCCTATAGGTAATAAATTTATGTCAGATGAATGCATTAAACTTCCTTACCTTTACAAATCTTTTTACAAAAGTTTTTGTTCTTGCCAAAACCAAAGCATATTGTGATTTCTTGATGCCATGATGTCATGCAGCCCATGACCCCCCCTCCCCCCCTTGTCATGCTTGGTCATGGCAAGTGGGACCCCCCCTCCCCCCCTCCTGCATGACGTCATTTGTACACAACCCCAAATAGAAAAAAAAATCTCAGAAAGCATCACGAATTCTCAGGAGACCATCAATTGCAATCATAGTTCCCATTTATGATCTTACAAAGCGATCGAGTCACCTCCGCATTTTACTCTAGAATCTGCAAATAAGGTGAGTCCGGTAGAGTTCCATTCAGACAAAGATGTGGAGAGTAAGTTTGGGGGGAGGTCCCCTTTACATCTCCCAAAGCATCCCCTCAGTGAAAATAGCAACAGGGTGGTGAAGAGCTCCAGGGGAGTGTTTGTTATTTATCAACAGTGGGACTCCAGGAGGGGGTGGATTGGGAGAGGAGCAAAATAATTTTGACACCTCAAGGAGGGGGGAGGGGAATATCACACCTTTTCAAAAAGAAAACCTGTGGATTACTATGGATGCTGCCCTGAGGCAACAGCAGCAGTTCAGGGGTATTAGATGCATCATTTTAGATCCTGAGGGCAGCAGTGGCCCTTTTCAAAAAGGGTTAAATTGGTATAGTTAGGATAGAGTAGTAGTGCCTCCTTGTAGTGGCCTGGAAATCACCTTGATTTTACACTGACATTGATGGCAGTAACACTCATTGAGAGAGATGTCTGAGGAATGCATGCATGTAGGGCCTATAGGTAATAAATTTATGTCAGATGAATGCATTAAACTTCCCTACCTTTACAAATCTTTTTACAAAAGTGTTTGTTCTTGCCAAAACCAAAGCATATTATGATTTCTTGATGACACGATGTCATGCAACCCATGACCCCCCTCCCCCTCCTGCATGACGTCATTTGTACACAGCCCCATAGGGGATGATTTTTGAAACTTTAGTACTGGTTAATACAGATATATATTATATCCCTGCCCATACCGAGGGTTCCTGTTATTTGTATAGGCGCTGCCATGTTAGTTCTGTCCACGGAATCTCTCGCAAGACCATGAAGGTACCAGCCTTGCAGACAGCATGACATGTCAGGAACAGATGTTAGTCGCAAAATCAGGTTAGGAAATCTCTGATGTCAGCGTGCACATGGTGATCCCAGGAACCAGTCCGGTTCCAACTTTGCTGAACCTATAGCTAGGAATTATGGAGCGCACAAAAGTTGGTGCCCGTCTGACGTTGAAAATGTACATGCCAATCACCGTTCCCAGCCAACACGGTGCCAAACTCTCGCTGTGCTGCTGGTTCTCGAAATATACATAGGATTACCATGGAATAAAGCTGGCCACTTTCTCACAGGAAAAGGTGAGATGGGTGGATCATGTCTGCATACATACCTCCTCCTAATTAGTGGCTATAAGCTGCAGGCTCATCCTTGCATTATTTTAATTTTATCGCCCACATTTGTAAATGCTCATCTGTTACTCTGTGTTCATGTCTGAGAGTTACCAGCATGCACAATTTCTTTTTGCAGCAAAAAGCATTCAGCAGAGTGGTGATACCTAGAATGTAACTGAGTTAGTATTGTAATATCAAAACGAGTTTAGAAGTGATATTTCTGGTGCTACACTGCAAAAATGGTGTTTAGATCCTAAACACAATTCTAAACATATTCTTGCAACGTTTTTGTAATCACATTAATTTCCTACACATGTTTAGCCAAACAATGTGCTTAGTTCAAGTGTTTAGAAATATAGGTGTTTAGGTTTAAACTTTGTGTTTAGATATCTATGAATTTTTATGTTTAGATGTTTATGAATTTTTTTGTTTAGATGTCTAAATGCTTTGACGGAGAGTTAGGGTGTGCAGACATGTATACATTAAAAAAAAGATGTCTTTTGTTTGTTTTCTCATTTACTGGGGGAGGGGGTATTTACATGTCAAAGTCTCCAAAGATGTCAGCCACACATATTTACATGTGCATGTATGTACACACTGCATCAGAATGAGAGACTTGAGAAAGTACAACAGCTTGGCTTGCTCGAATTTTATCTCACCTCGTGCCTTCCTTACGGCCGACACTCAAGGGTGAGAGGTCCCGCGGGTGGTATTCACACCAAAGTGAGATTACCCTTGTGGCGTAGTTGCCCGGACCCTAGTCTAATGGGGAGGGGGGATGATGGTGACCGAATCTATGGGAAGATAGAAAGCACGCCCCTACACATTTACCGAGGCAATGGTTCTTTAACATCCGTCACTACATAGGCATAGTAAGAGATGGACAGGCCTGTTTTAAGTCATTTGTCTGCCATGACCGCCGAGAGACTTTCCAGCACAGCCTAGCCAGAGCAGGGAGGAACTCAACCGACACCTTACGGCGGCGTTTGGAACCACCACTGTGCCTCGGCCGGGCCGGGAACCGAACCCACGACCTTACGGCCCGTGAGCGGACGCGCTGCCGACTGCGCCACGCTTCCGGGCACAGCTTGGCAGGTAGGAAATTGCTTTGTCTATTCCAGAATAACATGAAATAGGTGTCAGTCATTGAGCTTATTGATTATTTCACGCTAATGATGGTAGTGTAAGGTTAATCTAGTCAACTTTCTATTGCCCTTTCTATTCTCATGACATTTAATGAATAGAAACTATTATAAACATGCAGTTTGGGTACATTTGTCACAAAAATTGATTATAATTGTGTAAGGATAGTCCATTCAAAGGTAGTGCTGCTACCTGGTGTGGATTCAACATTCAAGCATCTAAACATATTGATGTTTAAATCTAAACACCTATTATTCAAATGTTTAAACTCTAAACATCTAAACATGTTTAGCAAAAATGTTTATGTAGTTAGAATAAAAGTGTTCATTTCCTAAATGTGTAGTCGATAAGACACCTAACTGACCTATATGTTTAGGTTTTAAACGTGTTTAGACCTAAACATGTTTAAAATCTAAACACCTTTTTTGCTATGCAAATGAACATGTATAATGTACCTGAAACCACCATGTTGAACATAATTTCTCATATTGTAAAACATTCACAAAGAGGCTTGTACTACTCCGTATGGATGGAAAATTTTGAAATGGAAAATCATTTCCTATGAAACGGTAATGACGTTTAAAAAAAAAAAGACATTATACACAAGGTATTACGATAATAATGTCTAACTAGGTAAGTAACGTTTTTGAAAAAGAAATCTTTAAGTCATATTTTGATAAAATACGGCGAATATTTCTATTTAGTTTTCTTGTTGCAAGAGGACCTTTCTTGATAAGCTATTGAAGGTAGATGGATGAAGGATAGAAACAGATCCCCTGTGGATATCCGCTGCGGAATTATTCCGAAAATGACCATCTGTCTCTGTAAAAATACACATCTTTATTAGAATCCCCACCAGGTTCATATGTGTCTGATATAAGCTTATGTCAAATGGGCAACATGAAATAAAACGAATTCACTTTAGTCACTCGTAACTTATTTCACGCAGACTTATCTCACTGATGTAGGTATACTGCACATCTGCATTCAGTTGTCTACGTTGTGGCTGCTAAACCTCCCTATTATCTCAGAGATTTGAAAGTAAAAAATGAATTCTTGTCATTACATATTTGTTTTCCATCCTGTACGAGACTATATTGAATGGATTTGGTGGGAGTCTTTATTGAATGCCTTTGTGTGCAGCCTTTCTGCTTTCTCAGTCCATTCAAGAACAAATGACAGGAGATTGCCACTAGACTATAGGTTATAAGTGTGTTCACTGTTTCGTTCAAATAGTTCTATAGAAACATGACCAATTAAATAATAAAGTTGAAATGTCAACCAAATACTTTTATCCCCGCAAATTCACTCAGACACGTTTACAATTCACTGTCCGACTGCGCCAAGCTATTTGCAGTAGATGGCTTTTATTTTAGGAGCTGCTGTTAGCACAAATCTAATGACATAACAGTAGGGTGCCCTGCATCCAATACAGTGGTCTTTCCTGCCCATAGATAAGATAGAGTGTAAACCTGTTTCTTGAAAATGTATACCTCCGAGTATTATGGGTTAAAGCAATGCTATTCTGTTCTTCAATTTACATATTCATACCTTGTAGAGTGTGACATATTGTATTTTAACGGGCATGCTAAACACAAATAGAACGAATTTCCATCTTAATTGTGATTTTGCAGATCTGGGGATAGTGATCGCTGTAACTCAATATATTTCTTAATAACAAGGGGAGGGGGGACTGAGTCTAGAAAAAAACCCAGTTATTTCTTGGTGAACATAATTCGTCCAAGTCTGGCATTCACTGTATGGGTTTATTTCACCCATGTCTGTGATCTATAGTAGGGTTAATTTCATAAGATAAGGTTTTACTCCTTCCTGCAAATTTACGGAATGCATTGATGTCTCTTTTTTACGTTAACACAATAAATTACTACACACAATTATAAGCTTACAGTAAAAGTCTTTTTGTCGAATCTGCCTATTACGACCCCTTAAATGTTGAAATAAATGATGAAATAACACAAAAGAAGCCATTAATACTATCTACTTGCAGAACAAATGAGCCACTGTCATTGGTCAAACAATCCTACGTGTTGTTCGTGTATATAGCTACTGAGACTCAAAGAATAGTCATATAGAATGTTTGTAGGGATGGGGTCTACTCTTATTCTACTCTACTCACCAGGAGGGCATTTCAAAACCATAGCTCTATAGATATCATTTTGAAATGCCCTGCAGAGCTGCATTCATACTTCATACTGAGCCTGTCAACTCGATGGGCTGGCCTGGTACAAAAATGCAATGCAATATCTGCCATCTTGCAACAGTAAGTGACCCATCCTTACAAACTGTTTAGTTATTGACATCTCCATTTACAGCTCATCGAGAGCTTTCATTTGGTATATAACACTTATAAATTTGAACCAGGTCGTCCTCTACAGATCTTCTGTTGGGAATTTTAGTCAGATCAATTAAATATTAATTAAACTGAGATAGTTGACTTATTAAACATGTTAAAATGTATGAATCCTATATAATTCCTACGTAATTCTATATTATCATGAAAACTATACACTGAAAACATGGAAGATCCGAAACTAGTCAGCGGTGACCACTATAGGTCCTTAAGTTGACGATACCTAAAACTACAACTTTAGGTAGTCAAAATGACAACTTTAGGTCGTCATCCTTATGACCTGAGTCGTCAGTATGACAATACTGACAGTACAGATTCATCATACTGATGACACTGTACCACTTGAAAATGCCACATCTAGGCTTCTAAACGTGTGACTTGCATGGCATAATCATCAGCAATCAGGGCTTCCTCTTTGTAAATATCCCTCTTGTCCGTGAGGAATTTTACATGCATCCCATATTGTTTGCATGGGTGGCCCGTTCCATCATACTATTAAGAAGGCCCATTCTAGCTGAGATCACATCACCAAGCCCTGGATTTTTCTGCTTACACTGAGGCATATGTTGCTCGATGTAGAAGGTAGTAAACTTGATCTTAGTTTTCTTTGAGGCATAAACACCTACAGGTGGACCCTGATGTTGAAGCTGCTGTTGTTGGGAAGGGACAGGAACACTGTGCATAGTAGTGTCATACTAGTTATTGTGCATGATCAAGTTGTCATATGAGAAATATCATAAGACTAGTGGTATATAGTGTAAATACATTAAGCTCTCATAAAATAGTGTTATTTCCAGTTGTCACTGGTTTATTCAGCTTTAGGCAACATGTAAGAAATATCAATCATACAGTGGTTAGTATGTAGGTAATTTGTACATACAGTAAATATACAGTAAGTTATAAAGTATAATGTTCTGTTCCACTCCACCTGTGAGGTATTAATAATACAATGTCCAGCATAGTTCTAGGTGGGTTCCCACACCTAGCTCCTGACCTGCTGCTTAGAGGAATAATGTAATAATGGATAACTTTACCCTCTGGTGGAAGTCTTGAGGAGGATACCCCCTGGCCACTAATGATGGAAACCAATGCCTGTCTAGCATAGTTTCACCATAGTGCAGTGGTATAGCAGGTAGCAGGAGATGACTGGAGATGTTACCTCTAGAGCGGTTCTTGGTGTTCTGTCCTCCTGGAGGTGCAGACAGGCTATTTGTAGCAAATCTTGGAAAAGCACCTCCAGACTGACTGGGGCCAGTAGCATCTGCCTAACTCTACAATGTTAGAGGGGAGCCTTTCATGTGTCACTGAGTGCACAAAGGACCCCCATGGACGCTGCTGTGTCCCCCATTGTCTTGGTCGGTTCTGTAACTTCAAACCCTCATAACTCGGTCGTTTACGCAGCTACAGCCGCCATTTTGCGCATGCGCGGAGTTGAATATGCCAAGTTTGAACTGCCCGTTGGATAGGCGCGTAACTCCCGCCGGTTTGTCTGTAGTGCACTCGGAGCTCCATTCAGTCTCCATGGCATAACTTCCTTAATAATGGGAGTTTCACCTTGATCTTGGGTTCATTCTGACCGTCTAATTATGGGCTTTCCATAAATGCTTTGATATTTGACCTAGCTTGCTCAGGAGCGACGCTAGAGCGACCGGACGGTTATGGCGTCGTGCTTATGTAACCCATTGTTCAGTTATTAGAGTGCTCAGACACTCATGACGGCGTCAGCGGTGCTCAGGCACCCGTGACGGCTGGTTGCATTCACTTACAAGTTATTAGTTTGTGCACTGAACCATGAGGTCGCACACTGAGACCCTCATTTTTATTATATTGTGCAGTGAACAATTAGGTCGGAGCCTTTGATGTCAGAGAGAGTGTTTGTAACTGACCTGGCTGGTGTGCAGTGGGGCATGAACGCTCTTATACAAAGTTTGAGCGCTCTTATAGCTCTTAGAACCAACCTATGTATTAATTTCATAGATATCCTTTGATTAATACAAAATATGTTACAATTTATGGAATAATAAAATGGTATATGATAGAATACTCCGTCTCCCCCGAGAGAATGCGAAACTCCGTCATTTCGCCGAGGGAATGTACAATTTATGCAATTTTTACCTTATTTTTGGAGTTATATACTGTTTGTAAGAGGATTTGAAGTGATGGGGAGTGCTTCAAATGCAATTTCTGTGGTAGAGCTTCGTCAGTATAAACAATTTTCTCCTGGGTATAAGTACATTTCCGAGTTTCTATATCTTACCATACCTGAGCTTATTTGCTTATGTAACATCAATTTTGGGTACAATTTTCCCTTTTTATGTACAACATACAATTTGGCAAATAGTGTGCGATTTTGGCATTCAATTTTCAATTTAGCGTGCAAATTGAACATAAATGACAATTTTAGTGTGCAAATTTACAATTTCGCGTGTAATTGCGTTCAATTGACAATTTCAGTATGCAAATATATAATTTTTGCGTACATTTGGCAATTTAAGTGTGCAAATATAATTTTCGCGTATATTTGGCAATTTTAGTGTGCAAATATATAATTTCGCGTACATTTGGCAATTTTGGTGTGCAAATATACAATTTCGCGTGCATTTGGCAATTTTAGTATGCAAATGTATAATTTCGCGTGCATTTGGCAATTTTTGGTGTACAAATATATAATTTTGAGTACATTTGACAGTTTTAGTATGCCAATATATAATTTTGCGTTCAATTAATAGTTTCAGTATGTACATATATAATTTTGCGTACAGCTTGGATACAACTAGAAATGTTGATTTCTAAAAAAAAATCTGATTTCAGTGTATGAATTGGGTACAGACATACAGTATAATGTGCAACATACAATTCAAGTGTGTAAATTGGATACAAACTTACAATCTAGTGTGCAAACATACAATTTTAGTGTGCAAATTGGGTACAAACGTACAATCTAGTTTACACTCTACAATTTTTGGGATTTGAGACAAATTTTTCCGAGGACCGGAAAAACAAAGTACTTTACGTACAATAGGCTTGTTTGTCTCTGAGTTACTCTTTGATTTTGCTATATGGGTGTATTAATTGGCAATTTCGGCAGTGGGCCGCTGCTTAATTGACTTTCCCTAGTCTTTTGAGTAAGTGTCCCTGAAAGAGATTATTTGGTGAGTATCTTAAGTAAACATTTTTCATGTCAACAATTTTTCTCAACAATTTTTTCCTTTTTTTTTTTTTCATTCATTTTTCCAAAAATTTTCTTGGGTACCTAAAGTGTGTTACTCTAAGTAAATCTTGGCATATTATACAAGTGCTAGTGGGTACAAAAACTGTCTTAGTTATCTACCTGCATTCATGTATATTTGTGTTGGATTTGTACAATTTACAATTTTTAAATTGCAATTTCGCAATTTTGCGCGTATATGCGCGCATTAATCATCGATTTTGTGAGAATACCATAGATTTTCATATTATACATCAACAAGTGGCTGTGTATATATTTTTTTTTTCTAAAATTTTTCTAATACTTTGATAATTTTATTGACAGTGGAGGTGTGTCAGGAGTGAGATGTGAGTCTCCTCCCTGATGTGCTCATGCAGTGGTGGCACTTGAGGTGTTAGGTGCCAGGTTCTGGCATGTGTCTGTGGCAGTGCCTAGCTTGGTGTCAGTGGACAGTTCAGGGTGGGGGGGGGTGTGTCCATTTAAGGAGTGGGTGGCTGGTATTGGAGCATCATTTCCTCTCTGGAAACCTCTGCTGTCACACCATGGCCCACCTTCAAACTATCTTTGCTTTGCCTGTCTCTCAGGTGATGGTGGTGGGGAGTCCGGCTAGGGCTCTGGTGGAGGCCAACCAGGCCATACACTATGGTTACATAGTGGGGAATTTTAGAGAGATCAGTGAGCATGGAGATGTGTTGGTGGATATGTATTCCTGCCAATATTTCTTGGGCTCAGCCTTGCGTCGGGGGGCCACTGTGGCCCTTTTGGCTAGGGCCCTGAGTAACCTAGGGTTCTGGCCCATGGACCTGAACTTCGAGCCGCGGGAGCGAGTCCTGTGGGATTACTTGTTGGCCGTGTCCCTCATCGATCTTTCGGCATCCGGGGATCCATCCGTGGCCGCCGAGTATGGGCTGGGGATGATGGAGGCCCGGCTCGTTGAGTGGGAACAGGATCACGGCCATATGTATGGCTCGGACTCGGACGTGGACTCTCCCATCGATGTTGAACCCGAGGATCTGTGGTAGGATCCCGACTGCCTGAAACCTAGGGTGTAAAAACCCGCCATCCCAAAGGCCCTTTTCAGGGCCGGCAAATTGTCCGAAAAGTTCTGAATACTGTCTCTGATATGTTGTCTCCTGGTGGTGGACTGGGGGCAGTCTAGGCTGTGGGCAGTCTAGGCTGTTTCCACAGTCACCGGGGAGGGCTGGTGGTTTAGAAAATTAGCAATAGTCTGCATGTTTGACCTTGCGGTCTCCTCCTGTTGTTCGTCAATAATTATATCTGTTGTATTTTCCAGTGCTGTCATGGTCACCGGGCTGGTGCCACAATCATTCTGGAGAAGCATGGAGTAGTACAGTCCTTTGTTTTTAAGGGCTGGTATGATACTGAACCTAGTGCACCAAGGTAGGTGTATCACCTAAGGGAGGTGATAAGCAAATTCTCCTCTCTGTGTTGTTATAACTGCTGGTCCATTCCAGGTAAATATAGCCTTAGGTAGTGGGAAGGTTTTAACCACTATATCCTTATAGGTCGGGGCAGCTGCTGATTTAATCTCATCAAATTCATGTGGTATTGGCCTCAGGGGTAGCGCGAAGTTTGAGTCTCCACAATATATTTTGAAATATATTGTGGGATTTGTGCGCTTGGCCACATTTTTCTTGCCACAGTGTGTCTGTGCAAATTTCTTAAGGTACTTCATTATTCTGTAGGCTGAGTAGATGGTCAGGGTGAATAATATAGCAATTATCAGGGTGTGAGTTTCCTGAATTGTGAGGAAAGGGGTGTGGGTTTCCTCTGTAGGGGTTAATTTGGTAGGATTCTTATCTGGGAGCAATTTGTGTAGGGGCAGCTCGGTGACTAGTCTGAATGCTTTGGCTGTAGGCAGGTAGGCTACAGTCCCTCCTAGTCTGTATAATTTGAGTAGTATGTATACTATAAAAATGTGAGCTGATATCCCTAGGATGAGTGCTCAGCTTTGGAAGATTGGATGCTCTGTAACTCGACGTAGGTATGATTCCTCGTAGCGCGTTTCCATTTCCTTATTAAGGTTGGAGGCATCTTTTAATAATGTTTTGGCAAAGGGCTCTAAATTTAGTTGAGTAATATCATCCATGATCGGATTTTCCTGTAGTTTTTCTAAGGTTCTAGAAAGGTTTACTACTGGGAAATTTGGAAGATTCTCTCCTTCATCTGGTTTGGTTTCAGAAATTTGGTTAAGTGCTGCCATGAATGGTAAATTAATTGTCTTGAGAATGTAATGAAATGATAAGGTTGAGTTACAGGGCAACCTTGTGTTTGGAAGAGAAAATTCTCCTACACTGATTGTGCACCCACAGGGTACACCTATGATTGAGTAGGACTGGGCTTTTCGAGTTTCAGACGTTTTACCATGGCAGTTGATAAAGTAATGGGGTTCATTAGTAGTGACCAGATACTCATCTTCAGAAATGGAAATAGCATGGGTGGTAGGTGTTTGCAGTGGTGAAACTGTAAACTTGCAATGTTCCTTAATCTGTTGAGCCTGGTTAGTAAAAATGGCTACAGGGCATTTAGGCCTGTGTTTATAAATTCTACCATTTACATCTCTGCATACCTTTACTGTAGTACCTTCACATGCCTGCATGTCTGCTGAGTCCAATTCGATGAATAATGATTCGTCGTAAGATACTGCTAGAAACTCAGTTGTGGTTTGTAATTTGGTGACTCCTCTGGTGGGGGTCTCCTGTGTGTCTATAGGCATGGGTGATGTAATCATTTGGTACAGTTTGAAGGTCGAGGTGGTAGATTGAATTATAATGTCCAGATGAATATATATATGGTGAGCCGAGTACGTGTATGAGGTCAGCTTCTGTGAATAATAGAAATCTAAGTCATTAATTGCGACTTGTGCTCCAGGGTGTGTAATCCTAAGTTTGCTATTAATGTCAATCAAGTATCTAGCAAGGTCTGAGGGTGGTACTATATCAGGGGTTAGGATCCCTGATGATAGCATCCTCAGGGCTGCATTTGTCCTTTGCAGTGATTGAACTGTATTCATTCTTGCTGCTATGATAATTAATGCATCATTTAATACTTGCATCTTTTCCCTTTGAGTTTTCTCGTGCCTTGAATATGAGTCAAGTGACCTGGACATGTTAGAGGCCCACAGGTTGACGGTGTCACCTATGGTGTTGATTGTGCTGTCCAGTACCTTCTTATCTTGGATGTATGCTTTAACAAACTTATCTTGTCTGTCTGTGATCTTTTCAATGAGACTAGCTGCTTCCTGATCTTGTTTAGTAAATTTCCTTAGTATTTCATCTATGTTCTTGAGCTGTCCCATTACTTGGTTTACATCTTCTACTGTGGCTAGGCCTAGCACACCGCGAAACAGGGGTGCTAGAAAACCCAGTATGGCCTCTCTTTTGGCCTTGTCCAATGTGTTTATGGGGTTGGATAGGAACAATTTGATGGAGGCTAATGTTTCATTTATCTCCTTGTCTGCAATTTCCAGCAAGATGTCAAGCTCCTTGGCTTGTTGGATAATTTGACCAGAGGTATGATCTTGTAGAGTAGGAGTGATCGAGTGGAGTATTCTATCCCTTATGGATCCTTGGGTAACGGGTGCCCGAGGTATCTTGTAGGGGATAGCTAACAATAGTGTTGTGGTTGTATGTCCATTGACCAATGGTTGAGGGCTAGGTTTGAATACTACTCCTATGTTTTGTCTCACCACAGGTGTATAACCTGCAGTAAGTGGTTCTATAGTATATAATAACAGCATAGTTAGCAGTATGGGTGAAACTCTCAGTCTCCCCATGGTGCTTGTGTAAAGCAAGTTTGCTGTTTAAAGTCTTGTCAAATTTGTAGTGATTTAGGTGCTGGTAAAGTCTAAGTGTATGGTGTAACACTTTAAATGAAGTGGTTCAAACTGTACCTTTGCAAGATTGAGCTGTCTTGGCAATATGTCCGGTGAGTCTATAGAGATTGACCAGTAAATGGTAAGGTCAGGTTGAAGGTGAAGTAGGTGTGTTCTTTATCCTAGTGCAGTCTCTCCTAATGGAGAAGTGGGCTGGCTAATTCCCAAGTGGGGTCCTGTAGACTTGTGTTCCAGACTGCAGCTGGATGAAGACTGATGGTGGGCTATGGTCCACAGTGCTTCTTATGTAGCCTACCCTACCCACATCCATTGTGGGCCTGGTATTGTTTCTCTGGAGTCAAGGCCTTGATCTCCAGTGTCTGCAACTGTGGGGGCTTATTGTGTAATCTGTGTACTGGTAATTAGCTCCTCCTGTCATCCAGGACAGCCATTCATGACCGTCTAGACAGTTGTCTGAGTGTAGCTTATAAGGTCAATTGATCTCTATAGACTGCTGTGTTGGCATAGCGCGCTCTTTCATGTGGGGATTAGGCTTTAGACACTCCATTGTGTTACCCTTACTCTTCTTAGACTTCATGTCTGCTTTACTTGGAGGGTCCCAGTCTTTGACCATTCAGAGGCAATAACCTACTGATATATTTACAAATTTGATTGGCTTTATATACATATAAGTAATTCATTATCAGTCACACATGTCTTATGTGTGGATGAAGAGAATTTGTAATAAATTTTGAAAATCTTATGTTCTTTTGGTATCTCAATTTGTTTCTAATTTCTTGAAACTGCACCACACCTAGATGTTTTTCTTAGTATGTGGTGTGCAGGCCTAGGCTTGATAGGGCCTATGCCTGTGGTTTCTTTTGTAAGGGTGATATCATTTTTGTTCCTTACAATTTTGTTGTAGTATTTGGCTTCATGTGGAATAAGCCTGTGTGCAAATTCATTATTTCTGACAGCCACAACCTTCTTCAGTCTGTCTATGTGCACTGGTCTGGCCACCAATAGATTGGTGTCCAAGTTTTTGAGTTTGGCACTTGTCAAACTAGGTCTATTCACTACAACATATGGTCCCATAAAAAGGGGTTGAAGTTTCTTACACTCCGTATTGGTCAGGATTCTTGGTATGTTTAGGTACACCATGTCGGTGACCTTGATTTCCTGTGGTGTAAGTTTCTTATCATATCTATCCTTCCTTTCCTTTTGTAGCTTGGCGACCCTTTCTATAGCTTTCCTCCTAGAGGTATCTTGATTTGTTATCATGTTAGCTACATGGTCTGCTACGGTGGATATGTCTTCCTGTATTCCCAGCCCTAAGTCCATTGGGGTGGCTGGGTTTCTTCCATGGAGTAGGAAGAAAGGGGTGAATCCTGTGGTTTGGGATTCAGTGTTGTTTAATGCAAAGGTTATGGGTTCAATAAATGAATCCCAATTGTTTTGGTGTTTTGAGCAGAATGCTCTGAGCGCTGTGCCTATGCTAGCATTGAATCTCTCTACAAGCCCATTTGATTGTGGCCTGTATGGTGAGGAGAATTTATGTTTGATCTTGAGGTGTTTAGTTAACTTTGTGAACTTTGCACCTGTATAACATGTCCCATTGTCTGTTTGAAGAGTGGCTGGTGTTCCATGATGACAAATTATATTCTTGTAGAACTCTGCTGCTGTTGTCTCAGCTTTTAAGTCAGTAGTAGCCCAAGCTGTTGCATATCTGGTAGCATAATCTATGCAGACTTGTATATGTTTGTTTCCCCTGGCAGTTGTGGGAAGTGGTCCCACCGCGTCGAGGTTTAGGAACTTCATTGGTGAAGCCATGTACTCTCTCACTGTCATTGGTGTTTTGTGTGAGTGTACTTGCCTTTTTGCTGTGAGGCATGTGTGGCAGGTGGAAACATATTTTGTTGTGTCTGCTAGCATAGACTTCCAATATACCCTAGGTCGGAGTGCTGACAGCATCCTACTGGAACCAAGATGGCCGCCGGTAGGTGAGTCATGGAAATACTGTAGTGTACTTGTTACCCATTGCTGTGGTATAACAATTTGAAGTGGTACAGTATTGGTTTTTCTCCAGTTTATGGGGCATATATGGACTAATGTACCATTTACCAAGGTGTATGTCTGGCCTTGGTTGATGATTCTATTCCCTTGTGCTTTTGGTGCAGGCAAGGTCCTATCCTCAAGATATTGTATGAGGGGCAATAGGTCCTTGTCCTTCCTTTGTTCCAAGCCAAGGTTTGTACCTGAGATGGATGTGTCGGGAATCTGATCCAGTAATTGATTTATATCTAGCACATGTTGTTTTATTCTGTCTCTTTCTTTTTCTTTTTCATCGACTATTGGCCTATCTTGTGCCTTTTGTTGGGGTGTGTCACTCTTGTTTTGGTGTGTAGGCTCCTTTGGAGGGCCTATTCTTGCCTTGATGGGAGTGGCAACCTTTTTCTTTAAAGGCACAATTTGCTTTTTGTCAATCTTCTTTGTCTCAGAGTTCTTTGACTTAGTTGATGCAGTGTCTTTTGTGACATTTTTCCTGGCAGGTGGGGTTTTGGTAGGTTTGACCTGTGACCTTTTTCTCATTTAGAATAGTTTGTGATTGTGTGGGGGGTTTTGGTGTGCCCTCCTGAATCATTTCTCTAGTCTTTGAGCGTGTGGTCATAGGACACAAATGGTTTGATGTTTCCTCTCCCTGCATTGGTTCAAAGAATCTGACTGATTTGGAAGTTGCTTGAGTAATAGCATATATTGTGTCTTCTGGATCTTCATCATCTGAGTCAGGTGGGGTGAAGGGTGGCTCCTTAGGAGTTGCCTTCACTATCTGATTGAGTGATGAGAATTCGATAGGCTCGAAGTCATTATCTGGAAAGAGTTGTGAGTATTCTCTCTCACAGTGGCAAAACACATAGTGTGTAGATTGCTTTAAGATACCCCTAATGGGTGTCTCTGGCCTTTCAATGGTGTTGGGCGGATCATCCCTTTTGAATGGTACTTTCTTTGTTACTTTTGCAAACTTGGTTCTACTGGCTGCTCTAACTCTCCTTGGTGGGGGTGGAGGGTTAGTCATGGGTCCAGAGTCTGGGTATTCTCTTCTAGACATAGCATCTGGAGGTATGTTATCATCCCCTTTCACGTGTTGGATGGTGAATGAAAATTGTTGTATGTCTAGAGCCCATCTGGCCCATCTATGTGTGAGTCCTGTATTGGTTAATAGTGGGATTAGGGCTGCATGGTCTGTGTATAACTGGAAGTGTCTAGTCTCTAGATAGTGTCTGAAGTGTAATACTCCATACACTACTCCCAGTAGTTCTCTCTCTGTGGTATTGTAATTTCTCTCATGTTTGGAGAGGGTTCTACCTGCAAAGGCTACTGGTCTGAGCACTCCTTCATTATCTCTCTGTGAGAGTACAGCTCCTAAACTCACATTGGAAGCATCAGTTGCCAAACTGAACTCTTTCTCATAGTTTGGATATCTGAGAAGAGCATTGGTACAGAGGGCATGCTTTAATGTTTTGAAAGCATTATCTGTCTCTTCTGTCCAGACAAATGCTTTGAGATGTGTCTGTAGATCATATAATGGTCTAGCAATTTGGGCATAACCTTTGATAAACTTTTTGAAGTATTGGCATAGGCCTGTGAAGGATCTGACATTTTTGACTGATTTTGGTGTTGGGAAGGTTTTGATTGACTCCACCTTTGTGGGAGATGGTTGTAGTCCCATGGGTGTGACTCTCATTCCCAAGAAGTCTATTCTGTCTATGAAGTATTCACATTTTGATTTCTTCAGTTTGAGTTTACCAACTCTTAGGCTGTTGAACACATCTTCCAGGTCATGGAAGTGTTGTTCGATTGATGGTGATAATACCAATATGTCATCTAGGTATGGTAGGGCACATTTGTACTTGAGTTTGTTCAGAATTAATGTGACTAGATGGCAGAATCCCGCCGGTGCGGTCGCTAAACCCATCGGCATCCTTTCGTAGACATATTTTTTGTCATTTGCTATGAATGCGGTTTTATGCTGATCCTCCTGTCTTATAGGAATTTGAAAAAATCCCTGTTGGGCATCTAGCTTACTGAATACTCTTGGTCTGAGTGACCCTATCATGTCTAGAGTGTCATCGGCCCGGGGTGTAGATAAGGCTTGATTTATCGTGTTTTGGTTCAAATAACGAAAATCTGTGACGAGCCTATGGCCTCCCGATGATTTTTGTACTAAAAAGGATCTGGAAGCCCAGGGGCCTTCAGCACATTCTCTCAGAATGCCCTGTTGTACTAGCCTTTCACACTCTTCCCCTATTGCGGCCTGTTTTTCTGGTGTTTGTCTATATGGTAGGAAATGACATGGTACTGCCTCAGGTTTTACATGTATTGAGTGTGTATACAGGTGTGTGGCACCAATGTCTCCATCTTTTCCTACAAATATATCATCATACTTGGTCAGCAGTGATTCTAATCTATCATGCTGATCTTTGGATGTGAGCACAGATTTTGGTGGAACATTCTCTTCCAATTCTGGCTCGAGGTCATGTGCCTCACTATGTATAGCAGCTATTTCAGAGAGTCTGATTGAGTTGGGTTCAGGGTCAGCATATGTGGACTCACAGTCTGAGTCTGTGTCACTGAATTGAGTTACATCCTCAGGCCGTATGGCTGAGATGGATTTATGATATACCATTTTATTATTCCATAAATTGTAACATATTTTGTATTAATCAAAGGATATCTATGAAATTAATACATGGGTTGGTTCTAAGAGCTATAAGAGCGCTCAAACTTTGTATAAGAGCGTTCATGCCCCACTGCACACCAGCCAGGTCAGTTACAAACACTCTCTCTGACATCAAAAGGCTCCGACCTAATGGTTCACTGCACAATATAATAAAAATGAGGGTCTCAGTGTGCGACCTCATGGTTCAATGCACAAATTAATAACTTGTAAGTGAATGCAACTGGCCGTCACGGGTGCCTGAGCACCGCTGACGCCGTCATGAGTGTCTGAGCACTCTAAGGACTGAACAATGGGTTACATAAGCACGACGCCATAACCTTCCGGTCGCTCTAGCGTCGCTCCTGAGCAAGCTAGGTCAAATATCAAAGCATTTATGGAAAGCCCATAATTAGACGGTCAAAATGAGCCCAAGATCAAGGCGGAACTCCCATTATTAAGGAAGTTATGCTATGGAGACTGAAAGGAGCTCCAAGTGCACTACAGACAAACCGGCGCGAATTACGCGCCTATCCAGCGGGCATTATAAATTTGGCATATTCAACTCCGCGCATGCCCAAAATGGCGGTTATAAACGCATAAACGACCGAGATATGAGGGTCTAAAGATGCAGAACCGACCAAGACAATGGGGGGCATAGCGGCGTCCATGGGGGTCCTTTGTCCCCCTGTGACACTTGAAAGAGTCCCCTCAAACAATTGTAGAGTTAGGCAGATGCTGCTGGCTCCAGTCAGTCTGGAGGTGCTTTTCCAAGATTTGCTACAAATAGCCTGTCTGCACCTCCAGGAAGACAGATCACCAAGAACCGCTCTAGAGGTAACATCTCCAGTCATCTCCTGCTACCTGCTATACCACTGCACTATGGTGAAACTATGCTAGACAGGCATTGGTTTTCTACCATTAGTGGCCAGGGGCTATCTTCTTCAAGACTTCCACCAGAGGGTAAAGTTATTCATTATTACATTATTCCTCTAAGCAGCAGGTCAGGAGCTAGGTGTGGGAACCCACCTAGAACTATGCTGGACACTGTATTATTAATACCTCACAGGTGGAGTGGAACTGAACATTGTACTTTATAAATTACTGTATGTTTACTGTATGTACAAATTACCTACATACTAACTACTGTATGATTAATATTTCTTACATGTTGCCTAAAGCTGAATAAACCAGTGACAACTGGAAATAACACTATTTATAAGAGCCTTGAGATAATTACACTATATACCACTAGTCTTATGATATTTCTCATATGACAACTTGATCATGCCAATCACTAGTATGACAGATTGATCAGTGTGTGGGGTAGTGTCTGACACCTGTTGAGGTTTTTCTAAATCAGATTCCTTGACTTCCTGAAATAGAGCTATGATGGCACCCTTTTTGATTTTATGTGGGCGCCTGCTGGTGTTGAGTAACACTAGGGGATGTTTGTTATTTTCCCTGGGGGTTACTGCTGCCCTTTGAACTAGATATGGGGCATTGTTATTTCTTTGGAGGTTATCTACTACTCCAGTTTTGCCTTGCAGTGACTGAGTAGATGTGACCTTACCCAATACTGCAAGTTCAGAGAATGGAGGGATGGTAAAATCCCTCACTGCCCTAATGGGTTTGAGAATTTGTTCAGGATCAACATTAAATTCAATTTGAGATTTTGTAGTGCTTAAGAAATCTGTGCCGAGAACAACGGGCTGTGTGAGGTTGGGTATTACAGCAAATTGGTATTGGAATCTGACACCTTGGATTCTAAAGTTCAGCATAGCTGAATGTCTAACATGACACACCGATCCATCTGCCAAGTGGATGTTGATTTTAGATTTCCTCAGTTGGATATGGAATCTCTTTTGGAGATCCATGAGGAATGATTGTCTGACACAGGTGATAGTAGCACCTGTATCAACCAAACATTGTACATCTGAAACATCATATAGATTTGCATTGATACAGCCATTTTGAAGAAGTACAATAGAAAGCTTGGTACTCTCACCTGTATCCTTTGATGATGAATCTGGTGGGGTGATGTGTGTCACTGATGGACGTCTCTGTTTGTTAGATGGTAGATTTGCACTAGCAATTGTCTCTGGTTGGATCTTTGTTAATCCTGATTGATTGTTTGTATTTGGGGTGTCACAGTGCACTGGCCCATCGGCACTGTGACATCCTAGTTTTCCTGGTTCTGTGGGGTGGTTGAGATGCTTGCCACCAGGAGCTTGGAGATTTGATCCATTACATGAGGTGGTATTTGGGGGTTACTGTGTTGGTTCCCCTGGTAACCTCTTGTGTCCGGTTTGTAATCCTCCTGGCGCGAGTTGGAACCCTGGTTATATTGACCAGAGTTGCTGTATTGACCGGAGTTGTTGGATCTCTGGTTGTTGTAGGCGCCATTGTTGTTGTAGGATCCACTGTTGTAGTTCCTATGTGGACTCTGGCTCCTACTGTTGGATCCTTGATTATAGGATCCAGAGTTGTTTGAACCCTGGCTGTTGTTGTAGGATCCAGAGTTGTTGTAGGATCCAGAGTTGTAGTTCCTATGTGGACTATGGCTCCTACTGTTGGATCCTTGATTATTATAGGATCTGCCATTACTTGGGGTTCTGTCTCTCCTATCACTGTATGAAGAGTTACCATTGTTGGAGTTGGAAGAGTTGTTGTCTTTCCTACTGTTGTGACCCCCCCGGTTGTTGTTGTTGCCCCCTCTACCTCTACCTCTATTGGATTGGTAGTTGGGGTCATAATTGTTTCCTCTATATCTACCGGTAGGGTCTCTTGATGTAACCTTAGCTTCCTGTTGCCTTACATGGGCACTAGACATTAGGTTAACATCTTCATCTGCACTAGTGCTGATTTCCTGGACCTTTTTCTTAGTAGGCTGTGGGTTAGACTCTGCATCCCTCACCTTCCTAGATCTCTCTTGGGTCTCAACCTCTAGGGCTAGGTCTAGGGCTTGGTCAAAAGAGTCTATTTTCTTGTTCTCAAGAGCTACAGAGATCCAGGGCCTCATGCCTTGGGTGAATGCCTTGCTTAGGATTTCATCGCTTTGGCGTTGGGCATTACACACTTTCCTGAGATGGCATGCATAGTCCAGGACAGGTTCATCTACCTTTTGTGCACGGAGTGCTGTCCTTGAGATGATATTGTCTCGAGTAGCAAAATACTCTTTTAATTTATTCACTACATTGGTCCATGTCAACATATCAGGTGTGGCACTTTCCCTGAAGGATTCAAACCAAGCTAGTGCTTGTCCTTCAAGGTACTTGGGTAAATATGTTACCATGGTGTCACTGTCTGTTACTTTGTACTTATCCTTCAGATATTCTGGGAATTTGTGATCAATAAATAATGCTGTTGACATGAGTGGTGATGGGTGTGAGAAGGCTTTGGGTTTTGTTACCTCATGTAGCCTGATCTTTCTGTCATCCTGTTGTTTTCTGTCTATGAGTTTGGTCATGTTGGACACCATGGAGATTATGATGTCATCCTTTGATCCAGAGGCAGATGGTGTGACAACAGGTGTGATGGCAGGTGTGGGAGGCTGTGGGGTCTGGGATGATACCATTTTCATGAGATCTGCTATCTGTTGTTGTTGTCTCTCTAGGGACTTCCGCTGATCTTCCATGGCCTTCTGTTGAGCATCTATTGCTGCATTCCTCTCTGCCAGTTGTTGGTTGAGGATCCTCTCCCTTTCCTCCTGCTGGGACTTGTTGGTCTCTAGGGCAGTAACTGCATCTTGGATGGCCTTCTCGTAGGCCCTTATCTTCTCAGCTGTCTGATTAGGTTGGGGGCCTTCATCGGTGTCCATGATGGAGGGTGTGGGAGAAGTGTCTCTGGAGGAGTGGCTGTCAAAGGCCGGAGCTGGGGTGGAGGATCTAGATGAGGGTGTGGATCCACCCCCTGAGGCAGATCCTTCTTCCCCTGAGGTAGATAGCGTGAGTTGAGCGTCCTGTAGAGATCCCTGGGAAATGTTGGATCCCTGAGAACTGGTTGTTCCCTGAGTAGACAGGGTGGGTGGTGTGGGATCTACTGAGTGTGGGTCTGTTGTACTGGAGGCTGGTTTGCCTCCTGTGGGCCTCCTAGATCTAGGTGGGAGGGAGACCTCTTCAACAGGCCCCTGACTGCGTAAGGTCTTTGTGTGTTGTTCTGCCAGCTTGACTGATAAGACCTTGATGTGTGTGGTGGACCTCACTGACGTGTGGGAGACCTCACTGACGTGTGGGAGACCTCACTGACATGTGGGAGACCTCACTGACGTGTGGGAGACCTCACTGACGTGTGGGAGACCTCACTGACGTGTGGGAGACCTCACTGATATGTGGGAGATCTCACTGATCGTGTGGGAGATCTCATTGGTGTGTGGGAGATCTCACTGGTATGTGGGAGATCTCACTGATCGTGTGGGAGATCTCATCGATGTGTGGGAGATCTCACTGATGTGTGGGAGATCTCATTGATGTGTGGGAGATCTCACTGATGTGTGGGAGATCTCACTGGTGTGTGGGAGATCTCACTGATGTGTGGGAGATCTCACTGATGTGTGGGAGATCTCACTGATGTGTGGGCGATCTCACTGATGTGTGGGAGATCTCATTGATGTGTGGGAGATCTCACTGATGTGTAGGAGATCTCATTGATGTGTGGGAGATCTCACTGATGTGTGGGAGATCTCACTGGTGACCTTGGTGGGCATGGTGTCAAGGTCACTGGGTGGGTGGAGTGGGGTTTACTGTGTGTATGATTGTTTTCAGTAATGTTGCCAGCTTAATTCGGATCTTAGTAGGATGTTCTCCACCACTTTGTCATACTAGTTATTGTGCATGATCAAGTTGTCATATGAGAAATATCATAAGACTAGTGGTATATAGTGTAAATACATTAAGCTCTCATAAAATAGTGTTATTTCCAGTTGTCACTGGTTTATTCAGCTTTAGGCAACATGTAAGAAATATCAATCATACAGTGGTTAGTATGTAGGTAATTTGTACATACAGTAAATATACAGTAAGTTATAAAGTATAATGTTCTGTTCCACTCCACCTGTGAGGTATTAATAATACAATGTCCAGCATAGTTCTAGGTGGGTTCCCACACCTAGCTCCTGACCTGCTGCTTAGAGGAATAATGTAATAATGGATAACTTTACCCTCTGGTGGAAGTCTTGAGGAGGATACCCCCTGGCCACTAATGATGGAAACCAATGCCTGTCTAGCATAGTTTCACCATAGTGCAGTGGTATAGCAGGTAGCAGGAGATGACTGGAGATGTTACCTCTAGAGCGGTTCTTGGTGTTCTGTCCTCCTGGAGGTGCAGACAGGCTATTTGTAGCAAATCTTGGAAAAGCACCTCCAGACTGACTGGGGCCAGTAGCATCTGCCTAACTCTACAATGTTAGAGGGGAGCCTTTCATGTGTCACTGAGTGCACAAAGGACCCCCATGGACGCCGCTGTGTCCCCCATTGTCTTGGTCGGTTCTGTAACTTCAAACCCTCATAACTCGGTCGTTTACGCAGCTACAGCCGCCATTTTGCGCATGCGCGGAGTTGAATATGCCAAGTTTGAACTGCCCGTTGGATAGGCGCGTAACTTTTGCCGGTTTGTCTGTAGTGCACTCAGAGCTCCATTCAGTCTCCATGGCATAACTTCCTTAATAATGGGAGTTCCGCCTTGATCTTGGGCTCATTCTGACCGTCTAATTATGGGCTTTCCATAAATGCTTTGATATTTGACCTAGCTCGCTCAAAAGCGACGCTAGAGTGACCGGACGGTTATGGCGTCGTGCTTATGTAACCCATTGTTCAGTTATTAGAGTGCTCAGACACTCATGACGGCGTCAGCGGTGCTCAGGCACCCGTGACGGCCGGTTGCATTCACTTACAAGTTATTAGTTTGTGCACTGAACCATGAGGTCGCACACTGAGACCCTCATTTTTATTATATTGTGCAGTGAACCATTAGGTCGGAGCCTTTGATGTCAGAGAGAGTGTTTGTAACTGACCTGGCTGGTGTGCAGTGGGGCATGAACGCTCTTATACAAAGTTTGAGCGCTCTTATAGCTCTTAGAACCAACCTATGTATTAATTTCATAGATATCCTTTGATTAATACAAAATATGTTACAATTTATGGAATAATAAAATGGTATATGATAGTAGAGACAGATGGCTGCCCATTTACTAAAAGGGGCAGGCAGATAGAGAGGCCTACCATCAGATGACTGCATAGGCCCACCAACCCCTACCCAGGCCGGTTGCTGTTGTGCAGAGTAAACTCCTTGTTGTTGGAGATATTGTGCAGGATGTTGAACTTGAGTGGGTGAAATATAAGGCCTACCATCCTTATAGTACAGCTGTGGTTGTGGGGTAGAGCCATCCCCCCAGGGTGCAGCTTCATCCACACTGCCTGTTGGTTGTCTACCTTGAAGCTCAACCCTAACCCCAGCAAACTGATCCACAGCTGAACCAGAAGATGATCTACCCTACCTCCACTGCTTCCACAGCAAAAACTCCTGATACTCACTTTCTAGATTAGTCACAGGATGTAAATTGTCAACTGATGGGACCGGGTGATTTCCACAGGGCTGCGGTTGATTGTACTGGGTATTGGACTGGTCAACGCGGCCTAGTGGGTGATTTCCCAGGATGTATGACAGTAGTATCTTGGGGCAAACTCAGCGCATAGGAACAGCTACTGAAATTGATTTAACCTACTTACGAACCATAAATGACCTAGTTTTGAGACTGGAAGTGACCATATATGGGCATGTGACCTACTTTCTTGAGCTCTGATTGGCTGAGAGATAATTTATGCAAATTTATGCTATGACATCATCACGTGATGTTCACATGATCACAACAAAAAACATAAACAAAAACAAAACCGACCGCGTGGTCAGTCACAGCAGAAAACGTAAACCAAAAACAAACCTAGTCTTGCCCAAGTCTGTAGTATAAGCAAATGGTAGGGAGCGTTTATTTTAACAAACAGGGGTGGTGGATAGGTAGGTAGGTAGATAGGGGTAGGGTAGGCTAGGTAGGTTTATATAGGGTGTGCATGTGTTATATATGCATGTGCGGCCACCCCCCACAAAATACTTAAGGGGTGCCCCCCACCCCATAGCCTACCCTACCTTACCCTACCCTACCCTACCCTACCCTACCCTACCCTACCCTATTTTACCTACCTACCTACTTTAACCTAGTTTACCTTTGGTTATTTATTTTTTACGTTGTGGTGGGAGAATGTTATGATGTAGGTGCTAAAAGTTAACACTTTTTTTTTCTAATCCATTTTGCATATGGCGATGCGTAAACTTTAGTTTGTGCTTGAGAGTCTTTAGAGGCACCATTTGACCTAATTTCACGATTTATATGGGTTCCATTGTTTAAGCTGTTTTGTCCACTGACGACTTGTTCATGTAACCCCAGAGGGCTGTCTGTAACCCTGTGCCCCACTTGTTTTGCTGCCAGTAAATCCCAGTAATGTGTCCTTAGGTGGACATGGGTGGACATGTCCTTGGCACCACTGTCCAGCTGCTCACCTAGTGCTGCAGAGTTAGTACGATCTTTTAACAGTTGCTTCAGAACCATGCCTGCTTCCAATAACGCCTGATTTGTCTGGCTGCTTGATCTTTGTCCAGAAGGGATTATGTCCTGACCATTTTCAGGCACAGTGGGTCTCTGGCTGGCTGTTAACCCACTAGTATATTCAGTGAAGTGGGTATTACCCAGTTGTACCAGTGCACACTTGAGGAGCATTGACTGTCCTAAAGTTATGTCCAGGGCTGCTATATCAGCAGGCAGGAGTGTAGTCAAAGCCTGCTCAGAATCCGGTCTTGTTTCTCAGTAAATCCATGGACTTCTTCTTAAGACCAACTTCTTTCCCCCAGTCAGTGAAATTGAAGGGGGCTTGCTCCCCTTCTTGGTTATCCCCCCCTTGCTGACTCATGGTGAGGTGAGCTCCTCAAAGTTGCTGCTGCTGCCGACATGAGCTGGACACTGAGTGAGTGAGTGAGTGAGTGAGTGGGCAGTGTGAGAGTGCATCCCCTGCACCCAGGTTTTACCCCTTTCCCCTGCCCTCCACCCCAGAGAGGGGAGGGGCTGCAGTTAGGTCGTGTCACTTATTAACAAGTTGATGTCCCTTACTCCCTGCTTCCTCCTTTACTCCCCCCACCCTATTTTACCTACCTACCTACCTACTTTAGCCTAGTTTACCTTTAAATCTTAGTTAGGCCCTTTTCCTGATTATGTATTACCCCCACTTAAACTGACTACCGAGTTGCCACTGTGAGCATTGATGGTGCAATGTTCACTCACTGCTCAGCTTCACTAACTCTGAGCTTATCCACTTCTCACAAAAGAGAAACGGAGGTTTTTATTTTCGGACATAAGGGGTGGTGTAGAACAAGGTAAGGTGTTTCAACTGTGGCGGTATTGTCCTGAACATCATCCTTCAGACGCATTTATTCCTCCCAATTTAAATTTTAGAGAGTGTTTCCTTCAAACCAACACTGCACCTTTGATAAAGAACGGCAAACACTCCTTTTGTCCATCCATAAAAAAACTGATCAGAAAAAGTAAAAATTGGCAGCATGTTGAAACTAGTAGTTTACACCCCACCCTGTTTGCATGCTACACCACTGCCATTGCCATCTGTCCTCCAGGATCAAAAGACAAGTGTGTATTTCATCCCTACCTCTAGTCCCACTCATCATAACATTCTCCCACCACAACCCCCCACAACAACAACAACCACTGGACACTGGTCCATGCTTGTATAATAAACAATTTTTGCTTTTATGTTTGAGCTAACATGAAGGGTGGTAAAGCAGGCATGCGCCTGACCAGGCATAAAACAGGATCAAAAGAAAAAAAAAAATGTTTTGGATTTTACTCTCTCATGATAACACTTTTTTCCACCCCACCTTTAAAAAATAAATGCCCCATATCACCATGTACAACTTACACATTTACCATTAACACGCTGTTTACATGTCACACCCTGTTCACGACCATCTGTGCTACATGTTCCAGAAATTAAAAAAAGACAGCAGCACTCCCAGTGATACCTTTTAGCCCCACTCATCATCAATATCAAAAAAAAAATAATTCAGGAATGGATCCACTTACATTAGCATTTGTGCTCCAGGATCAAACGACGAGTGTGGATTTCATTCTGACCTCTAGTCCCACTCATCATAACATTCTATTACCACAACCCCCCTTTTTTGCCCTCCCCCCAACCAACCATGCGTCTGACCAGGTGTAAATGTGTTTCACTCACTCGTGTTAACACTCTTTTTACCACACTGTTAAAAAAAATAAACCCCTGCATTTTGCATATCACCATGCACAAATTACTAGTTCACACACTGTTTACATGTTACAAACTGTTCATTTTCATCTGTGCTACTTGCTCCAGGAGATCAAAAGGCATCAGCACACCCAATGGTACCTGTGTTCCAGGATCAAAAGCCAGTTGTCTGATTTAACCCCCCTCCTACCTTTAGTCCTACTCAATCATAACATTTTTTCATAACAACCTCTTTGTAATGTTAAGTCTATGGCGCGAGCTGCATATTTTGCCCCTATGGCGTCGGCTCCGTACTGCACGCTATGGTTATGGTAAGGCTATTAAAATGTTCTCCATCAGCATGTTGAAAATCAGCATGGTGGAAATAGTTAGTTTTCACCCTGTTTGCATGCTGCACCTCTGGCATTGACACTTCTTGCTCCAGGAACAATAAAAATGACAGGTGTTGGATTTTTAAAATTTTTTTTTTATCAAGCTATAAGCATAAAAAAATACTTGTGCTCCAGGGTCAAAGCCAAATGTTGGATTTTACCTTTTCCCCTATACCCCCAATCCCACTCATCATACCATTCTCTGCCATTGACGCCTGTGCTCCAGGAGATTTGCGCATGAAGGGTGGTTAGCTTTCACCTCCACGCTTATGCCACATGCTCTACGATCAAGTTGTATTTTACCTTCCGTTTCGTTTATCATAACATTCTCCGTGAATGAACCTATCAACATGTTCCAATTAGCCTTTTACATGGTACACCCTGCCATGGCACTCGTGCCATATATTTTAGGATCAAAGGGAAACTCCAGTCCTACTCATCAAAACATTCTCCCACCACAACTCGCCAGCATCAAGCACTGGACACTCTGGCCACTCATGCCATATATTTTAGGATCAAAGGGAAACTCCACTTCTACTCATCAAAACATTCTCCCACCACAACTCGCCAGCATCAAGCACTGGACACTGTTCCATACTTGTATAATAATAAACAAATTTTGCTTTCAGGTGTAAGGATCAAAAGAAAAGGCAACAAAGTTTACACCCTCCCCTACACCATTTATAACATTCTCCCCACCGCAAGCTTACAAAAGTAAATGACCCTATCAACATGTTCCAAATAACCTTTTATATGCTGCACATTACCATGACACACGTACCACTCATCATAACATTTTCCCCACCACCACCGCTGCCACCACTACTACCACTGTGACCGCACACACCTATTGCTGGTCACTGGTTTGTGGTTGTATAACAAACAATTTTCTTTTGATGTTTAAGCTAGAATAAAGGAGGCGGAGAAAAAAATTAGGTAGGGTAGGGTAGGGTGGGGTAGGGGTAAAGTATGGGGTGGGGGGCACCCCTTAATTTATAGGGGGAAAAACAGAACCCCACACGCGTGTATGTTTAACATAACACCCCCTACCCTACCCTACTTTACCCTATATAACCCCTACCTACCTCTACCTACCCACTCACTTTACCTAACTAACTACCTACCTAGCCTACCTACCTAGTCTACCTACCATCACAACCATGGCAAAAACAAAATATCCTACAGATTTGCCTGTTTAAAATCAGTGAACTGATTGGAGATGATTCTTTGAAGGAGCTAGCACCTGCTTTAGGAATTAACATGGACGCACTAAACTATCTTAAATGTGAAGACAGTCCCCCCGATTATTACAGAAGGCTCATCCTGTGGAAATACTTGGACACAACGTACCCTTTTAAATATGAAAAACTAAGGTCTGCTTTAGAAAACATCCCTAGGTAGCACACAAAAATTTGCCGCAGTTGGCCTGATGCATCGGGCCAACGTTGGCTGCCCATCGGGCCTATGTAGGCCTGACCAGTGGCATTTGCCAACCAAATGCCAACATTGGCCCAACGTTGGCAGGACATTGGCAAATGGTTGGCCCCTAGCTGACCATTTGCCGATGCTGATGTTTGCTGACCAAAAGCCAAAGTTGGGCCTATGTTGGCATTTGGTTGGCAGTGTCGGGCATACATAGGCAGGATGGGCAGCCTATGTAAAGCCGATGGTTGGGCCAACATCGGCCTAACGTTATGCCAATGTCTCTGTGCTACCTGGGTAGGTCTAGGTCAATTTTTTTTAAATGATTTCGACTTAGTGGTGAACACCAGAGAGAAAAAGGATTTCATTAGCGTGACAGCCGCTTGCGTAGGTATTGGGAAAGCAGCTTTCATTGACTGACGTGGAACTTACCGCTTTGACCACACCCATCTCAAAACTAGCTGATGGTCGTAAACTTTTTGAAGTGTTGAGGATATGGAAATACAAAAAAAAATATCGCCGCTGTTCACTTTAGTGGACATCCTACATGGACTCAACTTGAAAAAGGCAAGCTGTTATGCAGAGGAATCATTGGAAGCAGTGGAAAAGGCCGTGTATGAAAAAAGAATGGTGGATGCCATAGTTGATTTGCTTTAAAAAAAAAACTGTCGCTGCTGCTGCTGCTGCTGCTGCTGTTTAAAATTGTTAAAAGAGGATGTCAATTGTCACCTATTTGTTTTGACAACTGCAGTGCAGGAATGGAAGGACTGAAGGACTGAGGAGGGAAAGATTGAACAACATACTGAACACGACACCAAGAGCACAACCTGTGGGGGACATCCGTCACCAACGACGGTAAGCCACGAGTCACCAAGTGAGGGGAGAAGTGAACTTAGCGACATAGTGAGTCAGGATTGCTTTTCAGTGCGATGAGAGAGAGAAATGCACTGGATCTTTCCTGATATCAGGTCTGCCTCTCACGTCTGCGGTGAACCGACACACAGTAACAGAGCCTGGAGCAGATGTGGCCTAGTGACGGCACAGGCAGCGACGGCTGACCCTTTATGTCTCTAGACACTCCTCAGGGACAAAGCACATGCTTAAGAGGTTAAATGGGTTCTAAACTGCAGCCCGTAACAGATGGGGTGTGGACCTCCTCGATATCCATTGGGGTGAAGCGTGCTTATATACCCTTGTGTGAAAATAAAAAAGCGAAGGAAGAGTCCTTTGCTCTACACCAAAAGATCTGACAGAAGTTACTTGATTTTTTGGAAGTTGAATCTTTGAGTTAGAACTGAAGTTTTTTTTTATTTTGAATTTTCTCTTTAAAAAATAAGTTGTGACAACTTGCCCCAGCCTGGGGTAAGTTTTCACTAAGCCTGGGGTAAATTGTCATGTAGAGTGTCATGTGAAAGTAACATGTCGAATTAGTTTTAATGCCTATTTCACAGGCAGTCATGGCATAATATTCTTTTAAACTGTATTGAGGACAGAAGTACCATTGGTAATGCTGCAAACATGATCAAACTTAATGAAAACCCAAAACCTGAAAAAACATTGTTCAACCTACAGATAGAAGCATCATCAGTAACATGAAAACAGTAAAATCTTAATAGAATTGAGAATGAAAGATATTCTGTTGATATCATTGGTCTTTGTCATATAAATTCCACATCTCTCAAAAAGGCTATTTATCAGGCTATTGTGACAACATGCCCCAGCTGCTGTGATAACAAGCCCTAACCTATTTTTGGGTAAGTTAGTTCATGTCATCCCAAAGATATGTGGAAAATAATTCTAAATTCTAAACAGATGCATAGCAAACATATTTCTGAAGACATTCATACATATAGCTTCTTGAGGTGATCGAAAGTAACTCTCTCACACCTTTTTTCAGTCTAAATCACCCTGCTAGCACAACTCATCCAAATGATGTCTTTTTTACGTAAATATGATCAGTTTTCACGTACGAATGACGTAAATTACACGAGTAGTGCTAGCTGGGGAGGTAAAATCTTGTTTAGGAGAAAAACACATTTTTAGGATGGTAAGGAGTGTTGTATATTTCAGATTGAGCTGACATGCTTTCTGAGTTGGACATTTGAATTGTCTGAAAGACTGATAACCTCATTTTGGAGATTCCCTCAGGGGAAGTTCTCCATGTCAACTTGCCCCTGTGACTTTTAGCCCCCTCCTCCCCTACCAGGATTTGCCACACCGCAGTTGGGCCACTTCAATGAATTATCATGGTATTGAGTGTCACAGGCAACACACTTAGTCATGATGGCTATTGTATGTCCAGAAAATCCAAAAAATTTCATGACCAAAAGTCCATGTCTTATTCCTTAGTTCAAATCTGGTGCGGAGCCACCTGGTGTGGTGACAAAGGACCACCTAACTCAGGTGGGTGAGGGTCTATCTGGTGGGGAAATATACCACTATATATTCACAGTTCCTTCGCATAATATAGGAGTCATAATCATGAAAACTATAGGCATGTCTTTTAGGTATTTGGAGCTTAAATTCAATTAGTAAGCAAGGATTCTGAAAGAGATTTACCCAAATGTTAGAAAAATGCTAAAATATCAAATTTGAAAAACTGCCATAAATTCAGCTCAATTTGATAGCCTTTTTATCAAGTCAATTATTTTGAAACAGTGATTTAGAATTTCTCTTAGAGGAAGGCAGCATCTGATTACGTCAAACTAGGCAAAATGCACCTTAGAAGGAGTGCTTGCATAACACTGCTTTGCTACAACCAGATTGTGTTTGGAGCTCCTTTCCATTGATGATGTCACAAAACAACCCATACGGAACTTATAAGATACATTTTCCACACCCTCCATGCACGAACAATAAACGATTGATGCATCTTTCCAATTGGAATATCACCAAGTTCATTCGATAAGCCTGTTATCTTCCTTTATAATGATACATATTTCATTATTTATTTCATAATCATTTTGTACACAACCAAAAAGGAGAGACCACCTGAAACCTGAGTCCAATGATGTGTACACAATGAGACATATCATACCAGAATAAATGTAGATAGGCCAGCCGTTTGGCCAACTCTCGCCACCATATGTGTAACAGTGCTAAAAGACTCAACATTAAACATGCCCTGGACTATCTATAATGGAAGTATGGTGTATTATAGTATATCAGTAGTACAGGAGGGGTCATGATCAAGTGATATTCCAATTGTTTCTCCAAATTAATATAGCTATTATTAGAATGGGAAAATTGCTAAAACTTAGAATCTCTCTGTGACCTGGGATGCTTTTACTGGTAGGATTAAGGTGTATCTAGCTAGCCATTATAGGGCACCCCCCTTGAACCACCATCAATAGATAGGCCAATCACTGATCATCAACATAAGACCTGCTATATAGCAATATGTATTGCCGGATTTTTGGGAGAGGGGTGTATTTGTAGTGGTATTTGCAAAATATTTATGTTCATGAGACATTGGTGGTGCCATAGAACTATAGCATTGCTAGCTGGCTTGGGTATTAATGTCATATGTATGCAGTAGGGGTCAGCACCTCCTTACCCCTGATCAAAAGAATACAGCTGATTGCTTATATTTGACTTGAGGAGTTTTGACAGGGATGATTACTCTGGAAATATTTTTTTGTATTAAATCAACCAAACAAGGAAGAAATGAACAAATTTTTACAGGTATGGATTGAGCTAGATTTCATCTATACCACAAAATTTTCACAATGCATTCAGTGAATTATTTAGAATTACGTTAATCTACCTAATAAATGGCTCCCTATGATTGGGGAAAGTGTATATGATTCTCTGAAATACAAATCGGTCAAAGCTATATCAGCTTTCACATCAGCTTTTAAGCTAGTCCTCCATTAGAGGCAATTCTATTCTCAGCCCAATTTTGGATTTTCATGCCAAATTCTTGTCTATCTGCCCAATTGTTTTCTTTTGCAAGATGCTGTTCGCTGCTGCCCGCCACTGCCCTATCGGGGGGGGGGGGATAAAAACCTGGATTGCTTTTTTTCTGGGTATTCTAGAGCTCTTCCACTTGTTAGATTTTAGTGCTGTGCTTCAACCTTTTTATCAGGTCCCATTGGCCAAATATTAGGCCCGGAAATATCTAGCATGCTGGATATAAATTATTAGCATTTCTATCGGGCACCATCAGGTCCGATTTTTTCATGTCCGATGGTGCCTGACGGTTCCATAAGAAAAAAATGTAGAGTTCTTCCACTATACCCAATTTCTGCCCGATCGCTGCCTAATTTGATGCCTGATGCTACATGAGATTTCCCGATATGAGCCCATGCAGAATCAGCCCAAAGTCAGGCCAGAATCAGTTATAGTGGAGGACATTCAGATATGTCTCAATTTGCTTTAGTTGGCTTGGAAAAAGGCGACTTCATCATTGGTTATGTGGCCATTCATAAAGCTGTACCTGGCTTATGATGTGGGATGGGATTATTGCACGTGGATACGGGATACAAGACTCCCAAAGTTTCTATACATTTAGTGAGTCATTTGGTTGTTTGGTACATTGATAGGATATATTTGCATGCTTATGTTACCGGTTATATATAATAGTTTCATAAGCATAAAGTACATTGATGTGTACATGATAACTTATATTTAGAGGTCTCCAGGAAACATAGCATTTATCGATAAGGTAATCAATGCCAACAGTAACCAAAAAAAAAAACATAGTATAAGAAAATGGTATATATTACATCGAGATAACAATGAAGGAAGAGAACCTCATCCCCACAGTGTTCTGTGTAAGGATTGATTCTTCTGGTTCTACCTTTCTTCTGTTGAATGGTTTACAAGACAGTTGACACATTATATTAAGGTATAAGGGAAATGAGAAAGGGAGGGGAGATTGGGGAAACTTATGTATGTAGATCGATAAATTACAAAATCAATCAGACAGCATAATTATTAGCTCAGGTTCACAAGGTGATACAATGTAACATGTTAATAGATTAGAAATATTATTAAAAAAGTAATGCGCTATGGCCTGACATAGGGGAAGAGACCTGCCAGGTAGCTTTTGGATTCAGTTTTAAACTGTTCCAGGCTAGGGGCGTTTCTCCTACCCGTTGTCAAAGCATTCCAGCTTATAGCACCTAGATATTCTACGCTCCTTGTATACATTTGGCAATTAGGAATTATAACATTCAATGTAGGTGCATCATGTAATCTGGTTCTAATGGGTCTAATATCTAGAAAATCCTTATCTCGAGACCTAGTATACATAAAGTTCACAAGGTGAATGTATTGTCTATCACATAGAAAATTAATCTTATTCGTATTATATATAAGATTTGTACTGGTTAGGTGTGGTACTTGGAGACAAATCTTTATACATCTATTCTGGAAATACTGAAGAGGGTCTAGGTATTTATCATAGGTACTCATAAAACAAATGTCTACATATTCCATATAAGGTAGGATAGTAGTTTTGTAAATTCTTATTGCAAGTTTTACATCAAGATATTTGCATAGTAGGCAGAGTTTGTATAACTTATAGGTAATTATCTTAGCCTGATTGCTCAGGTGCAGGTTATAATGTAATAGTGAATCAAGAGTTACACCAAGATATTTATAGCTAGGCACAACCTGGAGTAAGTGATCGTTCAGAGATATGTTAGCTGTTAGGGTATTCAATTTTTTCTAATGCTTCTGTATTCCATAGCCAATATGATACACTGATGATGTATTTAGAAGGCCCCTGTTTTGAGAAAATGTCATATTTGAGTCTCTTATTCATGATTTGGCATGGGGACTTGATAGAAAGGCTTCTTACCTGTATTCTGACTTCGGCTACGAAGCCAGCAAAGGAATCTTCTCATTGTGTTCATGGGTTGGAAACAGGTGTGAACATTGACAGGCCACATAACATGAAAGATGTGTTGCCAAAAAATGGAATATACTAATCCTCTCTTCTGGTAATCTTTGGTACACAAAAGGAACAATGGGCATATATATGTATGGTTACCATAGAAACAACTGCATTATTCCAAATGAGAAATTTCATCCAAGATGATTTGGACATTCTCTAATAAGAAACTCATATCTGATAGTGGACCTAAATATTCTCTCTAGAATCACTATTTTCTGAATAAAACTGAATTCTAGCATTATCAGTATTTATGATGGGACATAACACATTTAGGGCTTGTTTGTTAATTTCAATCTGTGCCTGACATGCAATTGCAGCAAAAACTACTTGTTGTATTTTAGCTCAGGATAATCTCATTTTAAATCCTACCCTAAAGGCTTATTTCCACTAATATTTATATTTATGGAAAACTAGCCATCCTAAAGTAGAACTACCAGAAGCAAACCTGAAAACTTTGTTTTCCTAAAGGATATCCATTGCTGGCTACATACATTACGAACAATGCATGCATTAGTGTATCACCTGTTACAGACTGTCCACATCTTTTCATTCCTTCAAATGGCTAACCAGACAAACCTCATCATGGCTCCAATGTTTGAAAATATCTTCACTGATCCTTACAACTCTACAATGGCTCTAAATATTACGTCATTCTCAGTGTCCAGAGACAATTCAGGGCACAATGATCATGTGAGGATTGGTTACTTCTACCCCCTGCGAATGATTGAGACAGTGATTGGCTTTATCGGTAACCTAATAGTTATCATTGCAGTGGGTCGCTATGAAGATTTACAGACAGCAACAGGATCTTCGCTTGCTAACTTGGCTGTGGCAGATTGTATTGGTGCTTCCCTCACAGTGGTGTCTATTGTAGGGGAGACAATGGAACGGACATCAAGATGGCTACATTTCTGTATAATCAAGGAAATACTCTACATTATTGGAGGTTTTGGTAATATTCTTAGCCTCATGATGATAGCAATTGATCGCCTTCTCTGTCTGAGTGCTCCCTTTTGGTACAAGACAAAGATGACACTATCCAATTTCCTCCCATGTCAGATCATTGTTTGGATTGTGATCGTTCTGACCTACAGCTTGGTATACACATTACACTCCACAGCAACACTGGACATCCCAGTCTGCATCTATACATTCATCCTGTCAGCTCAAGATGTGCATTTGTTCATTCTCAGCCCATACTACTCCTTCAGTGGTGCCACAATATTTAACTACATCATCTTGAGCATTATGGTCTGGAGGCAGGGACAACAGATCACAAGTCAGAATCCAACAATTGCTACTCACATGCTTCTGCGACAACAAAAACTTACCAAAACAACAGCCCTGGTTGTCCTCACATACCTGACTCTTACACTTCCAATGGCCATTACCAATTCTGCAGTAAGTTATCTATAATTCTTTCTAATTCCTTCTGGCACCACATGACTTGCTTTGCATGAGGAGCGTATTCTTAACCTGTTTTAGAATGATTACTCTGAACTTAAACTATCTTTTTTCGTTGGATAAGATATGGTTGCCCCAGTGAATATCTACTATCACTGTATTTGATGTATTGAACTGCCTGGCACATAAAGCGTAAGTTTCATATAAGACCCATACTGAGTTAACGGAAATAAGGTAGATTTAGGGCTTAATTCTGAGCATGTCACTCGAACTATAGAAATAACGAAAAATTCAGATAATGATTTCGGATACATTCTCTATGGTAAAATTGGGGACAATCCTCATGTATAAGGCACAGTGTTCAATTAGGATCGTGCAATACTTAGTTTTTTTTCAGCCTTCACACTTGAATTGATTTTCACACCTCAAATACTCAGCTACTCAAGACTGCTGTATAAAAAGTCTAAAATCGTGAAAATAGTCTCCAAAAAGGTAGGGCATGGAATCAAAAGAAAATGCTATTTATCAGAAGCAAAGGCATTGTAATATAGAATCTGACTTTGTTTTGTTTGCTTGCACAGCTGACAGATGGGTCAGCAACCTCAGTCCACCTGCAGTTTATACCACGATTTCGGCACTTCCGGTGGGTTTATATGCAGTTTAGCCATGCATTATTCTGCATATACCACCCATGTGCATTTTTGAAATTTTTGGTATATACTTTTTCGGGGTCAAGTTGGACTTACCACATATTTTTGGAAATGTGTGGCAGATATACAAATTCAATCTGGCCATCTTCCATTGTGAAAAATCGTGCCAACTCGTATGAGGATTGAACCCTGGCCGCAGTGGTGGTAGGCGAAGGCCTTAGCCATAGGGCCACACTGAACAGTGATGAAATCCAATGCAAAAATAAATAAGACCTTGACCGGAGAGGTACCGGATTTTCACACTCACTTTTCGTCTTGATTCCAAGCTTGTCATGTTATAATATTTAAATCCCAAGAAGTTTTCGATCCATAGACAAGGAATGCGTGCTAATTTTCTTCGATATAAATAAGAATCCATTGATTTTCCCAATGTACGCGAGTCGCGGCCCGGTTCGCTCTGTGCGAAGCCATTGTTTTTGTTCCTTGCCGGGAGGGGTACCGCCGTGTTCACACTCACTTTTCGTATGGAATCCAACCATGACACGTCTTCAAATTAATACATACATATCCTTAGACATTCTAGATGAGTACTCCATGCTTGATATGTCCGATATATTCGAAATAAATAAGAATCCATTGATTTTTCCATCGTAAGCGAGTCGCGGTCTGCCATTCCCACCCGCCTCCTTGTTCGGCGAAAGTGTGTCACTGGCCCGGATGTGGATATAGGTCATCCGCTCGTCGTGCAAGGAAGACGCCGAAAATTTCGGACCGGTTTGGAAAATCAATGGATTCTCCTTTATTTTGAATATATTGGACATAATACGTATGGAGGGATCATCTAGACTATCTAAGGATGTGTATGTTTTAATTTGAAGACGTGTCATGGTTGGATTCCATACGAAAAGTGACTGTATACACAGCGGTACCTCTCCCGGCAAGGAACAAAAACAATGGCTTTGCGCAGAGCGCTGACATTTTACAAAATGTCTTCGCCTGGCTATATTCTTTGGATTTCAGGTAAGAAATTGATACAAAATGGAGGAAATGGTGGTATACACCTATTAGGTGATGCATATCGGGGCCCCACGGGCTGTATATGCTGTATATACAGCCCTAGGGCCCCGATATGCATCATCTATTAGCTTAATGCCGCACTGATACTATGGCACCTGAACAGTGCCATAAACCCATTCATCTACACTTACCGCATGCCCAGGTACCGTGAAGTTTTCCGTAAGATGCTAGGCCTCAAGTCCAATGTCGTGGCTCCAGTACCAGCCCAAGGACCCCAGGTTGGAGGAGCTAATTTAATGATGGAGGCAATAGGCAACATCTAAATGGAATTGACTCCCAATTTTGTGATTCCATTGACGTTAATTTCTTTTGTTAGTCATTCTTTTTGTAATAGTCCATCACTGTGCCTTGTACCCCTCAGCACAACTATTTAGTGTGATATAATACATGTACACACTGATTATCTCCGGTGTGTATCAATATAGTATTTATTGGATAATTTATGCTGATATGGTACCAAAGGTACAAGGGACAAGTATTTTTTTCATTATCTGGGAGGAGTGGGGGTATTGATGAAATTTTTTTTGTGTCACAAATTCTCCTTTGGACTCACCAATTTTAAAGATGAAGTGAATCATCACCTTTCCTGTCTCCACAAAATTATGTTATCAAACCACTATCAGCGTTTGGTCACAATTTGATTTTCTTCAGAAAGTGTACGCCATGTGTGTACTACCCTTGTCATTTGTTATACAGATCAGCGTGCAATGACTGCTGCTCCCAGCTAGGTCCCAAACCCACAACAGTTATATATTTTAGAGAATTATATATGACATGTCTGGGCTAAACCTCACACTCCCCTGTGTCAGTTGCGATCTTAGGCATCGATTATCATGCATGTTGTAGCACGGTTAGTGGTATTCCAAGCTAGCCCCTTATCATTATAACATGTTAAGCTTATTTTGTAATAATAAAATCATATCATTGCTAATGAAACTGAACTAAGTTGAACATTATATATCAAAGGCTTGCGTGGCATCCTCTTAGGATATTGTTTATAGTACACATATATTTATGTAATAATATTGTATGGTTTATTGTGTTAGCTATTGAATGTGAAAAGAGAAAATACACCACTGATCTTAGTTGCATTTTAATGAGATGTCAAAGAGGTTATTCTGTTTCTTTAATCTTTAAGACTATACACAGAACCTACTTAGGTCTGTGATAACTCCTCATGTGGACTTTAAGCGATAGAGTAGTAGCATCTTGACAAATTACCATTAATATCGTTCTGTGCTCATTATTTTCCATATCACTTGCTGTTTGTAAATAAGTAGAAGTTAATGAATCCTTTGAGACCATATTTATTATGGGTTCTTCATTTCTTACAATCATATTTGTGTTGTTTTGTGAGATTAGAAAAATGTGTGCAACCAATATTGATGACCATTAATACCAACTGATATGGAATTATTGAATTGCATGGAAGAAAGAAAAAAAATATATCAAAAAACAATTGTGAACCTATTTGGTATGTGGACAAGCCGACAAAGCAGAAATAACTCCTTTAATCTGTATTAACCCTTACGGTCTTTCCTTTTTGATTTTATTTTCTTTTACTGGTACTAATATTATTAACGAGCATTATTTGTATTGAAGTCCCCAGGCAACCATATTATGGTTAAGGGTAGACATGACATTATTATGTGAACTACATTTCCTACCTAATAATAACATCTACTACATTTGCAGTGTTAATCAAACATACCAATGTCCAGTATAAAATCCAAACCTCATAGACTTTTGAGACTGATAGAGTCATAATAATGTTCACCTTTTTCATAATATTTGATGACATTATCCTTATCTTTATGATATTGTGCATTGAGCACGTGTAAATTGTCAGTATATTTGTACAGGGACAATTTAAGATCAATGACATCTACAAAATCGTTTTTGCTCCATCTACTTTTATGAATGTAAAATTATAAAATGAATAGACTTGAACAAATTGTGGGCATGGAAGCGCCACAATAAATTATCAAAGTCCAACAAAGGCGTAATCTTGAAGGGTATGTGGTTTATTGAGTAAGTATATCAATAGTGACCACCTGGATACGACTGATGTTACTAGTGTTACAACTGAATGCAACTGATGATCACCAGTGGTTGTTCCAGGGCTTATATCCCAACCCTGGAGCAACACAGGAAGTCAGTGTCTCCATGGTGACCGGTAGGTACATATAATATAAACAAGGCATATTATTGGTGGGGAGTATCACATGGTAGTAAAGCTAGCTGCTGATTAGTGCAACGGCTTTCACACCTCAGGGGTTTAACATTTATCTGTATGTTACGCCAGTTCTATCATGGCCATTAAGGTATTTATTATATAACATACAGTCTTACATGTGCATAAAGGTGGTGATGTATGATATAAAGGAACCATGGGTGCTCTCTCTGAGTAGCATGCTAACTTGAGTATTAAGAAAAGTTCATTTGTTAATAAAGTTATGCCAAGTGCAGGATATTTTGGTTCATATCCTCTTCATCAAATTTTGAATAAACTAAGCTAAAACAGGTGCAAACATACAGTAGTACCATGAGGGTACTAACAGATTTCACCTCGGTCTGCAGTAACTAACTACCTGCTTCAGCTGGATGAATTAAACATAAAATACACTAGACACAGCTGGAGTCCCTAACAGTTACCACTGGCTACAGCATGTAACTTGAGATACGAATGTGTGTTATTACTTGTGATCTACATGAGAATGCACTTTTCATTTCTCGAGAATAACTCGAGATGTTTACTCATGTTTTCTCCACGAGTATCCACTGTGTCATCAGAACATTTGATTCTCGGGTTTTGATCAGAAGGAGCATATCTGATTCCTGGGAATAACTCGAGACATTAACTTGTGTCAGTACTTGTGATTGCCACAAGAATCTACCCAGTTAGTTAAAAGGGATAACTCGAGATACATGTGTTATCCCTTGTGATTTACATGAGAATGCACTTGTTCAATTCACAAGAATAACTCGAGATGTTTACTAATGTTTTCTCCACGGGTATTCACTGTGTCACCAGAACATTTTATTCTCAGGTTTTGATCAGAAAGAGCATATCTGATTCCTGGGAATAACTCCAGACGTAAACTTGTGTCAGTACTTGTGATTGCCACAAGAATCTACCCAGTTAGTTCCCAGGGATGACTCAAGATGTGAACTTGTGTCATGACTTGTGAGAATGTGAATAGTTCTATGGAATAACTTGAGATCTAAACTTGTGTCAGGACTTGTAATTGCTATGAGAATTAACTCATTTAATTCACAGAAATAACTCAAGATGTCAACTTGTGTCATAGCTTGTAATCCCCATAGGAATCCACTGGTCCATGAGAACATGTTTAGTATGGAGGAATAACTCGAGATGTAAACTTGTGTTATGACTTATGAATGACAAGAATCTGCCGGTTCATAAGAATGTTCAAATCTCATGTCTAGTTCATGGGGAATGGTGATGAGTGGTACAGTGTGGTTGATATGGACATTATAGACCTTGAGAGTAATGGTAGGGTTTGTTCTAGGTGATTTGTTGATGAGGCCAAAGTGCTTGATGAATTTTGATTTGATCAGTCTAATAAAGTTCAGTGCTGCATAGATAATCAGGGTAATTACAATCACTGTGAATACATTTTCTGTGTCTACATACTGATCAATGTGGACTGTTGTGGCAGTGGGCTGTACCTGTGGGATTTTTATAATATGTCTCCATCTTGTGTTACACGGGCTAGCCGTGGCCGTGGGTATGGCCGCAAATACTGCCTGGCATCCTAGGGTCTTGATGATTAGAATTATAATTACAATGGAGTTGATTATTGTTATTAGTGGTGTTATGTAATTCCAAATTGAATGACCAAAGAAGTTGTGAATACTGGGAGCAAAGGGTGAGGTTTGAAGAGGGGTGTGTAGGGTCTTAGATGCTAATTCAGCATCTTCTAAGATCTGCCTAGTGAATGGAGACGTCTTTTGGTACTGTTTTCATGGGGATAAGGGATTTGACAATGGCCTCTGTATGAAGATGGGGTATTCTAATTGGTGAGTGGTGGAGTGATGAAGGTGATATTTCTGAATGAGCTTTGGACAATGCTGCTTTAATAGTCACGTTGGCAGTGTGCCTGGTATAATGTGTGGATACGTAAGTATTACATGGTATATGAGTATAAGGTAAATAAAGTCCGTCAAACTGTAGGTGGCACAAACATGGGACACCAACCACTGAGTAAGCAAGTGCTCTTTTGGTAATGGGTGTCTTGTGCTGACAGATAACGTGATAAAATTCTTGATTCCTAGAGATCAAATACTTGTCCTTGCCTAAAGCCAAAGCTGAGGTTGCTTTTGGCTTCAGAGGCTGTACCTGGAAGGTGCAGAGCTTAGCTATGGCTGCCTGGTTATTGGTGAAGGCTGCTATGTGGCAGGTGGGGTTATCACTTCTGATCCTAGGTGTAGTCCTAGAACAGACCTTCAGGATTTGTCCTGGGCAGGAAAGTAAGTCGGCATTGTTCATCTCCCAATACAGGGTCTCTGCCTTGTTCACTGCGAGATAGCTGGTCTTGGAAGTAGAAGTAGAAGTAGATCCTGTCAAATTAGTGTTCTTTGTGTCCATGGGGATATCCATAGTGGTAATCTGGTGTAAATTAAATGCTAAGTCTGTGGCTGATACTATGACATCAATGTGAATGTATAAATTGGTCCTTGAGTAGTTGTAAAGTGCCACAGGCTGTGAGTAGTAGTAAGCTGTATCAATAACTGTTACTTCCAATCTAGGGTTGTTAATCTTCAACTGAGTGTTCAATAAATGTAATTTCTAGGCCAGTCCAGTTGGTCTAATCATATCTGGCACCAGGATTCTGGTGGATAATAGCCTTAATGAATGTTCTTTTTTACCCAAACCTCGTTGGTAGGCCACCAACTTGGCAACATTTTTTAAACATTTTTTTAACCAATCTTCAACCAAATAACAAATAGGGAAACCAATAAAAACGTTTTTTAACGTAATAAAACCCACGTTTTTATGCCAAGTAGGCAGTCTAGATAGAAGGACCACAGTCTCTGCAGAAATAATTGCTGACTGGGCCATCTGCCTGTCATTCTGAGCTTGTAGGGAGGTCAAGATTGTGGAAAAATCATCAGACCATGAATCTGTAATATTAAGTAATGTTTCTTGCATGATGTCCTGTTCCTTGATATAGGTGTATAAAAATCATTGTACTGTGTAGTGAAGACGTGCAGTCCTTGAGCAGCCTGCACATTGGAGTAAAAAAGGATACCTAACCTTTTATCAAGATGGGTGATTACATTGATGATGGAGTCCATGTCATGTGTTGTAGCCAGGCCAAAGACATGTTTGAAGAGCTCCCCAAGAAGGACAGGATAGCTCTCTTTGGCCTGCTGTTGATGAGGTTGGACAGGAAGTGCTTAATATTGTTCATAGTGATGGCGATGTTTTGGTCAATGTTGGTGATTGATTTGTCCAAATCTGACGCTTGTTGTAGTAATTTTAAATCATGACTGTCCCTTGATGGTAACTGTAGCATCTTGATGGGCTCATAGATATGTGGTTTGGCCAGTGGTATAGATGGTATGGTGTAGGGTACAGCCAGTATAATCTGATGAGTATTGTGTCCCGTGATGATCTGTCCTGGTACTTGCTCATAAATGAGTCCAATAGTCTGGTGCACCACCTGGTGGGCGGTGCACACTGTCATGAGGATTGATAATGGTAGTACCTGCGTCTCTGATGCAGTGGTTTCTTCAACCATGTTTACAGCGTTCAGTGAGTGCACTTTCTTTTATATACCCCTTGGGGTTAATTCTTAACTATACCTAGTATGAAGAAGGTGTATGGTGCAGATGATGAAGGTGCAGGTGGCACATTCCAGCTTAAGTCTATCTTTCTATGTCCTTAGATGTATGTTGGGCATATCTTGCATTGTAATGTGTCTAGGATAATGGCAATTGTTTCTAATGAATCCTGAAGTCTCAGAGATATTTTAATGAGCATTAAGATGTCTTCATATATTATTTTTCCTGAAATAAGTATGTTGAATGATGGACAGGCAGTCAAAAGTGCCTGTCTCAACTCAATTTTTCATTTTTAAAGCATAATTGTAAAATGCCCTTTGGTAGCAATGTCCAATATGTTTGTAAAGGTGGAATTATTGTCATTTCAATCTTTTGATACATTTTAAAGTTTCATCCTGTGATAAGTAGACGATTTTCTATGAATTTATTTCTGATGTCCTCAGATTTCTGTTCATTTCCGAATGATTAATTATAAAATGCTTTAAAAATATGTCTAGATATCTACAGTCCTTTGTGTTAAGATGGAATAAATGTACATAGGGGATACTATCTAAGGGCCTATGACATTTAGAGGAGACATGCAAGTAAAAGTAATTCCAGACTCTATAAAGTTGCAAAAAAAAAAACACGCAGATCTTTTAGGGTTTCAATTCAGAACAGTTAATTATAGGCCCATAACACTATTCAGTTGATCAAGTAATTTTAATACAATTTTACCTTTTATTATATTGCCCTGAAAAAAAATTATTAGAGGGTGAAGTAAAGTATTTAGAAAACTGTATTTCAGCTTTTTCATAAGATTTTCATTTCCAAACATTTAATTATAGTTCATTAAAATCCCACTTTATCTTGTATAAATGCCTCTAAAACAATAAATACATTACACAGAAAAACAGTAGAGGTATCAAATTAAACCTGATGTATAGATGGTGATATAAATTCTCTGGTTATCTTTCTTATAACTCTGATTATGGACCTGTAAATTTAAGTACCATATTTCCTCTTGTATGGCACACTGTGGAGTATTGTGCCTTCAAAAACAAGCCCCGAAAGATAGACTCAGTGGTCCTTGGGTGTGGCAACTCGAGGCTCTCTGATGTGCAGGGTCAGGAGGTCAGGAGGTCAGGAGGTCCGGAGGTCTGGAAGTCAGGAGGTCAGGAGGTGAATGATGATTTGGAGCTGGAGGGTCTGCCTTATATCCTGGTAGCAAAAACAGGTGTGTAGTCTATAGAGAGGGTGGGGTAAGGGGTAGAATTTGGTAAAGTGTGGGCGCTTAAGTTTTTAATGCTGGTAAGCATTAATCTGTAGGGTATTAAGGTTTATGTAGTGGATTTTGAAGTTGCCAGGAGTTAAAGCCGCCACACTACTACACTGGGTACTAAATGAGGGATAGTGAGAAAAAGATGAATCCTCCTTGTATTTTCATGAATTTTTCATGGTTCGTCTTTGTATATTGCACCTTAGTGCTTTACTTCTATCACTTTGCACTTTATGTGCTAACATTGTGTAATTTTGTATTTTTAGTGCTTAACTTGTAGATTCGATAACAATATGCCATTTTAGTGCCAACTCTTGTTCTTTTTCTCAATTTAGAGTGTGTTGGTCTTGCTCTGTAGATGTTTGTGGTTTGTAGCAAGATGGGTTTTGGTGTGAGGTCATTGCCATTTATTTTCCAGAGCTTGCTAACTAGGTAGTCATTGGGTTTAATATGTCTTTGTAGATAGCTGTTGTGTCTGACATGGCATACCAGCCATAATCTAATTTCATGGTTCTGGTTGATTTGAGAATCACAGAGGATTTGGAGTTAAATTTACACACAATGTATGGTCCAGCATATATGTGAGCCAGCAAGCAGAAAGGACAGTTACTGTGGGATTTAGTACCAGATTTAGCCACCAGGGGGCACCACTATGGACTAGAATAGGAAAAATATGACTAAAACTGTTATAGGCTACTTTTTTATGGTGAATTCAATGGTTTTTCATAAAGTGTTCTATTTTGGGTGGAAAGGTTCCAAATTTGGCATGTAAAAAGAATGTTTTTGGCCAAAATAGGCATTTTTGTTGATTTCTGTTGCCATGGAAACATGATTTTCATTCTAAATAGGAAAATCAATGATTCCATTTGAAGGAACATCCCACAAGGTTTACTATGGCGAAAACAGAATGAAAATACCATTTCTAGATCAAAAGTTATGGGCAAAAGAATAAAAATTTATACGAATTTAGCTAATTAGCATAAATTATGCTAATTAGCTATATATCTCATGACCAACTAGACATAGAGCTTATTAACATTCTTGAAATGGTCACACCTACCCATATCTAGCAAGCCATTCTTCCAAAACTAACAGGAGTATCTTCTCATGCTATGTATCACTGTAAAGCTAATGATTTGAATTTTAAAGTTGACTTTTAGCACGGAGCACCCTTTCTCCTTGCCTCTACACATATACCTCCTGAAGTTTTAGACATTTTTCTCTGTCCAGGAGGCATGGTATCTTTATGTACACTAGTGACTCTTTTGTTACCCCGGATTCTCTAGCTTTCTTGTCATGTTGCCTTTTCATTTCCTCTGTTCTTTTCTCAATGTTGGATACTACCATGTTGTGGGTATAGTCCATCCCCTTGAGTCTGTCTATGATATGGAGGGTTAGACTTTTCTCTTCTTGGAGTGGTAGTTTGTTGTCAATGATGGTACTTGGATTTCTTCCCTTCATAATAAAGAATGGGGTATATCCTGTAGTACTGGATTCTGTGTTGTTGAGGGCAAACACCAGGTGGGGTAGGTATATATCCCAAGTTATTCATGCAGAAGGCACACATTCCCTTTGATAAAGATTTTACATACCTTTTTGCTTGGCCATTGGTCTTGGGTCGATCAGGGGAACTAAATATGTGTTTGATGCCGAGGGTGTCAGTCATCTTCTTGAATTTTGAATTTTTGTATGAAGTTCCGTTATCTGATTGTAATACTGTTGGTGTGCCCTCTGCTAGAAGCACTTTGTCAATGAATTCCACTGTGGTGGTATCAGCATCGAGTGAGGTGGTAGCATATGCTATACGAAATTTAGAAAATCGGTCGACCACGACTTGTACATATCTGTTCTTGCCCTCTGTTGGGGGCAGAGGACCGATTGCATCTATGTGAATGAATTGAAATGACATGTGTGTAGCATCTCTTTTTAAATTCAGTAGAGGCTGCTTTTGTATTGTGTCTTCAGACGGCTTGGGGGTTGTGCCTGGGCTTGGGCATGCCATCCTCTGACGTGTTTGTACTGCCGTGATGGCATGTGGTGTAGGTGATGTCAGTGGGGGTGATGTGCCTGGGTGTAAGCTGGCCGTAACATTGGATCAGCTGGTAGTCAGTGTGAGGTTCTGTTGGAGAGAGCGGCCGGGGTGATGTGCCTGGGTTTAGGCTGCCCAGCTCCTGAATTGGTTCCCTTTCATGATCTACCCAATTGGGTGATTGCACATCTAGAGGTGCCTGGCTCCATGTGCTTGTGTGATGTAGTTTTTTTTTTTTGGCACGGGGATGTCATGTCCTTGTCTTAGTTGTGTGAAGGTGTGTGGTTGTGCATCAAATGTTCATGTTTTTTTGTGATGAGGTGTATTCCTCTGCACATACGCAGTAGAAATGATGAGTTGATTTGTGTTTGAGAATAGGTTTGGGGGTGAGTTTGGTGAGTTTGATAGTAGGATCATTGATTTTGAATGGTTGAGAGTTTCGTCATTGAACATGATCCTATACTGGACCCTGATGATTCTGGGTTTTGATGGTATTTCAGTCATAGGTTTGTCATCCAGTGGATAGTCTCTTCTGGACATTTCATCAGCTGGAATGTTCAGTTTCCCTCTCACGTGTTGTATGGTAAAGGAAAACTGTTGGATCTTTAGTGCCCTTCTGGCCAGCATGGGGATGAATGCCTGATGGTCAGTATAGGGTAAAGTGACCATGAGTCATCCACCTGGGTCTCTTTACAACCAACTAGTTATTCTAGGATCTTTGTAATAGTGGGAAAACTTGCAGGGGTAATCTAAAAATGGATATAAATATTACCCAGATGTCTTACTCTTTCCATCCAGCGATGTTACAACTTTCATACCCATAGTCTTGGAGCTCTTTTAGCACCCATCATTCAATAGATGTGAATTTTCTTTCATCAGTACCATGAGTTGGCCACTGCGGTACCTTGAGTCAGCCACATCATAAAATGACTTAAATAATTCATAGTAAAGAGTGTACTTATAGAGCAATACAAGGAAAATGTTTATTCCCAGCTAAGTGATCTTGGTCAGAGTGTTTCTGTAATGATTTAACTAATTACAATGCTGATTATCACTGTTCCTTGGATAAACATAAATTATAGCAAAATTGTCCCCATTTAACAGCTGTCAGTTATTTCAAAGTGGCTTCAATCTATCAGAAGACCTCTCTACCTAATAGGTAGAATATAGTTGATTTTGTTGAAAAATAATGGATAGTGTTAGATTCACTTTCCCAAAGATGGAAAGAAAGCAGGTGCTATAGGTCAGCATATTTTATCAGTGTAAATAGCTTAGAACCCAATGAAATGCTCACCACTAAGTTCATTTTGGACCAAAAAGCAATAGTGGCTGACTCAAGGTACATGTATAGTGGTCGACTCAAGGTACGTATTGCTCAAAGATACCTTGGGTCAGTCTTATCATACCATGAGTCAACTTCTACACAGCAGATTGTTGACTTTTGTACTGAACACTATAAAAGGAATAGTTTCAAGTTAAATGATGTTTGACATAGTATGAGCGCAATGCTTTTTCCAATTTTAGTTAGGTTTAACTCTGTTACTTAGTCAATATCACATTATCACTAATCTATCATTTTGTTGCTGGAAATCATCGGAAACCTATATCTGACTTCAAGAATAATTAACAAACTCTAATGTCATCCAGAGCTCCTGGAAGATGCTAGACTTATATTCCAAAGAAATGCTAAGATAGCTTATAACATATCTTTCTATATAGCACCAGTGCAAATAGCTTAGAATATACTAATAATTCATTAGCACATTCATTTTGTGCTCAAAACCAGGCAAAAAAGCCGACTCAAGGTACCTGGACGACTTAAGGTCACTCCTCCCTACAGTATAGAGTCATCCTTCCAGGTAGTGCCTGAAGTATTCCACTGCAAATACAACTCCCAGCAACTCTCTCTGTGTGGCCCCGTAATTTTTCTCATGCTCATGGAGTGAGCGGCCGGAGAATGCTACTGGTCGAAGTTTTACATCCTTCTCTTGGGACAGGGTAGCCCCAAGAGCTGTACCTGATGCATCTGTTGTCTGATGAAACTCTTTTGAATAGTCTGGGTACAGTAGGATGACGTCAGTGCTAATGGCGTCTTTCAGGGTCTGGAAGGCTTTTTCACAGTTTCTACAGTGATCCTTCCAGGTAGTGCCTGAAGTATTCCACTGCAAATACAACTCCCAGCAACCCTCTCTGTGTGGCCCCGTAATTTTTCTCATGCTCATGGAGTGAGCGGCGGGAGAATGCTACTGGTCGAAGTTTTACATCCTTCTCTTGGGACAGGGTAGCCCCAAGAGCTGTATCTGATGCATCTGTTGTCTGATGAAACTCTTTTGAATAGTCTGGGTACAGTAGGATGACGTCAGTGCTAATGGCGTCTTTCAGGGTCTGGAAGGCTTTTTCACAGTCTGATGTCCATTTGAATGAAGTCCATTTGGATGAACTGTTATGTTTAAGTAGGTCGAAAAGTGGCCGAGCTGTCTCGCTGAATCCTTTGATAAATTTTCTGTAGAATTGGGCCAGTCCTGTGAAGGATCTGACCTCTCTTACCTTTTTGGGGGTTGGAAAGGATTGAATTTCATCAACCTTCTCTGGTGAAGGCTTAATACCTTCAGTGGTCTCTTTCATGCCTAGGAAATCTAGTTTTTTTTAAAGGTTAAAGTCACTAATTAAAATGAGTGATGAAATCTGACAATATGGTGATTCCTTTTAGTCATACAACAGTTTCGTTTTTCCGGCACATTCTAATGAATATAATGATACGATGTATATAGGTGAAGATGAGGCATACAATATATATATAAAGCTTAATAACTAAATTGGAGAGTATTTACAAAAGTAACAGGTTACATTATGTACAATCGACGAATGATTATCATTGCAAAGGTTGGAGGTGATTAATCCCCCATAAATACAAATGCTTAATAAAAAGCTGATAGACAAATTTATTTAACGGAATTATGATCAATAAGGAGACTTAATTATTTTCTACATATCTGAAGCAATATGTTTCACTAGAAACATGACATAAGAGACCAAGAATATTTATTGTCTGCCCTAGAATTACGAAATTTCTGAGATTATGGCACCTAAGGATAGTGATATCACATGAATGAGAGCCCATGTAGCTGGACGGATGGTCACCATTATGATTCAATTGTGAATAGAAGCCCAGTTAAGTCATTACAACCCATCCAGAGCTTCATTTACAATACAATAGATAATAATGATCATGCACGGCTAGATGGAGTCATTACAACCCCTCCCAGCAGCGCAGAACCATCATCCCATAAGAGAGAGGATAAGACTCTGAAATGAGGTGAAGTCATTACAACCCATCCCCTAGGACGCATACATCTCTCTTTACCTAATCGCCATCGGCCTGTGCAGGGTTGTTACTCTGTTTAGTTAAATCTAGAATAGCATTTATTCTTTTCTTGAAGGTGAATTTATCAGCACTCAATTGGTACCATGAGCCCAAGTTGTCCCAAAGGCTTTTGCCTCTGAATAGCGTTGAATTATGATAACCATTGTTCCTTGCCCTGAAAGTCTTGAACTTTATACTGGCCTCGGAGCGCAGTCCTTCTCGCCTTTTACTGTGATCAATCCACTCATCCTTTTTGGACAATTTATACATGTAGCTCAACAAAAGTCTCTGGCGCCGGACTGCCAATGTGGTAATACCAGCCGCAACATACATGTCGTCATCTGTCATATTTTTGCCCCTGTATATGGTTTTGAGTCCCCTCAACTGCATTCTCTCCAGTTTCTCTAGCATTACATCACTTCCTCCATCATGAACAAAGCTTGCATAATCAAAAGACTCATAAATGTGCTTTTATAAACTTGTACAGCGGCATTTTCAGTTAACAGATTACGCAATTTACTGAACATAAAAAGCTTAACATGAACCTTTGAGATCAAGTCATTTAAAGCCGGAATGAAATTTAAGTTAGAATCAATTTTAAGTCCTAAATATGAATAACTATTCACAGTTTCAAGCATATCACCATACAGATAAAATTTTTTATCTTTACATTTTTTTTTAGTTTGGGGGAACTCCCAAACCAACATATTTTTGTTTTGTCCGTATTGGCCGTTAAAAATTTTTCAGTACACCATTGGCCAACCTCCTTGATGGCGTTTTGCAATCGGTCAATTATTAGATCTATTTTGTTATTTGCCGAGTAAACTACCAGGTCATCCGCATATAAAGAGAATTTACATGGACTTATTCTTGTTTTTACATCATCAATATATAGAATGAATAACAGCGGGCCCAACACAGACCCTTGTGGGACACCAAAATTCACTTCGTTTACCACTGACTTAAATGAACCTATTTTTGTATATTGACTTCTCCTTGTTAAATACGACATTAACCAGTTTAATACTTTATTATGAAGGCCATTTTTCCAAGTAACTCTATAAGGTAACCATGGTGCATACTGTCAAACACCTTTATTAGATCTAAAAAACAGGCTCCTGTTAGATGACCCCTGTCTATGCTGTCGTAGATATCATTTAGAAAACTGAAGATAGCATCACCAGTGCCAACACCTTTCCTGTAACCATACTGCTGTTTACTTAGATGACTGCGCCTCTCAATTATGTCAGTTAAATGGATGTGCATTATTTGTTCCGCAATTTTGGACGGTACAGGTAAGAGGGAGATTGGTCTCTAGTTTTTCGTTAATTTTAGATTACCGGATTTAGGTATAGGACATACCCTCCCTATTTTCCAGCAATCAGGAAAAGTAGCAGTATCGAATGACAATTGCAATAACCAAGTAAACTGATGTAACAGGAACTGTTGCGCTAGCTTGAGGATATCACTCCTAATACCCCCTATGCCTGATGTTTTATTCACATTTATTTCTTTTACAAATAATTTCACAAGACCTGCCTCCACTTTAATTTCACAGCTATTTTCCATCACTGGCTCTTGGTAAACCTGTCTAACAGGATGTCCCGAATCAATTATATTTTGTGTTAGTTCACTTCCAATGTTCGAGAAATACTTATTTATATAGTCAACTGACTCCTGTTTCGACTTCATCATGTTGTCATCACCTAGTATCTCTGGAGGTTCAATCTCCACACACGGCTTTAATAACCCATTAATTATTCGCCAAAACTTCTTAGGATTATCCTTCTCATCTTCCAAACTCTTTTTCACATGAGCCGCCTTGGCATATCATACAGCTTTGTTAATCCTACATCTTAGCTTTCTTGCCTCATCCAAATAAACAGTCTTGAGGTACATATCCACATTATCTTCCCGCTCGTGCACGAATGACAAGATGTCAGGTGTCATCCAGCCCTTTCTCCGATTTACCACTAATTTCTCTACCCAGGGACAGGTTGTATCAAGATAACAAATAATATGACTTTCAATAAATTCCCATGCAGCATCTGGATCATGTAAATCATAAAAAACATCCCAATCAGCCTCACATAGCCATTCCAAAAATTGGTCAGTATTAAAATTTCTATACTGTCTTACCCAAACCTTCTGTTTTATGTATTCAATTTTATCATTAGTTTTCACAACAAAAACTGGAAGATGATCACTAACAAGGTAGTTTAATACACCTGAACATGTTTCTCCACTGAAGTTTGACAAAATATTATCCAATCCTTGTGGTTATAATGAATTGATACATAATATGATATCACATATTAATATCAATAAATCTATCATATAATTGTTATGTAATAGTACCAATAGCGGTCATAGATAGCTGGTAGTGGGGGATAGTAGGGTGACAAAATGCCTTTCAGGGGCATGAGTTCAAGTCTATTTCTTTCCAACATTAATTATATTGTAATGTATGACCATCGATGGTTTGGAAAGGATCACAAATACAAGTATATCCGGTTCCAAAAGGCAACAAGTCTTTATTCAGTATCCTAACTTACAGGGAGCTAAGAATAGATTCCGTATGGTTAAGAGGCTGTTCGGATAGCCCTGATTTACGACTACCAGGTAAGGTTTCGGAGTCAGTAAAGTTCTGATGTTATTCCTATGGAATCCGGTAGGATTCTCCCCGTCCTAGGTTCCGACCCGGCTATTATATAGCCACAGGGGTTGGATGGCGACCTCTAGTGTTCAACCCACGCAGCCCGGAGGGTGGTGCTGCCACCGCCCGCCAGGCGTACCAGGCTCTCAATCCGAAAGGCCGCTCCGCTCGGAACCTAGTCAACCCGTAAGCCATAAACATTACTACTAAACCGTGCCCCTACACTATTGATAAATTTACCTTTGAAATTGATAGAACCCATTGATTTCTTTTGTGAGCGGACAAGACAGCCCTCTGCCATTTTGGAATCTTGTTTGTCAACATGCCGCCCGGTCCGCCGAGAAAAACATTTCATTAACACATGTTATATAGCATTTGAGGCATTGTCAGATTGATAAAAAAAAATGATATATATATATATATATATATATATATATATATTGTATTTACTCCTACCGAGCTCCAATCAGTGATTTTAAGGCTAAATTTCCTCAAAATGGGTTATGATACGATGAAACAATTGAACCCCGTGTAGCATTTCCGAGCAGACGGTTGGTTCAATCAGTATGCACCAGATGGCATCACAGGTACTGTTGACACAATGGCGTAAATGCATGGCCACTCATCCGCTTCGAAAGTTTACGATTTATTTCTATTAAATTCAGCCATAATATCAAGGAATCTACCCGACTGGCAGTTAGAATAATGTTTCAACGATGTTCTGTCCAAAGTAACACATGTTGTCTCATTTGGTATAATTTTTTTTTATATGCTTAACAAATGGAGGAAATATTTTCGCCGAAAGTTGCTGTCAAGTCTTGTCTGGTTCACTGTCATTTTATGATGCCTCTATCTCAATATAGAGGGGTCCGTACTATCCAGGTTAGGCACTGAAAATCGTTCCGAAACTTGATAACCATGATATAACATCATCTAATTGAAAAACACCCAATGTTATGTCAATCTTAAACCAATAAAGAATGTTTGAACTGCAATCTCAATATTTTGTTAATGAAAGCATTTTTCTTATTGGGATATCTACTACCATAAAACTCGCTTATATGCTGCACCTGTGTATAAGCCGTGACTGACTCTGGGAGAATATAATAAGCCTGAAATGGTGTCCATTCCTTACTAAAGTATAATTATATCAGTGACACGATCTGTGAAAAGGGGGATTAGATTCTCCCGGTACATGCCATTTTTATTAAGTAAAATCCTGAATAATTGCCGCACCCTCAGTTTCGGGGGGTTCTATAAGCCACACCAGGGGTCTGAAAATACATTGTGACTTAGACATGGGGTTCTACATTACGGTTCCCAGACATGCTTTTTCTGGTATTATAAATAATCATTTAGCTAATATCGCATATGCCTTAACATCAGCAACAACAGAAAACTAACTTCCTTTTGCAATCAGCCTACTGAGGTCGTCTTTAAAAGTGATTGTTTTTTTTAATAATTTTCTAGCCTGCAGAATTGATCCTCCAGGCAGACATCTGTCTGGCTGATATAAGCCCAGATCAAATAAAGTATATCAAACTAGATATAAGAAAGATAAACTGGGAATCGAAAATAGATATGATTAGGATAGAAAAGAATAATATTTTAGGTAAATACGATGGCCAGGTAATATGGATTCAGCCAAAGAAATAAACAGTTATTTGTTGGTAAACATAAACCTTCTAAGTCTGACATTTACTCCAAAGTCATGTGTTATATTATTCCTAAGCCTGTGATCTATACAGGGAGAGTAATTCCACTTGAGTTGTTTTTGTTTCTTCCCTCAGATTATAGGAAAGCATCAATCTCTTGCTTTTCTACATTAAAACGATAATTTACTATCGGACATACTTATAGACTTGTCTATTTTGTATTTAGTCAGGAAAAGACAGTTATTTTACGTCTACTGGGTTAGAGATTCCCATGTTGTCTATAATATCACATTTTCCTTTGTGTGATGCCTTGATATGATTGCGATTCCTGGTACTCTTGGAGCTATAAATCTATGTCATCAGATATAACCTGGAGGTACATAAAAACGATATTTACAATACTGAGCTGACTTGAATCTCTTTCATTAAGTAAGAAAGGAACCCATAGTATTGGTCATATAGTCGCTATAGCACTATGACTTCCCTACCAAACTTTATGTGATTGCTTCATAATAGTACTGACCTTACAGACTTTTAGGTTGTCAAATCTTAGTGGCTGTTTGCAGTCGTAGTATCTTAAGCAATACCTCAGGAGGTTAATTCAAAAGATCCTGGGATCGCAACCTCAGCGATCTTAGGAATTATTCTGCCTTATCCTATTTAGCGATCTTAAGATTAGACTGCATTCACTTTTCCTAGCCAGCACTAAGATCGCATCAATCTTAGCCTCAGCCCTCCTACACTATTCCAAGAAGTACTGACTGGGCACAGGGGTAAGAGTCCCAAAATAAAGGAATAGCTGTGGAGCCACTCTTCTTCACAACAGTGTTTATACCATCGTTCCCCGTCCCCATATGGGCTAACAAAAGAGCACAGGGTGCAGTTGACCCCGTACAGTATTCAACGGTTGTTCCCATGAATTTATGATTTATGCTTGCCTATTAGAAGCATTGTGCCCCCCCCAGGACAAAGAGAGAGAAGGGAAGAATTACCTTACAGTGCACTTAACGCATGAGTAGCCCTAAGAGCCCTCAAGGACACTCAGCCAACATCCTCCCTCCCCTCTATATGTATGCAGCAGGCTATTCACTCTTTTGATCAGGAGTGTTCCCTGTAAGTGCTCTTGTACTCAGGTTAAACCACTATGCAATTCTTTCACTAAGATCGCAGTGATCTTAGCACTGGAAAAGGAATAGTGAAGTGATCCCAGGACTTGCTATTCTTGACAGGCCTGCAACCACTGCATTAGATAGGGTAGACTGGCCAGTCTTATGATATGTGCCTACACTAAAGCGTTAAATCCACTAGGACGCACGGCTAATGCGTCAGCGATGCTTCTGTTTTGGGGGCAATCGCATGCGTCTCGGCCATGCTTCTGGTAGTGCGTCTTCAAAAAAAATTCAGCTTCATGGGTCTGCGTCTACAGACGCAGACGCATGAGTCACTTCCCCTGGCCGTGAGTGTGCGTCTACAGCAGACGCATGGGAGACGCAGGCATGAAACTATTTCCACTACGCATGCGTCTGTCTGTGCGCGTAATCACGTGATCTCTGTTTGGGTCTTTGTCAGAGAGGAAAGTCGGTGGTGTTTGGAAATCTTTCCTACTCGAAACATCATGTCACGCAAAAGAAAACAGGTTGAGATGGAGGCATAGGCGCAGTTTTTAGAAGAGGAACGTCTGCAGAATCTGAGGAACCTGGCAGCCTATGTCATCATGGATGATGACTTCATCTTGCGTAACCACAAGGTGCAGAGGTCACACATGTATTGGATGCACCCATATCTGCGTTCAAGGAAGGAGGAAAGGATGAAAAGATCCCTTCCCAGGCTGGAAGAGGATTTCCTGAGGGTGAGAAATTTTTATGCTGTTTTACCCGTACATTTATTATCATCCCCATGTCACAGGTCAATTAGGCATTAGGCCTAGTCTCATGCCTCTGTTATTTTTTATTTTCATGGAATTAAAACATATCAATAAAAAATAATTGGCTATGTCCTGAAAAACAATTTCAGATGCACACTCATGAGATGGAGTGTATATGGACCCCTATGTAAAAAAGTGTCATCTCTTTAAAAACCAGATACCTAAAAAAAAAAAGAAATTTTCTGGCCTTAATATATTTTTTGCCTTATTTCCAGCTCGGTTGCATTTCTGAGTTCAAGAAGACCACACGCATGTCACCAGAGGTGTACAAGGACCTGCTAGAGATGGTGCAACCGTACATCACATACCAGGACACATCTTTCCATGATGCAGTCACAGCTGAGGAGAGGTTGAGCTTGACTATCAGGTATCTGACACGAGGTAAGAAGTTTGAGTCTGTACAGACAGAAAAGGGTAAAATTTTTCCTTCTCGTTTATATCTAGTTCAAAAATAGAAGAATACATTTTGTTTGATTTATGGCCAAAAAGTTGTGAGTTGCTTAATATAAAAATAATTTAATTAACTTTACACAATATTTCAGTCAATAATTTTTAATTATGTATTTTCCTCTCCAGGAGACAGTGTTACGACTCTTCACCAGGGTAGGTGAGTCGACGGTGCTACCCATGGTGAGAGACACTTGCAAAGCCATCTTCAGAGCCCTGCATGAAACATACTTGAAGGTATGTGTCTTTAGACTGATCCTCCCCAAAAAAAAGAAAATAAAGTACATCTCTGCTAAAAAAAAGCAATGAAAGGAACCACTTTAATACTGTCTGTGACATGATAATAGACCTTTCATTCCATATAGAACTCTTCTATAAAAAATTTTTCCTGAAGTCTGAGTGTGTGAGTAAAAGAATTACCCTTTTGCAGAAGCGCAAGTCTAAACCTGCTTCTATCTGACTGTAATTTTTTTTCTATGTTTCAGCCGCCTACCACGAGGGATGAGTGGTTAGCCATAGCCAAAGGGTACCACGACAAGTGGAACATGCTACATGTTCTGGGTTCCTTGGATGGGAAGCATATCTGGATTAAGAAGCCAAAGAAGTCTGGTTCGAACTATTACAATTACAAAGGATATTACAGCATAATTCTGTTTGCCTTAGTTGATGCAGACTATAAGTTCACATATGTGGATGTCAGAGCGGAAGGTAAAGCATCAGATTGCACTATTTGGAAGTACTCCTCTTTTGCTCAGGATATTGATGCCCCAGGTAACCCCCTTAATGTGCCAGAACCCTCAACTTTTCCAGGCTTCAATGGGGACTTGCCCTATCATTTTCTTGCTGATGACGCATTCTAGATGAGTGAGAGATTTATGAAGCCATATCCCTCCACCGAACTCACCCCCCAGCAGAGGATATTCAACTACAGCCTGAGCAGATCTAGGCGGTGTGTGGAGAACGCCTTTGGGATCCTGGCCACTCGTTTCAGGATTTTCCGCCGAGAAAAAGAAATGGCTCCAGAAAATGTGGACATTATAGTACTGGCATGTCTGGCTCTGCATAATTACCTTAGAACGGTGGCCCCAGGAGCATACCTTCCGAAGGAAGCTTGCGACTGGGAGGGGAAAGACTACAAACAGCACAAAGGTCTGTGGCATGCAGAGAAGGTCCTCCCAGGCGGAAAGCCTACTACTGTACGGAACCGATCAGACAGGGTCAAGATAACGAGGAACAATCTCGCAGGATGGTGTCTGACCAAGGAGGGAGAACTTCCCAAACAGTGGGACGTTGTGATGCAACATGACTTCTACTTTGAGCGCTAAGTGTGGACCCCGGAGTCTATGAACTTTAGTGTGTGGCCAGTAATGACAATGTCAGAGACATTTCCTTTTCAGCTAAGTAAGTCATGTACACTGTGGTTCATGAGATAAACTTATGTATGCATATCATTCAGATAGAAATAAAGAAATAGTATGATTTACAACAAAAACATGAACCTTTATTAAAGAAATTAACACAAGTTCTTGAACTGGAATATACTTTCACTTAAGACACTTTTCTGATACATGTGTAGGCTTCTCCCTTCATTGAGGCAGGATATATGGAACTCTAGCCCTGTTAAGTGAACAAACATGAACCCAATATATATATATATATATATATATATATATATATATATAAATATATATGTTTATCTGTGTTTGTGTAAGCATAGAATAAATTATTTATCTTGTTCTTTAGAACCCGTATGTGTTTAAATGAGTCATGAGATCTTGATCCTTGAGGGAAAGTCTTAAGAAAGGCACCTGTATTCGGGAAGCCCTATATGTCATACATGTACACTTTTAGTTTGTAGACGCTGATTGTACTGTCATTTAATATATAGACGCTCACCTTTATAAGTTAAGTCCTAGAGCATCGAGAGAACCAAAAATAAAAATTCATAAGTTTGAATCATGCATCATTCATCTAAAACAAAATGTTCTTGAGCACCAACTTTAAAAACTTGGATAAATACTTGTCATAGTAACATAAGACCTGAACATGTAATTTTCCATATTAAGCACCACGCAAGGTTTTCTTGCAGAATTATATAAATAAACTCAAAGTTCTTTTCCTTTTTTATACAAAATGTTCAAACAAATTTCTCTTGTTGTGTGTTATTTGACACCTTCCGTCTTTTATACATAATCATCGTGGACGACAAACATGAATCAAGTTCACTTAGAAGGCCAGTCCCCGTCTAATGCATCATACGCCATGTTAGTGACATGACGCATGAACTTCCTTTGCAGTTTCGGTGACATCTGCTCTACCTGTCTGACCAAAGAGTCGGCCCACAGTTGGGCATCTGATGAAACAGGGTCTGAGGTAAGAGGCTGACTAGTGAGTTTGGGTTTAGACAAAACTTCTACCATTTTTTCTAGGTTTTCGGATTTTTTTTCCCATCATCCTCAACACTGGGTCGTTCTTGGCCTTCTCGGCTTTCTTTTTGTCCAGCTCAGCCTCACGGGCCCGACGATGGTCAGGTCCTTGCTTTGTGTACCAATTTGCAGACAGGTCTTCCACACCATAGTCAGTAGACCTGTCCTCCATGGAAGACTCACCCCCATGCATGGAGGTGTCCTTTCCTGTGTATGGTTGGTAGAGAGAAGCTCTCTTGGATGAGCCATCCTCAGAATAATGCAGGCCAGATTTCACTTCTGCTTTGCTGAACAACCTATTGTACCTATCCAAGGCTGTTTCCTGGCCCTTACCTTTGCTTGAGGTCTGATGCAGCCCTTTGCCTGCACCTTTCACAGTGTCTTTTGAGGTAGAAGCTAAAGGTGCTGTATCCTTGCAGCTGGATGATAGTCCCGACTTAGCAGGCTGACTCTGTTTCTTCTGTGGATTGTGTGGACTCAGATGCTTAGATCGGTGTGCTGCAGCCTGCATCCCAATGTGTTAGTTTCTGCTGTAATGTTTTTTACTAGACTGGAACACAGGACTACCCTCAACCTCACCCTCATCGTCTTCCACTTCCTTACCCTCACCCTCACCATCTCCTTCACCTTCATCCTCATCTTGATCCAACTCTTGAGCTAGTTGTTCTTGTTCCTGCTTCACCTTCCGGCGCTTAGGCTGGAATGGTATCTGAGACGTCTCCAAGTTCTCGTCAGTCTGAAAAAAAAGGAAATTTATGCCCTGTCTGTCTAATATTAGTTACCATTACATCTTAACCCGTCATGAGCCTAAAAAAAAAACACCTCTACAGTTACAAATCATGACTAAAAACAAGGGACCTATTTGTTTTCACCAGTAATGCAGACATAATTATTATTTTCATGTTATATATATACAAGAACTTGATTGAGAATTTTTTGGGGAAAAATAGACTTACACAGAAGGGGGCACACATTAAAGACTCATCTAAAAGTTATAAACTAAAGCACACTCTTACCTCTAAGTCTATAGGCTGGGAAGCTGTTCCCTTTGACTTAGGGGTAGATGTGAAGGTGGCCTTCCCGGGGCTGCGTCCAGAGTAGGTGTTGTAGGTTTCCTTCTGGTTCAAGTAAGTTCTTAAGGGGGTAACCCATCCCTGCACACGGCAGAGAGCAACCAGTGTAGACCGAGAAAACAGCTGCGATCAACGCTGAAATTCGCAGCGGCCGTGGCAGTGGACAAACAGGACCCCCCATAAGCCGAAAAGCGGTTAGTAACCTTCATACCAAACATTACACCCAAACTACAATTGATTCGTACCGTAACGAGAACAGAAATAGTAAAAATTCATCAATTTTTAATACACAAAGTACGATAATGGGTATCGAACGCACTGAAGCTGCCGACCTCGTTTCAAAACGAGGCTAGAAACTTGGGCGCGTTCGACTCACAGATAGTAGTAAAAAAACGTTCTCCATTACACTAGAAAACGATGGTTATAGACCCGAAATAGGTATCGAACGCACCGATGGGTGCGTTCGATCCCCTTACTACAGTTCCTTTCCAACATCCAACACTGTACCGGACACTAATGCCAAAACCTTAGCACTTTCAGGCACCACAACCACCTCCCAACCAGGTGAATTACAGGCCTCAGCCAGGAGAGTGCAATAACACTCACCTGACAGAGACCAGTAAAATTAGGGAGAACAGTCCCTATAAGAGGAGGGTGTACACTGATGATGTGCATATTCACAGTGAACCCACTCACTCCGGAAGTGAAAATATGCTTACTAAGAGCAGTAACATACAAATCACTTCTAACTCACACACAAATAAGTGTTATGGTGAGTCTTTGGAAAGTGTTCTAATCTCAACCTACACTAAGTACAACACCAATTCTAACATGGAAAGCGCTCCAGCTAGAATTGGTACTATGAAGATTAGTAGGAATAATATGAATACTAGACAAACTAATACAGAAATACTGAAAGAACACGTAGAGACCAAGAAGAAAAAGAAACACAAAAATAAAAAGTCATATTACAGCTAGTGTAATAAACACAAAACACAAAAAAACAACAGTACCCCCAAAGATAATAGAAAAAAAGCAAAAAATCACAAAAAATCTAATAAAAACCATCCTTCTCTTTCACAGAAAATTGACGGCCTCCTCCCTGAACCCAGCCACAACACCTGGAGGAATACGAGAAACCAACTGGCACAAAGTTCGAAAGCGATGCTCAGGGCTGAGTTCCACGAGAACGCACTCAAACGAGGCTGCACCGAGGGATGGGCCCTTGGGATTGACGAAAACCCACCACGCTGGATGTTCAAGAAAGATGTTAGACTTAAGATCATTGAAATATGCAGAAAAGCTGCATTAGAAATCACTGCTCTAGGTATTGAAACCCTAAAAAAGCTAGACAGAGAATTCGATTTGAGTAGCAATAGTACCCTTGAGGGAGTCAGGAGAACTGTAACCGACCTAGAAGGCAAATCTCATGCTGATTATGTAATGTCCCTCATAGAGGAGGAAATAGCAGATACGGTAGAAATTGAACACAATGCTGAAATCAAAAGGCTCAATGATAGATTAGCTAACCTAGAGAAAAAATGTCCCACTGAAGATGAAATCATCGATCCTGCAAAAGCAGTACTGGAAAGACGTAAAATGCTTGCAGATAAAGCTAGAGCAGTTGCCCAAAAAAACCCCAACCCTAGACAGGATTTTCCCAGAGGCCCCCCCCACGGGGGCCATCGAGGAAATCCTTCCTGGAGGAGGGGAGGAGCCCCCAGACGGGGAGCCCCAACCAGGCCAAGAGGGAGAGGAGGGCCCCAACAGGGACCTTCCAGAGACCCACGCCTGACAAGAGGATACAGGGGAAATCCTCAGTGAAAATAGAGGTCAAACAGGGAACAAAAGGCAAGCCTAGTGTCATACAGAACACTGACACCAACATGGAAAAAACTTGTAACCCTGACTATGAAATAAAGAAAGATGAACAGTACAATGATGTTGTGTCTCACTTACCTAGAAATATAGTCAATCTTTCTAACAAAACCCTCAATGAATCTGAAAAAAACACTACTTAGGAAGGGGTTGAAATTTTGCCCCAGTACAGGGAGCATCATAGAAAGGGAAATCATCAAAGAAATGGATAAGTTCCACAATTCACTAAGAACCAGAACAGTTTTCCATAAGAGTGAAAATGAAAATGAGAGTGGCCAAATAAAAAAACAAAACAAACAGCCAGACATTAGAAATGTCTGGAAAAACGAACAAAAAATAGACCATTCCAAAGGCTCCTGGAATAAACCATTTGAAAACAAGAACCTGATGTTGAACCTAAGGGACGGATCAAAATGGATCCCCCCATGGGCCCTAGAAGCCTCGAAAACCTTTATAGCTATAAATGAAATAGAAGTAGCAAAAAAACTCTGCCATCTCAAACCACAAAAAAGAAATCTCACAGTAGGAGAACAAAAGGCTCTAGAAGGCCTAAAAAAGGATCCACATATAACAATTAAACCAGCAGACAAAGGGGGAGCAGTTGTACTGCTCAACACCAGAGACTATGTGAAAGAGGGGTATAGACAATTGTCAGACACCAACACTTATGAGAGACTGAAGGAGGACCCGGTCCAAAAATATAGTGATATAATAAACGACAGAATCGACAAAATGCTAGAAGACAGAGAAATCACTTCAAAATGGCAGGGACTATGAAAACACTCAAACCGAAGACCCCACACATCTATTTTCTTCCGAAAATACATAAAAACACAAACCCACCACCAGGCAGACTGGTGGTTTCTGCCAATGGGTGTCCAACAGAGAAAATCTCAGCTTTTGTAGACAACTTCCTGAAACCCATGGTCCCACAGACTGACTCCTATATCAGGGACACCACCGACTTCATAGTGAAAATAGAAAAACTTGACACCCTACCAAAAGGGGCCCTCATAGGTACACTTGATGTGACAGCGCTATATACTAACATCCCGAACTGGGAAGGCCTCGTAATTCTAGAAAGCAAACTAAGAGCAAATAGACCAGAAAACCTAATGCCAAAAAATGAGACCTTAGTAGAGCTATTGGAAATGGTACTCGCCATGAATCACATCCAATTCAATGGGAAATTCTTCCTGCAAAAATCAGGAACAGCCATGGGTACCAGACTCGCACCATCATACGCCAACATATTCATGGAGGCGATAGAGGATGCCATCCTAACCTCACACGCATACCAACCACAAGTGTGGCTCAGATACATTGATGATATCTTCTTCATTTGGACACATGGCAAAGAGAGGTTGGAAGAATGGATGACACACCTCAATAATTTCCATCACTCCATCAAATTCACACTTGAAAGCTCTAGTCATAGTGTGAACTTCTTGGACACAACAGTCAAGAGCGACAAAGACACGAGACATCTATACACCCACTTGTATAGAAAACCCACAGATGTCAACAACTACCTAGAGTATACCTCAGCACATCCAATCTCTACGAAAAAAAGCCTCCCATACTCGCAACTTCTAAGGATCCGTAGAATCTGCAGAAACACAGAGGACTTTGAAAAACACAGCAAAATCAAAATTAGGGAGTTTGAAGATAAAGGTTATCCCAAGGACCTCCTTATAGAATAGAATAGCAGGGAGAAGACACTACAAGGAAAAGAGAAGAAACCCGACACACAAGATAAATGCTTCCTGATAAGCACACATAGACCAGGAAACGACATCCTGAACCAAACAATCACCCAACACTGGGACCTCCTGGGTGGCTCCAAAACAACAACATTCCTACAAAAGTCAAAACTTATAAAGGGCCAAAAAAGACCCAAAAACCTAAAAGACCACTTGGTGAAGGCGGCCACGAATTACCCCATGTCAGAGGACGAAGAAGAAGGGATAGTGAGACAACCAAAAAACAACAAAAAACAGAAAAGGAAATGCAGAAGGCTGTTCTGCGACAAGTGTGTGAAAATAGACAAAAAGGATGAAATCATATCAAAAACGACAGGGAAAAGGTACACTTCCAAATGGAACGTAAGCTGTGAAAGCTCCAACCTAATCTACTGCCTAGAATGCACCCGCTGTAATACACAATACGTGGGGAAAACGGAAAGACCTATCAGAGAAAGAATCTGGGAACATCTAAACAGTATTAGGAAAAATGAGGGCAAAACAGATGTACCCTGGCATTTCAATCAACCGGGTCACGAAAGAATGAAAGATGTCAGATTCCATATAGTGGAATTTATCGGAAGGCATCCTAAAAGTGACAAAGGAAAAAGGTTACTAGCACAGGCCGAATTCTATTGGATAGAAAAACTCCGCACACACTCCCTATGGGGGATGAATAACAAGGACGGCAAATATGGATAAATGGATGACATATCCTCGTTCCCAAAGCTACACACTCTTTATGAGTCCAATTTATTCAGCCATGACTTGGTGCCCTAGGACCGACAACACCAGCACCTATACACAGGGGTAGTTTCCCTCGTGTACCACAAATTAGATAATAAAAGTAGTATTATCATGCCTCAAATGCAACTCATCACTGGGCAATGATGTTGCATAACATCGTTTAATAAATATGTAACAGGTTGTACATATCATACTTTCCCGTCACATCCACCTGATGAGACGCCATAAGGGTCGAAACCACAAAAGCTAATGGGGATATGGATATATCCCTATAATTAGAGGGGAGGGGAACATATGGACCATAGGTCCCTACAATAACCTACACAGTTTTTGGGTGATACCTAAAAACAAACAATAACCCCTTACCCTCACCCTACCAATTCCCACTACACTAAAGTGAATACACTATTTGTTTTCCTGGAAATAACACTGGTTGTTATCCCCTACACTTTTCTCTATACCCAGCATCCCTGACCTGATTTCAGTCAGTGAGGGATCCTGGCACAGGGACAGAGGATCTGTCAGTGTGCATGGGGTGGATCTAGGTCAATCAACAAATATGAACCAATGGGATCACAGATCTGGCAATTGAGAAAAGAGTGGGAACCCAAACAGAGGCTAGACTGGTAACTTGGGCTCACCAAGGCGGTCTTAGGGCGCTTTTGTGGTCAGGTTAGAGGGAACCAGACATATATTTTTCTAAGTTCTTAAGAACCCGACCAACCTGCATATCTCCTTCTGTCTAGGGGTTCTACCTACAGCAGCTGAACCACTTTTACCAGTTTTCAGTATCTTGGAGTACATGTTTCGGAGACTCCTCATCCTGATTTTGATTTTCTTTGCTGGAAAAAGGACAAGCAATATCTTGCAGCAAGATGTTTGTATTAAATGAAACAATTTTTTAATTTCTTTTTTAATTCAAATACTTTAGTTATGAAACTGTTAACCAAATACTTAAGGTCAGGTTTTTATTAAATAGCCTATGTTAAGTATTGAGTAACAAAAAACATATAGGATTAAAAGAATGCTAAAATAATTACTTAAGTGGAACCTTAAGAATAACTGCCATTTTGGCGTAGATCAAATCGTTCACAGATGCCACCCGATAGCCATTAGCCCTCATATCATAGAGAGCTCTCTCCTGTTCCCAGAGCCTGCAGAGCGTCTCCTCACGGGTAGGGTCTTCTGTCCACCAAGTTTCCATATCCTTGTCTTCAAATTTCAAGTCAAATTTGGATGGAGTCATTTTCAGCATAGTGGATTGCAGGTTGGCAAGGTCCTCTGCGTCTTGGTCTACCTCTTCGCCGTCTTCGTCTTCTCCCTGTTGATCCTGGTCTAGAACTGGATGTTTTGTGTAATCACCATGACCTTTGAAGAGAAAAAAAAAGAAAAGAAATTCAATTAAACACACATAGACTTTGCTTAACCTTTTCTTAAAAGCCAACAGAAATAACTTACAGGTAGGTTGGGAAACAACAAATTTCTATATTGCATAATGTCTTTCATGGATTGCTACTGACATCAATATTAGGGTCCAGACTCAAACTTATAACTCACCTTCCATAGTACCTTGAGATCGGTTCAAGACATCTTTCATCTCTTCCTTGGTTGGATTGTCCTCGCTGTCGACTTCAAGCTCTTGCGGGAACGTTTGGATTTTGGCATCTTAGGCAGAAGGGACTGCGATTGAGAATCTGACTCACCCTCTCCTGACTCTTCTGGCAGTCTTTCAAACTGCAGGGATTTACTAGATTTATGCCGTTTAGTTTCTTCTCTGTGTACAAGAATGTCTTCTATCTGGGCCTTCAGGTGGAGGGAAATGCGCGGCTTACCTCGACCTCTCACAGACTTATCACACTGGGGGGTACCAGGAACGTTGTCTTCATCGTTCTCGCTGTCCTCTTGTACAGAAGCAGAAGGTGGAGTCGACTTCTTAGGCCTACCCCTCTTCTTGGGAGGAGGGAGACCCACCCGAGCTTTTAGTTTGCCGACCTTCTTAAACCACGGGGAACTTCTAGTAGGCACAGCAGCCGCCTTCCTTGCCTTTAAGGGAGTGCTAGAAGAACCAACCTTCTTCTTTCCTGCCTTCTTTGTGTCTTGGAGAGGCGGGGTGTCTGGGATTTCATCGATTTCTTCCTCTTTGGAGGCACATTTGGTCCGACGGGAAGCCATTTTGGTTTTCTGTTTGTGCGGACAGACTAGGTCACATGATACGTTCACTACAGTGGCGCCGACGTGTGTGAAGGAGAGGAACTACAAGTTGTGTTTATCTAACACTAGATGGAGCGGCCTTCGGCAGACGCACAGGCAGACGCATGGAAATATCTAATTGCTTTTGATATTTAAAAACAGAGGTATGCGTCTGTTTGCGTCTGACTCTCATAAGTGAGTTGACGCACGTATGACAAAAATCTGCTTCTACTAATGCGTCTGCCTTGCATCTGTAGACGCATGGAGGATGCATGGGAGACGCATGGACAGTGGATCCAGACTCAACCCATTGCGTCTGTCCTTTTATCCAATTATCTGACGCATGAGACTGCCTCCACTGCCTCTGCGTCGAGCTCATGCGTCCATTTTCAGACGCACGCATTGCCTATGCGTCGTAGTGGATTTACCGCTTAAGATCGCTGGGGTTGCGATCCCAGGATGTTTTGAATTAAGCTCCTGAGTGCATACTTTGATTCCTACTTGGCTAAAGCTCTCATACGCCACCTGTAATTCAGAGTGAGTGATTAAAGTTTCAAAATCGTGAGAAATTAGTATTACTTTTAAATACACCTGTTTTGTAACTGATACTATAGAAGTGCAGCTATTTTTTGGCTAAGGCTATGCAGTTACTCAAGTGATTTTTGATTTCTAATTTCTAGAAACGATTCATACATGTGCAGGATATCTCAGTACACTAGAACCTAATCTCTCTATCAGCTGTTTGTCACTGTCTATAGGTCCTTTCACTGTTTCTTAGAACAGATACAACTCTTAGGTGAATTGAGAGCAATTGATAGGCCCCTATGCTCCTTCCTATAGTGACAGTGTACGCTAGCGGAAAAGGTGTGGGAAATGAATATATAATGTGGAGAATGCATCCCCCACGACTCTGCCACTATTTTGAAATTATAATCTCCTGTGTTGAATTTATCGTTATTTCAACTACCCTGCCTGTATAGAGCCTACCACATTTACTGAAACTGTTTGGTGGACCTTTATCAGATTTATCCTGCCGGTTAATCAATTCAATACAAATAGTAATAATTTGTGTGTCGGAAAATGCAGAAAAATCTATTGTCTATGAATTTGGAGATGCCGCCAAGCGAGAGACGGTCCGATCAAAAAATATTTATAAATGTTGCATAGGTACCTGCCCAGGAATTACTTTCTCAAACACTACACATTAGTCCTCACCATAAGTGAAGGCTCCACTACGCGATTTTTTGGAACATTCTCAAGTATCAGTGTCTAAGGTATATAGGCTGTTGACAGTCCTAAATTGTAAACATGAGATCTAAAGTTGTAAACATGAGATTTGGGGGGGGGGGGGTCACTTGTAATCACAGGGAGTGTGTTTACCTATAGGTCTGTTTATATTTACTCCAAACCTGTGGCTGAGATTTCACACTGATCAGGTAGGGCTAGGCACCCTTCTGCTGTATAAACAATAACACAGTACCTTAATAAATAACAATACAGCAGTCCAACAACAACCAGTCCTGTAAAAATCCAACCATGGAGACTCCCCAGTGTGAAAGGTTGCAATATTTACATACCGTAATACCTCGCGTATAAGGCGCATCTCACGTATAAGGCGCACCCAGACTGCAGATGTGAGTGTAAAAACTAAAAATATCATAACTTTTGTTCTAACCAACGAATTTTCAAAATTCAAAGACCTATGGCCATCTTAGAGCCTCCCCTATCTTGTTTTACCACAATAAAGGGTCAATGGATTATTGGGGAAATTTTAGAGAAAAATCTCTCCTAAATAATTCTGTTTCTATAAGGCGCACTAGGGGTGCATCCTCACGTATAAGACGCGCCTTATACGTGAGGTATTACGGTAACATCAGCTTGATTCAGTAAACAAAAACATCTTTTTACCAAAACAAGTATGCCTGAGATCACACACATTCACATCCCCAGATAAACAAATAGCTCCCCCAACATACAATTTCTACCTTGCAATGATAACAGACACTACTTTATAGTCTGTGTTTGTGTCCCATTTTGTGATAATAGCCGCGATTCTCTGCAAAAATCAGAGCCTCACCTAAACAGTAGTGGAAACCCCATACAATTTGCAAACTCTCTAGACACATCAAATCATACCTGGAGTAGCCAGTAGCCACTCATAGGGTTTGAGAAATAACTATAGCAGACTTAAGTACCTGCCAAATTGGCTGCAATTTCTTTCTTGATGTTAGTATTTAGGATCATTATTTTTTTTTGTCGTATTCCCATATATGTCTTAGGTAGGGGTTGTCCTCGCTATATCTTAATTTCCACATTTTTGTTTCACAACTTTCACTTCCTTTTGACCTCTTTGTCTGTTTCTTGATCAAATGCTTTGGGGTGTGCAGGACTAATAGTAAAAGTCTGCATAGGGTGGTTTCCATTGAGATAACCATTTATCCAATCACTGATTTAATCCTCGCATACAATGCCTGGGTCCCCAGCAATTCCAGGGTCCCATGTCCACTGTTCCCCTGCAGACTTCACCTTATCCGGGTTGTATTGCTTGTACGACCTACCCCTTATAATTTTTGAGGATTTTTACGCTGCTGTTTTTATCGTATAGATCAGTTGATGATCCCCAATTATGTCCATTATGACCCCATTATTAGAGACATGGGGATAATTTGTGTGGACATGATCTAAAGTATATCTGCTGTGAGGGTGAAAATATGTGTAAACATGTAACAGATAACCTAATTTATTTAAACCACTGATATACCAACACATGAATAATCTTATAGTCACTGTACTTTTACCTTTAACCCAGATAGGGCTAACGTCTTACATGTAGGACACCTGATTGACTGATTGAGAAGGGGTCTACACCCAGAAACAAAATTGATAGATACAGAAGCGAATTCATAGTTGTAGATTATATTTTTAGGGTCCTGACTTCCAAATATGGTGTCTTGAAGTTAACCTAGCCACGTCTAAAACATCACACACATGTCCCAAAATACCTACTAATTAGAATATACAGTAGGCCAAGATTTTGACCTTCACAGAGGGAGCAGACCGGGTATTGGCCTACTGTCCTATAGGCAGGATGGTGCTTATCTCTGGATCCATAATAAGTAAAGATCTAAAGATTTCTTATACAGCATGAATGGTTAGCTACATATTTCTCAGGTTTCAGCACTCTCCCACAGGAATTGCCAACCCGAAAATCAATATTTCATAGGATAGTGGTGGATTGGCCTTCCGTACTACATGTAGGACAGTTGGCAAACCCTGATATCTTTGGATGCGACATAGGTATGGCTCTGGAATTTTTGCTCTCTGCATTCAAAAGTTAGCCTTAACTGGGTTAAAGACACATGACGCTTCTATTCCAAAACTTGGGGTATTTTCATAGCGATCACTAAATGACTGTACTTTCAGTAAAATCATACAACAATCAGAGAATCTGGGTAAATCGTAGGATTGACATGATAGTAAATGATAAGTATTACATGATATGTAATTCTCCTTTCATTTCAATGATTCATTGTGGTCCAAAAGAGGCAGCTTTATGATTATCAACCAATCGTACAATTTCTGATCGTTTGAGATACAAAGTTTGAGGCAAATCGTTGCCTGTTATGAAACATAACCTTGGAGTCAGCAATTGTAGACAGTACCCTTTGACTGCACTGCACGATCAGTACTAGCGTAATTATTCTATAGCATTTGGTAGGGCAGTCTTAGTGATGCAGGCACTACATGACCAATACTATTGGGCTGTACTGTCCTTAAATTGATGCCCCCCCCCCACTACGACTTGTGCAGTCCTAGTCTGTTAAGAAATGGCCTCCTGATGATGTGAAAGTGCTCTAACAAATCGAGTGACGCTATGTACATTAACCCTCTAAGGGTCAGGTGAGGTTCTAAGGTTAATGTTCCATGGTCTCTATGATGGTTTTGGGCACTTTAGCGATTCTCCTTGCCAGCAATATAATTATATGCTGTAGCATGCCAACCGAGTCTATCAACACTAAAGGGCCGGCATGCATCAAGCACTAGTTACAAAGTTACCTCTTTATAGGCTGCATTCAGACAATAAGAAAATCAAGGGTCATAGTGCACTGAAACATTATGTTGTGCTTAAAGCACTAAAAGAGATGGTCGTTATGAATGCACTGTCCAAAGTCATAAAAAAAAAACATGAAATCACTGGTGAGAGGTAAATTTTCTCCTTCTCAGTAGTCTTAAAAGAGACCTATGTTATTCAAGTCCGGTGTCAATGTATCTGCATCTATATAGTACTACTGAATTATATACAGGGCAAAGCACCTTTTCTTCTTATTTTAGGGTCACACAATATTGTTAAGATGATTATCTAGTATGTCAATGCAAGAAAACCCTAAACTATTTAGAACATATGATGTGTGATGTCCTTATTAAAAGGCTATCCGATATCATAGAATCTGAAAGTTGAAAATCGTTATTTTATAGGCAATGAATAGGTTCATAGTGACTACCACATTTTCTTAAAGTTGAAAATTATGTATTATCCAGGATACATGAATTTAATGATGAAAAAAAGCTTCCTGCCATATTTTACCCTCTTATCAGTTCTATTGCATGCATTTTCAACGTCAAATTGGTCAGCAATGAGAAGAAACCCAGCAATTACATTATGAAATCTGAATTCAGCACCCTTGAATTGGCCGTGGTCAGTTGATTTAATCTCAGCTGTTCTCTGAAAGTGTAAAAATGTTCCTTAGTGTTATATTATATGAGACAAATCTCCTCACTAATAATAACACTTAAATTTCGCACACATAAACCTGTGGTTTCGCATCACTGTAGAAATTCGTTTAGTTTACTGAGATTATGGTAAAAAAGACAACTTACATAATGATTACATATTCAAGGACTATAGTTTTGGGAGTGTTTAAACTTGAGTGCAGTTTTTAAACATTCTAGGAATTCTAGATATGGGCCTCTGATAATTCTGTAAATATGGGTTATATTCTTAAAACAAATCTAGTGATCGGTTCAATCAGAATCAACATCTTATTCTCTGTTATTTCAACAGAAACCTTTTACACCTTCAATTTGGCAGTAGAGGTCTTATATCAGGATGTTCTGATAGTCTGGATACAGAGTAGTTCATACTCAACACCTGATCAGTGCGTCATGGGTTTCAAGAAGGAGCTCCAAGTATTGATGGTTGGCTTTGGCTTTGCAGCCTTGGCTTTTGTTGCAGGAAACACATTCCCAGAAGCACTGAAGGAGGGAAACTGGGCAAAGATAAGCATAACTGGTAGGTAGATTGACATGTTGATAGATTCAGACAGTGATCCGCCTCGATCAATTTAACCCTATTTTACACTCCACCCAGGTCTATAGTTCTTTGCTCACTATGTTTCTCTTGATCTCTTCCCTTTTTTTCCTCTCTCTTCTCTCTCCTGTGTCTCTTCTCTCTCTTTCTCTCCTTCTATCCTTGAATAGGGTGAAAGTCAGTTTTTGGCGACACAATATACTGAGATATTGACAATAAGATAAGATGTTCAACTTCTCATATGTCATGTCATGATCCAGCTTTATTGTAAGATTGGCATGATGAGTAACTGATACAGTGTACAATATAGTACTCGCCAGTCTGACCAAGCTATATCCTAAGCCAAGGCACCTGAGTGTCATAGGGTCTAGGTTGGAGAAGAATAAGATGCTGAGGCTTGATCCTGGCTAGGTTATATAGTCAGGAGCAAGCCCAGATGACGTCGTGTCTATTTCTGTACTTTCTATTTTTAGTATAGGGAGCGACTCAAATATGCTGAGTCGGTGGTTCTGCTCAGTCCCAATCTGTGGTAGGAGGGGTGAGCTGCTCCTATTGGCTAGGTGAATCCCACTGGAGGAGGGCAGGTGTGAACTCTTCACCCTGCCAAGCTAAAAATAGGTTGACCTTGGTTTGAACTAGGGGGTAGCTTGGCCAGTTTGGTTTGAGTATGTCGTTCATAATTATAATACATAGAATAGTCCATTGACATATCCCCACATTACCACTCATCTCTGCATGAGGTTAAAGGGAGTATAATTATAAGGAATGAGAGTCTATATCAAGTCCATTGACATGCTCAAAATATAAAATGTCAAGGAGGGGGCTGAAAAGATGTTCAGCACTGGATAAAAATTGATATTACCAAGTTTCTTGTGAAAAGGGTACAATATTTGGCTCTACCGGTAGTAGTTGGTACAAAACGTGGAGTTTGGATAACAACTGATGTCTTTCTTTGCTAAAACTACTTGAAACTTGCATCCTCTGAATTGAGGCAAACTATATGAACTAACTCAAAATAATCTGGCTTGAACACAACAAAATAGATGCTGAAAACACTAAGACTGCTCTGGCTGAGCAGGGTAGTAGGGACATGACTAGATCTGTCCTGCGGATCATACATTTATCAAAATACATTTTCGATATCCAGTATGAAAATATACGGTATAAATTACAAAAACATATTCTGAGTGGAAGTAGGGCAACAGTGATGCTCGCTGCTATATGTTGCTATGGTTGAGTAGTGTCAGCGGTATAAAAGCACAGATTGTTTAAATAAGGTTTTAAATAAGGTGGAAATATGTACATGCTGTCCTTACATACAAGGTTTTAACAAGATAAGTTAATGAATGAGCTGGGCAGCAGTGGTATTCACTGCTAAGCTACTTATGTGGGCAAGGTGACGATCGTCAGTGATATCCAGTGAGATGTGACTGATGGTCCCTTTTGGACTAGCTTGTACATAAAAATAATTAAAAACACAAACTTGCATGCAAGGAGAAACTGTTCACCCAGAGCCGAGAGGTTGGTGAAAATATGAAATTTCTAAAAAAAAAAATTTTTTTGATTTCTGGAAAAGAGCATTTGGCCCAAGGTAGTTGTCACTTGTTGCTTTTGGGGCTGGAAAAAGTTTTGCCGAGGTGGTATTCTATAGAACTTTAGCGGTGGAAATTACAGGCTCTGGATGTTCAACTTCTTGAGACAATAAATATTTAAACATTTTTCACACATGGTTTTCTACTGAGGCTAAAACCCATAAATACAACAACATGGTTGGGCTTGAAAAGAGAGATGGGGGGCTCTGTGGCTCCTGAAAGATAGGGTTGATCTGCCAGCCAGGTCAACTCTAAGCTTACACAGAGTTTTCACAAGTAAATGTATGGTGATTGTTGGTTAAGATGGTACAACATGAGTTTGGTTTTATTTTACAATCGTGGAGAAAATGTAAACCTTGCAGATCGAATTAAAGATCACATACAAATGAAAGCGGTACTGTGGTTCTTGGGGGTGGGGTGTTTTAGATTGTGTCCCTACAATCGATAAATATGGAAAGGAAAAATAAGAATACTGACTTGTAGATTGAATTTGGATGGGGTTTACATGATTTTCTGAGTTTTAATGCTTCCAAGGTTTACTGTCTCCAGCACTGATACTGGAGGGGGGTAGGTTAGGGTGGGGTCGGGGGGTTCTTATGTAGAATCTGCCTCTTGCCCACTTCCTTCTGAGTGCAGCTCTTTTTATAGGAGTGCTGGGGTCTAAGTCTATGTCCCTAAAATCTTTTTCCACCGAGGCCAGGTTACCTGGTTCGGCAGATGTAGAGGTTGAAGAATCAGAGTCTTCAGACTCAGAGCTATTGTCATCTTTGTTGTCATGGTAATGTGGATTTGGGGTGCTATTGGTGAAGGTGGTGGTGGTGTAGTGTCTCTGGGATATTAGGGGTTTGAATTTGATGCCTGTGTAGGAACAAGGGCAGACAAAACCCTCAGGGGTGCTGGAGCACAGTCTGCATCCTGCGATCAGGCATTTGGGCCTTGCTGGGGTGCGGGGGTAGCTTCCACGGCTATAGCGGACCTCTGGGATGGGGGTGTCAGCTCTTTTGTTGCGTGCACTTCCGCTATTGTCAGTGGGGTTCGTCCTCCCTGAGCTCTGGGGGTCGCTGGTTGCTTGACCTGGGTGTTTTCCGGCTGGGGAGGTGTTGTCTGGGTCCCAGTCATCTCGTATTGATCTGTCAGAAAACAACATAGAGCAGAGAAAACAAGGCATTAGAGACTGTGTCAGGGTTGTATGGTTCACAATCAGGTCCACAAAAATACCAAGATTAACTCATGGTGCTAAAAATTGGTCAAGTCGACACTTAGGAGTACCATACAGAAGCAAAGGTTAAGTTTAGGAGCTAGGCGGGAGGCCGTATCCAAGGACTGCAATTCCACTGCTACACACCTGGCGGCGCCAGCGGACGGTCGTTGGGCCGTACGCTGCTCCGTCTCGGATTTTAGTTCGGAAAAATAACACCGAGAGGCGCCACTGCGCCAGCGTCTCTACAGCGTTTGATTAATGTATGGGATTTACGCTAAGGCCTATGAGTTTACGGTAAGCGAATGATGTAGACTTGCACCAATCCTTCAGGGTTGGGTTGGATCGGGGGGGGGGGGTCACGAAATGTTCATGGCTTGGTGGTGTGGTGATGAAATTTTGGAGGATTTTGGTTGATTTTGCCTGGATTTGGGTTCAAAAATTGGGCTTGAAAAACGACTTGATTTTTCTGCAGCTAGGCCTAGTATAAAAGGCGATGAGTTGCTTTATGACGTCATAAGCTGCAGAGATTTTAAGGGGTGCGGACCAGCTCGCTACTACTCCTCAGACTTTCACGGAGAATTTTTGGAAAAGGCGGAGCGAGAGATCCAAGATGATCATCCAGTGTGCCATGTATGTGTGCCCCAGCGGGTCAGTGTACCTGCTCTTCCGGATTACCGGACTTTTCTGGTAGGTGGGATTTGTGCTTTTATGACTGAGTTTTGGCAGGGTTTGTTTTTGGGTGATCTTGCGCTGAGATCGTGCTCTTTGTTTTATAGGGTTCTGGACGTTTGGATTCTCGTTGGCCAGGTGCCCTACGTGTGCTCCGGTGTAGAGGGGCCTCGAGATGGACCAGAAGGGGGTTCTAGTGGTCCCTGCCATGTGTTCGCCTGAGTGCGAGGTGAGGTTTTCCAAAATTTGAGGTTTTCTAGGTAGCGTGTTGAATTTACATGTACTTGTGTAATTTTATGGGGAAGTTGGGGTGTGGAATTTATTCTACAGCTGTAGGAGATGTGCCTTGTTTGGTTTGCAGGGACAAGGTGTGGTCTTGGCCGAGCTGAGGGGATTGTGTCCGGAGCTGAACGGCACTGATACTTGAGAGGGAGAGGGAGCCGGCTGACAAGGCATGACCAGAGGCTAAAAGGACTTGTTCCAGAAGGTGGCAAGCTGGTGCTGTGATTTCCCTGTGATTGAACTGTGATTGTCTGTGATTTTTGACAAACTGCTGGCCAGAAGGGTGCCAATCAAAACTGTGATACTTGTGAGATCTTTTTACCTTCAATACAGAAAGTCCACCACCAGTTAGGAGTCATGGTTGTGCTTTGGGGATTCAAAATTGGTGCTGCGGCATGTTAAAAACCGGGTTTGAATAGGCTACGATGGAGTGGAAAACCGGGGGATAATTCAAGTCTATGGTCAATACGAACACGTGCATATGTTATTGTATTGACGTGCACACCATGTGTGGACGTTTGTTTGGTTATGCATATTGTCATGTGAGCGTGATCACGTGCGAAAAATTTGCATTTGGTGACTGGTTTCGGTACTGGGGACGCTCAGTGACGTCACGACGCCGCGTTTGGCACGAAAGCGCCTGAGACGCAGCGTCGTGGCCGGAGCACGGAGCGTCTTTTCAAAACATGTTACAAACTGGGTCAGTGGGTCTTATCTATTGCTATGGGTGTATATGGTTAGTTTGTTTTAATAGGGCTTTGTTTGTTATGCTGATAAGACTGACGGGGCATGGGATGGGGGCCTGGGATGAGATGAGGCTTGGCTCGGCATAGCTGGCTGGGCTATTGTGTGGGGGAGGGGGGGTGGGGTGGTGGGGTATCCCCACATAGGATGTGTTGTCCTGTGTGTGGCTATCCGGTCGTATGCTGTGGTATGGGTGGTCGGTTCCATTATATGAGAAAATAGGGGTGGCCGGTGGCTGTAGAACAATTTGGCTACGAAGACATGTGGGTATACCCACATAAATCAAGACACGGGCCTTAAGGATTTTGAAAGGAAAAATAAACATACTGATCTCTGGTGGGAATTTGGTAGATATAACCTCCAGGGTGGGGTCGAACATGTACATGTCCTTAAGGGGTTGGTATTCCTTGGGTGTGAATTTAGTTAGTTCCACCGGGCCGCTGGGTTTTTGGGTGCCCCTGGGCCTGGGGCTGGGGCTGCTGGGGGCCTGGATCTTGGAGATCTCTGGGATATTGGTGTCTTCGATCGTCTCTTATCCTGGAGTCAGCTGGAAGTCTGGCTGGGTTTTGGACTTGATGACCAGGGTCATAACATGTGGCCTCCCATTTAGGATCCTGTAGAGGGGTAGTCTCCAGAAAAGAGGGCAGCGAGGGTATCTCTCGAGCTGCACCACCCTTAGTTGAGCGCCAATGATGAAGCTGACCTTGGCCTTCCAGTGGAGGTCCAGGTGACGGCCAAAGGGCATAGTGAGGCGGGGTTTTCCAATTTTAGGGGCCTTAATGAAGGGTGGCCATAGGTTGGAGCCGAAAATCATGGTTCCGACAACAAACTCGTATGTTCTTCCCTGGGAGTGGATGTGGAGGACAAACTGGGGCAGGCCATCAGATTCATCTTGTCTACAGTGTGGCCAGTGCCTGCAGCATCTGGAGATGAAGAGGCGGGCTAGGTACAAGATGACCAGGACGGAGCCGATTGCCCACATCACGTCGTAACGTCCAGGAGTCTGGATAAATTCCAGGCTCTGTTCCACGGGCTGTTGTGTGGATGCTGAGGGCCAGTTGTTGTTGGCCTTGTTGATCAGATCCTTAAGATTCTGCCAAGTTGCCGCATCCGCCATTCTGGGTGTGTTGAGTGCTAGATGGACTGTCACCAACTGAGCCAGGCGTGATACGCGTATCTGGATCTGGCATGTCATTGCACAACAGAGGACGGCAATCAGAGGGGTCACTAAGTGGAACCAGATCGAATATTCCAAGTGATAACCAAGGTGTGTTAGTGAACTTGCTGACAGAAGAGAAGACTCATCTGACAAACCTTTGGCTGCTCGTCTGAGGGTGAGTATGCTTTTAATTAAGGGTACTATTTTTTGGTTGTGTAAGGATTTGAGACGCTGGAAGTTAGGTAGTTCCAGGGACCGTGGCACGGTTGTCATGGTAACGCCTGATATGTTAGCTGGAGGTGAACCAAAATGTCGCCATAGTGGTAAGTTTATGGGGCTCATGGCTATGGGTTCCAGTGTTATATTTTGTACACAGGTCATATTTGAATTGATCATAACCATGCCTGCATTTTTAATAGAGCATAGGCATGGTACTGACATGACTGAATATGCTGCGTTGATGATTGGAATTTGTCCTGCATTGTGACACTGTAGGTAAGATGGCGACCTACTAGTAATCATGAGATATGTTGACCTAGAAATGGGTTTAATTAGGTTGGGTATGGGTGCAGCCATGTGTGCGGTGAAACTGCAGGTGTGGTGCACTGCATCAGGTAGGTCCAGGAGTAGGGACAGAGTGCAGGTGGGGTGTAGAGGTGATAGCAGGGGGAGGGGTAGGTTACAGCTGATAAAGGCGTCTTGTGTACATAGGTCCAAGTCTGCCTGCTGAAGTGGGCGTGGCTGGTGACATGGCTATGTAGGGGGGTAGGGGCTGTACTAGGGTGTAACCTGTGGAATTAACATCTGATGTGTCAAAGGGGACTGGGAAGGTTTCAGTTCTGAATAGGGTATAAACATTATCCCCTAGTCCTATGGGTATGGGTAGTGTGATGAGGAGGGTGGAGGGGTCATTCCACTGGGCACTTACTCTCCTTTTATAGTAATGACCTATGGGTATGTCAAGGATTGATATACCTTGGTGGGCACTACTCAAGGTGCTGGAGAGGTTGTTTAGGCCTGAGCTGAGGGTGTCATGGGGAATTAAGGTGGGAGGGAGCTCGCCCTCCATTAAGCTGTTGATGGCACTTAATAAAATATCTAGATCTTCCTGAAGGTCGATTAGTGATTCAATCTGTGAGTTTGCTGCAGAAAATAACATGGAATAAAAGGTGTCCTGTCTGGCTTGGGATTCTAAATTTAAAATAATGTTTGAGAAATTGGAATCTAATGTTATTTAATAGAAAAATGCGTGGCTAATTCAACCACATGCATTTTAGTGGCCAATCTTCTGTCAATGTCAGAAATGTCAGCGTTTAGAAGGTCAATTTCAGGTTGGGTTCCCAGGCCTAGGGTTGCTCTGAGAATATCGCCAATGATTTGTCCTGGGGCATTTCTGGTCTGACGGTTCCTGGGTTGGAAATTAAATTAATCAAAAGGTCTAAAGAATTTTGGGTTTTGTCAAATAGGGTGCTAATCATTGTATCCAAATTGTTGGCCGTTTGGGTAATGTATGGTGGGGTGCCGGGCTTAAGTAGGGGTGACACCTTATCAGGTCTCTGGAGGTTGGGGGACAGGGAGATGTTCAGACTGAAAACCAGGGGGTAGTCCATGAAGTTTGAGATTAGGGGCTGTGGTAACTGGGTAAACAGCGCTCCATAATTTGGTCTAAAAACTATCCTTTGTGGTAACTCCTTGTCCTGTGATCCATTGGGGAGGTTGAAGAGGATACACAGCACTATTAGAGGTACTGCGGCTCTGTAAAAGAGATGTGATGGGGAATTGAGTTTGTGAGTCATATCAGCAATTGGGTTATGTGGTGGGGATTTTTATGGTCGATTGTATGGGAGGTGTCCTCCTGTAAAAGGGGACTGTAGGCACACCTAGGTGGGTGTAGTGTGGTTTGTTTGAACAGTGGGGGGTGTTGCTTGGCGAGGGTGTGAGGGGATATGAGGGAGATGTGACTGGACCTGGGGTATTAGTAGGCTAAGACTAAATGGGGGGTTGTGAGAGTAAACATTTTGTAGCTTACCCTGTGAGATTTATTTCAGTAATGGGCTGGAGGTGGGAGTTTAGACAGGTTATTGGACCACATGTGTGTCTCAAGAATGGCTTTCTGAACTACTAATTCTATGGTGTCCCTGATGACCAAGGCTCTGCCTGTCCCACTAAAATATCTGGGAAGGTCTTTTAAAGGCTGGTCAGAGACCAGAAGTGTGCGCGCGCAGAGCAAAGCTATATAAGCAGCTGTTTTAGGTTTGAAGGTGCTCCAATCTGGAGAAGTTGGCATGTCGCAACAGACATAAAGTAACATCCTCTTGACGAGGGTAGAGACCAACGGGTTTGATAGCGGCAGTTCCTTGTGGACTGCAGGGTCATTCAGGTAATGTGCTAAATTTCTAGAAGTCATATTGAAGACCAAATTTTGGTGGTGTACAATGAGCTGCCTAAACTCAAAAATGTCTCTTCCTTCTTTCAATAATCCAACCGGTCCCAGGAGGTCGTAGATTGTCCAATTTTCACTGAAGAGAAGTTTTAATTTGAGTAAGCTACTTTTTTTTTTTTTTGAATAAGCTGTAAACCATACAGAGGGGTGAGTATAGGGGCACAAACAATTGAGTCAGGTATGGGGCGCGAAGTGAACAATCAAACTTTTTACAGGTATTCTAGTACTCACACTGCCATTGGTTAATAGAGGTACCTGGGTAGCATGACATGACAGGTTATGTCATTGACCATATAAGAACGACTGATAAAACTAGTACTGGTTAATGGGCACATAGAACAGGCCTACCTGGGCTTATTGCACGTCGTAAACGCCATGGTGATCCCTGGTCCAGGCACTTGTTCACTTGGAAACACTGATATGGTGTGATCTGGGTGATATTGTGGAGTGGCTAAGTTGGGGGTGGGCTAAGGCTTATAAACCCATCCGTGAGGGTGGCTATTTCTCACTTTTGGATTTCCCTATAGTGGTATGTCTTGCCCTAAAAAGGCTGAGCCTGATTCTATTGGATGGCTGCAGTTTGGGCACATGTTCCCTTATGCAAATTTGGAACCTATGCCCCGGTAATAAAGTGCATAATTGGGATCCTAGGGTCAGGTTCGAGATAAGGCGGGAGTGGAGAGGTCAGTGCATATGTCTAAAAATTGCTGACCATGAATTCATGTGTGTGAGAAACATCATGCATGGGGGTACTGAGCTGCTCTTAATTGACAGCTCATAAATATAGGGTTCTACCTGTATCAGCGCCCTTGTGCTAAACAGAGGTACAAACATGGGTGGGTATGGGGGAATACAGGCACCTACAATAGGCGTGTCAACTGGTAAATAGGAGCCCTGAAAAGCTATCTAGCCGGTATATGCATGATTTTTCTTTAAATGAAAAAAACATGTACCAGAGGATACACTGCTGCCGTGGGCAATTTATGTGGCTACCTAACCATAGCTGGACAAAATTGTGTGCATATGCTGCCCTTGAGTGGTTGGCAGTGCGGCTGGTTGAGGGGTTTGATCCTGGGGTCAAACAGTGTATAATTGGGCTCATTGGGCCTTTGAGAATGAATTTAAAGGAAAAATAAAATTGGTTTGAGAAAAACGAGATACATATAATAAAAAGGATAAATATAAAAACAAAGGCGTGTAAGGTGATAAGTTAAGAGGTGAGTGTTAGTAATCTTCAAAGAAGGAAAAAGGGGTGCCTGATGATATGGTGTGCCGCTGAGGGAATTTGTTATCATCAGGTCGGGGCTTTGAGGTCGGTTGTCACATGTGTGGGGTGGGTAATTGGGCCTAGGTGTGTGTGAGTGCGGGTTGCCCTGTAGATAGCAGGGGTGTGGCACGTGGCCTGAGTGTGGGCCAACAGCCGTGGTGAGTGTTGGTATGTGTGTGTGTGTGTGGGGGGGGAGGGGTCGGGGTTGAGAGGTGTTTATGTGTGTGGGGGGGGGTATTTTTGTGCTTTCTTTATATGTGATTTCAACGAAATTTCATTGCTTCCTTCTCTTTGCCCTTTTCTTGGGTGATGGGGCAAAGGTGATGATGCCTTTCTTTGCCGGCCTTCCTCTCTTTTTCTTGAGGGGAGGGGCTGGTGTATTGGTATCAGCAATTATGCTTGAATCCGGGTCGAAGAGAGTTTGTACAGGACCAGTCTGGAGCCTTTTTATGATGGCTTTGGCGCTGGCTCTAGTAATTGGTCTTCTCAGCCTGGATACATGTACTGCCTTTCTAAAGACATGTCCATCCTGCAACCTTTTTAAAATTGCAGTCACTGATGAGGTCATCTTAACTATGATGTAAGGGCCAGAGTATGTGGGTTGCAGCTTTTTGGTGGTGTGCTTCACCAGGAGGTTGGGTATATGTAGGTACACCAATTGACCAGTATTGAAGGTGGCTACCTCTGCAGAGGCGTCATGCTTGGCCTTCATCTTTTTGTGGGCCTTTATCATGTTTTCTGCTGCCTTCATTTGAATTTCATCCCTGAGATTTAATAAACGAGTGGCAACATTTTTTTTTTGTGCCGGGTCAACATCTTCTGTTGCTGTGATCAGTGCTAATGCAGCCTCTGTGGGTAGGTGGGTTTGTTTTCCAAATACCAAGAGATTGGGTGAGTAACCCAATGCGCTGGAGACTGTGTTGTTCATGCTAAAAATCACAGCTTGGAGGAAGGTTGACCAATGTTTTTGTGATTTAGACACAAAGGCTCTGAGGGATGATTCTATTGTCTGGTGTTGGCGTTCACATAGACCTTGAGATCTGGACCAGTGTGCGCTCCCTGTCACATGCTTAATACCAAATTTATTGCAGAAGAGGGCAAAGAATTTTGAGGTGTATTGTTTAGCATTGTCTGTGTTTAAAACTGAGGGAGTGCCATGAATGCAGATCATTCTCTGAAAGAAACCAAGGGCTACCTCAGCACTTGTGTTGTCTTCTGTGCACCATGCTGTTACATGTCTAGTGGCATGATCTGTGACCACATGTATGTGGTGGGATCCATTAACAGCCTTGTTAAATGGTCCTATTGTGTCCATGGTGACGTGAGAGTAGGCTGTGAGTACAGGTTCACGGAGTGTCATTGGTGATTTTAGGTTTTTCGGCCTCTTTTTGGTGGTAAGGCATGTGTGACATGTGCCACAGTAATCAAACACCTGTTTAAACATTGAGCGCCAATAGTACCGTGACCTGATAGCTGCATATGTTTTCATTGAACCCAAGTGTCCTCCTAATGGGGAGCAGTGTGTGGATTCAATTAATGATTCTGCCCACTTTTCTGGAATCACAATTTGAAGGGAGGGGTCTAGAGATTTACCCATGACTGTGTCAGTGATTCTGAAAAGTACCTCATCTAGTATGATGAACTGATCATGATTGGCTAAAATCTGATTTGTCAAGCCTTGATCTGGTGGCAATTTCCCATCTTGAATGTAATTTAGCATTGATGAAGCAAAAAGATCTTCTTTTTGTGCTTTTATCAATACTTCTCTAGAGGGTGTAAGTGAGGGGTGCTTGCAAATTTTGGTGATAGCCCTTTCAGCCAAAGGTAACACTTTATGTGACAGCTTGGCGCGTTTGGCGTTGGCTGCCTTGACCGATATCCTGGGTGACCTATACTTGGGAGGTCGGCCTCTTGGCCTTGAACCAGCTGGCTTGACCTTTGTGGGTCGGCCTTGTTTGTTTACAGCGGTTCTGGACCGTGATTGGCTGGTTGCTGGGGGTGTGTCTTCCTGGGAGTTCTGTGACTGTGCCCTGGTCAAGACGCACAGCTCTGTTGGTGCTGCTATTGAAGCTAAGTGATTTCTTTCAGAGCTATTTTTCTTTGCAATTACACCCTTGGGTGGTTTGCCTGTGCTTCCCTAGATTTTACCTCCTTTTAGAATTGATCTAGGGGGTCCCATCTGGATTGGGTTCTTGGCTACTGGCTCGTTGGACCTAAAGACTTTGGTCATGGAGATATCAGAGAAGGTTAATTTCTTGGGGGGAAGAATGATTTTCCCCTGGGATCTAATTGGTACTGGGTCATCAGAGCTGGGTGGGTAGGATCTCCTGGATAGGAAATCTGCCACAAAATTTGCTCTGCCCTGCAGATATTTCACCTCAAAATCATAAGACATGACTGTGTCTACCCACCTGGCCAGTCTCCCATTAGTAATGTTCTCTTTTTTATTAAAAAGGGAGACCAGGGCAGTGTGGTCTGAGTACACTTTGAAGTGGGTTCCATCCACATAATGGTGGAACTTTTTAACTGCAAAGACGATGCCTAGAAGTTCTTTGTCTGTTATTCCATATCTGGTCTCTTGTGGTGTCAAACCTCTACCTGCAAATTTAATTGGTCTATAGAAACCATTTTCATCTACCTGTGTGATCACAGCTCCCAAGCTGTAGTTGCTTGAGTCTGTAAACATGACAAATGGCTTGCTGTAGTCAGGGAATTTGAGGACAGCTTCAGTGCAAAGTGAAGCTTTGATTTTTTCAAAGGCGCGCTGGCAACTTGTGGTCCATTTAAAGGTCCCTTTGGTGGCTTCATATAGAGGTGCCATTATGTGGGCGAAACCCTTAATAAACCTTTTGTAGAATTGTGCCATGCCATTGAAACATCTAAGGTCGTGGATGTTTTTGGGTGGAGGGAAGGTTTTGACTGGCCAGATTTTGTCTGGGGAAGGTGACACACCATGTTGATCTAGAGAAAATCCCAAGAAATCCATCTTGGTTGTGCCAAATTCACATTTTTCTGATTTCAGTTTGATATTTCCTTTGATGAAAAGTTTGAGTACCTCATCTAGGTCCTGCAGGTGTCTTTCCCAGGTGGGGCTATAAATAGCCACATCGTCAACATATGCCACTGCATTTCTGTATTTGCATTTCATGAGCAATTGCTCCATGACATTCATGAAAGACAGACCTGAGGTTTTGAGTCCCATTGGGAGAACTTTGGCCATGTATCTGGTTCCATTGGCCGAAAAGGTGGTGATGGGCCTAGATTCTTCCGCCAGGGGAATTTGATGGTAGGCGCTATACACATCTAGTTTTGAGAAATATTTTGCACCTGTTCTGCCAACTTGTTGCATGAGGTCGTCTGCTCTGGGGAATTGATAGGAAAAAGATTTGAGGTTTTGATTAACCCATCTGTAATCCACTACCACTCTCCAGCCTGAGGCTACAGATCTGTCTCCCTGAGGTTTGGGTACCAAGAAGGCTGGTGAATTCCATTCACAGGGCTTGGTACATTCCTCAATGATTCCCTGCCTTAAATGTTTATTTAGGAGCTCTCTTTGGAAAATTTCTTTATGTGGGGACATTCTGTATGAGGGCCTGTTGCAGGGCTTATAATCTGGAATTAATTCCAGCTTGACCTCATTCTCAGTGTTGGAGCCAATGGCACTGTCATCAATCACAAAAGCTTGCCTATTTTGTTCGACAATTTTACGTACCTGCATTTTCTGAGCGTCACTGAGCTGCTCACATATTTTGTATTGTAGGGGTTCGTTACCCTTGGGGAATTGCTCCAGGGGGTCTTCACCACAATTTATTGGAAAAAGCTCGCTGGCAGGTGAGACATGGTTCAGTGAATGATGAGTGTCCAGGGGGCCTATTGGTATAGCCTTTTTCATGTTGAAAGGTTTGAAAATACCTAGAGGTGTGTGTTTCTTCTTTAAATGCAAAGGAAAATCATTCGGATTTGCCACGGTTACCGGTATTAATTTTGCACTTGTCTTGGGTTTAACCAAGGCGTGCTTAATTAAGAAAGGTAGGGCTGGTTTGATATTTTCAGTGATGCCTGTCAATTTATTTAATTTTTCTGAACCGTTGACAATAGCATTGAGAGTGGTTTCAGAGTTTGGTGGTATTGTAATGTTTTCAGCAGGCCTGATTGTGTTTATGGAGGGAAGCTTGGGACCAAAGCTAAGCTTGGCTTTGTACTTGGTCATAAAGTTTACTCCAAGGATAATGGAGTGATTCAACTTTGGTACTACATGTAATCTTGTAACAAATTCTTTGCCTTCAATTAGGAAGCTGAGTGTAATGGCATGGTTTACCTGTACTGTGGATCTGTCTGCTAGGAGGACGTTCATACGTGAGCGTCTTCCATGTTTAAAGTTTGGGGTGTGTATTACCTTATCTGCCATTTTTTGACTGATAAAAGATAAGGATGCTCCAGAATCTACCAAAGCTCTATAGGGATGGTCATTTATGTCGACAAAGACTGCACCTTTAGTTAACTCGGTATTAATGCTAGAGACCTTACCTTGCTGCCCATACTTATCTGACTTGATTCTCAGTTGAAGCCGTGCCACTCTGTTACTGCTGTCCTCGTAACAGTCCTCTGAAGAGGAGCTGTCACCAAAATCCAGGTTGTTGTCCTTGGTTAAATCCATTCTTGGCTGCTGTAGGGAGTTGATTTCTGCATCACTTTGAATATCAGTTGGGTGGTGGCTGGCGGGGGGCGTTCCAGATTTCATATCCACTGCGGTGGGGGCGGGGTGGCTTGGTGCTTTGCATCCTTCCCCTGAAACCTATTCTTCGTCGTCATAGTCTGTGTCTTCATCAATGAAGTCTTCATCACCATCGTTTTGATCATGATTGTCCTTCATCAATGTTATGTAGGTCAGCATTGCCCTCAGGTTCTGTCGGATCATTTTCATTGCTATTCCTGGGGAATCTGCTGGGTGTGGGGTCTCTGGTCCTCCTATTCTGGTAAGGGGGACTATTGGTGTTTATGATATCAGCCTCATGTGTGACCTTTTTAAAGGAAACCTGTTTATTGTTTGCTGGGGCTGTGGCCACTGTGATGACTATTTTGTTGTCATCTCTGGAGGTGGGATTCCTGGGGACGCTCTGTGACCTAGCTCTTTGCTGAGGTGGTTTATTTCTCCCTCCAGAAGCATCCTGAGACCTTGATCTTCTGAACCTTCTGTAATTGGGGTCAGGTTGGTTGTTGGAGCCGTTTTGGGTCCTGGTCTCATACTGCTTGTTGTTATTGCCACTGGGGTACCTGTCATACTTTTTATTGTTGGAGTATTGGTTTTCCTTTCTGGGTGTGCCATTATTGTTTTTGTTACTGTTCATGGCGCAGAGGTCGGCTTGTTGGGTTGCAGCCATGGCCATCTTATGTGCTTCTATGCGCAATTCTTGTGTAAGGGCCATTTTTTCTGCATCAGCTATGGTTTTGGGCATGTCAGGGAGGATCACTGATTTAATTTGAGGCTTAAGTCCATTAATCAGGTAATCCACTTGAACTGACTCCTCCAGGTTGCTGTTTGCCAAGAGCAGGGTCATGTCTTCTAAGTACTGCTCCACTGTCTCTTCTGGCTGTTGTGTTCTGTTTCTATAACCTTTGCTGATGGTTGCGGGGTCAGGGGTGCCAAAACGCTTCAGGAAAGCTACATATACTGCCTCATTATCATACATGATGGGCTTCTCAAAAATATTGGTGAAGAACCATTGAGCTGCCCTGCCCTTTAGGAAGGTGTATAGGCAGGAGGCATGTAGGTGTTGGTGGCGGGGGTATACATTCCTGATCCAAAACTTAAATTCTGTGATGAATTTGGCTGCAGACCTGTACTCAGTTGGTTTGTCAAATGTCTCAGGTTTATTAAAAGAGCTGAGTTGGGCTGAGGAGAGTTTATCATCACTCAAAGTCATTTGACCCAAACCACAGGCGATGTGAGATTGGCCTATCATTGGTATCATAGGGGTGGAGTGGTCGTATGCCTGGCGGTGCCCTGTTGGATGTGCACCTGTACTTTGAGAATACAGGGTTTGCATGGGTATAGGCATGTTGCTGGGTGTACGAGCATGAGCAGGGATGTAAATACTACCTGCCACTGTACCTAATGTGTTAGCATTGGCCTGCACCGGGGTGGTGGCTGGAGCTGCCATCTGGAGTGGGGGCCTGTGGCCATAAACTGAGCAAATCTCTCTTCTAACGTCGTCCATATTCCTGTTGATGCGCTCAGAGATATCTGCTGCCATTATTTCAGACCTTCTCAGGACATCTGCATTATCTTCAGCAGCCCTCCTGTGTGACTGTATCAAGTCGCGCTCCATCTGAGCCCTCCAGGTGTCCATGTTGTCTAACCTGTCATTGACTCTGTTTAGATGGCTGGTGTGCTCCTGGCCTACCCTTTGGATTTCAGCTGATAGGAGATTAATCTGGCCAGTCAAGAAATTGCTTAGAGTTACTGACTGCCTGTGTACATTCCATACCAGATTCCTGGCCAGGTCATCCTGATCATACCTGGGAGGGTGTGCAGTGGGTGTTCTGCTGTCCAACCTGCCTCTGCGTAGGTGAGGGAAGGTGATTTCAGGATCGTCCTCAGAGGTTAGGCTGTCTTCTGAAGTGCAGTATGGGGTGGCTCTTCTCCTGAAGATCTGGGAGGTGGCTCCTATAGCACCTGCTACTGCTGAGTCTATGCTCCTCAATACCCTATAGTAGGGGGGTGTCTGCCTTCTAAGAGGTGAGGTAGACTGTGCCCTCCTCCTCCTGGGGGTAGGTAGGGGCGTGTAGTCTGAAGAGGTGGCCCCTGTATCCGAGCTTGGGGTATTGAGAGTGTTGGGTGGTGTTGGGGTAGCCTCAGGGGTCAAGGTATTTAGATATGACCTGAAGGGGTCACTAAAGGTGGTGGCGTCAGGCCACTGCTCCTCTAATATTCTATTAATGCGACCTAAAAATGCTGAGGGACTTTCACCACACTGTGTGCTGTGAGTGTTATGGGCTGGTGCCTCCTGAGCTCTATTTGTCTTTGCTGATCTCCACCTACTGATAGCTGATCTTATCCTTTGTCTGCAGAGATCAGATTCAGGTGGTAGTGTAGGGTCAGGGGCAATATAACTGTCCCAGGTGAGTTCAGAAGGGCTGGGGTGCGTGAAACCAGCTGGGGGTGAAATGGTGTCTGTACCGGTAGCAGGCTGCCGAGGTGATGTAGGTATGCTTTCTAAGGTGGCCTGCAATTGTGGTGACCTGGGCTCTAGGTGTGAGTCTAGGTCTAAGTGACTTGGTGAAGTTACAGGTGTAGATGATGGTTCACCTGGTAGACCAACAAGTCTTAGGGCTGGGGATTCAGCACTTGAGAAACCAGGTAAAGTCAGATTAAGTCCTGGTGCATGTGATGTGAGTGGGGTGCTGGTCTGTGTACCGGTATTATTGTCATCAATTGTTGATGAAAAAGTTTTGTTTCTACTCACAGGTGTTGGCTTGGGTGTTAGAAATGATGGTGGTAGGATTGGATCCAACAGAAAGGCGTCAGGTGACGAGTCATGCTCAGTGGATGACAGTCCACTGAATACAGCGGAGGACAGTGGATGACAGAACAGTCTGCTGTTGGTCTGGGGCTGCTGCTGGTGCTGCTGCTGGTGGGGGCGCGTCTAGCCCTGGGGATGTAACGGCATCTTCTGTAAATGGCTCTTTGGGTGTTGTCTCACTTTGATTCATGGCTCATGAGAGGTGAAAACAATGGGACGTTACAAATAGGGTTCTCCACCATTGTCAATGTCTCGTTACATGTCATGAAGTGAGGTAACAGGAGTCCAGACAATTCAGTTGATGATCCAGCTTTATTGTAAGATTGGCATGATGAGTAACTGATACAGTGTACAATATAGTACTCGCCAGTCTGACCAAGCTATATCCTAAGCCAAGGCACCTGAGTGTCGTAGGGTCTAGGTTGGAGAAGAATAAGATGCTGAGGCTTGATCCTGGCTAGGTTATATAGTCAGGAGCAAGCCCAGATGACGTTGTGTCTATTTCTGTACTTTCTATTTTTAGTATAGGGAGCGACTCAAATATGCTGAGTCGGTGGTTCTGCTCAGTCCCAATCTGTGGTAGGAGGGGTGAGCTGCTCCTATTGGCTAGGTGAATCTAAATATAGTTGAGTTCTCCAGTGGGGGATCCACAGGAGGGAGCCTGGGGATTTCCCACTGGAGGAGGGCAGGTGTGAACTCTTCACCCTGCCAAGCTAAAAATAGGTTGACCTTGGTTTGAACTAGGGGGTAGCTTGGCCAGTTTGGTTTGAGTATGTCGTTCATAATACATAGAATAGTCCATTGACATTATCCTATTCATTTTTTCAGTGATTTGTTAGACTCACTTAGTTTTATCTGTAGTCCATAAATTATTATAAGTCCTGACATTTATATATCCTAAGCATCTGAAAGATCAGACTGAAACTCAAAAGGGCGAAAGTCTGACACAGTGGTCAAAGTTTGACACAATAACAAAAGGTTCTGCATTTTCTGGCCATGTCATATTTAACTAGGGTAAAGGCACCCATCTCGGACACTCCTGGCCAAACCAAAGGTGACCATATTTGATAAGCAAGTCTTGAACCTTCAAATCATGTAAATCCTACTTTTTATTGCACTAATGGGAACATGATACTTAACCACCTATACTTATGGAGGGATTTTGAAACAACTCTCCATCACATATTATTAAATGAACTGTATATATTCTGACTTCAAAATGCCAAATTGCCCCTACAGCCAGACAGCTCAGTTTAGGAATGACCCTAGAGTCAGACACTTTGTTATATGATTGTTATAATGAATAACTACATATGAAATATGCTGTAAAACCATGTACTCTGGAATGTGTAAGCTAGTAGGTTGATATTCAGAATAACTAAGATATATATTTTTGCATACCTGTAATAGTAAATTGTGCAGGCTCAAACTTATATGACTTGCAGAGGGCAGATGGAGTACTGATTGAATGGAGGTGTTAGATATGTAAAACCAGGAAAAGGTTGAATATCCATGGTTGGGAATACAGGTATAGTGTAACAGATTCATTTTATGAAAAGATCCATTTTGTAATTGTTTCCCAGGAAGGGTGTAGTAGGTGTCCGACTGGAGGTATAATTTGATAGTGATATAAGAATGACTCCCAAAATATGATATGTGTGATGTATCCTGGTATGCTAAGTCAAATGATTAGCTAAAACCACCATTTTGCCATTGCAATAGATAGCAATCCTCTGATTATGTAATTCAGTACCAAAGGTGTCCGACTGTAGGTGTCTGTCCGACTCAGGGTGCCTTTACCCTATACACATATAATGTTTTCTATTTACCCACTTGAGTTCTATTATCACATCAAATATTGTGTTCCTGACAATGACAAAAGGCAATATAATGTACCCTAAAGGTTGAAATGGCAAGACTGACACAGCAGGCGTAAGTCTGACACAATACTTGTTTAGGGTAAAGTTTTGTCAGCATCTATCTATATAATAATTCATAAATCTTGTGTTATATGTACCTACCAAAACAACATGCAGACATGAAATAATCACGATCCTCCAAATGATGTTAGTGAAAATAAACCTTCTCCAAGACTGGAAAGGGCGAAAGACTGACACAATGGTGAAAGTCTGACACAATAACTGACACAATTAGAACTCTTCTTCTATTTATTTTTACTGCTGATAAAGTGTCATACACAAATGGATTTGAATGATCCTGACAATGATGTAGGGTTATCTAGGTACCCTCTAAATATCAACAGGGCAAAAGTCTGACACAATAGGCGAAAGACTGACACAGTACAGCCTGTACATCTTTGGGTCAATATTTTCCGACAAGTATCTACTAGCCTAATGGTAACAAATACATTTCATTTCCCCCTTAAAACAGTATCCAGATATAAAATATCAAGCACCCACTGATAATAAAAAAACCGTGTAACTCCTATACCACACTGGAAAGGGCGAAAGTCTGACACAAAAAGCAAAAGTCTGACACAGTTACAATTATTTCTCTATGTTCAACCCCTTTAATCTTTAAGGCTGCAAACTTATACCTCATATATACCCACATGAGCATTACAAATCCGTGATATATGGGACTTCTGGCTATAATATATTGCACTATAAATCTATTTCAATGGTCAAAAAGGCGAAAGTCTGACACAGTAGGAGAAAGTCTGACACATAAACTTTTAGATCAATATTTTCCAACTTTTATGTATTCAAGTAATTATAACTCACCCCTTATATGAAGTCAATATACCTTTATCCAGATATATAATTGCATGGTTGCTAAAAGTGTGTATGATTCTTATCTAAAAGTGTATATGATTCTTATCTTAAACTTGGAGGCGAAAGTCTGACATGAGAGGTGAAAGTCTGACACAATGGCGAAAGTCTGACAAGATAGTTGAAGGTCTGAGGTGTTGAAATGAGCCTGTTACCTCACTATTAGATAGGTTCTTTATGTACTTATAATAAGGATGAATAACTATGTTCACTTTACCAAAGAAATATGCAGGCAAAACATGAGGAAAATTCATTCTAAAGAAAATACAAAATCATGTCAGACTTTCGCCATTGTTTTCCTATACCTCTAGTTTACCCATGCCATATTTCAAGGCTCTACTATGAAAAGAAAATTTTCGGTCTAAGGACCGCCATCTGCATCACTCTAATAGCGAGACAAGGTTTGTAGATTCAGATAAAGATCCAGGCCATTCTAACGGTTGGCCCTATTTCTATGGTCCGAACTGTTGCAAAAATGAAAGGGGGAAATTGTCCGCCGCAAGATTTGGCAGACAGTCTGCAAGATCTTGCAGACAATCCACTGGAAATTTTGAACATTAGGCCCTCATTTTAGTTATGGTTTAACAAGCCCTCCGCTGTATTCAGTGGATTGTCTGATAGACCATCTACAAGATCTCGCAGATGGTCTACAATATTTTGCAGGGTGTATAACTTGCAACCTGTCCGACAGTTTACAGCGGACAACTTGATAATCTGAAGAAAAAGGGGGGTCCTAATATCGAGAGGAGAGGGGGGCTTAGTGCCGGGGTAGGGGGGCTAATGTAAGAGGACAACTCTTCAGGGGGGCCTACTGTCTGTACACCTTGTACACATAAACCCTATCTGATAACCCTACCCAGTATCACACTGCCAATTGCAGCATGCCAAATGGTCACCTAACTAACGATGAAACCATTCATAATGCCTGATAAATGGAATTGAAAATATTTGGTTCTAACTTGAGATAAATACAAAGGAGGACTTGAACTGGTTACCACTGAGTGTCAAGGTGAATATCGATGCCCCATTGACAATGCACTAGAACCTCGTATTGCACCCCTGCGTTGAATAACCAGTGCCAAGTCCACACGATAATGTCATAGGTCCACTGCGCATGCGCAACCTCGGCAAAATGTAAACAAACAAGATGGTGGCGCACGGCAATTTGAATCCACAATAGAGGAATGTGAGTGCATTTTTGACATAACGACTTGACATGGCAGCTTAACATGGCATGGCACCTTGACATAAATGTAAAGATGAACTCTGACCAGTTTTTGGCTCCTGGTTTCTTCACTCGTGGTTCCTGTCTGCTCTGCACTCGGCCTATCGGCCTCGTGTGGAACGGACAGGAAACGCTCGTGAAGAAACCGTCGCCGAGAACTGATCATCGATCACCTTTACCATTTAATCACACTTGGCGGTCACATATTCTCATGCAACTTTGTCCATATATCTGATGTATCTTGTGTGTGTTCACTATAGTTTATCCTCCACAGAAAGAAAGGACAAAAAAGTGTTTCTGGGACATCTCAATTCCTGTCCTTTGTCTTAATCCAATACATATAAAAAAAGAAATGCACTTACTTAAGTTAAGATAATTCACACACACTTATCAACCAGTTATCAGCTCAATCCTTTAACCCGGATAGGCCTCCCCACATCTTATCTCTATTCATTGAAGAACTATGTGGACTTTTTTATGTATTATCATACATTAAACAACCGGCTGCACAAGAAGGTATCAGTACTGATTTAGGTTGCCAGGAAAACTTCACTTGATACCATACAGTCCCAGACAATAGGATCTACCTAAGTATTAACACAATGGCAGACAGTTATCTAACCAATTCTGCACGAACCTTCAGATTTAAGCAACTTTAAGTGAAAATAATTTTCAGTTGCACAGTTCTATCTATGGTACCCTTGCCTGAGTCAAGGGGGATTACTTATAAATATGTGTTAACAATAATTCACTACCTCATTTCCCCCCCCCCTTACATACATGATCCCTGGGTAGATGGTGAGGACTTGAGAACTGCATATCAACTCTATAATTATATAGATGATGAGATAAGGGGTAAAGGATATTTGAAAATTCTTTTGTACCGAAGTTATGGTTGAAAACAAGTACTTTGAAGAAGTCAACTATATTGCCCAGTGGGTGTAAACATTATTGAAGCTGGTTCTGGTGAGATAAGCACTGACCAGCGCCTTCAGCACAGCGATTATAGGCAAAAACCTTAAAACATAAAAAAACAATGCTACATTCATTTGAACTACTATGTATGCGCTGCTTGCTAACAGGACACCCCACTCATAGCCGCGGGAAAGTGCAGCATCTTCCAAAGGAATGTTTTAACCCAGTCTCGTCCGGTCGGGATTCAGGGAACTCACTCTCTCTGTTTGGGGATTGTGGGTCCCCATATTCTGGGGAATATTACAACGTATTGTACCTGCCTACATTTAACCACTACAGCAACCAGAGGACAGAACTACTTTTACCCATAAATGCTGGTCGCCAGAGATGACTCACGCTAGACTCAGGTCATCAGGATGACGACTTAAAGTCGTCATTTTGACAACCTAAAGTTGTAGTTTTAGGTATCGTCAACTTGAGGACCTAAAGTGGTCACCACTGACTAGTTTCAGATCTTCCATGTTTTCAGTGTGGGGCCAGATTATTTTAAACCCTCAGTATCGTCATACTCCCAATAATGATGCATGGTGGGACTGCCTTAATGAGCATGGATTGCGACTTTGGATTTAAATAGAAACCGTAATCTAAACAGGAATGTTTTAGAGTATATGGGGTATAAGCCAGGAAATGAGTGTGAGTAAGCCTCTTTGAATAAAAACAGTCCTCCAAATGGCTTTGAGGTGAATAAAACGTGAGTGAAAAGAGCAGACAAACAGACAGGTGTGGCCTCCAGTCCAGTGCACGGAGGTCTGAGACGAGGGAGGTTTCATAGAAGAACGGAGTTGACTCCTAAGGGAGTGATACTTTTCTAACAACAGTGGGGGAGGTTGGTGGGTTTGTGCCCGATTGCGCAAAAACAATTGGACCCCCCCCTCGCTAGGGGGTAAACTTTTTTACCCCCCATAAGGGACAAAAATCTTGTGCAAACGTGCCCTTTTAACTTATAGTAATGTGCTGGGTTTTCCACTGAAAACAGATGAAATTATTTTGACCCCCATCAGAGGGGTTGAAAAAATTCTGCCCCCCCCAGGGCGAAGGGTTGAAAAAATTCTGACCCGCCCCTCAAACCCACCAGCCCCCCCCCTGTTGTTAAAGAATGATCAATCCCTAAGAATTCTGCAGTAAATGAGGGGAATTATTATATATCAGTCCAAAATGTATCCTTATATAACGTAATAAGGTCCGGGGATAATTATCTATCTGATTCTTTATCATAAATGGCCAAAGAAACATTATTTTTATCAGTTTTTATTAATCACCCTCCCGTCAAAAAATCGTGCTGGCCCCTTCATCTGTTCCACAACGATCGGTCATGCAAGTTTTGCTAATTCAAAGATGTATATAATATCTCAAGAGTATAGAAGAAATTGGTTAGATTAGCAAAAACTCACCCGACCACTGGCGGTGGAACCGGTACTGATGGTAAAAATCAATGCAGCACATTCTTAATAGCATCAAAACGATCAAGAATATTTTTTCTCACAAATGATCATTGCCAAACTAGATTTATACCCGATAATCACTTGACTTAAATGAAAGGGTGAACCATTTTCATGTTCATATGCTCTTTGGAATCGTCCCCGGATCCATTCTGTTCCTTATCTATTACATAGTTCAATGACCTAATAGTGTGTGAGACATCCTGGTGTGAATCTTATCTGATCAATATACCTTTTCGCTCATTTTGCTCCTTCGCCTATCTTTTAGGGTAAATTTGGTATAATATTATATTCGAATTCCAATGATTGATGTCAATACCTGGGAACCTTTATTTTTCTGTTGATACTCTTATTAACAAGCTCTCCAGATCTGTTCAAAGTTGTACAGGGCCCTAGTTACTGAAGAAAATGGGCGATAGTATGTTTTATCTATTTTAGTAACGATAGGGAGAGCATCAACCAAAGAGAGGAAAGGTCCCCAGGTATTGACACCAATATTACTTTCAAATTATTGAGGTTGGAAAACATACCCAATTTTCATCCCATCATGTTGTTCAAAGTTAAAGGAGCTGAAATGGAACGCATGTGGGAATGCATAATGATGGAAGGAATTTGGTAAAGGTATATAATAGCCAGTCACAATGATGTATCGTATATAGGTCTTGATTTGGAGAAGAAAAAACTGATTTTGAGGAACTTTTTGGTGAAACCCCTAGGGCCCTCTGCAACCACTGCCACATAAAATAGGTTTCCAGTAGATCTATTACTACATTTTGTAATTTTACTTCATTTGCAATTCACAAATTTTGTCATCTACAGGGCTATGCACAGTTGTGTTTGGTCTGGCCTCTTTGATCTGTGTGGATATATGGCGCCTAAAGCCGGCTGACAGTCACACCCTCTACACCCTCTACTGCCAGTACAAGTCACATCTCATCATTAGACTTATCAAAAGGCCCTACCACAAGTGGCTCATCCACAGGCTAACCATGGACCCTAAAAAGGTAGGTTCACTCCAATGTATTTCAAATTTCATCAATTGTTTACCTAGTAAAAAACTACTTGAGAAGGGAGAAGGTGAATTTATAATCCCTTGTACAGAATAGAGAGTTAATCAGAATGCCATACCGACAGCAGTGATGTTTGGGGTTACTTTTGCACCCGCAAAGTCGAGGGCGGATATTAGGTTGAGTGATATTCCCGTTAGCGGGATTCTTAGTGGGGTGAACCCTGCTTAATCTGATAGGCCTACCTTGCGAAATAAGGACTGATAGCAGCCAGAGTGATGGGTACCAGGTGTTATGTAATGCACCCTAAAACGTCTGCACTGAATGAAGGGAATTTTCTGATTGGTTAATAATGTATCCTGCTAGATCGGTATGGGCGGCCTTGAAGTGATGTCACTTCTTGGCATTTTTTTAACATTGTCCACCAATGGCCACCATACCAGCTGTAAAGGCAAGATGATATTCCCTAAGCCACCTTCTCGTTTGTATCACACAGTATGGTATGGCTACTTGAATTTTGGCATACTCTTTTTTAGGCAACAGAGCAAACACTGATGCAAGCCATACAAAGGACAAAGAACACAGAATATGGACTAAAGTACAACTTTAACAATATCAAAAGCAGGGAAGACTTAGCACACATGCATCCTCTGACTGACTATGAGTACTATAGGGAATACATTGACCGTATCATCAATGGGGAAAGCAATGTGTTGTTTCCAGGACGACCCATATTCTTTGCTAAAACCTCAGGCACCTCTGCTGACCCAAAGTGTTACCCTATAGCTGGATATTTTCCTAAGCCTTATGTATACATGTACAAAGACGTGTACGAATCGAGTTTCATCCATTTGTTCAACTCGAAGAGAACCATGTGCTTTTATCTCTTCACAAAATTGAAATACTACCAAAATATACCCGTTGGTCTTTTAAGTATGATTGCGCCTCAGGTCCCTAATTACAATATAACACCATCACTATATACAAGCCTTCACCATGAGGAGGCCATATATTATGTCCAAGGCCTCTTTTCTTTAGCTGAGCGGGAACTGCAAAACATCTTTGGTTTCTCATCTGACCTCATTTACCACTACATCAACTGTCTGATACAATATAAGGAGTCTTTGTGTTATGACATTGAGCATGGTACAGTGAGCGCAGTGGCCAATATACCTGAGGACATACGCAAAGGCCTGTCCAAAGAGTTAAAGCCAAATCTCCAACGAGCAGAAGAAATTAGAAAGGCATTTGACAAGGGTAAAGTTGGTCTTGTGAGACGCCTCTGGCCTGACTTGAACTTTATCACCATGAGCACTTCGTCCAGCTTCAAGATGACTGCCGACATTATTTCTACTAGTTTCCTGAAGGGCATCAAGACAATGCCCCAAGCAGTCTCTGCATCTGAGGGCCTCTATGGGGTAAATCTTGACCATGGGCCAGGCATGGGTGACGTCTTCACTGCTGCATTGCATCCTACTTACATTGAACTCATTCCTTTGGCGGATGCGGCTGCTGAGCAACCTAAAACAGTCTTCCTGGAAGAGGTAATCCATACTTACATACAATCATATTTCATTCTGGTAGTGGGCAATACGGAAAGTATAAGTCCATTATAACTAGTGCAATGGCTTGGATGATAACTTTTAGATTTTTGATGTACTAATATCATAGATCAGCCAGACTAATCATATTGGAGGCATCCATTGGCTTAATGGCAGGTTAATGATTGTTCTTAAAGTATGCCTGGTAATTCGTTTTATCAAGAAATAGAAGATAATAGAGATCTGCCACACAATAAGCATAGGCTATATTCGGGAGGCTTTGAATATTTTTGTCAACAACCATGAGCTAAGAAACCTATCAAAGCATTTACTGTTTTATCACATCATTGCATGCCCTGGTACATTTGTTACAACATAAGTCCAATGGCATCGTATTTACTGGGATACTTACCAAAGTTATATTTCTTTATAGGCAAAGCTGGGAGAAGAGTATGAAATGGTGGTCTCAGGCGAAAATGGGTTGTTTCGATTTAGGACTGGTGATACAATCAAGATTGTAGGTTTCCTCAATAAAACTCCACAATACACACTTCTTCCAAGGTAAGATTACCTGGTTAACAAGGTACCGGTTTAGGGAATCTCCCTACAAATTGTGTTCCTCTTCTGGGGTCTGTATGAACCTCCTAACCACCTATAGCTTATGCACCTCTTTAATTAAGTCGCCTTACATCTAAATATCTTGCTATTTCCACTACTCTCAATCCCTTAATTTTCTCTCACTTGAAATTCCAATATTTCTTCCCATTTTTGGTGTACACAGGCAAGGTGTCAAACTGTCGGCGGGGATGAGCGACTTCCAGAACCCCAGTTGTATGAAGCCATGAAGATGACAGAGACAGTGCTGCCCTCTGGCTCACAAATGATGAACTTTGTTGCTGTAGAGAGTCAGGTCCTTGATCAGATAATTGGTAAGGTCTTTATGAACTAATGTTACAAATTTCAGATATACAAATGAACCATTGGGAATATGGGGGTATTTGCCCTTCACATGGTATTTGACATACTTTATCTGCCTGTCTTAGCTCTAGGGTCTCAACTAAGACCAATAGTCCGCACGGCCTCTTTGGTTGATTTCTGTGTAGGAGATGTATTAAAGATGCAATTTCAACTAAAACGACCTTTTGGAAAGTGATTAATGAATCAGTCTGTGATCAATATAACCTGTTCCCCTATTTAATAGTGCATATAATTTGGATATGAGTGTCCCATGTATGTGGAGACAGAAGACACTTAGGGTCAGAATACCTCTTTCCCATGGCGGGAAATATGAGTCAAGTTTCACCGAAAAATGACAAAATTTTAGCTGGGATAGCATCTTTAAGTGGCCTAGTGGACAATTGGTCTTAGCTTGACTCCTGAATAAACACAGCACAATGTTCGAATCAATCTAATTATGACTTGCACCTGTTACGCGTCTCCTAAAACTTGGCTTTATTATGTCAAGGTGAATATCGAAGCTCCATAGAGAAAGCACTGAGACCGCGTATTGCATCCCTGCGTTAAATAACCAGTGCCAAATCTGCACAATGACGTCATAGGTCCATCGCGCATGCGCAGCATTTTTGAAACGTAAACATTCAAAATGGCGGCGGTCAGGATTTCGCGAAGACGATGTGTAAATAAGGGTTTAATTTCAATCTTAATGATGAAATATTGATTAATTATCAACCCAAACACCTTGACATAAATGTAAAGGTGAACTCTGAGCAGTTTGAGCTTCCTGTTTCTTCACTCGCATGTCCTGCCCGCTCCGCACTCGGCCTACCTGCCTCGTGCAAAAAGGGCAGGACACGCTCGTGAAGAAACGGTCAGCTCAAACTGCTCATCGTTCACCTTTACCATTGTATTTCTAGATGCATTCCCTTCATTTTGAGGTATATCAAGTCTATTGTGTGTTTTATTTTTTTTCCTGGAAACTGACTAGCTGCCATTTTGAATGTGACACTCCATTCTCTTTTTCTTTTAGCGTTGTAATATTGGTTTAAGTGTATCGAGCGCAATGCTGTTACCAGCCTGTACCCAAATCTGCATCTAGGTGGAAGGATTACCCATCTATTTCAGATTCTACCATGCATCATTACGGCCATTTGGGGTGCCTACTTTGAACCCTATGGCCCTTGCTGAGGCCATAAAATGCAAAGGTTACTGCAAATTAGACCTTAATCTACTGTTGGATTCGGAATAAGTTTAACAATCCTTGCATTCAATGGCCTGAACAAGGGTCATAGAACACATCAGACACAATGGCAGAGATATTGGAGCCCTAAATCGCCATGTCAGATTCAACCTATAGTAATTGATGTGTATGCACCAGCCATCTGTAAAAGGGTTGAATTTAAAATACTTTATTTTGATCAATTATATAAAATATTTCACATTCAGACCAGCCTACAGGTGAGGACTATAAAGGGCACTACGTCATCTTCATCGGAGTAGACACAGAACAGACTGTGGATGTTGCCAAATTCGCTGCTGAGGTGAGGAAAACTGAATGCTCCTCTTTACCCTTTAAGTGCTGCTCATGCATTAATGCATCATTCCCATTGCTCGGCATGATGCACCAATGAAGTGCTGGTGAGTCTGCTCACCAGCACTTCATTGGGGCATCATGCCGACCGTACGGGGTTGATATAATATGCTCCCGGATGGTCAGCATGATGCTTCAATGAAGTGCTGGCAAGCAGTATTGCCGGCACTCCATTGGTGCATCATGACGACCAATGGGCATGATGCACTCCTTCATCAGCGGCCTTTGAAGGGTATTTCATTTAAAGAGAGAAGCTTTTAGGTTCTCTATTAAAAGTGTAGCACATGTAATTTTTGGTGTTTCTATGTTTTAGCTGGATATAAACATCAAGAGGATCTTTGGAAACTACGGCTTTTACCGAGATTCTGGTCAAGTTGGACTTCCTAAAGTGTACCAGGTAATATCAATTACGTTTCGCATTTCCCTTTCCAAATGATGTACAGGTGGTAATTATCTTAAACGTCTTGTCCCTTGAGACCTTACGCAAAAGGTAACCTGTAGTTTCCTGCACTCTTAAAAAGTAGCTTATCTTTAGTGATCCTAAATAAACTCCGACTGAATTTTAAAGATTTGGGCCATCATTCCTATGGTAAAATGAATTAGTGTGTACCTTAGACCCACACGTAAACTAACAAGTAGGTATACTGCGAAACTTTGACCCCAAAAAAACCCAACTTCCAAAAGTTTAGAAGCAAAACAGACAAAAATGCAGGAATGACAGTCAGCCTTTATTGGATGCTCCATGAACACCTACAGAAACCACAAAAATGGATAGAATGTAGATATAATGATTAAATAAAACAAGGAAGTGTGTTATCAAGGTATTGTACTCCATGTAGGGAAAAGAATTAAGTTAAAGGACTGGTTTTAAGAAGTTTTCCAATTTGCCACCAGAGGGTGTCTGTGTCATGTTTGTGTTTACCTTTGATAAGTGTCTGGAGATATCATAATACTAGAATTTCATGTTTAAAAATTCAAAGCAATGTGACCTGTAATGGAAATCTTACGTTCTATTTATTTAGACTAACCACCTTCTTTTTTCGAGTCCTAACCCAAGGCTGGAAAATAGTGTTTTAGTGGGGTTTAAGGGTTCACAACATTCATTCAATTGATACTTTGAAACATCAGTGCCAATCAGAGTCAATTTGAGAACCAACCTTCATCCTGTAGCAAGTTCCTGATGGATTTTAACATGGCTTATATTAATGATTCTCAAACCTTTCGCGCTTTTCTACAAACATAGTCCCGACTACTAGGGCTGGGTTTCCGAGAAATATGAGGGATACTTACTTGAAGAGAAAATCTGTGGGTCATCACATATGGGAAGAAAAATAAGTTTTGTCACTTTGTCAGACTCAATTTGATAAGGACCTTTTCAAAGTTTTCCTAATTTTCTTTTCTAATTATTACCACTTTTTAACAGACATCTTGTGATGCCTTCACCAAAGTTAAGAACATACTCATGGGTGAGAGAGCCAGTGGTCAGTTCAAGTTTACACGTATCCTGAGAAAGCCAAAGGCCCTTAAGTCTATTTTTGATGATGCAATGGACTTTTTTAAAACACACCAGCAGATGGCTAGGGAGAGGAAGGAACAAGACTCCAAGAACTGGAAATGACTTATAAGAACCAGTAACATTGCCATTTTGATTGCTTTATGTTGAAATAAGCAAAACTTGACTTTTTGACAGTTAATTAACTTCATTATCTTTTCTTTCGAATGTTCAAACTAAAACACTGATTATAAGTTCTGAGATATTATTCTTCATGACATTCTAAAAGTTTTTTTAGGCTAGCCTGGTATGATTTGTGATTTGTTATATTGAAGTGAAAAATAAGTCGATGCATAGCAGATATTGAAATAAAACGCTTAGTAAATGTTGATTTGATTCAAAATAGATCATATTTATGACAGCCAAATCTGATAAATAATTATATGTAACATAAATTTGCCACTTGTGTACCATATTACCAAGCATGCTTATAAACAAATGATGGTATAAATATGTCTTGAATTGTAATAAGCCATAATTACTAATATAAAACAAAACCATTGTGTGCAAGGCAGGCCAATGCTAGTGGAAGCAATAGATGTGGTGCATGTTTCAAGAATGCCTATAGGTAAAGCAACATGAAGGCCTGTCATAGACTTACCTAGCATTCTAAGGATTTCATGAATAACAAGTAAAAATACTCTGCCAACTGAACCCTCGCGTGTTTTTTCCTCCTGATATGCCTCCCACCACTAATATGTGACCCATCCTAACAAAGTGGTACTGAAGTCGCACATTTAGAAGCCTAGATATAGGCTTCTCAAGTGGTATAGTGTCAAAAATATCAGATTTTTTAAAATTGATATTTTAGCATTTTTCTAACCTATGGGTAGATATCTTTCAGAATCCTTGCCTACTAAACTGAATTTAAGCCCCAAATGCCTAAAAGACATAGCTATAGTTTTCTTGGTTATATAGAATTACATGGCAATTATATAGGATTCATAAATTATTATATGTTTAAAATGACAATTATCTCAGTTTAAACGATTTTTAATTCATCCGACTAAATTTACCGACGGCAGATCCTTAGAGGACCACCTGGTTCAAATATGCAAGTGTTATATACCAAATGAAAGCTATTGATGAGCTGTAAATGAATATGCCAATAACTAAACATTTTGTATGTGCGACTTCCGTACCATTTTGTAAGGATGGGTCACATATATATCACTAATTTATTTGTCCTCATTCTAAAATCAAGAAAAGGTTGGTAGCATTAGTTACACAAATTAAGATACAGTTTCTGCTTTTTTGGTGTTGTCATTGATTTCTTTTCTTAATGTAATGTAAGCAGATGCATCATCTGTGGTCTAAGTTCGATCAATAACATGATTTCAGGGTTTCACTCAATGTGTAGCACACTTGTGTGGTTATATTTCCATGTACCATTATGTGACATTTCGTTTGTCCTCTCCTGTTTTGTTCTTGGCTCTCATGAAAAAAAAAGGTTAATGATTATGATGCGTGATTGTTGATCAATAATAAAATGGTTCAACTAAAATTCTGTTTCTGAGATTCTTACGGATGGATGCTATGTTCCACGTTCTATGTTGATTTTTAGGGTATTCATTGTTTTGTTGGAATGCTCATTTCCTAATATAAATGGTGCACGTATTACATACTCACTCAATCGCTACTTTGAATTCATGTTGATGTGGCGGCCAATAGCTAACAAGGTAACAGGTCATTTCAGACCCAAAGTCATTTCAGACCCGGTCATTTCAGACCCATTTCCATTTCAGACCCAAGTCTTTTCAGCCCATATGACATGTCTAACATCACAACTCCTCCCCCCTGGCATACTCCAACGTTGCCTGCAGCCCCTCTCCCACATTCCAAGTTTACACCAGGGGGGGAGGGAGCACAGATACTATTGTTAGACTTCTAGTTCTATGGCGTAGGGGCTGTATCCTTAGCCATTCAATTGTTTCTAGTTCTATTAGATCTTGGAGTTTGATTATTTGGTTCACTATTCATCCCAAATCATCTAATACCACTATCACTGCCGATAGGCAGCCGACTGCTGATGGGCAGCCAGTGGCCACCCATTGCTGCATGTGGTGTGACATACAGTTGTAGAGGTCAGCGAAAACGTACTTGGAAACACCAGTTTTCGAACCCGGACTTCTTAACTTGCAAGTGAGTGCTCTACCACTGAGCTACATCCCCAACAGTCATTGACTGGTCACTGGATTGGCTCCAATGAATTGTGCGGTGAGGCCACTACTGGACCACCCCTTCTGGATCCGCCCCTGACTAGTGTTTCATGCTGACTCTATTTGTGCATTATGCAGGCTCTAATTGAGTCTATGGGTCTGAAATGACCATTGGTCTGAAATGACCATTAGTCTGAAATGACTTGGGTCTGAAATGACTATGGGTCTGAAATGACTATGGGTCTGAAATGACTTTGGGTCTGAAATTACTTGTATTCACTACCAATTACTCTCTACTTAATATAGAGATGATGATTTATAACCAAAATGCACAATGTTAAATAGAAAAGAAGCCATAACTCATTTACTGCCGTTATACTAAACGATACTGTAAATAGTGCTAAATTAGCACTATTCTGAAATACTCTCCAGCCAGGAGGGTCTTGCCAAAAGAAAACGACGAAGTATGTGTGTCAATCTTTTCAGAGAGTGCTAAGGAAAACGTGTATGGCCCAACTCTTTTCATAGTACAGGAGAATCGATGGAAAACTCTTTTTGATACGTAAAAAAAATGTACACGTTGCATCTAAACAATTGTCCAAACAATCTTTCGGTTCAATGAGTACACATGTACTCCTTTATTACAGAAATTCACATTCAAGATGCGGTATTTTCCAGACTTTTACAAACCAAAATCAAGCACTTTGTTCTTAATTTGGTATGACTAACCCATTATCAAATGATAATACAGTATAGATAATGAACAGGATAGACATGTATTGATCGCAAGAAAGAAAGAAAGAAAGAAAGAAAAAAAATAGCAACATACAATTAATAATACGTCAAATTATCTAGTCACCAAATTCAGGAAAGACGAATCAGGTAATATGTAGGTTTAGGTGTTCAGTAAGTCCCACTATCTGCATTTTCAGTCGACTCTTTGTCCCACTGTCCTGCAGACAGTGCAGTTGCGAGTTCCACAGGGTGCCTCCCCTATACCTTGGGCACCGCTTATAGGTCTCAATTCCTGGTCTTTTTAGAGTGAAGATTTTTATGTCTAGGGTAGCGTGTGTGATGCTCAGCTTCACCTAGTGTTCCATTAGCTTCGTTTCTATGATAAACTTTGTACATGTAACCTAGAGTTAGGTCATCCCTTCACCTGGATAGGTAAGGGATGCCACTTAACTCATGAAGTCTTGCCACACTGTGTGACACAGTGGCAGTGATGCAAGTGCGCAGACCTCTGTTCTGGAGCCTCTGCAAGCTTACCAGGTCTGCCTCTGTTGTGGCACTGTAAAACAGTGATGCATAGTCAAACAGAGTCACTATGCAGGTTCTGTATATGACCAGTGATCTTTGCCTAGACAGCATGTGTCTCATCATTGCTAGGTTGAAAAGCCGAGCATTCACCTTACTCACCAACTGTTTGACTGCTTTGTCATAAGTGAGTCTACTATCTAGGGGTAACCTTAGATAAGAGTAGCAGCTCATGCTTTCTAGCTGATATTCACCTACTGACCAGGATAGCCTTTGGTATTATGGTCATGACTCCCCGGGTCATACACAAAACTTTTACTCTTACCAATGTTCAGAGTTAGCCGTGCCCTTCTAAACCAGTTTGATGCAGAGTGGAGTTGTCATACTAGTAATTGTGCATGATCAAGTTGTCATATGAGAAATATCATATGACTAGTGGTTTATAGAGAGTAAGAATATCAAGCTCTTATTAGTATTATTCCAGTTATCACTGGTTTATTCAGCTTAGGCAAAACATGTTATGTATCAGTAATACAAATGTTAATATACAGGTAATTTCCACACACAGTAATTATAATATGGATTATAAAATAGTGTTCCACTCCACTTGTGTAATAATAATAATAATAATAATAATAATAATAATAATAATAATAATAATAATAATAATAATAATAATAATAATAATAATAATAATAATAATAATAATAATAATAATACACTGTCCAATATAGTTCTAGGTGGGTTCCCAGAACCTAGCTCCTGGCCTGTATAACTTTTCCCTCTGGTAGATGGATGGTAGAAGATAGCCTTTGGCCACCAGTGGGGTGTAGACCTATGCCTGTCTGGCATAGTCTAGCCCAACAGAGTGTAGAGGCATAGCAGGCTTGCAGGAGAGCTGGACTGGAGATGTTACTGCTGAGGTGGTTCTCTGGATACTGAGGTGGATGGACCTCCTACTGGGGGCCTTATATCCCTACTCTGGGGCTGATTGCCCCAGACAAAGTTAGGTCCTGCATCCAACTGTTATGTCTCCACTACAATGGAGTTACAAGTTTGTTAAGGGATGCTTCCTTTGAACAGTGCAGGTAATTGGCTGGTATCCCTGTCTGTGTGTGTCTTCCCCTATTGTGGTCTAGACCTTATACCGCCATCCCACATATCCAGTACAGACTGGCATTAGGGACACTATTGTTAGGCGGCTTAGTAGCAGATGGGGGTCTGCTGAGTGGCTTCGCGGGCAGCCAGCACTGAGTGTGGGTCTTTCATATATGTGACAGAGAGCTCATTGGAGTCGTTCCTATACCAAGTCAAGGTGTTGATGAGATGTGTATAATGCTACGACATTGGCGTACATTATCACTTTGCAGTAATCACAATGCTCAGGTAACTGGTCAATATACAGTATGAAAAGCAGAGGACCCAGCACAGAGCCCTGCCGCACCCCATACGTTACATTTTCTAATGTTGAGTCGATACCACCAATACTAGTCCACTGCATTCTACCGTACAGATAACTACATAACCAAGATAGATTGTTTTTCCAAGTCCAAGAGTTTTCAGGTGATTGAGCAGCCTGCCATGTGGGACACAGTCAAACATCTTCTACAGGTCGAGATATACAACCCCCGTTGGTCTCATAGATGTCATTGACCAAAGTGTAAATGGCATCCATGGCTCCAAGTCCCTGTTGGTACCCATACTGACAGTTGCTCAATCCACCTCTTCGCTGAATCACTGACATTAAGTGAATGTGCATGAGTTTCTCAGCTATCTTTGACGACATACACAGTAACGAGATTGGTCGCCAATTACTAACATCATGTTGTTTGCCTCCTTTAGGAATTGGAGTGACCCTGGGCCCCAGTGGCGGATTTAGAGGGGGGCTGGGGCATGCCCCCCCCTTTTGCTAGTACTTAAGAGTTTATCTGTTTATCTTGGACCTCAAAATTTGCTCAAAAATAGGGCTGTGCCCTCTCCTTTTGGGCCGTGCCCCTCCTTTTTCAAATCCTGGATCCGCCACCGCTGGCATCGTTCCAGGCTTCTGGAAAGATGCAAGTGTCAAACGAGTTCTGAAGTAGTACAGTAAATTGAGGAACTATACTCTTCAATGCCAGTTTTAGCACGTCACTTCTTATATGCAAGATTCCAGACGTCTATGAGGTAGAAATCTCACTCAAGAGAATTTCCACAAGCTCTTGGGCAATGATGAGTCGTTCTACTCTACTTACATAATCCTCACCCGGGCCAGTATACGGGTCAATCCACCGAAAGTGGGCACCTGGGTCTTTTTTGGTCTTTTTGGATACAGGGGACTGTAAAATAAAAAGTAAGCAACCATTCTTCTTATTTCTGGTTTCATTTCAAAGAAAACACCTTGGGCTTCAAAAGTAGGGCAAGTTTACATATGTCGGCCTGCTATTTTTTTTAGATATGGTGGCCCAAAGTTCAAAAATGGCCAAAAATTGCCTTTTTATTCAATTTCCACCTCATCCCAGGGTCTATACCATCAAGCCAAACAGCAACAGACCAATATAATTTTATCTATTCCTTAGTGGGGGGTCCTATCTAACATTTTCATGTTGTTTGGAGGTGCTCTGGTTTGCATTCATTTTCCCCTGTTCATTTCTATAACCAAATACAGGTGCTGTAATGGGCGTGAGCAAAATGAAAGTACACTGGTAGGCCTACTAAAACACTACCCTCAATCTTCTTATTTCCCACCAAGATTAGGGTCATCATAGGGGATTTTCTGGTACAGAAACTTAGGGTCTACTTGCAGGCATGACTGTGCAGTACATATTCAAGTATTTTCAAGTCCATTTTGCTCACGCCCATTACATTCAAATTTCTGCATCCAGGACAAATACTATCAAAGTTTTCTTTCTTTCAACCAGCCCAACTTGAAGATCTATTGTTAATAAGTCATTTTAAAAAAAGACTGGAGTCTCTACATGCCTTGGTTATGCCAAAAAGAGGGGTTAACTGACAGATGTAATGGGCGTGAGCGTAATGGGCGTGAGCGTAATGGGCGTGAGTAAAATGCACTGCAAGCAGTTTGGCAGGCTTGATGCATTCCAAATGCATTCTATAAGTATTCTTAGATTATTTTTATTGCCTAGATTAATTCTGGGTGAGGTTATATTGCTGAGTTGCTGTCTGAAGCCTGGGAAAGTTGTTTCGCTCACGCCCATTACGCTCACGCCCATTACATTCATATTATTTCCTTATGTATTGTAAATATCCATCTTTTTTCCTATTTTCTTCATAATGTGTCTTTGGGACCTTTTGTCAAATATCCTAACTGGAAATCATGTAGTTCTGACAAATATTTCTGTGATGTAGAGAAGAATTCATTTTGCTCACGCCCATTACATTTTCATAATTTTGAATATTTGCAATAAAAACTGACCGCTTGGGAGTTAGTGACTTGAATGAACCTTTCCTAAGAGCCAAGATATAGGGCTATCAATAAAATTAAGTTTCATGATCTAATTCTTAGTTTTTAAAAATGACCCTCTACAATGGACAAGTGCCCACTTTCAGTGGATTGACCCATACGTGTCCCCTTCACCTGCACCGCCAAACGTTTCACCAAGTTTGAAACCAATGGTACTGAAATGCCTTTTTATGTAATCTGATGAGTCTCTCGGTGGAATGACATCACCACTTTCTTCATCAATTAGAGTTGAGGCGATGTTTGATGGACTCCCTTTGCCAATCAGCGAATTTAATTCATGCCAGAATTTTTTATGGTCATGGGAGTTTGCCTCAATATTTGATTTCACCATCTTGGCTTTAGCGTAGCGGTACAGGTTATTTATCTTGTTACTCTTATACCTTTTAACAAGTCTTCATCTCTGTTTCTGTTGTATGTCCTTAAGCAGCTTTTATCTTTTAGCAATGCAAAAACGTGCACGTTTTCCTTTTTGGTTCACGTTTCTTTTTTGGCAAGACCCCTCTGGTATAGTCTATCAAAGAAACAGGATGTATCAAAGTTCAATTGGTATTCATGGTCAAGTGGTTTTTCACTCTATATGCAAACGTGCACTTTCAATCGTGTATAGATGGATGTTTGGAGATCCTGATGTCAATGGATTCAGGTTGGTTCGCCCAATGTTCATCATTTTTCATGCATGAATTTGGAAACTTTTTGTGGTAATGGGTCGTGGTTGTGCAAGAGATATTAATACATTTAGTTCGATGCACGGTCATGTGTATCGAATGGAATACAACCTAAAGGCATCATTACAATGCGTAATTCACAATTCATATTTTAATAGGGAGAGGGCATAGAGGTGGAGGGTAGAGCTTGGAGGAGTTATGAGTTTGAGAAGACGGAAATAGATCTATGAGATCTATGTGGCTGCACGCAACATGTGAACTTTATACGTTCCGATTTAGTAAAAAGAGCAAGATATTAAAAGGGTATTATGGCTAGTCAGGACCACTGTCCATTCCACATTTCTGTTCTCCTGATTGTTGTATTTGTTCCTATAACACAAAATGTCAACAACTAGGATACTATAAAATAGAAACAATTAGTGATAGAGAGAGACGAAGTAGGAGTTGTCTTCCCCACACTACACTGTGAACACTGACGCTCCTTTCGTTTGAATCGGTCACATGACACCTATATGCAATGTCATTGGCCCATAGCTCAACTTCCAGTCAGTGAAGCATACTAAAATGTTTTTAATTGTACACGAGTGTATATAGTTCCATATATATATATATATATATATATATATATGGAACTATATACACTCGTGTATATTTATATAATTAGCCGCGGACGGTTAGGGACTACTTGCAGCGCGCATTAGTATCTATGATGTCATAGCATGACGTCATGGTAAACACTCCTCCAGTATATAAGGGGGTGGTTCAAAGTAACCGTCAATTGGCTCGATTCACCTGTACAGGTAACACCACGCTGGGTGTTTCCTTGATTTTTGAATTTTAAAGCAGTTTTTTCCAGATTATTGCTTGGATATCGGCTCAAGCATGGGGAAAAGAACTACTACAGGTGCAAAGAAGAAGGGTTCGTCGAAAAAATCGGCTAAATCGGCTAAAACGGACCGAGAATCGGCCAATTTGGGATCTTCGAGCAGTTTAACTTCTCTATGTGGGGGTCTGGAGCCCTTGCAGCCTAACACGCCACAGGCTAGAGAGAGTGAGACTGCTGACCAGACGAGGCTGGACTTGATGGAGGAAGACCTGTTGGATATAAAGAAAATGCTGCGGGACATTATTGCTAGCCAAGGGGCCCGTAAGGACGAGATGAATCTTTTGAGCGGAGCTGACAGCGGGGCGGCGGAAGCACGTGCATCTGTGTACAAACAAGATTCGAGAGACGCGAAACCAAGGCGACGGGGGCGTGGTCTACAGCGGGACGTTGACAACGACAGCGTCCATAGCAACCAAGATGGCGGCGAGTGGATCAGGGCAGGACGTAGAGGTCGTCGAACGAGATCGAAAATCATCGTACACCGCTCGTCACAGGAGTCCCAGCTCGTCAAGAGGGTCGTCAATGGACTCGTCTATTCATCGCCATCACGCCAAGCAAAAAATTGGTGAGTTTGACCACGAACAATTCATAAAAAAACGTGATAAGGTCAACAGCATTGAGAAACTTGTATTGGTCAATATCAAATTCATTATAGATTATTACAAGGATGGGGACGATGTGGAGGGCATGCTCAGGCACCTCCCGATGTTGGTTGAGAAGTCAGACACAAAAATTTTCACTGTAAAAGCCTTAGTAGCATATGACAAGTCCATTAGGGACAGAGCCAATACTGATGGTTTAGATGCCTTTGCTATGATTGAAAATTCGGATATCCTCCGTCATTTGTCCTATGACGGAACAGTACAGGCCCAGAAGGCTTATTCCACTAAGTCAAAAAATTCTGGGAAATTTAAAGTATCTACAAATTCATGTTATGCCTTTAACAGGGCTGAGGGATGCACTAGGGATCCCTGCAAATATAGACATGTATGTAGCTCATGTACCAAATCAGGCCACAGTAGAGTGGACTGTCAAGTAAACAAATCTGACTAGGATTGTACAGGTGGCCAGGTTCCTATATGTGATAGTGTGTCGATGCCAAAATCGTGTATAGAAGGTTTGGTAGATCCTGGTTCGCCTCCACCCGTTGCTCCAGCTCAGGGTGTTGGTTTAGATAGTGCTAGAGTGGTAGAATTTGTCCCCCCTAGTGATATCGGTGTGGCAAATTTACAAATGGAATGTGAAAATGATATTAATATTAAGGCTGACTCTGTCGGTCTGGATGTATCATATAGTGGCCCAGTACAGGGCGATGTTAAACCACTGTTTACGGTTGCTATTAATAATTTGCCTAGCATTGAAGTGTATGATAGCTGTATAAATGGTGTGTGCGATTGTGTACATTATGTTCATGGTAAAAGATCTCAAGTATTACCTTGCAGAGTGGCTCCTTTCTTAACCCAAAAAGGAGTTATTAATATAGATAATAAAGAGGCATTATTCTTATGGCAAGGTTTTGTTGAGGGGTTCAGGATAGTTGATCCTGAATGCAATACTTCTTATGATTGCAGGAATTATAAGTCCATTCTTGAAGGAAACTTCTATAATGAATTTTGTAGCATATTGCGAGAGGAGTTAGAGGCGGGTCTAGTGTCAAAGGTTGAAGACAAACCACAGTGCATTCACTCTCTTGGTGGTGTTGAGAAGTCTAATGGTAGTTTAAGGCCTATAACGGATTGCAGCATGCCTGAAAAAGTTTCTATTAATAACTATATGAACGAGACCAGTTCTGCTTTCTCTTACAATAACATCGGTACAGTCACAGCTCAGTTGGATAGAAATAACTTTATGAGCGTGGTAGATCTAAAATCTGCCTATAGAACTATTAATGTTTATGGCCCCCACACTAGTATGCAGGGCTTTAGGTGGGATTTGGGTCAAGGTGAGAGTTTTTATGTGAGTAACAGGTTGACCTTTGGACTTAAATGTGCTCCGTATATATTCAATAGAATATCTGATTTTATTGTGGAGGTGGCCAAGAGCTATGGCGTAGAAAAACTGGTTAATTATCTAGATGATTTTATCATAATTGCTGATACTTATGGTGAATGTCTACGTCAAAGAAATATCCTCATTGAATGCATACAACATATGGGGTTTGTGGTATCGTAAATTTCTTGGTATTAATATAGACTCTGTTAATCTGGAGCTATCCTTACCAGAGGATAAGGTGACTAAAATGAGAAGTATTTTGATAGAGAATGTTAACAAGAAATTTATTTCAAAGAAGAACCTGGAGAGAATTGGAGGTTACATGTCTTTTTGCTCACAGGTGGTTAAGGGTGGTAGAACGTTCAGCAGGAGAGTCTTTGATTTGTGTGCTCGAGCTAAGCCTAGGGGCTATATAAAGATTTCTGAATGTACCAAACGCGACCTTCAGTGGTGGTTGGATTTTTGTGATACTTTTAACTGTAAAAGTTTAATCCTTAACGACTTGGTTAATATGCCAATGTACTCTGACTCCTCTGTTAGGGGCTTTGGAGCATGGATGGGTGATGATTTTCTCTATGGTGACTGGACTTCATATGATAGGTTCAATCTAGGTGCAGGCCATTTTGCTTCTCCCCCAATTTTGGATAGGTTTAAAGACCATCATAGAAATATAAATGTATATGAGTTATATCCGGTCATGGTTGGTTTGAAGCGTTGGATTTCAAGTTGTAAAAATAAAAGAATACACTGTATTACTGATAATATGCAAGTTCTAGCTATGATTAATACTGCTAGGTCCAGGAATAAGTTATGTATGGAATGGTTAAGAGAGATCTTCTGGCTTTGCTTCATTAACAATGTGGAGGTATATGCAACTTATATTAAGTCAGAGGACAATGTCCTGGCCGACCAACTATCTAGACTTGCTTATAAGGGTATTCCGAGCAAATGTATAATTTCTCTCCATGAAAATGATATGTGTTGCTTTGCTTCCAGAATGGAAAAGGTTACAAAAGAGAAAAAGGTGTCTTTTGACGAAGGGCGTATCAGAAAATACAAGGAGAACAAGGAAACAACAACTTAACAGGTATAAAAAATTTTGTAAAAAATTTAGTTTATCAATTTTCCCTTGTTCTCCCTCGCAGGCTGCTACATATGCAGTATATTTATCTGAATATATGAAACCTTCTTCTGTAAGGAATTATTTATCGTCTATTTGGTATCATCAAAAACTTAGAGGTGGCTTAGACCATAGCGGTAATTTCATGTTAAAAAAGGTGTTGGATGGTATTGATAGAAATTATGCTGTTCCTACTAAGGTTATTCACCCATTGAGTCCTAAAGAAATGTTATGTATTAGATCATTTTTGGATCTCTCCAATAGGGCTGACTTGAAATTTTGGTTAGCCATTCTCTTATGTTATAGAGGTGTCCTCAGGATAGGACATGTTGTATCTTCTCCCCATACACTGAGGGTAGGTGATGTTAAAATATTTAAAAGTTATGCTACTCTGCGCATTAAAACGTCTAAAACTGACCAGCTTGGTAGCCATTCTTTTAACGTATACTTATGTAGGAACGATACCTCACTGTTATGTCCTTGTAAGGACTTAGGAAAATTGTGCACAGGTAGGGGTGTGAGTGATTTGTTATTCAAAATTAATGATGTTCCTCTACAGTACCAATATATTAATTCCAGGTTGAAATCTTTATCTCTACGTGCTGGTATCAAAGGTTCAGTCTCCACTCACTCACTTAGGCATGGTGGTGCTACTATGTTAAAGGATGCAGGACTTAGTATAGATTCTATTAAAAAGAAGGTGAAGTGGAAATCTAATTCTGTTTTTACGTATTTACATAACTATAAAAATGAACTTTTGGAATTAGATAGACTTTGCCAATCTCAATTGCATTGCTGATTGGTATGTGTGTGTTCACATGTGTTTGGCGTGTTTAGGTGTTTGGCATGTATGGTGCTGATAGCCCCAAGGTCAGTAACCCACCAAACTCATGTGTCTGTGATATGATCATTTATTATATTACTGTATCATATATTATTATTACCGTATATATCAACATTATTATTATCGTTATTACCGGTATTAATTATTCCCTGGTAGCGAGATAACTTATGGAACTATATACAATCGTGTATATTTATATAATTAGCCGTGGACGGTTAGGGACTACTTGCAGCGCGCATTGGTATCTATGATGTCATAGCATGACGTCATGGTAAACACTCCTCCAGTATATAAGGGGGTGGTTCAAAGTAACAGTCAATTGGCTCGATTCACCTGTACAGGTAACACCACGCTGGGTGTTTCCTTGATTTTTGAATTTTTACTAATGTTATTACTATTGTTATTACTATTGTTATTACTATACTACTGTTATTATATTATGCATTTTACTGACTATGCTTTTTGTCAACTAATTATTATAGTTGTTTTAATAAAGGCATGTATGGTGCTGATAGCCCCAAGGTCAGTAACCCACCAAACTCATGTGTCTGTGATATGATCATTTATTATATTACTGTATCATATATTATTATTACCGTATATATCAACATTATTATTATCATTATTACCGGTATTAATTATTCCCTGGTAGTGAGATTAATAGAATACCCATAGAGCATATGCTAACGTGAAAACTTGTGTCTCGCCGCGGTAAACAATCCGTCTGCTATGCAGTCAACATGACGGAGAAATTTCGCTCGATTCAATTTTATATCTTCAATCCTTCTAAATATACAGGTCAATTCATGGCGAATTAAAGGTAGGTGATAGAATATAATGGCTACTTTCATTCTCTATACGCATTAAGCTTCTAATGCTATAGTTTTTTTATTATCAAATTAAATTAGTCACTGTCAATTTGCTGTCATTTCGTCTCGTTTCAAGTGTCAACATGGGTTCATATAGCGCATACTATTCAAACTTCAATATCTGGTCCCGGCACTGTAAAATCGTTCAAGAACGTAATAACCATGGTATAAATATATATATATGTTTTTAATTTTAAGGCTCAAACCCCCCATCTGGGGGTTTGAGATTAGAAAAAGTTACTAAAAAGGTGATACCAATGGTCCCCAGACTCTTGCTGACAAGATGGCCGACCAAGTCTGGGTGAGTATTGCTTGCACTTAGGCTTTCCGGAGGGTGTTGCTCCTATAGTAAAAGGAAGAGCTGGCTAAAAATGAGCGTGACTTCTTTTGAAAAGAGGGTACCTACTGACAGCTCGTTTTACCATAGGAGCAACATGCTCCAGGTGTTTTAGAGTGTTTCAGCCCTGACGGGGCCTCATCAACTAGGTATAGTACAACTTTGCACATGTCATGTTTATTTTACCACAGACACTATTAGAATAACAACATTTAGTCTGAAGAGAAATGGGGTATTATAAGATGCTTAATTTAATATATGGTATATCTAGATCCATTGATTTATAAGTATTATAGCACAGCTTTTTTGTCAAGGTAAATGTTCATTAATTGTTCCTATTAAAACATGATATTATATAAGGTGTTAAATGCAATGCACAATAAAAGTAATACTGTGTCATTTATCAGTGTGACATGATAGATCTATGAGGTATGGAATTAAATTGGACACTGGTATGTGTGATTACCACATGTATAAGGCACAGTGTTCAATTAGGATCGTGCAATACTTAGTTTTTTTTTCAGCCTTCACACTTGAATTGATTTTCACACCTCAAATACTCAGCTACTCAAGACTGCTGTATAAAAAGTCCAAAATCGTGAAAATAGTCCCCAAAAAGGTAGGGCATGGAATCAAAAGAAAATGCTATTTATCAGAAGCAAAGGCATTGTAATATTGAATCTGACTTTGTTTTGTTTGCTTGCACAGCTGACAGATGGGTCATCAACCTCAGTCCACCTGCAGTATGCCGCACTGATACTATGGCACCTGAACAGTGCCATAAACCCATTCATCTACGCTTACTGCATGCCCAGGCACCGTGAAGTTTTCCGTAAGATGCTAGGCGTCAAGTCCAATGTCGTGGCTCCAGTACAAGCCCAAGGACCCCAGGTTGGAGGAGCTAATTTAATGATGGAGGCAATAGGCAACATCTCCCAATTTTGTGATTCCATTGACGTTAATTTCTTTTGTTAGTCATTATTTTGTAATAGTCCATCACTGTGCCTTGTACCCCTCAGCACAACTATTTAGTGTGATATAATACATGTACACACTGATTATCTCCGGTGTGTATCAGTATAGTATTTATTGGATAATTTATGCTGATATGGTAACAAAGGTACAAGGGACAAGTATTTTTTTTCATTATCGGGGAGGAGTGGGGGTATTTTTTTGTGTCACAAATTCTCCTTTGGACCCACCAATTTTAAAGATGAAGTGAATCATCACCTTTCCTGTCTCCACAAAATTATGTTATCAACCCACTATCAGCGTTTGGTCACAATTTGATTTTCTTCAGAAAGTGTACGCCATGTGTGTACTACCCTTGTCATTTGTTATACAGATCAGCGTGCAATGACTGCTGCTCCCAGCTCGGTCCCAAACCCACAACAGTTATATATTTTAGAGAATTATATATGACATGTCTGGGCTAAACCTCACACTCCCCTGTGTCTACAATTTTACTCAAGATGTCAGTCGCGATCTTAGGCATCGATTATCATGCATGTTGTAGCACGGTTAGTGGTATTCCAAGCTAGCCCCCTATCATTATAACATGTTAAGCTTATTTTGTAATAATAAAATCATATCATTGCTAATGAAACTGAACTAAGTTGAACATTATATATCAAAGGCTTGCGTGACATCCTCTTAGGATATTGTTTATAGTACACATATATTTATGTAATAATATTGTATGGTTCATTGTGTTAGCTTGTATGGTTCATTGAATGTAAAAAGAGAAAATACACCACTGATCTTAGCTGCATTTTACTGAGATGTCGAAGAGGTTATTCTGTTTCTTTAATCACTAAGACTATACACAGAACCTACTTAGGTCTGTGATAACTCCTCATGTGGACTTTAAGCGATAGAGTAGTAGCATCTTGACAAATTGCCATTAATATTGTTCTGTGCTCATTATTTTCCATATCACTTGCTGTTTGTAAATAAGTAGAAGTTAATGAATCCTTTGAGACCATATTTATTATGGGTTCTTTATTTCTTACAATCATATTTGTGTTGTTTTTTGAGATTAGAAAAATGTGTGCAACCAATATTGATGACCATTAATACCAACTGATATGGAATTATTGAATTGCATGGAAGAAAGAAAAAAGAAATATCAAAAAACAATTGTGAACCTATTTGGTATGTGGACAAGCCGACAAAGCAGAAATAACTCCTTTAATCTGTATTAAACCTTACGGTCTTTCCTTTTTGTTTTTATTTTCTTTTACTGGTACTAATATTATTAATGAGCATTATTTGTATTGAAGTCCCCAGGCAACCATATTATGGTTAAGGGTAGACATGATATTATTATGTAAACTACATTTCCTACCTAATAATAACATCTACTACATTTGCAGTGTTAATCAAACATACCAATGTCCAGTATAAAATCCAAACCTCATAGACTTATGAGACTGATAGAGTCATAATAATGTTCACCTTTTTGATAATATTTGATGACATTATCCTTACCTTTATGACATTGTGCATTGAGCATGTGTAAATTGTCAGTATATTTGTACAGGGACAATTTAAGATCAATGACATCTACAAAATTGGTTTTGCTCCATCTACTTTTATGAATGTAAAATTATATAATGAATAGACTTGAACAAATTGTGGGCATGGAAGCGCCACAATAAATGATCAGAGTCCAACTAAGGCGTAATCTTGAAGGGTATGTGGTTTATTGAGTAAGTATATCAATAGTGACCACCTGGATACGACTGATGTTACTAGTGTTACAACTGAATGCAACTGATGATCACCAGTGGTTGTTCCAGGGCTTATATCCCAGCCCTGGAGCAACACAGGAAGTCAGTGTCTCCATGGTGACCTGTGGGTACATATAATATAAACAAGGCATATTATTGGTGGGGAGTATCACATGGTAGTAAAGCTAGCTGCTGATTAGTGCAACGGCTTTCACACCTCAGGGGTTTAACATTTATCTGTATATTTCATAAAAAAATCATGATATATACAAGTATCGATAATATATTCTTGTTATAATGAGTATTTGTCCTTATTGCGGACTATTTACCATCCTTGTGGTTATAATTAATTCATACATAATATAATATAATATCACATATCAATATCAATAATCATAATTGTTACGTAATAATACCAATAGCGGTCATAGATAGCTGGTAGTGCCGGATAGTTGGGTGACAGGCACTCCCCAATGCGGCTCCCGAGCGTCCTCATGAGGGCGTCAGGACTGGAAGGGTACTGTCATACTTGTCACCCTTGTTACGCCAGTTCTATCATGGCCATTAAGGTATTAATTATATAACATATACAGTCTTACATGTGCATAAAGGTGGTGATGTATGATATAAAGTAACCATGGGTGCTCTCTCTGAGTAGCATGCTAACTTGAGTATTAAGAAAAGTTCATTTGTTAATAAAGTTATGCCAAGTGCAGGATATTTTGTTTCATATCCTCTTCATCAAATTTTGAATAAACTAAGCTAAAACAGGTGCAAACATACAGTAGTACCATGAGGGTACTAACAGATTTCACCTCGGTCTGAAGTAACTAACTACCTGCTTCAGCTGGATGAATTAAACATAAAATACACTAGGCACAGCTGGAGTCCCTAACAGTTACCACTGGCTACAGCATGTAACTCGAGATACGAATGTGTGTTATTACTTGTGATCTACATGAGAATGCACTTTTCATTTCCCGAGAATAACTTGAGATGTTTACTCATGTTTTCTCCATGAGTATCCACTGTGTCATCAGAACATTTGATTCTCGGGTTTTGATCAGAAGGAGCATATCTGATTCCTGGGAATAACTTGAGACATAAACTTGTGTCAGTACTTGTGATTGCCACAAGAATCTACCCAGTTATTTAAAAGGGATAACTCGAGATACAAACATATATACCCCTTGGGGTTAATTCTTAACTATATCTAGTACGAAGAAGGTGTATGGTGTAGATGATGAAGGTGCAGGTGGCACATTCCAGCTTAAGTCTATCTTTCTATGTCCTCAGATGTATGTTGGGCATATCTTGCATTGTAATGTGTCTAGGATAATGGCAATTGTTTCTAATGAATCCTGAAGTCTCAGAGATATTTTTCATGAGCATTAAGATGTCTTCATATATTATTTTTCCTGAAATAAGTATGTCGAATGATGGACAGGCAGTCAAAAGTGCCTGTCCTCAACTCAAATTTTCATTTTTGAAGCATAATTGTAAAATGCCCTTTGGTAGCAATGTCCAATATGTTTGTAAAGGTGGAATTATTGTCATTTCAATCTTTTGATACATTTTAAAGTTTCATCCTGTGATAAGTAGATGATTTTCTATGAATTTATTTCTGATGTCCTCAGATTTCTGTTCATTTCCGAATGATTAATTATAAAATGCTTTAAAAATATGTCTAGATACCTACAGTCCTTAAGATGGTGTTAAGATGGAATAAATGTACATAGGGGATACTATCTAAGGGACTATGACATTTAGAGGAGACATGCAAGTCAAAGTAATTCCAGACTCTATAAAGTTGCAAAAAAAAACCTGCAGATCTTTTAGGGTTTCAATTCAGAACAGTTAAATATAGGCCCATAACACTATTCAGTTGATCAAGTAATTTTAATACAATTTTACCTTTTATTATATTGCCCTGAAAAAAATTATTAGAGGGTGAAGTAAAGTATTTAGAAAACTGTATTTCAGCTTTTTCATAAGATTTTCATTTCCAAACATTTAATTATAGTTCATTAAAATCCCACTTTATCTTGTATAAATGCCTCTAAAACAATAAATACATTACACAGAAAAACAGTAGAGGTATCAAATTAAACCTGATGTATAGATGGTGATATAAATTCTCTGGTTATCTTTCTTATTACTCTGATTATGGACCTGTAAATTCAAGTACCATATTTCCTTTTGTATGGCACACTGTGGAGTATTGTGCCTTCAAAAACAAGCCCCGAAAGATAGACTTAACATGGAATGTGCCAGGTGTGCAGTAGTGCTTATGGTGTTCTCTTCAGTGGTCCTTGGGTGTGGCAACTCCAGGCTCACTGATGTGCAGGGTCAGGAGGTCAGGAGGTCCGGAGGTCTGGAAGTCAGGAGGTCAGGAGGTGAATGATGATTTGGAGCTGGAGGGTCTGCCTTATATCCTGGTAGCAGAAACAGGTGTGTAGTCTATAGAGAGGGTGGGGTAAGGGGTAGAATTTGGTAAAGTGTGGGCGCTTAAGTTTTTAATGCTGGTAAGCATTAATCTGTAGGGTATTAAGGTTTATGTAGTATTTCTGAGCAGATTTTGAAGTTGCCAGGAGTTAAAGCTGCCACACTACTACACTGGGTGATTACTAAATGAGGGATAGTGAGAAAAAGATGAATCCTCCTTGTATTTTCATGAATTTTTCATGGTTCGTCTTTGTATATTGCACCTTAGTGCTTTACTTGTATCACTTTGCACTTTATGTGCTAACATTGTGTAATTTTGCATTTTTAGTGCTTAACTTGTAGATTTGATAATAATAATATGCCATTTTAGTGCCAACTCTTGTTCTTTTTCTCACTTTGGAGTGTGTTGGTCTTGCTCTGTAGATGTTTGTGGTTTGTAGCAAGATGGGTTTTGGTGTGAGGTCATTGCCATTTATCTTCCTGAGCTTGCTAACTAGGTCGTCATCGGGTTTAATATGTCTTTGTAGATAGCTGTTGTGTCTGACATGGCATACCAGCTTTACTCTATCTACATGTACAGGCTTGGGTGCTAATTTCGTGGTTCTGGTTGATTTGAGAATCACGGAGGATTTGGAGTTAAATTTACACACAATGTATGGTCCAGCATATACCTCCTGAAGTTTTAGACATTTTTCTCTGTCCAGGAGGCGTGGTATCTTTATGTACACTAGTGACTCTTTTGTTACCCTGGATTCTCTAGCTTTCTTGTCATGTTGCCTTTTCATTTCCTCTGTTCTTTTCTCAATGTTGGATACTACCATGTTGTGGGTATAGTCCATCCCCTTGAGTCTGTCCATGATATGGAGGGTTAGACTTTTCTCTTCTTGGAGTGGTAGTTTGTTGTCAATGATGGTACTTGGATTTCTTCCCTTCATAATAAAGAATGGGGTATATCCTGTAGTACTGGATTCTGCATTGTTGAGGGCAAACACCAGGTGGGGTAGGTATATATCCCAAGTTATTCATGCAGAAGGCACACATTCCCTCTGATAGAGATTTTACATACCTTTTTGCTTGGCCATTGGTCTTGGGTCGATAAGGGGAACTAAATATGTGTTTGATGCCGAGGGTGTAGGTCATCTTCTTGAATTTTTAATTTTTGTATGAAGTTCCGTTATCTGATTGTAATACTGTCGGTGTGCCCTCTGCTAGAACCACTTTGTCAATGAAGTCTGCTGTGGTGATATCAGCATTGAGTGAGGTGGTAGCATATGCTATACAAAATTTAGAAAATCGGTCGACCACTACTTGTACATATCTGTTCTCGCCCTCTGTTGGGGGCAGAGGACTGATTGCATCTATGTGAATGAATTGAAATGACATGTGTGTAGCATCTCTTTTTAAATTCAGTAGAGGCTGCTTTTGTATTGTGTCTTCAGATGGCCTGGGGGTTGTGCCTGGGTTTGGGCATGCTGCCTCTGACGTGTTTATACTGCCATGATGGCATGTGGTGTAGGTGATGTCAGCCCGGGTGATGTGCCTGAGTGAAGGCTGGCCATAACATTGGATGAGCTGGTAGTCAGTGTGAGGTTCTGTTGGAGAGAGCGGCCGGGGTAACGTGCCTGGGTTTAGGCTGCCCAGCTCTTGAATTGGTTCCCTTTCATGATCTACCCAATTGGATGTGATTGCACATCTAGAGGTGCCTGGCTCCATGTGCTTGTGTGATGTAGTTTTTGTTTTTGGCACGGGGATGTCGTGCCCTTGTCTTAGTTGTGTGAAGGTGTGTGGTTGTGCATCAAATGCACATGTTTTGTGTGATGAGTTGAATTCCTCTGCACATTAGCAGTAGAAGTGATGAGTTGATTTGTTTTTGAGAATGGGTTTGGGGGTGAGTTTGGTGAGTTTGATAGTAGGATCATTGTTTTTGAATGATTGAGAGTTTCGTCATTGAACATGATCCTATACTGGACCCTGATGATTTTGGGTTTTGGTGGTATTTCAGTCATAGGTTTGTCATCCAGTGGATAGTCTCTTTTGGACATTTCATCAGCTGGAATGTTCAGTTTCCCTCTCACGTGTTGTATGGTAAAGGAAAACTTTTGGATCTTATTCCCAGCTAAGTGATCTTGGTCAGAGTGTTTCTGTCTTATCACTGTTCCTTGGATAAACATAAATTATAGCTAACTTGTCCCCATTTATCAGCTGTCAGTTATTTCAAAGTGGCTGTCAATCTATCAGAAGACCTCTCTACCTAATAGGTAGAATATAGTTGATTTTGCTGAAAAATAATGGATAGTGTTAGATTCACTTTCCCAAAGATGGAAAGATAGCAGGTGCTATAGGTCAACATATTCTATCAGTGTAAATAGCTTAGAACCCAATGAAATGCTCACCACTAAGTTCACTTTGGACCAAAAAGCAATAGTGGCTGACTCAAGGTACATGTATAGTGGTTGACTCAAGGTACATGTATTGCTCAAAGATACCTTGGGTCAGTCTTATCATACCATGAGTCAACTTCTACACAGCAGAATTATCTTTATTTCTGTCTCTGGAATGTCCTTGGACCAGAAGTACAACTGGGCCTGTTCTAAGTATTCTGCAATGGTCTGCTTCTTGGGGTCAAATGAAGCACACTTCCTCTGTCTTCCTCTGGGGATTTGAAGTGCTTGTTAAACACTTCCGTAAGTTTGTTGAATTCTTTCTTGACCTCTGGGGTTTGAAATTTGTACAGAATGGTGGCCTTGCCTCTCAGAGATTTTGGTAGGCCAGCTGCTAAGACTGCTGGGTCATCTGTCTTCTTCTTTTCTAGCATATATCTCTTGTATTCAGAGAGAAAATAGTGTTAGTGCCGATTGTGGGCTTGTCAAATGTTTCAGGCTTGACAATATGTCTTTTTGATTTATGATTTTCATCTCATGAGACACATTTTGGAGTGCTTGGGCAGCTTGTTGCTCCCTTTTCTCTATAGTTTGTGTTAGTAGTTCCTGGTGAAACCTTTTCATTTCAGCCCATTGTGTAATTTGTTGTTCTACAATTTCTTGTAGAGAGTTTTTGGCTGCTTCAATTTCTTCTTGTCTAACTTGTTGCCTGATGTCTATCTCCTGCCTCACAAGATCTCTGGCTTGATTGGCATCCATGATGGAATTTTGATTAGAGTTTTGAATGGGTGCAGGAGGGGCAGTAGGTTGATTGTTTGTAGTTACTGTAGTTGTCTTCTCCTAGTTAGTTACTGTAGGAGATGTAGGAGGTGGAATAATATCACTGTCACTGACCCGAGGTGCTGATTTGTATATAGTGTTTGTACTCAACTTTTGTTTCCTCCTTTTGGTTACTGTTGGTAGAAGTTGCTCCAGTGGTGGTCCTCTGCTCCTGAGCTGTCTGAGATCCACCAGGGACTTATGCCTTTGTATAGGCATAGGTCATGCTGTAGAAGTATAGTTCAGGTATCTTGGAAAGCAGGGTTCTGCACCATGCTTGGCGTTTTATGAGGGCATAATCCTTTAATCCTTAGGCTTTCATAGAGTAATGCTGGTGCCATGGATTAATAAAGTCCATATTCCATCTTTTACATGTTTCATAAAATAAATCATAATATATACAAGTATCAATAATATATATTCTTGTTATAATGAGTATTAGTCCTATTGCGGACTATTTTCCATCCTTGTGGTTATAAAGAATTGATACATAATATAATATCATATTAATACCAGTATCAATAATCATTATTGTTATGTAATAATACCAATAGCGGCCATAGATAGCTGGTAGTGGGGGATAGTAGGGTGACAAAATGCCTTTCAGGGGCATGAGTTCAAGTCTATTTGTTTCCACCATTAATTACATCTATTTACCTTTGAAATTGATAGAACCCATTGATTTCTTTTGCAAGTGGACAAGACAGCCCTCTGCCATTTTGGAATCTTGTTTGTCAACATGCCGCCCGGTCTGCCGTGAAAAACATTTCATTAGCACATATTATATAGCATTTGAGGCATCGTCAGATTGATAAAAAAAAGATATATATATATTGTATTTACTCCTACCGAGCTCCAATCAGTGATTTTAAGGCTAAATTTCCTCAAAATGGCCATGATACGATGAAACAATTGAACACCGCGTAGCATTTCCGGGCAGACGGTTGGTTCAATCAGTATGCACCAGATGGCACCACAGGTACTGTTGACACAATGGCGTAAATGCATGGCCACTCGTCCACTTCGAAAGTATACGAATAATGTTTCAATGATGTTTTGTCCAAAGTAACACATGTCGTCTCATTTGGTATATATGCTTAACAAATGGAGGAAAAATTTTCGCCAAAAGTCGCTGTCAAGTCTTGTCTGGTTCACTGTCATTTTATGATGCCTCTATCTCAATATAGAGGGGTCTGTACTCTCCAGGTTAGGCACTTAAAATCGTTCCGAAACTTGATAACCATGATATAACATCATCTAATTGAAAAACTCCCAATGTTATGTCAATCTTAAACCAATAAAGAATGTTTGAACTGCAATCTCAATATTTTGTTAATGAAAGCATTTTTCTTATTGGGATATCTACTACCATAAAACTCGCTTATATGCTGCACCCGTGTATAAACCATGCACTGACTCTGGGAGAATATAATAAGCCACAGGAGGGGTCTGAAATGGTGTCCTTTCCTTAGTAAAGTGTATAATTATATCAGTGACATGATCTGTGAAAAGGGGGATTAGTGCAGGGGGCAATAAGACCCCTTTCTCCCGGTACATGCCATTTTTATTAAGTAAAATCCTGAATAATTGCCGCACCCTCAGTTTCGGGGGGTTCTATAAGCCACACCAGGGGTCTGAAAATACGTTGTGACTTAGACATGGGGTTCTACATTACGGTTCCCAGACATGCTTTTTCTGTTATTATAAATAATCATTTGGCTAATATCGCATATACCTTAACATCAGCAACAACCGAGAACTAACTTCCTTTTGCAATCAGCCTACTGAGGTCGTCTTTAAAAGTGATTGTCTCTGAAAGTTTTTTTAATAATTTTCTAGCCTGCAGAATTGATCCTCCAGGCAGACATCTGTCTGGCTGATATAAGCCCAGATCAAATAAAGTATATCAAACTAGATATAAGAAAGATAAACTGGGAATCGAAAATAGATATGATTAGGATAGAAAAGAATAATATTTTAGGTAAATACGATGGCTAGGTAAAATGGATTCAGCCAAAGAAATAAACAGTTATTTGTTGGTAAACATAAACCTGACAGTCTGACATTTACTCCAAAGTCATGTGTTATATTATTCCTAAGCCTGTGATCTATACAGGGAGAGTAATTCCACTTGAGTTGTTCTTGTTCCTTCCCTCAGATTATAGGAAAGCATCAATCTCTTGCTTTACTACATTAAAACGATAATTTACTGTCGGACATACTTATAGACATGTTTATTTTGTATTTAGTCAGGAAAAGACAGTTATTGTACGTCTACTGGGTTAGAGATTCCCATATTGTCTATGATATCACATTTTCCTTTGTGTGATGCCTTGATATGATTGCGATTCCCGGTACTCTTGGAGCTATAAATCTATGTCATCAGATATAACCTGGAGGTGCATACAAACAATATTTACAATACTGAGCTGACTTGAATCTCTTTCATTAAGTAAGAAAGGAGCCCATAGTATTGGTCATATAGTCGCTATAGCACTACGACTGCCATACCAAACTTTATGTGATTGCTTCATAATAGTACTGACCTTACAGACTTTTAGGTTGTCAAATCTTAGTGGCTGTTTGCAGTCGTAGTATCTTAAGCAATACCTCAGATATAAGGCTACTCAGGTCGGGCTGATTGACCACTACCTCGGTAATGGATGTATCCCCCCCCCAAGGACACTATTATTAGTCAAACATGTACTGCTATCCCCTATTGATCAATTGTTGATAATGGCTAATTACCATTTCCCTAATTGTTAGATAAATGGTGTTTGCAATACCTGGCCGAGTAGTCACCTAATAAATGGGGCTCTGCTCACTGGGAACGGATATTGGATTATGAGTATCCTGATCATCTCCTGTGCACTGAATAGATAGGCTTCTTACCTGTGTAAGGACGTCCATTGGGAAGCCAGCGATGGTGATTAATTAATTAGCCTTTTTGCATGGATGGAAAACAGGTATGAATTTGGGCAAGCCAAATAATATAAAAGATGTTTCAGATGTTATCAAGGTCTGTTACATATGAATAAATTTTCTTAATCCATTGCCTGTGTGTTCTATAATTACAATATCCATCATAAAATTTAGAACCCTTGAATGTGATAGTGCTAACAGAGTAGCTATTTATGTCATGGCAGATACGATCGTTACTATAGAACAGTACTGGACATGTCGTATTCAATGGGGGGATGGAATACAATGTGGCCGTATTCAATGGCTGATGATCATGTGACCTGCTGCAATAAACAGAGCTAAATTTTGTTGAATTTCTCTACTCAGCCATATAATGGCTTTGTTAAATACGGGCAGAACCACCTCTGGGAATACGATGCAAAAATATCCCATGCTCGTGGACATTTGCTTATGTATTCAACCTTACAAATCATCCTAAAGTACAATTCTGCCAGAAACAAAGCTTAAAAATGTTTTCCTTATTGATGTTAGTTGGTGGTTACTCATTGCCAGCTACATTATATTAACAGGCGTGCATATATCAGTGCATCACCTCATAACTATTGCTCATTTTCGTACCCTAAAAAGGATAACTCAACAAACTCCATCGTGGGTCTTGAGTTTTCTAATACCACCACTGATCCTTCCAACTCTTTAATGACTTTTAATACAACTGACTTCTCAGTCTCCAGAGGAAATATAGGACATAATGCTCAGGTGTGGATTGGCTACTACTATACCCACTGCGAATAACTGAGACAGTTATCGGCCTCATTGGTAACCTAATGGTTATCATTGCAGTGGGTCCCTATCAAGATTTGCAGACAGCAACAGGATCTCTGCTTGCTAACTTGGCTGCAGCTAATTGTATAGGTGCTTCCCTCACTGTGGTGTCTATCATATGGGAGACAATGGAACGGAGATCAAGATGGCTACACTTCTGTATAATCAAGGAAATACTCTACATTATTGGAGGTTTTGGTACTATTCTTAGCCTCATGATGATATCAATTGATCGCCTTCTCTGTCTGAGTGCTCCCTTATGGTACAAGACAAAGATGACAATATCCAAGGTCCTGCCATGTCAGAACATTGTTTGGATTGTGATCATTCTGACTTACAGCTTGGTATACACATTACACTCCACACTTGACATCCCAGTCTGCATCTATACATTCATCCTGTCAGCTCAAGATGTGTGTTTGTTCATTTTCCACCCCTCCTACATCTTCACTAGTACCACCATATTCAACTACCTGATCTTGAGCATCATGGTTTGGAGGCAGGGATGGCAGATAGCAAATCAGAATCCCACAATTGCTACCCATATGCTTCTGTGACAACAGAGACTAACCAATACAACAGCCCTGGTTGTCTTCACATACATGGTTCTAACTCTTCCCATTGCCATCATTAACTATCTGGTAACGTTCATAAATTTCCATCTACATAACTTGAATCACATGCTTTTCTCAACTGATTTATAACCCTTTTTAATGATGTCATTTCAATTCATCATTTCACAATCAGATCAATATGGTAGGCATGCGTATGTGGAAATGTTGTTCTAAATTCAACAGTGATTCAACTCTTGATTCTAAACTCTTCATTACATAACTTTCTAAAATTTCAGCCCAATGCTATTGTCATAGCTTTCAAACCCTGTCTTCCTCCTGGATACACCAGAAACAGTGGCGGGTCCAGGATTTAGTGCAGGATGATGTGTATTTCTCTAGGAATTTGCTGGGCAAATTGATTTTTTTTTTGCATATTTGGATAGGTAATGGACCTAATTAACAGGAAATTTTAGGGTCCATTTTTTTAGGGATCCATGACACCCGTTTTTGGGTCAAAATGGCTGCCACCGATTAGGCATTGGCTCATATTTCTGTTATGAATTGGATGATTTTGATAATCTTTACATCAAAATAGGGGGTTTCAATGATGCAGATTTCACTAATGACGGTTTAAGATCAATTCAAGGTCATTTACTAGGTCATTCAATCAAGGTCAAGGTTATAACGGCAATGAAATATCGTATCACTGGTTCTATTCCTACTAAAGTTTTGAAGAGCTCAAGACTATTTTTCATGGTTTCTAACAAACAAATATCGTGCAATTGGTAACATAATGCTCATGGACAAATCATACAATAGATGAACGTTTGAGACAGAATATGGGGTACAAATTGTTGCCTGTTCTGAAACATACCCCTGTCCATATAAAAGTGAGAATTTACAGGTATTGAGAGATTTGAACTATAGCACTACGACTGCCCTATCGTTTGGCCCTTAGAGAATATTATTCTACATTCTGTCTTGGCTGAACCTCACAACTCCCCTGTGTTAAAATAAGGTTTATCAAGAAGTCAGTCGATATTGTGTGTTATCATGTAGGTATTAGTGTGTTTTATTGGTATTCCCAGCTAACCCTGTGTTATTACTATTGGCACACATTTCGCTCATTTTGTAAGTTTTGCATCATAGCATTGGTATAATGAAACTGAAATAAGTCTATACGCTTTTGTTTGCTACGGCTTGAAAGGTAAAGTCATTCCATTTTTGGAAATTATCTTAATTGATATTGTTCCATTCTTGTGTATTTCATTATAACCGAGAGTTTCTTAAATAGAAACAGTTGAATAAATTATTCATGAGACCATGGGGTTCTATATTTACTTCATGGTGTATCATTGGGCCCCGTGGAGATGAAGTAGGCCACACAGACATGTGAACGTTACCATGTACCCTAGCCTTCATGAACTAGTATTAAAAGGGGGCTAGCACGACGATTTTCAACATGGGTACCGGTTCAGAGATCGCTCACAAAATGGTGGACCCAGTGGAAAAATCGCGGCGCCCTGATTGGTGAAGGGGTTGTCACGTGACTTGCTAAGGCAGGTACGCTAGCCCCCCTTTAATATTATTTGATGTGGAATTGATGAAATGCATCAAAAGGAATGAAAACGATGAACTTGTTATGTGTAAAATGCCACAGCCGACGATAATGGTAATAATAAATTGTGACGTGGGCTGCATTCCCTACCCATTGTTTTTTTTACTGGTAATCACACATACCAGTGTCCAATTTAATTCCATACCTCATAGATCTATCATGTCACACTGATAAATGACACAAGTATTACTTTCATTGTGCATTGCATTTAACACCTTATATAATATCATGTTTTAATAGGAACAATTAATGAACATTTACCTTGACAAAAAAGCTGTGCTATAATACTTATAAATCAATGGATCTAGATATACCATATATTAAATTAAGCATCTTATAATACCCCATTTCTCTTCAGACTAAATGTTGTTATTCTAATAGTGTCTGTGGTAAAATAAACATGACATGTGCAAAGTTGTACTATACCTAGTTGATGAGGCCCCGTCAGGGCTGAAACACTCTAAAACACCTGGAGCGTGTTGCTCCTATGGTAAAACGAGCTGTCAGTAGGTACCCTCTTTTCAAAAGAAGTCACGCTCTGCTTCACCATTCAACTTGCACTCACCACATTAGTCTGAAAAGTCACCTGCCCTGTTTAAAATAGAGAGAGCTGCACTATCAGGTACCTACTCATGTCACACACTCTATAGTATATTGTCATACTAGTTATTGGCATGATCAAGTTGTCATATGAGAAATATCATATGGCTAGTGGTGTATGGAGTAAATACATCAGGCTCATAATAAATAGTGTTATTTCCAGTTGTCACTGGTTTATTCAGCTTTAGGCAACATGTAAGAAATATCAATCATACAGTAGTTAGTATGTAGGTAATTTGCACATACAGTAAACATACAGTAATTTATAAAGTATAATGTTCAGTTCCACTCCACCTGTGAGGTATTAATAATACAGTGTCCAGCATACTTCTAGGTGGGTTCCCACACCTAGCTCCTGACCTGCTGCTTAGAGGAATAATGTAATAATGGATAACTTTACCCTCTGGTGGAAGTCTTGAAGAAGATAGCCTCTGGCCACTAATGGTAGGAAACCAATGCCTGTCTAGCATAGTTTCACCATAGTGCAGTGGTATAGCAGGTAGCAGGAGATGACTGGAGATGTTACCTCTAGAGCGGTTCTTGGTGATGTGTCTTCCTGGAGGTGCAGACAGGCTATTTGTAGCAAATCTTGGAAAAGCACCTCCAGACTGACTGGAGCCAGCAGCATCTGCCTAACTCTACAATTGTTTGAGGGGACCCTTTCAAGTGTCACAGGGGGACAAAGGACCCCCATGGACGCCGCTATGGCCCCCATTGTCTTGGTCGGTTCTGCATCTTTAGACCCTCATATCTCGGCCGTTTATGCTTGTATAACCGCCATTTTGGGCATGCGCGGAGCTGAATGTGCCAAGATTATAATGCCCGCTGGATAGGCGCGTAACTCCCGCCGGTTTGTCTGTAGCTTACTCGGAGGTCGATTCAGTCTCCATGGCGTAACTTCCTTAATACTGGGAGTTCCGCCTTGATCTTGGGCTCATTCTGACCGTCTAATTATGGGCTTTCCATAGAATTTTTGATATTTGACCTAGGTCGCTCAGGAGCGACGCTAGAGCGACCGGAAGGTTATGGCGTCGTGCTTATGTAACCCATTGTTCAGTCCTTAGAGTGCTCAGACACTCATGACGGCGTCAGCGGTGCTCAGGCACCCGTGACGGCCGGTTGCATTCACTTACAAGTTATTAATTTGTGCATTGAGCCATGAGGTCGCACACTGAGACCCTCATTTTTATTATATTGTGCAGTGAACCATTAGGTCGGAGCCTTTGATGTCAGAGAGTGTATGTAACTGACCTGGCTGGTGTGCAGTGGGGCATGAACGCTCTTATGTAAAGTTTTGAGCGCTCTTATAGCTCTTAGAACCAACCTATGTATTAATTTCATAGATATTTCTTTGATTAATACAAAATATGTTAGAATTTATGGAACAATAAAATGGTATATCATAGAATACTCCCTCTCCCCCGAAAGAATGCGAAACTCCGTCATTTCGCCGAGGGAATGTACAATTTATACAATTTTTACCTTACTTTGGAGTTATATACTGTTTTGTAAGAGGATTTGAAGTAATGGGGAGTGCTTCAAATGCAATTTTTGTGGTAGAGCTTTGTCAGTATAAACAATTTTCTCCTGGGTATAAGTACATTTCCGAGTTTCTATATCTTACCATACCATAGCTTATTTGCTTATGTAACATCAATTTTGGGTACAATTTTCCATTTTTATGTACAACATACAATTTGGCAAATAGTGTGCAATTTTGGCATCCAATATTCAATTTAGCGTGCAAATTGAACATAAATGACAATTTTAGTGTGCAAATTTACAATTTCGCGTGTAATTGCGTTCAATTGACAATTTCAGTATAATTTTCGCGTATATTTGGCAATTTTAGTGTGCAAATATATAATTTCGCGTACATTTGGCAATTTGAGTGTGCAAATATATAATTTTCGCGTATATTTGGCAATTTTAGTATGCAAATATATAATTTTGCGTTCAATTGATAGTTTCTGTATGTACATATATAATTTTGCGTACAGCTTGGATACACATAGAAATGTTGATTTTCTAAAAATCTGACTTCAGTGTATGAATTGGGTACAGACATACAGTATAATGTGCAACATATAATTCAAATGTAAATTGGATACAACTTACAATCTAGTGTGCAAACATACAATTTTAGTGTGCAAATTGGGTACGAGCGTACAATCTGGTGTGCAAACATACAATTTTAGTGTGCAAATTGGGTACGAGCGTACAATCTGGTGTGCAAACATACAATTTTAGTGTGCAAAATTGGGTACAAACGTACAATCTAGATTACACTATTCAATTTATGGGATTTGAGACAAATTTTTCCGAGGGCCGGAAAAACAAAGTACTTCATGTACAATAGGCTTGTTTGTCTCTGAGTTACTCATTGATTTTGCTATATGGGTGTATTAATTGGCAATTTCGGCAGTGGGCCGCTGCTTAATTGACTTTTCCCCTAGCCTTATGAGTATGTCCCTGAAAGAGATTTATTTGGTGAGTATCTTAAGTAAACATGTTTTATGTCAACAATTTTCTCAACAAAATTTTTTTTTTTTTTTTTTTTCATTCATTTTTCCAACAATTTTCTTGGATACCTAAAGTGTGTTACTTTAAGTAAACCTTGGCATAGTATACAAGTGCTAGTGGGTACAAAAACTGTCTTAGTTATCTACCTGCATTCATGTATATTAATGTTAGATTTGTACAATTTTACAATTTGTAATTTGCAATTTCGCAATTTTGCGCGTATATGCGCGCATTAATCATTGATTTTGTGAGAATACCATAGATTTTCATATTATACATCAACAAGTGGCTGTGTATATAATTTTTTTTTTTTTCTAATACTTTGATAATTTCATTGACAGTGGAGGTGTGTCAGGAGTGAGATGTGAGTCTCCTCCCTGGTGTGCTCATGCAGTGGTGGCACTTGAGGTGTTAGGTGCCAGATTTTGGCATGTGTCTGTGGCAGTGCCTAGCTTGGTGTCAGTGGACAGTTCAGGGTGGGGGGGGGGTGTGTGTCCATTTAAGGAGTGTGTGGCTGGTATTGGAGCATCAGTTCCTCTCTGGAAGTCACTGCTGTAGTACCATGGCCCACCTACAAGCTCTCTTTGCTCTGCCTGTCCCCCAGGTGATGGAGGTGGGGAGTCCAGCTAGGGCCCTGGTTGAGTCTAACCAGACCATCCATTATGGGTACATAGTGAGTAATTTCAAAGAGATCATAGAGCATGGTGATGTGATGGTCTGTAATTACTCCTGCCATTATTTCCTGGGCTCAGCCTTGCGTCGGGGGGCCACTGTGGCCCTTCTGACTAGGGCCTTGGGCAGTATGGGTTTCTGGCCCATGGATTATAACCTAGGGCCGCGGGAGCGAGTGCTATGGGATTATTTGTTTGCGGCATCCCTCCTCGATCTTGCGGCATCCGGGAATCCATCCACGGCTGCCGAGTATGGACTGGGGATGCTGGAGGCCCGGCTCGCTGAGTGGGAGCAGGATCACGGCCATATGTATGGCTCGGACTCGGCCCCGGACTCTCCCATTGATGTTGAACCCGAGGATCTGTGGTAGGATCCCGACTGACTGAAACCTAGGGTGTAAAAACCCGCCATCCCAAAGGCCCTTTTCAGGGCCGGCAAATTGTCCGAAAAGTTCTGAATACTGTCTCTGATGTGTTGTCTCCTGGTGGTGGACTGGGGGCAGCCTAGGCTGTGGGCAGTCTAGGCTGTTTCCACAGTCACCGGGGAGGGCTGGTGGTTTAGAAAATTAGCAATAGTCTGCATGTTTGACCTTGCGGTCTCCTCCTGTTGTTCGTCAATAATTATATCTGTTGTATTTTCCAGTGCTGTCATGGTCACCGGGCTGGTGCCACAATCATTCTGGAGAAGCATGGAGTAGTACAGTCCTTTGTTTTTAAGGGCAGGTATAGTGCTGAACCTAGTGCGCCAAGGTAGGTGTATCACCTGAGGGAGGTGATAAGCAAATTCTCCTCTCTGTGTTGTTATAACTGCTGGTCCATTCCAGGTAAATATAGCCTTAGGTAGTGGGAAGGTTTTAACCACTATATCCTTATAGGTAGGGGCAGCTGCTGATTTAATCTCATCAAATTCATGTGGTATTGGCCTCAAGGGTAGCGCGAAGTTTGAGTCTCCACAATATATTTTAAAATATATTGTGGGGTTTGTGCGCTTGGCCACATTTTTCTTGCCACAGTGTGTCTGTGCAAATTTCTTAAGGTACTTCATTATTCTGTAGGCTGAGTAGATGGTCAGGGTGAATAATATAGCAATTATCAGGGTGTGGGTTTCCTGAATTGTGAGGAAAGGGGTGTGGGTTTCCTCTGTAGGGGTTAGTTTGGTAGGATTCTTATCTGGGAGCAATTTGTGTAGGGGCAGCTCGGTGACTAGTCTGAATGCTTTGGCTGTAGGCAGGTAGGCTACAGTTCCTCCTAGTCTGTATAATTTGAGTAGTATGTATACTATAAAAATGTGAGCTGATATCCCTAGGATGAGTGCTAAGCTTTGGAAGATTGGATGCTCTGTAACTCGACGTAGGTATGATTCCTCATAGCGCGTTTCCATTTCCTTATTAAGGTTGGAGGCATCTTTTAATACTGTTTTGGCAAAGGGCTCTAAATTTAGTTGAGTAATATCATCCATGATTGGATTTTCCTGTAGTTTTTCTAAGGTTCTAGAAAGGTTTACTACTGGGAAATTTGGAAGATTCTCTCTTTTATCTGGTTTGGTTTCAGAAATTTTGTTAAGTGCTGCCATGAATGGTAAATTAATTGTCTTGAGAATGTAATGAAATGATAAGGTTGAGTTACAGGGCAACCTTGTGTTTGGAAGAGAAAATTCTCCTACACTGATCGTGCACCCACAGGGTACACCAATGATTGAGTAGGACTGGGCCTTCCGAGTTTCAGACGTTTTACCATGGCAGTTGATAAAGTAATGGGGTTCATTAGTAGTGACCAGATACTCATCTTCAGAAATGGAAATAGCATGGGTGGTAGGTGCTTGCAGTGGTGAAACTGTAAACTTGCAATGTTCCTTAATCTGTTGAGCCTGGTTAGTAAAAATGGCTACAGGGCATGTAGGCCTGTGTTTATAGATTCTACCATTTACATCTCTGCATACCTTTACTGTAGTACCTTCACATGCCTGCATATCTGCTGAGTCCAATTCGATAAATAATGATTCATCGTAAGATACTGCTAGAAACTCAGTTGTGGTTTGTAGTTTGGTGACTCCTCTGGTGGGGGTCTCCTGTGTGTCTATAGGCATGGGTGATGTAATCATTTGGTACAGTTTGAAGGTTGAGGTGGTAGATTGAATTATAATGTCCAGATGAATATATATATGGTGAGCTGAGTAAGTGTATGAGGTCAGCTTCTGTGAATAATAGAAATCTAAGTCATTAATTGCGACTTGTGCTCCAGGGTGTGTAATCCTAAGTTTGTTATTAATGTCAACTAGGTATCTAGCGAGGTCTGAGGGTGGTACTATATCAGGGGTTAGGATCCCTGATGATAGCATCCTCAGGGCTGCATTTGTCCTTTGCAGTGATTGAACTGTATTCATTCTTGCTGCTATGATAATTAATGCATCATTTAATACTTGCATTTTCTCCCTTTGAGTTTTCTCGTGCCTTGAATATGAGTCAAGTGACCTGGACATGTTAGAGGCCCACAGGTTGACGGTGTCACCTATGGTGTTGATTGTGCTGTCCAGTACCTTCTTATCTTGGATGTATGCTTTGACAAACTTATCTTGTCTGTCTGTGATCTTTTCAATGAGATTAGCTGCTTCCTGATCCTGTTTAGCAAATTTTCTTAGTATTTCATCTATGTTCTTGAGCTGTCCCATTACTTGGTTTACATCTTCTACTGTGGCTAGACCTAGCACACCGCGAAACAGGGGTGCTAGAAAACCCAGTATGGCCTCTCTTTTGGCCTTGTCCAATGTGTTTATGGGGTTGGATAAGAACAATTTGATGGAGGCTAGTGTTTCATTTATCTCCTTGTCTGCAATTTCCAGCAAGGTGTCTAGCTCCTTAGCTTGTTGGATAATTTGGCCAGAGGTATGATCTTGTAGAGTAGGAGTGGTCAAATGGAGTATTCTATCCCTTATGGATCCTTGGGTAACGGGTGCCCGAGGTATCTTGTAGGGAATAGCTAACAACAGTGTTGTGGTTGTATGACCATTGACCAATGGTTGAGGGCTAGGTTTGAATACTACTCCTATGTTTTGTCTCACCACAGGTGTATAGCCTGCAGTAAGTGGTTTTATAGTATATAATAACAGCATAGTTAGCAGTATGGGTGAAACTCTCAGTCTCCCCATGGTGCTTGTGTAAAGCAAGTTTGCTGTTTAAAGTCTTGTCAAATTTGTAGTGATTTGGTGCTGGTAAAGTCTAAGTGTATGGTGTAACACTTTAAATGAAGTGGTTCAAACTGTACCTTTGCAAGGTTGAGCTGTCTTGGCAATATGTCCGGTGAGTCTATAGAGGTTGACCAGTAATGGTAAGGTCAGGTTGAAGGTGAAGTAGGTGTGTTCTTTATCCTAGTGCAGTCTCTCCTAATGGAGAAGTGGGCTGGCTAATTCCCAAGTGGGGTCCTGTAGACTTGTGTTCCAGACTGCAGCTGGATGAAGACTGATGGTGGGCTATGGTCCACAGTGCTTCTTATGTAGCCTACCCTACCCACATCCATTGTGGGCCTGGTATTGTTTCTCTGGAGACAATGCATTAATCTCCAGTGTCTGCTACCTGTGGGGTCTATTGTGTAGTCTGTGTACTGGTAATTAGCTCCTCCTGTCATCCAGGACAGCCATTCATGACCGTCTAGACAGTTGTCTGAGGGTAGCTTATAAGGTCAATTGATCTCTATAGACTGCTGTGTTGGCATAGCGCGCTCTTTCATGTGGGGATTAGGCTTTAGACACTCCATTGTGTTACCCTTACTCTTCTTAGACTTCATGTCTGCTTTACTTGGGGGGTCCCAGTCTTTGACCCTTTCAGAGGCAATAACCTACTGATATATTTACAAATTTGATTGGCTTTATATACATAGTAATTCATTATCAGTCACACATGTCTTATGTGTGGATGAAGAGAATTTGTAATACATTTTGAAAATCTTATGACTTTTGGTATCTCGATCTTGTTTCTAATTTCTTGAAACTGCACCACACCTAGATGTCTTTCTTAGTATGTGGTGTGCAGGCCTAGGCTTGATAGGGCCTATGCCTGTGGTTTCTCTTGTAAGGGTGATATCATTTTTGTTCCTTACAATTTTGCTGTAGTATTTGGCCTCATGTGGAATAAGCCTGTGTGCAAATTCATTATTTCTGACAGCCACAACCTTTTTCAGTCTGTCTATGTGCATTGGTCTGGCCACCAATAGATTGGTGTCCAAGTTTTTGAGTTTGGCACTTGTCAAACTAGGTCTATCTACTACAACATATGGTCCCATAAAAAGGGGTTGAAGTTTCTTACACTCTGTATTGGTCAGGATTCTTGGTATGTTTAGGTACACCATGTCGGTGACCTTGATTTCCTGTGGTGTAAGTTTCTTATCATATCTATCCTTTCTTTCCTTTTGTAGCTTGGCGACCCTTTCTATAGCTTTCCTCCTAGAGGTATCTTGATTTGTTATCATGTTAGCTACATGGTCTGCTACTGTGGATATGTCTTCCTGTATTCCCAGCCCTAAGTCCATTGGGGTGGCTGGGTTTCTTCCATGGAGTAGGAAGAAAGGGGTGAATCCTGTGGTTTGGGATTCAGTGTTGTTTAATGCAAAGGTTATGGGTTCAATAAATGAATCCCAATTGTTTTGGTGCTTTGAGCAGAATGCTCTGAGTGCTGTGCCTATGCTAGCATTGAATCTCTCTACAAGCCCATTTGATTGTGGCCTGTATGGTGAGGAGAATTTATGTTTGATCTTGAGGTGTTTAGTTAACTTTGTGAACTTTGCACCTGTATAACATGTCCCATTGTCTGTTTGAAGAGTGGCTGGTGTTCCATGATGACAAATTATATTCTTGTAGAACTCTGCTGCTGTTGTCTCAGCTTTTAAGTCAGTAGTAGCCCAAGCTGTTGCATATCTGGTAGCATAATCTATGCAGACTTGTATATGTTTGTTTCCCCTGGCAGTTGTGGGAAGTGGTCCCACCGCGTCTAGGTTTAGGAACTTCATTGGTGAAGTCATGTACTCTCTCACTGTCATTGGTGTTTTGTGTGAGTGTACTTGCCTTTTTGCTGTGAGGCATGTGTGGCAGGTGGAAACATATTTTGTTGTGTCTGCTAGCATAGACTTCCAATATACCCTAGGTCGGAGTGCTGACAGCATCCTACTTGAACCAAGATGGCCGCCAGTAGGTGAGTCATGGAAATACTGTAGTGTACTTGTTACCCATTGCTGTGGTATAACAATTTGAAGTGGTACAGTATTGGTTTTTCTCCAATTTATGGGGCATATATGGACTAATGTACCGTTTACCAAGGTGTATGTCTGGCCTTGGTTGATGATTCTGTTTCCTTGTGCTTTTGGTGCAGGCAAGGTCCCATCCTCAAGATATTGTATGAGGGGCAATAGGTCCTTGTCTTTCCTTTGTTCCAAGCCAAGGTTTGTACCTGAGATGGATGTGTCGGGAATCTGATCCAGTAGTTGATTTATATCTAGCACATGTTGTTTTATTCTGTCTCTTTCTTTTTCTTTTTCATCGACTATTGGCCTATCTTGTGCCTTTTGTTGGGGTGTGTCATTCTTGTTTTGGTGTGTAGGCTCCTTTGGAGGGCCTATTCTCGCCTTGATGGGAGTGGCAACCTTTTTCTTTAAAGGCACAATTTGCTTTTTGTCAATCTTCTTTGTCTCAGAGTTCTTTGATTTAGTAGATGCAGTGTCTTTTGTGACATTTTTCCTGGCAGGTGGGGTTTTGATAGGTTTGTTTCCTGTGACCTTTTTCTCATTTAGAATAGTTTGTGATTGTGTGGGGGGTTTTGGTGTGCCCTCCTGAATCATTTCTCTAGTCTTTGAGCGTGTGGTCATAGGACACAAATGGTTTGATGTTTCCTCTCCCTGCATTGGTTCAAAGAATCTGACTGATTTAGAAGTTGCTTGAGTAATAGCATATATTGTGTCTTCTGGATCTTCATCATCTGAGTCAGGTGGGGTGAAGGGTGGCTCCTTAGGAGTTGCCTTCACTATCTGATTGAGTGATGAGAATTCAATAGGCTCGAAGTCATTATCTGGAAAGAGTTGTGAGTATTCTCTCTCACAGTGGCAAAACACATAGTGTGTAGATTGCTTCAAGATACCCCTAATGGGTGTCTCTGGCCTTTCAATGGTGTTGGGTGGATCATCCCTTTTGAATGGTACTTTCTTTGTTACTTTTGCAAACTTGGTTCTACTGGCTGCTCTAACTCTCCTTGGTGGGGGTGGAGGGTTAGTCATGGGTCCAGAATCTGGGTATTCTCTTCTAGACATAGCATCTGGTGGTGTGTTATCATCACCTTTCACGTGTTGGATGGTGAATGAAAATTGTTGTATGTCTAGAGCCCATCTGGCCCATCTATGTGTGAGTCCTGTATTGGTTAGTAGTGGGATTAGGGCTGCATGGTCTGTGTATAATTGGAAGTGTCTAGTCTCTAGGTAGTGTCTGAAGTGTAGTACTCCATACACTACTCCCAGTAGTTCTCTCTCTGTGGTATTGTAATTTCTCTCATGTTTGGAGAGGGTTCTACCTGCAAAAGCTACTGGTCTGAGCACTCCTTCATTATCTCTCTGTGAGAGTACAGCTCCTAAACTCACATTGGAAGCATCAGTTGCCAAACTGAACTCTTTCTCATAGTTTGGATATCTGAGAAGAGCATTGGTACAGAGGGCATGCTTTAATGTTTTGAAAGCATTATCTGCCTCTTCTGTCCAGACAAATGCTTTGAGATGTGTCTGTAGATCATACAGTGGTCTAGCAATTTGGGCATAACCTTTGATAAACTTCTTGAAGTATTGGCATAGGCCTGTGAAGGATCGGACATTTTTGACTGATTTTGGTGTTGGGAAGGTTTTGATTGATTCCACCTTTGTGGGAGATGGTTGCAGTCCCATGGGTGTCACTCTCATTCCCAAGAAGTCTATTCTGTCTATGAAGTATTCACATTTTGATTTCTTCAGTTTGAGTTTACCAACTCTTAGGCTGTTGAATACATCTTCCAGGTCATGGAAGTGTTGTTCGATTGATGGTGATAATACCAATATGTCATCTAGGTATGGTAGGGCACATTTGTACTTGAGTTTGTTCAGAATTAATGTGACTAGATGGCAGAATCCCGCCGGTGCCGTCGCTAAACCCATCGGCATCCTTTCATAGACATATTTTTTGTCATTTGCTATGAATGCGGTTTTATGCTGATCCTCCTGTCTTATAGGAATTTGAAAAAATCCCTGTTGGGCATCTAGCTTACTGAATACTCTTGGTCTGAGTGACCCTATCATGTCTAGAGTGTCATCGGCCCGGGGTGTAGATAAGGCTTGATTTATCGTGTTCTGGTTCAAATAACGAAAATCTGTGACGAGCCGATGGCCTCCCGATGATTTTTGTACTAAAAAGGATCTGGAGGCCCAGGGGCCTTCAGCACATTCTCTCAGAATGCCCTGTTGTACTAGCCTTTCACACTCTTCCCCTATTGCGGCCTGTTTTTCTGGTGTTTGTCTATATGGTAGGAAATGACATGGTACTGCCTCAGGTTTTACATGTATTGAGTGTGTATACAGGTGTGTGGCACCAATGTCTCCATCTTTTCCTACAAATACATCATCATACTTGGTCAGCAGTGATCCTAATCTATCATGCTGATCTTTGGATGTGAGCACAGATTTTGGTGGAACATTCTCTTCCAATTCTGGCTCGAGGTCATGTGCCTCACTGTGTATAGCAGCTATTTCAGAGAGTCTGATTGAGTTGGGTTCAGGGTCAGCATATGTGGACTCACAGTCTGAGTCTGTGTCACTGAATTGAGTTACATCCTCAGGCCGTATGGCTGAGATGGATTGATCAGTGTGTGGGGTAGTGTCTGACACCTGTTGAGGTTTTTCTAAATCAGATTCCTTGACTTCCTGAAATAGAGCTATGATGGCACCCTTTTTGATTTTATGTGGGCGCCTGCTGGTGTTGAGTAACACTAGGGGATGTTTGTTATTTTCCCTGGGGGTTACTGCTGCCCTTTGAACTAGATATGGGGCATTGTTATTTCTTTGGAGGTTATCTACTACTCCAGTTTTCCCTTGCAGTGATTGCGTAGATGTGACCTTACCCAATACTGCAAGTTCAGAGAATGGAGGGATGGTAAAATCCCTCACTGCCCTAATGGGTTTGAGAATTTGTTCAGGATCAACATTAAATTCAATTTGAGATTTTGTAGTGCTTAAGAAATCTGTGCCGAGTACAATGGGCTGTGTGAGGTTGGGTATTACAGCAAATTGGTATTGGAATCTGACACCTTGGATTCTAAAGTTCAGCATAGCTGAATGTCTAACATGACACACCGATCCATCTGCCAAGTGGATGTTGATTTTAGATTTCCTCAGTTGGATATGGAATCTCTTTTGGAGATCCATGAGGAATGATTGTCTGACACAGGTGATAGTAGCACCTGTATCAACCAAACATTGTACATCTGAAACATCATATAGATTTGCATTGATACAGCCATTTTGAAGAAGTACAATAGAAAGCTTGGTACTCTCACCTGTATCCTTTGATGATGAATCTGGTGGGGTGATGTGTATCACTGATGGACGTCTCTGTCTGTTAGATGGTAGATTGGCACTAGCAATTGTCTCTGGTTGGATCTTTGTTAATCCTGATTGATTGTTTGTATTTGGGGTGTCACAGTGCACTGGCCCATCGGCACTGTGACATCCTAGTTTCCTGGTTCTGTGGGGTGGTTGAGATGCTTGCCACCAGGAGCTTGGAGATTTGATCCATCACATGAGGTGGTATTTGGGGGTTACTTTGTTGGTTCCCCTGGTAACCTCTTGTGTCAGGTTTGTAATCCTCCTGGCGTGGGTTGGAACCCTGGTTATATTGACCAGAGTTGCTGTATTGACCGGAGTTGTTGGATCTCTGGTTGTTGTAGGCGCCATTGTTGTTGTAGGATCCACTGTTGTAGTTCCTATGTGGACTCTGGCCCCTACTGTTGGATCCTTGACTATAGGATCCAGAGTTGTTTGAACCCTGGCTGTTGTTGTAGGATCCAGAGTTGTTGTAGGATCCAGAGTTGTAGTTCCTATGTGGACTCTGGCTCCTACTGTTGGATCCTTGATTATTATAGGATCTGCCATTACTTGGGGTTCTGTCTCTCCTATCACTGTATGAAGAGTTACCATTGTTGGAGTTGGAAGAGCTGTTGTCTTTCCTACTGTTGTGACCCCCCCGGTTGTTGTTGTTGCCCCCTCTACCTCTACCTCTATTGGATTGGTAGTTGGGGTCATAGTTATTTCCTCTGTATCTACCGGTAGGGTCTCTTGATGCAACCTTAGCTTCCTGTTGCCTTACATGGGCACTAGACATTAGGTTAACATCTTCATCTGAACTAGTGCTGATTTCCTGGACCTTTTTCTTAGTAGGCTGTGGGTTGGTTTCTGCATCCCTTACCTTCCTAGATCTCTCTTGGGTCTCAACCTCTAGGGCTAGGTCTAGGGCTTGGTCAAAAGAGTCTATTTTCTTGTTCTCAAGAGCTATAGAGATCCAGGGCCTCATGCCTTGGGTAAATGCCTTGCTTAGGGTTTCATCGTTTTGGCGTTGGGCATTACACACTTTCCTGAGATGGCATGCATAGTCTAGAACAGGTTCATCTATCTTTTGTGCACGGAGTGCAGTCCTTGAGATTATATTGTCTCGAGTAGCAAAATACTCTTTTAATTTATTCACTACATTGGTCCATGTCAACATATCAGGTGTGGCACTCTCCCTGAAGGATTCAAACCAAGCTAGTGCTTGTCCTTCGAGGTACTTGGGTAAATATGTTACCATGGTGTCACTGTCTGTCACTTTGTACTTATCCTTCAGATATTCTGGGAATTTGTGATCAATGAATAATGCTGTTGACATGAGTGGTGATGGGTGTGAAAAGGTTTTGGGTTTTGTTACCTCATGTATCCTGATCTTTCTGTCGTCCTGCTGTTTATTGTCTATGAGCTTGGTCATGTTGGACACCATGGAGATTATGATGTCATCTTTGGATCCAGAGGCAGATGGTGTGACAACAGGTGTGATGGCAGGTGTGGGAGGCTGTGGGGTCTGGGATGATACCATTTTCATGAGATCTGCTATCTGTTGTTGTTGTCTCTCTAGGGACTTCCGCTGATCTTCCATGGCCTTCTGTTGAGCATCTATTTCTGCATTCCTCTCTGCCAGTTGTTGGTTGAGGATCCTCTCCCTTTCCTCCTGCTGGGACTTGTTGGTCTCTAGGGCAGTAACTGCATCTTGGATGGCCTTCTCATAGGCCCTTATCTTCTCAGCTGTCTGATTAGGTTGGGGGCCTTCATCGGTGTCCATGATGGAGGGTGTGGGGGAGGTGTCTCTGGAGGAGTGGCTGTCAAAGGCTGGAGCTGGGGTGGAGGATCTAGATGAGGGTGTGGATCCACCCCCTGAGGCAGATCCTTCTTCCCCTGAGGTAGATAGCGTGAGTTGGGCGTCCTGTAGAGATCCCTGGGAAATGTTGGATCCCTGAGAACTGGTTGTTCCCTGAGTAGACAGGGTGGGAGGTGTGGGGTCTACTGAGTGTGGGACTGTTGTATTGGAGGCTGGTTTGCCTCCTGTGGGCCTCCTAGATCTAGGTGGGAGGGAGACCTCTTCAACAGGCCCCTGACTACGTAAGGTCTTGGTGTGTTGTTCTGCCAGCTTGACTGATAAGACCTTGATGTGTGGGGTGGACCTCACTGACGTGTGGGAGACCTCACTGACGTGTGGGAGACCTCACTGACGTGTGGGAGACCTCACTGACGTGTGGGAGACCTCACTGACGTGTGGGAGATCTCATTGATGTGTGGGAGATCTCACTGGTGTGTGGGAGATCTCACTGGTGACCTTGGTGGGTATGGTGTCAAGGTCAAGGTCACTGGGTGGGTGGAGTGGGTCTTACTGTGTGTATGCGGTACCAGCTTTAATTTACTGTGTGCATGATTGTTCCCAGTTGCGGTACCAGCTTTAACTTACTGTTTGCATGATTGTTTTTAGTTGTGTTACCAGCTTTAAATTTTATGAGCCTGTGAGATATGGGATCTTAGTAGGATGTTCTCCACCACTTTGTCATACTAGTTATTGGCATGATCAAGTTGTCATATGAGAAATATCATATGGCTAGTGGTGTATGGAGTAAATACATCAGGCTCATAATAAATAGTGTTATTTCCAGTTGTCACTGGTTTATTCAGCTTTAGGCAACATGTAAGAAATATCAATCATACAGTAGTTAGTATGTAGGTAATTTGCACATACAGTAAACATACAGTAATTTATAAAGTATAATGTTCAGTTCCACTCCACCTGTGAGGTATTAATAATACAGTGTCCAGCATACTTCTAGGTGGGTTCCCACACCTAGCTCCTGACCTGCTGCTTAGAGGAATAATGTAATAATGGATAACTTTACCCTCTGGTGGAAGTCTTGAAGAAGATAGCCTCTGGCCACTAATGGTAGGAAACCAATGCCTGTCTAGCATAGTTTCACCATAGTGCAGTGGTATAGCAGGTAGCAGGAGATGACTGGAGATGTTACCTCTAGAGCGGTTCTTGGTGATGTGTCTTCCTGGAGGTGCAGACAGGCTATTTGTAGCAAATCTTGGAAAAGCACCTCCAGACTGACTGGAGCCAGCAGCATCTGCCTAACTCTACAATTGTTTGAGGGGACCCTTTCAAGTGTCACAGGGGGACAAAGGACCCCCATGGACGCCGCTATGGCCCCCATTGTCTTGGTCGGTTCTGCATCTTTAGACCCTCATATCTCGGCCGTTTATGCTTGTATAACCGCCATTTTGAGCATGCGCGGAGCTGAATGTGCCAAGATTATAATGCCCGCTGGATAGGCGCGTAACTCCCGCCGGTTTGTCTGTAGCTTACTCGGAGGTCGATTCAGTCTCCATGGCATAACTTCCTTAATACTGGGAGTTCCGCCTTGATCTTGGGCTCATTCTGACCGTCTAATTATGGGCTTTCCATAGAATTTTTGATATTTGACCTAGGTCGCTCAGGAGCGACGCTAGAGCGACCGGAAGGTTATGGCGTCGTGCTTATGTAACCCATTGTTCAGTCCTTAGAGTGCTCAGACACTCATGACGGCGTCAGCGGTGCTCAGGCACCCGTGACGGCCGGTTGCATTCACTTACAAGTTATTAATTTGTGCATTGAACCATGAGGTCGCACACTGAGACCCTCATTTTTATTATATTGTGCAGTGAACCATTAGGTCGGAGCCTTTGATGTCAGAGAGTGTATGTAACTGACCTGGCTGGTGTGCAGTGGGGCATGAACGCTCTTATGTAAAGTTTTGAGCGCTCTTATAGCTCTTAGAACCAACCTATGTATTAATTTCATAGATATTTCTTTGATTAATACAAAATATGTTAGAATTTATGGAACAATAAAATGGTATATCATAATATTATACCAGTATACTGACTGACTTCTCTCAACTAGGTACCTACTCAAATCCCCTTTTTTAGCACCATACTTGAATGTCCACTTGTGAGCAACAAAAGGGACATGTTATAGCTACAAGAAAAGAAAGGACTGGAAACAAGGGCATTTTTAGCCAGCTCTTTCTTTTACTATAGGAGAAACACCCTCCGGAAAGCCTAAGTGCAAGCAATACTCACCCAGACTTGGTCGGCCATCTTGTCAGCAAGAGTCTGGGGACCATTGGTACCACCTTTTTAGTAACTTTTTCTAATCTCTCTAAGTGCCAAACCCCAGATGGGGGGTTTGAACCTTAAAATAAAAAAAAAATATATATATATATATATATATATATATATATATATATATATATATATATATGACATTGCATATAGGTGTCATGTGACCGGTTCAAACAAAAGGAGTGTCAGTGTTCACAGTGTAGTGTTGGGAAGACAACTCCTACTTCGTCTCTCTCTCTCTCTCTCTCTCTCTCTCTCTCTCTCTCTCTCTCTCTCTCTCACTAATTGTTTCTATTTTATGGTATCCTAGTTGTTGACATTTTGTGTTATAGGAACAAATACAACAATCAGGAGAACATAAATGTGGAACGGACAGTGGTCCTGACTAGCCATAATACCCTTTTAATATCTTGCTCTTTTTACTAAATCGGAACGTATTAAGTTCACATGTTGCATGCAGCCATATAGATCTCATAGATCTATTTCCGTCTTCTCAAACTCATAACTCCTCCAAGCTCTTCCGTCCACCTCTATGCCCTCTCCTTATTAAAGTATGAATTGTGAATTACGCATTGTGGAATAAATATGATGCCTTTAGGTTGTATTCCATTCGATACACATGACCGTGCATGGAACTAAATGTATTAATATCTCTTGCACAACCACGACCCATTACCACAAAAGGTTTCCAAATTCATGCATGAAAAATGATCAACATTGGGCGAACCCACCTGAATCCATTGACATCAGGATCTCCAAACATCCATCTATACACAATTGAAAGCGCACGTTTGCATATAGAGTGAAAACCCGGCCACTTGGTCATGAATAGCAATTGAACTTTTGATACATCCTGTTTCTTTGGTAGACTATACCAGGGGGGTCTTTGCCAAAAAAGAAACGTGAACCAAAAAGGAAAACGTGCATGTTTTTGCATTGCTAAAAGATAAAAGCTGCTTAAGGACATACAACAGAAACAGAGATGAAGACTTGTTAAAAGGTATAAGAGTAACAAGATAAATAACCTGTACCGCTACGCTAAAGCCGAGATGGTAAAATCAAATATTGAGGCAAACTCCCGTGACCCTAAAAAATGCTGGCGTGAATTAAATTTGCTGATTGGCAAAGGGAGTCCATCAAACATCGCCTCAACTCTAATTGATGAAGAAAGTGGTGATGTCATCCCACCGAGAGACTCATCAGATTACACAAATAGGCATTTCAGTACCATTGGTTTCAAACTTGGTGAAACGTTTGGCGGTGGAGGTGACGGAGACACATATACTGGCCCGGGTGAGGATTATGTAAGTAGAGTAGAACGACTCATCATTGCCCTAGAGCTTGTGGAAATTCTCTTGAGCGAGATTTCTACCTCATAGACATCTGGAATCTTGCATAAAAGAAGTGACATGCTAAAACTGGCATTGAAGAGTATAGTTCCTCAATTTACTGTACTACTTCAAAACTCGTTTGACACTGGCATCTTTCCAGAAGCCTGGAACGATGCCAGCGGTGGCGGATCCAGGATTTGAAAAAGGAGGGGCACGGCCCAAAAGGAGGGGGCGCAGCCCTATTTTTGAGCAAATTTTGAGGTCCAAGATAAACAGATAAACTCTTAAGTACTAGCAAAAGGTGGGGGCATGCCCCAGCCCCCATCTAAATCCGCCACTGGCCAGGGTCACTCCAATTCCTAAAGGAGGCAAACAACATGATGTTAGTAATTGGCGACCAATCTCGTTACTGTGTATGCCGTCAAAGATAGCTGAGAAACTCATGCACATTCACTTAATGTCAGTGATTCAGCGAAGAGGTGGATTGAGCAACTGTCAGTATGGGTACCAACAGGGACTTGGAGCCATGGATGCCATTTACACTTTGGTCAATGACATCTATGAGACCAACTGGGGTTGTATATCTTGACCTGTAGAAGATGTTTGACTGTGTCCCGCATGGCAGGCTGCTCAATCACCTGAAAACTCTTGGACTTGGAAAAACAATCTATCTTGGTTATGTAGTTATCTGAATGGTAGAATGCAGTGGACTAGTATTGGTGGTATCGACTCGACATTAGATAATGTAACGTATGGGGTGCGGCAGGGCTCTGTGCTGGGTCCTCTGCTTTTCATACTGTATATTGACCAGTTACCTGAGCATTGTGATAACTGCAAAGTGATAATGTATGCCAATGTCGTAGCATTATACACATCTCATCAACACCTTGACTTGGTATAGGAACAACTCCAACGAGCACTCCGTCACATATATGAAAGACCCACACTCAGTGCTGGCTGCCCGCGAACCAGGCGGCAACTGCCGCTCAGCAGACCCCCATCTGCTACTAAGCAGCCTAACAATAGTGTCCCTATTCCAGTCTGTACTGGATATGTGGGATGGCTGTATAAGGCCTAGACCACAATAGGGGAAGACACACACAGACAGGGATACCAGCCAATTACCTGCACTGTTCAAAGGAAGCGTCCCTTAACAAACATGTAACTCCATTGTAGTGGAGACATAACAGTTGGATGCAGGACCTAACTTTGTCTGGGGCAATCAGCCCCAGAGTAGGGATATAAGGCCCCCAGTAGGAGGTCCATCCATCTCAGTATCCAGATAACCACCTCAGCAGTAACATCTCCAGTCCAGCTCTCCTGCAAGCCTCCTATGCCTCTACACTCTGTTGGGCTAGACTATACCAGACAGGCATAGGACTACACCCCACTGGTGGCCAGAGGCTATCTTCTACCATCCATCTACCAGAGGGAAAAGTTATACATTTATATTATCCCTCTAGCAGCAGGCCAGGAGCTAGGTTCTTGGAACCCACCTAGAACTATATTGGACAGTGTATTATTATTATTACACAGGTGGAGTGGTACACTATTTTATAATCCATATTATAATTACTGTGTGTGGAAATTACCTGTATATTAACATTTGTATTACTGATACATAACATGTTCTGCCTAAGCTGAATAAACTAGTGATAACTGGAATAACACTAATAAGAGCTCTATATTCTTACTCTCTATAAACCACTAGTCATATGATATTTCTCATATGACAACTTGATCATGCACAATTACTAGTATGACAACTCCACTCTGCATCAAACTGGTTTAGAAGGGCACGGCTAACTCTGAACATTGGTAAGAGTAAAAGTGTTGTGTATGACCCGGGGAGTCATGACCATAATACCAAAGGCTATCCTGGTCAGTAGGTGAATATCAGCTAGAAAGCATGAGCTGCTACACGTATCTAAGGTTACCCCTAGATAGTAGACTCACTTATGACAAAGCAGTCAAACAATTGGTGAGTAAGGTGAATGCTTGGCTTTTCAACCTAGCAATGGTGAGACACATGCTGTCTAGGCAAAGATCACTGGTCATATACAGAACCTGCATAGCGACTCTGTTTGACTATGCATCACTGTTTTACAGTGCCACAACAGAGGCAGACCTGGTAAGCTTGCAGAGGCTCCAGAACAGAGGTCTGTGCACTTGCATCACTGCCACTGTGTCACACAGTGTGACAAGACTTCATGAGTTAAGTGGCATCCCTTACCTATCCAGGTGAAGGGATGACCTAACTCTAGGTTACATGTACAAAGTTTATCATAGAAACGAAGCTAATGCAACACTAGGTGAAGCTGAGCATCACACTCGCTACCCAAGACATAAAAATCTTCACTCTAAAAAGACCAGGAATTGAGACCTATAAGTAGTGCCCAAGGTATAGGGGAGGCACCCTGTGGAACTCGCAACTGCGCTGTCTGCAGGACAGTGAGACAAAGAGTCGACTGAAAATGCAGATAGTGGGACTTACTGAACACCTAAACCTACATATTACCTGATTCGTCTTTCCTGATCTGATTTGAACTTGGTGACTAGATAATTATTTTTCTTTCTTTCTTTCTTTCTTTCTTTCTTTCTTTCTTTCTTTCTTTCTTTCTTCCTTTCTTGCAATCAATACATGTCTATCCTGTTCTTTCATCATTATCTATACTGTATCATTATTTGATAATGGGTTAGTCATACCAACTTATAATTAATGACAAAGCGCTTGATTTTGGTTTGTAAAAGTCTGGAAAGTACGGCATCTTGAATGTGAATTTCTGTAATAAAGGAGTACATGTGTACTCATTGAACCGAAAGATTGTTTGGACAATTGTTTAGATGCAACGTGTACATTCTTTTTAGGTATCAAAAAGAGTTTTCCATCGATTCTCCTGTACTATGAAAAGAGTTGGGCCATACACGTTTTCCTCAGCACTCTCTGAAAAGATTGACACACATACTTTGTCGTTTTCTTTTGGCAAGACCCTCCTGGCTGGAGAGTATTTCAAAATAGTGCTAATTTAGTACTATTTACAGTATCGTTTAGTATAACGGCAGTAAATGAGGTATGGCTTCTTTTCTATTTAACATTGTGCATTTTGCTTATAAATCATCATCTCTATATTAAGTAGAGAGTAATTGGTAGCGAATACAAGTCATTTCAGACCCAAAGTCATTTCAGACCCAGTCATTTCAGACCCATAGTCATTTCAGACCCAAGTCATTTTAGACCAATGGTCATTTCAGACCCAGGTAATTTCAGACCCATAGACTCAATTAGAGCCTGCATAATGCACAAATATAGTCAGCATGAAACACTAGTCAGGGGCGGATCCAGAAGGGGTGGTCCAGTAGTGGGCTCACCGCACAATTCATTGGAGCCAATCCAGTGACCAGTCAATGACTGGTGGGGATGTAGCTCAGTGGTAGAGCGCTCACTTGCAAGTTGAGAGGTCCGGGTTCGAAACCCGGTGTTTCCAAGTACGTTTTCGCCGACCTCTACAACTGTATGTCACACCACACGCAGCAATGGTTGGCCACTGGCTGCCCATCAGCAGTCGGCTGCCCATAGTGATAGTGGTATTAGATGATTTGGGATGAATAGTGAACCAAATAATCAAACTCCATGATCTAATAGAACTAGAAACAATTGAACGGCTAAGGATACAGCCCCTACGCCATAGAACTAGAAGTCTAACAATAGTATCTGTGCTCCCTCCACCCCTGGTGTAAACTTGGAATGTGGGAGGGGGGGCTGCAGGCACCATTGGAGTAGGCCGGGGGAGGGGTTGTGATGTAAGACATGTCATATGGGCTGAAAAGACTTGGGTATGAAATGGACATTGGTCCGAAATGACTTGGGTCCGAAATGACCATGGGTCTGAAATGACCGGGTCTGAAATGACTTTGGGTCTGAAATGACCTGTTACCTTGGTAGCTATTGGCCGCCACATCAACATGAATTCAAAGTAGCGATTGAGTGAGTATGTAATACGTGCACCATTTATATTAAAAAATGAGCATTTTGATAATTGTTATGGGATAAAAAGCAGCAAAGCAGCATTCAAACAAAACAATGAATACCCTAAAAATCAACATAGAACGTGGAACAAAGCATCCATCCGAAAAAATCACAGAAACAGAATTTTAGTTGAACCATTTTTTTATTGATCAACAATCACGCATCATAATCAATAAGCGTTTTTTTTTCATGAGAGCCAAGAACAAAACAGGAGAGGACAAACGAAATGTCACATAATGGTACATGGAAATATAACCACACAAGTGTGCTACACATTGAGTGAAACCCCGAAATCATGTTATTGATCGAACTTAGACCACAGATGATGCATGTTCTTACATTACATTACATTAAGAAAAGAAATCAATAACAACAACAAAACAAACAGAAACTGTATCTAAATTTGTGTAACTAATGCTACCAACCTTTTCTTGATTTTAGAATGAGGACAAATAAATTAGTGATACATATTAGTGGTGGGAGGCATATCAGGAGGAAAAAACATGCGAGGGTTCGGTTGGCAGGGTTTTTTGACTTGTTATTCATGAAATGCTAGGTATGTCTATGACAGGCCTTCATGTTGCTTTACCTATAGGCATTCTTGAAACATGCACCACATCTATTGCTTCCACCAGCATTGGCCTGCCTTGCACACAATGATATTGTTTTGTATTAGTAATTATGGCTTATTACAATTCAAGACATATTTATACCATCATTTGTTTATAAGCATGCTTGGTAATATGGTACACAAGTGGCAAATTTATGTTATATATAATTATTTATCAGATTTGGCTGTCATAAATATGATCTATTTTGAATCAAATCAACATTTACTAAGCGTTTTATTTCAATATCTGCTATGCATCGTCTTATTTTTCACTTCAATATAACAAATCACAAATCATACCAGGCTAGCCTAACAAAACCTTTTAGAATGTCATGAAGAATAATATCTCAGAACTTATAATCAGTGTTTTAGTTTGAACATTCGAAAGAAAAGATAATGAAGTTAATCAATTGTCAAAAAGTCAAGTTTTGCTTATCTCAACATAAAGCAATCAAAATGGCAATGTTACTGGTTCTTATAAGTCATTTCCAGTTCTTGGAGTCTTGTTCCTTCCTCTCCCTAGCCATCTGCTGGTGTGTTTTAAAAAAGTCCATTGCATCATCAAAAATAGACTTAAGGGCCTTTGGCTTTCTCAGGACACGTGGGAACTTGAACTGACCACTGGCTCTGTCACCCATGAGTATGTTCTTAACTTTGGTGAAGGCATCACAAGATGTCTGTTAAAAAGTGGTAATAATTAGAAAAGAAAATTAGGAAAGCTTTGAAAAGGTCCTGAGTCTGACAAAGTGACAAAACTTATTTTTCTTCCCATATGTGATGACCCACAGATTTTCTCTTCAAGTAAGTATCCCTCATATTTCTCGGAAACCCAGCCCTATTAGTTGGGACTATGTTTGTAGAAAAGCGCGAAAGGTTTGAGAATCATCAATATAAGTCATGTTAAAATCCATCAGGAACTTGCTACAGGATGAAGGTTGGTTCTCAAATTGACTCTGATTGGCACTGATATTTCAAAGTATCAATTGAATGAATGTAGTGAACCCTTAAACCCCACTAAAACACTGTTTTCCAGCCCTGTGTTAGGACTCGAAAAAAGAAGCTGGTTAGTCTAAATAAATAGAACGTAAGATTTCCATTACAGGTCACATTGCTTTGAATTTTTAAACATGAAATTCTAGTATTATGATATCTCCAGACACTTATCAAAGGTAAACACAAACATGACACAGACACCCTCTGGTGGCAAATTGGAAAACTTCTTAAAACCAGTCCTTTACCTTAATTCTTTTCCCTACATGGAGTACAATACCTTGATAACGCACTTCCTTCTTTTATGTAATCATTATATCTACATTCTATCCAATTGTATGTAGTTACTGTAGGTGTTCATGGATCATCCAATAAAGGCTGACTGTCATTCCTGCTTTTTTGTCTGTTTTGCTTCTAAACTTTTAAAAAATGTTTTTTTTTTGGGTCAAAGTTTCGCAGGATACCTACTCAAACAAATTGTTATTTTACGTGTGGGTCTAAGGTACACACAAATTCATATTCCCATAAGAATGATGGCCCAAATCTCAAAGTTTATTTAGGACCACTAAAGATAAGCTACTTTTTAAGAGTGCAGGAAATCACAGGTTACCTTTTGTGTAAGGTCCCAAGGGACAAGACGTTTAAGATAATTACCACCTGTACATCATTCGGAAAGGGAAATGCAAAACGTAATTGATATTACCTGGTACACTTTAGGAAGTCCAACTTGACCAGAATCTCGGTAAAAGCCGTAGTTTCCAAAGATCCTCTTGATGTTTATATCCAGCTAAAACATAGAAACACCAAAAATTACATGTGCTACACTTTTAATAGAGAACCTATAGAGCTTCTCTCTTTAAATGAAATACCCTTTAAAGGCCGCTGATGAAGGATTGCATCATGCCCATTGGTCGTCATGGTGCACCAATGGAGTGCCGGCAATACTGCTTGCCAGCACTTCATTGAAGCATCATGCTGACCATCCGGGAGCATATTATATCAACCCCGTAGGGTCGGCAAGATGCCCCAATGAAGTGCTGGTGAGCAGACTCACCAGCACTTCATTGGTGCATCATGCCGACCAATGGGCATGATGCTTTAATGCATGAGCGGCACTTAAAGGGTAAAGAAGAGCATTCAGTTTTCCTCACCTCAGCAGCAAATTTGGCAACATCCACAGTCTGTTCTGTGTCTACTCCGATGAAGATGACGTAGTGCCCTTTATAGTCCTCACCTGTAGGCTGGTCTGAATGTGACATAATTATATAATTGATCAAAATTAAAGTATTTTAATTTCAACCCTTTTACAGATGGCTGGTGCATACACATTGATTACTATAGGTTGAATCTGACATGGCGATTTAGGGCTCCAATATCTCTGCGATTGTATCTGATGTGTTCTATGACCCTTGTTCAGGCCATTAAACGCAAGGGTTAACCTTATTCCGAATCCAACAGTAGGTTAAGGTCTAATTTGCAGTAACCCTTGCATTTTATGCCCTCAGCAAAGGCCATAGGCTTCAAAGTAGGCACCCCAAATGGCCATAATGATGCATGGTAGAATCTGAAATAGATGGGTAATCCTTCCACCTAGATTTGGGTACAGGCTGGTAACAGCATTGCGCTCAATACACTTAAACCAATATTACAAAGCTAAAAGAAAAAGAGAATGGAGTGTCACATTCAAAATGGCAACTAGTCAGTTTCCAGGAAAACAATAAAACACAATAGACTTGATATACCTCAAAATGAAGGGAATGCATCTAGAAATACTAAAACCAAGTTTTAGGAGACGCGTAACAGGTGCAAGTCATAATTAGATTGATTCGAACATTGTGCTGTGTTTATTCAGGAGTCAAGCTAAGACCAATTGTCCACTAGGCCCCTCTGGCCGACTTAAAAATGCTATCCCAGCTAAAATTTTGTCTTTTTTCGGTGAAGCCATTTTTGTATGAGTTTTTCCTTCCTATAAATGCTCCCTGAGTTTTGAGACAAAATGCTTTATATTTCCCCATGATATATGGGCTTTATAGCTCAGAATTTTTACTGTAGGTCGACACTAAAGCAGCTGGATAACAAAGCATTGTTTTGGTTTGTCATTGATGAGTGACCAGTTCTATAGTATGGGTCTCTGCATGGCTCAATAGTGGCACCTTGTGGTCAGGTAGCTCACTGCTTGCCCTTAAATCAACAAGGTAAATGGAACCTCTGTGATAGGCCTCATAGGGTTCCCCTTTGGGATGTTGATCTACACATAGCTAATGTGATAGAGGACAAGCTGGTGGAGCCCCCTATGTTGTAGCTCTTGACTGGTATGGAACTTGACTCATATTTCCCACCATAGGAAAGAGGTATTCTGACCCTAAGTGTCTTCTGTCTCCACATACAGGGGACACTCATATCAAAATGATATGCACTATTAAATAGGAGAACAGGTTATATTGATCACAGACTGATTCATTAATCACTTTCCAAAAGGTCGTTTTAGTTGAAATTGCATCTTGAATACATCTCCTACACAGAAATCAACCAAAGAGGCTGTGTGGACTACTGGTCTTAGTTGAGACCCTAGAGCTAAGATGGGCCCATAAAGTATGTCAAATACCATGTGAAGGGCAAATACCCCCATATTCCCAATGGTTCATTTGTATATCTGAAATTTGTAACATTAGTTCATAAAGACCTTACCAATTATCTGATCAAGGACCTGACTCTCTACAGCAACAAAGTTCATCATTTGTAAACCAGAGGGAAGCACTGTCTCTGTCATCTTCATGGCTTGATACAACTGGGGTTCTGGAAGTCGCTCATAGCCTGCCGACAGTTTGACACCTTGCCTGTGTACACCAAAAACGGGAAGAAATATTGGAATCTCAAGTGAGAGAAAATTAAGGGATTGAGAGTAGTGGAAATGGCAAGATATTTAGATGTAAGGCGACTTAATTAAAGAGGTGCGTAAGCTATAGGTGGTTAGGAGGGGGATCTTCAGTTCATAAGACCCCAGAAGAGGAACACAATTTGTAGGAAGATTCCCTAAACCGGTACCTTGTTAACCAGGTAATCTTACCTTGGAAGAAGTGTGTATTGTGGAGTTTTATTGAGGAAACCTACAATCTTGATTGTATCACCCGTCCTAAATCGAAACAACCCATTTTCGCCTGAGACCACCATTTCATACTCTTCTCCCAGCTTTGCCTATAAAGAAATATAACTTTAGTAAGTATCCCAGTAAATACGATGCCATTGGACTTATGTTGTAACAAATGTACCAGGGCATGCAATGATGTGATAAAACAGTAAATGCTTTGATAGATTTCTTAGCTCATGGTTGTTGACAAAAATATTCAAAGCTTCCTAGGATATAGCCTATGCTGCTTGTGTGGCAGATCTCTATTATCTTCTATTTCTTGATAATAGGAATTACCAGGCATACTTTAAGAACAATCATTAACCCACCGTTAAGCCAATGGATACCTCCAAGATGATTAGTCTGGCTGATCTATGATATTAGTACATCAAAAATCTAAAACTTATCATCCAAGCCATTGCTCTAGTTATAATGGACTTTATTTCCTTATTGCCCACTACCAGAATGAAATATGATTGTATGTAAGTACGGATTACCTCTTCCAGGAAGACTGTTTTAGGTTGCTCAGCATCCGCATCCGCCAAAGGAATGAGTTCAATGTAAGTAGGATGCAATGCAGCAGTGAAGACGTCACCCATGCCTGGCCCATGGTCAAGATTTACCCCATAGAGGCCCTCAGATGCTGAGACTGCTTGGGGCATTGTCTCGATGCCCTTCAGGAAACTAGTAGAAATAATGTCGGCAGTCATCTTGAAGCTGGACGAAGTGCTCATGGTGATAAAGTTCAAGTCAGGCCAGAGGCGTCTCACAAGACCAACTTTACCCTTGTCAAATGCCTTTCTAATTTCTTCTGCTCATTGGAGATTTGGCTTTAACTCTTTGGACAGGCCTTTGCGTATGTCCTCAGGTATATTGGCCACTGCGCTCACTGTACCATGCTCAATGTCATAACACAAAGACTCCTTATATTGTATCAGACAGTTGATGTAGTGGTAAATGAGGTCAGATGAGAAACCAAAGATGTTTTGCAGTTCCCGCTCAGCTAAAGAGAAGAGGCCTTGGACATAATATATGGCCTCCTCATGGTGAAGGCTTGTATATAGTGATGGTGTTATATTGTAATTAGGGACCTGAGGCGCAATCATACTTAAACCACCAACGGGTATATTTTGGTAGTATTTCAATTTTGTGAAGAGATAAAAGCGCATGGTTCTCTTCAAGTTGAACAAATGGATGAAACTCGATTCGTACACGTCTTTGTACATGTATACATAAGGCTTAGGAAAATATCCAGCTATAGGGTAACACTTTGGGTCAGCAGAGGTGCCTGAGGTTTTAGCAAAGAATATGGGTCGTCCTGGAAACAACACATTGCTTTCCCCATTGATGATACGGTCAATGTATTCCCTATAGTACTCGTAGTCAGTCAGAGGATGCATGCGTGCGAAGTCTTCCCTGCTTTTGATATTGTTTAAGTTGTACTTTAGCCCATATTCTGTGTTCTTTGTCCTTTGTATGGCTTGCATCAGTGTTTGCTCTGTTGCCTAAAAAAGAGTATGCCAAAATTCAAGTACCCATACCATATTGTGTGCTACAAACGAGAAGGTGGCTTAGGGAATATCATCTTGCCTCTACACCTTGTATGGTGGCCATTGGTGGACAATGTTATAAAAATGCCAAGAAGTGACGTCACTTCAAGGCCACCCATTCCGATCTAGCAGGATACATTATTGACCACTCCGAAAATTCCCTTCATTCAGTGCAGATGTTTTAGGGTGCATTACATAACACCTGGTACCCATCACTCTGGCTGCTATCAGTCCTTATTTCGCTAGGTAGGCCTATCAGATTAAGCTGGGTTCACCCCACTAAGAATCCCGCTAACGGGAATATCACTCAACCGAATATCCGCCATCGACTTTGCGGGTGCAAAAGTAACCCCAAAAATCACTGCTGTCGGTATGGCATTCTGCTTAACTCTCTATTCTGTACAAGGGATTATAAATTCACCTTCTCCCTTTTCAAGTAGTTTTTTACTAGGTAAACAATTGATGAAATTTGAAATACATTGGAGTGAACCTACCTTTTTAGGGTCCATGGTTAGCCTGTGGATGAGCCACTTGTGGTAGGGCCTTTTGATAAGTCTAATGATGAGATGTGACTTGTACTGGCAGTAGAGGGTGTAGAGGGTGTGACTGTCAGCCGGCTTTAGGCGCCATATATCCACACAAATCAAAGAGGCCAAACCAAACACAACTGTGCATAGCCCTGTAGATGACACAATTTGTGAATTGCAAATGAAGTAAAATTACAAAATGTAGTAATAGATCTAATGGAAATTTATTTTATGTGGCAGTGGTTGCAGAGGGTTCTAGGGGTTTCACCAAAAAAGTTCCTCAAAATCAGTTTTTTCTTCTCCAAATCAAGACCTATCCACGAAACGTCATTGTGACTGGCTATTATACCTTTACCAATTTCCTTCAATCATTATGCATTCCCACATGCGTCCCATTTCAGCTCCTTTAACTTTGAACAACATAATGGGATGGAAATTGGGTATGTTTTCCAACGTCAATAATTTGAAAGTAATATTGGTGTCAATACCTGGGGACCTTTCCTCTCTTTGGTTGATGCTCTCCTTATAGGTACTAAAAGGAGCAAAATGAGCAAAAAGGTATATTGATCAGATAAGATTCACACCAGGATGTCGCACACACTATTAGGTCATTGAACTATGTAATAGATAAGGAACATAATGGATCCGGGGACGATTCCTAAGAGCATATGAACATGAAAATGGTTCACCCTTTCATTTAAATCAAATGATTATCAGGTATAAATCTAGTTTGGAAATGATCGTTTGTGAGAAAAAATATTCTTGATCGTTTTGATGCTATTAAGAATGTGCTGCATTGATTTTTACCATCAGTACTGGTTCCACCGCCAGTGGTCAGGCAAGTTTTTGCTAATCTAACCAATTTCTTCTATACTCTTGTAATATTATGATATACCATTTTATTATCCCATAAATTGTAACATATTATTGTATTAATCAAAGAATATCTAAGAAATTAATACATTAGGTTGGTTCTAAGAGCTATAAGAGCGCTCAAACTTTGTATAAGAGCGTTCATGCCCCACTGCACACCAGCCAAGTCAGTTACACAGAGTTTGTGACATCAAAGGCCCCGACCTAATGGTTCACTGCACAATATAATAAAAATGAGGGTCTCAGTGTGCGACCTCATGGTTCAGTGCACAAACTAATAACTTGTAAGTGAATGCAACCGGCCGTCACGGGTGCCTGAGCACCGCTGACGCCGTCATGAGTGTCTGAGCACTCTAATGACTGAACGATGGGTTACATAAGCACGACGCCATAACCTTCCGGTCACTCTAGCGTCGCTCCTGAGCGACCTAGGTCAAATATCAAAGCATTTATGGAAAGCCCATAATTAGACGGTTAGAATGAGCCCAGGATCAAGGCGGAACTCCCATTATTAGGGAGGTTATGCCATAGAGACTGAATCGACTTTCGAATGCACTACAGACGAACCAGCGGGCATTATGAACTTGGCATATTCAACTCCGCGCATGCGCAAAATGGCGGTTATAGACGCATAAACGACCGAGATATGAGGGTCTGAAGATGCAGAACCGACCAAGACAAAGGGGGACACAGCGGCGTCCATGGGGGTCCTTTGTCACCCAGTGACACATGAAAGACTCCCCTCAAACAATTGCAGAGTTAGGCAAATGCTACTGGCTCCAGTCAGTCTGGAGGTGCTTTTCCAGGATTTGCTTCAAATAGCCTGGCTGCACCTCCTAGACAGGCAGAACACCAAGAACCGCTCTAGAGGTAACATCTCCAGTCATCTCCTGCTACCTGCTATACCACTGCACTATGGTGAAACTATGCTAGACAGGCATTGGTTTCTTTCATTAGTGGCCAGGGGGTATCTTCCTCAAGACATCCACCAGAGGGTAAAGTTATTCATTATTACATTATTCCTCTAAGCAGCAGGTCAGGAGCTAGGTGTGGGAACCCACCTAGAACTATGCTGGACATTGTATTATTAATACCTCACAGGTGGAGTGGAACTGAAGGCCCCCAACCTAATCAGACAGCTGAGAAGATAAGGGCCTATGAGAAGGCCATCCAAGATGCAGTTACTGCCCTAGAGACCAACAAGTCCCAGCAGGAGGAAAGGGAGAGGATCCTCAACCAACAACTGGCAGAGAGGAATGCAGCAATAGATGCCCAACAGAAGGCCATGGAAGACCAGCGGAAGTCCCTAGAGAGACAACAACAACAGATAGCAGATCTCATGAAGATGGTATCATCCCAGACCCCACAGCCTCCCACACCAGCCATCACACCTGTTGTCACACCATCTGCCTCTGGATCCAAGGATGACATCATAATCTCCATGGTATCCAACATGACCAAACTCATAGACAGAAAACAACAGGACGACAGAAAGATCAGGCTACATGAGGTAACAAAACCCAAAACCTTTTCACACCCATCACCACTCATGTCAACAGCATTATTTATTGATCACAAATTCCCAGAATATCTGAAGGATAAGTACAAAGTAACAGACAGTGACACCATGGTGACATATTTACCCAAGTACCTTGAGGGACAAGCACTAGCTTGGTTTGAATCCTTCAGGGAGAGTGCCACACCTGATATGTTGACATGGACCAATGTAGTGAATAAATTAAAAGAGTATTTTGCTACTCGAGACAATATCATCTCAAGGACAGCACTCCGTGCACAAAAGGTAGATGAACCTGTCCTAGACTATGCATGCCACCTCAGGAAAGTGTGTAATGCCCAACGCCAAAGCGATGAAATCCTAAGCAAGGCATTTACCCAAGGCATGAGGCCCTGGATCTCTGTAGCTCTTGAGAACAAGAAAATAGACTCTTTTGACCAAGCCCTAGACCTAGCCTTAGAGGTTGAGACCCAAGAAAGATCTAGGACGGTAAGGGAGGCAGAGTCAAACCCACAGCCTACTAAGAAAAAGGTCCAGGAAATCAGCACTAGTGCAGATGAAGATGTTAACCTAATGTCTAGTGCCCATGTAAGGCAACAGGAGGCTAAGGTTGCATCAAGAGACCCTACCGGTAGATATAGAGGAAATAACTATGACCCCAACTACCAATCCAATAGAGGTAGAGGTAGAGGGGGCAACAACAACAACCGAGGGGGTCACAACAGTAGGAAAGACAACAGCTCTTCCAACTCCAACAATGGTGACTCTTCATACAGTGATAGGAGAGACAGAACCCCAAGTAATGGCAGATCCTATAATAATCAGGGATCCAACAGTAGGAGCCATAGTCCACATAGGAACTACAACTCTGGATCCTACAACAACAATGGTTCCTACAACAACAGCCAGGGTTCAAACAACTCTGGATCCTATAATCAAGGATCCAACAGTAGAAGCCACAGTCCACATAGGAGCTACAACTCTGGATCCTATAATCAAGGATCCAACAGTAGAAGCCATAGTCCACAAAGGAACTACAACAGTGGATCCTACAACAACAATGGTGCCTACAACAACCAGAGATCCAACAACTCCGGTCAATACAGCAACTCTGGTCAATATAACCAGGGTTCCAACTCATGCCAGGAGGATTACAAACCTGACACAAGAGGTTACCAGGGGAACCAAAACAGTAACCCCCAAATACCACCTCATGTGATGGATCAAATCTCCAAGCTCCTGGTGGCAACCATCTCAACCACCCCACAGAACCAGGAAAACTAGGATGTCACAGTGCCGATGGGCCAGTGCACTGTGACACCCCAAAAACAAACAATCAATCAGGATTAACAAAGATTCAACCAGAGACAATTGCTAGTGCCAATTTACCATCTAACAGACAGAGACATCCATCAGTGATACACATCACCCCACCAGATTCATCATCAAAGGATACAGGTGAGAGTACCAAGCTTTCTATTGTACTTCTTCAAAATGGCTGTATCAATGCAAATCTATATGATGTTTCAGATGTACAATGTTTGGTTGATACAGGTGCTACTATCACCTGTGTCAGACAATCATTCCTCATGGATCTCCAAAAGAGATTCCATATCCAACCGAGGAAATCTAAAATCAACATCCATTTGGCAGATGGATCGGTGTGTCATGTTAGACATTCAGCTATGCTGAACTTTAGAATCCAAGGTGTCAGATTCCAATACCAATTTGCTGTAATTCCCAACCTCACACAGCCCGTTGTTCTCGGCACAGATTTCTTAAGCACTACAAAATCTCAAATTGAATTTAATGTTGATCCTGAACAAATTCTCAAACCCATTAGGGCAGTGAGGGATTTTACCATCCCTCCATTCTCTGAACTTGCAGTATTGGGTAAGGTCACATCTACTCAATCACTGCAAGGGAAAACTGGAGTAGTAGATAACCTCCAAAGAAATAACAATGCCCCATATCTAGTTCAAAGGGCAGCAGTAACCCCCAGGGAAAATAACAAACATCCCCTAGTGCTACTCAACACCAGCAGGCGCCCACATAAAATCAAAAAGGGTGCCATCATAGCGCTATTTCAGGAAGTCAAGGAATCTGATTTAGAAAAACCTCAACAGGTGTCAGACACTACCCCACACACTGATCAATCCATCTCAGCCATACGGCCTGAGGATGTAACTCAATTCAGTGACACAGACTCAGACTGTGAGTCCACATACGCTGACCCTGAACCCAACTCAATCAGACTCTCTGAAATAGCTGCTATACATAGTGAGGCACATGACCTCGAGCCAGAATTGGAGGAGAATGTTCCACCAAAATCTGTGCTCACATCCAAAGATCAGCATGATAGATTAGGATCACTGCTGACCAAGTATGATGATATATTTGTAGGAAAAGATGGAGACATTGGTGCTACACACCTGTATACCCACTCAATACATGTAAAACCTGAAGCAGTGCCATGTCATTTCCTACCATATAGACAAACACCTGAAAAACAGGCCGCAATAGGGGAAGAGTGTGAAAGGCTAGTACAACAGGGCATTCTGAGAGAATGTGCTGAGGGCCCCTGGGCTTCCAGATCCTTTTTAGTACAAAAATCATCGGGAGGCCATAGGCTCGTCACAGATTTTCGTTATTTGAACCAGAACACGATAAATCAAGCCTTATCTACACCCCGAGCTGATGACACTCTAGACATGATAGGGTCACTCAGACCAAGAGTATTCAGTAAGCTAGATGCCCAACAGGGATTTTTTCAAATTCCTATAAGACAGGAGGACCAGCATAAAACCGCATTCATAGCAAATGACAAAAAATATGTCTATGAAAGGATGCCGATGGGTTTAGCGACGGCACCGGCGGGATTCTGCCATCTAGTCACATTAATTCTGAACAAACTCAAGTACAAATGTGCCCTACCATACCTAGATGACATATTGGTATTATCACCATCAATCGAACAACACTTCCATGACCTGGAAGATGTGTTCAACAGCCTAAGAGTTGGTAAACTCAAACTGAAGAAATCAAAATGTGAATACTTCATAGACAGAATAGACTTCTTGGGAATGAGAGTCACACCCATGGGACTGCAACCACCTCCCACAAAGGTGGAATCAATCAAAACCTTCCCAACACCAAAATCAGTCAAAAATGTCAGATCCTTCACAGGCCTATGCCAATACTTCAAAAAGTTTATCAAAGGTTATGCCCAAATTGCTAGACCATTGTATGATCTACAGACACATCTCAAAGCATTTGTCTGGACAGAGGATGCAGATAATGCTTTCAAAACATTAAAGCATGCCCTCTGTACCAATGCTCTTCTCAGATATCCAAACTACGAGAAAGAGTTCAGTTTGGCAACTGATGCTTCCAATGTGAGTTTAGGAGCTGTACTCTCACAGAGAGATAATGAAGGAGTGCTCAGACCAGTAGCCTTTGCAGGTAGAACCCTCTCCAAACATGAGAGAAACTACAATACCACAGAGAGAGAACTACTGGGAGTAGTGTATGGAGTATTACACTTCAGACACTATCTAGAAACTAGGCACTTCCAATTATACACAGACCATGCAGCCCTAATCCCACTACTAACCAATACAGGACTCACACATAGATGGGCCAGATGGGCTCTAGACATACAACAATTTTCATTCACCATCCAACACGTGAAAGGTGATGATAACACACCACCAGATGTTATGTCTAGAAGAGAATACCCAGACTCTGGACCCATGACTAACCCTCCACCCCCACCAAGGACAGTTAGAGCAGCCAGTAGAACCAAATTTGCAAAAGTAACAAAGAAAGTACCATTCAAAAGGGATGATCCACCCAACACCATTGAAAGGCCAGAGACACCCGGTAAGGGTATCTTGAAGCAATCTACACACTATGTGTTTTGCCACTGTGAGAGAGAATTCTCACAACTCTTTCCAGATAATGACTTCGAGCCTATCGAATTCTCATCACTCAATCAGATGCTGAAGGCAACTCCTAAGGAGCCACCCTTCACCCCACCTGACTCAGATGATGAGGATTCAGAAGACACAATATATGCTATTACTCAAGCAACTTCCAAATCAGTCAGATTCTTTGAACCAATGCAGGGAGAGGGAACATCAAACCATTTGTGTCCTATGACCACACGCTGAAAGACTAGAGAAATGATTCAGGAGGGCACACCAAAACCCCCCACACAATCACAAACTATTCTAAATGAGAAAAAGGTCACAGGAAACAAACCTACCAAAACCCCACCTGCCAGGAAAAATGTCACAAAAGACACTGCATCTACTAAGTCAAAGAACTCTGAGACAAAGAAGAATGACAAAAAGCAAATTGTGCCTTTAAAGAAAAAGGTTGCCACTCCCATCAAGGCGAGAATAGGCCCTCCAAAGGAGCCTACACACCAAAACAAGAGTGACACACCCCAACAAAAGGCACAAGATAGGCCAATAGTCGATGAAAAAGAAAAAGAAAGAGACAGAATAAAACAACATGTGCTAGATATAAACCAACTACTGGATCAGATTCCCGACACATCCATCTCAGGTACAAACCTTGGCTTGGAACAAAGGAAAGACAAGGACCTATTGCCCCTCATACAATATCTTGAGGATGGGACCTTGCCTGCACCAAAAGCACAAGGAAATAGAATCATCAACCAAGGCCAGACATACACCTTGGTAAATGGTACATTAGTCCATATATGCCCCATAAATTGGAGAAAAACCAATACTGTACCACTTCAAATTGTTATACCACAGCAATGGGTAACAAGTACACTACAGTATTTCCATGACTCACCTACTGGCGGCCATCTTGGTTCAAGTAGGATGCTGTCAGCACTCCGACCTAGGGTATATTGGAAGTCTATGCTAGCAGACACAACAAAATATGTTTCCACCTGCCACACATGCCTCACAGCAAAAAGGCAAGTACACTCACACAAAACACCAATGACAGTGAGAGAGTACATGGCTTCACTAATGAAGTTCCTAAACCTAGACGCGGTGGGACCACTTCCCACAACTGCCAGGGGAAACAAACATATACAAGTCTGCATAGATTATGCTACCAGATATGCAACAGCTTGGGCTACTACTGACTTAAAAGCTGAAACAACAGCAGCAGAGTTCTACAAGAATATAATTTGTCATCATGGAACACCAGCCACTCTTCAAACAGACAATGGAACATGTTATACAGGTGCAAAGTTCACAAAGTTAACTAAACACCTCAAGATCAAACATAAATTCTCCTCACCATACAGGCCACAATCAAATGGGCTTGTAGAGAGATTCAATGCTAGCATCGGCACAGCGCTCAGAGCATTCTGCTCAAAGCACCAAAACAATTGGGATTCATTTATTGAACCCATAACCTTTGCATTAAATAACACAGAATCCCAAACCACAGGATTCACCCCTTTCTTCCTACTCCATGGGAGAAACCCAGCCACCCCAATGGACTTAGGGCTGGGAATACAGGAAGACATATCCACCGTAGCAGACCATGTAGCTAACATGATAACAAATCAGGATACCTCTAGGAGGAAAGCTATAGAAAGGGTCGCCAAGCTACAAAAGGAAAGGAAGGATAGATATGATAAGAAACTTACACCACAGGAAATCAAGGTCACCGACATGGTGTACCTAAACATACCAAGAATCCTGACCAACACAGAGTGTAAGAAACTTCAACCCCTTTTAATGGGACCATATGTTGTAGTAGACAGACCTAGTTTGACAAGTGCCAAACTCAAAAACTTGGACACCAATCTATTGGTGGCCAGACCAGTGCACATAGACAGACTGAAAAAGGTTGTGGCTGTCAGAAACAATGAATTTGCACACAGGCTTATTCCACATGAAGCCAAATACTACAACAAAATTGTAAGGAACAAAAATGATATCACCCTTACAAGAGAAACCACAGGCATAGGCCCTATCAAGCCTAGGCCTGCACACCACATACTAAGAAAGACATCTAGGTGTGGTGCAGTTTCAAGAAATTAGAAACAAGATTGAGATACCAAAAGAACATAAGATTTTCAAAATGTATTACAAATTCTCTTCATCCACACATAAGACATGTGTGACTGATAATGAATTACTTATATGTATATAAAGCCAATCAAATTTGTAAATATATCAGTAGGTTATTGCCTCTGAAAGGGTCAAAGACTGGGACCCTCCAAGTAAAGCAGACATGAAGTCTAAGAAGAGTAAGGGTAACACAATGGAGTGTCTAAAGCCTAATCCCCACATGAAAGAGCGCGCTATGCCAACACAGCAGTCTATAGAGATCAATTGACCTTACAAGCTACACTCAGACAACTGTCTAGACGGTCATGAATGGCTGTCCTGGATGACAGGAGGAGCTAATTACCAGTACACAGATCACACAATAGAACCCCACAGTTGCAGACACTGGAGATTAGGTACATGACTCCAGAGAAACAATACCAGGCCCACAATGGATGTGGGTAGGGTAGGCTACATAAGAAGCACTGTGGACCATAGCCCACCATCAGTCTTCATCTAGGATAAAGAACACACCTACTTCACCTTCAACCTGACCTTACCATTCACTGGTCAATCTCTATAGACTCACCGGACATATTGCCAAGACAGCTCAATCTTGCAAAGGTACAGTTTGAACCACTTCATTTAAAGTGTTACACCATACACTTAGACTTTACCAGCACCAAATCACTACAAATTTGACAAGACTTTAAACAGCAAACTTGCTTTACATAAGCACCATGGGGAGACTGAGAGTTTCACCCATACTGCTAACTATGCTGTTATTATATACTATAGAACCACTTACTGCAGGTTATACACCTGTGGTGAGACAAAACATAGGAGTAGTATTCAAACCTAGCCCTCAACCATTGGTCAATGGACATACAACCACAACACTGTTGTTAGCTATCCCCTACAAGATACCTCGGGCACCCGTTACCCAAGGATCCATAAGGGATAGAATACTCCAGTTGACCACTCCTACTCTACAAGATCATACCTCTGGCCAAATTATCCAACAAGCTAAGGAGCTAGACACCTTGCTGGAAATTGCAGACAAGGAGATAAATGAAACATTAGCCTCCATCAAATTGTTCTTATCCAACCCCATAAACACATTGGACAAGGCCAAAAGAGAGGCTATACTGGGTTTTCTAGCACCCCTGTTTCGCGGTGTGCTAGGTCTAGCCACAGTAGAAGATGTAAACCAAGTAATGGGACAGCTCAAGAACATAGATGAAATACTAAGAAAATTTGCTAAACAGGATCAGGAAGCAGCTAGTCTCATTGAAAAGATCACAGACAGACAAGATAAGTTTGTTAAAGCATACATCCAAGATAAGAAGGTACTAGACAGCACAATCAACACCATAGGTGACACCGTCAACCTGTGGGCCTCTAACATGTCCAGGTCACTTGACTCATATTCAAGGCACGAGAAAACTCAAAGGGAGAAAATGCAAGTATTAAATGATGCATTAATTATCATAGCAGCAAGAATGAATACAGTTCAATCACTGCAAAGGACAAATGCAGCCCTGAGGATGCTATCATCAGGGATCCTAACCCCTGATATAGTACCACCCTCAGACCTTGCTAGATACTTAATTGACATTAATAACAAACTTAGGATTGCACACCCTGGAGCACAAGTCGCAATTAATGACTTAGATTTCTATTATTCACAGAAGCTGACCTCATACACTTACTCAGCTCACCATATATATATTCATCTGGACATTATAATACAATCTACCACCTCAACCTTCAAACTGTACCAAATGATTACATCACCAATGCCTATAGACACACAGGAGACCCCCACCAGAGGAGTCACCAAGTTGCAAACCACAACTGAGTTTCTAGCAGTATCTTACGACGAATCATTATTCATCGAATTGGACTCAGCAGATATGCAGGCATGTGAAGGTACTACAGTAAAGGTATGCAGAGATGTAAATGGTAGAATCTATAAACACAGGCCTACATGCCCTGTAGCCATTTTTACTAACCAGGCTCAACAGATTAAGGAACATTGCAAGTTTACAGTTTCACCACTGCAAGCACCTACCACCCATGCTATTTCCATTTCTGAAGATGAGTATCTGGTCACTACTAATGAACCCCACTACTTTATCAACTGCCATGGTAAAACGTCTGAGACTCGAAAAGCACAGTCCTACTCAATCATAGGTGTACCCTGTGGGTGCACAATCAGTGTAGGAGAATTTTCCCTTCCAAACACAAGGTTGCCCTGTAACTCAACCTTATCATTTCATTACATTCTCAAGACAATCAATTTACCATTCATGGCAGCACTTAACCAAATTTCCGAAACCAAACCAGATGAAAGAGAGAATCTTCCAAATTTCCCAGTAGTAAACCTTTCTAGAACCTTAGAAAAACTACAGGAAAATCCAATCATGGATGATATTACTCAACTAAATCTAGAGCCCTTTGCCAAAACATTATTAAAAGATGCCTCCAACCTTGATAGGGCAATGGAAACACGCTACGTAGAGTCACACCTACGTCGAGTTACAGAGCATCCAATCTTCCAAAGCTTAGGACTCATCCTAGGGATATCAGCTCACATTTTTATAGGATACATACTACTCAAGCTGTACAGACTAGGAGGGACTGTAGCCTACCTGCCTACAGCCAAAGCATTTAGACTAGTCACCGAGCTGCCCCTACACAAATTGCTCCCAGATAAGAATCCTACCAAATTAACCCCTACAGAGGAAACCCACACCCCTTTCCTCACAATTCAGGAAACCCACACCCTGATAATTGCTATATTATTCACCCTGACCATCTACTCAGCCTACAGAATAATGAAGTACCTTAAGAAATTTGCACAGACACACTGTGGCAAGAAAAATGTGGCCAAGCGCACAAATCCCACAATATATTTTAAAATATATTGTGGAGACTAAAACTTCGCGCTACCCTTGAGGCCAATACCACATGAATTTGATGAGATTAAATCAGCAGCTGCCCCTACCTATAAGGATATAGTGGTTAAAACCTTCCCACTACCTAAGGCTATATTTACCTGGAATGGACCAGCAGTTATAACAACACAGAGAGGAGAATTTGCTTATCACCTCCCTCAGGTGATACACCTACCTTGGCGCACTAGGTTCAGTACTATACCAGCCCTTAAAAACAAAGGACTGTACTACTCCATGCTTCTCCAGAATGATTGTGGCACCAGCCCGGTGACCATGACAGCACTGGAAAATACAACAGATATAATTATTGACGAACAACAGGAGGAGACCGCAAGGTCAAACATGCAGACTATTGCTAATTTTCTAAAACACCAGCCCTCCCCGGTGACTGTGGAAACAGCCTAGACTGCCCACAGCCTAGACTGCCCCCAGTCCACCACCAGGAGACAACATATCAGAGACAGTATTCAAAACTTTTCGGACAATTTGCCGGCCCTGAAAAGGGCCTTTGGGATGGCGGGTTTTTACACCCTAGGTTTCAGTCAGTCGGGATCCTACCACAGATCCTCGGGTTCAACATCGATGGGAGAGTGGGAGTCCGAGTCCGATCCAATCATGTGGCCGTGGTCATGTTCCCACTCAACAAGCCGGGCCTCCATCAACCCCAGTCCATACTCGGCGGCCATGAATGGATCCCCGGATGCCGCAAGGTCGATGAGGGATGCTGCCAACAGATAATCCCATAGCACTCGCTCCCGCGGCCCGAAGTTATAGTCCATGGGCCAGAACCCCATATTACCCAAGGCCCTAGCCAGAAGGGCCACAGTGGCCCCCCGACGCAAGGCTGAGCCTAAGAAATAGTGGCAGGAGGAATTGCAGACCAACACATCACCATGCTCAATGATCTCCTTGAAATTCCTCACTATGTAACCATAGTTTATGGTCTGGTTGGCCTCCACCAGGGCCCTAGCCGGACTCCCCACCTCCATCACCTGGGAGACAGGCAAAGCAAAGAGAGCTTGAAGATGGGCCATGGTGCTACAACAGAGGTTTCCAGAGAGGAACTGATACTCCAATACCAGCCACACACTCCTTAAATGGACACACACACACACCCCCCCTCCCCCACCCTGAACTGTCCACTGACACCAAGCTAGGCACTGACACAGACACATGCCAAAATCTGGCACCTAACACCTCAAGTGCCACCACTGCATGAGCACATCAGGGAGGAGACTCACATCTCACTCCTGACACACCTCCACTGTCAATGAAATTATCAAAGTATTAGAAAGAAAAAAATATATACACAGCCACTTGTTGATGTATAATATGAAAATCTATGGTATTCTCACAAAATCGATGATTAATGCGCGCATATACGCGCAAAATTGCGAAATTGCAAATTACAAATTGTAAATTGTACAAATCTAACATTAATATACATGAATGCAGGTAGATAACTAAGACAGTTTTGTACCCACTAGCACTTGTATACTATACCAAGGTTTACTTAAAGTAACACACTTTAGGTGGGACACAGCGGCGTCCATGGGGGTCCTTTGTCACCCAGTGACACATGAAAGACTCCCCTCAAACAATTGCAGAGTTAGGCAAATGCTACTGGCTCCAGTCAGTCTGGAGGTGCTTTTCCAGGATTTGCTTCAAATAGCCTGGCTGCACCTCCTAGACAGGCAGAACACCAAGAACCGCTCTAGAGGTAACATCTCCAGTCATCTCCTGCTACCTGCTATACCACTGCACTATGGTGAAACTATGCTAGACAGGCATTGGTTTCTTTCATTAGTGGCCAGGGGGTATCTTCCTCAAGACATCCACCAGAGGGTAAAGTTATTCATTATTACATTATTCCTCTAAGCAGCAGGTCAGGAGCTAGGTGTGGGAACCCACCTAGAACTATGCTGGACATTGTATTATTAATACCTCACAGGTGGAGTGGAACTGAAGGCCCCCAACCTAATCAGACAGCTGAGAAGATAAGGGCCTATGAGAAGGCCATCCAAGATGCAGTTACTGCCCTAGAGACCAACAAGTCCCAGCAGGAGGAAAGGGAGAGGATCCTCAACCAACAACTGGCAGAGAGGAATGCAGCAATAGATGCCCAACAGAAGGCCATGGAAGACCAGCGGAAGTCCCTAGAGAGACAACAACAACAGATAGCAGATCTCATGAAGATGGTATCATCCCAGACCCCACAGCCTCCCACACCAGCCATCACACCTGTTGTCACACCATCTGCCTCTGGATCCAAGGATGACATCATAATCTCCATGGTATCCAACATGACCAAACTCATAGACAGAAAACAACAGGACGACAGAAAGATCAGGCTACATGAGGTAACAAAACCCAAAACCTTTTCACACCCATCACCACTCATGTCAACAGCATTATTTATTGATCACAAATTCCCAGAATATCTGAAGGATAAGTACAAAGTAACAGACAGTGACACCATGGTGACATATTTACCCAAGTACCTTGAGGGACAATCACTAGCTTGGTTTGAATCCTTCAGGGAGAGTGCCACACCTGATATGTTGACATGGACCAATGTAGTGAATAAATTAAAAGAGTATTTTGCTACTCGAGACAATATCATCTCAAGGACAGCACTCCGTGCACAAAAGGTAGATGAACCTGTCCTAGACTATGCATGCCACCTCAGGAAAGTGTGTAATGCCCAACGCCAAAGCGATGAAATCCTAAGCAAGGCATTTACCCAAGGCATGAGGCCCTGGATCTCTGTAGCTCTTGAGAACAAGAAAATAGACTCTTTTGACCAAGCCCTAGACCTAGCCTTAGAGGTTGAGACCCAAGAAAGATCTAGGACGGTAAGGGAGGCAGAGTCAAACCCACAGCCTACTAAGAAAAAGGTCCAGGAAATCAGCACTAGTGCAGATGAAGATGTTAACCTAATGTCTAGTGCCCATGTAAGGCAACAGGAGGCTAAGGTTGCATCAAGAGACCCTACCGGTAGATATAGAGGAAATAACTATGACCCCAACTACCAATCCAATAGAGGTAGAGGTAGAGGGGGCAACAACAACAACCGGGGGGGTCACAACAGTAGGAAAGACAACAGCTCTTCCAACTCCAACAATGGTGACTCTTCATACAGTGATAGGAGAGACAGAACCCCAAGTAATGGCAGATCCTATAATAATCAGGGATCCAACAGTAGGAGCCATAGTCCACATAGGAACTACAACTCTGGATCCTACAACAACAATGGTTCCTACAACAACAGCCAGGGTTCAAACAACTCTGGATCCTATAATCAAGGATCCAACAGTAGAAGCCACAGTCCACATAGGAGCTACAACTCTGGATCCTATAATCAAGGATCCAACAGTAGAAGCCATAGTCCACAAAGGAACTACAACAGTGGATCCTACAACAACAATGGTGCCTACAACAACCAGAGATCCAACAAATCCGGTCAATACAGCAACTCTGGTCAATATAACCAGGGTTCCAACTCATGCCAGGAGGATTACAAACCTGACACAAGAGGTTACCAGGGGAACCAAAACAGTAACCCCCAAATACCACCTCATGTGATGGATCAAATCTCCAAGCTCCTGGTGGCAACCATCTCAACCACCCCACAGAACCAGGAAAACTAGGATGTCACAGTGCCGATGGGCCAGTGCACTGTGACACCCCAAAAACAAACAATCAATCAGGATTAACAAAGATTCAACCAGAGACAATTGCTAGTGCCAATTTACCATCTAACAGACAGAGACGTCCATCAGTGATACACATCACCCCACCAGATTCATCATCAAAGGATACAGGTGAGAGTACCAAGCTTTCTATTGTACTTCTTCAAAATGGCTGTATCAATGCAAATCTATATGATGTTTCAGATGTACAATGTTTGGTTGATACAGGTGCTACTATCACCTGTGTCAGACAATCATTCCTCATGGATCTCCAAAAGAGATTCCATATCCAACTGAGGAAATCTAAAATCAACATCCATTTGGCAGATGGATCGGTGTGTCATGTTAGACATTCAGCTATGCTGAACTTTAGAATCCAAGGTGTCAGATTCCAATACCAATTTGCTGTAATTCCCAACCTCACACAGCCCGTTGTTCTCGGCACAGATTTCTTAAGCACTAAAAAATCTCAAATTGAATTTAATGTTGATCCTGAACAAATTCTCAAACCCATTAGGGCAGTGAGGGATTTTACCATCCCTCCATTCTCTGAACTTGCAGTATTGGGTAAGGTCACATCTACTCAATCACTGCAAGGGAAAACTGGAGTAGTAGATAACCTCCAAAGAAATAACAATGCCCCATATCTAGTTCAAAGGGCAGCAGTAACCCCCAGGGAAAATAACAAACATCCCCTAGTGCTACTCAACACCAGCAGGCGCCCACATAAAATCAAAAAGGGTGCCATCATAGCGCTATTTCAGGAAGTCAAGGAATCTGATTTAGAAAAACCTCAACAGGTGTCAGACACTACCCCACACACTGATCAATCCATCTCAGCCATACGGCCTGAGGATGTAACTCAATTCAGTGACACAGACTCAGACTGTGAGTCCACATACGCTGACCCTGAACCCAACTCAATCAGACTCTCTGAAATAGCTGCTATACATAGTGAGGCACATGACCTCGAGCCAGAATTGGAGGAGAATGTTCCACCAAAATCTGTGCTCACATCCAAAGATCAGCATGATAGATTAGGATCACTGCTGACCAAGTATGATGATATATTTGTAGGAAAAGATGGAGACATTGGTGCTACACACCTGTATACCCACTCAATACATGTAAAACCTGAAGCAGTACCATGTCATTTCCTACCATATAGACAAACACCTGAAAAACAGGCCGCAATAGGGGAAGAGTGTGAAAGGCTAGTACAACAGGGCATTCTGAGAGAATGTGCTGAGGGCCCCTGGGCTTCCAGATCCTTTTTAGTACAAAAATCATCGGGAGGCCATAGGCTCGTCACAGATTTTCGTTATTTGAACCAGAACACGATAAATCAAGCCTTATCTACACCCCGAGCTGATGACACTCTAGACATGATAGGGTCACTCAGACCAAGAGTATTCAGTAAGCTAGATGCCCAACAGGGATTTTTTCAAATTCCTATAAGACAGGAGGACCAGCATAAAACCGCATTCATAGCAAATGACAAAAAATATGTCTATGAAAGGATGCCGATGGGTTTAGCGACGGCACCGGCGGGATTCTGCCATCTAGTCACATTAATTCTGAACAAACTCAAGTACAAATGTGCCCTACCATACCTAGATGACATATTGGTATTATCACCATCAATCGAACAACACTTCCATGACCTGGAAGATGTGTTCAACAGCCTAAGAGTTGGTAAACTCAAACTGAAGAAATCAAAATGTGAATACTTCATAGACAGAATAGACTTCTTGGGAATGAGAGTCACACCCATGGGACTGCAACCACCTCCCACAAAGGTGGAATCAATCAAAACCTTCCCAACACCAAAATCAGTCAAAAATGTCAGATCCTTCACAGGCCTATGCCAATACTTCAAAAAGTTTATCAAAGGTTATGCCCAAATTGCTAGACCATTGTATGATCTACAGACACATCTCAAAGCATTTGTCTGGACAGAGGATGCAGATAATGCTTTCAAAACATTAAAGCATGCCCTCTGTACCAATGCTCTTCTCAGATATCCAAACTACGAGAAAGAGTTCAGTTTGGCAACTGATGCTTCCAATGTGAGTTTAGGAGCTGTACTCTCACAGAGAGATAATGAAGGAGTGCTCAGACCAGTAGCCTTTGCAGGTAGAACCCTCTCCAAACATGAGAGAAACTACAATACCACAGAGAGAGAACTACTGGGAGTAGTGTATGGAGTATTACACTTCAGACACTATCTAGAAACTAGGCACTTCCAATTATACACAGACCATGCAGCCCTAATCCCACTACTAACCAATACAGGACTCACACATAGATGGGCCAGATGGGCTCTAGACATACAACAATTTTCATTCACCATCCAACACGTGAAAGGTGATGATAACACACCACCAGATGTTATGTCTAGAAGAGAATACCCAGACTCTGGACCCATGACTAACCCTCCACCCCCACCAAGGAGAGTTAGAGCAGCCAGTAGAACCAAATTTGCAAAAGTAACAAAGAAAGTACCATTCAAAAGGGATGATCCACCCAACACCATTGAAAGGCCAGAGACACCCGGTAAGGGTATCTTGAAGCAATCTACACACTATGTGTTTTGCCACTGTGAGAGAGAATTCTCACAACTCTTTCCAGATAATGACTTCGAGCCTATCGAATTCTCATCACTCAATCAGATGCTGAAGGCAACTCCTAAGGAGCCACCCTTCACCCCACCTGACTCAGATGATGAGGATTCAGAAGACACAATATATGCTATTACTCAAGCAACTTCCAAATCAGTCAGATTCTTTGAACCAATGCAGGGAGAGGGAACATCAAACCATTTGTGTCCTATGACCACACGCTGAAAGACTAGAGAAATGATTCAGGAGGGCACACCAAAACCCCCCACACAATCACAAACTATTCTAAATGAGAAAAAGGTCACAGGAAACAAACCTACCAAAACCCCACCTGCCAGGAAAAATGTCACAAAAGACACTGCATCTACTAAGTCAAAGAACTCTGAGACAAAGAAGAATGACAAAAAGCAAATTGTGCCTTTAAAGAAAAAGGTTGCCACTCCCATCAAGGCGAGAATAGGCCCTCCAAAGGAGCCTACACACCAAAACAAGAGTGACACACCCCAACAAAAGGCACAAGATAGGCCAATAGTCGATGAAAAAGAAAAAGAAAGAGACAGAATAAAACAACATGTGCTAGATATAAACCAACTACTGGATCAGATTCCCGACACATCCATCTCAGGTACAAACCTTGGCTTGGAACAAAGGAAAGACAAGGACCTATTGCCCCTCATACAATATCTTGAGGATGGGACCTTGCCTGCACCAAAAGCACAAGGAAATAGAATCATCAACCAAGGCCAGACATACACCTTGGTAAATGGTACATTAGTCCATATATGCCCCATAAATTGGAGAAAAACCAATACTGTACCACTTCAAATTGTTATACCACAGCAATGGGTAACAAGTACACTACAGTATTTCCATGACTCACCTACTGGCGGCCATCTTGGTTCAAGTAGGATGCTGTCAGCACTCCGACCTAGGGTATATTGGAAGTCTATGCTAGCAGACACAACAAAATATGTTTCCACCTGCCACACATGCCTCACAGCAAAAAGGCAAGTACACTCACACAAAACACCAATGACAGTGAGAGAGTACATGGCTTCACTAATGAAGTTCCTAAACCTAGACGCGGTGGGACCACTTCCCACAACTGCCAGGGGAAACAAACATATACAAGTCTGCATAGATTATGCTACCAGATATGCAACAGCTTGGGCTACTACTGACTTAAAAGCTGAAACAACAGCAGCAGAGTTCTACAAGAATATAATTTGTCATCATGGAACACCAGCCACTCTTCAAACAGACAATGGAACATGTTATACAGGTGCAAAGTTCACAAAGTTAACTAAACACCTCAAGATCAAACATAAATTCTCCTCACCATACAGGCCACAATCAAATGGGCTTGTAGAGAGATTCAATGCTAGCATCGGCACAGCGCTCAGAGCATTCTGCTCAAAGCACCAAAACAATTGGGATTCATTTATTGAACCCATAACCTTTGCATTAAATAACACAGAATCCCAAACCACAGGATTCACCCCTTTCTTCCTACTCCATGGGAGAAACCCAGCCACCCCAATGGACTTAGGGCTGGGAATACAGGAAGACATATCCACCGTAGCAGACCATGTAGCTAACATGATAACAAATCAGGATACCTCTAGGAGGAAAGCTATAGAAAGGGTCGCCAAGCTACAAAAGGAAAGGAAGGATAGATATGATAAGAAACTTACACCACAGGAAATCAAGGTCACCGACATGGTGTACCTAAACATACCAAGAATCCTGACCAACACAGAGTGTAAGAAACTTCAACCCCTTTTAATGGGACCATATGTTGTAGTAGACAGACCTAGTTTGACAAGTGCCAAACTCAAAAACTTGGACACCAATCTATTGGTGGCCAGACCAGTGCACATAGACAGACTGAAAAAGGTTGTGGCTGTCAGAAACAATGAATTTGCACACAGGCTTATTCCACATGAAGCCAAATACTACAACAAAATTGTAAGGAACAAAAATGATATCACCCTTACAAGAGAAACCACAGGCATAGGCCCTATCAAGCCTAGGCCTGCACACCACATACTAAGAAAGACATCTAGGTGTGGTGCAGTTTCAAGAAATTAGAAACAAGATTGAGATACCAAAAGAACATAAGATTTTCAAAATGTATTACAAATTCTCTTCATCCACACATAAGACATGTGTGACTGATAATGAATTACTTATATGTATATAAAGCCAATCAAATTTGTAAATATATCAGTAGGTTATTGCCTCTGAAAGGGTCAAAGACTGGGACCCTCCAAGTAAAGCAGACATGAAGTCTAAGAAGAGTAAGGGTAACACAATGGAGTGTCTAAAGCCTAATCCCCACATGAAAGAGCGCGCTATGCCAACACAGCAGTCTATAGAGATCAATTGACCTTACAAGCTACACTCAGACAACTGTCTAGACGGTCATGAATGGCTGTCCTGGATGACAGGAGGAGCTAATTACCAGTACACAGATCACACAATAGAACCCCACAGTTGCAGACACTGGAGATTAGGTACATGACTCCAGAGAAACAATACCAGGCCCACAATGGATGTGGGTAGGGTAGGCTACATAAGAAGCACTGTGGACCATAGCCCACCATCAGTCTTCATCTAGGATAAAGAACACACCTACTTCACCTTCAACCTGACCTTACCATTCACTGGTCAATCTCTATAGACTCACCGGACATATTGCCAAGACAGCTCAATCTTGCAAAGGTACAGTTTGAACCACTTCATTTAAAGTGTTACACCATACACTTAGACTTTACCAGCACCAAATCACTACAAATTTGACAAGACTTTAAACAGCAAACTTGCTTTACATAAGCACCATGGGGAGACTGAGAGTTTCACCCATACTGCTAACTATGCTGTTATTATATACTATAGAACCACTTACTGCAGGTTATACACCTGTGGTGAGACAAAACATAGGAGTAGTATTCAAACCTAGCCCTCAACCATTGGTCAATGGACATACAACCACAACACTGTTGTTAGCTATCCCCTACAAGATACCTCGGGCACCCGTTACCCAAGGATCCATAAGGGATAGAATACTCCAGTTGACCACTCCTACTCTACAAGATCATACCTCTGGCCAAATTATCCAACAAGCTAAGGAGCTAGACACCTTGCTGGAAATTGCAGACAAGGAGATAAATGAAACATTAGCCTCCATCAAATTGTTCTTATCCAACCCCATAAACACATTGGACAAGGCCAAAAGAGAGGCTATACTGGGTTTTCTAGCACCCCTGTTTCGCAGTGTGCTAGGTCTAGCCACAGTAGAAGATGTAAACCAAGTAATGGGACAGCTCAAGAACATAGATGAAATACTAAGAAAATTTGCTAAACAGGATCAGGAAGCAGCTAGTCTCATTGAAAAGATCACAGACAGACAAGATAAGTTTGTTAAAGCATACATCCAAGATAAGAAGGTACTAGACAGCACAATCAACACCATAGGTGACACCGTCAACCTGTGGGCCTCTAACATGTCCAGGTCACTTGACTCATATTCAAGGCACGAGAAAACTCAAAGGGAGAAAATGCAAGTATTAAATGATGCATTAATTATCATAGCAGCAAGAATGAATACAGTTCAATCACTGCAAAGGACAAATGCAGCCCTGAGGATGCTATCATCAGGGATCCTAACCCCTGATATAGTACCACCCTCAGACCTTGCTAGATACTTAATTGACATTAATAACAAACTTAGGATTGCACACCCTGGAGCACAAGTCGCAATTAATGACTTAGATTTCTATTATTCACAGAAGCTGACCTCATACACTTACTCAGCTCACCATATATATATTCATCTGGACATTATAATACAATCTACCACCTCAACCTTCAAACTGTACCAAATGATTACATCACCAATGCCTATAGACACACAGGAGACCCCCACCAGAGGAGTCACCAAGTTGCAAACCACAACTGAGTTTCTAGCAGTATCTTACGACGAATCATTATTCATCGAATTGGACTCAGCAGATATGCAGGCATGTGAAGGTACTACAGTAAAGGTATGCAGAGATGTAAATGGTAGAATCTATAAACACAGGCCTACATGCCCTGTAGCCATTTTTACTAACCAGGCTCAACAGATTAAGGAACATTGCAAGTTTACAGTTTCACCACTGCAAGCACCTACCACCCATGCTATTTCCATTTCTGAAGATGAGTATCTGGTCACTACTAATGAACCCCACTACTTTATCAACTGCCATGGTAAAACGTCTGAGACTCGAAAAGCACAGTCCTACTCAATCATAGGTGTACCCTGTGGGTGCACAATCAGTGTAGGAGAATTTTCCCTTCCAAACACAAGGTTGCCCTGTAACTCAACCTTATCATTTCATTACATTCTCAAGACAATCAATTTACCATTCATGGCAGCACTTAACCAAATTTCCGAAACCAAACCAGATGAAAGAGAGAATCTTCCAAATTTCCCAGTAGTAAACCTTTCTAGAACCTTAGAAAAACTACAGGAAAATCCAATCATGGATGATATTACTCAACTAAATCTAGAGCCCTTTGCCAAAACATTATTAAAAGATGCCTCCAACCTTGATAGGGCAATGGAAACACGCTACGTAGAGTCACACCTACGTCGAGTTACAGAGCATCCAATCTTCCAAAGCTTAGGACTCATCCTAGGGATATCAGCTCACATTTTTATAGGATACATACTACTCAAGCTGTACAGACTAGGAGGGACTGTAGCCTACCTGCCTACAGCCAAAGCATTTAGACTAGTCACCGAGCTGCCCCTACACAAATTGCTCCCAGATAAGAATCCTACCAAATTAACCCCTACAGAGGAAACCCACACCCCTTTCCTCACAATTCAGGAAACCCACACCCTGATAATTGCTATATTATTCACCCTGACCATCTACTCAGCCTACAGAATAATGAAGTACCTTAAGAAATTTGCACAGACACACTGTGGCAAGAAAAATGTGGCCAAGCGCACAAATCCCACAATATATTTTAAAATATATTGTGGAGACTAAAACTTCGCGCTACCCTTGAGGCCAATACCACATGAATTTGATGAGATTAAATCAGCAGCTGCCCCTACCTATAAGGATATAGTGGTTAAAACCTTCCCACTACCTAAGGCTATATTTACCTGGAATGGACCAGCAGTTATAACAACACAGAGAGGAGAATTTGCTTATCACCTCCCTCAGGTGATACACCTACCTTGGCGCACTAGGTTCAGTACTATACCAGCCCTTAAAAACAAAGGACTGTACTACTCCATGCTTCTCCAGAATGATTGTGGCACCAGCCCGGTGACCATGACAGCACTGGAAAATACAACAGATATAATTATTGACGAACAACAGGAGGAGACCGCAAGGTCAAACATGCAGACTATTGCTAATTTTCTAAAACACCAGCCCTCCCCGGTGACTGTGGAAACAGCCTAGACTGCCCACAGCCTAGACTGCCCCCAGTCTACCACCAGGAGACAACATATCAGAGACAGTATTCAAAACTTTTCGGACAATTTGCCGGCCCTGAAAAGGGCCTTTGGGATGGCGGGTTTTTACACCCTAGGTTTCAGTCAGTCGGGATCCTACCACAGATCCTCGGGTTCAACATCGATGGGAGAGTGGGAGTCCGAGTCCGATCCAATCATGTGGCCGTGGTCATGTTCCCACTCAACAAGCCGGGCCTCCATCAACCCCAGTCCATACTCGGCGGCCATGAATGGATCCCCGGATGCCGCAAGGTCGATGAGGGATGCTGCCAACAGATAATCCCATAGCACTCGCTCCCGCGGCCCGAAGTTATAGTCCATGGGCCAGAACCCCATATTACCCAAGGCCCTAGCCAGAAGGGCCACAGTGGCCCCCCGACGCAAGGCTGAGCCTAAGAAATAGTGGCAGGAGGAATTGCAGACCAACACATCACCATGCTCAATGATCTCCTTGAAATTCCTCACTATGTAACCATAGTTTATGGTCTGGTTGGCCTCCACCAGGGCCCTAGCTGGACTCCCCACCTCCATCACCTGGGAGACAGGCAAAGCAAAGAGAGCTTGAAGATGGGCCATGGTGCTACAACAGAGGTTTCCAGAGAGGAACTGATACTCCAATACCAGCCACACACTCCTTAAATGGACACACACACACACCCCCCCTCCCCCACCCTGAACTGTCCACTGACACCAAGCTAGGCACTGACACAGACACATGCCAAAATCTGGCACCTAACACCTCAAGTGCCACCACTGCATGAGCACATCAGGGAGGAGACTCACATCTCACTCCTGACACACCTCCACTGTCAATGAAATTATCAAAGTATTAGAAAGAAAAAAATATATACACAGCCACTTGTTGATGTATAATATGAAAATCTATGGTATTCTCACAAAATCGATGATTAATGCGCGCATATACGCGCAAAATTGCGAAATTGCAAATTACAAATTGTAAATTGTACAAATCTAACATTAATATACATGAATGCAGGTAGATAACTAAGACAGTTTTGTACCCACTAGCACTTGTATACTATACCAAGGTTTACTTAAAGTAACACACTTTAGGTATCCAAGAAAATTGTTGGAAAAATGAATGAAAAAAAAATTGTTGAGAAAAATTGTTGACATGAAAAATGTTTACTTAAGATACTCACCAAATAATCTCTTCCAGGGACACATACTCAAAGAGGCTAGGGAAAAGTCAATTAAGCAGCGGCCCACTGCCGAAATTGCCAATTAATACACCCATATAGCAAAATCAAAGAGTAACTCAGAGACAAACAAGCCTATTGTACATGAAGTACTTTGTTTTTCCGGTCCTCGGAAAAATTTGTCTCAAATCCCAAAAATTGTATAGTGTAAACTAGATTGTACGATTGTACCCAATTTGCACACTAAAATTGTATGTTGCACACCAGATTGTATGTTTGTACCCAATTTGCACACTAAAATTGTATGTTGCACACCAGATTGTACGCTTGTACCCAATTTGCACACTAAAATTGTATGTTGCACACCAGATTGTACGCTTGTACCCAATTTGCACACTAAAATTGTATGTTGCACACTAGATTGTAAGTTTGTACCCAATTTGCACACTTAAAATTGTATGTTTGCACATTTGCTGTATGTCTGTACCCAATCCATACACTAAAATCAGGTTTTTTTACAAAAAATCAACATTTTTATGTGTAACCAAGCTGTACACAAAATTATACATGTCCATACAGAAATTATCAATTGAACGCAAAATTATAGGTTGGCATACTAAAATTGTGAATTGAACGCGAAATTGTATATTTGCATACTAAAAATGCCAAATGTACGCGAAAATTATATATTTGCATACTAAAATTGCCAAATGTACGCGAAAATTATATATTTGCATACTAAAATTGCCAAATGTACGCGAAATTATATATTTGCACACTAAAATTGCCAAATATACGCGAAAATTATATATTTGCATACTAAAATTTCCAAATATACGCGAAAAATTATATATTTGCATACTAAAATTGCCAAATGTACGCGAAATTATATATTTGCATACTAAAATTGTCAATTGAACGCAATTACACGCGAAATTGTAAATTTGCACACTAAAATTGTCATTTATGTTCAATTTGCACGCTAAATTGAACATTGAATGCCAAAATTGCACACTATTTGCCAAATTGTATGTTGTACATAAAAATGGAAAATTGTACCCAAAATTGATGTTACATAAGCAAATACACTCAGGTATGGTAAGATATAGAAACTCGGAAATGTACTTATACCCAGGAGAAAATTGTTTATACTGACAAAGCTCTACCACAAAAATTGCATTTGAAGCACTCCCCATCACTTCAAATCCTCTTACAAACAGTATACAACTCCAAATAAGGTAAAAATATGTAGATTGTACATTCCCTCGGCGAAATGACGGAGTTTCGCATTTTCTCGGGGGAGAGGGAGTATTTTTTTTTTTTTGTTTGAATTTACTTTATTTGCCTCTTTGTAATTTTCGATGAAGTCTTACATGATGTTCAATTGTAACATTAGTCCGTTGTTCTCAATTTTCCTTAACAAAGTTAATTCCAAATTATCGATGGAGTCTTACATAATGTTCAATTGTAACATTAGATCGTTGTTCTCAATTTTCCTTAACAAATTATTTCCAATTTACATTGATATAATAATAATCATAAGTGTCCGACAAAACACTGAACCCTCACAGGTGTTCAGGCTTGGTTGGGCACTCTTGATATAGCTTGAGATACATATAGGCAAATAAGAAGGTATGGACCTCATCCCCACTTAGTTAGTGTTTGGGTTGATCCTTCTGGTCCTACCTAGGTATAAATATACATATATATATGCATAGTAACATGACACAATAAGATATAGTGTGAGGGTTAACATATGGGGGGAAACAGTTCGTCCCATCTTATTCAGCAAGGAGATTAACTAGATGGTAACCTTTATCCATAGGGCAGAAGTGATTTAAGAAGTTGTAAACTATCTTTTTTAAATTTCCCTTTAGTTTCAACATTTCTTCTGTCCACTGGGAGCAGGTTCCATTGTTGGGCACCATAGAACTCTACGCTTTTAGCATATGAAGCACAATTTGGGGTAATAATCTTACATGTCGGAGCATCATGTAGGCGAGTAGGTAATATGTTAATAGTCTTATACACATTGGACCTAGATCTATCATACATGTAGTTCAATAGGTGGATAAACCTTCTATCTTTCAATTTATTACAATTTGTTTCATTATGGATGAGATTTGTATTGGTGATATGAGGAACCTTTAAGCAGATCTTTAAACATCTATTCTGGGCAAATTGGAGAGGCTCCAGGTATTTGTCATAAGTGGTTGTGAAGCATACATCAGCATAGTCCATATAAGGTAGTATGGTCGTTTTATATATGTTAATAGCTGTTTTCACATCTACATATCGTCTAAGTAAACACAGTTTATATGTCTTATAAGCTATGGTTTTAACCTGATTTTTTAGGTGAAGCCCATATGAAAGTAAAGGGTCTAATATCACACCTAGGTATTTATAGCTCGGTACCACCTGTAATAAGTGGTTATCTAATAAGATATTAGCTTGAAGTGTCTTTAATTTTGTGGTTGAACTTGAGAAAATCATGACCTTTGTTTTAGCCACATTGATAGACAATTTGTTTTGAATACACCATGTTGAATAATTTTCCAAATCTTCCTGTAACAATCTTTTGGATAAGTCGAAGTCGTGATTAGATTTGTAAATTACAGTATCATCTGCATAAAGCTTAACTTTACATGATTTAATACAATTTGTTACATCATTAACATATAGTAGAAACAATAAAGGACCCAATATTGAGCCCTGCGGAACTCCACAGACAACCTCCTCTTTGTCAGAAATTAATCCGTTTGCAAGTACCATTTGTTTTCTATTACTTAAATAATCTTTGAACCAGTGGTAGTTATCTGATCTTATTCCATAGTGGTGTATTTTTATTAGTAAGACAGAATGGTCTGCCGTATCAAAAGCCTTTCTAAGGTCTATAAAGGCTGCCACTGTAGAATTTGCTATATTTAGCTCCCTTTTAATATCATCCGTGAATTTGGCTAGGGTATCAATTGTGCTAAAGCCAGAGCGGAAACCACCTTGGTTGTGAGTCAATATATTTTCTTTCATTAAGAAACCATAAACTCTATTATGTACAATTTTCTCAAGGAGTTTACAAGGTAGAGGTAGAATCGATATAGGTCTATAGTTATTTACATATAAAGAATTACCAGCTTTGGGTATTGGGGTTATTTTTGAAATCTTCCATGAATTTGGTACACTATTTGAGGTAAAAGATAGATTGTATAATTTGACCAGTTTTTCAGGAATATGTTTAAAGACGATTTTAAGTATTGATGAGGAGATGTTATGAATAGCAGATGATTTAATAATGTTAATATCGTTCACTAGCTTTAGTACTTCTTGTACATTGGTTTCCATGGGGTCCATTTGTGCTGCAACTTTTTTATCATAAGGTTGCCATGGTATGTTAAGATCTTGGGCTAGGGTTGGACCAATATTTGCAAAATAATTGTTTATGAATTTAGGGATATCTTCTTTATGGACAGGTATGTCATTATTTTTATGGTCTACTAAACGTATGTCTTTTTTTGAGTTTGGGTGGCCCGGTATAAGATTGTTTATAACACGCCAGAATTTTCTGTGGTCATTTTTATGTTCCACAAGTTGGTCTTTAAAGAAATTTTTCCTGGCTTTGTTAATAATTTTATTGGCTGTGTTTCTAGCCTCGGTTGCCTGTTTCCATTTTAAATCTGTTTTTTCTTGTCTGGCTTTCCAAAGTAATTTGTTTTTGTCTCTTATAACTTCATAAATATTTTGAGTCATCCAAGGATCTCGGTATTTTTTAACTAGGAATTTGTGTAGGGGGGCATACTTATCTAATATTTTTCTAATGATTTCTTCTATGCAGTTCCATGCAGTATCAACCGATTGAGTGGTATTGAAGGTGGACCAGTCAGCATTGTCTATTTCTCTGAGAAGTAAATCGTTTGGAAGTTTGTTGTATGATCTTCCTTCAATAAAGACCTTTTCCTCTGTAATATTCCATTTTTTTCTAATAAGGAAAACAGGCAAATGGTCTGAAATTATGTTATTGGCAACACCAGTATTTATAAAGTTCCTTCTTAAATTTGTGAAAATAAGGTCTAATGTGGCATTTTTGCGCGTAGCCTCCGTTATTTCTTGGTTTAGTCCAAAACTCTTCATCTTGTTTAGTAGGTTATTAACAGCATCTGAATCTTCGATCACATTGAAATTGAAGTCACCCATAATTACAATTTCCATATTATCATAATTATCTATAGATTCCATTTGGGTTAATAATTCAACCATTATTTCAGTGAAGTTTAACTTTGAACCCTCAGGTGGTCTGTATAGGTTTACAAGTAGAAGTGGTTTCAAATTGGGCTTATTGATTAGAATGGTTTGTATTTCAATAAGTTCATTTGACATATTGAGATGTTCAAAAGCGTTATAACTGTGAGGAATAACGCTTTTGAACATCTCAATATGTCAAATGAACTTATTGAAATACTATGATATACCATTTTATTATCCCATAAATTGTAACATATTATTGTATTAATCAAAGAATATCTAAGAAATTAATATATTAGGTTGGTTCTAAGAGCTATAAGAGCGCTCAAACTTTGTATAAAAGCGTTCATGCCCCACTGCACACCAGCCAAGTCAGTTACACAGAGTTTGTGACATCAAAGGCTCCGACCTAATGGTTCAGTGCACAATATAATAAAAATGAGGGTCTCAGTGTGCGACCTCATGGTTCAGTGCACAAACTAATAACTTGTAAGTGAATGCAACCGGCCGTCACGGGTGCCTGAGCACCGCTGACGCCGTCATGAGTGTCTGAGCACTCTAATGACTGAACAATGGGTTACATAAGCACGACGCCATAACCTTCCGGTCGCTCTAGCGTCGCTCCTGAGCAACCTAGGTCAAATATCAAAGCATTTATGGAAAGCCCATAATTAGACGGTTAGAATGAGCCCAAGATCAAGGCGGAACTCCCATTATTAAGGAAGTTACGCCATGGAGACTGAATTGACCTCCGAATGCACTACAGACAAACCGGCGCGAGTTACGCGCCTATCCAGCGGGCATTATGAACTTGGCATATTCAACTCCGCGAATGCGCAAAATGGCGGTTATAGACGCATAAACGATTGAGATATGAGGGTCTGAAGATGCAGAACCGACCAAGACAAAGGGGGACACAGCGGCGTCCGTGGGGGTCCTTTGTCACCCAGTGACATATGAAAGACTCCCCTCAAACAATTGCAGAGTTAGGCAAATGCTACTGGCTCCAGTCAGTCTGGAGGTGCTTTTCCAGGATTTGCTTCAAATAGCCTGGCTGCACCTCCTAGACAGGCAGAACACCAAGAACCGCTCTAGAGGTAACATCTCCAGTCATCTCCTGCTACCTGCTATACCACTGCACTATGGTGAAACTATGCTAGACAGGCATTGGTTTCTATCATTAGTGGCCAGGGGGTATCCTCCTCAAGACATCCACCAGAGGGTAAAGTTATTCATTATTACATTATTCCTCTAAGCAGCAGGTCAGGAGCTAGGTGTGGGAACCCACCTAGATCTATGCTGGACATTGTATTATTAATACCTCACAGGTGGAGTGGAACTGAACATTGTACTTTATAAATTACTGTATGTTTACTGTATGTACAAATTACCTACATACTAACTACTGTATGATTGATATTTCTTACATGTTGCCTAAAGCTGAATAAACCAGTGACAACTGGAAATAACACTATTTATAAGAGCCTTGAGATAATTACACTATATACCACTAGTCTTATGATATTTCTCATATGACAACTTGATCATGCCAATTACTAGTATGACAATATCATATACATCGTTGGATTAGCAAAACTTGCCTGACCGATCGTTGTGGAACAGATGAAGGGGCCAGCACGATTTTTTGACAGGAGGGTGATTAATAAAAACTGATAAAAATAATCTTTCTTTGGCCATTCATGATAAAGAATCAGATAGATAATTATCCCCGGACCTTATAACGTTATATAAGGATACATTTTGGACTGATATATAATAATTCCCCTCATTTACTGCAGAATTCTTAGGGAGTGATCATTCTTTAACAACGGGGGGGGGGGGCTGGTGGGTTTGAGGGGTGGGTCAGAATTTTTTCAACCCTTCAACCCAGGGGGAGCAGAATTTTTTCAACTCCTCTGATGGGGGGGGGTCAAAATAATTTCATCTATTTTCAGTGGAAACCCAGCACATTACTATAGGTTAAAAGGGCACGTTTGCACAAGATTTTTGTCCCTTATAGGGGGTAAAAAAATTTACCCCCTACCGAGGGGGGGGGTCCAATTGTTTTTGCGCAATCAGGCACAAACCCACCAACCTCCCCCACTGTTGTTAGAAAATTATCACTCCCTTAGGAGTCAACTCCATCTTCTATGAAACCTCCCTCGTCTCAGACCTCCGTGCACTGGACTGGAGGCCACACCTGTCTGTTTGTCTGCTCTTTTCACTCACGTTTTATTCACCTCAAAGCCATTTGGAGGACTGTTTTTATCCAAAGAGGCTTACTCACACTCATTTCCTGGCTTATACCCCATATACTCTAAAACGTTCCTGTTTAGATTACGGTTTATATCTAAATCCAAAGTCGCAATCCATGCTCATTAAGGCAGTCCTACCATGCATCATTATCGGGAGTATGACGATACTGAGGGTTCAAACTAATCTGGCCCCAGCTCGACCACTAGCGTTAGTCATCTCTGGCGACCAGCATTTATGGGTAAAAGTAGTTCTGTCCTCTGGTTGCTGTAGTGGTTAAATTTAGGCAGGTACAATACGTTGTAATATTCCCCAGAATATGGGGACCCACAATCCCCAAACAGAGAAAGTGAGTTCCCTGAATCCCGACCGGATGAGACTGGGTTCAAACATTCCTGTGGAAGATGCTGCACTTTCCCGTGGCTATGAGTGGGGTGTCCCGTTAGCAAGCAGCGCATACATAGTAGTTCAAATGAATGTAACATTGTTTTTTTATGTTTTAAGGTTTTTGCCCATAATCGCTGCGATGAAGGCGCTGGTCAGTGCTTATCTCACCAGAACCAGCTTCAATAATGTCTACACCCACTGGGCAATATAGTTGACTTCTTTAAAGTACTTGTTTTCAACCATAACTTCGGTACAGAATTTTCGAATATCCTTTACCCCTTATCTCATCATCTATATAATTATAGAGCTGATATGCAGTTCTCAAGTCCTCACCATCTACCCAGGGATCATGTATGTAAGGGGGGATATGAGGTAGTAAATTATTGTTAACACATATTTAATCCCCCTTGACTCAGACAAGGGTACCATAGATAGAACTGTGCAACTGAAAATTATTTTCACTTAAAGTTGCTTAAATCTGAAGGTTCGTGCAGAATTGGTTAGATAACTGTCTGCCATTGTGTTAATACTTAGGTAGATCCTATTGTCTGGGACTGTATGGTATCAAGTATCAAACTAAATCAGTACTGATACCTGCTTGTGCAGCCGGTCGTTTAATGTACGATGATACATAAAAACTTCCAGGATCTCAGGGGAAAGTCCACATAGTTCTTCAATGAATAGAGATAAGATGTGGGGAGGCCTATCCGGGTTAAAGGATTGAGCTGATAACTGGTTGATAACTGTGTGTGAATTATCTTAACTTAAGTAAGTGCATTTCTTTTTTATATGTATTGGATTAAGGCAAAGGACAAGAATTGAGATGTCCCAGAAACACTTTTTTGTCCTTTCTTTCTGTGGAGGATAAACTATAGTGAACACACACAAGATACATCAGATATATGGACAAAGTTGCATGAGAATATGTGACCGCCAAGTGTGATTAAATGGTAAAGGTGAACGATGATCAGTTCTCGGCGACGGTTTCTTCAAGAGCGGTTCCTGTCCATTCCACACGAGGCCGATAGGCCCAGTGCAGAGCAGACAGGAACCACGAGTGAAGAAACCAGGAGCCAAAAACTGGTCAGAGTTCATCTTTACATTTATGTCAAGGTGTTAAGCTGCCATGTCAAGTCGTTATGTCAAAAATGCCCTCACATTCCTCTATTGTCGATTGAAATTGCTGTGCGCCGCCATCTTGTTTGTTTACATTTTGCCGAGGTTGCGCATGCGCAGTGGACCTATGACATTATCGTGTGGACTTGGCACTGGTTATTCAACGCAGGGGTGCAATACGAGGTTCTAGTGCATTGTCAATGGGGCATCGATATTCACCTTGACACTCAGTGGTAACCAGTTCAAGTCCTCTTTTGTATTTATCTCAAGTTAGAACCAAATATTTTCAATTCCATTTATCAGGCATTATGGATGGTTTCATCAGTAGTTAGGTGACCATTTGGCATGCTGCAATTGGCAGTGTGATACCGGGTAGGGTTATCAGATAGGGTTTATGTTAAGGTGTACAGACAGTAGGCCCCCCTGAAAAGTTGTCCTCTTACATTAGCCCCCCTACCCCCGGCACTAAGCCCCCCCCTCTCGATATTAGGACCCCCCTTTTTCTTCAGATTATCAAGTTGTCCGCTGTAAACTGTCGGACAGGTTGCAAGATATACACCCTGCAAAATATTGTAGACCATCTGCGAGATCTTGTAGATGTTCTATCAGACAATCCACTGATTACAGCGGAGGGCTTGTTAAGCCACAACTAAAATGAGGGCCTAATGTTCAAAATGGATTGTCTGCAAGATCTTGCAGACTGTCTGCCAAATCTTGCGGCGGACAATTTCCCCCTTTCATTCTTGCAACAGTTCCGACCATAGAAATAGGGCCAACCGTTAGAATGGCCAGGATCTTTATCTGAATCTACAAACCTTGTCTCGCTATTAGAGTGATGCAGATGGCAGTCCTTAGACCGAAAATTTTCTTTTCATAGTAGAACCTTGAAATATGGCATGGGTAAACTAGAGGTATAGGAAAACAATGGCGAAAGTCTGACATGATTTTGTATTTTCTTTAGAATGAATTTTCCTCATGTTTTGCCTGCATATATCTTTGGTAAAGTGAACATAGTTATTCATCCTTATTATAAGTACATAAAGACCCTAACTAATAGTGAGGTAACAGGCTCATTTCCACACCTCAGACCTTCAACTATCTTGTCAGACTTTCGCCATTGTGTCAGACTTTCACCTCTCATGTCAGACTTTCACCTCCAAGTTTAAGATAAGAATCATATACACTTTTAGATAAGAATCATATTGACTTTTAGCAACCATGCAATTATATATCTGGATAAAGGTATATTGACTTCATATAAGGGGTGAGTTATAATTACTTGAATACATAAAAGTTGGAAAATATTGATCTAAAAGATTATGTGTCAGACTTTCCCCTACTGTGTCAGACTTTTGCCTTTTTGACCATTGAAATGGATTAATAGTGCAATATATTATAGCCAGAAGTCCCATATATCACGGATTTGTAATGCTCATGTGGGTATATATGAGGCATAAGTTTGCAGCCTTAAAGATTAAAGGGGTTGAACATAGAGAAATAATTGTAACTGTGTCAGACTTTCGCTTTTTGTGTCAGACTTTCGCCCTTTCCAGTTTGGTATAGGAGTTATAGGATTTTTATTATCAGTGGGTGCTTGATATCTTATATCTGGATACTGTTTTAAGGGGGAAATGAAATGTATTTGTTACCATTAGGCTAGTAGATACTTGTCAGAAAATATTGACCTAAAGATGTACAGGCTGTACTGTGTCAGTCTTTCGCCTATTGTGTCAGACTTTTGCCCTGCTGATATTTAGAGGGTACCTAGATAACCTTACATCATTGTCAGGATCATTCAAATCCATTTGTGTATGACACTTTATCAGCAGTAAAAATAAATAGAAGAAGAGTTCTAATTGTGTCAGTTATTGTGTCAGACTTTCGCCATTGTGTCAGTCTTTCGCCCTTTCCAGTCTTGGAGGTTTATTTTCACTTACATCATTGGGAGGATCATGATTATTTCATGTCTGCATGTTGTTTTGGTAGGTACATATAACACAATATTTATGAATTATTATATAGATAGATGCTGACAGAATTTTACCCTAAACAAGTATTGTGTCAGACGTATGCCTGCTGTGTCAGTCTTGCCATTTCAACCTTTAGGGTACATTATATTGCCTTTTGTCATTGTCATTGTCATACCCAATATTTGATGTGATAATAGAACTGAAGTGGGTAAATAGAAAACATCATATGTGTATAGGGTAAAGGCACCCTGAGTCGGACAGACACCTACAGTCGGACACCTTTGGTACTGAATTACATAATCAGAGGATTGCTATGTATTGCAATGGCAAAATAGTGGTTTTAGCTAATCATTTGACTTAGCATACCAGGATACATCACACATATCATATTTTGGGACTCATTCTTATATCACTATCAAATTATACCTCCAGTCGGACACCTATTACACCCTTCCTGGGAAACAATTACAAAATGGATCTTTTCATAAAATGAATCTGTTACACTATACCTGTATTCCCAACCATGGATATTCAACCTTTTCCTGGTTTTACCTATCTAACACCTCCATTCAATCAGTACTCCATCTGCCCTCTGCAAGTCATATAAGTTTGAGCCTGCACAATTTACTATTACAGGTATGCAAAAATATATATCTTAGTCATTCTGAATATCAACCTAGTAGCTTACACATTCCAGAGTACATGGTTTTACAGCATATTTCATATGTAGTTATTCATTATAACAATCATATAACAAAGTGTCTGACTCTAGGGTCATTCCTGAACTGAGCTGTCTGGCTGTAGGGGCAATTTGGCATTTTGAAGTCAGAATATATACAGTTCATTTAATAATATGTGATGGAGAGATGTATCAAAATCCCTCCATAAGTATAGGTGGTTAAGTATCATGTTCCCATTAGTGCAATAAAAAGTAGGATTTACATGATTTGAAGGTTCAATATATGGTCAAATATGGTCACCTTTGGTTTGGCCAGGAGTGTCCGAGATGGGTGCCTTTACCCTAGTTAAATATGACATGGCCAGAAAATGCAGAACCTTTTGTTATTGTGTCAGACTTTCACCACTGTGTCAGACTTTCGCCCTTTTGAGTTTCAGTCTGATCTTTTAGATGCTTAGGATATATAAATGTCAGGACTTATAATATAATAATTTATGGACTACAGATAAAACTAAGTGAGTCTAACAAATCACTGAAAAAATGAATGGGATAAGATAAGAGCTACATGACATATGAGATAAACAAGTCTACTATGTCAGACTTTCGCAACTATATTGTGTCGCCCAAATCTGACTTTCGCCCTATTCAAGGATAGAAGGAGAGAAAGAGAGAGAAGAGAAACAGGAGAGAGAAGAGAGAGGAAAAAAAAGGGAAGAGATTAAGAGAAACATAGTGAGCAAAGAACTATAGACCTGGGTGGAGTGTAAATAGGGTTAAATTGATCGAGGCGGATCACTGTCTGAATCTATCAACATGTCAATCTACCTACCAGTTATGCTTATCTTTGCCCAGTGTCCCTCCTTCAGTGCTTCTGGGAATGTGTTTCCTGCAACAAAAGCCAAGGCTGCAAAGCCAAAGCCAACCATCAATACTTGGAGCTCCTTCTTGAAACCCATGACGCACTGATCAGGTGTTGAGTATGAACTACTCTTCAGACTATCAGAACATCCTGATATAAGACCTCTACTGCCAAATTGAAGGTGTAAAAGGTTTCTGTTGAAATAACAGAGAATAAGATGTTGATTCTGATTGAACCGATCACTAGATTTAAGAATATAACCCATATTTACAGAATTATCAGAGGCCCATATCTAGAATTCCTAGAATGTTTAACAAGAAATGCGGTTGTGACTGCGTAAAAAACTCCTCCCGGCGTTTTTCATTTCTTGCATACGAGGGAATTTAGTTTGGGGATTCTGTATTGTGACACCTCATCACATGGGGGAAATGCAATCATCATAGTGCCTCCCGTCCCACTACGGGAATATGTAATCATTATGTAAGTTGTCTTTTTTACCATCATCTCAGTAAACTAAACGAATATCTACAGTGAGTTAAACCTTTTGAAAAATGACCACAGGTTTATGTTTGCGAAATGTAAGTGTCATTATTAGTGAGGAGATTTGTCTCATATAATATAACACTAAGGAACATTTTTACACTTTCAGAGAACAGCTGAGATTAAATCAACTGACCATGGCCAATTCAAGGGTGCTGAATTCAGATTTCAGAATATAATTGCTGGGTTTCTTCTCATTGCTGAGCAATTTGACATTGAAAATGCATGCAATAGAACTGATAAGAGGGTAAAATATGGCATGTATCCTGGATAATACATAATTTTCAACTTTAAGAAAATGTGGTAGTCACTATGAACCTATTCATTGCCTATAAAATAACGATTCTCAACTTTCAGATTCTTGATATCGGATAGCCTTTTAATAAGGACATCACACATCATATGTTCTAAATAGTTTAGGGTTTTCTTGCATTGACATACTAGATAATCATCTTAACAATATTGTGTGACCCTAAAGGTGCTTTGCCCTGTTTATAATTCAGTAGTACTACATAGATGCAGATACATTGACACAGGACTTGAATAACATAGGTCTCTTTTAAGACTACTGAGAAGGGGAAAATTAACCTCTCACCAGTGATTTCATGGGTTTTTTTTCTATGACTTTGGACAGTGCATTCATAACGACCATCTCTTTTAGTGCTTTAAGCACAACATAATGTTTCAGTGCACTATGACCCTTGATTTTCTTATTGTCTGAATGCAGCCCATAAAGAGGTAACTTTGTAACTAGTGCTTGATGCATGCCGATCCTTTAGTGTTGATAGACTCGGTTGGCATGCTACAGCATATAATTATATTGCTGGCGAAGAGAATCTCTAAAAGTGCCCAAAACCATCATAGAGACCATGGAACATTAACCTTAGAACCTCACCTGACCCTTAGAGGGTTAATGTACATAGCGTCACTCGATTTGTTAGAGCACTTTCACTCATACTTGAAGATATGAAATCAGGAGGCCATTTCTTAACAGACTAGGACTGCACAAGTCGTAGTGGGGGGGGGGGCATCAACTTAGTGACATTACAGCCCAATAGTATTGGTCATGTAGTGCCTGCATCACTATGACTGCCCTACCAAATGCTATAGAATAATATACACTAGTACTGATCATGCAGTGCAGTCAAAGTGTACTGTCTACAATTGCTGACTCCAAGGGTATGTTTCATAACAGGCAACGATTTGCCTCAAACTTTGTATCTCAAACGATCAGAAATTGTACAATTGGTTGATAATCATAAAGCTGCCTCTTTTGGACCACAATGGATCATTGAAATGAAAGGAAAATTACATATCATGTAATACTTATCATTTACTATCATGTAAATCCTACGATTTACCCAGATTCTCTGATTGTTGTATGATTTTACTGATAGTACAGTTATTTAGTGATCGCTATGAAAATACCCCAAGTTTTGGAATAGAAGCGTCACGTGTCCTTAACTGAGTTAAGGCTAACTTTTGAATGCAGAGAGCAAAAATTCCAGAGCCATACCTATGTCGCATCCAAAGATATCAGCGTTTGCCTACTGTCCTACATGTAGTACGGAAGGTCAATCCACTACTATCCTATGAAAATATTGATTTTTGGGTTGGCAATTCCTGTGGGAGAGTGCTGAAACCTGAGAAATATGTAGCTAACCATTCATGCTGTATAAGAAATCTTTAGATCTTTACCTATTATGGATCCAGAGATAAGCACCATCCTGCCTATAGGACAGTAGGCCAATACCCAGTCTACTCCCTCTGTGAAGGTCAAAATCTCTAAATTTGGCAATATTCTAATTAGTAGGTGTTATGGGACATGTGTGTGATGTTTTAGACGTGGCTAGGTAAACTTTTAGACACCATATTTGGAAGTCAGGAACCTAAAACTATAAGCTACAACTATGAATTCGCTTCTATATCTATCAATTTTGTTTCTGGGTGTAGACCCCTTCTCAATCAGTCAATCAGGTGTCCTACATGTAAGACGTTAGCCCTATCTGGGTTAAAGGTAAAAGTACAGTGACGATAAGATTATTCATGTGTTGGTATATCAGTGGTTTAAATAAATTTGGTTATCTGTTACATGTTACACATATTTTCACCCTCACAGCAGATATACTTTAGATCATGTCCACACAAATTGTCCCCATGTCTCTAATAATGGGGTCATAATGGACATAATTGGGGATCATCAACCGATCTATACGATAAAAACAGCAGCGTAAAAATCCTCAAAAATTATAAGAGGTAGGTCGTACAAGCAATATGACCCGGATAAGGTGAAGTCTGCAGGGGAGCAGTGGACATGGGACCCTAGAATTGCTGGGGACCCAGGCATTGTATACGAGGATTAAATCAGTGATTGTATAAATGGTTATCTCGATGGAAACCACCCTATGCAGACTTTTACTATTAGTCCTGCACACCCCAAAGCATTTGATCAAGGAACAGACAAAGAGGTCAAAAGGAAGTGAAAGTTGGTAAACAAAAATGTGGAAATTAAGAAATGGCGAGGTCAACCCCTACCTAAGACATATATGGGAATACGACAAAAAAATTAAAATGGATCCTAAATACTAACATCAAGAAAGAAATTGCAGCCGATTTGGCAGGTACTGAAGTCTGCTATGGTTATTTCTCAAACCCTATATAAGTGGCCTACTGGCTACTCCGGGTACGATTTGAGGTGTCTATAGAGTTTGCAAATTGTATGGGGTTTCCACTACTGTTTAGGTGAGGCTCTGATTTTGCAGAGAATCGCGGCTATTCTCACAAAATGGGACACAAACACAGACTATAGAGTAGTGTTTGTTATCATTGCAAGGTAGAAATTGTATGTTTGGGGAGCTATTTGTTTATCTGGAGATGTGAATGTGTGTGATCTCAGGCATACTTGTTTTGGTAAAAAGATGTTTTCGTTCACTGAATCAAGCTGATGTTACCGTAATACCTCGTGTATAAGGGGCGTCTTATAGGTGAGGATGCACCCCTAGTGCACCTTATAGAAACAGAATTATTTAGGAGAGATTTTTCTCTAAAATTTCCCCAATAATCCATTGACCCTTTATTGTGGTAAAAAAAAAAGATAGGGGAGGCTCTAAGATGGCCATAGGTCTTTGAATTTTGAAAATTCGTTGGTTAGAACAAAGGTTATGATATTTTTAGTTTTTACACTCACATCTGCAGTCTGGGTATGCCTTATACGTGAGATGCGCCTTATACGCGAGGTATTACGGTATGTAAACATTGCAACCTTTCACACTGGGGAGTCTCCATGGTTTGATATCAGACAGGTTGGATTTTTACAGGACTGGTTGTTGTTGGACTGCTGTATTGTTATTTATTATGGTACTGTGTTATTGTTTATACAGCAGAAGGGCACCTTCTTTAGATCTCATGTTTACAATTTAGGACTGTCAACAGCCTATATACCTTACACACTGATACATGAGAATGTTCCAAAAAATCGCGTAGTGGAGCCTCCACTTATGGTGAGGACCAACGTGTAGTGTTTGAGAAATGAATTCCTGGGCAGGTACCTATGCAACATTTATAAATATTTTTTGATTGGACAGTCTCTCGCTTGGCGGCATCTCCAAATTCATAGACAATAGATTTTTCTGCATTTTCTCACACACAAATTATTACATTATGCGTGAGCATTATTTTTTCTTCAGTTGCTCTATTTTTATTGAATTGATTAACAGGTTGCAGGCCTGTCCGGAATAGCTAGTCCTGGGATCACTTCACTATTCCATTTCCATCACTAAGATCACTGCGATCTTAGTGAAAGAAATGCATAGTGGTTTCACCTGAGTACAAGAGCACTAACAGGGAACACTCCTGATCGAAAGAGTGAATAGCCTGCTGCATACATAAAGAGGGGAGGGAGGACGTTTGCTGAGTGTCCTTGAGGGCTCTTAGGGCTACTCATGCGTTATGTGCACTGTAAGGTAATTCTTCCCTTCTCTCTCTTTGTCCTGGGGGGAGGGCACAATGCTTCTAATAGGCAAGCATAAATCATACATTCATGGGAACAACTCTTGAATACTGTACAGGGGTCAACTGCACCCTTTGGTCTTTTGTTAGCCCATTTAGGGACAGGGAACGATGATATAAACACTGTTGTGAAGAAGAGTGGCTCCACAGCTATTCCTTTATTTTGGGACTCTTACCCCTGTGCCCAGTCAGTACTTCTTAGAATAGTGTAGGAGGGCTGAGGCTAAGATCGATGTGATCTTAGTGCTGGCTAGGAAATGTGAACGCAGTCTTATCTTAAGATTGCTTAATAGGATAAGGTAGAATAATTCCTAAGATCGCTTAGGTTGCGATCCCAGGATGTTTCGAACTAACCTCCAGGGCTGTCTCTTATATCCTATTTACCTCGTTATGTGTCACTATAAGGCTCTCTCTGCATCTCAGAGTAAGCTAAACCAAGTGCCCATTCTATGGCCTACACGAATCTTACTTAGCTTCACTAGCCAGATCATCGGTTTATAAATACTGCGAGTAATTACTTTTATTAGCTATCAGGAACAATTTGGTAACTTCATGTCATTATTACTTGATAGCGTCAGCCATTTCGCCTAATATCAACAGCAAGGCAGCTTCTGTGGTTATCAGTTCAGAAGTACACTGCAGATAGCACTCTCCATTTATTGATGATAAGCCTAGACTGAGACATGGAATAGTATTCATGTGATGGAAAACCTCCTTAGAGCTGGAGGTTTTATGGAAAAACCTCCAGCTCTAAGGAGGAGTACTCTCATTCCATACAAGATATAGTGATGCAGATGATCTGTGATGTTTAAAATATTGCCATGGTGAATATTCTATCGAAAACCTCACATACACAACGTTTTTTTAGTGTTTGGAAGTGTCCTCGCAGATTTGGACCATACTAGCTGTATTAAATATTTTTGCAAAAGGGTAACATTAATTGAAAGTAGGAACATTCTAAATAATGGAGATTGACAGATCTAGTCATTTTTGAATGTATGAGGGTAAAGTTGAAATGCTAAGCTACATTTTCAAAATTTCGATAACCTCCAAATTTGCTGATGAGGTGTAATAAAGAAATTCTTGTCCCAGGGATTCAATTTTTTACTAGACTTTATGGACATTCCAGATGATGTAAGTAGAATGATATTCATCGGTTTAATAACGTTCATATGTGAGGTTACAAAACTATGGTTTTATGCTGCGGGCTATAAAAACTGACCCCTTGAGCTGCTCCTCCACCAAACCCGACACTCAACCCGATTCTTGCCCGATAGGTACCCGACAGTCCCTGATGACCCCCGATGGCAAAATTGGGCAAGAATCGGGCAAGAACCTTTCTAATAAGCCAAGACATAGGGCTTTAAATGAAATAAAGTGTCATTAAGTAATTTAGTTTGTGAATTCAATTGTCCTCAGGCTTGTGAACAGCGCTTACTGAATCACCCCATATATCAAGCTTTTACTGTGTTTAGTGCTGCTGCTGTAGGGAGATAAAGGTGTGAGCTAATGGAGGTTACCCACCCATGGCCCTGTGTCCCTCATCAACTCTCCCATAGCAATCATTCTAAGCGACATGATGCCTCATGACTTCATGGTTATACGTTGTCACTATGTTGTGCTGCAATGGTCATTAACCTCAGTGCATTATCAATTATTTCAAGGATAAATAAATAAGGCCTGAGAAGAGATGAAAGGTGCTTCAGATTAGCTGACTTAGACTACACTGTAAAAGATAACTGTTGAATCTACCAGTGATTCTAGTAAAACTGAAGAATGAATCACCATGCTACATTGAAAAACTGTATCTGACAAAATGATATGTATACCAATGTCAAGTTAGATTTGACATGGAGAGCACATGTCATTGGGACATGTGCACATATGTTACCATGACACCTATAGCATGCCTTACACCTCCTATGATTTGACATACCTTGAAATGCCATGCCACTTGCGATTTGACAAGGGTCACAGCCATGTCAAAGTTGTCTTGACATGTGATAATATGTCAGGTTTGACATGCATAATTGTTGTAGGATATACCACTAGATGGGGCGAACAGCTAGGATTATCCACTACCAAGAGGTACTACCAAAACCTGAGACATTTACTGTAGCTCTGTGTCATTTTATTCTCGGTATAGATGGACCACTAAAATGTTTTCGTATTTTCACCCAAGGGTAGTGAAAACCATTTCATTTGTAAGTTTGAATCTATTATTTGATAATGAAATAAAACCCCTAAAACTTAAATACTTCAACAGGGGAGATTAGACACCTTATCTGTGGGCCAGGAAGAATTGCCATGTACCTCCATGTCCTTGTCTTATAGACTGCATAAAGGTTCCCTAACAAGGAGAAGCCGGAGAAGTTATGTAGATATAGGACTCAGTATGGAGGCCTAGTGGAGCTGCCATTTTGAATTTCGCTGGTTGAGGTAAAAACCCACTGATAACACATACCATGATGGGTACCTTGTCCCTGGTTAACACCCACTTCCAGGGACGTGCTGGTTCCATCTTATCAGTTCTTATCAGTATGTGTTGCCAGAACCAGCTCCAGACCAGGTAGTGGCCAATCGGCCTTGTTGTTTCAGGCCTGTGGCACCATAATATCCCCTACCTCATATACCTTAATTGTACCACTGTTTCACAGCTATTGACTGCCCTTGACACTTGCATAATTGTCATACAGTACTACCTGGCACTCAGGTGCAAAAAGTAGGAATATGTGACATGTGTTCGCTAGGCATGTCAAATGGAATTGACATACTAAATGTGTGAGCCTCAACCTGACTTGACATGCCTTCATACATATCATGTAGGAGACAAATTCTGCATTTCAGTACATGTCAAAGCGATCACTCTTCTTCTTTCTGTGAACTCAAATTGCAGTGAACCAGTGTAGAATTTACAAAAAGCGTCAGGTGGCAGTTTGGTGGTACGAGTAATCTGTGTGAAAATAATGATCTCTGGCAACTTTGGGACAAGGATTCCGCCATTATTTCAGCGACATATTTTTTTACAGTGTAGGAAAAGAGGGCTGACCTTCATGATAGGAGACTTTTGATCTCTCTCTGATTAAATTAACGGAATCCTGACAAAACTGAAGTTTCTTTTGTACATGATTTCTGCTGTAAATGTCATAAAGTGAAATTACTTGAGATGGCAATTAGGTGTAAATTGGAACAAAATAATAGATATTTTAGTCATTCCAGGCCTACTCATTCACCCCTTTTCTACATTCTGCTTTTTTCATTTGATCCCCATTGTCTCTTAGGTGAACTTACGCTGGTCCCCGCAGGTATTTGAGGGCATAATACCGGCTGGCCATGCCTGATGACATTCTCCCCAGATCATGGGGAGAAGTACTCTTGAACTCCACTAGATGGGAGTTTTTCTATTCTCCAATCACAGACTATATCCAAACATCTGTATAGGAGAGACAGGTTAACCCTTGGGGTACTAGGGTGCCCTCTTGTAAGGGCTAAAACAGGGGATGATTGACAGCTAACTTCTTAGACATGGCCTGCCTCTATGATGTCCCCAACATAGAGGTAGGTCGCCAGCCAAAGGTGAACTCAGATAACCTACAATCGCACCTTGCATATACTTATGATAGTAAAGGTAAATAATTATAAGTTTACGCTTACAGTTTCTTCATGAGTGGGTTCTGGCTGCTGCCCAAGATCGAGGTACTTTTCACTTTTGATACAATGATTAAGCCTTATTTATTAAAAAATCAACCCACACGAAATTGCCTTCTGCATTGCCATTTTGAATGTTTTGATCACGTGAACCTGAAAACGATGTCATCATGGGGAATTGGTGCTGATTGTTTAATGCCTGGGTGCATTACGAGGCCTCAGGGAGTGATCATTTTTTAACTACAGGGGGGGCTGGTGGATTTGCAAAAAAATTGCGACCCCTTCTTGATGGGTCAAAATTTTTTTGACCCCTTAAGGGCCAAAAATCGCATGCGAACACGCCCTTTTAACCTATAGTAACGTGCGGGCTTTCTAACAGAAAACAGGTGAAATTATTTTGACCCCCTGGTCAAGGGGTTGAAAAATTCTGACCCTCCCCTCAAACCCACCAGCCCCCCCTGTTTTAAAAAAATGATCACTCCCTTAGTGCATTGTCAATGGAGTCTCAGTAGTCACCTTGACATTAAAGAAGGATCTCATGAACACACACTAAGTTGAAGGAATTGTCCTAGTCGCGGCTTGATCTTTCTAAACAGTGTACTATAGTGGACACTCCTACATTACCTGAATTCTAAAAGGCACAGCAAAGGACTATTTTGTCCTATAAGCACCTTATACTCTAAGTAAAACGGTATTACTTTAAACGTATTAATTTTCATGCACTACATATTTTCGCTATTTTCAATAAATAGATGTGCGTGAAAATTTCACACAAAAAGCTCACACTAGGCCACTCAACCTCTAGTTGCGCGAAAATACAATTGCATGAAAAGATCTTTCTAAGCAAGGTGCGCAAAAATTTAACTACGCAAAAATATCTACATTTACAGTATTATATATTACAGGCTCCATGAGAGTGCCACAATGCAAATGCTTCCTCTGTTTACTACTAGGTGGCCCCACTGATGTAGCCTCTTACCAATGACACACTGTTTGGAGGATACTGAGTACCAAGATTCTCGACTACTTCTATTCTTAACGTCTGCTCTCATTCCAACTGCCTTTCTAGGGATCCCAAAACCCTCTTTGTTCATCTCTTTGCCCTCTCTTGTTCAAATTTCCCTCCCTACTAACCCCATTTTCTTTTTGGTTGATCTTGCTCATTGTGTGTCTCAGTCTATAAGTGAAGCTATTGCCACACTCCCTTGTACACGAGTAAGTCCATATAAAATCAATCAGATTTGGGAAATCTTCCTGGGTGACCATTTCCGATTTTCTTCTGTATTAATCTGGTGATACATCAAAGTGTTCCAAATACCACCTGCAAATATGGCTGAAAAATTAAATATTGGAAAATTCATAGAAAATTCATTCATTGTTCAACCATCTTTATTAGTCTTTATACCACGATTCTGGCACTTCCGGTGTCTTTATATGCAATATATACGTGGTATATTCTGCATATACCACTCATGTGCGTTTTTGAAATTTTTGGTATATACTTTTTCGGGGTCAAGTTGGAATATTTTTGGAAATTATGGCAGCTATACAAACTTAATCTAGCCATTTTCCATTGTGAAAAATCGTGCCAACTCATATGAGGATTGAACCCCGGCCGCAGTGGTGGTAGGCGAAGGCCTTAGCCATAGCGCCACACTGAACGGTGATGAAATCCAATGCGAAAATAAATAAGACCTTGACCGGAGAGGTACCGGATTTTCACACTCACTTTTCGTCTTGATTCCAAGCTTGTCGTGTTATAATATCGAAATCCCAAGAAGTTTTCAATCCATAGAAGAGGAATGTGTGCTAATTTTCTCCATTTTCTTCGATATAAATAAGAATCCATTGATTTTTCTATCATACACGAGTCGCGGTCCGGCCATTCCCACCCTCCTCCTTGTCCGACGAAAGTGTGTCAGTGGCCTGGATGTGGATATAGGTTAAGTTCTCGTTGTACAAGAAAGATGCTGAAAATTTTGGACCGTTTTTGAAAATCAATGGATTCTTATTTATTTTGAATATATTGGACACAATATGTATGGAGGGATCATCTAGAATGTCTAAGGATATGTATATTTTAATTTGAAAACTTGTCATGGTTGGATTCGATACGAAAAGTGACTGTATACACAGCGGTACCTCTCCCGGCAAGGAACAAAAACAATGGCTTCGCGCAGAGCGGTGACCCGGGCCGTATCGCTTGCTTTTACAAAATGTCTTCTCCTGGCTATATTATGTGGATATCAGGTAAGAAATTGAAACAAAATGGAGGAAATCGTGGTATAAACCTATGAGGTCATGGATATTGGAGCCCACGGGGAGCATATGCTGGATATATCCAGCATATACTCCCCTAGGGCTCCAATATCCATGATCTATTAGCATAAAAGGTAACTCATCTTTCACCTCCCCCCATGCCTCTCAATCCACCCCCCCCCTCCATCTTCAATCCAACTATCGTGCAGCATGGTTGCCTCAGGGTCTATCTTTACTCCTTCCATCGTCTACCATACACCAGAAAGGTTATTCAATAGGCGGCACGCCTAGCCATCGGCGTGTGCCCGGAACTGAACGTTCTCGCACTCCAGCTACAGAGGAGGTGCGCCTGTGGCGCGCGCCGTGTGGCTGGCGTGCGGCTAATGAATACCCCTCAGGTAGGGGCACATTTTAGTGGTCACGTGACCTGTCTAGGCTAGCATGCAGGCACAAGGTGGTGCCACTGGGATGGTTGGTAGCAGCAGAGTGTTAGGTTTTGCCTCTATTACATGCCGAATATACATGTCTGGTTGTCTCCGAGTCCCCCCAGCCTATGGCCCGCAGGCGGTATTGGAATATACCGCCTGGGCCTGCCCTGTACTTTTGATCACCATGCCCCCACTGCTCCCACCCTGCTAACTACCTGTACATTGCAGTAAAGGGCCTGGTCACAGCTGAGTGCACAATACTACAAGAGCCAAATGAAAGGGGTTGCACTGTGCACCATGAAATTATATGACTTTGCTAAGACACCTGCAGGAAGTAGTAGCATATATTGCCCTTGGCTCCTATATATGATATTGCCTTCTGACCCCATAGAGTATATTTCATGCATAACCTAGTAGGTGACACATACACAAGGCCTATGCATAGATCAGACTTTTAGTAGGGTAAAGCTTCTTTAAGTAGTATATAGACTAAAATCTCAGGGAACATTTAACAATTATGTCACTGTTTTTTGGCAGTTTTTAGGACCCCCCATCCCAATGTCACTGTTTGTCACTGGTACCAAAAAAGCCCCCTTACCCCCTTAGCAGTGATGTAACTGTTGAACATTCCCTTGTATTATATGATTTTGTTTCTCATTTTGGCTAAATAACTTCTCTCTATTGAGCACTATGTATACATGGGATTTGTTTATTGCTGAGGGGGTGCCCAAGAACCCAAGAACCCTCACTTGGCCCTTGGCCTCCCTCTGCTGAAAATGGGCATCCCAGGCTGCCTATTTTATAGATGGGTATATTGTGCTATATTTATACTGAGTGTATTTTGTATGGTGGTTGAAGGAAGCTTCAGAAAATGGGCCTAACACCTGAATACTGATTGTTAGAATTGATACACAGCTTAAACTACCACTTTTTTTCTTACAATCAATTTCTGTCAAGACCGATAGTCCACTAGGCCACTGTCGCAGAAATTTATATACAAAATGTATAGCTCAATCGCATGACAGAAGCCAAGTGGACTATGGACTTAAGCAGTTGAGGGGGGACACAGCCTCGATAAACGAGGCCCATACTTAGGGCCTGGACCAGTCCTTACTTGTGACCTTTGATGCTATAAAATAGGCAGCCTCGACCCATCTGTTTTCACAGTATGAATAAAAAAAGAGTATAGGATCTATTAGACTGCCCATTCTGAAAACATACATACTATGGTGGCCTGTCTAAGCGCCCAGGCATTTATACCTTTTCGTACCCTGATACCCCATGCCCAATTCATTGGTGACAACCGGCACATATTTGAGACCAGTGATTAATTCAGACCCCAGCAATAAAACGTGCTACTATGGTAACTGCGAATGTTATTACAGTAAATCCAGATGTAGCATTAGTTCCAGAATGTTAATCGCAGTTTATGTGGACATGGTTTGTTTGTTCCATTACTTTTATCTACCAGTGCCTGCCCACATTTTATCATACAACCTCATTTATGATACCACTGCACTTCAATATACAGCAATGGTAAATCAGGCTGTATGTGGTCTCTGATGACTTTGTCATAAGGCGTGAACAGATACAGAAATATGCGGCTTTAAATCTTAATCTCCATTCAGAAAAAAGGTGAAGCAGTCTTTTCTACCTGTTGGTAATTATAATTATGCCAAGTCTGCCCCTTTTTCTAGACCCAGCATTGATTTTATAGCTGCCAATATTTCAAAACAGGCAAAAAAATGTGCCTTGTTTCTTAGGTTTCTCCATGATATAGAAGAAAGTGGTTTTGTGATCATTTTGATTAACTTGACAGGTCTTGACAGAAATTGATTGTAAGAAAAAAAGTGGTAGTTTAAGCTGTGTATCAATTCTAACAATCAGTATTCAGGTGTTAGGCCCATTTTCTGAAGCTTCCTTCAACCACCATACAAAATACACTCAGTATAAATATAGCACAATATACCCATCTATAGTAGGAGTTAATATAATGTCTCCAGTATCTGGTAATGACTCTGAAGAAGTGACATGATTTGAACCACAAGGAATTTCGAATTTGTTGACATCCCATAAACAGTGTATTTCAGTTCACTGGTATTGTCAGAATCATAGGAATTTATAATTCCACAATCTATGCCAGATTCTTCGGAGTTACTAAACCCTGAGTCAGAATCCAATAAGGCCTGATATCAATCATTTGATTTTTTAACAGTGCACTTTAGTTTTGTGTGATTACCCCCACAAGAATGACATACATGTGGGTGAGGGCAATATTTGGCGTTACAACCATTATCACCATTAAATGCATAGCAACAGTGAATTTCATCAGACTTTTTCTTTTTGTTCTTTTTTCTCTTACTGCTAGATCCCGCACTAGCACTAGCACCACTCTGTGATGCTGGAGGCTGGATACCGAGAACATTACTTAAGTGCTCAGCACTCAGATTCTCAAGACCAACACTGTTTGAGAATATGTCGTGATCGAAATAACAGAATGTGTGTTCACCAAACGATGCTCCCCGCTCATGCATTGCAAGATCATACTGAATCAGAGCATCCTCATTGTAGAATGCTTTCTTGTCAGTTAGGAAGTTAACATGTTTACCATAGTTTTTACATGGGAAGTTTCTAGCCAACATGCTATTCAAAAGACCCATGCTAGCAGAAATAACATCATTCAAGGTGTTTTTTTTAACTTTGTCATGCGGCATGTGCTGTTCAATGTCATAAGTCACAAACTTACTGCCCCTGCCATTGTTAGGTGAGAATATTACTACTGGAGCGCCTTGGGCCTGTTGTTGTAGTTGTTCGTTAGGATACCATGCTGTTGGGTTTTGTAGAAACTGGGATTGTTGCCCAGACTGAACACCGGGAGCCTGAAACAGGGGTTGTTGACCCGGTAGAATTCCAGCAGCCTGGTATTGTTGTTGAGGATTAGGAACAACACCAAATTGATACACAGCCTGCTGTTGTTGGGATGTTGGCACTGGGACACCATACATGTGAGAAGCAGTCGGGGCACCATATACCATAGGTGTAGATGGGAATTTGAGCCTACCATCTGGTGCCCTAAATTGACCTACACCAGCCCAATTGACAGTCTGACTAACAGGTGTGACAGGTGGAGAGTAGGGTGTGCCATCTTTGTAAAACAGCTGAGGAACAGTATTTCCCATAGTGATTTGGGGTGGAAACACACCCTGAGTAGCATTAGGACTAGTAGAACTATCAGTTGCATGATATTGTGGATCAATACCACCAGAAGTGCCTGAAGTATTGTTTTTATGAGCTATATTACTATTTCTCCATTGTTTCCACAGTAAGAATTCATGATAATCCTTGTCTAACTCACCCTGGAACTGTGTTTCACCCACTGGATGTTGCGGTTGATTCTCCCGGGTACCGGGTGATTGTACCGGGAAGGGGCCTTGTTTTCGCGGGTGAGCGACTTGTTAAATTGGGTGTTCCGGTCTCCTGGAGGCAATTTTTTACTCAAGTTAGGCAAATCAAACATACCTGAGCTGGATTCAAGGCCAGATTGGCCTGCGCAGGGTCCAATATCACTAGATTTAAGCCTTAGAACATTGCTTGCGGCTGAAAACTGGCTTTCCGGAAGTCCAGGGTGGCCATCTTGGCCTCCACAGTGAAGGATTGAGCTGGCTTGTGATTGGCCGGTCATAGCAGAACCATGGACGTTTGGCCCCTGTGACAAGGAGTCTGTGGCATTGTGGCCCAAGGATAGACCATTCGATCCATTTCCCATAGGGTCATAAGTCATAGAAACAGAGCATATCCCCCCCTTGGGCTGGGGGGGGGGTCTGGAACCAAACCTAGGACTATCTTAAAGATTTTTTTTGTGGATAGTGTATAGGTGTTGGGGTACCTCCTCACGAGATATTATTAGTTAAATATGAAAACGGTTGCCATGGCAACGCCCCAAAGGTACATACCCTGGAAACAGTGTCTTGGCGAGTGATAATTGGGGGTTAATACCCCTAAGGCCTCCTATATGTGCTTTTATATATTAATAATGGTCTTTTATGTTATTATCCTTGTACAACTGGGTCTAAATGTTGGGTTTAGAGAGTTGTGATAAGATATTCTGTGATTTTTCTTTGGCAATGGGGCATTTCCCTCCAGTGCTGACACTTGGATTTTAGGTAAAATTGAGGGAAGAAAATGTTCATTATCTGTCATTCTTCATAAAAGGGAGAGAGAGATAGATAGGAACTATCAATCATATGGAGGAGAATGCCCAATACATCTACTTTCAGATGGTATATACCTTTAATGGGGGAAAAATCTTTGTATACCTAAGAAATTTCAATTGAACATGGCATGATTCTCAAAAATCACTCGCCAAGACACTCTCTCGCCAAGACAAAAATCTCCTTACAAGCTCTGCTGTTGCAGAGGATGGGCAATAAGTAACTATTTTACACATTGTTTACTTAGGTATGTGATAGGGGAAAATTACTAACATATGTAGAATAGATAAAAATATACCAACTGTATACAGCAGGATCAAAATCATTCATTTCCTTGGTAAGACAGAAATGGGAATGGAATCGTGATAATCATTTATCAAAACTACATGGATTTTATGACAATAAGGACACCTCTGCCATTAATAAAAACGTGATTTTCATAATCTTCAGGTCAAAATGGTCCAGATCTGAGACTTTTGTGATGATATGATAATTATTTATTCAAAAAATCAAGCCCTAAACTTGGCATATTACTCAAAAATCACTCGCCAAGACACTATCTCGCCCAGACAAAAATCTCCTTCCAAGCTCTGCTGTTGCAGAGGATGGGGAATAAGTAACTATTTTACACATTGTTTACTTAGGTTTGTGATAGGGGAACATTACTGACATGTTTAGAAGAGTTAAATATTCAAATCCTGAACAGGAGGAGGAAAAATTATTTTATTCTGTCTTCCCGAAATTGTCTTCCCTAGAATGGCTTGTCTTGCTGAGATGAGGTATGACAATAAGGACATAATCTACAGGTCAAAATGGTCCAAATCTGAGACTTTTGTGATGATATGATAATTATTTATTTAAAAAATCAAGCCCTAAACTTGGCATATTACTCAAAAATCACTCGCCAAGACACTATCTCGCCCAGACAAAAATCTCCTTCCAAGCTCTGCTGTTGCAGAGGATAGGCAATAAATAATCATTTTACACATTGGTCACTTAGGTATGTGATAGGGGAAAATTACTGACATGTTTAGAAGAGTTAAATATTCAAATCCTGAACAGGAGGAGGAAAAATTATTTTATTCTGTCTTCCCGAAATTGTCTTCCCTAGAATGGCTTGTCTTGCTGAGATGAGGTATGAGCCTTTCATTTCCATGTTTATTAATGGAGCCCTCCCATTTTTTTACACATGTTAGATATAACCTTGCTCTATTTTTTAAAGGCATTTTTGAACCCATGGATCTCTCTGATTTTTTAGGGGAGGGGGTATAAGGCATAATCACTTAGAATAGTTAAGTATACCAACTGTATACAGCGGGGTCAAAATCATTTATTTCCTTGGTAAGACAGAAATGGCAATGGAATCGTGATAATCATTTATCAAAAGTATGTGGATTTTATGACAATAAGGACACCTCTGCCATTAATATAAACTTGATTTCCATAATCTACAGGTCAAAATGGTCCAGATCTGAGACTTTTGTGATGATATGATAATTATTTATTTAAAAAATCAAGCCCTAAACTTGGCATATTACTCAAAAATCACTCGCCAAGACACTATCTCGCCCAGACAAAAATCTCCTTCCAAGCTCTGCTGTTGCAGAGGATAGGCAATAAATAATCATTTTACACATTGGTCACTTAGGTATGTGATAGGGGAAAATTACTGACATGTTTAGAAGAGTTAAATATTCAAATCCTGAACAGGAGGAGGAAAAATTATTTTATTCTGTCTTCCCGAAATTGTCTTCCCTAGAATGGCTTGTCTTGCTGAGATGAGGTATGAGCCTTTCATTTCCATGTTTATTAATGGAGCCCTCCCATTTTTTTACACATGTTAGATATAACCTTGCTCTATTTTTTAAAGGCATTTTTGAACCCATGGATCTCTCTGATTTTTTAGGGGAGGGGGTATAAGGCATAATCACTCGCCAAGACACACACCTTCACCAAACTTCAAATGCTCCCATACTATACAAGAAGTCAGGCCAGTTGGGGGATGTTTGGCTCTAATACAATGTCCAACCACCAAATGTATGTAACTTAAATTGAAACTCACATATTTGGTACGATTTCCTGAAAATTTTTTTTTTTATATATTTTGGGGGATTATTTTGCTCATTTAGGGTCAATTTTGGCCTATTTTGAGGCCCTGGAGACTAAAATATCAATTTCCCACCCCAAAAACCTATATGTAACATCAAGAACTCATCGAGCCCGATGATATTAGCAAAAAAAATCCAAGAAAAAATCAAAAATCTAAGTACAGGGGCTGACGGAAGTGCCAAAAATAGGATATGCTCTGTTTCTATGGTTTTTGACTATAGGTCCAGCATTGGGTCTAACCGTCCCTGCCGGACTAGTAGTACCATCAAGGGCAAAAGTTGCCCCTCTCCATGCTCTTTCACCGTCCTCTAATTCATGCAATGATCTATTATTTGCCGCTCTAATGCTTGCCAAGTCTAGATCTAATTCTCTACGCTGGGAAATACACACAATATCAGCCTTTCTAGTTTTCCAGCCTCAATTTCGCGAAGCAAATCACCATTTTCTCCCAAATAATCTGTAGAGTCCTCCTCAGGCTCACCATGTTGGCTGTTCTTCCCCTGAGGCGGCCGGTCGCTCTGCTTAGCCTCCGTGGTACCGGTTGCTCCCTGCTCATCACGGTCGGCTGAATCCGGTAATAATTCCGAATCCTCCGAAGAATAACGCTTCCCAGGGTTGGCCACCCCACAATTCGGGCACTTGGCTGCATTACCGTGGTAAGACATATCACAGGTCACACATTTAGTCCTGATGATTGGTACATTCAGAAAAAAAAAATCTCCAATGTGAGACCGGTGGTCCTTCCTGGGGCTAGGCAATATGGCCTAGTACAAGGGCCACCAGTGAAGGAACCTGTTACATAACACCTGAATGGAAGTGGTGACATCTAGTAATACATTGGGAACTGCTACTGCCGATTTATCAGCACTTATATATGCGCGCATATAAGTAGCTTATATATCCTTGTTTATTAAGAATTTTTGTTTTGAATATTCCTATTACATGGCATTCTGAGTGAGTTCCTGATGTTTAGACAAAGAGTAGGATAACCTTTCTATTATTTCAACACATAAATGATTAGATTATCCATTTTTAGGCACTAGAATCCTCTTAAAATCTTCTGAAATATTCTTTAGATAATTTTCTTTTATATAAAAGTAATGTTGATATGGGGTCCCGTGGAAAGAAAATTGTAGTTTTGGCCATTTGAAATAAAAAAAAATAATCATGAGAAATTGACTAAAGTCCATAATAATCAAAGCACTGCATAATGGGTAAAGTGCCTAACTCCTAGGCATAAAATGTTTTATTATATATTATTGGTCAAATGGAGTCCCATATATATGTAACCTAATACATTTTAGGTATACACTCAGGTCGCCATGGCAATCCATACTGATCACAACTACCCCATAACTACACACTTGAATCATTGCAATAAAAGGATTTCTTAAAACGTCAATTTCAACTCATCCAAATCCTCACTTGAAATACGGGGGGGGGGTAAAAACTAAAAAGATGCTATTCAACATGTGTAACAAGAAAATTGTACTTGCTTCAGAATTTGAGATGCGCTGTTGTTGTTGGTACAAATTTTATTGATCACAAAATACACACATACAATTGTGCTTTTTTCATCACAATCAATGATAATAAAAAAATACAACTTAGACATCGATATACAGATAATAGACAGTCATTGACAAGTTTGCTAGGTAGATAATCCCGTGGAGTTTGGGGGCCTGAGATTAAATCCTGGAGTATCTGAAAGATATTTTTTGTGGATAATGTGTAGGTGTTGGGGTAACTACCCACTAAATATTTTCAGTTAAATACGAAATCCGTTGCTGTGGCAACACCCTGAACATCTATACTCTGAAAGACCCTGGAAAGGTGTCTTGCCAAATGACATTAAGGAGTATTTTCTCTCTTAAGCCATGCAAAATTAATTATTTTATGCCTTTGGTCAAGTTTTATGTTAACTTTTGTTGACTACTTGGTCTAAGGGTAGGATTCAGAGAGCTGCAGCTAAAGGACTTGGACTTTTGTCCAACACTTGAATCCTTTTTCTTCAGGCCTGAAATGGCATTTTCACTGAATTCCTTGAAATTCCTGGTTCAGGAAATTTCAAAACTTGCTGTTATACATAAAAGTGACACAGTCACACCTCACAATCGAAGTCCTCAACATGGCATGTAACTCAAATGTCATTCGGGAAGACAGATTCCCAGAATTGTGATAAAAGTTTATCACAAAAACGTTCATTCTAGGATAGGAAGATCACATCTGACATAAATACTGATACAATTTCCATAATCTACAGGTCACAATGGTCTAGACCAGAGATTTCAATGGAAGTATGATGATAATTTCTCTAGGAAACCAAGCCCTCACCATGGCTGTACCTCAAATATCATTCGGAAAGAGAGATTCACAGAATCGCGATAAAGGTTTATCACAAGAATGTTCATTCTGTGATAAGAAGAACACATTCTATGATAATAAGAACGCATCTGACATAAGTTACGCTATTACAATTTTTATAATCTACAGGTCAGAATGGTCCAGACTAGACATTTCCACGGAGGTATAATGATTATATCTTTAGGAAATGAACCACTCAACATAGCATGTAACTAAAATGTCATTCGGCAAGACATGTCATTCAGCAAGACATATTTTAGACTTTCCCCCCTGCTATTCTAAACCATGAGGGATAATTTATTTGTTTTACACTATGGCACTTAGATATATGTGTGGGGTAAATAACTGACATAGTGAATATAGTTAAATATGTAAACCCCAGCCAGGATGAGAAGGAATGTGTTATTTCGGGAAGACACCCAAAAAAAGGGCTGTCTCATGGCTTACAGTAAAGATAATGGTGCAATTCCAATTATTTTTCCAGATTAGTCTTGAGCATGGGACTAACTCTAAATGTTAGCACAGAAAATTAACCCATATACATCATAGATATTTTAGGAGGGGGTCATATGCCCTAAAACTTTCACCCAGACAAACTACTTTACAAAAAGTTAATTTCTTAAAAAATATAGACCAACTGCCCCTAGGTCCAAAATTTCGGTTTCCCTTCAGATTTCAGTTGTCATAAATGGAAGGATCCATTCCTATTGTCAAATTTTTAAAAAATTATGAAAAATGTCGGATTTATTAATTTTTCCCTGGTTATTTTGGTCCTTTTTTTTAACCCCCTGGTGCCCAAAATATGCATATTGGACCATCTAAACCCATATGTAACATGAAGATCTCAATGAGCCCTACATTTTGAGCCAAAAGAATTAGGGGGAAAACTAAAATCCTAAGTGTAGGAGCTGGAATACATCCAAATTTGTCATATGCAAACCTTCTGTGATTTGTGACCATTATCTAAATTGTTTATTTTCCTACAATTTTTGCGACTTAATTTCTATCCTTTCAAATACCCATATGTGTGACTGTGACAGTTTTGTATGAATATCCTTTGATTAAAAGTTTACGGCACACTCCTTGGGCACCCATTGTATTTATTTTCATGGACATTCCTTGTGTCCCTGTGTTTAAATGTACTGCTATCAGGGGCTTCATTGCAGAAAATACACTGCTTTACTGCAAATGATGGTTCACTGTTCAGTTTTACGAGGATGCCTGGTAGATTCACCATTTATTTCTTAGAGTGTATATTATGTATTTTAGTTTGTCTTTATAGTTAGAACACAGTCTGGGTATGTTATCGGGACTGAAGCATGTACATGCAGTAATAGATTGGGGTTTTGCAGTAGATTCTGGTTAGGATATCTGTAGTATGGCTACGAGCTGCAGACAACAGTCTGGCCTCCATTAGCTTAGACCTTTATCTGCACAGACCAGCAGCAATCTTGTCTAGATCCACGTCTGTATGTCCTGACCACGCATGTCATAACCTACTAGATACTACAAAATCATGGAGATAACCAGGGGGATGTTTCTATATACGGTACTTTATGGTGCGAATGCTGCTTTAGCATTGCTCTACATACAGAACCTTTCAGACTCTCTAGCAACCATTGGTCAAATGAAGAATCCAAGCAGTATGTTTTGCTCTATGGACACTGTCCTTCAGTTGCATTAGCAGAACCATTAACAATGGCTAGCACACGGCCGCAGATCTTCTGTTTCTTAATAACAACAAGCTTAAAGGGAAACATTGTAACATCTAATCTTATATCAGATCGCCTTATAAAAACATTGATATCAATAAAATTACCAAATGTATTATAGATGATTATGAAATTAATCTATTTGAACACTCAGCTTTGAAATGAATGACCTGATTTTGATTGTGACCATTTTGTAAACATAATAAATAATAATTCCTTGACGTAGGATATAGTATCCTGCCAAAGATGAGATTTCCGGTTTCCTCTGAAGGGTATTTCTACTCCTAATGAGTTACGTATGAGTCCAGCAACTTGGCTATATAGATCGTTTTTCTTTTTGTTCATGGGTGGAGGGGGTTATTTATAAAGCTCTTGGCAATGGGAAGATGGAGCACGTATATAAAGGGAATTTGCCACAGGTGAAGCGGATTATGATAGAGGATTACGCCCAGCGTCTTGGACAAATTATACGAAAAAACAACAACAAACATTTAACAGGATGTACCATCTGTTCCAGCTGGAGGAAAGACCTACCCCTCATGTGCATCATGCGTATACCGACCTGGCGGGATGCATCATTGGACAACGAAAAGATTCCCTTCCTTTACTGCAGCATTTTTTAGAGTGCATTACATAACAACTAGTTATGCTGGCTTTTATCGAGGAGTTGATGCTCTCCAGGTACCGATTCAAGCGATGGTGTCCCCTACTAAGGATCCCAGAACCTTTGTTCGCCTATACACATAACCTTATATTATTCTTACAGGGACTTATCAGCTATCAAGGATAACCAGGTAGTATATTTTGATTCATAATGAAGCTGAATAGTAAAAGACAGGATCTGGGGTAGAACATGCGATTACAAAAAAAAAAAAAGTTTAGAATTTCTGCAATGTAGATATAAATAGCCAAATCAGTAAATGTTGTACACTCTAACAATACCGGTAATATTATTAAATAATATCTACATACTGGTGACTAATAACGTATTAATAACCTATATTATATGGAATAAAGAGGATTTGGTGAGAATTGATGTCATCTATATCAAAATATTCCAATAAAATGGGGAAGGTTCCTGACAGCACCTGATGATGGTCGAAGCACACAAATGATGGTCGTTAAAACTAATGGTACTCATAATAACAAAAAAATGCACCTCCCAACCTTTTGAAAACATCCTCCACGACGGTATACCTGAACTGCAGGTCCTAGTGGTGGGTCATGTAGACACGTGAAACACATGGATCAAGTGCGCCCAGGCACGTGTATGGAATCATTGCACGTGTATAGGGTGTGGGGTAGAATAATGTGCCGTACATAGAAAGTTACTATTGGGATATAGATAGGTTAAACCGCTACACTCAGGGCTGTCAGCAAATACCCCCCCCCCCTTAAGGTTCTCACATCCATTAATTCTGCCATCAAGGGATTCATAGACAGCGGAATGGGCAGGGGGCAATGGGTAATTTAGCTGAGGGGACAAAAAATTGATTTGACACCCCAACCTTTCGGCAAATAAAGTAAATTTAGACTAAAAATTCCCCTCAGATATAAAAAGCTAAGGTACAAATTACCTTTGTCCAACACAAGCCGAAATCTATTCAGAACACGGGAATTTGATGGTAGAATTCCATCTACTCCATAGGAGGGTCTTCATTGATGTGAATTCCTTGAGAGGAGAATTCCAGAGGGAATTTCCTACATCCACTACATTCTATGTAGATGGTGCTATCAAGAGGCATAGAGGATAGAGCAGACTGGAATAGTCTAAAGTGCCAAATCCACTGAGACGCATGAGCCTGCGTTTGTCAGAAAAAATACATATGGGTCTTTGGCATTTTCTTGACGCACACACACTCATGTGCCTTATGGATATGGCCAATAACAGTTAGGGCAGAAGGTCTTCAAGAGAAGTAGTTCCTCCTTCGAACATTTCACTGATATTACGTTGAGCAGCTTGTGCCGTGTTGAGCTTGTTGGAAGGAATGGCCACAGTTATGAAAATGATTCGGATTAATGTCAGATGCATAGCCAAAAAGGAATAACATTATATGCCCACATCATGCAAATGCTAATGCTACTAGTTTAAATAGACGACCATATTGTTCTGCACTGTAAAAAGAACATTGTCAAAATAAGGATGGATTCTTCATCCCAAATTTGCCAGAAATCTGTCATCATTTTAACAGATTCCTTAAGTACATTTGTGAACCACTGCACTGCTACCTGGGGCTTTTCGTAAAAAACTACACCGGTTCACTATTTTATATTTATGGTGGCTCACTCTTCAGCTTTACAAGGATCCCTGTTAGATTCAACAATTAGTAAGAAACAACCCGGGTTGTTTTAGTCACTGTGCGCGACTCAGTTAAGGACTGAGTCGCTGGGACTGCCCTAGCTAAAACTTGCAGGTGCTCTAGAAACAGCAAGTTTCTAAGAATAACATTTGACAGAAACAAATCCCCAACAATCAGCTTATAATATTGACAAGAGTACCACCTTAGTTTTGCTGTCTGTGAGTGGGAAGAGCGTCTTTTGTTGGAAACCTTTAGATCGCACCTTTTTCCAAGGTTTGGCACATACTGTGTGGCTGCAACAGGTAGCCATAAGCAGGTGCATTTTCTGCCAGACAGGAAGTCAATCTCCACTCACCAAGCAGATATTCATGGATAACATTATTTCATGAATAACACATATGTTGTGAGACCTGAAACCACTTCCATCATGGCCGACCGTGGCAGCTAAACTTGATGTGAAGGCTAACAGATTTGCAAGAACCAAATAATCTGGGTCCCCGTATGAAAGGTTTCTCACAAAATGGCAACAAACATGTCTTAGGAAGCCATCCTTAAGAGGAAATTGACATAAAAAAATTATGTCCTACAATTCCAGCCACCTGACAAATTAGCCCTATGCAGGAAGCCTGACTCTCCCGTTAGGTAAGAGTCAGCGCCCGCCGGACAAGGTTGTTTCGGGTATTGGTCAGTGGTTATTCCACTGCACACTCCTGACACTATGTGGGAGTTATTGTAACTATCATTATTATGCTGGCCCACTAGGGCCCCCTTGTGTTGTACTGCTTCAACTGCACACACCTGTACTCCAACGGCACAGGTGTCACTTTGCTACTGGCAGCCGTGCTTGGCACTATGCTCCTTCGCTTGCTTGCTTTGTCAATTTTTATTGTTTGCTCCACCATGGTTAAATGCACCTGTGGATTCTCATATGATGGTAGGAAACCCGCCTGCCCTCAGTGCAACTTGTACTGCTGCAGCATGAAGGCCCCAAAAGAAAAAAAAATCAACATTATACAGCATACACCATTGGAAAGCTCTAAACTTGTAGGTGTAGGTGTAATAAAATCAAAAAACCGTATTTTTGGTGAATGAGATCCTAAGAAAAAAAGTTTTTAATAATTGTTAATTCAAATTGAATCATTTTTACCACAAAAATAATGCCTCTACCTCTGTGTCCTATGATTTAAAATATAAAAGGCATCATAATCATCAATGTGACATCTCAGACTAATTAGGTCAGTAGGTCATGGTCAAAGATGCAAATATCCGTATATACCATTTTCGATCTAATAAGTGGCCAGGGCACTGACAATTTTTTACTTCCGCATCATAACTAAGAGCAACTTAGTCATGGAACATGGACCAATCAACTTCTTCCAGAGATAAAATGTTTGAGTCTAATTAGGTCAGTATGTTGACTTTCATGTCGGAAATATAGGTCACCTTATAGGGAATCAGTACCCTATTTTCATGATAGCGTTTTTTGATAGGATTTATATTAATTGAAAAGAGTGTGCTAGTGAAGTAGTCCTAGAGCAATGCACCAGACTTATCTGATGCATTTGATGACATCATCATACTATGGTGTCACTCAGTATGAAAAACTATTGCGCGATACAATATTATTATGCAAGGTTCTGTTGTATCAAATTTGGGGAGTTTCAACTCTCTAGGTGTAATTATCGATAGCGACTTAAATTTTAAGGTGCACTGTAAAAAGGTTGAGCCGATGGGTATATCAAAGTTGAAACAGTTGCGTAATATTGTAAAATATTTGAATCATGAAAATGCTCTATGTATCTACAAACAAATGGTTTTGCGCGTACTAGAATATTGTAGTTTTGTCCTAGACTCTGGTCCAAAAACCGTGGTAGATCATATAGATATTGTACAAAACCACTGCCTTAGAGCTTGCATAAGGGTGAAAATAGCCCAGGGTGTACACATAAATGACCTCCTAACTAGGTGTAAAGTGGACTCACTAAGTATAAGAAGGAAAAAGGCACTAGCATATATAATGTACCGTTATTCACAAGATGACAATAATATTATAATCCCTAGTCGTGAACTAAGAGGGAATGGGAAGAGAAAATTGAAAGTTAACAGACCAAAAACAGAATCTCAGAGGGGTAGTCCTCTATATAGAGGCAACCAAACATGGGAAGTGTTGTATGCTGATATACAACTGAAACCTACTATGAGTGCTTTTAAATTGTATCTTACAGGAGATTGTACTTGTGATACTGGGTAGATTGTGATTATTGTAAAGATCTGTATGTTAATAACATAGAAAATGTTTCTATAAGTTCATTGAAACCACTTGGTACTATAGAAAACTCAACCTATGATTATGACTTTGGTGGTGAATATTTATAACTTATCAGGCGACTGATTGTAACAACTCCATTTGGGGTGTTTTCTTTAGCCAATAAACAGTGTTAAAACTTCAAACTTCGATTGGGCAAAATGCATCTCTGTACTACTTGCACAGCATTGATAGGATGCAACAGATGCTGTCTGTATCTTTTTTTCCTGTGATTTACTTATACATCTGACAAGTAGCACTAAATATAGAGGATGTCGGCAGAAAATACACTTTTCTGATATTTCACATTTACTTCTATTTAAACTTTCAGACCATTGCAGATATTTAGATTGCTGACAGAAAATCTTGAATATGTTGCATGGACTGGGAGAAGGGGTCTTAGAACCCTCTCCACTAAGCCCCCTTTTCACAGATCGTGTCACATATATTGCATTTAAAGGGAGTTCAAGACTTTTTTTTCTATTTTTTTGGTTACCCCCTCATTCTCTAATTTCGACAGGTGCAGTGAGGGCTACCACATTGAGTCACAATCACACACAGGGCCGTACCCACTTAGCTTTGATGGAAGGCCCGGGTGAGCTCCCGGGGGTGAGCTCTACAGCCCTGGTCCCAAATAGACTAATATAAGGTATACATCATATCTATGCGCAAAAATACACTATACTTAGTGCAAATCTATGAATGGTATTCTCACAACCTATACTAGAGGTACATCCTGTGTTAATTCTGATTGTATTGGTGGCAATTTAATTAGTGATAGAACATCAATGTTGGGCTACTTTAGTATTGTATTGTACCATGTGGTCATAAGGAATCTCAAAATATTCATATGAATGCAAAGATCATAGTTTCTTCTGTCAACCCATGTAATATCATCCATATATAAAAACATTAGGCCCTTATTTCACCTAAGATGCATCCCATATCTCTCTACTGCACTAAAACACAGAGCACACACTGCAGGGATCGTCACCTGCATCAGAATATGAACAGGATAATGAATGAATTGTAAATAAATCTTGAAGAATACATTACACCAATAATTAAAGAGTGATACTGTATAATCCTTATAAGGTATTACACATATTGGTCTTTACAAAGAAACAGCCCATAAAGAGCCATGTGCAGCAAAGCGCCTTCTTTTACCCCTTTAAATCTTAATAAACAGTAATGCCTTTTGTTTTAAGCTGTAAAACCCTTAATAACTGCAAGCCATGAAACCCAAAATGTAGCAAAGCACTGGCCTCAGTCCCATGAGTTTTCGTATTGACTGGTTTGCGTCTGCTGACTGAACTTCTGGTGTATATTGCTTGGAGTAAGGAGACCTAATAACCCATGGAATTATCAACATGATTGTATTTTCCAATATCATTTGAGTTACTTGTATGTAAAGGTCAAATTGTAATTTGACCATTAACTAAGAAACTAAGTTTTGAGTTTCAACTCGGATTTGATCTGACTGAGGGTTATCTCACTTCTCAGCTTCACCTCGTAAGACAACCCTTAGTTAGATCCAACCCTCATGAACCTTTGTCTATTTATTGAAAGATGCAAATATACAATGATGCTTGCCATGATGTTCAAGACTTTTTTGCATACACTTTTCAAATGCATCAAAATTAATAAATATTTGCAATAAATCGCAATATTGAGAGAAAAATCTTGATAATTGCCATAGGAAAAAGATTGATGTCAATGACATCCCTACTAGTTTCCAATGCTGCATCAATAAGAATTACCAGTACAGGTTTGCTAACCCTAATAGAACTCAGGATAGACCTGTCACAAGGTCTAAAGTATACAGATAGTAAGCAGAAGGTGACCTACTGACCTAAGAGGTAATGCCGTCCACAGTATCTGCTTGGTACTGCCCCCCTTTTGCTTCTGGGTCAGCTGTGTCACGGCAAACATGCTCTCCATGCGGATGCTACTGCACCTCTCTTCTTCAATCAATACATCGGAGAGCTCACATAGGATGTCGCCTAGTTTGTTTTGATCATTCCAGCTCTCTTCCTGATAACAAATGTTATTATAACAGGTGATCTCACCCCAGTATGGGTCCTTCTCAGCCAATATTAATGGCACTCCATCTGTTTCAAGTAGAGCCTTCCTTTCATCTTCCCCACTTCTGAATCTCAAAGTTTGTACTTTTACCATCGCATCATACTGCTTTCCCTTCCAGCTTTTTTCACCGCTACATTTATCTCCCTCCTTCTTGGCTTCCAGCCCATCTTTGGCTTTTAGTACATTAACAGCACATGTTTGATTGTCCATTTCCTGGCATTTAAACCATTGAAGCATTTGCTCCGCGCAGTGGAAGTTGACTCCATTATATACAAGATTACTTGGGTATAATGTACTAAATACACTTTTTGACCCTGTAAAGGTCAGCCCTGACTCCTTAATTTGCAGTTTTGCCTATTTTCAGATTTTGTGGTATTTCAGTTGCCATGGCAACCATACAAAAATTAGTCGCCAACTTGACTTTTGAATTATACAGAATATTTACAGGAGGAATTTTAAAATATGATTGAAATATATTATGCATCTTATTTTTTCAGTAGGAGGGGTATGTGTCTTGAATGGAACTGTGAGTGACCTACATGTAGGTCATTTGTATAATCTGGGTTAATTGGTCCATACCCTAGACTTTAATTATTTCTGACATTCACTGGGTGAATGAAAGTTTCATATTTACTGGGAGGCAAATACAAATGTGGCTTCATAACAATAGAAGGCGTTAATGGAATGCGATGTGCCAAGCATTAAGGTGCAAACCCCCTTGAAACCATCCCTACCCAGTATTATACTATACCCCGTCTTAGTGATTAGATCAACTATGGCTTCCCTTAGGATATAATCTTAGGTATGGCAGCTGTGGCTTTACATATTTATTGTATTGTCATTAGGAAGAAAGTAAAGAATGTCCTATGTTCACACTGATTGTACAGATGATATCAATGCGTACATTGGGCCTGGTTTAGATGTGGGTGGTATTCTCACTATGGAGTGCATACAGGTTATAATTGGCCTCTCCCTCCCTTGCCACAAAGTGACAGTTCTCATGAGATAGATGCATGTTATAGTTAACACTTGTACTCCATACATTGTAGTCCATTACTGGAATATCAATTTGCTAACATTTTGGGGTTAATTCATGATATTTAAAGAAGGTTCTATCATTAAAATGATTAGAATGACACAATCATTTTATACTCATTCATTCTTTCATTCCAAACGAAAATCTTTCATGATATCTATTTAGATTATTACAGATTAAATGCAATACTTTGAATAGCACCAAAATGATAGTTATTTGTGGACAGATGAGGGAAAGAGTCCTCTGAGGTAAAATGTCACATTTAAATTTGAAGTCGTCAGCTTTAAAATGAGGTACAACACTTGCACATAGCCCCTCTGGTCTCAGAGATATTGCTTCAGGAAAATGGAATGACACCAATACAGCCAATAAGCTCTATCATTCCTTCTTTTAATCAAATCAGGCATCTAATTGGAATAATAATTTAAATAATCAATCAAAAAATAACCAACCCTCTCTATACATTTGGGCATAACTTTGGATATGGAAATAATATTTTACCATGGTTACCAGAATGCTGGCCTCTGATTGACTGAGAGGTGGTCATGTGACCCCCTAAGTAGGTCACGTTGCCATGGCAAAGGGTCACGTGACCAAATGGAGCCCTCTGATTGGCTGCGGGTCGAGTGAGTTATAGACAGTACTTAACTATAGTCCCGTTCCGATACATACTATACTACTGATGTTCATCTTTAAACATCTTATTTTTCTTGCATTGTAAGAATACCCAGCTCATGCATGAGCTGGTGCAGTTTCCAAAGCAAATCATTATAGAAACAACCTGTCTTTGAATAGAAAATCACAGATCTAACATTGCCAGTAGACTCAAAACAACAGCACCACCTCTGTAGGGTGTTGCTCCTATAGTAAAAGGAAGAGCTGGCTAAAAATGCCCTCATTTCCAGTCCTTTTTTTTCGTGTAGCTATAACTTGTCCCTTTTGTTGCTCACAAGTGGTCATTCAAGTATGGTGCTAAAAAAGGGGGATTTGAGTAGGTACCTAGTTGGGAGAAGTCAGTCAGTATAATAAACTATAGAGCGTGTGACATGCGTAGCCCTGTACCTCGTAGTGCATCTCTCTCTATTTTAAACAAGGCAGGTGACCTTTCAGACTAATGTGGTGAGTGCAAGTTGAATGGTGAAGCAGTGCACAACTTAGAAAAGAGGGCACATACTCACAGATCTTTTTACAATAGGAGCAACACCCTCCTGTATGTGCGATCCTCTAGCACAAGGGCTCCGTCATTTGCGTTATGAGAATAAGATTAGTGGTCAACTCAACAGTATTTATACATCATCTCGCTCATATAGTTATCCAGATTCAGTTACAAAATGAAAGTGATGCACTGAAATCTAGACACATATAAAATTGTGATATGGAATGGAATTCAATTGGCTTTTATCACTTCAATATTGGCAGTGTGGGTATGGGTCTAGTTGCTATATCTATTGGTATCATACAACTAATTAACAAACAGTTGTTTGGTAGTTATTGGGAGATACCATCAATAGTGACATCACCAGAATAAAAAAAATATGACAGCACTATCTAATTATCAGTTTGTCAGATGTAAGTATTTCTTAAAGAGATTTCGAAAAGTAAGGTTTCTGTTGATGTTTACCTCAAGGTAATATCATTCCTCAGCACATCTATCGTAGATATTATGGTATAATCCATAGATTGCAAAAACATTTAGTGGGCAGATGAGGGGAAAGGGCCCTCTCTGCGGGACTCTTAGTACTTGGTTTGGCAATTAGGGGAGCTAAAAAGGCTAATAATGTGAAAAATAGGCCAAATATTGCTCTTATGTACCTTTTTACACAGAAAAAACATGATTTTCTCAAAAACATTCTATTTTCTGACACTTCCTGTCTATTTGGAACATAAATGGAACATTTTGAATCCAAAACAAGGCCCAAATAAGGGTTCTCAGATAAATGTGTTGTCATGGCAACCAAAATTATGTTCCAAAAAAATAAAAAATAATGTCAATCGATAGAATGATTTGTGGAGATTTCATACGCTGAAAAAAGCATATAGATACCATTTCTAGATCCAAAGCTATGCCAAAATGTATGGAAAAGGTTTGGTCATTATTTTAATTGATTATCTAAATGATTATGCTAATTAGATGCCTGATTCAATCAAAACAATGAATGATAGAGCTTATTGGCTGTATTGATACAGTTATGTATGGCTAAAAATGCCCTCATTTCCAGTCCTTTTTTTTCGTGTAGCTATAACTTGTCCCTTTTGTTGCTCACAAGTGGTCATTCAAGTATGGTGCTAAAAAAGGGGGATTTGAGTAGGTACCTAGTTGGGAGAAGTCAGTCAGTATAATAAACTATAGAGCGTGTGACATGCGTAGCCCTGTACCTCGTAGTGCATCTCTCTCTATTTTAAACAAGGCAGGTGACCTTTCAGACTAATGTGGTGAGTGCAAGTTGAATGGTGAAGCAGTGCACAACTTAGAAAAGAGGGCACATACTCACAGATCTTTTTACAATAGGAGCAACACCCTCCTGTATGTGCGATCCTCTAGCACAAGGGCTCCGTCATTTGCGTTATGAGAATAAGATTAGTGGTCAACTCAACAGTATTTATACATCATCTCGCTCATATAGTTATCCAGATTCAGTTACAAAATGAAAGTGATGCACTGTAATCTAGACACATATAAAATTGTGATATGGAATGGAATTCAATTGGCTTTTATCACTTCAATATTGGCAGTGTGGGTATGGGTCTAGTTGCTATATCTATTGGTATCATACAACTAATTAACAAACAGTTGTTTGGTAGTTATTGGGAGATACCATCAATAGTGACATCACCAGAATAAAAAAAATATGACAGCACTATCTAATTATCAGTTTGTCAGATGTAAGTATTTCTTAAAGAGATTTCGAAAAGTAAGGTTTCTGTTGATGTTTACCTCAAGGTAATATCATTCCTCAGCACATCTATCGTAGATATTATGGTATAATCCATAGATTGCAAAAACATTTAGTGGGCAGATGAGGGGAAAGGGCCCTCTCTGCGGGACTCTTAGTACTTGGTTTGGCAATTAGGGGAGCTAAAAAGGCTAATAATGTGAAAAATAGGCCAAATATTGCTCTTATGTACCTTTTTACACAGAAAAAACATGATTTTCTCAAAAACATTCTATTTTCTGACACTTCCTGTCTATTTGGAACATAAATGGAACATTTTGAATCCAAAACAAGGCCCAAATAAGGGTTCTCAGATAAATGTGTTGTCATGGCAACCAAAATTATGTTCCAAAAAAATAAAAAATAATGTCAATCGATAGAATGATTTGTGGAGATTTCATACGCTGAAAAAAGCATATAGATACCATTTCTAGATCCAAAGCTATGCCAAAATGTATGGAAAAGGTTTGGTCATTATTTTAATTGATTATCTAAATGATTATGCTAATTAGATGCCTGATTCAATCAAAACAATGAATGATAGAGCTTATTGGCTGTATTGATACAGTTATGTCATTTCATTTTCGTGAAGCAATATCCCCAAGACCAATAGGGCTATCAACAAGTGTTATACCTCATTTTAAAGCCAATCACTTCAATTTTAAATATCACATATTACCTCGGAGGACCCTTTCCCCTCACCTGTCCACAATTTAAGTCCTAAACACAAAGTTGGTTTTGTTATATCAACAATTGATTCGATATGGAACAGCTGGATATAATATCCCATCTCAAATTTATATTAATCATGATCTATGTCAAAATATATGTTGAACTTTGTATAAAGTGACAGATAATATTGACATCTACGTAACTCTCCTAGCAAATTGAATGAGTTATACTAATAAATACCTCTCACTAACCTACGTGTCACGCTGCAGTGCTGTAGGCTACATAGTATGACACCCAGAGGGTGTTGCCTGTATGGTAAATAGAGCTGTCAGTATGTGCCCTCTTTTCAAAACAAGTCACACTCTGCTTTACTATTCAACTTGCACTAACCACATTAGTCTGAAAAGTCACCTGCCTTGTTTAAAATAGAGAGAGCTGCACTATCAGGTACCTACTTGTGTCACACATTCTATACTATACTGACAGACTTCTCCTAACTTGGTAGGGAACGTTCAACAATTACGTCACTGCTTAGGGGGTGGGGGGGGGGTCTTTGGGTTCCTCTATATGTTCCATACAAAAAAAGTGACAAAGGGGTGGGTGGGTCCTGAAAAATGCCTACATAAAAGTGACATAATTGTTGAATGTCCCCGTACCTACTCAAATCACCTTTTTTTCTAGCACCATACTAGCATGACCACTTGTGAGCAATGGAAGTGAAAAGTTATCACTACATGGAAGGCCAGTTCTGAAGAAGAGGCACTTTTTAGCCAGTACTACCTTTTCCCACAGGAGCAACACCAACTGCCAATTCCAACCAGAGTGATTCATTTTCAGGAAGATAATTGCAACAACGCCACCGAATGACTCCTAGAAATATGACAATCATCAGAATCATTAATTTGAGTAGCTCGGAAATTTGACCTAGAGGAAATCCTTCGTGACTATGGGAAATGCGACTGTTGTCAAATTCAATATAATGACTTGATGTGCGTGACCATCACAAGAGTTGTCGGTTGAGTTGTCATGGAGCTCGTGTATATGAACGAAATAGATGTTGACCTGTATGTGGTCAGTAAATAAATGGTAAGGGGCTATTTGGCTGCATCTTGCTACAATGTATCTCTTCATTGTGATGTAGGTATGATATGGATAACATTAATTTGTCCCCCCCCCACTGTTCTTCCAATTCAAAGTCTGGCAACGAGTTAAAAAGTCCCATTCTACACAGGCAGTAATGGTGCAGTCCTGCTATCTGTGGCATCTGTATTAAGAGCATTTTTGTACTTTTCTTCTTCTCAAAAACACCCTATGATACTAAGATCACAAAATTCATACCACATATATCATTACAAAACTAAAATCATTGATGGTACAAACACCAAACCTACCAAACCCCAGATTATAAGGCATCCTTATATCGTATCACTTCATGAGGATGTGACCAGATTCCCTATACTGGGAATGACTCATGAGATTCATAGAGATGTCAATGCTGCATAACAAGGCCTGACTGTAATCTGAAATAAGAGAACCCCTCCAGGGTTTCAGCCTGTCATGTATCATTACACCTCCTACACGTGTATCTGATGCTGATGGTGCAGGTGATACCGACAGACTCATTAACCTATCTGAGACCTTAATCACTCCTGTTTGGCAGAGTGAGTTATCAGTGTCATAAAGAATCTGTTGTTTGCCACTTGTTTTGGACATGACTTACACTACTGTAAGTTGTAATTTTATCCAGCAAAAGAAGAAAAGATGAGCATGGAAGCAGTAACTGGCCGGAAGAGCGTAAGGGACAAGTCATTTATTACCAGCGGGGAGGGGGGGCTAGATTTGTTCCCGACCCCCCCCCGCACCACTATGACAAAAATGATCACAACCCCCCACTAAGAACTGATTTTGCAAAATGACACCCCTAAAAATGTGATACAAGTGTGGAACGATGCATTACGATGGGTATTTGAATGGCCCATGATTAGTTTTGACCCCCCAGTGTGAAAGTTTATTGGGTTTTGGCCCCAAACCAAGGGGCTCTCTTTCAAAATGCCCCCCCCCCCTATATCTAACAAGCACCCCACACCTGGCAATAAATGACTTGTCCCTAAAAGCTATGTTTTGAGTTGCAGGTGTTCAGAACGTGTAGCTTACAATTTTCCATATGACATTGATACCTTTACACTGATAATCTTTAACCTTTTTGTGCCCAGAATTATTTGAAGTTTTTACATTATTTCACAATTGTATCACCTTGTTGATAAGACCATGTATTACTTTGATGTTCTCATCTGATATGGGTTCTCCAGCACAGGTCTGTTAACCATAGTTACCAAAACCTTCCATTTCTTTTTTTTCTAGTATATGGTCTCTCTTGTGCTATAATATAATTATCATGTACACTTTAATAATGCCATAAATTGTAACATATGATTGTATTAATGCATATAAAATACCAAGTTTGCAAAAACACCAAAGAAAGTACCATTCAAAAGGGATGATCCACCCAACACCATTGTAAGACCAGAGACACCCATTAGGGGTATCTTGAAACAATCTACACACTATGTGTTTTGCCACTGTGAGAGAGAATATTCACAACTCTTTCCAGAGAATAGTTTTGAGCCTATTGAATTCTCATTACTCAATTAGGTGCTGAAGGCAACTTCTAAGGAGCCACTCTTCACTCCACCTGACTCAGATGATGAAGATTCAGAAGACACACTATATGCTATTACTCAAGCAACTTCAAAAACAGTCAGATGTTTTGAACCAATGCAGGGAGAGGAAACAACACACCATTTGTGTCCTATGACCACACGCTCATATTCCCAACAAGATACCTCGGGCACCCATTACCCAAGGATCCCTACATCCAAGATAAGAAGGTACTGGACAGTACAATCAACACCATAGGTGACACCATCAACCTATGGGCCTCCAACATGTCCAGGTCTCTTGACTTATATTCAAGGCATGAGAAATCTCAAAGGGAGAAAATGCAAGTATTAAATGATGCATTAACCCATTGAGGGCTACCATCGACTATAGTCGACACCATGGTAGGCCTAGCATTGACTATAGTCGACACCATGGTAGGCCTAACGTCGACTATAGTCGACGCCAATTATATAGGATTTGTCTGCCCTTAAAAGGTTAATCATCATACCAAAGTGGCACCACAGCAAGAATGAACACAGTACAATCACTGCAAAGGACCAATGCAGCTCTAAGGATGCTATCATCAGGAATCCTTACCCCTGATATAGTACCACCTTCAGACCTTGCTAGATACTTAATTGATATTAACAACAAATTTAGGATTACACATCCTGAAGCACAAGTCGCAGTTAAAGATTTAGATTTCTATTATTCTCAGAAGCTGACCTCATACACCTACTCAGCTCACCACATTTATATTCATCTGGACATAATAATTCAATCTACCACCTCTACCTTCAAACTATACCAAATGATTACAGCACCCATGCCTATAGATACCGAGGAGACCCCCACTAGAGGAGTCACCAGATTGTAAACCACAACTGAGTTCCTAGCAGTATCTTACGACGAATCATTATTCATTGAACTGGACTTAACCGACATGCAGGCATTTAAAGGTACCACAGTAAAAGTATGCAGAGATGTAAATGGTAGAATTTATAGCACAGGCGCCCTGTAGCCATTTTTACTAACCAGGCTCAACAGATTAAGGAACAATGCAAGTTTACAGTTTCACCACTGCAAGCACATTCCACCCATGCTATTTCCATTTCTGAAGATGAGTATCTGGTCACTACTAATGAACCCTATTACTTTATTAACTGCCATGGTAAAATGTCTGAAACTCGGAAAGCTCAATCCTACTCAATCATAGGTGTACCCTGTGGATGCACAATCAGTGTCAGAGAATTTTCTCATCCAAACAGAAGGTTGCCCTGTAACTCAACCTTATCATTTCATTACATAATTAAGACTATCAACCTACCATTCATGGCAGCACTTAACCAAATTTCTGTAACCAAACCAGATGATATAGAAAACCTTCCAAACTTTCCAGTAGTAAACCTTTCTAGAGCCCTAGACAAACTACAGGAAAATCCAATTATGGATGATATTACCCAGCCCTTTGCCAAAACACTATTAAATGATGCGTCCAACCTTGATCAGGCAATGGAAACACGCTATGTAGAATCACACCTATGTAGAGTTACAGAGCATCTGATCTTCCAAAGCTTAGGATTCACCTTAGGGATATCAGCTCACAGTTTTATAGTATACATACTCCTTAAACTATACAGACTAGGAGGGACTGTAGCCTACCTGCCTACAGCCAAAGCATTCAGACTAGTCACTGAGCTGCCCCTACACAAATTGCTCCCAGAAATAGTCCTACAAAAACTACCCCTACTAAGGAAACCCACACCCCTTTTCTCACAATTCAGGAAACCCACACCCTGATAATTGATATGCTATTCACCCTGACCATCTACTCAGCCTACAGAATAATGAAATACCTTAAGAAATTCGCACAGACACATTGTGGTAAAAGGAACCTGGCCAGGCGCACAAACCCCACAGTGAATTTTAAAATATATTGTAGGGACTCCAACTTTTCGCTACCCCTGAGGCCAATACCACATGAATTTGATGAGATTAATTCAGCAGCTGCCCCAACTTATAAGGATATAGTGGTTAAAACCTTCCCACAACCCAAGGCTATATTTACCTGGAATTGACCAGCAGTTATAACAACACAGAGAGGAGAATTTGCTTATCACCTCCCTCAAGTGATACACCTACCTTGGCGCACTAGGTTCAGCACCATACCAGCCCTTAAGAACAAAGGACTGTACTACTCCATGCTTATGCAAAATGATTGTGGCACCAGCCCAGTGACCATGACAGCACTGGAAAATACAACAGATATAATTATTGATGAACAATAGGAGGAGAACACAAGGTCAAACTTGCAGACTATTGCCAATTTTCTAAACCACCAGCCCTCCCCGGTGACTGTGGAAACAGCCTAGACTGCCCACAGCCTAGACTGCCCCCAGTCCACCACCAGGAGACATTACACCATGAGACAGATCTCAAAACCTTTTGGATGATTGGCTGGCCCTGAAAAGGGCCTTTTTGGTATCGGGTTAGCACCCGTGTAGAGGTCACACGACTCACCACAGAGACTTAGGCTCCGCAGCAACAGGAAGACAGGGGCTCGGCCCGAGTAGGTGTCCTTTATTGTGATCCCATTAGACGAGCCGGGGCTCCAAAGATCCTAGGGCATACTCTGCTGTGGCCATAGGATCCCCGAACATGGTGAAGTCAATGAAACTAACAGCAGTCAGGTAATCCCATAGGTTGCATTCTCGAGGACCGAGACTCAGGTCCATAAACCAGGAACCTAAATTGACAAGAGACTCGGCCAAAAGGGCCAAAGTGGCCCCCCGGCATATGGCAGAGCCTAAGAAATACCTGCTATGGTATGCACTTATGATAACATCACCGTGACCAGAAATCTCCCGGTAGTTCTGACAGATATAACCAATGTGAAGAGCACGGCTAGCTTCCACCCTAGCCCTAGACGAGCTTCCTACAGTCATTACCTCAGAGACAGGTAAGCTATACACAAATGCTTGATAGTGCGCCATGGTGTATACATATAGAATGCACAGACAAGACTGATACTCCCACCACAGCCACTCCCACCTTTTAAAGACCCATCCGCCATCTTGAGGTGTCCACTGACACCAAGCTGAGTACTGCCCCAGCCACATGTCAGAGCCTGACACCTTAACAACTCAGGTGTCACCACTGCATGAGCACATCAAGGTGAGATGAGACATCTAGCACCTGACACACACCTCCACTGTTAATGAATTTTGTACGCAAAATTGTACGAAATAATTAAGAAAATGTAATATACATGAAACATGCAAAGTAGATAACTCAGGCAGTTTTGTACCAAAATTTAGCACTTGTATACTACACCAAGGTTTACATAAAGAAACACACTTTAGGTAACCAAGAAATTAAAAAAAAAGAAATGTGTAAAATGTAGGAAAGTATAAAAAAATCTTATACACAAAAAAAAGAAGAAATATTCAAAATGACTCGCGAAATGTATTGAAAATGTACTAACTTACTTAAGATATTAACCTGAATAATCTTTTACATTCTAGACTGATCATTCTAGAATAATCTCCTGGTCCTCAGAAATGTTTGTCTCAAAATATGTTCCCAAAAATCACATTTGCGTGTCAAGTTGTATGTTGTAGCCCAATTGCACAGTTATACGCTATTTGTGTATGCTTATTTGTATGTTGTACATGAAATTGTAGGTTTGTACACCAGATTGTACGTTTGAACCCAATTGTTTGCTAAATTGTATGTTTGCACACCAGATTGTATGTTTGACCCCAATTTTGCACATTTGCATGCAATTGTACACTAATTTGTATTCATGTACCCTAATTTGCACATCTGTATGCATATACACCAATTTATAGAGGAATAAGGCAACTTAAGCCATGTTTAAGTCAAGCATTCTTAGGTCTGTTTGGCATCCAAACCAGAAAGCTGCACAATTTAGGTTAAGAAACCTAAAGTTAAGGAAATGCATTTTTACCCAAGAATAAGAATGTTACATACTGACAAGCTCTACCACAAAAATTGTATTTGAAGCACTACCTATTACTTCAAATCCTCTTACATACAGTATGAAATTAGACATAAGGTAAAAATATGTTATACATTCCCTCTGCGCAATGATGGAGTTTTGCCTCTCTTCGGGGGAGGGGGAGTATTATATCATGTACACTTTAATAATGTCATAAATTGTAACATATGATTGTTGTAATGCATATAAAATGAGGCATTAATACTCCATATGAGCGTTCACGGTCCACTGACCACCAGCTATGTGAGTATATATAACATAAAAGACCAAAGCAACCGGTCCCATGGTCCACTGGAAATGAACAAAAGTACATTTAATGATTAAGGTCCAAAAGGTCCGACCTCATGGTCCACTGACCATGAACAAAAGTGTACACAATCTAGACCACCGTCACAGACTGCTGAGCACCAGACACTAACAATAGGCTATAGAGATGACAGCGTCATAAACTTCCGGTGTCATTTGCGCCATCTCATGGATGTCACAGCCTAAATACCAGACCTGACCCGGATGCATACAGATAAAGTGCATCTCATGGTTTTAATTTGGTGTCAAAAGTCTCATTATTAAGGAGGTTAGGCGACTTAGAGTGTTTTGAGCTCTCGGTGCACCACAGACCAAGCAGCGCAAATTGCGCATATGCGCTGAAAGGTGCGGAGAACTGACATGTTCCCCTCCCTACATGCACAGTTACAGTGGTGCAGTTGCATAAACGACTGAGATACGGGTGTCTGAACATGACCGGGACAAAGGGGGTGCCGTTTGGCTTATGGGGGCGCTCTATGCACCTTCATGAAAGACTCAGCACTAATGGACAAAGACAGTGGCAGTTGCCACAGGCTCCAGCTAGTCTGGGAGAGTAAGCCATGGGTTGACTACTTATACCCAGCCTCCAGCCTCCATGAAGGCAGTATCCAGAGAACCACCTCACATATATCTCCAGTCCAGCTCTCCTGCAGGACTACACCCCACATTTGTGGCCAGAGGCTATCTTCTACCATCTACCTACAAGAGGGTTACTAAGCTATTAAAATATTGATATTCTAGGACAAGGTGAGGTTTGCTTGAAATATTCGCCTGACCCCAGAGCGGGAGAGTAAATATTTCAAGCTAACCTCACTGAGTCCTAGAACATCAATGCATTAATGCATTTATCACACTTATTCATCCATTATGTATTAACTTCTGAACTGATAACCCCAGTATTAATCCAGGAGAAGACATTTGGTAAGTGCATGCGATCCGCTCGGTTTGCCATTTTTCAGGTATAATCCAAGCATGTCAAGTCCTGTACTTCTAGCACTGCCAAATATACGATCTCTACTTTGTGTTCGCCTGTCTTAGAAAAAAAAGAACTCTGAGAGTGTGGTCATACCCCGATAACGGAACGGGGTTATGACCAAAAGGCACTGTAGAGGCCAGAATCGTGAGATAAACATTTATAGTATCTCTCTATCAGCAGGCCAGAAGCTAGGTTGTGGGAACCCACCTAGAACCTATATTGGACAATGTATTATCAGTATTACCCATAGGAGTGGAACACTTACTTATACCCATATTATATCTACTGTGTGTGAATTACCTGTACATTGACATTTGTATTACTGATACATAAGTTCTGCCTAAACCTTGAATAAACCAGTGATAAATGGAATACATGATAAGAGCTTGATATTCTTACTCACTATAGCCACTAGTAATATGATATTTCTCATATGACAACTTGATCATACACATATCTCTATTATGACATAATCATATACTATAGCCATCATCCCTGCAATCCTGAGAGCTTACAGAACTTGCAAAGCAAATTCTACCTGCATGGATACTGCCAATTAGGGAACATAATGAGTAACACTGCATGGCAAATCATTATTGATATGATCAGTTGTTGTAAAATCTAATGGGAGTATGGGAAATTGTGTGTGTATGACCCATCATCATTTTGGTAGCATGTCAGAAGTTAGCTCCCTGGAGGTTTCCCCTTAAATAAATCACATAAAATGACAGCTCATTTTCAATTTCTGACTCCCTGTGCCTGGTATAATTGAGATAGAGCCAAATGGATGGTTGTATCGTAACTAGGAAGGCATAAGCATTCCAAAGAGGGTCTAACTTTGCAGATTGGACCAGTAGAAGTTTCCCAGTGAAAATGCCATTCAATATACATGCATTTAAGCCCAAAATCGCGCTTAAATGCTTGCCTGGACACCTAGGGGTTAAGGCCAAAAACTTCATATGTGACTAACCTACTTAGTCATAATGATGAATATGTATATATCTAAATTTTTTGATCGTGTTAGTCATCTCTGGCTAACCCAAGTTAGTCATTTTATTTCTAGAAACGTGAATTGGGCCTATATGAATTTGATTTCCCAAAGTGATAGGAAGAGCAGGGTTGTTTTTGTATGGTGGCCCAAGAGTGATGTTGTGTTTTAGCGTTTGTCTGTTTGCACGTTTATGTGTTTGCATGTTTCATGTTTGGTCTTTTCGCTTTTTTGTGTTTCGTTTTTTAGTGTTTCTTTGTTTCATGTTTGCATGTTTGGTCTTTTCATGTTTGTCTGTTTTGACATTTCATACTTTGGGTTTCGAATTTGTGAGTTTGCATGTTGGGATGTTTTGTGTTTTCAAGTTTTACTGTTTGTCTATATTGACCTTTCACACTTTGTGTTTCGTGTTTGTGTGTTTCCATGTTTCATCTTTGGATGTTGCGTCTTTTCATGTTTACAAGTCTGTTTTGACATTTCGCACTTTACATAGTGAGTTTGCTTGTTTCATGTTTGGTCTTTTCATGTTTTTGTGTTTTGCGTTTCAGTGTTTGGTTGTTTCATGTTTGGATGTTTCATCTTTTCATGTTTCTGTGTTTTGACATTTCGCATTTTATGTTTCGTGTTTGTGCATTTCCATGTTTGGATGTTTGGTCTTTTCATGCCTTCCTGTTTGTCTGTTTTGATATTTCACACTGTCATACAAACATGAAAGAGAAGAACAGTGAAACAGGAAAAGACCAAACATGAAACATGCAAACTCAAAAACACGAAACACAAAGTGCGAAATATCACACCAGACAAAGAGTAAAACATGAAATGACCAAACGTGCAAACATGCAAACTCACAAACGCGAAACACAAAGTGTGGAATTTGAATACAGATGAAAAGACCACTCATGCAAATATAAACATGCAAACACAAAACTCTAGGTGCGAAATATCAAAACAGACAAACATGAAAAGACCAAACATGAAAGAAGGAAACACTGAAACCTGAAACACAAAGACGTGAAAAGACCAAACATGAAACATAGAAAAACACAAACACGAAAACATAAAGTGTGACAGGATCTGCGAAAAGGGCCCTTAGTGCAGGATGAATTAAGGCCCCTATTCCCAGTCCATGTCACAAGTGTGAAATGTAAAAATAGACAAACAGTGAAACATGAAAAGACCGAACATCCAAACATGAAACATGGAAACACACAAACAGGAAACACAAAGTGCAAACGGTTAAAGCAGACAAACAGTGAAAGATGAAAAGACGAAACATTCAAACATTCAAACACACAAACACAAAATGCAAAATGTCAAAACAGACAAATATGAAAAGACACAACATCCAAAGATGAAACATGGAAACACACAAACACGAGACACAAAGTGTGAAAGGTCAATATAGACAAACAGTAAAACTTGAAAACACAAAACATCCCAACATGCAAACTCACAAATTCGAAACCCAAAGTATGAAATGTCAAAACAGACAAAGATGAAAAGACCAAACATGCAAACATGAAACATCAAAACACTGAAAAACGAAACACAAAAATGCGAAAAGACCAAACATGAAACATGCAAACACACAAACGTGCAAACACACAAACACAAAACACAACGTCACCCTTGGGCCACCGTACTACGCCAAACAGGAATGAAACATGACAACACACAAAGGCGAAACACAAAGTTCAAAAGAGACAAACAGTAAAACATGACAAGACCAAACAGGAAAAGACCAAACATGCAAACATGAAACATGACAACCCAGTCAACAAAAAACGTTGCAAAACGTTTCAGAACGTTTCCCTTTGGCTCCTTATTATTTTGACGTTAAATAACTTTTTTTGTTGAGTGGGAACACACAAACATGAAACTCAAAAGAGACAAACAGTAAAACATGACAAGACCAAACAGGAAAAGACCAAACATGAAACATTGAAACACACAAACGCAAAACAGAAAAACAGTAAAACATGACAAGACCGAACAGGAAAAGACAAAACATGCAAACATGGAACATGGAACCACACAAAGTGCAATATGTCAAAAGAGACAAAGATTGAAACATGAAAATACCAAACATGAAAAGACCAACCATGCAAACATGAAACGTTAAAACAGACAAACAGGAAAAGACCAAACATGCAACCATGAAACATGCTTGCAAATGCACAAACTTGCAGACACACAAACACGAAACACAATGTCACTCTTGGGCCACCGTAATTTTGATATGTTAAACCATTGTATTTGTCTACATCAAGCCTTCACAGCTCAAAAAAAGCATTATTTTATGCCTCACATCAATATATTTACAACCCATAACCTACTTAAGTATAGGATTGTAACATCATTCACAGCAATGTTAATATATATTTATTATATATTATAGTTTTCATGTAATAGGTGTTGATGCCCCTTTTACTCACCTCCCAAGAACATTTGCAATTTATTATACTCTTTTCTTTTTTGGTAAATATGATGCCAGTTTAAATTGACCTTTCACCTTATATACACAGTAAGATGAAATTACCCTTATCTAAGCAAATAAAGATGACTTTAAAATTTACACTCAAAATAAAAGGCTTCTTCAACATTGTGCTGCCCCCTGGTGTGCTAAATTGGTATATATTCCTAGAAATATATGACTAATCAATTAGTCATTCTTCAATATTGGTTAGTCACTTTGATCATTAAGTTAGTAAAATTAACTACATGTAATACCAAAATGACTAATCTGGATTAGCCACCACTGACTAACTTTCTCAATCTAAAGATTATCAGTGTATGAACAAATGAAAAAAGAAAAAAGACATATCGGCTGATAACATTTCAGCTACAAAGACATTAGAAGAAAATATTCCTCTTTTGAACAAGCATTTGGGACCTATGAAATCTGTCTTGGGAAAGGCACAAACAAACCTCGATTCTGGCAAATCACATAACGAAAATATGACAAAGCAACTCGCTTCCAACCAAACCAAGTACATTGATATCAATTATATCAACCTTGGTTTAAGTTTATATCTTCGCCTGACAGGTACAACTTTCATCTCTACTTGATGTTTAAAGTATCAATTGAAATGTTCTATCTTCAGTCTGACTATCAGATAAAGGTTTGTGCAATAATGAAGTCCTGCTTGTAATTCAGGGTCAAAGCGCGGATGCATTGATGAAATTCATTGTATCAGAAGGCTCACCAAGAATCCCGAGGTCCTGTTATCTGAATTAAAGTCTGTTTTAGTTTTCCTAATAGGGAGAGTTAACTTTGAGAAGGAATTTAAACATGATTGTAGATGGCCTTGCTGAATATCATGTCATATTGGGAGCTTGAATTGAAAAAAAACAACAAAAAAACAAAACAAAACAACATCTTGCTTGTTTGCTGCTATGCTTCATTGCTCTGTCTAGTGGCATTGGTCTTTTTCTCTCAGTCAGACACTGGCTCTAACTGTGTTTGCATGAGGGATCACCTACCCCTGTCCACATTTGCACCATAATACCCAAGTGCAAGAGCATGTGAGCTGGGAGACAATTAACAAATGCGAAGGCGCACACCCTTATCCTTGGCTAATTTCTGAACTTCTTTGTACAAGAAAAAAACTCCTTATAGCCTTAGGCCACAACTTGACAGGTCCTATCAGCTCCTGGATTTCTGACCACAAAGAAAAGAGCATATATCTGGTCTTCCTTTCCCATACCTTTCTAACATTTTGTTGGAGATTATGTACTCTTGTAAATTCATTTCAGGCTGCCCATTTTCCTCATCTCCAGAATCCCCCAAAATGTTCCACATATCTCCCTGCACTGCCATGTTACTGCCACAATAAATGTCCCTTAACTGTGACAGTGCACATCATAACCATTCCTTTTTATACTGCCATGCCTCCTTAAAATGTTGATCAGTCCTGCTTTTTTTCACGTACACATAGAAATAAATACTGTTAAATAATATTTATTCACATTGACTTTAAATGCACTATGGGCCACATACGTCCAAGTACACTTTAAAGTGCAACTGAACTTTTAAGGTGCACATGTAGGCCCGCATGCCATTCCGACCAAGGCTATATACATAGGAGGCCCAAAAAGGGTAAAAAAAGTTGATTAGCCTCCTCCGCGCACTGTACTCGGCCCCAGTATTTAAGGGTTGACAGCAAGGGCCCTGGGCCGCACAGGGTTTTAATGTTTTGAGTGAGCAGGTGTAGCACACATATATACAGGCCACTACACTGTAAAGTAATGTAAACAAACCAATACAATTATAAAATGATTGACAGGCAGGTAGAATCTACCAGTTTTCAGTGAGCCGTGCACCGGAAGAACAAAATAGGAGGGGGCTAAATCCATGCAGAATCTGTGAATGTATCATGTACAAATAAAATAATTAGGTGTATGCTGCCTTAGTCACCCTAAATCAAAGCACTGTTCAAGATAATTTGGTTGAAGGGATAGTGTGAACTAAGATTTAAAAAAAGGGGTAAGACACTACGACACATCAACTTAAAGAGTGACATGTATAACCGCTGAGGGGTTCAGCCCCCTCCGCTAGGATATATATACTACGAGGTTAGCCCCCTAGGGCGCTAATCCCATGGCGCCTACGGTGCGCCTTAAAAACAGGGGCATATAGCACACAAAAAAAGTATGTATTAACCCAAAAAGACTCCAAGCCCCTTTTTCTCTCTTCTCTCCTCAAAAGAGGCACTTTTCCCAGGACCCTGCTTCCCTTGGATGTTTTCAGAACCTATGGATATAGGGTGCTGAGGGTGAGGTGCTGTCCCTATATATACTATGTGTTTAGCCCCCTAGGGGGCTATTCCCCAGCCGCCTGCTGCACGCCTTAAAATGAAGGGTAGATTGAAGTGAATATATACATATGTATTACCCCAAAAAGATTCCAAGCCCCTTTTTCTCTCCTCTCTCCCCAAAAGAGGCCCTTTTCCTGGGATCCTGCTCCCCTTGGATGTTGTAATATTCTATGGATATATAGGGTGGCATTTGAGGTGCTGTGTCTATATATATATATATATATATATATATATATATACTACGAGTTTAGCCCCCTAGGGGGCTAATCCTTTTTCTTGAGCCTTCACTGAATAACCCTGTGTCATATAGATCTTATTATATTTAAAGTGCAAAAGAAATTAAAATGTGAGCACATTATGTGGTTATTCAGGTAGTGCTGCCACATATCGGGTGCAAAAGGGTGGTTCAATGTACCTTTTATGATTTCAGTGGAATCTTTTCTGTTTGCACTCTTCAGAATCCATATTTTAAGTTATCAAAAATGCTATTGGGGCCCTTGAAGGGGGTCCCCATGTCCCATTTCGATTTTAAGAAATGGGCATGTCCCCATGTAGATTCTAAGAAATTGCCATGTCAACGTGTTGATTTTAAGAAATTGCCATGTCACTGTGTCGATTTTAAGGAATTGACCATGTCACTAGGCCAAAAAATGCTTATGTCGCCATGTCGATTTTAGGGGTCTAGAGCCATGCTAGTCTACAGTATAGTTTCATAGTTTTCTGATAATCAAAAGGTAGTCTATCTTTGCATGGCAAAGGAGAGTAGCAGGGATATCATAGATACCTATTATATGGTAGTGGAGAAAATACATAGGCATAGTACTGAGTTTTTTAATTATTCCAAAGTTATGAATAACATGATGTGCCCTACAAAGACTCATTTATAATCATAGTGCTTATGATGTCCTGGCACTGAGATGTCATTCTGAATGATCATATATGGAGCCAAACCATCTAATTATCCTTTGTGGATTTACAGTAAAATTTCTAAGATAACATGTCATACACTGTACATTCATGAGGATGAAAAGTTATTGGTGGATGACATTCAAACCGAAGCAATGTGTGATTGATTAGACCTAGTCACTGTCTAAAAATAACAGGGAAAGTCTGTAAAAGGTTACAGTGACTTCTGAAAAAAAAAACCAATGAAATTAACAAAGACATTATTGCAGATGACTCATTGTTTTCTCTGCAGAAGATTTTCAACAGTGTGGCTTAAGTGAGATATAATCTGTGGAAATTGCTTTATGTGTTTTATCACCCTCAGACATGAATGAGTGCCTTCGGCTAACACCTCCGGCACTCATCCATGTCCTTGGGTTATAAAACACATAAAGCAAATTCCTTGGATTATATCTACCACTCAAACTGCGTTTCTTTGTGGAATGCCTGGCGGAGAGAATTTCTGGTATCTCTGAAGATCTGAAGTATCTATAGAAATAGTCCGTTGTATTGAGGAAACAAAATATGGGATATATTACCAGCAGAAATACAATTAAAACCCAATATAGAGGCTTTTAAATCGAGCTTAAAAGGAGAAATATTAACAACATTGGGCAGACTGTGAATTATAATGAGAAATGTATGTGATAGGAAAAATTGTGCACACGATACGTTCATGGAAACCACCTGTATAACATTACAATTACACCCTGTACTCTATTTATATGATAAATTGTATTTGGCGACTGATTATAATAACTACCTATGTAGTGCTTTCTTTAGCCAATAAACAGTGTTAAAACTTCAAAACTTTAAATAAATGAATGGTTCTCGATTTGATGATATGTCAGTGCTATAGTGTTTCCTTAGTAACAGCTAATCTCTATACAGAGATCTTATCATTTCACACTTCTATGCCCCAGTATCCATCTTTTAACAACCTAGGGGTGAGAAAGAGAACCACCCAGTCAATTATACTGATTGAAGACAGAGTAAAAAATTATTTTTAAATCATGAAGTTGCTGGAAGTCATCTCACCAATGCTGCAGGGGTTACATTAGGCGACGGAACAGCTTTTCATGTACCTAGTTTGATCTATTTTATCTACATACAGGAGATTTGAATCGACTCTAGTGTTTTTTTGTGGAAATCAATATTTAATCAAGAGTATAATTTTTCTTCTGTAGAACAGACAAATAGAGAGTTTAGTATTTTCTCTATCGATATATTTTTTTTTTAATTTAACGCCATCATCTTTGCAGTTGTTGTCCATAGGGTAGGCTCAGTTGTATAAGTATGTTTCTTATATTTGGTGGAAAGGGTCATATTTCACTTTTCACATTGATTGATTGTCCTTCATTGGTTAAATGCCATTGCTACATACCATTATGTTGTCGATGTTGGTGAAAGAGTTTTGTTGGCTCAAATTACATATTGAGGGGATCTCCTCTAACATAGGCCAGAGATTTACAGGTTGAAAATTACCACTTCGCAACAATTATAGATATGGCACAATTTGAGAGTCTTGTCGATCTTTTATGAACTCATCATAAGTATGACTATCAATGAATTTCTCTACAAGTAATGATAATAATAAGTATGACTGTTAATGAATTTCTCTGTTTTCTGTAATAATGGTTTCTGTAAGCAACAATAGTTCTATAAAGGACTGTCAACTCGAGAGAGATTAAGAGGAACCTTGAAAAAGAAAAGATATCGTAAACGTTCGAGTTGAAGTTCAATGTACATAGTGCTGAGAAGCATTTCAAATATTTTACATATCCTAACTACTTGTAAGCCACCTTGTCTAAGAGAAAGGTCAGATAGTCTGAGTAACCTTATGACCTTCTGTAGCACTTCCGTTTGTCAAGAGTATGGAGGGAGGTTTGAATCTTCAACTTGGTGAAAACTTGGTACAACTATACACAAGTTCCTAGAGGGAAGCCACTTGACAGTAGGGTCTTATCCTAATATATGCCCCGCCTACATGCACCCAACACTAAGAATATCATATACACTCCAGAATATGTATACGTAGCAGCTCATCAAGGCAATGTAATGATGTATATTCCCATTGACCGATAAGCGCTATGCCTACATGCACCGTAATGAGGAGTATTGATTTGTGATTGGTTTGCATCAGTAGTGTGCTAATCTTATTACCATTTTGTAGGGCCCTAGACCCCTAAAATCGACGTGGTGACATGGGTATTTTTGAGCTTAGTGACATGGGACATTGGCACTTTCTTAAAATCAACATGGGACATGAGCTTTTCTCAAAATCGACACAGTGACATGGACATTTCTTAAAATCGACACAGTGACATGATCGTTTCTTAAAATCGACATGAGACATTGGGGACCCTGCATCAAGGGCCCCTTTTGTACATTGCAGGGTGTTGGCTACACGGCATTACATTAGTCACTGTGCGCGACTCAGTTAAGGACTGAGTCGCTGGGACTGCCCTATCTAAAACTTGCATGTGCTTTAGAAACAGCAAGTTTCTAAGAATAACATTTGACAGAAACAAATCCCCAACAATCAGCTTATAATATTGACAAGAGTACCACCTTAGTTTTGCTGTCTGTGAGTGGGAAGAGCGTCCTTTGTTGGAAACCTTTAGATCGCACCTTTTTCCAAGGTTTGGCACATGCTGTGTGGGCTGCAACGGGTAGCTATCAGCAGGTGCATTTTCTGCCAGACAGGAAGTCAATCTCCACTCTCCAAGCAGATTCTAATGAATAACATTATTTCATGAATAACACCTCTGTTGTGAGACCTGAAACCACATCCAACATGGCCGACCGTGGCAGCTAAACTTGATATGAAGGCTAACAGATTTGCAAGAACCAAATAATCTGGGCCCCCGTATGAAAGGTTTCTCACAAAATGGCAACAAACATGTCTTAGGAAGCCATCCTTAAGAGGAAATTGACATAAAAACATTATGTCCTACAATTCTAGCCACCTGACAAATTAGCCCTATGCAGGAAGCCTGACTCTCCCGTTAGGTAAGAGTCAGCGCCCGCCGGACAACATTACATGGGACTTGTGATCATTACTTGTCATATGTATACATAGATAAGACGGACAGATGGATCTCTTATCACTGTCTGGTGCATGCTGTCTACCCCAAAGCAGAGAAATGCTGATACGACATTGTCAGAAAGGCATAAATAATACATCCTTCATTCTCTGTTTGTATTCATGATTTAACAGAGAATACCGTACATTTTGCGTCATTATTCTTGCATTTCTAGCAGCCATTTGTCAAAATAATGACCTCAAAATCAGAAAATCACCAAATGATCATCCCACAGTTCTAAGGAAACGTTGAAAGAATATGACTTGTGTGGAACGTTCTAAGCGTAAATTTTGCCAGGGTAGATGTGTGGGTTCTTTACAGTCTTGTACACCTTTTCGCATAGGGGGTAAGGATCACAGACAATAATACTTTATGTGGGGAATCACCTTGTCCTTGTCTGACAGTGTATCTGAGAATTGGCTGAATAATAGTATTTGTAGCCCCATCATGTATATCGGAAGATTCGTTCATCTAGCTGCTGAAGATAAGATGCTATATATATATATATATATATATATATATATATATATATATATATATATATATATATATATTGTTTACAGCTTTTTTCAATTTCCTAACATAAAGGGAATTGTCATAACTGCGCCACATTTCTACACCCAGGAATAACTGGAGATAAATTTAAATCTTCTGTACACAATATAACATTAAATTTTGTCTTTGAGAATAAAATAGGGCTGGGTTCAATGTAAAGGTTCCCTAAAACAACCACCCATCATTTGAAAAGACTCAGAACTCCTTAACCAGTTAACACAGGCTGACTGTACACTATGAGATAGGGGAACATCTCCAGGGTTTTGCCCTTTATTAATCATTAGGCCCCATGGCCTGCTTATCAGCCGGCAGTAAAGCTGACACTGACAGCCCATTAACCCATCTGATACCTTGATCACTAGTGCCTGTCACAGTAAGTTTCTGGTACCATAAAGAATCTTCTGGTCACCCTCTATCTTGTCTTTAACCAATTAGTGTGAGCACTCTCCAACCAATGAAAAAGAAATATTAGATGGAGGGCACGTCATGACTCCAGTTCGAATCTTGTCCCAAATACACCATGGAAACTGATAATTGCGGTGTTGAAATCTTATTTACAATTGGCCTTTTAGTTTAAATGTTCAGCGATATTTGGAGGCGTTATACATCTTCAGTTATAGATATACATCTTCTTATAGATATCCTGCTAAATCATCACGCAAAATTCAAGCAATAACGACACATTTGACCAAATGCCAGGGAAAAAGTGTTTTTCCAGCTTATAGGGAATCATTTGAGCAGATTAATTGATGTGTGCTTGCATACATATTTCTGTGAAATGAATTTCTGTATTTTCATCAGAGAGACCATCTCGTTAGACAGAGAAACCCCGTTCTACAGCATGTAATCTGTCTAGGTGGCAGGGGCGGCGCAACCATTTGAAAGTTGGGGGGGCAAAGGTCAGGTATTGGCCCATGACCCCCCCCCAAGATTGCCGGGGGTGGGAGGATGTATTGGAACCATAGTTGTGATGATGGAAAGCAGGGGGGGGTCTGGGGGTATCCCCCGAAAATCTTGAAAAGTGAGGTGGCACAAAGGTACATTTTGGTGCATTTTGAGGAGAGAAGACATGGAGAGCAGGGGGGTTTGGGACCCCCCAGAAAATTTTGAAAATTGAGGTGCCACAAAGGTGTGTTTTGGTGCATTTTGACGAGAGAATATGTATTCTCTGGGCCCTGATGAATCCCCCAAATCTATAGACCTAAGAGATAAAAATCAGAAGATTCCCATAATATTTTATAGGTTATCTACAATATATGAAAAGAAAGCCCCCTCCCCACAAAAAGACTTTGAAAATTTAGATACCATATGATGCATTCTCAAGCAAGCTGTAACACAATTTCCCTCGGTCTTACCACAGACCTACATATTATACAGACTTTTCTTAATTATCTTTCTGTCAGGATTATATTGATCTTGGCCTCATATATCCTATATTTGTTATATCCCTCCCACCTTGAAAAAATTTGAAATTTTAGGGTTAAAATGGTGCATTATGGGGATTTCAACAAGCATAGTTGGATGCTGTATTTGATTGAAATTGTAGGCCTTATGAATTGACATTGGTATTGGCCTGAAATGTCACAATTTTCTTAGAAAAGTTGGGGGGGCAAAAACATAGTCTTGCCCCCCAACAGGAAAGTTGGGGGGGGCATGTGCCCCCCTTGCCCCCCCAGTTCCGCCGCCCCTGCGGTGGTTGAACGCATACAGTAGAGGAATATGTATAAATTCATAAGAAGTTACACATTAAATGTTTCCTACTGAAAATTGTATTGTGAAATTGGATTATCTCAATAAAATATTAACAGAGCTAAACCTAACATTTAAGGGATCAACTCATACGTTCACACTCAGAAGCAGACTGGACTCTTTCATAAATTTGTAAATTCCTGTAGCCTACACTGAAAAATAGTCTTATTAGTCTTAAAATGAGTAGGTCCTGGAGTGGTTGATGTTTCAGTCAGAGGCTCAAATAACAACGAACAACAGGTAGTCAGATTGAAGTTATTGATTAATTAAGCTCAAGTGTAAAGATGGGTGTTCATTTAGTCCAGAGATACATTGCTTAGTGATCCATTGTATTTAGGATTTAAACATTAGAACTCTAAACAACTAAACAGTTACCCTAAACATGTTTACATAAGTGGTATATAGGGGTAAACTCAACGCAGCTACAGCTACTGAAATCCATTTGACCTACTTACAAACTGGAAGTGATCTAGTTTTGAAATCAGAAGTGTCAATATATGGGCATGCGACCTACTTTCTAGAGCTCTGATTGGCTGAGAGATAATTTATGCAAATTTATGCAAATCATGACCTAGTTTTCTCTTTGGACATGTGCAGAGGTTAAATGGCGGACAGCAGACAACGTTTGACATACGTTGTCATCGACTTTGCACATGTGCGATTAATGTGGGTTAAAACCTGGTTAGAATCCAGGTCTTGCTTTTTCCCCAGTGAGTGAAATTGAAAAGGGGCTTGTTTCCCTTTTTTGATTATGAGGTAAGTTCCCTAAAGTTGCTGTTATTGTTGCCAACATGCACTGGACACTAAGTGAGTGAGAGTGCACACCCTGTATTTTGGGTTTTACACCTTTTTTCTGTCCTTCACCCCAAAGAGAAAGGGGCTACAGTTAGGTTGTGTTATTTGTTTAAACTCCATTAACAAGATGAAAGTGACATTGTGTTACACTTTTGACAACAACTTTGGATGTGTTCCTGGTAAAGTGATGGCGTAGGTTAACACTTTTTCTAATCCATTTCTTTTTTTTACATAATATTTTGGCTTAACTTTAGTTTGTGGTTGAGAGTTTTTAAGGCACCATTTGACACCATTTAGACACCATTTGACTGGTGACTTGTTCATAGCTGACCCACTGTGGACATTGGGTCAAAATACATATAAAATTGATTTAAACACACAAGCACCTGTAACTTGACAGGAGTTATAGTGAACAGTGAGTCAGTTCCCCCTGTGATGGTTTTTTCACACCCAAGGGTTTGACAGTGCCAGAAAAGAGGTTGTAAATATTTTTACTGTGGTACCTGTTTAACCGACCAGGGGTGGGGTTAAATATTGCCTTACCCCTTATTGACCATAGCTGTAAAAAACGTTAACACTTTTTCTAACCAAAATTCATCACCATCATCATCACCATCACCATCTGTGAGGTCTTGAAGAGGTTGTGAATATGGTGATAGAGGTACCATTTGCTTTAATTTGTCCGGAGTAATTACGCTGTAGGAGTGTGGGTAAGACTTTTGGCAGAGGGAATAGCCCTTTTCCATGATTTTCACTTGATTGTTGGGTCCTATATGTAACATTGTGGTGTGTATATATCAGTTTTGTGTCACACTTTGGGTGTTTACTCCTTGTTCCTAGTTGTGTAGCTGATGAAGTAGGTTTATAAATTAATCCTAATGTGTGTGAGCAGTGGAGAAGGCTATAGGTGTAATGGATGTATAGTGGAGTAGATGTAGATAAAGTCCCAACGTCTGTATACAAAGTCTGTATCTGTTTCTTTATTAAATCCTGGATGGATTAAGCACCAATGTACAGTGGAGTAGATGTAGATAAAGTCCTAAAGCCTGTATCTTTCAACCTTCTTTATTAAATCCTGGATGGATTAAGCACGAGGTAGCAGATACAGTATATGATGGACAGTCAGAGAACTCACTGTGTAGAGTGGTGAGTCACTGTGAGAAGAACCACTGCAACCTTTGGGTAAATATGGTCTTGGTCATGTGATATCTAAATTCCACGTGACTGGTCAGTGTTAAGCGGAATATTTACATCAACATAAAGCACGGACAAAACCTTTTAGCAATAGGGTAAAATGATACTGATGATACACCATCCTCAATTGGTTCTAAACTCCAGTATTTAAACAGCAATATACTACAGACCAAACAGGATTACTTCTACTCTATGCTATTTTCGTCAGCAAAAACTCACAAATTGAACCCCTCATAACTCTTTCCCCACCTTGAGACTGCATTGCAAGTGTGCGCATAGAACCAAGAAAGTGTGTTAGAGACTATACTAAGAAACCTCCACACCCATTCTGTTTACTGATTATCTATGTTGGTGGTTGTTCTTTTAGCTACTGTCTATTACAAAGAGAATGGCGCACATACACTGGTAGAATAAAAAAAAAAAATCACATTGCTGTACCCATACCCGTAGGACACTTGTGGGGAAAAACACCTAATCTATTTATGATAGGACAGATTCAACATCAACTCTACAGGGTATACATTGGTACAGACAGGTACTACCCGCTTATATCTATATCTATATATATATATATATATATATATATATATATATATATATATATATATATAAGTTAATTATGTTCGCTCTGGGGAATATAATAATAATTAATAAATATTATAATAATATCACAAGTGGAATAAGGAAGGAGACCATGGGTTTGGTGAGAACTGACGTAGTCAATATCAATTCTATACATGCCTTTATTAATAAGACAATAATTTAATACAATACAATAATACAATACAATAATACAATATAACACAATATAATACAATATATACAATATAACAATAGATTTAAAAGTTAAAATTTTCCGGCACCACCCAGTGTGGTGTGTGCCGCTCGAAGGATATCCGCCAACTGACGGTTAATTTGGATCCCGAAGCTTATATAGGCGCTATTGTTTACCATGACGTCATACATGTTAATGCGCGCCTTGGAGGAGAAAGTAGTACCAACCGCTGTACATATTAATTATATATATATACACGGCTGTATATAATCCCATAAGTTAATTATGTTCGCTCTGGGGAATATAATAATAATTAATAAATATTATAATAATATCACAAGTGGAATAAGGAAGGAGACCATGGGTTTGGTGAGAACTGACGTAGTCAATATCAATTCTATACATGCCAAAAACCACCAAACACAATGGATACACCATTCCACACTATAACATCACATCTAGGGCTAATAAGTCCTGCTTGGAATCATGTAAATAATTATATACAATATTAGATCTCCAATTTGCTCTCTTTTTAATATCATCGACCTTTAAACCAGAATTTTTTAACAGAGTTGCTCCACCATGTCGGAGGGAATGAGTTGAAACCCTGTGGGGAATACCACATTTTATAGAAATAGCCTTCAACCTGGTATTAACATAGTTATAAGTCAAAGGTTTGTTACCTATAGTGAATAATAGTCTACTTTCCGAAACCTTACAAATTTCCAAGTATCTAGCTGGACAAAGACCAGAATAATCATTCAGTTTCAAATATACCACGTAAGGTTTCCTACCATACTGGTCAGTTTTAGAAGATTTAACATCAATGCGAATGGAGTCAGCAGACAAGGATACATTTTTAGACTTAAGGTTGTGAGGGGAGTCCACTACATGACCCACCCTGAACACACCCCGGTAACACAATAAGATAGCTGACCAGAAGACTACATCCTCATACACAGACAAATTCAAATTTGATTTAATCTTTAACATATCACTGGGAGTTAATGGATTTGTTTTAATAGAAGAACATTTATAATTACGCTCAATACCATCCAGTGTCTTTTTTACAATAAAACTACTACTATAATCAGAATAACCTTTTAATTTCTGATAATACCATACTGCGGATAAATAGTTCCTAACAGATATAGGTTTCATTTTATCTGATAAATAAACACTATACAACGAAGCTTGAGAAGGAGAACAAGGTAGGGGATCAAAGTTAAATTTTTTACAAAATTTTCTGTACCTACTAAATTGCTGATTGCGAACCTTACGTGTGGACTCAGCCACGCCCCTATACAAAAACCTTCTCCTTCTCCGCTCCAGCTCCCTCAGATCTGGAATCATAACAGCACATGTTATATTCAGTTAAAACATTTTTACATTTCTGTGGGACACCCCTGTAATTTAGCCTAGACAAACGGTCAGCTAAAATATTTTCTTCCGACCTAATATATGTTGAATATATTTCAATGTTATGTATAAAACATAGCCAAAAAATTTCTCTCAACCAGGACATACACAACTTATTCTTGGACCTACCGGTATTCAACATAGCCAAGACTTGCATGTTGTCCGTAATGCAATGAACTCTAGTATTAGAAAACTTTTTCACCCAGCGCTTAAGGCCTACCATTACCAGATAGAGCTCGTACACATTTATATTCCTGTGGTGAATTTTGATATTATCAAGCTTAGGGGCCTGAACAAAGTGACCCACACAGCCCACCATAGGATTAGAATCATCCCAAGTACCATAAAAATAGTCTTTATCAAACCAGGCCCCAAAGCCCTGTATCGAGGAATCGGAATACATAGGAGTACATTCATTATCATTCAAAATGATATTTTTACAATTGAAAATTCTACAGAAATCCCTCCACCATAGCAGGTCATTTTGGGTTTCCTCATTAAGTTTAATAACACCCTTATTCCTGGCCTTTGCACAAAGATCGAACAATCTCCTGCTGAAGGTTCTACCACCACGTACTACTTGGGAACAGAAAGACATTAAACCACCAATCTTCTGCAATGTATTTTTAGATACGAATTTTTTACCCAAACACTCATCTATAGCTAGGCTCATTTTATCTAGCTTCTTCTGTGGCAGCGACAACTCCATACACGTAGAATCAATGGTTATACCTAAAAAAGTACACACCCGGCTGGGTTCAGTAACCTTCTTTTTCGACACAACAAACCCTAAATACTCCATACGCTCGATAAGGATGTTCCTCTTACGTAAACAATCCTCTTCAGTCTGAGCTATGACAATAAAATCATCCAGGTAGTTTACTATCCTATCTACACCATAAAATTTAGCAATAATAGTAAAAAAATCAGATATTCTACTAAATATATACGGGGCACACTTCAGACCAAATGTCAAACGGTTACTCTCAAAAAACTCATCTCCACTACCAAAATTCCACCTGAAACCTTGATAGCCCACATGTGGACCATAAACATTAATACTTCTATAGGCAGATTTCAAATCTACCACACACATAAAGTCATTTTTATCAAGTTGGCAAGTAACAGTGTTAATAGAGTTATACAAGAAGCTTTTGGACGTTGTGCTCATAAAATTATTAATAGAAATATCTGCTGGCATACTACAGTCAGTGATAGGTCTTAATTTACCATTAGACTTCTCCACACCGCCTAAAGAATGGACACACCTGGGTTTGACATTTGACTTTGTAACCAAGCCCTGGGCTAACTCCTCCTCAATAATACTACACATCTCGTTATAAAATCTATCCTCTAAAATAGACTTATAATTTTTACAATCATATGTTGTATCACACCCTGGGTCAATTATTTTGAAACCTTCGGTAAAACCACACCATAGAAAATCAGATTCAATCTGATTGATATTAATAAGGTCTGACTGCCTAAGAAAACTAGCCAGTCGACACGGGAGTATCTGAGCCCTCCTACCATAAATGAAGTGCTCACACATACATACCCCATTTACACAACTGTCATAGACCCTGATGCTGGGTCTATTTAAACATTCCACCGTAAAAAGTGGTTCAACCTCACCCTGTACTGGGTAACTATAAGAATTAAATAAATTCTTTGACAGATCACAAGAATTATAAGTATTTACATTATCATTATTAATATTATCACCCGGAATGATATTAACGGGGGGCTTAGGAGGGTCTACCGTACATACTAAATTAAAATCAGGCATCAACTTTTCAGATTCTAAAGTAGGACCCTGCCTAAGAGCTACACACTAATCCTTTTTGTTCTTTTGGCATTTATCCTTGCCATGGCTAGGAGAACCACACACATCACAAATGTGACGGTATTTGCAGGGGTCCTCCCTACATCCTTCAGCTCTATTATAAGCAAAACAGGTACGGGCCGACTGTTTAGATTTGAAAGATTTGGGCTTTCCCCCCTGTCCTTTCTGGGCCTGAACGGTCCCGTCGTAAGATAAATATCTAAGAATGTCAGAGTTGTCCACTCTTTCGAATGCCTTCAACCCGTTTTTGTTTGCTCTATCTTTTACCGACTTATCATACTTGGACAGTGCCGAAACCGTATAGATTTTTGTACTCGACTTTTCGATTAACATTTCAAGATGGCCAAGCAAATGGAAAATATCCTCGCCCTCCTCGTACTTGTCCTTAGCAAGACGTACATTTACCAGCATTAACCGTTCAATATAATCAATTTTAGACTTCTTCTCTAGATAATTCTTCTGATCGAACTCACCCCGATGTTTTTTCCGTATAGAATGGGTAGTATCAGTAGAGGAACTTCTTGAAAATGAAGAATCTTTATCCGAATCCGACGACGGTGAACGGTCTCGCCGCCATCTTGGATTCCTGTCGTCATAGCCTACCCGGTCACTAGGTGAGCGCTGCCTACGTCTCCCCCGTTGCTTGGTTACTGCGCCTTTGGAATCTTGCGTCAAAATACCACCACGTGAGTCCGCTCGACACGCCCCTTCTACCGGATTGCTCTGTTTAGCTGCTATGGTCTGGAGTAGATCTTTGATATCAGCAAGCTGGTCCTCCATTACCGTAGTCCTCTCCTCTAGATTGATGAACGTCTGGTCAGCAGATAAGCCCAAATTAACTCCTGAAGCTTTTGGAATAGGTGACACCGGGTCAACCATATTTGGGTCAGAGCTGCTCAGAGTCCTAGAGTTGGCCTTACTCCTCGTATTCTTTGTAATTTTCTTAGTCCCAGGCTTGGCATTAGCACCACCCGTCGATTTCCTACCCATATTGCAGGGTATTTTACCATAGTATATGAAAAAACAAGGAATAAAGTTAAAATTTTCCGGTACCACCCAGCGTGGTGTGTGCCGTTCGAAGGATATCCGCCAACTGACGGTTAATTTGGATCCTGAAGCTTATATAGGCGCTATTGTTTACCATGACGTCATACATGTTAATGCGCGCCCTGGAGGAGAAAGTAGTACCAACCGCTGTACATATTAATTATATATATATACACGGGTGTATATAATCCCATATGTCAAAAAATTTCACTCAGAGGAATCACATGGATATGTGTAAAGTTGGTGCATTTATAAGCTGTAACCAGTCACTGACCTTGACACAGCTTGGTCTTAGTATATTGCATTACTGAGACGCACAGAAAGTACTATAAAAACAGGTGACACTCAGAATGAGTTGTTCTCACCTACTGCCCTTGCCCCAATCACCCAGAGTGCCTGTATTATTGTTAGTCCTACCTACCACTCTGTTGGTGTAATGACAATAAAGTCCAAATACCTGTAATATCCATCATTTCCCTGCGGAAGTGGAGACCTGCACGGGTTCATAAATGTGCCATGACAAATTCATGACCTCTTATGTCACTTCCTGTGCCAATTACTTGTGGTCACCTAAGGGAGGGTGCATGCAGTGGATGTGTTACAAAATGGATGTCCAAGGAGCATATGTGTGATTATTTTACAAAAGTATCAATGTCAAAGAGTAAAACTGCTTTATACATTTGTGTGGACGTTGTGTATACATTTTGTGACGTGAAACTATGCTTTAGGGTGATAACTCAACATATTCAACTCATCAATAAGAGATAACTGTTTGCATAAAGTCCATATCACCATACTGCTGTCACCTGGTGTATACTATATTATGTCTAAAAACATAGAGATTCTAAAACTGTAAGTAGTATATAGAGGTAAACTCAGCGCATAGCTACACCTACTGAAATCCATTTGACCTACTAATGAACTGGAAGTGACCTAGTTTTGAAACCCGAAGTGTCCATACACATGGGCATGTGACCTATTTTCTCGAGCTCTGATTGGCTGAGAGATCATCTATGCTAATTTATGCAAATCTTTGCACTTTCTCAAGCTCTGATTGGTTGAGAGATAATTTATGCAAATTTATGTGAAACATGACCTAGTTTTCTCTTTTGACATGTGCATAAAGAGTTTAAATCCACAATAGCTGATAGTGTTTTAGGGAGCGTTCATTATTAACAACAGGGGGATGGGTAGGTAGGGAGGTAGGTAAGGGGATAGGTAGGAGTAGGGTAGGGTGGGTAGGGGGTATGTGCCCTTCTTCCTCCCAAAATACTTAAGAGGTGCTCCCCACCCCATAGCCTACCCTACCTTACCACACCCTACCCTACCCTACCTTACCCTACCTACCTACCTACCTACTTACCTATCACCCTGTTGGTAATAATTTGTTTGCCATTTTTCCTAGTTAATAAAATTAAAAGGGGCTTGCTCCCCTTTTTTTTGATTATTGAGGTGAGCTCCTCAAAGTTGCTGTGCACTGGACACTGAGTAAGTGAGTGGACCGTGTGTGAGTGTACCCCATGTACCCAGGTTTTACCCCTTTCCCTGTTTTCCACCCCAAAGAGGTGAGGGGCTACAATTAGGATGTGTTACTTGAACTCTATCAACAAGTTGATGTCCCTTACCCATTACTTCCTCCTTTACTTACTCTATCCCTATTTTACCTAGTTAGTCTACTCTAGTTGTACCTTTAAATCTTAGGTCCTTTTCCCAGTATGTATTACCACTCACTGACCACCGAGTTGGCACTATGAGCATTGATTGTGCAAGGTTTACTCACTGCTTAGCTCCTACTTCATTTTGGGCGCAGCAAATGTTTTGTCTTCATGGGTGATGTGCTACATTAGCAGGCAGGAGGATAGTTAAAACCTGCTTAGGATTTGGGTCTTGGAATCTCAGTAAATCCATAAACTTTTTCTTAAAACCAACTTTTTTGCCCAGTCATTGGAACTGAAGGGGCTTACTCCCTTCTTGCCTACCATTGCCTTGCTGACTCATGATGCGGTGAGCTCCTCAATGTTGCTGCTGCTGTCGACTTGCGCTGGACACTTAGTAAGTGAGTGGACCGTGTGTGAGTGTACCCCATGTACTCAGGTTTTACACCTTTCCCAGTCCTCCACCCAAAGAGGTGAGGAGCTACAATTAGGATGTGTTACTGATTATTGAATTAAGAATTAAGAATTATTTTCTGTATTATGTGCATGTGGCCTTTGCTTTATATCTTTAGATTTTTTGTACATCAGACACAATAGAAGCATATCAAACCTTTTTTCCAATAGACATATATCACACAGCATATGTAATTCTTTAACATTGTATTTTCTAATGTTGCATTTTAGACATATCCTTAAGGCTCTATTATGTAAGCGTTGTAAAGCTTTCAAACCTTCCTCATTACAGCTAGTTGAAATGAAGGAACAATATTCTATAATTGGTCTTATTGTACTACAATATATCTTTACACTCTGATCTTGAGTCAGAAATTTTCTTAATTTGGCAAAACGAAATAATTTATTACATACATTTCTTTTAACTATTTTAATTTGCTTGTCAAAGCTCAGTTTGCTATCAATGTGGACTCCCAAATAAGGGAAGAAGGTCACTGTTTGAACAGTACTCTCATTGAATTCAATTTTTGGATCAGGACAGTACTTTAATTCAAATGCACTACATAACCACATAAATTTGGTCTTACTTGGATTTACTGTTAGTCTATTTTCTAGAACCCATGCTTTGAAATGCTGAACATCATTATACATCATATTCTTAATGGTCTCCGAGTCCTTTGCAGCACAAAAGATTACTATATCATCAGCATACAATTTTATCTTACACGATTGCAACACATTAACAACATCATCTATATATAAAACAATTAACAGGGGGCCCAGAACTGAGCCTTGTGGTACACCATACTTTATACATTTCTTTTTAGATATTTAATTACCATAACTCATTCTCTGTTGCCTGTTTTCTAAATAACTTTTGAACAACATAAAATTTGTCCTACTTAGCTCAAGCTTACTAAGTTTGACCAGCAATTTTGAGTGAATTACACTATCAAAGGCTTTAGTGAAATCAATGAAAAGGGCCCCTGTTAAGTACCCATTATTTCTATTCTCAAACAATTCATTTACGAGATCAAAGGTAGCATCACCTGTTCCAGTACCTTTTTTATAACCATATTGATTGTCAAAAAAAGGTGTTATTTCTTTGCATACTTTTACTTAAATGATAATACATAATTTTTTCAATAATCTTTGATGGCATTGGTAGGAGGGAAATAGGCCTCCAGTTTTTGACCTGTGATAAATCTCCATCCTTAGGTAATGGTTTTACTAGGGCAGAGGCCCAGTCTCTTGGAAAAATACCTTTATCTAAACTAGTCTGAATCAGGTGGGTAGATTGATTTATTAGGCATAGCAATGCACATTGTAATATATCACCCCTTATACCTTCAATCCCAGATGACTTATTTTTGTCTATTTCTTTTATAGCGTAATGAACATCCCATTTTTTCACCTTAATGTTTGTTTCAGTGAAGTTTCCATTTATAAGTACAAGTCATTTTCAATATTTTGATCATTATCAAGTTTACATTGATCATCACCAACCGCTGCAATATGTAGCTCTCTTCCAATATTACAAAAGTACTCATTCACATACTCACATGCTACATCAGAAGCAATATCAATCCCTGTCTCATAGCGTTTCATATCGGGGTATATAATGGAATTATTATTCTTAAACATATCATTAATATGCTTCCAGAACCTCTTAGGATTTCCATTACATTCATGTAACTCTTGCATTACTCCTCCAATTTGCTTTGCTTTAATCTTTTTTCTTATTTTCCTTCTGCAGTCTTTGATAGCCTGTTTCTCCATTGTACCCTTGTTAACACTATATAATCTTAACCATCCTTCCCTTTCAAATACTAAATTCATTACTTCATCATCAATCCAAGATTTATGAGTTTTCTTGATTTGACGTTCAACATAAGGATGATATTTGTTCATATATTGGTATATAGGAGTTACAAGCATTTCCCATAATAAATCTGGATTATCTTCAATATCAAAATATGTTTTCCAATCACAGGCATTTAAAAAATCTTTGAATTTATCTTCTGAAAAATTTCTATAATCCCTTCCCTTATACACCGATTTTTCATATGTAAAATTGTTATGCCCTCTGCAAACATAGACAGGCACATGATCTGAAATCAAAGCCGAAATAGTACCTGAATCTATAACATTAAGACTATTGGTAATTACATTATCAATACAGGTTCCACTGAAGGGTCGGGTTATTTCATTTATCAGAATTTTCCAACCAATATCTTTACACAAGGATCTGAAGCTTTCACAACCTACATCAGTATCATCATACATATTTAAGTTTATGTCACCTAAGATCCATGTCTCATGTCTACCTCTATTACCATTAAATTCAAAACCTGCAATTTTCCTTAAAAACGCAATAAAATTAGGGATATTTGTATTAGGAATTCTGTATATAGAGATAAGAAATATATCTTTCTCACCAGGCACACATAACATACACGCTATACTTTCATAATCAATTGTTTGAACAGTGAATTCAGGTATGATCTTAATGTATTGAACTAAACCAGATTTCACACTGAGACCCACACCTCCACAATTTTTACCTATTCTGTCTTGTCTATATAATAACCTATCATCTTTATTTATCAAACCCTCAGGAGACCCTGGCTTTAGCCAGGTCTCACATAAGCAAATAATGTCACTCCTATCTAATATCTTATATACCTCACTATACTTGTCTTCAAAGCTCCTACAATTAATAGAAGAGAAAACCAGCCCCCTCTTCTCTCCGAATTTGCTAATCAAACAGACCAGGAGTTGAATACAGTAATAGAAAATGAAAAATGTACACAAATGATATTTGCAGGAGAAGGAGAAAATAAATCCCCCTCCAGTGGGCTCTGACCTGAGTCCAGATTGGACCTTCATTAAACAGGGTGACTTTGGTACCTGTTCAACACCGATACAGCCTACGAGTGCATACAACCCATTTGTAAATGATAATGCCACTTGGATCAAGAAGGGGTCTATGTCAGAACCCAGGATCCAAATGACAGGGCTAGTAGAGTCCGCTTCAGCGAAGTTCCGATTATCCATAATTTGGATCCGGACTTCGTCCAAAGAGATAACTCGGACGCAAGCGCCGAGACTGGCGGGTTTCACATAAATGTGGATCAGACCGAAAACGTCGGATTGGACGCTGGCAACCCGGGCACTTTGCAGGTGGCATGTCTAATGCTAGCAGACAAAATGGTACTGCCTATACAAGCAATCAAGGGGCGGGTGGTACCTTGGGTACTACCTCGAATGGAAACAGCAGCGGAGGTGGAAACACCGGGGCTGGACAGTCACAGTGGGGCTATGGCCAAGTGCCACCACCATCCCCCCCCGAATAACAGTAGTTTTGGTGGATTGGGAGGCAATCGAACCTTGAATGAAACCAAGGTGATTGAATGGAGCAAACAACAGTGTGGAAGTCTAATGTATGCTCACAATTCAGCCAGAAGGGTAGCCGTCATTCCGAAGGAGTATGATGGTACCGATAGTTCGTTTTAGAAAGCGAACTCAAAAGCCTTTGGAAGCGTTCAGAGTTTATGGTTTGGAGCTCCACGCTCTACTAAGTAAGGCCAGACCTGGAACAGAAAACCAAGACCGGTATATGGACGATTTGACAAAGGGTTGAGAGACTGAGACGAGCAGAGAGACGCCTGGAAGGAGGGATCTACGTTGCATGGCATATTTAATGGAATAGATATGGCTGTGAAGAAACGAAACCATGTTTGCCGGGGATGTTCCTAACGTATCAGGACACACCCCCCATTACTGCTGCGCTGCATCCACCCAAGAAGACGAACACCTCGGACGATTTCGAGTTAATTGACATTGAGCAGAAGGATGGTACATTCTGTGCAATGCAATTAAGAAAAAACACTTCTGGTAGGAAATATGTTCCTAGGAAGGCGTTAACAGGTAACGGCAAGATAACAAAGCCAGCTGATAGCGCTTCGAAAGCAAGTGGTCAGTCACAAGACATGACAAAGGTAATGGAAGAAATGTGCAAAAAGATAACTGAAGCAGTGCAAGCCAGTTGGTCTAGACCCAGAGTGGATCGTCAGATGGTGAAATGTTTGAGGTGCCAGAAGACAGGGCACTACTCATCCGAGTGTACTGCTGTGAAGCCATTCATGGCGGCTTATTATGAAACCAAGATAAATCCGAAGCAAGTCTGCAAGACGCAGTTGCAGCAGATATTGTGGAAAATTAGAGGGGGTTGTATCCATGGCATTTGGTATAACCCCATCTAGAAATGATTGCCAAAACGCTACCGGGGGTAAGCTGGTGGAAGAATTCGAATCAAATATACCTGGAGGTCGGGTGACTGTAGGTGCATACCCCAGCATACTGACCGGGGCCAGGGACCCTAGTGCAGATATGCGTGTTGGAGGAGACAATTTGGCGAATGGCCGCGAATGGGGGAGAGGAAGGAAGGAATAATGAGTTGATCCGAGTGTGTGGGACACGCCTTCCCCTAAGTCATCCTTATCTGGAGATTTTAAGAGGACTCGGATTGAATCTTGGTGATTCTGGAGACTTTCATCAGTTTACCAGCATCCAATCCCCATACGGTGGTATATACCCGTATCTGTGGAAGGTCGGGTAGGAGAATTCTTAGTGGATACTGGAGCTAGCCATTCCTGTGTGTCCAAAAGGTTCTTTGACTCGATGGCCGGCAGTCATGAAAACCTCAAAGTGGGGGTAAATGCTTGCACGGCCGACAGAAGTAGTATGAGGATGTTTGGGAGGACTTTTATGCCTATCCTTATAGGAGGCAAAGAATTTGTTCTTTCACCCACTATAGCAGAGGTTAGTGTGGATGGAATCCTGTGGCTGGATTTTGAAAGCCTATATGGGGCCATGTTAGATCCGAGGGATGGAATGATGAGCATCCAGACCCCTATGGCTTGCATGTACAGTGCGTATTGAGACAAGTGTCTTCAGTAGCTTCGGTCATACACACCGTGAAAATCCCTCCGGGTACTACTTGTGATGTCCTATGTGACGGATCAATGGGCCAGAAGGGTGAGATGGGAGTTTTTGAACCCGACACGATACACTTATCGAGCGTCGGGTTAGACTCAGTGGATACGTTAGTGGTGAATGCAGCATGGTCTGTATTACCCATGACTAACTAAACTGGTTCAGTGATTTACTTGAAACGAGGTGATGGCGTAGGGGTGATGAGTTCAGTGGAATACATCGCAAGAAACTGATAGATAAATCAGATTTAAAGGATGCGGAAGATAAAGGGCAACTAGGGGAACTCCTCAGAAGGTATGAGAATGCCTTCGGTACAGATGGAGCACCCGTAGGTAAGACCGATAAGGTGTTGCACACTATTAATGTGGGCGACGAAAGACCTTTTAAAATTCCGTATCGCAGACTTCCTCTAAAGAAGAAGTTAATATGCGAACAGGAAATACAAAAGCAGCTGGAGCTGGGGGTTATCGTGCCGAGCACAAGCCCTTGGTCCAGTCCTGTATGTATGACCACAAAGAAAGAAGGTACTAACCGTTTTTGTGTGGATTACCTGAAACTAAACAGAATGACAAAGAAAAATACGTATCCTCTACCAAGGATAGAGGAGACATTAGATAACGGGGTGGGAACCAATGGTTCTGCACTCTGGATCTACAATCCAGGTATTGGCAGATACCGATGCACCCTAAAGACATAGAGAAAACCACAGTGTCTAGTCATTTGGCATTGTTTGAGTATAATGTCTTGCCCTTCTGGTTGTGTAATGCATCAGCTACGTTTGAGGCTATGATGGAATCACTGCTCAGTGACTTGTTGTGGAAAAAGTGTTTGGTTTACTTGGATGACGTTGTCGTGTTCGGCAAGTCATTCAAGGAATGCCAGGCTAATCTACAACTGGTCCTGGATAGGATTCTAGCTATTCCATCATAGTATCAGCCTTAAACTCAAGCCTAGGAAGTGTAATTTGTTTAAGAAAACAATAACATACTTAGGAAGGATAATTACCCCGAGTGGGGTAAGTGCGGACCCAGAGAAGCTAGACACTGTGGAGAATTGGGAAAGACCCTCGTGTGCTAAGGAGGTTAGATCATTTTTAGGATTTTGCTCCTACTACCGTGATTTTAATATCAAATTACTCTCGTGTGAGCTTTCCCATGCAATGCTCAGCTCATTGGACACCCGGTAGGGCTCTGGAACCCTTTCCATGGACCAGTGAGCAGGAAGAATCTTTTAATAGGATAAAAGATTTGTTTAGAAACATACCGGTATTGAAATATCCCACACCCGAGGGTTATTATTTCATACTAGACACTGATGCTAGCAATAATGCCATAGGGGCGACACTCTCTCAGGTCCAAAACGGAGTTGAAGTCCCATTAGCATTCGCTAGTAACATGTTAAGCAAGACTCAGTGTAATTATTGTACCACTAAAAGGGAACTACTGGTGGTAGTGGTGTATACGAAGAAGTATAAGCATTTGCTCTGGGGGACTGACTTTACTTTGCATCTCTAAGGTGGTTCTTAACTTTAAGAACGCCAAGGGGATGATTGGACGATGGTTAGCTCATCTATCGAATTTGGATTGGAGTATAAGCAGATTGAGCACCGTCCGGGTGATGAGCATATCAGTGCGGATGCCTTATCAAGAAGGCCAATCCGAAAGTGCCAAAATGCCACTTGTGAGGGCTGTGGGGCACACAATGCTGTGGTTGCCGGATTGGTATACAACTATACCACCCCCCCCCCCCGATCCCATGGGAGGAGGCTGTATGTAGCTATCTCGATTGGTCTCCAGAGACCATCAAGAAGTTTCAAGAGTCAGATCCCACCACTGCATGCATCTTGGAATACTTACGGAAAGGAATTAAGCCGGTAAGTCCAATGTTATCTATGGAGGACAGAGAGACGAGGTGATTTATTGCACAATGGACTGAGCTAGAGATCCGAGATGGCATATTGTGCAGATGGAAAACCACTTCCACTGGCAATAAGCTATTGCAAATTGTGATTCCTACCTCGATGAGGAGGGACATCATGTATTATTGCCATGGCCACCAAACGAGTGGTCATTTCGGGAACAAGATATCTCTCGAACGTCTGCAAAGACGGTACTACTGGACAGGGATGAGGAGCGACCTTCTTTGGTGGATTGGAACTTGTCCCTACTGTTGTTAAAACAAGCCGGCCTGAGCTATTTGGTGTAAGATTTGCTCGGGTAGCAATCAACATCATAAGTGGATTCAAGACGACACCTAAGGAGAATACATGGTCACAAATCATAGAAAGTGTGCATATGGGGCCTTACATGTCATTCGCCCAGACATGTGCCCAGAAAGAGAATTCTTATAAGTATGCTTCTTTTACAATAGCAAGGACAAATCTCACATAAATGATAATGGGGGTATGAAGATTGTTTCTGTAGGAAATTAAGCCCTCAACATGGCTTGTAACTCAAATGTCATTCTCCCAGACACAATTTCGCCCAGACAATTTTGGGCACATTTTACCCACCTGGAGCCCAAAATTTGCATATGGGACCATCAAAACCCATATGTAACATGAAGATCTCATCCAGCCTGACACTTTGAGCCAAAGAAATAGAGGGGGAAACTAAAATTCAAAGAGTAGGGGCTGGAATACCTCCAAATTGGTCATATGCAAACCTTCTATGATTTTGGACCATATGTATGATGGTCCTGACAGACTATTACACGAAGTATACTCGGGGGTTTCCCCTACCAAATCATCAGGCCGCTACATGTGCCGAGGCGTTTGTGAAAGGCTGGGTGCTACATTTGGGTGTGCCCCTTATGATGCACAGTGATCAAATTAGGGAGTTTGAGTCGGAGTTATGGCAAGAAATGTGCCATTACTTAGCTATATGCAAGACCTGAACCAACCCATACTGGCCACAATAATGGCCAAGTGGAACGGTTAAACAGATCTCTGATACAAGTTCTGAAGCCTCTGGTGAATAGCCACCAGGAAGATTGGGATGAACAGTGTGAGTTTGTAGTACACACCTACAATAACACTGTCCATGCAGCCACCAATTGTACCCCAAACCTTTTGGTGTTCGGTGAGGACATAATAATGCCCGGCAACTTGGTGTATGGAGTGGTTGGAATTAATCCAGAAGCTCCTTGTAGTGTACTCTTTATGGAATCACCTCAGGACAGATTTAAACAGGCATACAAAGTAGTTCGAAATGAACTACTTAAGAATGCTAAATGGCAGAAGGTGGGTTATGACACTAATGATAAAAAGATACGTTTTAATTTAGGAACAAAGTGCTAAGGTATTATGAGCCACTCGAAAGATTAAAGCTCGTGACACCTTGGGAGGGTCCATTTAATATTATGAGTCCACGGTGATAATGAAGGATTGCTGCACTGGTAGGGAATGGAAAACTTGTAGGGAAGCAGAGACCCTGGAAGGCACATGAAGCAGCAGAAAGGGAATACGGATACTGACCACCAGAGCCGACCCAGAGGAGGCCTGAGGTGATAGTAACCAAGAAACGCCCCAGAGGTCAGCCCAGGAAGCATCCGAGGACCAACGTAGCTCCTGAAAAGAAGAAGACGGGTCGGAAACGGCAAACTCGTAAGAAATGGAAAAATGGTCACGCTGGGTGAGGGTATTACACATAGGAAAGGTCCTGCCATGGCTGCGCAGGACCCGGAAAAGGCTGTGGGTAATACCGGGAAAAATTAATTGCTGACCGAAGGCATCAGAGGAAGTCCCAGGTTAAGTGCTGCTGTAACCTAACCCAGTACACATCGATTACCTGTGTGTGGTTCGCTTCAAGTGAATGACATACATGTTGTAGCCGGTCAGGGCGCCAGATGTATATTTCACCGGATAGCTCGCAGCGGTATCCGTGAGATGAGAGTTTTGACACCATATTGGTCTGACCCAGTTATAACTAGGGCGGAATATTACAGCCTTTTCATGCGTTTCCACCACAGCATCAGCTACCAGTGCGCGACGCACGTAGAGCTTAGCTTTGTGGATCTTGAGTTTGTATGCCGTGTCGCCTTCGCTCATCAGATAAAAACTAGGGGAAGCTTGTTTCAGAGTCAGATTGATTTCCGTCTCTCCAGCTATGAGCTTTTGTTGATGAGCCAGGTCAAAGTGGAGTCTTGCCATCAGCGGAAAGCGCCCGTTGGAGATGAGTTCTTTGCACGCCTTGAACCCTGGGTTCTCGTCAGATAAGGTGTCAAATTTACCAGCCGCTACTTGGTGACAGCCTTGGATGCTCATGATGTTGTCCTTCTCCCCTTTGTCGTAGTTGAGTAAACCTTCCAGGTATGCTCTGTAGGGGTAGGTCTCGGTGTTACCAGACACTTTGAAACCTCCGATGGAGACTTGGACGTCCTTGAAGAGCGAGTGAGCCAAGTTGTTCACCGGAGCCACCTTGTCTTTGGCTTCCAGAGCCTCGCCGTTTGGTTTCAGGACCTCAAATTCTAGATGAAAGTAGTTTTCGCTCAGGTCCGTGTACTCTTGCGACTTACTGATAGTGAAATTTATGTTGCTCCTGTCGCCCAAAGAGTTTTTCGTCTCTAACCCGATGAAGGTTGACTTCAGGATAGTGGTCTGAGTCAGTGCTACGGCATGCAGGTCGAGCTCAGAGAGCGCGCACTCCCTGCTGTTCTCATGTACGTAGGCGATGGCGCTCCCTCTTCACGTCAGTGGTAGACTGACGCCGGTGACCGCTAGTCCTTTTTATTTATATGTCGGTTGCCTAGCGAAAATGTCATCCCGTCGTCTTTTACAGGAACCTCCACCCATCTGAGAAGCAGGAGAGCACCTCCGACATTTAGTAGCCGCTTTTCTTTTTTCTGGAGAGAGCACTTTACCCGCCAGACTATTCAGAGCCCCTACCCCTCTTTCTTTCATGCTGTCCTTGAAAGTCCCTCCCACCATCATGTCTTTGGCCACACCCACGCCAGCCCAGAACAGCGTTTTTCCAGCGGTGTGGCCGAGCGCATGAGACCCAAGAGCGCACCTCCGAACCCGTGACCATTCTGGAAAGGTCGTCCGCTGTATACGTCGATACTGCCACCGAACTGAGCATTGTAGTAATCGCTGTACCCCTGTCCTCCAGCGGTACGCTTCGACAACGAAGAAAAGTATGGCGCTCGTTTGGGTATCATGTCTGCACCTCCTCAATTAACGCTCGACGGGTCTCAAATGAAGTGTCACTGTCACCTTGCCTCTCATGAATGGTATGGGTCGGCCGGTTCTGTCTCTTAAGTACACTCTGATCTCGTCCAACTTTCCGGATTTCAAGGGAAAATAATCCAAATATGGAAAACTGACAGCTCGTGTTCCCCCTCTTTGCTTTCCCCTTCTGTCAACTGCGACACAGCATAACAGAGGCATGTGCATGTCACCCACGGGTCTCTCTTGAATGGCGTTGGTGTACACGTACACAGAGTACACATCTCCGAAGGGGTCCATGATATAGAGGGCGGTGGTCAGCATCACGAAATAAGTCTTCTTCCCGAATCCTAGAATGTGCACCAGATGATCGGTGATGATCACGACCGTGAATCGGGGCACGTTAATGATGACGCGCCTCGTCAGCGAGTTGTAAGAGATTTCTTTGACCCCCGCACTAGGAAGTTGTCACCTCCTACCGGGTCTTTCGTGAGACTGTTCAAGAACCTGACAAACTGAGTGTTGCTCACTGCGAAAACGGGTGGCACGGGAAATATGTTCGGGTTGAATGTTCGCACCTTCGTTCTTCGCTCCATTTTCAGAACCAAGTTTTCCGCCAGCAGACTCCTCATTCTCTGCCTTTTCTGGGAAGTTGACAGGTAGTCTTTGAACTGCGATTTTTCCCGTGTTAACGCGACATGCTTCGACTTCTTCCCAGGTTTCAATATCTGGTCCTCCAACTCTTTTTCTAAGAGCTCCGTCGTTGGGTTGTTGCCAGAAAAGTTCTCCTCCGTTACGTCAGAGGATTAGTGCTGTCGAGGATTGTCTTCAGGTTGATCAGCCTGTTCACCTTTTCCCAGTCCACCGTCATCGGTTTCATGTTCAGGACGTCGTCGTTTTCGTCTCTTTTCAAAATGTTTCTTGCCTCGTCTTGCGAGTTCACTGTGCGCAGAGGAACGACCATGATCATGTCGTCGTCTCGTACGTTGCTCCTTTCTGTCGGGAGGATGATTTCACTGAGAGCCGCTTCGTGGTCCTCTGGCAGAAGGAGCGGCGAGTCAAAGCGTGTTCGGAAAGTGGTCAAGGTGTTGTCAGGGTAATAGTCCATAGAACTGTTGCTAGGTAGGCTGATGATCATTTTTTTTCTCCTACGTAATTTGCTTGACAGGAATCCACTTGTTGAACTCTTTTTTTTCCATATAGCCTTGATTTGTTTCTTGGTAGGGAGGTCGTGTCTGTAGAAAATAGTTTCGCTGTTTTCTGAGGTGACATCAGCAGGTGGCATTTTTAACGTTTTGTGGTGAGTGTGATTGTAAGAAGATACCACCTGGTCCAATACATCTACGTAGCAAAATGTAAGCTTGTGTGAAATAGCGCCACAGCTTCTCCTTCAGACTTCGATTCAAACGCTCCACTACACTATCTTTGATGTCGTCATTTTCGCTGGTGAAAAACTCTATGTCTTTGCTCTTCATGTGATCTTGGAAGGTCTTGTTGAGAAACTCTTTTCCCTTGTCAGTCTAAACGGAGCGCGGGTGTCTCTCAGTAGTCAACTTCTCAAATGCCTCGGTGACAGGTGCGCCACCTTTGGTACCTGGAGATAACTTCGATGACCGTGACCATGTGACCTTTCTGGTCAGTCTTTGAGACCTAGCCATGGCAGAGTGGCGAGATTGCGCGATCTCCTTTTCTTTCCTTGGGTGCTTTTCCTGAAGGAGTCAGGTTGAGGTGTTTTCCTACCGGTAGTCGGAGTTACGTAAATTTCGTCCTTGTTGTCGTCGCCCCCTTACGACGGGAAAAACGGGGAGAAAATGAGGATGCACCTACAAGGAGAGTGTTGTCCCTGTCATAATAGTTTTCGTCGAAGTCGCCGTCGTCTTCCTCGTTGGTGCTCGGTCGCTTCCTCCCTCTGCCGAGAGGTGTACTGTGCGAAGCTCTGGCACCACTGGTTGTTTTATAAAGCTGGTTTCCGATCAAGGAACCGGTGGAATCTTCCACCCTCAGCACTTGCTTGAACGGTGTGTACCCCTCGGGTCTCGTCGTCACCATTTTCCTCATCCTAGAGGTCGTTCAGTAAGTCCACTATGCTTATTCGGTCGTCGGGATTCGTTTTCTCACCCATTATTTCGCTCACCGAGCTGTTGTCGTTCCACCTAACCAAGTCAGACTTCTGCAGTTTCTTGAAGAGTTTGGTGGTGGTTTCTTGTATTTCAGCATTATTTCGCATGATTTCAAAGTGGGGTCGTTCAACACTAGGTCCAAGTCCCTGTAGACAAACTGTAACACCTGGTGCAATACTGTCTTGGGATGTAGCGCTTGTTCCGCCTGTCTGTAGTAATAAGTCATGTTATTGAGAGGTGGGGATACGGCGGTGGCGGTGTCGGAACCAGAGGGACAGATGTTTTCACGCAGGAGGTACACCAACACCAGCAGCAACACCGCCAGCAGCACCATCACCAGCAACAGCAACAGGAACAGCTACTGTGGGGACGACATCAGGAACTCCTCATGGTTTCAAGAGGGTCTTAGGATCAATGAGAGCCAAACGCTTGTAGTGTTGCTCCTCCGGGTCCGTCATCGTTGAGGTAGGCGGCGGTGGTGAAGAGGTGTCGAATGATGAGCTCTATATGCGGAGAATCCTTTTTATAAGGGGTAAGGCCATGCTTATCAGAGCGGGAATAAGAAAACCGCCCCTTTGAACCTAGACGTTTCTTTCTTTTGACGGACGTAGCTTTTTTTGCACACGTCCTCAAGACATCAGCAGATTCTCGAAGACTTTCCAGTTGGGCCTCGGTGAGCCGAATGTTTCCCTCCGGTAAATTCTGACAGATTTTGCTCAACGTTGTGATCAAATTGTCGCTTCCAGAGCCTTTTAAATGCTCACAATCCTCTGGCAAACACTTTGCCAAGTGTTTAAGTGTGCCGTTATGTCTTCTGAGGCGATGATACTTTCTCTTTTTCTTTTTGTCTAGCGGAATGAACACGATCTGGTCGTCTATGGACGTCAGGGAGGAGCGTATTCTCAGATCGTCCGGTGTTGTCTGCTTGAAGTCCAGAAGCAGGTATGAGTGAGGACACTTGAGTTCACGGGTAAATAAACTCGAGACGGCCTTCGCCCTGGAGGGAAACACCAGACGAGACAGAGAACCTATCTGTCCCATGTGGGAGGGTTCTTAAAAATGATCATATAGTGAGCGTTCAGACTCATAGTTCGAAATTCGGGTGATTTCTGGAACAGGTTCTGAGTGATGGGAATATTTGGTGAAGATGTCAGCTACCACTTGCTGATTGGAACTGCTCATCAGATCATCTAAAATCAGTAGAGTGTCCGGTCGAAGAGTGGTGGTAGACGTTGACGATGATTCTTTGTTTCCCGCTATGTCTTCTTTGCTGGGAAGACCTTCTCTGAATTCCGTATTCTTTTTGCATTTTTTTAAAGAGGGGCTGCCACTCACCATAATGGTAAAAGATCTTTTCCACCAGCGGTGTGACCAAGTTGTTGTAATCGGGGATCAAAATCTATTTTCAAGAAGGGTGTGATTTTAACGCTCGTCATTTTTCCGGCGGTAGTCATAATGGGGAACATCGCAGTAGTATTAGTAGTGGCAGCAGCAGCAGCAGTAGTAGTAGTAGTAGTAGTAGTAGTGGTAGTAGTAGCAGTCGTAGTAGTAGTAGTAGTAGCAGTACCAGTAGCAGTCGTAGTAGTAGTAGTAGTAGGTAGTAGTAGTAGCAGCAGCAGCAGCAGTAGCAGTAGCAGTAGTAGTAGTAGTAGTTGGTGGTCATCAGTCGAACGCTCGGTGAGGAGTGGTTGTCAGGAAAGAGTGGTAGTGAGTTTTATTCTCCCTCCTTACGTTTCACGACACCCGATAAGCTCAACGTCTCTCATATTTTTTTAAATTTTTTTGGCAACATATTCTTTTTTCACTCAGTTTTGTCCATAAAACATTTTTATCAGAAAATTATTTATTAAAAAAAAAAAAAGGGAGGGCCTCTTCTTTTAACTATTTGGGCAAAGCTTGTCACTTTGCCTACTTATTCTCTTAAACATAACCGTATAAAAAAAACTATCGAGGTAACAGCACAGTGGTGACAAACACAAATTGGAATGAAATCTTGAAAGTAGCACATTCCCTTTTTTTCAGTTCGGCTGTGTTGTAATACGCCGGATAACAGGTGACGACTTCAAATCGATTCCAGATCGTGTTCAGGTCGGCCACCACGCGCACCCACCAAGTGGGAGTGGCGGTTACCCCCAAAAATCAAATGTCCTCATCAAATTTTTTCATAGCACTTATTCTAACCATATTTAAAGACCCTTTACTTCCATGAAACGCCCAACGAGTGGGTGCACTGAGGGTGGTTATCAAGCAGTAATGGAGCAAGTTCTTTTCTTTAAAGACAGCTTTTGGCCATATTCCTACTCTTTCTTTTTACTACTTCTTATACTGCTTTTGCTGTTGCAACTGCTGCTGCTTCTACTGCAGCTGCTAAGGCTGGTACTGCTGCTACTGTTGCTGAAGATCTACTACTTGTACTACTTGTACTATTCTTCTTGTACTACTTCTACTACTACTACTTGTACTATTACCTCTACTGCTACTACTACTACTACTACTACTACTACTACTGCTACTACTGCTACTACTTCTACTACTACTACTTTCCCTGGCCTTGCTACTTGTTCTCCTTCTACTACTTCGACTGCTCCTACTACTGCTTTCGCTATTTCTATCACTGCTGGTGGTGCTGCTAAAGGTACTACAAAAGGTCTCACCTTTGCTTTTCACAAGATTATTCATCGCCTTAAAAGAGGCGTGAGACATATGTGCCGCTCTCTACGTTCAGATAAAAAAATAGATGGAGTTTCCCTGATCGTTCTTTTAAAATCTTGATCCATCTTGAGTGGAATACAGTTAAATAAAATAAAAATGCTCAAAAAAATAAAAGAGAGTGACGGACTCAGCTCGAATTTCCCCTCCTGGAGGAAAAAGTGGGTGTGAGTGGTGAGTGGGCGAAGGTGGTGGCTGTTGTGGTGGTGGTGGCGGCGGGAGGTGATGACAGACGTGTACGGTAGCAGCAGCAAGCAAGCAAGTAAGTGGTGGTGGTGGTGTTGAAGGCGACGGCGGATGTAATGTACCCTTCCAAGAAAAAAAGTCCTTATATACTGGAGAGAAAGCTCCAATCTCGTTTTCACCTGGATCCTCCCACACTTTTGGGGATAAGCGTGTCAGGTGGGATAACGTGTGTAACAACTGTGATAATTACCTTAATGTGTCTTACATGTCTAAGAGGATTATAGTTCGTTAGGAGCTTAAGGTGTTCAAAGTCTACATACAAAAACTACAGGGGGTGGTTAACAAAAGGTAGGGTGATTTAATTGGATAACTCTCTACCAAAAGGTGTGGGGCGCGCCGCAAACTTCATCTCAATGTATATTAGAGTACAGGGATACCCCAGGGTGCCATGTCTGTCTGCCTCTCTCTCTGTGACTACAAAACGTGTTCTGTGGTAAGCGGCTTAAGTCTAACAAATCAACAAAGTTTAAACCTCCTCTTGTCACCAACCTGGAGTGTTGGTGAGCCTCTATGTCTGTGACAACACTTTGATGATCTTAGACTCCTGCAGTGAAAGGTGGGGGAACACAAACAACAGGTACCCTTTGTGACTGTAAAGGTCTGTGGAAAATGTCTTTGGAGAAACCAGGACTCAAACCCGGGAACCTCCAACCTCGAAGCGGAAGCTCTACCCCTGAGCTACTTTCCCTGGCCTGACGTTCTCTACCTTCCACCTACACCTGGATCGGTATGACACACACTAGGGGAGCAGTGAAGACCAGGCAACCGCCTCCTGAGAGTCGGTCTACCGGGTAGAGGGATTTCCAGTCCCCTACAATCCTCCTATCCAGCTTCAACCTAGGGTTCCTACAGATTCCGAGGACCAGTACTGAGTCACATCCAGGTTCTGAAGTTCTCTGTTCCCAGAAACTCCTGGAGGCGCCCCCTGTTTCCAAGGCCCCCAGTACTAGCAGGCTGAAGCATATCTGTGTCATACCGGCCTAGGCACCGAGTTCCCCAATCCCCCTATTAAGTCGCTCCAGGACCGGCTCGGTTTCTCCACCAGTGTAGAGGTCAGTGGAAAACGTCTTTGGAGAAACCCGGACTCGAACCTGGGAACCTCCAACTTCGAAGCAGAAGCTCTACCCCTGAGCTACTTCCCCTGGCCTAAAGTTCTCTTTCACCTACACCTGGATCAGTATGACACACACTAGGGGACCAGTGAAGACCAGGCAACCGGCTCCTGAGAGTTCGTCTACCGAGTAGAGGGATTTCCGGTCCCCTACATGACTATATGATCAGATCCTTCAAGTCTTTCATCTTTAACCTCTGGGACCAACCCCGCTTAATGATCTGAGGGATCCATGCTTACAGCGACCGGCAGGTGAAAAATCACAAAAAAAACCAAAAAAACCCTACCGAGCGAAGGTCTCTGTGAAAATGGGCTTAAATCTCTTTTAAGTCTTTGATTGATTGAAACCTGCAGTAAAGAGGTCTATCTAGGACGGGGTACATAAGGGAGAGTGATCGCTTGTCCCCATCACACTTTTTCTGCCTCCTTCATCATGGAAAGACCGACCACTCTACAGACTGTCAACTTTGAGAATGCAAGACCTGTTACAGCACCACCATATCCCCCCACGGCAATGGACTTGTATGCTTTCTGTTCGAAGATGATGCTCACGCCGCTGCCAAAGATCATATCGACCAGTGTCTATGGTTTAACAACATTGCTAATGAAGGTACTACTACTAGTGGTGGTGGTGGTGGTGGTGGTGGTGGTGGTGGTGGTGGTGATGATGATGATGACGACGGTGGTGCTACTACCTCCTTCACCACTCTACAGACTGTCAACTTTGAGAACCCAACAACTGTTACATCATCATCATATCCCTCCATGGTAATGGATGTGGATGATTTTTTGTTGACAGATTGCGTTGCTGACGCCGCTGAAGATTATATGGACCAGTCTGAATGGTTTAATCTTTCTGATATAGGTACTATTGCTGGTGGTGATGATGGTACTACTACTGGGGGTGTTGCTCTACAGCCTGTCAACTTTGAAAACACAACAACTGTTACATCATCAACATATCCCCCCATGGTAATGGATGTGGACGATATAATGATGACAGATTACGCTGCTGACGCCTCTGAAGATTATATGGATCAGTTTGAATGGTTTAATCTTGCTGATTTAGGTACCATTACTGGTGGTGACGACGGTACTACTGGTGCTCATGCTAACGAGGACTTTTATATCGATGCGTACCGATAGTTGAAAGCTGCTGCTGCTACTGCTGCTGCTGCTGCTGCTGGTGATGATGGTAATAATGGTGCTACTGCTACTACTGTTGCTGGTGGTGGTGGTGGTGGTGCTGCTGGTGCTGGTGCTACTGGTGCTGCTGGTGCTGGTGCTGCTACTGCTGGTGCTGATGGTGCTGATACTACTACTACTACTACTACTACTACTACTACTACTACTACTAACACTACTACTGCTGCTGCCAAATACACACCCCTTGTTACACCTGAACATACAGACGTCGCAGCCACTAAAAAAGGTAAACTCACCGACTATCAAGCCAGTTTCATTAATTTCTTGTGTCGCCACTACTACTTGTAGGGTTGTACAAGATCGTCGTATGTTGTTCTAATGTTCAAGGTAGTACTACTACTTTTCCTACTTGTATATTGTTTAAGGAGGGAAAAAATGTGTACTTGCGACCTGTCTTACACATGGGAAATAATCGATTCGTTGAAAGAGTGTTTCAACGATGGTTTCTGGAAAGGTGCTGATGTTTTCGCAGATAGATCGATAGGAGTATATCAATTTCCCAATCAGGAAACCTGTCCTCTCATCAAAAGATGTTATAGGTTAGAATCTACCGATGCTTTCATATTTCTTCTCGAGCAAAACTCAGACCTTTTACAGCACCTGTGTTGTCATGACTCTGAGAAAATATTCAACACTTTCTGTCAAGAGTGTTTAGATCGTGTGCTCTGTAGCGAGTTTCATTTTGAATATATACAGAATGCTCTGCTAAGAAGTGTCATGTCCGCACAAAGTGAATGGAATACTTGGTATTATACTTCAGTAGATTTCTATTGTAATTTAGGAAGAATGCAGGTCCAATAGACCCAAACCCAAGTCACCAACGCCCTCAGACAAACTACCTCCCGCTGCTCCGGTGTCAGCATCCGAAGGGACGGCCAGAGACGACAGTTTGCCGTCCCAGTCATCCAGATGCTTGCAGAAGCAGAGGAAGAATTTCAGGTCCGCCTCCTTGTACCATATTCATAAAGTTGTTGCTGTTAACAAGACATGTCAGGTTTGAAAGACCCTTTTCTTCTTCTTATCCGAGGGCACGTGTTATCTAAAAAGAGGTGATATGAACTAATGTTATTTCTTACATCCCCTTTTGAGAGAATCAATGGGGAAAACAAGAGCCCGACCCTTGAGTGATATTGAATAGGTGACTGATCATACTGCATGATCAGTTGATACATGTATACCCTGTAGATAATTGTATCATTCTAGCCATAGTGTAGATGGACTAGACTGAGAGCCTGTTGGAGTGAGGCAATCACTGCCATTATAAGGCTAAGGCAAGTCATCCACAATGACAGGGTTGGTGCATTCATAACAACTCGACCGACAGCTCATCTTTGTGACGTTGTCAAAACTTTGAATGTAATATTGGGATATAGCTTAGGCCTTTTTACTGGTGAAAACCCCACTTAACTGCTTTTATATCACAGTTTAAGATCTGAATATATGACATACTGATAAGCTAGGATGACCTTCTCTTTGAGTGAGAAGATTGACAATGACCTTTACCATGTCCAATAAAGAAAATGTCATAGCACTTATTGTGAATTACTATAGGGGTGACCTTTTCTTTAATAAAGCCACTTATCACTGCAAAAACCTATAGAATAGACTAGTGGGACTGGGTTCTTAAAGATACACTCTTAGAAATAACTGTTGAATCAACCAGGCATCCTTGTAAAATTGAAAACTGAACTACTGAAGATTTTACAATGTAGACCCAAAGTTATATCCACCATATTATTAACCCATCATAGTCTTGTAACATGACCATTTAGCACAAGGGGGTATAGGTTTTCCCATCGGAAGTCATGTCATTCAATCCATCACAGTGCTGCTGTTACCTAGACCTACAATATATACCAGTAGCTGGGGTCCATCACTCAGCAGAGAACTCAGTAAACCCATCTTCTTTATCTTACCGTTCTCGTAGCAGTCAGCATGGGACCACGGCCTTCCCACGGTGACGGAGGTGGCCGGTATCTACATATATAATTGAAGGTATATTACTGGGTACGGAGCCTAACTTTTGGAAGTAGGGTAAAATACAAAAGAGATTGTATTTCAATTCCTACTAACAAGAGACAATGGCCTCATTACTTTTTCAAAGTAGGGGAGTAAAGCATTGACTATGAAAGGACCCTCTATCAATTCTTTTTCTTTTAATTCAGCATTGCCGTGAATGGATATCTTAGATGGTAAAGATCCCCTTCTTAGAATACCTCCCACACAGAGGAATAAATTGCTACAGCAGAATTAAATCTGTAGATGCTTCATAAAAAAACAGAACATGGCTGTCTCAACTGAGATACTTTAATAAATGGATAAATGGATAAATGGATCAAATTAGTTCAAATTCCTATGTCAAAATAGGTCAAATTGGACACATTCTGGGTAAAACAGGTCAAATAAGCCAAAGATGGGCCATTTGGGTCAAATTAGGCAAATTTGGTAAATTCAGATCAGAGGGATTTAAAATAGGTCGAATTGGATCTATTGTAGATAAAGCAAATCTAATTGGCCAATGATGGGCTATCTTGGTCAAATTAGGCAAAATTGGTAAAGGCAGATCAAAATAGATCAAATCAAATAATGTCTCTGCTCTTGCCAAAGTCTGCCATACACTGCCTGGTACTTCTTGAATACTGTGGGGGAGATGTAAACAGGAGTGTTTTACACTAGATGGAGGGAGCATATCAGTCAATAGCCAACTAGATCTGAGAGGTGAGATCTATTTGAACCATTACATTGATTCTGGGTAAAACAGGTCAAACTAGCCAATTAGGTCAAAATGTGTCAAAATAGGTTAAATTGAACCAAACCTGGGTAAAGCATGACTAATTGGTCTTCTTTGGGTCAATTAGGGTCAAATATCAAATTAGGGCTAATTGAGTCAAATTAGGTCATAAAGGGGTAAATACATTCAAATGGGTAAAAATAGGTCAAATTTGATTAATTCTGGGTCAAACAGATCAAATCGGGTCAGATTAGCTCAATTCTGGATAAAACAGGAGAAATTGGGTAAAAAAGGACCATATTGGTCATATCAAGTCAAAATGTGTGAAAAAAGGCAAGATTAGATCGATTCTGGGCAATAGGCCCTGACCCAGACCTAGTCCAATTTGACCTACTTTTACCCATTTTAACCTACTTTGAACCAATTATCCCCGATTGGCCCATTTATGGCAAGCTTAACATATTTTACCCAGAGTGGACCCAAATAGATCTGAATGAATGATGTTTTATTTCAGTCTTTGAACACGTCACTTTGAGCTTCACTTTTTGATTACCCCTTAACCATTTCACCCCTGGATTTCCGTTACTCTATGGCATTTGCGTGCAAATCCTGCTTTATCGTGTTGTCAGGTTTCTTCGATTGCTTGAACACTTCATTCAATAATCGCAATTTTCTGGAGTATGTGTGGCAAATTATTGTGTTCACCTGATTTGGCCAAATTTTCCCGGTTAAGCCCATTTTTTTTGCACATTTGACCAGTTTCAACCAGAATTGGTCTACTTTGACTTGTTTTAACCAAAATTATATCTGATTTGCAGATTTGTGGGAAGTAAGTCCAATTTAACCCACTTTGATCTGCATTAACCCAATTTCACCTTATTTGCCCATTTTTGCCAATTTGACCCTCTTTGCACAGATTTAACCTAATTAGACATATGTGACACGATCTGCGAAAAGGGGTCTTAGTGCAGGGGGCAATAAGACCCCCTTCCCCAGTACATGTCACATATTCTGACCCATTTTCACCTAATCTGACCTATTTTGGACAGATGGACACAAGATATGTGAATTGAGTCAACACAGGTCAATAAATAATGATTTTGTGAATTACGGGCCAATCAAACTTCTTTTTTTGTGATTTAGGGACTTCACATAGCCCCTATGTAGCAAAACGCTTTGTGATATAGGGACTGTTTAACAGTAAGGGACTTGACCTAGGCCCTATGTCTCAAAACAGACAATTTTGAGGAATGGGGACTTTTTGAGACTTAGGGGCCTCACATCCCCTCTAGACTACTGGAGCTACTGACTCGCCTCTAATCCAGACAAAGAGAAGGGCAAACCGGCGAAGGACGTGAGTTGCACTGTACAGATCAAGCTAATAGGAATTGTGTGTTTCTAGATGAAAGGAAATGTATACATGTATATTAGAAACAGGTTAAAGAGGCTTACATAATAAGATCACCGGACATGGTCCAGTGGGTAAGCAATATTAGCAAGAAGCTTCAATAGATAGGAGGTGAAACTCAGAGCTTTACCTATGGACACAGTGTAACAGCCCCCCCTCTACCCCCCTTCAAAGTAGGCTCCCTTTTGTGTTCAGTATTGAGTTTTATGTAGGATAAGGGGGTTTATAGAGATGTCAGGAATCTTTATCAGAGTGATATCAAATGGAAACAAGGGGCCACCTATACCAGAAAATCCTGCTGAATCCAGAATTTGTGATCTTGATTCTCAAAATTTGACCAAAAGTACCTAAAAAGGAGGTTTGATGATGAGAATATTTTAAAAATGTACAAAAGTTATATTGAAAATGATTGGAACTATTTATAGATGCAACATGCTAATCAAAGTCAATACCTGAATCTACATTTCCTAATGTGTGCCTATCTCAACCTGACAAGTACTCTACCTGTGTATGGCTCTGCCTCTCCCGCATACTGCCTATCCCTTAGTCTACCTATCACTCATACTACCTATCCCTTGAAACATCTAGAGTTTAATTAGGTTTTCTCTCAAATGGCTAAAGGATTAAAGTTTACCCTTCACCTTTGTACCTAATTTTCTCTGTACATTCTTACCATTAGTCTACCTATCCTCAATCTGCCACCTATCATTCACTTTACCTATCCCTCATGGTGACTATCCCCCAACTCTTCACATCCCTCATGTTTGACTTGCACATCTGTGATATTACCTAGGACCAATGTATCTTTTGAATATGCTCACCTTACAAGGTACCCTCTGTACCTATCTCTTAAACTGTTTATTACCTCTTCAATACCTATCCCTCAAGCTCACTTTAGAGCTTTCCTACCTATCACAGCTTGATCAGCTGGGATAGCTCACAACCAACCTTCATTTTGATCTCTTAGTCAACCTATCCCCTAAGGAACAAATTTAACAGTCTACCTCACACATACATCTACCTATCACTCATGCTATATATCATTGAGGTTACCTATCCTTCAGGCTGCCTATCCTTCATGGTATATAGCCCTCAGTTTTTTAACTTGTCAAGTGGGATAGCATGAAGGATATGCATCATGAAGGATAGGAAGAGGGGAATAAACAACATACATGTATGATAGGAAGTTAGCTAGTCTAATGATAGCCATGGTGAGGCATTTTAGAAAAGCATGATAATTCAATGGCCTGAGGGGTATGTAAGGTAAACATGAGTGATATGCAGACTTGAGGATAGGTACAATGAGCGATAGGTATATTTCACAAGGCATAGACTATAAGAGCTACTATAAAGGTAGAAGGAATGGCATACAAGGTGAGAGATACATAGATGGTTAGGTAGGCAGAGGGCTATATACCATGAAGGATAGGCAGCCTGAAGGATAGGTTACCTCAAGGATATATAGCATGAGTGATCAGTAGATGTATGCTTGAGGTAGACTGTTGGATTTGTTCTTTAGGGGATAGGTTGACTAAGAGATCATAACAAAGGTTGGATGTGAGCTATCCCAGCTGATCAAGCTGTGATAGGCAGGAAAGCTATAAATTGAGCTTGAGGGATAGGTATTGCAGAGGATGGGTAGCAAGGAGGATAGGTAATAAACAGTTTTAGAGATAGGTACAGAGGGTACCTTGTAAGGTGAGCATATTCAAAAGAAACATTGGTGCTAGGTAATATCACAGATGTGCCAGTCAAAGATGAGGGATGTGCAGATTTGGGGGATAGTCACCATGAGGGATAGGTAAAGTGAATGATGGGCAGATTGAGGATAGGTAGACTAATGGTAAGAATGTACAGAGAAAATTAGGTACAAAGGTGAGGGGTAAACCTTAATCCTTTAAGCCATGTGAGGGAAAACCTAATGAAACTCTAGATGTTTCAGGGGATAGGTAGTATGAGTGATAGGCAGACTAAGGGATAGGCAGTATGTGGGAGAGGTAGAGCCATACGCAAGCAGAGTACTTGTCAGGTTCGGATAGGTAAACATTGGGATATGTAGATTGAGGTACTGACTTTGATTAGCATGTTGCATCTATAAAAAATTCCAATCATTTTCAATATAACTTTTTTACATTTTTAAAATATTCTCATCATCAAACCTCATTTTTAGGTACCTTTGGCCAAATTTTGAGAATCAAAACCACAAATTTTGGATTCAGCAGGATTTTCTGGTATAGGTGGCCCCTTGTTTTCAATTTGATATCACTCTGATAAAGATTCCTGACATCTCCATAAACCCCCTTATCTTACATAGAACTCAGTACTGAACACAAAAGGTAGCCTACTTTTAAGGGGGGGTAGAGGGGGGTGGCTTGCACTATAGGACTCTATGGAGTAACATATCCTAGGGAACCTATACTATTCTTGATATTAGGAGCTATGTACTGTGAACTTATCCATTTCTTGAAAGATACTACATGGATTGAAGCAAAATTTCTGATAGCTCTAAATGCTACTCAGTTGCATATGGGCTATGGCAGGCAGAGGGAAGTTTTGGGGTTTGTCTTGTAATGTTGGGGTTTTGTTTCTGGGAGAGGTAGTGGCCTGTTATTTTGAATGGGGTTTAGCCTTTATGATGGGGTTTAGCTAGCTTTTAAAAGGGGGTAGCTACGATGCAATGATCGAACTCAGATTTCCACCAGTTATGTTTTTCACCTCACTCCAATCTCCACTCGCAGTTTATGTTTCTCCTTCACCCCGTCTCCACTTGCGCTGTGATTATATTCTTGGGGAATGATCTCGTGCTAGCATCAAGTGGTAGAGCTTGTGTTTAAATTCCCTAGCCCATTTGGAAAGAAAACACAATTGGGTACTTCATCTCCAAGGGTTTTTATTGAATCGAAATATAAATGCCAATTCAAGGTCAAATACAATTCAGACTCCAACATCGATTTCACATTTCAATTTAGAAGTCCTAGACATATGCCTTTAAAACAGGAAGAGTTTCAATGAGTTAGATCCAATCAATATCAAAATCCCTATTGTCAATATCTATAAACCTCAAATAATAATACCACCACATTTCATCAATAACATCATACACCCAATCTCGGGCAGAAATAATTTCCATCGTGGTTGAAGGTGCGCAAAGTCACACCATTACAAACCTTTACAAATTTCCATCCTCATTTCAAAGTCCAAATGCGAGGTTATTTTTCCAAACATACATTCAATAATAATTTGAAATGCCTAAACTCCATTATAAATGTCGATCTCCATATGCCATCACAAATGATATGAACTTTTGAATTTCATCATGGTTTAAATCTAGGTTAAATCAATAATCACAAATGGATATCACAATCACAAACTGTTGGTGTCTTAGAACTCCATCATGGCATAACTTCAAATTAAATCAATAACTCCATGGTGAGATGTTCAAGTGAGCATTGAGAATACAACTATGTGTAGTGAGACCAAAATGAAAACTAAACAAATATAAGTCCTTCTGATGGGTGGTTCCTCTATGTATGTAACAAGCAGATCCCTTAGGTTGTGTGTCTAGATCTCCAATTGAATGAAGTTAAGACCCCAGAGAGCACTCCAATCAGTGGCCAAAGCTCCAGTAAATACTATTCAGAATTTCAATTGATTCCTACTTGTGGACTGTCGAATATAAATCTCTTCCCCTATAATTCCAGGACAGACCATGATTCCCTTCCTTTGGTACACAGTCTGCACCCCACCTCTACAGTTCCAGCCTTATATACTCCCAGACTGCCGGTGGTTCTGGTCTTTTGCCATCCAACACCCTTTGGACTTTAGTCTGGTAGTGCTCTAATAGATCGCTCATAGAGGACACACCCATCCACTCATAAGGACATAATCTCCACTGCTGCCACCGGGACCCCCAGGAACTACTTGGCTCAAGTCCAAAACAATGACTCAGCCTTCACAGCCAGCACCAGCATCCTATAAGGCTATAACACACCGCACCCACTCTAGACTTCATGTGACTGAGGACTTATAGTGACATTCTTTAACTGTCCCCGGTTACATATCACATTCAAAAGTTTCCAGTCTTTAGCAGTTTAGATCATTCTTTATAGTAAACATTCATGTATGCTACAGGGATATATCTAGTATGAAGGAACCCCGCGTCTTTATATTATTTCCAGAAATACTATTGTAACTCCCCAAACAATAGCGATCGACTTGTCGCTCTTCTCAATTCCCTATAACTCACATAGATGCCATTATAATGACATTTTTGTAACTTTCACTGGAATTTTCCGTACATAAAAGAAGCCTAAAGAGTAACTTTACATAGTGTTAGTTTGCCCAAACTACTGTATAGTGAAGAGATAGGGGACAGGACAATACTTACTTGAGCCTATGATAGACTCTTCTATATTGTAGTGAAACACTGCTGTGTTCAGTCTTGCCTTTTGCCATGACTATAGACTTCCCACTTGGCAGAAAAAAACACGTTTTTATTTGCTTCCCAAGCTTGCCACACAAATTCTAATGAAAAAGAACCTGTCAAAACATGTACTGAAAAAAGGTATTTGGTTGAAAATTGGTAAAAAAAAGTTAAAAAAACGTGTTTTTTTTGCCAAGTGGGTTAGTATCTATATTACATTAAGCATTAAGGCATATAATGGATATTGAGACGCTTTATCAGCGGTGGCATATAGAAGAGAGATGTAAAAAGATGCAGTGTGCAGAATTTTTAGTGTACACTGTACAAAGGTGTTACTTCACTGTACAAAGATCTTATGTTGCACATTCAGTGAATGTCTTGACATATTGTCACTTTGGTGTAACGTTTTCTCATTCAGAAATGACCCCTGTAAAAATGGATTATGAATTCTGTTCAATTTGTGATGGGTTTCCATCGTGTTTTGGCCTAAAATGACTGGCAATGAGCTAAAGGGTCGGGGGTGCAACTAGACGTGAAATAGAGGTCAGTATACGTGTATCTGCTGGTCATAGCAGAGAGCACAAGGTCACGGATAGCAACATTTTCGAGAGGCTTTTAGTTGGAGGCATTGAGACCTGGACAAAGGACCGTCCCTAAAGGGCGCCCAACTGGACCTACCTTTACATACATGGCTAAGGCCACTGTTGTACATGGACTGAGCCGCATCCGAAGCATCTTAGATTTGCTGCTGGGGACCTGTATTCCATTGCCAAGAGCAGTGTAAGCATCCTTTAATGAGTGAATGATAAAAACGTCAGTCTTAGTAATGGGATTATCTATTCTGATGTGCACTTACCTATTGAATCCCTATCTATACCAATAATTTCTATAGAGTGCTCGGTAGGCCTTTCCTGGGGTTTCTTTGGCTTCCCCACATGATTAGGCATTAATGCACTCTTCTCCAACTATTATGAAACTGCTGGATTCCACTGGGCCGTTTACATAAGGCTACCCTCTTGGCCTGTTCATATTTGCTAGTTCAGACCCCTAGCTGGTTTAATGCCCTAGGAGCAAGGGTGCCTACGGCTTGCAAGGTCTACACTCCACATCAAGGGGTTACAGTCCTGACTACACGCCCAAAGGCCAAGGGGACAGTAGTGCTACTAGAAGGTGTGATGTACACACACATAACCTGTGTAGTGTGTCAGTATAGCTAGAATATCAATATTCCCTCTGGAAGGCATTTCTCAAGATGGTACGACTGAACCCTTCAAACCTTGTAATTACAACAATAAGTGCTGATCATACAGAGCAGTCATGATAGGACATTACATACGCTCACCCACTTTAATTTGATGGTTCAATTCGTAGTGGCTGTGTTCAGTCGTGCCATCTTGAGAAATGGCCTCCAGATCTATAAACTGGCGGGCATGATATTAAACGTGTCTTCAACTAAATCAACTTTTCGCTTGTTACTCTTCTTTCTTTCAGATTGTATTTACTATTATAGGCCATTTGAGCACTGGGTATGAATGAGCGCCCATCTTGAATTTGCACTGCGCACACAGTGGTTTTGAAATTATGGTTTTGAAATTATTAATAAGCCCTGACTGGTCTTGTATTAGCATCAGGGATTGAGAAGTATTGAAACCTGTAAGCGCTGGGGTGCTTAAACAGTCCACTACGGTACGATCTCAGCTCCATAATTAGAGAGTTTTAGCAGTCCCGACGTGAACGTATCCGTACTGCGTATCCAGGCAACCATGTTCAATACGTCACCAGTTCGTGTGCACTCCAATAGAGCTACGTACGTCCACAACGTAGCAAAGCACTTAGATACATTCCTTACGTACCTAGCTCCGTAGTGGAGACACGTATACGGACACGTCCACGTTATCTTTGCTAAATCTCCCTAGTATATAGGGGTAAACTCAGTGCATAGCTACAGCCACTCAAATCCGTTTGACCTACTTACAAACCAGAAGTGACCTAGTTTTGAAACTGAAAGTGTCCATATATGGGCATGTGACCTACTTTCTCAAGCTCTGATAGGCTTAGAGATAATTCATGTTAATTTATGCAAATATATGCAAAACATGACCTAGTTTTCTCTTTGCACATGTGCAGAGATAGGTTATATTCGAAATGACCGACAGCAGACAATGTTCGACATACGTTGTCATCGACTTTGCGCATGCGCAGTGAGAGGCTAAATCCAAAAAGGCGGAGAGTATGTTAGGAAGCATTCATTATTAACAACACCGGGGTGGGAAGGTAGGTAGGTAAGTAGGTAGGGGGTAGGTAGGTGTAGAGTAGGGTAGGTAGGGGGTGTGGGGCCTTTTCCCTGAAAATACTTGAGGGGTGCCCCCGGCCTAGCCTAGCCTACCCTATCCTACCCTACCCTTCCCTACCTTACTCTACCTTATCCTACCTTACCCTACCCTACCCTACCTTACCCTACCTACCTACCTACTTTACCCACCCCCCTGTTGTTAATAATGAAAGCTCCTTAACATTTGTCTGCCATTTTTGGATTTAGCCTCTCCCTGCGCATGCGCAAAGTCGATGAGAATGCAAGTCAAACGTTTTGGTGGGAGAATGTAATGATGTAGGTGCTAAAAGTTAGCACTTTTTTCTGATCCTTTTTGCATACGGTGATGTGTAAACTTAAGTTTGTGCTTGAGAGTCTTTAGAGACACCATTTGATCTAATATCTTTGACCAGAAGGGGTTATGTCCTGACCATTTTCAGACACAGTGGGTCCCTGGCTAACTGTTGTGGGTCGTGTGACAATGCACCCCCTGCACCTGGGGTTTACATCTTTTCCTGTCCTCCACCCCAGAGAGGGGAGGGGCTACAATTAAGTTGTGTCCTATGTGGTTGCTTTGACTTTGATGGTCACATACATATATACTGTCTACAAATAGTTCTTAGGTTTAATAACTGTCTGATTAAAAACCTTGCGTACATGAGGTTGAAAAACTATGGTTTTATGCCACGGTTATAAAAACTGACCCGTTAGGAGTTGGTGACTTGAATGAACCTTTCTAATAAGCCAAGACATAGGGCTGTTGATAAAATAAAGTGTCATTAAGTAATATTGAGTTTGTGAATTCAGTAGTCCTCAGGCTGGTGAACATCGCTCACTGAATTACCCTAGGTGCTAAAAGTTAACACTTTTTTCTTGGCAAATTTGACTTGTGGTTTTAGTCCCTAGCTATGTGAAAAATGGTGAGGTCCAAAGCCCATGATACGTTTAGCAATTTGTGAGTTTGCTGATGAAAATAGCATAGAGTAAAAGGTATCCTGTTTGATCTGTAGTATATTGCTGTTTAAATACTGGAGTTTAGAACCAATTGAGGACAGTGCATCATCAGTATCATTTTACTCTATTGCTAAAAGGTCTTGTCTCTGCTTTATGTTGATGTAAATGCAAAATATATTCTGCACATAGTTTGAACTCAACACTGACCAGTTACGTGGAATTTAGATATCACGTGACCGAGACCATATTTAACCAAATTGTTGCAGTGGTTCTTCTCACAGCGACTCACCACTCTACACCCTGAGTTCTCTGACTGTTCATCACATACTCTATCTGCTACCTTGTGCTTAATCCATCCAGGATTTAATAAAGAAGGTTGCAAGATACAGGCTTTGGGACTTTATCTACATCTACTCCACTGTACATTGGTGGAAGCTCAATTACACTGCTCACTCGCATTAGGATTAATTTATAAACCTACTTCACCAGCTACACAACTAGCAACAAGGAGTAAACACCCATAAGTGTGACACAAAACTGATATATACACACCAGAATGTCACATATAGGACCCAAGTGGAAATTGGAAAGGACTATTCTCCCTGCCAAAAGTCTTACTCACACTCCTACAACGTAATTACTCCAGACAAATTAAAGCAAATGTTACCTCTATCAGCATATCCACAACCTCTTCAAGACCTCCAAGATGACGATGGTGATGATGATAGTGCTGACTTTTGGCAAGAAAAAGTGTCAAAGTTTCAAACATGTACCTCACTAACAATATTTACACCCTCTTTTCTGGCACTGTCAAACCCTTGGGTGTGAATAAACCACCACAGGGGGAACTGCCTTACTGTTCTCTATAATTCCTGTCAAGTCACAGGTGCTTACAAGTGTGTTTAAAATCAACTTTATATGCATTTTTGACCCAATGTCCACAAGGAGTCAGCTATGAGCAAGTCGCCAGTGGACAGAACTCATATATACCGTGAAAACTAGGTCAAATAGTGTCTTAAAGACTATTAAGCACAAACTAAAGTTTACACAGGCGTATGCAAAAGGAAAATGGATTAGAAAAAGTATTAACCTACATTCATAACATTCTCCCATTTAAAATCAAAGACAATAGCAGCAGCAGCAGCAGAAGCAGCAGCAACACTTGCAATGGTACCTGTGTTCCAGGCTCTCAAAATATTGTCAATTATTTGTCATGGGGGTTTGGGGTGAGATAAAAGATTAACTATAAATTTAAGTGATTTTTTGGAGGGATTTGGAGAAAAGATTGAGTAAAAATTAGGTCTAAAGAGTGGTTGCTGCAGAGTGGGGTTGAATGATACTGTGCACACTAGGGGGTAGTCCATGTATCAATATTACCATCCATATACTGATTACTACTACTACTACTACTACTACTACTACTACTACTACTACTACTACTACTACTACTACTACTACTACTTCTTCTACTACCTTAATTGTACTTAATCCAGGATTTTAACATCAAGGATACAACATACATCACTTTGGAACATTATTTGCATCTTCTTTTTAAACTACTCCACTGTACATTGGTGGAAACCCCTAAAGAATTTAGCAAAAACTGTTAGCTCCAATTAAACCTGAAGACTTCTACACTGCTCACTCACTCACTCACTCACTCACTCACATTAGGATCAATTTATAAACCCGCTTTACCAGGAACACGGTATAAACATGCAAAAGTGTAACACAATGTCACTTTCAATGCTAACAGTGTTCCGGGATTAACACCTGTCATTAAATTTTACCCTCTCTCTTTTCTCTTTTTCTTATTGTACATAGCAAAATCTTGTGTGTAAAAGTGAAAACTTTCGTAAAAAAAAATACATAGGATAAAGATGAGTTTGAACACATATTCTGTGTTGTACATAGTGAAATTTTGTGAGTAAATTTGTAAAAAAAAAACAAAAAACGTTTCAGATTACTTTTTTCACAGTGTTGTTGAGATTTTTTTCCTTAATTATGCATCTGACTTGATATACAGGTTTAATATATCACCAATGCATAGATTTCTGATGAGCACCATACAATGAATAGAACATTCTAGACACAATAAACCTAGTTTCCTGTTTAGCACCATTTAAATAGTGGTATATTGTCAGATGCCAACACTTGGAGACTAGACTTTCAGATGTTTGCTAGTTTGTTACTTAATCAATACTGGCAAGTTCAGACATGATACATTGTACAAATTTAGATAGCTTCTGGAGATCTTTGCAGTTGGTGCCTTTAAATAGCTCTGAGATCCTTTCAGGCATCTCACCTTGGAGATAATTAGGTTTAATAAACATATTTCGCTCTGATGCAAAGAAAGAACAGCTTGTAAGACAATGTAACTCATCGCTAATATCCTGTTTGTTACATCAGGTACAGAGCCTTGCTGCTCTCTCTACATTATTGTATGGAGCTAGTGTGATGGGGAACTTATGGTTGCCGGCTCTGAATCTACATAGTGGAACAGAGAATTGCTTGCCTAGAGGTATGGTTCCAGTCTGAGTTCAGGTTTTAGCAGTTTGTAGGTACTGCATTGGCTTGAGTTGGAAACCATCTTTATCCAGTTTTGACGGTGTTGGTCTTGGTTGATAATGTTTATCTTTTGCTTAAACTTATTTGGGTTAAACTGAGAATGAGCTTAGGCCAAGGTTATTGAGTTGGGTGTGGATCTTGGTCAGCCATTTTGACTGAAAAATTCCCTCGTCCTTTCAATAGTATGTATACAGAGTATAATGTTTTATTACTCTTTCCATTCACCAGTTTTGCCCAGTAATTTAACATTCTTTGGTTAACATGGTGCTGGATTTTGAACTTTCCCAGCTCCCCTAGTGCAATAACATTACTGGTACTTATGGAGATGCAGCATATATTTACACACAAGAGTTAAACACTTCAAGTTGTGGGATTTTAGAGAAGCCGCAGACTCTGCTACAGTACAATAATATAGGTAAAACACAACTATCATAAAGGTGGCATTTAATATCAATTGATAGGTTTAGCTTGCTAACTTTACTAATTGGGTGTGCTGCTGTCTTTTGTTCTTTTGGAGCATGTAGCACAGATGTAAACAGCATGTAAACTGCTAATCTGTACATGGTGATAAGCAAAATGGAGTGGTTGAAAGGTAAGGATGAAATCCACACTTGTCTTTTGATCCTGGAAGACAGATGGCACTGGCAGTGGTAGTGGTGTAGCATGCAAACAGGGTGGATGTAAACTACTAGTTTTCAAAATGTTGATGGGAACATTTTGATCAGTTAAGCAGTGAGTGAACCTTGCACCATCAATGCTCACAGTGCCAATTTGGTGGTCAGTTTAAGTTGGGGTAATACATATTGGGGAACGGAAGCTAACTAAGATTTAAAGGTAAACTAGATTAAAGTAGGTAGGTATGTAAAATAGGGTAGAGTAAGTAAAGGAGGAAACAGACACAAGTGACACAACCTAACTGTAGCCCCTCCCACTTTAGGGTGGAGGGGAGGAAAAAGGATAAAAGCTAGGTGCATGAGGTGCACTCTCACACTGCCCACTCACTTACTCAGTGTGCAGCGCGCATCAACAGCAGCAGCGGCAACTTTGAGGAGCTTACCTCATCATGAGTCAACAAGGCAATGGTTACCAAGAAGGGAGTAAGCCCCCTTCAATTTCACTGACTGGGAAAAAAGTTGGTCTTAAGAAGAAGTCCATGGATTTACTGAGAAAGCAAAACCTGGATTCTAAGCAGGTTTTAACTACATTCCTGCCTGCTGATACCCCTGGACATAACTTTAGGACAGTCAATGCTCCTCAAGTGTACCCTGCGACAACTGGGTAGCACTCACTTCACTGAAGATACTAGCGGGTCAACAGTCAGCCAGAAACCTACTGTGCCTGAAAATGGTCAGGTCATAACCACTTCTAACCAAGCATGAAGCAGCCAGACAAACCAAACATTATTGGAAGCAGGTCTGGTTCCAAACCAACTGTTAAAGAATCCTACTAACTCTGCAGCATTAGGTGAACAACTGGACAGTGGTGGCAAGGACATGCCCACCTAAGGACATATCACTTGGATTTACTGGCAGCAAATCAAGTGGGGCACAGGTTTTTTTTTTTGTTTTAAAAGATCTTTATTGCCAGTAAAGTATATTACCGTTACAAATTGATTCATTATATTCACAATAGTAAAGTAGCAAGGTGTCAAACAGGAGCTTCATCAAGTCTTCTGTCTGACATCAGGTACTATTAAATATCAAGGAAAACAGTGAAAAATCAGACAGTTTCATGTGGCAAAAAGAAAGCTATGGACCTCATCCCCACTAGTAAAGTGTTATGGGTTGATCCTTCTGGTCCTAGCTATTTAATCATTTTACTGAAGTAGGAAACTAGACACAAGTGAACATATTAACGAGTTGAAAGAAAAAGTAGAAGGTACAAACAGGTCTATTAGGGACCGTCTACAACAGATAGAAACAGAGAGTAAGTCTAAATTCTCAGAGTTGACAAATGAGATGAGAAAGATCAAGGATAAGACATTACATACCAGAGAGGACATGTACCAAGTACAAGATGAAATCAAACAAGCCTGTGATATTGCCAAAGAAGCCAGAAATATTGCAGAATCTGTTAAGAGAGAATGGAATGTGAAAGGTATAACCCCAAGTTATGCAGCAACTGTCAAGCACAACATCAATGAAGACTACAAGTCACCTCGTAGATTTAATTTGATAGTGACAGGTTTGCCAGAAGTAGAGAATGAAGACCCCATAGAAGAGGCCATGGCCTTGATGAGAGCTATGAGAGTAGATGTAGACAAGACTGAAATAAAATTAACGACACATATGACTACATCTAGAGATGGAGGCACTAGGGCATTGTTAATATGCTTTACCATGACATGGCGTAGAGATGCATGTCTCAGGGCTAAGGCCTCACTGGCTCAACGAGGTAGTAAATATAAAAATGTATATGTGAACCCAGAAGAGGACCCAGAAGTGAGACAAGTCAAAGGGTACATGAGACGTTTTGCAAAAAACTGCAGGGAAAACGGCCTAGCAAATGCGTGGGCGAAAGGCACAAAAATCCTGATAGACAATGTGTTGTATGATGGTTATAAGCCGAAGACCATCCCCCAGAAGTACATACCAAAGGAGGACATCAGTAGAAGTAAACCAGAAAAGGAAATTACCACTATACATGAGAGGGACACCGAGACATGTCCACCTAGACCGTATGGAGAAGTGGCCCAAGAGAAAAATGGTAGGGATACAAGAGATACATCTGATATGACACCCATCAATGTAAGACTACAGAGAATGTCTGGAACCAAGTACCAGGGTAACATGACAGTGCTGAAGAAGACACCTCCAAGAATTGGGTCTACATCAAGCACAGATACAACACCAGTGGCAAGGAAGAAAAGTGTGAACAAGGACATAAGCAAAAGTGACAACACAAATGACCCCATTGCTGAGAAACTGAACTATGAGCAAGATAAACCAGAGTATGTGATAGGGAAACTCTTTATGAGGCAAACAGAAACAAGCATCATATTCTGTGGAGAGAAGTGCTATCTCAGTAACCTGTATAAGATAAAAATTGAACATCAAGGTCTGTCCTTTGTATCTGCAGAACACATGTATCAATGGGTTGGTTGTGTAGAGATGGGAGATTTTGAGGCAGCTGAGAGGGTAATGAGGGCAAAAAATGCAACAGATGCTCGTAGAGAAGGGGAAGGTTGTAAGAAAGGAGTGAAATGGAGAAAGATGAGACTCAACATCATGAAACTATGTCTCAGTAAGAAATTCTGTCAAAACAAATTCCTACGAGAACTACTGAGGAAAACAAATCAGCTGAACCTAGTTCAAAGCGAGACTGATATGTTCTGGAGTGCAGGAGTGGGGTATAATGACAGTAGTCTGAACAATGACACATACAGGGGAGAAAACATGATGGGCATCCTCTTGGAAGAATTGAGAACAAGATTCCAGGGTGAACATGACCCAAGTAATGCAGAGTGTATGGACAAACCCAAAGAATGAGGTGGAGATGAATAGACTATTACTATGCTAAATGTATATCGAGGACCTATAGGTTAAACTAGTAGTATAATACATATAATAAAAGTAGACAGTCCAGATAAGTCCTTAGAACTGTTCTTTTTGGGTAAAATACGGATGTCTAAGCCGTGTATAGTATTATAATATATAGAAAAAAATGGACGGTACAAACAGGTTTCTAGGACCGTCCTTTTTTGGATGAATTGTGAACGCGCACTGAGTGTACTTTGTAGAAGTTTCCATTATGTAGAGATAATCAATTTCATATATAGGACATATTAAAGAATAGTCCTGATCGAACTAAACTTTGGTGTAGGAAATACAAAACTCATGCATTGAATTAATACTATGTATTTAATCTTGTTTTTTCACCAAGTGTGCCAATGTCTATTTATTTGTGGTTCTGTTATACCACCAATGGACATTACGGACACACGGTATAGAGTGTCAACCTCAACCGACCCTCTTTGTATGGACCCTAGAATGTTTAGTGTTCATACAATACCTACACTTGTATATATGTTATGTAATGTGATATCATGTATGTTCAGAGCAGGGATTAATGGAGACAGGTGGAACTATCGTATAGCAATAAATGAGTAAAGACCCGAAGACTGTACAAGAAGGTAACGGTTTTAAGTTCTTGGTCTTTAATGCACAGAGTTTAAAGGATAAATACAATTATATCAGACGAGAATTTAATGGTTTTGATTTCATAGGTATAACTGAGACGTGGTTAAAGCCACATACACCAAGTAGTCAACTCCATATGTATGATAAAACACTGGTCAGGAATGACAGAAGACGTGGTAAAAGAGGAGGAGTTGCATGTTACATAGACAATACGTATATGCCCTATATGGAAATCGATAACATCAATTCAGTGGTAAATAAGAACATAGAATGTATATGCCTAACTATAAATTACCCTGGACATAAACAGAAAGTAGTAACAGTGATATATAGACCACCAAAAGGTAATGTGGCGGAATGCTACAATCATATAAATACCATAGTAACATGTGAAAAGTATAAGAACAAAGAAATATGGATCATGGGAGACCTTAATTTAAACAGTTGTAGTAGAAATTGTATTAAATTCAGAAGTATGTCCAACTTTCTAAAGGACACAGGTTTAAGGTATCTAAGAACACAACCAACATATTTTCATAGATATGGGAAATCAACGCTCGATCATTATTATACAAACTGTACATGTATAAAGGATTATGGGGTCTTAAACGACATCTGTGGAGACCATGTCCCAGTTTTTGTAGTTAGGAAAATGGTTAAAGAGGTTAAAAAACCAATAAAATGGGTAAAATCAAGAAATATGAAAAATTTCAGTAAGAATGAACTGCAATCTTATGTAGACGATACTAACTGGAATACTTGTATAACACCGGACTCTAATGAAGAAGATGTTTATAATGTAATAATAAACCATATATCAAGTATCTGAATAGGTTCCATCCTGTACAACAGTACAAGATACGGGAAAATGATATGTTCTATTATGAACGAGTAGGTAGATTAATTGCTAAGAAGAAAAGACTGTTTAGACGAGCTAAAAAATGTATACCGGGCCACATAAACCAACTACTTGATAGAGTGAAAGTATTAAAAAAGGATATTAACAAGAGACTAAGAATTAAAAGGAAAAGTGTAACAATGAATTTACTATGTAAGTATAAGAAAGACCCTAGACGGTTCTGGAAAATGTTAAACATGGTATGGAAAGGTAAAAATACAACACCTACTGTCAGCCTAAAGGATGATACCGGTACAATGGTAAATACTGAACAATTGCCAGATTATATAAATGACTACTATATAAATATAGGTTCGGACCTAGCAAAAAGGTTTGATGCCATAGCATATGTCAATGAGGGAATGATATGTGAAAATGTACTTACATTAGAAAACTGTACAGCGGCAATTTGTAATAAAATCCTTAAAACAATTGATGTAAGTAAAAGTACAAGTATTGACAATGTACCGTGTAGGATAGTAAAAGAATTCCTTCTAAGTAATGATATATTATTACCAACTTTTGTAAATAAGTCTTTTGAGAGTGGGAATATACCAAAGGTATTAAAGATAGGACATGTCGTGCCTTTACCAAAAGATGGATCACTAAGTGAAGTAACAAACTGGAGACCGATTACAATGACCAATGTTTTCTCTAAACTTATTGAAAAATGTGTACTTTTACAAATGATGAAACACTTGTTAGATAACGATATTATTAATAATTATCAATTTGGTTTTATGCCTGGTCGGTCAACTTCAGATGCTATTTTTAAGTTGGTACAATATTTACTAGAAGCTCGTAATAGAGGAGAATACTCGCTGATTCTATTCTTAGATCTAAAGAAAGCATTTAATACTGTAAATTTGGACATACTGGTAAAAAAACTACAAAATATAAATTGTGATGAAAAATGTATAAAATGGCTAAAAAGTTTTTTAATAGATAGGTACCAGATCACCAAGGTGAATGGAATGTCATCTAGTAAGAAGGTTATGGATTGTGGAGTAGCACAAGGTACGGTATTGGGTCCATTGATGTTCAATATATATCTTAATAACATTACTAGTAGAATAGTAAACTGTGAATGTTTCCTATATGCTGATGATGTAGCATTGGTAATAAATGGAAAAGACCCCGTAATAATGACAGCATTGATGCAGAGGGATGTAAATGAAATAGAGAAATGGTGTAGATTGAACGTTCTTACAGTGAATGTTAAGAAAACAAAAACTATGTGGTGTAGCTCTATAAGACAAGTGATATACAGAAGTAATATTACTATGCAAGGTACTGTATTAGTGAATGTAGATAAATTCAATTACCTGGGTGTAATAATCGATAAAGACCTAAATTTTAAACAACATTGTAAGAAAATAGATGGAATGGGTACAGCAAAGTTGAAACAACTAGGAAACATTGTAAAATATCTCGATATTGAAAACTCTTTAAAGATATATAAACAAATGATTGTACCAATACTAGAGTACTGTAGCTTTATGCAGGAGTCTGGACCAAAAACTATTGTAGACCATATAGAAGTAATACATTGCCTGCGAGCATGTCTGAAGATAAGGTACGCCCAAGATGTACATATAGTTGACCTTTTGATGAGAAGTAAGATGGAATCACTTAATATTAGACGTAAAAAATCATTGGCATGCTATATGTACAAATATGCTCGATGTGAAGATAATATTATGGTTCCCTCCAGAGTACTTAGAGGTTATAATAAGAAAAAACTGAAAGTGAGCAGACCAAATAGGGAAATCTATAGAAATAGTCCGTTGTAACGAGGAAACCAAATATGGGATATATTACCAGCAGAAATACAATTAAAACCCAATATAGAGGATTTTAAATCGAGCTTAAAAGGAGAAATATTAACAACATTGGGCAGACTGTGAACTATAATGAGAAATGTATGTGATAAGGAAAAATTGTGCACACGATACGTTCATGGAAACCACCTGTATAACATTACAATTACACCCTGTACTCTATCTATATGATATATTGTATTTGGCGACTGATTATAATAACTACCTATGTATTGCTTTCTTTAGCCAATGAACAGTGTTAAAACTTCAAACTATATTGCTAGTTTGGCGGGTAGGGGAGAGAATTTATGGAAAATAAGTAAGGTGTGCAATAATCTGTTTTAAGTAAAGTATAGGGTAGAAGGGATTTGAGATATACTCTAGTGTCCTTTTTAAATATTTCCAAAATTTCAGCGTTCCTTCTACCACATGTTAGAGCATTCCATGTTATGGCACCATGAAACTCCACACTTCTAATATAGGACAAACAGTTTGGAGTAATTGTTTTACATAAGGGAGCATCATGTTGCCTGGTTTGGAGCCTTTGTATAATTTTATAATCTATACATCTCGAACGACTATACATATAGTTTACAGTGTGAGCAAATCTTCTGTCCTTTAATTTATTACAACAAGTGATATTATGTATAAAGTTTGTGTTTGTAATATGGGGTACTTTCAGACATATTTTCAGGCATCTATTTTGAGCATATTGTAGCGGATCCAAATATTTACCATAAGTAGTTGAAAAACAGATATCTGCATAATCCATATAAGGAAGTATCGTGGTTTTATAAATTTTCACTGATAATTTGACATCTAGATATTTTCTTAGCAGAAACAGTTTATATGTTTTATAGGCGATGGTTTTGGTCTGGTTTTTTAGATGAAATTTGTAAGAAAGGAGTGGGTCTAGGGTCACACCGAGATACTTATAACTGGGGACAATTTGTAGTAATTGGTTATTCATGGAGATATTTGCTTCCAAGGTTTTTAATTTCTGGTTTGATGAAGTAAATAACATGATTTTAGTTTTTCTAATGTTAATCGACAGTTTGTTTTGTACACACCAGGTATAATAATTTTCTAGGTCACATTGTAATTCACTTTTAGCTTGTTTAAAGCTATTGTGTGAGGAATAAATCACCGTGTCATCTGCATAAAGTCTAATATTACATGTCTTGATACATTTAATTACATCATTTACATATATTAAAAATAATAAAGGACCCAATATTGAACCTTGGGGTACCCCGCAGATTATATTTTCCAGATCAGAACTCAAACCATTTGCAAATACCAATTGGTGTCTGTTTGATAGATAATTTTTAAACCAATGGTAATTGTCTGAACGGATTCCATAGTGGTGTAGTTTAATTAATAGGACTGAATGGTCTACTGTATCAAAAGCCTTTCTGAGATCAATGAAGGCAGAAATAGTAGAGTTTCCAACATTTAATTCTCTTTTAATATCATCAGTAAATTTCGATAGAGTATCTACTGTGCTATAACCTGCACGAAAGCCACCCTGTTTTGGGGTCAAGATATTTTCTTTAACCAAGAAACCATATACTCTATTATGTACAATTTTTTCTAATAATTTACAGACAACCCTCTGGGTTACATGAACAAGTCATTGTTGACAAAACAGATTAAACAATGGAACCCATATAAATCATAAATTAGGGCAAATGGTGTCTCTAAACCCTCAACCACAAACTGAAGTTTACACGTTGTCGTATGCAAAAAAAGGATTAGAAAAAAGTTTACCACAACGTAAAAAAAAGTAACCAAAGGTAAACTAGACTAAAGTAGGTAGGTAGGTAGGTAGGTAGGGTAAGGTAGGGTAGGGTAGGGTAGGCTATGGGGTGGGGGGCACCCATTAAGTATTTTTGGGGAAAAGGCCACATACCCCCTACCTACCCTACCCTACTCCTGCCCACCCCCTACCTACCTACTTACCCACCCCCCTGTTGTTAATAATGAACGCTCCCTAACATACTATCCACCATTTTGGATTTAGCCTCTCTTTGTACATGCGCAAAGTCGATGACAATGTATATCAAATGTTGTCTGCTGTCCACCATCTCTGTGCATGCTTTGCATAAATTTGCATAAAATAACAGAAATTATCTCTCAGCCAATCAGAGCTTGAGAAAGTAGGTCACATGCCCATTTATGGACACTGCCGGTTTCAAAACTAGGTCAATTCCGGTTCGTAAGTAGGTCAAACAGATTTCAGTAGCTGTAGCTATCCGCTGAGTTTACCCCTATATACTACTTCCATAACATTCCAGACAAGGTTTCAAGGTATGGCCAATTCATCCATGCTGTGTTAGGCAGACCTTCTGATCTTTGTGACTGGGTTTTACTGAAATAAACTCCAGGTCACGAATTCCCACAAGATCAGTTAATTGAAATGGCCTATGATGAATGATTACATTAGGCATGAGTCAACAGACCTTGCCGAATCATAGCCTGACATTTACCAACGTCACCTTTCAATCATTGCAATCTTGTTCCTGTTTATCTTGTTTTCCTAAATCTATCCAATCCTAAAAGTCTATAATAGGCAACAGTAGCAAAGGACCAACGCTCTTCTGTTAAGGACTTAGATATGACACTTCAAGCCTTTTCCGTTAAGTATGCCATATCTGCTTTACACTTTTCAGAAAACATGGGTCATCATGGTGTAATGCTGAGGAGTAACCTGCCACCGTTGAATTAATTTGTATCAGTTCACTGACACTGTGTTGATAAATACCATATGTATCAAATCTGCAAAACTATTGAATGATGCATGAGTGCAGCCAAGGAGATTACCTCATGTGGGCTGCATGCATTAATCGTGACAGATATAACTATAAGGGGAGTGTATAACAGCCGCTATAAGAAAGAGGGATAATAGCTCTGAGAGTTACAACTTGTGTTTGGGTAAACTGAAAGCCATATTGAAATGGATCATTTTACAGCACTTGGGTGAATTTCACGGAAACTAGTTTGAACATAGGACAGGAGCAGTGTCAGGAGCAGTGTCGCAGCTTTTATGTTTTCTCTTGTGTCAATGGAAGCTCGATAATAATTCATAACAGAAGGACTAAAATAGATGAGGGAACAATCAGAACATCCTGTTCATCCCAAAAATATTGGTTGAGCTTTACAATTACCCCATTCTCTCAGTATTACTCCTAGCCCCTATAATTGTTATGACTATCCTAGTCCAACAAGTCGCTTTAACGGTTACGGTAAGCTGGGAATTATGTTTACTGTTTCAGGATGCTCTTCCAGTTGCCTTTATAATTTGTTTGTCACCCAGCAAATTGTCGTCATCTGTCGCCATGATTGGTCATCAATGGTGACTCCTTTTTGAGTGATAACTCATTCCATCATCTTTCGCCACTGTGTGTTAGACTCACATGCCATAGCAATTGCTATTCCTGATGATCTTGTGCTATAACGACGTTGTGTTTCATCTAGCGACATGTGTGAGCCACTTCACACAGGTTGACGAGGACTCACGACAATTTGCTGGGCAGTGACTGAATTGGCAGCCTTGTCATTGACCAGCACATATTACCCTAATGAAAGCTCTAACAAGTTTTACTTGAATGTGAATGCGAACACTAAAGTGACTTCCATTAGGCAAACTGATATTTACTTGGATTAAAAAAGGTGTATGACTTTTCTCACCCAGTAAATGTTGCTCTCATACTGTACTCCAAATATGAAATCCTAATGAATGTTACCTTAAAAATTCCCACGTAAGTCATATTTTTATATGTTATCTTCTATACATTTGGGAGGCTAACCTAATAGCAAGTGCTGTATCCTCTGTTTAAAGTAGAGAGGATGGAACACTGTACATGGCTTCCACTATTCCATTTGAATCAAAGTACCCTAATGGCCTGTTTAAGTGCTGGGGTCTCAAATAAGTGCCGGTCTTGAATAAACGCCGGGGGTACAGGGGTATTGAAATTAACCTTAACCACTAAACACAGAATTCAAATAAACGCCTGACCCGTATAAGCGGTGGGGCTACAGCAGGTTTAAAATCAATGAGCGCCCTGACGCTTATATGGACCACTATGGCAATATTCTAGATTACTAAAATTAAGAATGGCTACAATCAGTAGAGGGTTCTCAATGCCCATGAAACGCATCCTGATAGATCGCTGGCTGTGATCTATCAGCAAATTAAGGACTATCCACAGCCAGCACTGAAACCTCCATGTATAAGGTAGCCTTTGCTCCTTGCATGTGCAGAAAGTTGAGGGGGGGGGATAGGAGTGCTTTAGCCCCTTCAAATCTGCCAAGGGGAAAAGCGTTTGGTCTTTTAAACTATGGCTTCATCAGAATTCAGCTAATTGTAATTTCAGTAATGGTGTAAAAGTGTCAACATGCATCTATCTCATGAGAATTCTGACTTTGTACAATATGTCAAGAGGACTAGGGGCAATTTGCTATCTCTATGACTGTACTCTATGATGCGAAAAGACGTCACATCTAAAACCAGGCACAATGCATGCATAGATAGCATCTGTACAATTAGTGTGAACATATCTAGGCATTCTTTGCTCTCTTCCTAATGACAATGCAATATGTAAGTAAAGCCACAGCTGCCATATATGTATATGTATATATAATGAGCATAAAGGCCTGTCCGAATTACAAAACCCCTTTATCTACATACATCCTAAATGCCATTGTATTATAGGGGATCAGGAAAAGGGGGTAGCATATGATAGTGGGTGGGGATGGCTTCGAAGGTGTTTGCACCTTATCGCTCACCACATCCCATTCACATCAATGCCTTCTAGTGCTAGGAAGCCATAATTGCCTGCCAGTAAATATTGCATTCACCCAGTGAATGTCAGAAATAACTTATGTTTACAGTATGGACGAATCAATGTTCTTGTTATCTGGTAAAAAATAATTGTAAATAACTTAATTAATTAATAATTAGTTCCTCCTGGTCAAATATTCAAACGCATAGCATCATGATAGAGGTCTGCTCCAAACATACAATGTAGAAAAAGGAAAGTTTAAATAGTTGTGACCAGTACTGGGAATTGGCACCTTAATGCACCCTGCACTCAGGGCCCTTTTCGCAGATCGTGTCACAGTTGATGTGAGAGTCTCAAAAAACCTCCATTATACCTGAGTAAATATATTCTGTTTTATCAAATTATCAAATTTATATTTAGTTATGATAAACCTTTGTTGTCAATCCAGTGTAACTTGAGTTTTCAAAAGATAAACTCCCCTAGACTTCAAATCAAAACAAACCCCGTCCACTGTAATCCTAAAACAACAAAAAATCATTGAAATTAACCCAACTCTTAAGCAGCCTAATAAAAAAATCATGTAACACCACTACAATTGTCACCCAAGGACATAAATAATATTATTTCGAGTTACCTAGGTGGAATAAGAGGCCATGAATTAGAAGAATTTGATCCATCAAACAGTGTCAAAGAGGTTTAGTCTATAATTGGTTCAATTTACATAGACACCGACTTAACAGCATACCTGCAAGAAGCAGTGGGGCCGATGTTCAGCTTTCACTGCATCCAGGATGGACTCCTGCTCGGCCATTAGTAGTCCATCCTAGATGTACTCTGCCTAGCCAATCAGCGGCGGCCTGCTGCCCCGCAGCCTGCAGCCGCCTCACCGCCCATCTTCTACACCTTAGGGAGTGATCATTTTTTAACAACAGGGGGGGCCGGTGGGTTTGAGGGGGGGTCAGAATTTTTTCGCCCCCTTGACCGGGGGGGTCAGAATTTTTTCAATTGCTCTGATGGGGGGGGGGTCAAAATAATTTCACGCCTTTTCAGTGGGGGTCGAAATTTTTTTCGCGCGTCCGCACACAAACCCACCAACCCCCCCCCCTAGCTGTTGTTAAAAAATGATCACTCCCTTAGATGTACAATCACTGCTTTGTACATCTGGGATGTAGAACATCAGTTTTCTACACCCTAGATGTACAATGACCACTTTGTACATCTCGGATGTAGAAGGAACATGTTCTACACCCTGGATGTACAATGACTGCTTTGTACATCTGGGATGTGGAAGGAACATGTTCTACACCCTGGATGTACAATGACTGCTTTGTACATCTGGGATGTGGAAGGAACATGTTCTACACCCTGGATGTACATTAACCATTAACCATTAACAACAGGGGGGCTGGTGGGTTTGGACACCCGAAAAAAAAAATTTCGACTTCCCCTCTCGAGGGGATAAAATTTTTTCGCCCCCCCCATAAGGGACAAAAAAATTGCGTGCGAACGTCCCCTTTTAGCCTATAGTAACGCACAGGGTTTTCCACTGAAAACAGGTGAAATTATTTTGACCCCCCATCAGAGCAATTAAATAAAAATTCTGACCCCCCCCGGGCAAGGGGTTGAAAAAATTCTGACCCTCCCCTCAAACGCACCAGCCCCCCCTGTTGTTAAAAAATGATCACTCCCTTAGTGACATGGACATGGAGGAGTAAAAAGTTAGTGACATGAGACATGGTCTTATTTTGAACATGTGACATGAGCCTTATAGTGACAAAGACATGGGAAAATAGAAATTTAATGTGACATTAATGTGACATTGTCTTTTCTTTAAATCGACATGTGACATGGGGACCCCCCATCTAGACCCCCCGAGGGGGTCAGAATTTTTTCAAGCACTTGACCGGGGGGTCAGAATTTTGTACTGCCATCTTCTCACAAACCCACCGACCCCCGCCCTCTTGTTGAAAAATGATCATGCCCTTAGGGACTAGAATTATTAGGTAGTGCATGGGTGGTGCATTTGAGGGGGGGGGCGTAAAATTTTTAGTGGCCTCCCGAGGGGGAGTGTAAAAAATGTTGTCCCATCTTGAGGGGGGCGGGGGCGGCTGCGATGTACAAAGCAGTCATTGTACATCAAAAGGGTGTAGAAGACTGATCTTCTACATCCCAGATGTACAAAGCAGTGCTTGTACATCTAGGGTGTAGAACATGTTCCTTCTGCATCCCAGATGTACAGAGCAGTGATTGTACATCCAGGGTGTAGAACATGTTCCTTCCACATCCCAGATGTACAAAGTGGTCATTGTACATCCAGGGTGTAGAACATGTTCCTTCTACATCCGAGCTGTACAAAGTGGTCATTGTACATCTAGGGTGTAGAAAACTGATGTTCTACATCCCAGATGTACAAAGCAGTGATTGTACATCTAAGGTGTAGAAGATGGGCAGTGAGGCGGCCGCAGTAGGCACTGAAATACCTCCACTGTGTGAGTCTGCTGCAGGAGAGGTGTGAAACTGTGATAAAGCTGAAACTGGGTAGTGTTAAACTCTCCTTTCTTTGCAAGCTTATTCTGAAGCTATTTACTGAAGGATCTTTACAAACAAGGGCTCATTTTAACAGGCTTGACTAGACCTTTAAAATGATTATTTTTTGTACAAGGTTGAATGCAGGGAATTTTGCCTTTGACCCCATCAAAGTTCAACTAAAAGTTTAGAACAATTTTATTATGAGAAGATCATTGAGCACCTAAAAATAAATGGTTCCCACCTATTCTATGGTTAAAAATGATCTAGAAAATGTATTCATTTTCTTTTTCTAAGGGGCTGCAGTATGTTTGACAGACCCTGCAAAATTTCTGGGCGAGATTATCTCTGGACACTTATCCCAACCTCCCCAATGTTGGGCACTTACCTATCAATTAAGACCTTATTGTATATATTTTATATGGTGGGAAATTGATAGCTATGATAAAAATAAGTAGTTTTGCTTTTTAGATGAAGTTATTATGTCAATTTAAATGGAAGTTATGATCATTCAAACGTCCTGAGTCAAAGACGATATTCTGCCATGGTTCTGTCAGAGCGCACAGTTCAAGGGAAAAGATGACATCAAAAATTTGCTTTTACATTGTTTGATTATGATAAAATGTATCATTTTTTACATTCTCGAGGATATATCTTGCTTATCTGAAAAGAAAATTGCCCAAAATAATCATTTTAGTGATCTAGTATACCTTGGATTCATCTTGCTTGATCACAAAATTAGATCCAAATTAAACTCTTAACTATGGCAGAATTCTGGGTCTGATTTGGTACCTTTGACCGGTTGTAATTCCACTTAAAATTGACATAGAGACTTAATTTAAAAAGCAAATCCACTTCTTTTCTCAAGATCCATCCATTGATCATTAGATAGGTTTAATTAAAGTCTTGAAATATTAGGTAAGTGCCTACCGCAGAGTAAGGCAGCAGGCCGCCGCTGATTGGCTAGGCAGAGTACATCTAGGATGGACTACTAATGGGCGAGCAGGAGTCCATCCTGGATGCGGTGAAAGCTGAACATCGGCCCCGCTGCATGAAGCAGGAAGAGATTCAGCTGAATGTTTAACAGTGAAACTACCATGATATTGATGAGACTAGAACTAGAACAGATATGAAGACAATCATTATCATGATGACGGGATTGTTTATACATTGGGCATAGGGTTTTATGGCCATACGATTCAGTTGCTAGAAAGAATGAATGAAGTATATAAGTGGTTGCTAAAAAGTGGGTGTTTAAAAAATGGCCACAATTTTTGGTTACGATTTTTTATCACTAAAAATCATCAGTCTAATAGTTATATATGGCCCTATTTAGAAAGGCCAAAGGCCCCTTCTTGTAGGGCCAGAGGCCCTATATACCGAGGGCTGAGGACCCCATTCGAACTTTCCCAAACCCAATAGAATTGGGTTATTCATGTTAATGGAACTAGGCGAATGCTACCAGATAAACCGTTCTCAGCTAGAGTACTGGCTATATCACACAAATTGATACCTGAGGTTTTATTTGTAAGTGGATGCACAAGGATGTACAATCATTTTTTTCTGTGTAAAGAGTACCTTGATTGTGTGTATCCTTGGTACCTACTTTTGTCGATGAAAATTATGCCAGTATAGGTCATATTATTAAAAATGGGTATAAACCAATATGGGTAAGATGTTCAAACTCATGTGAGCCAGAAAGCAGAAATAGGGGTTCCTGCGGGATTTAGTACCTGTTTTAGCCACCAGGGGGCACCACTATGGGCTAGAATAATAAAAAAATATGCCTAAAACTGCTATATTCTAAATAAGAAAATCAATGGTTCTATTCGAAGGAACTTTTCACAAGGTCCACTATGGTGAAAACAGAATGAAAATATCATTTCTAGATCAAAAGTTATGGGCAAAAGAATGAAAATTTATGCTAATTTAGCTAATTAGCATAAATTATGCTAATTATAGTTGTATCTCATGACCCTGGAGATGTAGGGCTTATTGATATTCACGAAATGGTCATACCTACCCATATTTAGCAAGTTATTCCTCCAAAACTCTCATGACCACATCTCAGAGTATGTTTGGGGCTGAGAAACATCCCCAGGGGAAGGAATCATCACCACTGCTAATTAACTCTATGATCTGGAAGCTTTGCTCAATGCTAATAATCATGTTGAGTCTAGCAATCCTCGTTGCTTTTGGTGATAAATGTAGATTGGAATAGGAAGGTCATTTCCTAGTTGTCAATGACATGTCTGTTGCTATGTAACACTGCTGTTGCTATGCAATTGCAGATATTAACTTTAAACATTGTTTATTTTTTAAATCAAGTTGCCTTTTTATTGCAACAATGAATTAGATGTTTTACGAAGCCTCTTGGTGATGATTAGTAATAGGACTTGTTTCTGTTAAAAGGTACTGTTGCTAAGCAACAGTTGCTATAACAATGAAATTATGGCTAGGCTGCATTCCCTATTTCTAAATGAGGGGGCATAGATGCCATCAGATGGTTTATTTAGATAAACATACTTACAATGAATGGTACATTTACATGTATGATTTTGGTATTCTGTTAATGTAACAAACTGATAATGAAAAAGTGCAAGTACAACATTACTTTTCTTAACCCTCAGATATCCCCAAAGATGGAAAAAATAAGTTGCAGCCATTAGTAATGACCCTGAAACTCCCTAAATATGCCTCTTTTGTAGGGCCTGCTGCTGTCCTATTACAATTGTTGTGTGATTAGGAGATGATTGGCAGGAGTACAATTCTACCCCTTTATTCTTCTAGCTCCAATTGTCCATGTGTCTTTGAAACCACTAGTTATCATTTCAGTGTTCCTAATAATTGGTAGCTAATGAATTGCCTACACTGTAAAATATAACTGTTGAATTGACCTGGGATCCTTGTACAACTGAACAGTGGACCACTGTAATTGAGAAGCATTGCACCACTATATATAGTTTTTACCAGAGGTCCTATACAGCTGCTCAAGGAAATTATCTGGCTTCGACATTGTTTGTATGGCTTCTTTAACAAAACCACTTCATCTTAAAGCCTCAAGACAATTTCAGCTTATATTAGGACTATCAAGATGATTTACTACCTCAGATGTGTGTAATGAGGTAAAGGGTGGCAATTTACAGAATTATGGGTCCTTTGTGGTTAATGATCAATGGTAGGTAATTGCTACAACTATGACATTAACTTCCAATATTAGATACATCTTTAAAGCTATCTGGGAGGACATGGACAAAAAATAATAACACATTACTTTATTCCATCCAGAACATTAATGAGATAAAATGGATGAGTACAATCTGTCCCAGTAAGTTAATCATTCGCAATAATAATTGTTGATAACACATGCCATTCTTTTTAGTCAATGGCTAGGTCGCTCAGTCTATTCAGTTTTCCATTACCCATTCAATCTTAGTTTAACAGTTTAAACATGCACTTAGGACCTCCCCTTTGAACTGATATTCTGTATGGGTGGCTGTAAGAGGATTTCAATACTCATTCTCATAGTACAAGACGAATGGGTTTAATTCCCTTCATATTTCTTTCTACAGAAGTGCAGCCTGATGGGATCATCATCATAGACACTGCCTTAGATAGCATCACATGTGCATCTAATATTGAGACTTATTGCAATGGTTCCTTCCAAATTGCTTGAATTGAGAATCAGTGGGCTGTATTTTACAGTTAGAAGGTATCTGGTAAAAGTCTGATTTCTCCCATTCATCCTGATCGATATTGGCTAAAGTAATTGGAGCTGATGTCTTTCAGACTATTCGGCCAATTTGATTCACCAGACCCTCTTGATCATAGCGATTGGCCTCTATGAATATTGGTGGTGAATAAATGGTTAGTGTGTAATTTGCTACATTATGAATACTAATCTTGCTATTTACTGCTTGGCTGGGTCACTATTACAGACATGGCTCTTTAACAAATTGGCTGTTTTCCATGGAGATTTTGCCGTTTTACTCATCTACTGACCTATAGGATGGGTGAATTAATATTTTCAGGAAACTTGTGGGGAATGAAAATAAGTGCTACAACAAATATCACTCTAAATGGGAATGAAATATACAATAAACAACAATGGTTCAATACAATATGTCATAAGTTCAATGTGCAATTGCAAATAATCATGTCTGCTACTTTTGTTAGCTCAGTTGATGCCACCCCCACATCCCTTTCTCCATTACTGAAATTCAATTCTTATATTTCTTGCACCAGGGTGATCTGATCTAAATTACATGTGCACTGAGCCACTTCTGCAGAACTGTGAAGAAATGTCCCCTTAAGGAAAGATCTCCTCGACGCTGTTTGCACAGGTTCTGTAATAAAACCACTTTGGTTTCAGGGCTGGGAGTTTTCAAGGGCATGTTAATGTCCTTAAAGGGGGCTGAGGAGATCATCTTGTGGTGCATTAGCTTAGGCTAAGAAGATGTTTTTCCATACTTGAGATTAATTAGGTAATGGCTGTCAAATGAGTCAAGCAAGGAGCTACAATTTTAAGTAGTTGTCACCTGAGAGATTGGCATGGTCCTATTGACAATATCAGAATGATTGTGGAATTGATATTCTCTACACGGACAGTACCATATAGCATATCCATTTGGTGTAATGAAAGATGTGATACCATCCTTCGAATTGATTTCACTGTATATCACATGAACAGTGAAGGTCTCAGGAAAAGAGAAAGTCTATAAAAAAAGTTAACTGTCTTCTTGGTTCTAATATTTATAACAATTATTATGTATCAGCAACTCTTGAATCCCATAAGTGTAGGTAAACACACCTAAAGCAAAAATAAAAATAATTATTCTAATAAGTCAGAGGGATTATTGCATGTTATCTAACGATTTCTGCTTGGACAGTGCTTTTTTTGGTTATAACACCCGTGCGTTATCAAGCTATAACCCTACTCTGAGACCTTTTGTTCATCTTCAAGAAGGTGCTGGATTCAACCTGGACATGTTAATAATGAGAGAAGTATACAAAGTCAACCTCTCCATACATTTCCAGTTAAAACTGTTCAGGGCTCTATGGGAATCGATCCCCAGCTGCTGTGGCAAGAGACGGACTTGCTGTCCACTATACTAAGCTGAATGGTACTAGAAGCCAATTTACGTGCAGGATTTGAATAAGTTGTCCAACATACCTGGGGCTTTGCACACCTCCCTTGTATAGAATCCAATGGTGCCATGTTGAGTTATTAACAGGGAAACATCCTTAGATATCCTATATGAACATGCCATGTCTAAATTCTCCTTATTGTTCCAATGATTTTTCATATCGATACGTCTCGGCACCCACCATTGCGGCTTGCTGACCTTTGACCTGTTAGTGAATCACGCGCCGACATCTGGTCTACTTTTACAAAGTCAACATGCCCCACGGCTTGGTGTTTCGCTTCAATTTATAAATAATTTGTTGGTATTTGGCCTCTATATAGACCAGACTGACAATGAAACATGGCGAGAATAATCCTTGGCACCATGTGGTAAAGAATAGATAGGTTATAAGGTTACTAACATAACATTTCAACGTAAGAAATTGATTATCCACATGCCGGGGCCTGCGGCGAAGCGGCCCTGCAATATGGACAAGAAAGCTCAGGACGACTTCCGCTGAAAACATGGCAAGGATTACTTTTTCTATCGCTCGGTCTAACAAAATGTCTTCTCCTGGATTTATTATGGGGTTATAATGTAAGAAATTAATACAAAATGGAAAAATATGTTAGATAAACGCATTAATCAAGTTATGAGACAGCATGAGTGGGTTTATGGGTTCAATATTCCACTGCCTGCTGTGCGGGTCATGGAATATTGAACCAATAAACCCACTTGTGCTGTCTCATAACATTGATTGAACGCTACATAACCCTAGCTGATGCAGCATATTGTGTAGAGAGTACTCTCGAATTACTGTAAGAAGCATATTTATTTGTCATGCAGGAACCACTGTGAACAGAGGCAATTATGAATAAAGAATTGAATAATTCCTTTGTAGCAACATCTTCCCAAAATATGGCAATTAGAAAACATTCTATGATACAATTATGTCATTGATGCACATAGAATCCCACATGAATGATAGGCATTAAATACATAGATCCATCTTGTTCCCCCGATAAACCCATCAATCAATATGAAGATGGGAAGCTTCTCAGCTCATTCCAGATATGAATCTGTACCCCAAACAGTGCATACATAAGCCATATTACCCCATATCCATTTGCTTCATGTACCTCCTTTATACTTTCTTATATCCACATAAGGCCATGCCTATGTTATCTGTACCCATCATAATCACAACTGTATCCCTAATGTATCAATAGCCAGTCTAGTCATTATAGACGGTTATATGATATACCATTTTATTATTCCATAAATTCTAACATATTATTGTATTAATCAAAGAATATCTAAGAAATTAATACATAGGTTGGTTCTAAGAGCTATAAGAGCGCTCAAACTTTGTATAAAGAGCGTTCATGCCCCACTGCACACCAGCCAAGTCAGTTAGACAGAGTTCATGACATCAAAGGGTCCGACCTAATGGTTCACTGCACAATATAATAAAACTGAGGGTCTCAGTGTGTGACCTCATGGTTCAGTGCACAAACTAATAACTTGTAAGTGAATGCAACCGGCCGTCACGGGTGCCTGGGCACCGCAGACGCCGTCATGAGTGTCTGAGCACTCAAATAACTGAACAATGGGTTACATAAGCACGACGCCATAACCGTCCGGTCGCTCCCTACTCTACATTGTATTATTATTACCTCACAGGTGGAGTGGAACAGAACATTATACTTTATAAACTACTGTATATTTAATGTATGTACAAATTACCTACATACTAACTACTGTGTGATTGATATTTCTTACATGTTGCCTAAAGCTGAATAAACCAGTGACAACTGGAAATAACACTATTTATGAGAGCTTGATGTATTTACACTATATACCACTAGTCTTATGATATTTCTCATATGACAACTTGATCATGTATAATTACTAGTATGACAAAGTGGTGAAGAACATCCTACTAAGATCCCAAATTACCCAAAGCTCTCATAAAAATTAAGCTGGCAACAATCATACACACAGTAAACCCCACTCCACCCACCCAGTGACCTTGACACCATGTCCACAATAGTCATCAGTGAGATCTCCCACACATCAGTGAGATCTCCCACACATCAATGAGATCTCCCACACATCAATGAGATCTCCCACACATCAGTGAGATCTCCCACACATCAATGAGATCTCCCACACATCAATGAGATCTCCCACACATCAGTGAGATCTCCCACACATCAATGAGATCTCCCACACATCAATGAGATCTCCCACACAACAGTAAGATCTCCCACATATCAGTGAGATCTCCCACACATCAATGAGATCTCCCACACGATCAGTGAGATCTCCCACATATCAGTGAGATCTCCCACACATCGATGAGATCTCCCTCACGACCAGTGAGATCTCCCACGTACCAGTGAGGTCTCCCACACGTCAGTGAGGTCTCCCACGTACCAGTGAGGTCTCCCACGTACCAGTGAGGTCTCCCACACGTCAGTGAGGTCTCCCACACGTCAGTGAGGTCTCCCACACGTCAGTGAGGTCTCCCACACGTCAGTGAGGTCTCCCACACGTCAGTGAGGTCTCCCACACGTCAGTGAGGTCTCCCACACGTCAGCGAGGTCTACCCCACACATCAAGGTCTCATCAGTCAAGCTGGCAGAACAACACACAAAGACCTTACGTAGTCAGGGACCTGTTGAAGAGGTCTCCCTCCCACCTAGATCTAGGAGACCCACAGGGGGCAAATCAGCCTCCAGTACAACAGACCCACACTCAGTAGACCCCACACCTCCCACCCTGTCTACTCAGGGAACAACCAGTTCTCAGGGATCCAACATTTCCCAGGGATCTCTACAGGACGCTCAACTCACGCTACCTCAGGGGAACGCTACCTCAGGGGAAGAAGGATCTGCCTCAGGGGGTGGATCCACACCCTCATCTAGATCCTCCACCCCAGCTCCGGCCTTTGACAGCCACTCCTCCAGAGACACTTCTCCCACACCCTCCATCATGGACAGCGATGAAGGCCCCCAACCTAATCAGACAGCTGAGAAGATAAGGGCCTATGAGAAGGCCATCCAAGATGCAGTTACTGCCCTAGAGACCAACAAGTCCCAGCAGGAGGAAAGGGAGAGGATCCTCAACCAACAATTGGCAGAGAGGAATGCGGCAATAGACGCCCAACAGAAGGCCATGGAAGACCAGCGGAGGTCCCTAGAGAGACAACAACAACAGATAGCAGATCTCATGAAGATGGTATCATCCCAGACCCCCACAGCCTCCCACACAAGCCATCACACCTGTTGTCACACCATCTGCCTCTGGATCTAAGGATGACATCATAATCTCCGTGGTGTCCAACATGACCAAACTCATAGACAGAAAGCAACAGTACGACAGAAAGATCAGGCTACATGAGGTAACAAAACCCAAAACTTTCTCACACCCATCACCACTCATGTCAACAGCATTATTTATTGATCACAAATTCCCAGAATATCTGAAGGATAATTACAAAGTAACAGACAGTGACACCATGGTAACATATTTACCCAAGTACCTTGAAGGACAAGCACTAGCTTGGTTTGAATCCTTCAGGGAAAGTGCCACACCTGATATGTTGACTTGGACCAATGTAGTGAATAAATTAAAAGAGTATTTTGCTACTCGAGACAATATCATCTCCAGGACTGCACTCCGTGCACAAAGGATAGATGAACCTGTCCTAGACTTTGCATGCCATCTCAGGAAAGTGTGTAATGCCCAACGCCAAAGCGACGAAATCTTAAGCAAGGCATTTACCCAAGGCATGAGGCCCTGGATCTCTGTAGCTCTTGAAAACAAGAAAATAGACTCTTTTGACCAAGCCCTAGACCTAGCCTTAGAGGTTGAGATCCAAGAAAGATCTAGGAAGATAAGGGAGGCAGAGTCTAACCCACAGCCTACTAAGAAAAAGGTCCAGGAAATCAGCACTAGTGCAGATGAAGATGTTAACCTAATGTCTAGTGCCCATGTAAGGCAACAGGAGGCTAAGCTTACATCAAAAGACCCTACCGGTAGATATAGAGGAAATAACTATGACCCCAACTACCAATCAAATAGAGGTAGAGGTAGGGGGGGCAACAACAACAACCGGGGGGGTCACAACAGTAGGAAAGACAACAGCTCTTCTAACTCCAACAATGGTAACTCTTCATACAGTGATAGGAGAGACAGAACCCCAAGTAATGGCAGATCCTATAATAATCAGGGATCCAACAGTAGGAGCCATAGTCCACATAGGAACTACAACTCTGGATCCTACAACAACAATGGTTCCTACAACAACAGCCAGGGTTCAAACAACTCTGGATCCTATAATCAAGGATCCAACAGTAGAAGCCATAGTCCACATAGGAACTACAACAGTGGATCCTACAACAACAATGGTGCCTACAACAACCAGAGATCCAACAACTCTGGTCAATACAGCAACTCTGGTCAATATAACCAGGGTTCCAACTCACGCCAGGAGGATTACAAACCTGACACAAGAGGTTACCAGGGGAACCAACACATTAACCCCCAAATACCACCTCATGTAATGGATCAAATGTCCAAGCTCCTGGTGGCAAGCATCTCAACCGCCCCACAGAACCAGGAAAACTGGGATGTCACAGTGCCGATGGGCCAGTGCGCTGTGACACCCCAAAAACAAACAATCAATCAGGATTAACAAGGATCCAACCAGAGACAATTGCTAGTGCCAATCTACCATCTAACAGACAGAGACGTCCATCAGTGATACACATCACCCCACCAGATTCATCATCAAAGGATACAGGTGAGAGTACCAAGCTTTCTATTGTACTTCTTCAAAATGGCTGTATCAATGCAAATCTATATGATGTTTCAGATGTACAATGTTTGGTTGATACAGGTGCTACTATCACCTGTGTCAGACAATCATTCCTCACGGACCTCCAAAAGAGATTCCATATCCAACTGAGGAAATCTAAAATCAACATCCACTTGGCAGATGGATCGGTGTGTCATGTTAGACATTCAGCTATGCTGAACTTTAGAATCCAAGGTGTCAGATTCCAATACCAATTTGCTGTAATACCCAACCTCACACAGCCCGTTGTTCTCGGCACAGATTTCTTAAGCACTACAAAATCTCAAATTGAATTTAATGTTGATCCTGAACAAATTCTCAAACCTATTAGGGCAGTGAGGGATTTTACCATCCCTCCATTCTCTGAACTTGCAGGATTGGGTAAGGTCACATCTACTCAATCACTGCAAGGCAAAACTGGAGTAGTAGAAAACCTCCAAAGAAATAACAATGCCCCATATCTAGTTTAAAGGGCAGCAGTAACCCCCAGGGAAAATAACAAACATCCCCTAGTGTTACTCAACACCAGCAGGCGCCCACATAAAATCAAAAAGGGTGCCATCATAGCTCTATTTCAGGAAGTCAAGGAATCTGATTTAGAAAAACCTCAACAGGTGTCAGACACTACCCCACACACTGATCAATCCATCTCAGCCATACGGCCTGAGGATGTAACTCAATTCAGTGACACAGACTCAGACTGTGAGTCCACATATGCTGACCCTGAACCCAACTCAATCAGACTCTCTGAAATAGCTGCTATACATAGTGAGGCACATGACCTCGAGCCAGAATTGGAAGAGAATGTTCCACCAAAATCTGTGCTCACATCCAAAGATCAGCATGATAGATTAGAATCACTGCTGACCAAGTATGATGATATATTTGTAGGAAAAGATGGAGACATTGGTGCCACACACCTGTATACCCACTCAATACATGTAAAGCCTGAGGCAGTACCATGTCATTTCCTACCATATAGACAAACACCAGAAAAACAGGCCGCAATAGGGGAAGAGTGTGAAAGGCTAGTACAACAGGGCATTCTGAGAGAATGTGCTGAGGGCCCCTGGGCTTCCAGATCCTTTTTAGTACAAAAATTATCGGGAGGCCATAGGCTCGTCACAGATTTTCGTTATCTGAACCAGAACACGATAAATCAAGCCTTATCTTCACCCCGAGCCGATGACACTCTAGACATGATAGGGTCACTCGGACCAAGAGTATTCAGTAAGCTAGATGCCCAACAGGGATTTTTTCAAATTCCTATAAGACAGGAGGACCAGCATAAAACCGCATTCATAGCAAATGACAAAAAATATGTCTACGAAAGGATGCCAATGGGTTTAGTGACCGCACCTGCAGGATTCTGCCATCTAGTCACATTAATTCTGAACAAACTCAAATACAAATGTGCCCTACCATACCTAGATGACATATTGGTATTATCACCATCAATCGAACAACACTTCCATGACCTGGAAGATGTGTTCAACAGCTTAAGAGTTGGTAAACTCAAACTGAAGAAATCAAAATGTGAATACTTCATCGACAGAATAGACTTCTTGGGAATGAGAGTCACACCCAACGGACTGCAACCATCTCCCACAAAGGTGGAATCAATCAAAACCTTCCCAACGCCAAAGTCAGTCAAAAATGTCAGATCCTTCACAGGCCTATGCCAATACTTCAAAAAGTTTATCAAAGGTTATGCCCAAATTGCTAGACCATTATATGATCTACAGACACATCTCAAAGCATTTGTCTGGACAGAGGAGGCAGATAATGCTTTCAAAACATTAAAGCATGCCCTCTGTACCAATGCTCTTCTCAGATATCCAAACTATGAGAAAGAGTTCAGTTTGGCAACTGATGCTTCCAATGTGAGTTTAGGAGCTGTACTCTCACAGAGAGATAATGAAGGAGTGCTCAGACCAGTAGCCTTTGCAGGTAGAACCCTCTCCAAACATGAGAGAAATTACAATACCACAGAGAGAGAACTACTGGGAGTAGTGTATGGAGTATTACACTTCAGACACTATCTAGAGACTAGACACTTCCAATTATACACAGACCATGCAGCCCTAATCCCACTATTAACCAATACAGGACTCACACATAGATGGGCCAGATGGGCTCTAGACATACAGCAATTTTCATTTACCATCCAACATGTGAAAGGTGATGATAACATACCACCAGATGCTATGTCTAGAAGAGAATACCCAGATTCTGGACCCATGACTAACCCTCCACCCCCACCAAGGAGAGTTACAGCAGCCAGTAGAACCAAGTTTGCTAAAGTAACAAAGAAGGTACCATTCAAAAGGGATGATCCACCCAACACCATTGAAAGGCCAGAGACACCCATTAGGGGTATCTTGAAGCAATCTACACATTATGTGTTTTGCCACTGTGAGAGAAAATACTCACAACTCTTTTTAGATAATGACTTCGAGCCTATTGAATTCTCATCACTCAATCAGATGGTGAAGTCAACTCCTAAGGAGCCACCCTTCACCCCACCTGACTCAGATGATGAAGATTCAGAAGACACAATATATGCTATTACTCAAGCAACTTCCAAATCAGTCAGATTCTTTGAACCAATGCAGGGAGAGGAAACATCAAACCATTTTTGTCCTATGACCACATGCTCAAAGACTAGAGAAATGATTCAGGAGGGCACACCAAAACCCCCCACACAATCACAAACTATTCTAAATGAGAAAAAGGTCACAGGTAACAAATCTACCAAAACCCCACCTGCCAGGAAAAATGTCACAAAAGACACTGCATCTACTAAGTCAAAGAACTCTGAGACAAAGAAGAATGACAAAAAGCAAATTGTGCCTTTAAAGAAAAAGGTTGCCACTCCCATCAAGGTGAGAATAGGCCCTCCAAAGGAGCCTACACACCAAAACAAGAGTGACACACCCCAACAAAAGGCACAAGATAGGCCAATAGTCGATGAAAAAGAAAAAGAAAGAGACAGAATAAAACAACATGTGCTAGATATAAATCAATTACTGGATCAGATTCCCGACACATCCATCTCAGGTACAAACCTTGGCTTGGAACAAAGGAAGGACAAGGACCTATTGCCCCTCATACAATATCTTGAGGATGGGACCTTGCCTGCACCAAAAGCACAAGGAAATAGAATCATCAACCAAGGCCAGACATACACCTTGGTAAATGGTACATTAGTCCATATATGCCCCATAAATTGGAGAAAAACCAATACTGTACCACTTCAAATTGTTATACCACAGCAATGGGTAACAAGTACACTACAGTATTTCCATGACTCACCTACTGGTGGCCATCTTGGTTCAAGTAGGATGCTGTCAGCACTCCGACCTAGGGTATATTGGAAGTCTATGCTAGCAGACACAACAAAATATGTTTCCACCTGCCACACATGCCTCACAGCAAAAAGGCAAGTACACTCACACAAAACACCAATGACAGTGAGAGAGTACATGACTTCACCAATGAAGTTCCTAAACCTTGACGCGGTGGGACCACTTCCCACAACTGCCAGGGGAAACAAACATATACAAGTCTGCATAGATTATGCTACCAGATATGCAACAGCTTGGGCTACTACTGACTTAAAAGCTGAGACAACAGCAGCAGAGTTCTACAAGAATATAATTTGTCATCATGGAACACCAGCCACTCTTCAAACAGACAATGGAACATGTTATACAGGTGCAAAGTTCACAAAGTTAACTAAACATCTCAAGATCAAACATAAATTCTCCTCACCATACAGGCCACAATCAAATGGGCTTGTAGAGAGATTCAATGCTAGCATCGGCACTGCGCTCAGAGCATTCTGCTCAAAGCACCAAAACAATTGGGATTCATTTATTGAACCCATAACCTTTGCATTAAACAACACTGAATCCCAAACCACAGGATTCACCCCTTTCTTCCTACTTCATGGGAAAACCCAGCCACCCCAATGGACTTAGGGCTGGGAATACAGGAAGACATATCCACCGTAGCAGACCATGTAGCTAACATGATAACAAATCAAGATACCTCTAGGAGGAAAGCTATAGAAAGGGTCGCCAAGCTGCAAAAGGAAAGAAAGGATAGATACGATAAGAAACTTACACCACAGGAAATCAAGGTCACCGACATGGTGTACCTAAACATACCAAGAATCCTGACCAACACAGAGAAACTTCAACCCCTTTTTATGGGACCATATGTTGTAGTAGATAGACCTAGTTTGACAAGTGCCAAATTCAAAAACTTGGACACCAATCTATTGGTGGCCAGACCAGTGCACATAGACAGACTGAAAAAGGTTGTGGCTGTCAGGAACAATGAGTTTGCACACAGGCTTATTCCACATGAAGCCAAATACTACAACAAAATTGTAAGGAACAAAAATAATATCACCCTTACAAGAGAAACCACAGGCATAGGCCCTATCAAGCCTAGGCCTGCACACCACATACTAAGAAAAACATCTAGGTGTGGTGCAGTTTCAAGAAATTAGAAACAGATTGAGATACCAAAAGAACATAAGATTTTCAAAATGTATTACAAATTCTCTTCATCCACACATAGGCATGTGTGACTGATAATGAATTACTTATATATATAAAGCCAAATTTGTAAATATATCAGTAGGTTATTGCCTCTGAATGGTCAAAGACTGGGACCCTCCAAGTAAAGCAGACATGAAGTCTAAGAAGAGTAAGGATAACACAATGGAGTGTCTAAAGCCTAATCCCCACATGAAAGAGCACGCTATGCCAACACAGCAGTCTATAGAGATCAATTGACCTTATAAGCTACCCTCAGACAACTGTCTAGACGGTCATGAATGGCTGTCCTGGATGACAGGAGGAGCAAATTACCTGTACACAGATTATACAATAGACCCCCACAGTTGCAGACACTGGAGATTAGGTGCACTGACTCCAGAGAAACAATACCATGCCCACAATGGATGTGGGTAGGGTAGGCTACATAAGAAGCACTGTGGACCATAGCCCACCATCAGTCTTCATCCAGCTGCAGTCTGGAACACAAGTCTACAAGACCCCACTTGGGAATTAGCCAGCCCACTTCTCCATTAGGAGAGACTGCACTAGGATAAGGAACACACCTACTTCACCTTCAACCTGACCTTACCATTTACTGGTCAATCTCTATAGACTCACCGGACATATTGCCAAGACAGCTCAATCTTGCAAAGGTACAGTTTGAACCACTTCATTTAAAGTGTTACACCATACACTTAGACTTTACCAGCACCAAATCACTACAAATTTGACAAGACTTTAAACAGCAAACTTGCTTTACACAAGCACCATGGGGAGACTGAGAGTTGCACCCATACTGCTAACTATGCTGTTATTATATACTATAGAACCACTTACTGCAGGTTATACACCTGTGGTGAGACAAAACATAGGAGTAGTATTCAAACCTAGCCCTCAACCATTGGTCAATGGACATACAACCACAACACTGTTGTTAGCTATCCCCTACAAGATACCTCGGGCACCCGTTACCCAAGGATCCATAAGGGATAGAATACTCCAATTGACCACTCCTACTCTACAAGATCATACCTCTGGTCAAATTATCCAACAAGCCAAAGAGCTTGACACCTTGCTGGAAATTGCAGACAAGGAGATAAATGAAACATTAGCCTCCATCAAATTGTTCCTATCCATCCCCATAAACACATTGGACTAGGCCAAAAGAGAGGCCATACTGGGTTTTCTAGCACCCCTGTTTCGCGGTGTGCTAGGTCTAGCCACAGTAGAAGATGTAAACCAAGTAATGGGACAGCTCAAGAACATAGATGAAATACTAAGAAAATTTGCTAAACAAGATCAGGAAGCAGCTAGTCTCATTGAGAAGATCACAGACAGACAAGATAAGTTTGTTAAAGCATACATCCAAGATAAGAAGGTACTGGACAGCACAATCAACACCATAGGTGACACCGTCAACCTTTGGGCCTCTAACATGTCCAGGTCACTTGACTCATATTCAAGGCACGAGAAAACTCAAAGGGAAAAAATGCAAGTATTAAATGATGCATTAATCATCATAGCAGCAAGAATGAATACAGTTCAATCACTGCAAAGGACAAATGCAGCCCTGAGGATGCTATCATCAGGAATCCTAACCCCTAATATAGTACCACCCTCAGACCTTGCTAGATACTTAATTGACATTAATAACAAACTTAGGATTACACACCCTGGAGCACAAGTCGCAATTAATGACTTAGATTTCTATTATTCACAGAAGCTGACCTCATACACTTACTCAGCCCACCATATATATATTCATCTGGACATTACCACCTCGACCTTCAAACTGTACCAAATGATTACATCACCCATGCCTATAGACACACAGGAGACCCCCACCAGAGGAGTCACCAAGTTGCAAACCACAACTGAGTTTCTAGCAGTATCTTACAACGAATCATTATTCATCGAATTGGACTCAGCAGATATGCAGGCATGTGAAGGTACTACAGTAAAGGTATGCAGAGATGTAAATGGTAGAATCTATAAACACAGGCCTACATGCCCTGTAGCCATTTTTACTAACCAGGCTCAACAGATTAAGGAACATTGCAAGTTTACAGTTTCACCACTGCAAGCACCTACCACCCATGCTATTTCCATTTCTGAAGATGAGTATCTGGTCACTACAAATGAACCCCATTACTTTATCAACTGCCATGGTAAAACGTCTGAAACTCGAAAAGCCCAGTCCTACTCAATCATAGGTGTACCCTGTGGGTGCACAATCAGTGTAGGAGAATTTTCTCTTCCAAACACAAGGTTGCCCTGTAACTCAACCTTATCATTTCATTACATTCCCAAGACAATTAATTTACCATTCATGGCAGCACTTAACCAAATTTCTGAAACCAAACCAGATGAAAGAGAGAATCTTCCAAATTTCCCAGTAGTAAACCTTTCTAGAACCTTAGAAAAACTACAGGAAAATCCAATCATGGATGATATTACTCAACTAAATTTAGAGCCCTTTGCCAAAACATTATTAAAAGATGCCTCCAACCTTGATAAGGCAATGGAAACACGCTACGTAGAATCACACCTACGTCGAGTTACAGAGCATCCAATCTTCCACAGCTTAGGACTCATCCTAGGGATATCAGCTCACATTTTTATAGTATACATACTACTCAAACTATACAGACTAGGAGGGACTGTAGCCTACCTGCCTACAGCCAAAGCATTTAGACTAGTCACCGAGCTGCCCCTACACAAATTGCTCCCAGATAAGAATCCTACCAAATTAACCCCTACAGAGGAAACCCACACCCCTTTCCTCACAATTCAGGAAACTCACACCCTGATAATTGCTATATTATTCACCCTGACCATCTACTCAGCCTACAGAATAATGAAGTACCTTAAGAAATTTGCACAGACACACTGTGGCAAGAAAAATGTGGCCAAGCGCACAAATCCCACAATATATTTCAAAATATATTGTGGAGACTCAAACTTCGCGCTACCCTTGAGGCCAATACCACATGAATTTGATGAGGTTAAATCAGCAGCTGCCCCTACCTATAAGGATATAGTGGTTAAAACCTTCCCACTGCCTAAGGCTATATTTACCTGGAATGGACCAGCAGTTATAACAACACAGAGAGGAGAATTTGCTTATCACCTCCCTCAGGTGATACACCTACCTTGGCGCACTAGGTTCAGTACCATACCAGCCCTTAAAAACAAAGGACTGTACTACTCCATGCTTCTCCAGAATGATTGTGGCACCAGCCCGGTGACCATGACAGCACTGGAAAATACAACAGATATAATTATTGACGAACAACAGGAGGAGACCGCAAGGTCAAACATGCAGACTATTGCTAATTTTCTAAACCACCAGCCCTCCCCGGTGACTGTGGAAACAGCCTAGACTGCCCACAGCCTAGACTGCCCCCAGTCCACCACCAGGAGACAACATATCAGAGACAGTATTCAGAACTTTTCGGACAATTGGCCGGCCCTGAAAAGGTCCTTTGGGATGGCGGGTTTTTACACCCTAGGTTTCAGTCAGTCGGGATTCTACCACAGAGCCTCGGGTTCAACCTCGACGGGAGAGTGGGAGTCCGATCCATACATGTGGCCGTGGTCATGATCCCACTCAACGAGCCGGGCCTCCATCGATCCCAGTCCGTACTCAGCTGCCATAGATGGGTCCCCGGATGCTGCAAGATCAATGAAGGAGACTGCCAACAAATAGTCCCACAACACTCGCTCCCGCGGCCCGAAGTTAGAGTCCATGGGCCAGAACCCTATATTACTCAAGGCCCTGGCCAAAAGGGCCACAGTGGCCCCCCCGACGTAAGGCTGAACCCAAAAAGTAGTGGCAGGAGTACATGTCAACCAGCACATCACCATGCTCACTGATCTCTCTGAAATTTTTCACTATATAGCCATAGTGTATGGTCTGGTTGGCCTCCACCAGGGCCCTAGCCGGACTCCCCACCACCATCACCTGGGAGACAGGCAATTCAAGGATAGCTTGAAAGTGAGCCATGATGTTGCAGCAAAGGTTTCCAGTGAAGAACTGATACTCCAATACCAGCCACCCACTCCTTAAATGGACACACACACACCCCCCCCCACCCTGAACTGTCCACTGACACCAAGCTAGGCACTGCCACAGACACATGCCAGAATCTGGCACCTAACACCTCAAGTGCCACCACTGCATGAGCACATCAGGGAGGAGATTCACTTCTCATTCCTGACACACCTCCACTGTCAATGAAATTATCAAAGTATTGAAAAAAAAAAATTTTGATTTAGAAAAATATACACAGCCACTTGTTGATGTATAATATGAAAATCTATGGTATTCTCACAAAATCGATGATTAATGCGCACATATACGCGCAAATTGCAAATTGTAAATTATACAAATCTAACATTAATATACATGAATGCAGGTAGATAACTAAGACAGTTTTTGTACCCACTAGCACTTGTATACTATACAAAGGTTTACTTAAAGTAACACACTTTAGGTATCCAAGAAATTGTTGGAAAAATGAATGAAAAAAAAAAAAAAAAAATTTTGGTTGAGAAAAATTGTTGACATGAAAAATGTTTACTTAAGATACTCACCAAATAATCTCTTTCAGGGACACATACTCAAAAAAGGCTAGGGAAAAGTCAATTATAAGCAGCGGCCCACTGCCGAAATTGCCAATTAATACACCCATATAGCAAAATCACAGAGTAACTCAGAGACAAACGAGCCTATTGTACATGAAGTACTTTGTTTTTCCGGTCCTCGAAAAAATTTGTCTCAAATCCCAAAAATTGTACAGTGTAAACTAGATTGTACGTTTGTACCCAATTTGCACACAAAAATTGTATGTTGCACACCAGATTGTACGCTTGTACCCAATTTGCACACTAAAATTGTATGTTTGCACACCAGATTGTACGCTTGTACCCAATTTGCACACTAAAAATTGTATGTTGCACACCAGATTGTACGCTTGTACCCAATTTGCACACTAAAAATTGTATGTTGCACACCAGATTGTACGCTTGTACCCAATTTGCACACAAAAAATGTATGTTTGCACACTAGATTGTACGTTGTACCCAATTTGCAAGCTAAAATTGCTATTTGCACACTAGATCGTACGCTTGTACACAATCTGCACACTAAAATGTATGTTGCACATTATACTGTACGTTTGTATCCAATTTATACACTAAATCGGATTTTTACAAAATCAATATTTTAAGGTGTAACCAAACTGTATGCAAAATTATATATGTGCATACAAAAAGATTATCAATTGAACGCAAAATTATATATTGGCATACTAAAATTGTGAATTGAACGCGAAATTGTATATTTGCATACTAAAATTGCCAAATGAACGCGAAATTGTATATTTGCATACTAAAATTGCCAAATGAACGCGAAAAATATATATTTGCATACTAAAATTGTCAATTGAACGCAATTACACGCGAAATTGTAAATTTGCACACTAAAATTGTCATTTATGTTCAATTTGCACACTAAATTGAACATTAAATGCCAAAATTGCACGCTATTTGCCAAATTGTATGTTGTACATAAAAAATGGAAAATTGTACCCAAAATTGATGATACATAAGCAAATACACTCATGTATGGTAAGATATAGAATCACGGAAATGTACTTATACCCAGGAGAAAATTGTTTATACTGACAAAGCTCTATCACAAAAATTGCATTTGAAGCACTCCCCATCACTTCAAATCCTCTTACAAACAGTATATAACTCCAAATAAGGTGAAAATATATATATTGTACATTCCCTCGGCGAAATGACGGAGTTTCCCATTCTCTTGGGGGAGAGGGAGTATTCTATAATATACCATTTTATTATTGCATAAATTCTAACATATTATTGTATTAATCAAAGAATATCTAAGAAATTAATACATAGGTTGGTTCTAAGAGCTATAAGAGCGATCAAACTTTGTATAAAGAGCGTTCATGCCCCACTGCACACCAGCCAAGTCAGTTAGACAGAGTTCATGACATCAAAGGGTCTGACCTAATGGTTCACTGCACAATATTATAAAACTGAGGGTCTCAGTGTGTGACCTCATGGTTCAGTGCACAAACTAATAACTTGTAAGTGAATGCAACCGGCCGTCACGGGTGCCTGGGCACCGCAGACGCCGTCATGAGTGTCTGAGCACTAAAATAACTGAACAATGGGTTACATAAGCACGACACCATAACCGTCCGGTCGCTCCCTACTCTACATTGTATTATTATTACCTCACAGGTGGAGTGGAACAGAACATTATACTTTATAAACTACTGTATATTTAATGTATGTACAAATTACCTACATACTAACTACTGTGTGATTGATATTTCTTACATGTTGCCTAAAGCTGAATAAACCAGTGACAACTGGAAATAACACTATTTATGAGAGCTTGATGTATTTACACTATATACCACTAGTCTTATGATATTTCTCATATGACAACTTGATCATGCATAATTACTAGTATGACAGTTACAGCTCAGCTGATTAATCCCATTCTGTAAATATTTGGTCTTACACTGGAAGTCCCAATATGAAGTCATAATGAATGTTGTCTTAAAACCTAATACATAAGTTATATCTCTAGACATTTATTTGCTAAATACTTTGCTCCAGTTTGGGGGGTTAACTCAAAATCGGGTGTTTACAATACAGTAAGTCTATCCACTTTTAAAAGTAGAGAGGATGCAACACCCCATCTAGCTTCCACTATTCCATTAGATACAACCCAGCCAGCACACACCATGCAATTTAAATCACTTTTAAATAAAGCACATAGACCTCATGTAAAAGTGATGTAAATTACATGGCGTGTGCTGGCTGGGAAAATGCTATCTTAGATTATCTAGGAATTAGGAGTAGGTAGTAGCCCATTCTAAGCTGTCATCTGAAGAGGGCTCCTAACACCCATGAAGGGTATCCTGATAGATATCTGGCTGTGTTAGTGTCTACAATGTTTGGGCTTTGTATGACCCCATTACTTACAGGGCAGCTCTATAAGCAAAGTATGCACTATAAATTAAGGGGGTAGCACTTTTCCCCCTCTAAATCTGACATTGTCTAGGGAAAAAAGCTGTCAAAGATTGTCTTTTAAACTATTGCTTGATCAAGATGACTATTCATAAGACATTATGATTATCTGACATGAATTTATTTGGAAATGATTAGTTGCCATATAAAAATGTGGGGAAATGAGAGGAAAGGGCCCTTCCTGTGGGATTTTTAGTACGGGATTGGGCCACTAGGGGAGCTACAGAGGCTAAAACATGAAAAATAGACCAAAAGGTGTATTATATATGTATTTTGTTTATACGGAAAAAGATGGTTTTCTCAAAAACGTTCTATTTTCTGGCACTTCCTGTATATTTGGAGTGTAAATGAAATGTTTTGAATCCAAAACAAGGCCTAAATAAGAATTTTCAGAGATACAGTTTGCCATGGCTACCAGAATTATATTCCAAATAGAAAAAAAATATCAATGTCAATTGATAGAATGATTCATGTGGTTTCACATGCTGAAATAAATATTAAAATACTATTTCCAGATCCAAAGTTATGCCCAAATGTATGGAAAGGATTGGTTATTTTTTGATTGATTATTTATATTATTATGCCAATCAGATGCCTGATTTGATTAAAACAAGGAATGATAGAGCTTATTGGCTGTATTGGTATAGTTATGTCATTCCATTTTCCTGAAGCAATATCTCTGATACCAGAGGGGCTATCTGCAAGTGTTGTACCTCATTTTAAAGCTGACGACTTCAATTTTGAATGTGACATTTTACCTCAGAGGACTCTTTCCCCTCACCTGTCCACAAATAACTATCATTTTGGTGCTATTCACAGTATTGCATTTTATCTGTAATAATCTAAAAAAATATCATGAAAGATTTTCGTTTGGAATGAAAGAATGAATGAGTATAAAATGATTGTGTCAGTCTAACAGTTCCATTCAAGACACATACCCCTCCTACTGAGAAAATAAGATGCATAATATATTTCAATCATATTTGAAAATTCCTCCTGTAAATATTTTGTATAATTCAAAAGTCAAGTTGGTGACTATTTTTTGTATGGTTGCCACGGCAACCGAAATACCACAAAATCTAAAAAGAGGCAAAACGGCAAATTAAGGAGTCAGGGCTGACCTTTACAGGGTCAAAAATTGTATTTAGTACACAATACCCAAGTAATCTTGTATATAATGGAGTCAACTTCCCCTGTGTGGAAAAAATGCTTCAATGTTTTAAATGCCAGGAAATGGACAATCAAACATGTGTTGGTAATGTACTGAAAGCCAAAGATGGGCTGGAAGCCGAGGAGTAGGGAGATAAATGTAGCGGTGAAAAAAGCTGGAAGGGAAAGCAGTATGATGCGAGGGTAAAAGTACAAACTTTGAGATTCAGAAGTGGAGAAGACTTGAAACAGATGGAGTGCCATTAATATTGGCTGAGAAGGACCCATACTGGGGTGGGACCCTAATGTACTTATTGGCTGATGACCCTTGACTTTTTCAGTGCAGACGCCAATAGGTTTGCACATTCTTCTTTGCTTCGATCCCTGGTAGGTATCCATCCACAATATCCCCAAACACATGCTTATGCCCACAGCTCGGGTGATATCTATGGGTTATCTGCTCTAGGAACGGTGTGAATACTTAATTGTTGGCATTTAAGGCCAGTATTCTGGCATTCATTTAATGCAGCAGACGTTCAGCCATTTCTTGATGTGGGTGCCATGCCCATGTTACAGGCACATTCATCTCAGCTAAATTAAAGCCATACACCCTGCTGAGCATTAAGTTTGTGGGTTCGCAGCTTTGGCTGTTTCAGGCAGTGCTTCATACATGCCACCCATTACTCTGCATGCATACTCCTCATCTATGTTCCTATGACACACTGACAGTTTGTTTTGGCTCCAGATCACATTCAGCATGGCATAAATCCCGTCGACTACTACCTACATGACAGGTTGTGTCTTGTCACTGTCCTACTGAATCATGTGGCTTACAACAGTCAACACGCTTCCCAACCTCCAATTCTCTACATGTTCTATGTATCTTGGGCATATGGGCATCAGGTATTCATACAACCCACAAACCCTATCATCCCCCACAATGTCAATGTAACTCATATTTACAGCTGTTAACAGAACAACAACAAACTGGCATGCGAGTCATGAGGTAATGCCGTCCGCAGTATCTGCTTGGTGCTGCCCCCTTTTGCTTCTGGTTCAGCCATGTTACGGCCAGCGTGCTCTCCATGTGGATGCTACCGCGGCTCTCTCTTCTTCAATCAATACATCGGACAGCTCACATAGGATGTCGCCTAGTTTGGTTTGATCATTCCAGCTCTCTTCCTGATTCCAAATATATTTTGCATATTAGTCTGATAATGCTGGAAGTGGCAAAAACATGGTGTTAAAAAATTGAAAAATATGTGAAAATATCAAAAATCAGTAAAACATGAAATAAGCCCATATCAATGCACTAAACACATAATTCAGATGGGTGGTGGGTGAGGAGCACAATAAGTATGAAATAGTTATGTAATTAAGCTTTGACCTATTTAATTAGGTCAAAGGTCACGGAAACCATATATGTCGTATCTCTGGTTCTAAGAGTCCTTTCTACACATTTTTAAGTTCTAAATAGGGGTTTCTCACATAGAGGAATTGATTGCAGTAGGTTTAAAACTCCTAGGATGCATTGTTTTGTGCAAAAATCAACATTGATTGTCTATGCTAATGCAGATTTACGAGGGGAAGTAATAGCCACATATTGTTAAAAGTAATACTTGATCACCTGCCCTAATGAAACAAAAAGCGTGTAACTAGTGTTATGAAGAATGATATTTTGATTTACATTTACAGTTGGTTAGGCTTTTTTCCTCACTAGATAACCAAAAAGTGGCAACTTTTCTATGGTCAAATTCCCAAGAGATGTGTCTCTAGTTGTCCTGCCTCTAGTTCTGAATTTAACTGCAATTGGTTGATAGGCTCTACTTGTAGGCTAGCTAATAGGATTTATTTGTAAATAATCACAAAAATGATGTAATAAAGTTACACAGGATCCAGTTGCAAACTGATAACTTTTGTATTGTATTTACCCATCCTGGGATGGCCTTCATATCTACTGAGGCAGTAAGAAAACACACCCATATGGGGCAGCCAATGCAAATTTCTATGGGCTTTTACTCTTATCAAAGCGAATGTGTCAGGTTCCCAATTCTGTAAGGGCTTAAAATTAGTGTAGGGTAACACCCAGCGTATTAGCAATGGGTTATTAGAGCCCGACCGTGGCTTATAGAGTCTGCCTAAAGTATAATTGCGGCTTAGACATGGGGGTTTTACATATAAAGAACATGGTCAACATGAGGGTCTGGTAAATGTATGTGGGAGCAGTTAATACCCAGGGTTTTATGGTAGGATATGGTAAATAGGTGTCTAGGGCTAGGGAACATTTTCCCTGCCCTTTGAAAAATAAGAGAAATGAAATTTGTTACATACCATATAACAGTCTTGCATAATGCAGATAAGGCACACCCTTAGTTGATGAATATACTATAAGGCACATTCTGGGCTTGATTTTCAGCAAATATACTAGGCATAATCTGTAATTCTACCCTGTCTGTTGACTCTGAGTAGGATACTTTTCATTAATGAAAGTATTCCATCCATTCACCACAAACTGTTTTCAGACACTAGATCAAGCAATGGCAATGCAAAGAAGGTGTCCTGCTTGTTAGGAATAAGTAACATCTTGAGTTTGGAAAGCAGCTCTAAGCCACAATATGCCTCATTCACTGCAGATCTATCTGTACAAAAATGTACTAAACCTTCAGTTTTAAAGCCCTAGTTGCTGCTCTTAACTTCTCCCAAGGTGGGTGCAGCTTAAATGTGGGAGCTGAGATGTGATCCAAGAATTGTAGGGGAAAAGTTTATGTTCTGCTCTCTAAGGTGCTAAGGGATTCTTGAACATTAGTGCCCAAGATAGTAAGGATTGCTCCTTTGGGAAATCATTTACACCTACCTCCTGTAATTCAACCTCACTTATCATTACTAACAGTATAAGTCTTGCAGGGGTTGGGTATTGGTGGGTTAGTAGTATATTATTCTGTATAAGTCCCTAATGTAAAGTGGCAGGAGAATCCTATAGGCTACAGTAAGCATCTTACTTGCCTATACGTCATGGCTCACATATGGGGATCTTGAAGCATAATGCAAAATAAATGCTATAACAGTCACCTAAATCTAATTATTTCAAGCCCCTTTATCCTGTCATCAATTTCTTTTATTTGGCTGATTCAATTCCCCTACTCCACAAACCTTCATTACTGCAGACATTCCAGTAGTGGGTTTTATTTTAGATTTATACACACAACAATGCATTTTAGGAGGTATAAATCTCAGGAGGTCAAAATATTTTACCTCATTACACTATTTGGATGGTACAACTCAACTTCTAAGAATTCAATCTATTTAGAGATTGATATAAATATATGTTTAATATTTCAATACACAACACTATGTTGCTTAAAGCTAGTGCTCCACTTTGTCTATGTCAGAAACCCCTATCTCAAACTTAAAATTTTATCCTGCAAGAGGGAGAGTAAAGTCCTGCTAGAAATGTAAAATGTGACTTTTGACCTAATTGAATATGACTGTCATGGTCTATCAAACTAATTACTGCAACCTGGTTTAGACACTTTGCAATAACTATTGTTACCCTCCTACCCAAATACAAATTGTTTTATTATGGCAGGTGATCAAGTATTACTTCGGACAATATGTGGCTAATACTTCCCCTTGTAAATCTGCATTAGCATAGACAATCAATACTGATTCTGCACAAAACAATGCATTCTAGGAGTTCTAAACCTACTGCAATCAATTCCTCTATGTGAGTAACCCCTATTTATAACTTAAAAGTGTGTAGAAAGGCCTCTTAGAGTATGTGGTTTCCGTGACCTTTGATCTAATTAAATACGTCAAGGCTTAATTACATAATTAATTCATACTTATTGTGCTCCTCACCCACCACCTACCTGAATTATGTGTTAAGTGCATTCATAGGGGTTTATTTCATGTTCTACTGATTTTTGATATTTTCATAAATTTTCAATCTTACTTTTTAATTTTTAACACCATGTTTCTGCCACTTCCAGCCTACTCAGACTAATATGCAAAGTATATTTGGAATCAGCATGATTTTCTGGTCCAGACAAAACCTTAAAATCTCCTTTAGCCTAGTTCAGAGAGAACATGCAATCAATTCCTGGGTTAAACAACTTTATATAGGAACATAGAGGGAAATTCCTGACCTTTGACCTTGACCTATGCAAAAACTACAGGAATGTCAGCGGGGAACTTTTGGAATATGTTTACTAGGGTCATTCCCTATGCAAATCCACAAAAAAGATTTGGTACCCCTCTCATTGGTACAAAACTTATTTTGTAAGGACATTATTGCTGCTCACCCTGTGGCCTAATAAACTATATTATTGACTATATGCTAAATATCGCACAGTTTAAAATTTTATTAATTGCTGTTGGTAATTGTATCAACATTAAATTGTCCTGCATTAATATGGTGCTAATTAGAATTTAAAAAAGTGAGCAACTATACACTAGGAGTGCTAATTTCTAGAGGATAAAATGTTGCAAACATAGTGTTGGTAATTATATCAACAAAATAAATGAGCACCTATACATAGGAGTACCGAGCCGAGTCAGTAAGGACTTATTGTATTGGAATGGTTATGGGTTTATGTTATAACATATGTTACATGTTGAAAGCACAAATTGATACCCTATACCCACATAGGACAAAGACTGGTCAACACTGACGTTCGCCCTCAACCTCTATCCCTGGAATACTCAGTGCAGAGGCCATTGAAACTGCACTTGTACACTTTGTACACCAACTGTAAAAAGGTGATGTCACATGACTTGATAAATGACTCCTCAAGTGACCATATTCCCGTGTTTAGAATGAAAAAAAACAAGGGAAAGAAGCCATACATATAAAGGAAATCACAGGAAGAAGCTACAAAGACTATAACACCCGCGAGGTAACTGACTACGCAAGCACCATGAACGTGCAACCCAAGCTTGAACGAGACACCTGGTTAAGGAAAGCAAGATGAATACCTCAGGGTGTTTATTGACCACTCAAACTTGTGTAGGGTTCTTTCCCCCGTTGGGTGCGCAGAGCCTTCAGAGGGACTGTTCACTTGATTGTGTCACTCCCCCTATGTATACCATACCGATCCAGGGTAGTTGGAAGGTAGAGAATGTCAGGCCAGGGGAAGTAGCTCAGGGGTAGAGCTTCCGCTTCGAAGTTGGAGGGTCCCGGGTTCGAGTCCTAATTTCTCCATGACATTTTCCGCTGACCACTACATTGGTGGAGAAACCGAGTGGTCCTGCCTTGCGAGGAGGATCTTTAGAGAGCTCGGTACCTGGGCCGGTATGGTATAGACAAGCGCTTCAACCTGCTAGTGGTGAGGAACTTGGAAACAGGTGGCACACACAGCCGTTCCTGGGAACAGGAGCCTATACGGGTTGTTTGTGACTCAGTACGGGTACATGTGGTACTGTTCAGACTGGACTGGAGGACCAGTTCTGGGCAGATACTGTCGAAGCTGGTTGGGACGAGTGTAGGGGTTCATTCCCCCATCGGGTGCGCAGAGCCTTCAGAGGGACTGTTCACTTGATTGTGTCACTCCCCCTATGTATACATACCATGCCAATCCAGGGTAGTAGTGTCAGGCCAGGGGAAGTAGCTCAGGGTAGAGCTTCCGCTTTGAAGTTGGAGGGTCCCGGGTTCGAGTCCCGATTTCTCCAGGACATTTTCCGCTGACCACTACACTTGTTTGGAGGGGACACCTGGCCCATAGACTTTGCCTTGGCCTCTACACTCCCATAAGAAAGCACTGAGTGGACCAGGGATCAATACATAGGGGTATACCCTCTATAACGTATGGTCTACAGCATGGGCCGGACGGGTTTGGTGCTATTTATAGACCCCTATACACTCATTGGTCTGCCTCTACGTTTGCTGTGTTCTGTATAGGAGAGTTGTGGGCCTGGTGTTTAAGAGGCTATTTACATTCCATCCAGTCTCCATGTCCCCCCTTCCCCAGCCCCTACCCTCCTCCCCCAGCCCACTCCCCGCTCAGCAGAGAGGAAACGCCGTAAACACGGCTGAAGTGGCGTGACAATCTAACCAGCTCGTATTCTCAGGCGAATCCTTCTCTGACGTGGTAGGATACTGGGATAGCTGGCCAGGACTACTTCCACCATTCCCCCAGCACTGCAGCGTAGGAATAAAAATCTTGTCAGATATAGGTCAAGCCTTACCCACATTCCCACCACACTAGTGAAGGATTTCAGCCGATCTGAGCTGGCCGCTAGTATGGTGGTGTGATTCAGCACCCAGGTGCATTCATTAACCCTGCAGGGTAGTCGGCAAATCGTCACACTACACATGGACAAGTTATTCATTTTCCCAGTGCCATGTGATAAAAACTGACAAGTTGTGACAAAAGCTGACAAGTTGTGACAATTACACATTATATCTGCGACAATTCTGCAAGATTTCATTAATTTTGTCTCATATTTGACGAGTTGTAGACCACCATGCCTGCATGTGTTTACGAACATGCCCAGAAGGCACTAAGGCTGGTTCCCAGCAACCCACAGGTCGCATTATCATGTCCACCTGGTGTCTGTCCATATGTCTGTCCACCTGTCCAAATCCTACATGATGTCTTTGGTGGACATTGTCCTTGGTGGACAGATGTCCACTGTCCATTCAACCCATACTGAATGGCCCAAATTGTCCATGTGTCGGGGTTTTTGGCCCAAAAATGTCAATATTTGAAAGGAAACTGGCTTTATTGTCGCAATACACATGGATTATTGTCACAACTCATCCTTGTTTGCCGCATGGTACCAAGAAATTGAAGGAAAATATTAGATTTGAACAAATCATGACACCGCCTGGTGCGCGGCCCTGTTGGTGGTCTGAGATTGGTGGTCCGAGATCATTGCTCGGTGATAAACAACCTAGGTCTGTATCATTCTTTCATTGATTCCCTCAAAACATCGATGTAGAGGTAAAAATTATCGATAACTTTGGATAAAACAAATGTCACCATGATGATCACCAGCTTGAGATACCCTTGATTCATAGGTCACACTATGCTAGAACTCCTATATAAGGTTTATGCCTACCCCTGGGGCCCCCCTACCCATTTTGCCAGTCCTGCACTGGCATATATCCACCCTCCTCAAAAATCCTCTTCGACCTCTTCTTGTCTTAAACAGATAGCTTTTGGCAGAAGGTAGTGCACATCCACACCATGCTTAGGGCACAGGTGGACCAGCCAGGGACAATAATTAGCCCTATTTGAAATCTTTTTTTTTGCTTATTCTTTTTCGAAACCAATTTTTTAGGGGGGGGGCGCTAAAAGTAGGCATCACATCAAGATCGGAAACATTTTTTTTCGGCAGGGGTTCATAATTCGCACTTGTAGTTACATTGCGTTTGGCACGTTCGATACACCCGATTTGCAGAGTTTGTGCATCCCGATACGATAAGGGAACCCAGTAAAGTTGACCTTAAAGTAGGCATCATGTCAAGATTCGAAACACTTCTTTTTTGCCGGGGGTTCACACTTCAAATTTGTAGTATGTCTCATTGTGTTCAGCACGTTCGATTTACCCTATAGTTTGAGCATTATGATGCGATCAATGGAACCTGCTAGAGTCGTCCCTTGTCCACCATCGGCAGGCGCCGCCAATCTGCCGGTTGATTTTGGAGAGGTGGTGACCGGATGGAATGTGAATAGCCCCTTAAACAACTGGAGCTGGTGTATAGGAAGATTAAGGACAGTGTACCGGGCCCACAACTCTCCTATAGAGAACACAGCAGATGTAGAGGCAGGCCACGGAGGGTTTTAGGATAATAATGAGGACATATTTTCTATGGATATGTTTCTAAATGACACACATATCTAATATCCTTGATTCAGTGGTCTTTACAGCAATGCTGTACAACACCTCAAAGTCTGGCATCCTAGTAATATATTCACAGCAAGAGCTAGACACCTAATGAAGAGAATTAATACATTGCTAGTGAGGTCATGCAGAGAAAAATAATCCGAGACTTGATAAGGTTAAAAAAATGACCCAAGGCGTTTCTGGAGATGCTGAATAAATGTGGAAAGGACCAGGAGGTGAAGATGAAATCTCACTCGTAACCAACAATGGAATTAGAATACAGAAAGAGGACACTGCCAAATACATCAACGAATACTATGCAGGTATAGGCCCAATCCCTTTGGAATGATAACCAATGATGCTCTAGAGCCTAATGATGAAATAAATGGAAATAAGCAACCATTAGTGCTGTGACCTGCTGTGATGAATGAAGTAACCATCATTCTCAAATCAGTGGACAGAAACAAATCATCAGGGATCAAAGATGTTAAGGCTATGGTTGCGCTAGATTTTTCACTAGCAAATCCAGAGGTCATGACCAATCTAGTGAATAGAAGCATGGAGAAAGCTATTATACCCACTGAATGGAAAAAGGGAAACATCATTTCATTACTGAAGAGTGGAACACTATTGCACTGAAAACATGGAAGATCTGAAACTAGTCAGCAGTGACCACTTTAGGTCCTCAAGTTGACGATACCTAAAACTACAGCTTTAGGTAGTCAAAATGACGACTTTAGGTCGTCATCCTGACGACCTGAGTTTTCAGGATGACAATACTGTCAGTACAGAGTCCTCATATTGATGACTCAGGCCGTCAGGATGATGACCTAAAGTCATCATTTTGACTACCTTAAGTTGTAGTTTTAGGTATCGTCAACTTGAGGACCTAAAGTGGTCACCGCTGACTAGTTTTGGATCTTCCATGTTTTCAGTGTGAGTGTCAGCAATTGGAGACCAGTAAGTCTCTTGAATATAATATTATACAGCATGGTATGTGAAAAGGTACTGCACAAAAGACTGCTCTTGAAGAACATGGATATGTATCATCGCACCAGTTTGGTTTCTGCCCAGGACAGTCGACGAGCACAGCAATCCTAAGTCTGCCACAGGATCTGTACACAGCATTGAACAGTGGAGAGCCTTCCACAGTTCTATTTTTAGATCTGCGGAAATTTCTCATTATTGCTCAAGAAATTGGAAGAACTAGGACTCAGGGATACAACACTGAATTGGTTCAGAGACTACCTGAATAACAGACAACAACATGTAACTATGATATACCATTTTATTATTCCATAAATTCTAACATATTTTGTATTAATCAAAGAAATATCTATGAAATTGATACATAGGTTGGTTCTAAGAGCTATAAGAGCGCTCAAACTTTGTATAAGAGCGTTCATGCCCCACTGCACACCAGCCACAGTCAGTTAGACAGAGTTTATGACATCAAAGGCTCCGACCTAATGGTTCACTGCACAATATGATAAAAATGAGGGTCTCAGTGTGCGACCTCATGGTTCAATGCACAAATTAATAACTTGTAAGTGAATGCAACCGGCCGTCACGGGTGCCTGAGCACCGCTGACGCCGTCATGAGTGTCTGAGCACTCTAAGGACTGAACAATGGGTTACATAAGCACGACGCCATAACCTTCCGGTCGCTCTAGCGTCGCTCCTGAGCGACCTAGGTCAAATATCAAAATTTTTATGGAAAGCCCATAATTAGACGGTCAGAATGAGCCCAAGATCAAGGCGGAACTCCCAGTATTAAGGAAGTTACGCCATGGAGACTGAATTGACCTCCGAGTGAGCTACAGACAAACCGGCAGGAGTTACGCGCCTATCCAGCGGGCATTATAATCTTGGCACATTCAGCTCCGCGCATGCCCAAAATGGCGGTTATACAAGCATAAACGACCGAGTTATGAGGGTTTGAAGATGCAGAACCGACCAAGACAATGGGGGCCATAGCGGCGTCCATGGGGGTCCTTTGTCCCCCTGTGACACTTGAAAGGGTCCCCTCAAACAATTGTAGAGTTAGGCAGATGCTGCTGGCTCCAGTCAGTCTGGAGGTGCTTTTCCAAGATTTGCTACAAATAGCCTGTCTGCACCTCCAGGAAGACACATCACCAAGAACCGCTCTAGAGGTAACATCTCCAGTCATCTCCTGCTACCTGCTATACCACTGCACTATGGTGAAACTATGCTAGACAGGCATTGGTTTCCTACCATTAGTGGCCAGAGGCTATCTTCTTCAAGACTTCCACCAGAGGGTAAAGTTATCCATTATTACATTATTCCTCTAAGCAGCAGGTCAGGAGCTAGGTGTGGGAACCCACCTAGAAGTATGCTGGACATTGTATTATTATTACCTCACAGGTGGAGTGGAACTGAACATTGTACTTTATAAATTACTGTATGTTTACTGTATGTACAAATTACCTACATACTAACTACTGTATGATTGATATTTCTTACATGTTGCCTAAAGCTGAATAAACCAGTGACAACTGGAAATAACACTATTTTATATGAGCCTGATGTATTTACACTATATACCACTAGTCTTATGATATTTCTCATATGACAACTTGATCATGCCAAACTCTACCATGACAAAGTGGTGGAGAACATCCTACTAAGATCCCATCCCTCACAGGCTCATAAAATTTAAAGCTGGTAACACAACTAAAAACAATCATGCACACAGTAAGTTAAAGCTGGTACCGCAACTGGGAACAATCATGCACACAGTAAATTAAAGCTGGTACCGCATACACACAGTAAGACCCACTCCACCCACCCAGTGACCTTGACCTTGACACCATACCCACCAAGGTCACCAGTGAGATCTCCCACATACCAGTGAGATCTCCCACACATCAATGAGATCTCCCGCACATCAGTGAGATCCCACACACATCAATGAGATCTCCCACACATCAGTGAGATCCCACACACACATCAATGAGATCTCCCACACATCAATGAGATCTCTCACACAACAGTAAGATCTCTCATATATCAGTGAGGTCTCCCAAAACGTCAGTGAGGTCTCCCAAAACGTCAGTGAGGTCTCCCAAACGTCAGTGAGGTCTCCCAAACGTCAGTGAGGTCTCCCAAACGTCAGTGAGGTCTCCCAAACGTCAGTGAGGTCTCCCAAACGTCAGTGAGGTCTCCCACACGTCAGTGAGGTCTCCCACACGTCAGAAGAGGTCTCCCACACGTCAGTGAGGTCTCCCACACGTCAGTGAGGTCTCCCACACGTCAGTGAGGTCTCCCACACGTCAGTGAGGTCCACCACACACATCAAGGCCTTATCAGTCAAGCTGGCAGAACAACACACAAAAACCTTACGTAGTCAGGGGCCTGTTGAAGAGGTCTCCTTCCCACCAAGATCTAGGAGGCCCACAGGAGGCAAACCAGCCTCCAATACAACAGACCCACACTCAGTAGACCCCACACCACCCACCCTGTCTACTCAGGGAACAACCAGTTCTCAGGGATCCAACATTTCCCAGGGATCTCTACAGGACGCCCAACTCACGCTATCTACCTCAGGGGAAGAAGGATCTGCCTCAGGGGGTGGATCCACACCCTCATCTAGATCCTCCACCCCAGCTCCAGCCTTTGACAGCCACTCCTCCAGAGACACCTCCCCCACACCCTCCATCATGGACACCGATGAAGGCCCCCAACCTAATCAGACAGCTGAGAAGATAAGGGCCTATGAGAAGGCCATCCAAGATGCAGTTACTGCCCTAGAGACCAACAAGTCCCAGCAGGAGGAAAGGGAGAGGATCCTCAACCAACAACTGGCAGAGAGGAATGCAGCAATAGATGCTCAACAGAAGGCCATGGAAGATCAGCGGAAGTCCCTAGAGAGACAACAACAACAGATAGCAGATCTCATGAAGATGGTATCATCCCAGACCCCACAACCTCCCACACCTGCCATCACACCTGTTGTCACACCATCTGCCTCTGGATCCAAAGATGACATCATAATCTCCATGGTGTCCAACATGACCAAGCTCATAGACAATAAACAGCAGGACGACAGAAAGATCAGGATACATGAGGTAACAAAACCCAAAACCTTTTCACACCCATCACCACTCATGTCAACAGCATTATTCATTGATCACAAATTCCCAGAATATCTGAAGGATAAGTACAAAGTGACAGACAGTGACACCATGGTAACATATTTACCCAAGTACCTCGAAGGACAAGCACTAGCTTGGTTTGAATCCTTCAGGGAGAGTGCCACACCTGATATGTTGACATGGACCAATGTAGTGAATAAATTAAAAGAGTATTTTGCTACTCGAGACAATATAATCTCAAGGACTGCACTCCATGCACAAAAGATAGATGAACCTGTTCTAGACTATGCATGCCATCTCAGGAAAGTGTGTAATGCCCAACGCCAGAGTGATGAAACCCTAAGCAAGGCATTTACCCAAGGCATGAGGCCCTGGATCTCTGTAGCTCTTGAGAACAAGAAAATAGACTCTTTTGACCAAGCCCTAGACCTAGCCCTAGAGGTTGAGACCCAAGAAAGATCTAGGAAGGTAAGGGATGCAGAAACCAACCCACAGCCTACTAAGAAAAAGGTCCAGGAAATCAGCACTAGTTCAGATGAAGATGTTAACCTAATGTCTAGTGCCCATGTAAGGCAACAGGAGGCTAAGGTTGCATCAAGAGACCCTACCGGTAGATATAGAGGAAATAACTATGACCCCAACTACCAATCCAATAGAGGTAGAGGTAGAGGGGGCAACAACAACAACCGGGGGGGTCACAACAGTAGGAAAGACAACAGCTCTTCCAACTCCAACAATGGTAACTCTTCATACAGTGATAGGAGAGACAGAACCCCAAGTAATGGCAGATCCTATAATAATCAAGGATCCAACAGTAGGAGCCAGAGTCCACATAGGAACTACAACTCTGGATCCTACAACAACTCTGGATCCTACAACAACAGCCAGGGTTCAAACAACTCTGGATCCTATAGTCAAGGATCCAACAGTAGTCCTGAGCCAAAGTCCACATAGGAACTACAACAGTGGATCCTACAACAACAATGGCGCCTACAACAACAACCAGAGATCCAACAACTCCGGTCAATACAGCAACTCTGGTCAATATAACCAGGGTTCCAACTCACGCCGGGAGGATTACAAACCTGACACAAGAGGTTACCAAGGGAACCAACAGAGTAACCCCCAAATACCACCTCATGTCATGGATCAAATCTCCAAACTCCTGGTGGCAAGCATCTCAACCACCCCACAGAACCAGGAAAACTAGGATGTCACAGTGCCGATGGGCCAGTGCACTGTGACACCCCAAATACAAACAATCAATCAGGATTAACAAAGATCCAACCAGAGACAATTGCTAGTGCCAATCTACCATCTAACAGACAGAGACATCCATCAGTGATACACATCACCCCACCAGATTCATCATCAAAGGATACAGGTGAGAGTACCAAGCTTTCTATTGTACTTCTTCAAAATGGCTGTATCAATGCAAATCTATATGATGTTTCAGATGTACAATGTTTGGTTGATACAGGTGCTACTATCACCTGTGTCAGACAATCATTCCTCATGGATCTCCAAAAGAGATTCCATATCCAACTGAGGAAATCTAAAATCAACATCCACTTGGCAGATGGATCGGTGTGTCATGTTAGACATTCAGCTATGCTGAACTTTAGAATCCAAGGTGTCAGATTCCAATACCAATTTGCTGTAATACCCAACCTCACACAGCCCGTTGTTCTCGGCACAGATTTCTTAAGCACTACAAAATCTCAAATTGAATTTAATGTTGATCCTGAACAAATTCTCAAACCCATTAGGGCAGTGAGGGATTTTACCATCCCTCCATTCTCTGAACTTGCAGTATTGGGTAAGGTCACATCTACTCAATCACTGCAAGGGAAAACTGGAGTAGTAGATAACCTCCAAAGAAATAACAATGCCCCATATCTAGTTCAAAGGGCAGCAGTAACCCCCAGGGAAAATAACAAACATCCCCTAGTGTTACTCAACACCAGCAGGCGCCCACATAAAATCAAAAAGGGTGCCATCATAGCTCTATTTCAGGAAGTCAAGGAATCTGATTTAGAAAAACCTCAACAGGTGTCAGACACAACCCCACACACTGATCAATCCATCTCAGCCATACGGCCTGAGGATGTAACTCAATTCAGTGACACAGACTCAGACTGTGAGTCCACATATGCTGACCCTGAACCCAACTCAATCAGACTCTCTGAAATAGCTGCTATACATAGTGAGGCACATGACCTCGAGCCAGAATTGGAAGAGAATGTTCCACCAAAATCTGTGCTCACATCCAAAGATCAGCATGATAGATTATGATCACTGCTGACCAAGTATGATGATGTATTTGTAGGAAAAGATGGAGACATTGGTGCCACACACCTGTATACACACTCAATACATGTAAAACCTGAGGCAGTACCGTGTCATTTCCTACCATATAGACAAACACCAGAAAAACAGGCCGCAATAGGGGAAGAGTGTGAAAGGCTAGTACAACAGGGCATTCTGAGAGAATGTGCTGAAGGCCCCTGGGCCTCCAGATCCTTTTTAGTACAAAAATCATCGGGAGGCCATCGGCTCGTCACAGATTTTCGTTATTTGAACCAGAACACGATAAATCAAGCCTTATCTACACCCCGGGCCGATGACACTCTAGACATGATAGGGTCACTCAGACCAAGAGTATTCAGTAAGCTAGATGCCCAACAGGGATTTTTTCAAATTCCTATAAGACAGGAGGATCAGCATAAAACCGCATTCATAGCAAATGACAAAAAATATGTCTATGAAAGGATGCCGATGGGTTTAGCGACGGCACCGGCGGGATTCTGCCATCTAGTCACATTAATTCTGAACAAACTCAAGTACAAATGTGCCCTACCATACCTAGATGACATATTGGTATTATCACCATCAATCGAACAACACTTCCATGACCTGGAAGATGTGTTCAACAGCCTAAGAGTTGGTAAACTCAAACTGAAGAAATCAAAATGTGAATACTTCATAGACAGAATAGACTTCTTGGGAATGAGAGTCACACCCATGGGACTACAACCATCTCCCACAAAGGTGGAGTCAATCAAAACCTTCCCAACACCAAAATCAGTCAAAAATGTCCGATCCTTCACAGGCCTATGCCAATACTTCAAAAAGTTTATCAAAGGTTATGCCCAAATTGCTAGACCATTATATGACCTACAGACACATCTCAAAGCATTTGTCTGGACAGAAGAGGCAGATAATGCTTTCAAAACATTAAAGCATGCCCTCTGTACCAATGCTCTTCTCAGATATCCAAACTATGAGAAAGAGTTCAGTTTGGCAACTGATGCTTCCAATGTGAGTTTAGGAGCTGTACTCTCACAGAGAGATAATGAAGGAGTGCTCAGACCAGTAGCCTTTGCAGGTAGAACCCTCTCCAAACATGAGAGAAATTACAATACCACAGAGAGAGAACTACTGGGAGTAGTGTATGGAGTATTACACTTCAGACACTATCTAGAGACCAGACACTTCCAACTATACACAGACCATGCAGCCCTAATCCCACTATTAACCAATACAGGACTCACACATAGATGGGCTAGATGGGCTCTAGACATACAACAATTTTCATTCACCATCCAACACGTGAAAGGTGATGATAACACACCACCAGATGCTATGTCTAGAAGAGAATACCCAGACTCTGGACCCATGACTAACCCTCCACCCCCACCAAGGAGAGTTAGAGCAGCCAGTAGAACCAAGTTTGCAAAAGTAACAAAGAAAGTACCATTCAAAAGGGATGATCCACCCAACACCATTGAAAGGCCAGAGACACCCATTAGGGGTATCTTGAAGCAATCTACACACTATGTGTTTTGCCACTGTGAGAGAGAATACTCACAACTCTTTCCAGATAATGACTTCGAGCCTATTGAATTCTCATCACTCAATCAGATAGTGAAGGCAACTCCTAAGGAGCCACCCTTCACCCCACCTGACTCAGATGATGAAGATCCAGAAGACACAATATATGCTATTACTCAAGCAACTTCTAAATCAGTCAGATTCTTTGAACCAATGCAGGGAGAGGAAACATCAAACCATTTGTGTCCTATGACCACACGCTCAAAGACTAGAGAAATGATTCAGGAGGGCACACCAAAACCCCCCACACAATCACAAACTATTCTAAATGAGAAAAAGGTCACAGGAAACAAACCTACCAAAACCCCACCTGCCAGGAAAAATGTCACAAAAGACACTGCATCTACTAAATCAAAGAACTCTGAGACAAAGAAGATTGACAAAAAGCAAATTGTGCCTTTAAAGAAAAAGGTTGCCACTCCCATCAAGGCGAGAATAGGCCCTCCAAAGGAGCCTACACACCAAAACAAGAGTGACACACCCCAACAAAAGGCACAAGATAGGCCAATAGTCGATGAAAAAGAAAAAGAAAGAGACAGAATAAAACAACATGTGCTAGATATAAATCAACTACTGGATCAGATTCCCGACACATCCATCTCAGGTACAAACCTTGGCTTGGAACAAAGGAAAGACAAGGACCTATTGCCCCTCATACAGTATCTTGAGGATGGGACCTTGCCTGCACCAAAAGCACAAGGAAATAGAATCATCAACCAAGGCCAGACATACACCTTGGTAAATGGTACATTAGTCCATATATGCCCCATAAATTGGAGAAAAACCAATACTGTACCACTTCAAATTGTTATACCACAGCAATGGGTAACAAGTACACTACAGTATTTCCATGACTCACCTACTGGCGGCCATCTTGGTTCTAGTAGGATGCTGTCAGCACTCCGACCTAGGGTATATTGGAAGTCTATGCTAGCAGACACAACAAAATATGTTTCCACCTGCCACACATGCCTCACAGCAAAAAGGCAAGTACACTCACACAAAACACCAATGACAGTGAGAGAGTACATGACTTCACCAATGAAGTTCCTAAACCTAGACGCGGTGGGACCACTTCCCACAACTGCCAGGGGAAACAAACATATACAAGTCTGCATAGATTATGCTACCAGATATGCAACAGCTTGGGCTACTACTGACTTAAAAGCTGAAACAACAGCAGCAGAGTTCTACAAGAACATAATTTGTCATCATGGAACACCAGCCACTCTTCAAACAGACAATGGGACATGTTATACAGGTGCAAAGTTCACAAAGTTAACTAAACACCTCAAGATCAAACATAAATTCTCCTCACCATACAGGCCACAATCAAATGGGCTTGTAGAGAGATTCAATGCTAGCATAGGCACAGCACTCAGAGCATTCTGCTCAAAGCACCAAAACAATTGGGATTCATTTATTGAACCCATAACCTTTGCATTAAACAACACCGAATCCCAAACCACAGGATTCACCCCTTTCTTCCTACTCCATGGAAGAAACCCAGCCACCCCAATGGACTTAGGGCTGGGAATACAGGAAGACATATCCACAGTAGCAGACCATGTAGCTAACATGATAACGAATCAAGATACCTCTAGGAGGAAAGCTATAGAAAGGGTCGCCAAGCTACAAAAGGAAAGGAAGGATAGATATGATAAGAAACTTACACCACAGGAAATCAAGGTCACCGACATGGTGTACCTAAACATACCAAGAATCCTGACCAACACAGAGTGTAAGAAACTTCAACCCCTTTTTATGGGACCATATGTTGTAGTAGATAGACCTAGTTTGACAAGTGCCAAACTCAAAAACTTGGACACCAATCTATTGGTGGCCAGACCAGTGCACATAGACAGACTGAAAAAGGTTGTGGCTGTCAGAAACAATGAATTTGCACACAGGCTTATTCCACATGAGGCCAAATACTACAGCAAAATTGTAAGGAACAAAAATGATATCACCCTTACAAGAGAAACCACAGGCATAGGCCCTATCAAGCCTAGGCCTGCACACCACATACTAAGAAAGACATCTAGGTGTGGTGCAGTTTCAAGAAATTAGAAACAAGATTGAGATACCAAAGTCATAAGATTTTCAAAATGTATTACAAATTCTCTTCATCCACACATAAGACATGTGTGACTGATAATGAATTACTATGTATATAAAGCCAATCAAATTTGTAAATATATCAGTAGGTTATTGCCTCTGAAAGGGTCAAAGACTGGGACCCCCCAAGTAAAGCAGACATGAAGTCTAAGAAGAGTAAGGGTAACACAATGGAGTGTCTAAAGCCTAATCCCCACATGAAAGAGCGCGCTATGCCAACACAGCAGTCTATAGAGATCAATTGACCTTATAAGCTACCCTCAGACAACTGTCTAGACGGTCATGAATGGCTGTCCTGGATGACAGGAGGAGCTAATTACCAGTACACAGACTACACAATAGATCCCACAGTTAGCAGACACTGGAGATTATGCATGGTCTCCAGAGAAACAATACCAGGCCCACAATGGATGTGGGTAGGGTAGGCTACATAAGAAGCACTGTGGACCATAGCCCACCATCAGTCTTCATCCAGCTGCAGTCTGGAACACAAGTCTACAGGACCCCACTTGGGAATTAGCCAGCCCACTTCTCCATTAGGAGAGACTGCACTAGGATAAAGAACACACCTACTTCACCTTCAACCTGACCTTACCATTTACTGGTCAACCTCTATAGACTCACCGGACATATTGCCAAGACAGCTCAATCTTGCAAAGGTACAGTTTGAACCACTTCATTTAAAGTGTTACACCATACACTTAGACTCAGCACCAAATCACTACAAATTTGACAAGACTTTAAACAGCAAACTTGCTTTACACAAGCACCATGGGGACACTGAGAGTTTCACCCATACTGCTAACTATGCTGTTATTATATACTATTGAACCACTTACTGCAGGTTATACACCTGTGGTGAGACAAAACATAGGAGTAGTATTCAAACCTAGCCCTCAACCATTGGTCAATGGACATACAACCACAACACTGTTGTTAGCTATTCCCTACAAGATACCTCGGGCACCCGTTACCCAAGGATCCATAAGGGATAGAATACTCCATTTGACCACTCCTACTCTACAAGATCATACCTCTGGCCAAATTATCCAACAAGCTAAGGAGCTAGACACCTTGCTGGAAATTGCAGACAAGGAGATAAATGAAACACTAGCCTCCATCAAATTGTTCTTATCCAACCCCATAAACACATTGGACAAGGCCAAAAGAGAGGCCATACTGGGTTTTCTAGCACCCCTGTTTCGCGGTGTGCTAGGTCTAGCCACAGTAGAAGATGTAAACCAAGTAATGGGACAGCTCAAGAACATAGATGAAATACTAAGAAAATTTGCTAAACAGGACCAGGAAGCAGCTAATCTCATTGAAAAGATCACAGACAGACAAGATAAGTTTGTTAAAGCATACATCCAAGATAAGAAGGTACTGGACAGCACAATCAACACCATAGGTGACACCGTCAACCTGTGGGCCTCTAACATGTCCAGGTCACTTGACTCATATTCAAGGCACGAGAAAACCCAAAGGGAGAAAATGCAAGTATTAAATGATGCATTAATTATCATAGCAGCAAGAATGAATACAGTTCAATCACTGCAAAGGACAAATACAGCCCTGAGGATGCTATTATCAGGAATCCTAACCCCTGATATAGTACCACCCTCAGACCTCGCTAGATACCTAGTTGACATTAATAACAAACTTAGGATTACACACCCTGGAGCACAAGTCGCAATTAATGACTTAGATTTCTATTATTCACAGAAGCTGACCTCATACACTTACTCAGCTCACCATATATATATTCATCTGGACATTATAATACAATCTACCACCTCAACCTTCAAACTGTACCAAATGATTACATCACCCATGCCTATAGACACACAGGAGACCCCCACCAGAGGAGTCACCAAACTACAAACCACGACTGAGTTTCTAGCAGTATCTTACGACGAATCATTATTCATCGAATTGGACTCAGCAGATATGCAGGCATGTGAAGGTACTACAGTAAAGGTATGCAGAGATGTAAATGGTAGAATCTATAAACACAGGCCTACATGCCCTGTAGCCATTTTTACTAACCAGGCTCAACAGATTAAGGAACATTGCAAGTTTACAGTTTCACCACTGCAAGCACCTACCACCCATGCTATTTCCATTTCTGAAGATGAGTATCTGGTCACTACGAATGAACCCCATTACTTTATCAACTGCCATGGTAAAACGTCTGAAACTCGGAAGGCCCAGTCCTACTCAATCATAGGTGTACCCTGTGGGTGCACGATCAGTGTAGGAGAATTTTCTCTTCCAAACACAAGGTTGCCCTGTAACTCAACCTTATCATTTCATTACATTCTCAAGACAATTAATTTACCATTCATGGCAGCACTTAACAAAATTTCTGAAACCAAACCAGATGAAAGAGAGAATCTTCCAAATTTCCCAGTAGTAAACCTTTCTAGAACCTTAGAAAAACTACAGGAAAATCCAATCATGGATGATATTACTCAACTAAATTTAGAGCCCTTTGCTAAAACAGTATTAAAAGATGCCTCCAACCTTAATAAGGAAATGGAAACGCGCTACGAGGAATCATACCTACGTCGAGTTACAGAGCATCCAATCTTCCAAAGCTTAGCACTCATCCTAGGGATATCAGCTCACATTTTTATAGTATACATACTACTCAAACTGTACCGACTAGGAGGAACTGTAGCCTACCTGCCTACAGCCAAAGCATTCAGACTAGTCACCGAGCTGCCCCTACACAAATTGCTCCCAGATAAGAATCCTACCAAACTAACCCCTACAGAGGAAACCCACACCCCTTTCCTCACAATTCAGGAAACCCACACCCTGATAATTGCTATATTATTCACCCTGACCATCTACTCAGCCTACAGAATAATGAAGTACCTTAAGAAATTTGCACAGACACACTGTGGCAAGAAAAATGTGGCCAAGCGCACAAACCCCACAATATATTTTAAAATATATTGTGGAGACTCAAACTTCGCGCTACCCTTGAGGCCAATACCACATGAATTTGATGAGATTAAATCAGCAGCTGCCCCTACCTATAAGGATATAGTGGTTAAAACCTTCCCACTACCTAAGGCTATATTTACCTGGAATGGACCAGCAGTTATAACAACACAGAGAGGAGAATTTGCTTATCACCTCCCTCAGGTGATACACCTACCTTGGCGCACTAGGTTCAGTACTATACCAGCCCTTAAAAACAAAGGACTCTACTACTCCATGCTTCTCCAGAATGATTGTGGCACCAGCCCGGTGACCATGACAGCACTGGAAAATACAACAGATATAATTATTGACGAACAACAGGAGGAGACCGCAAGGTCAAACATGCAGACTATTGCTAATTTTCTAAACCACCAGCCCTCCCCGGTGACTGTGGAAACAGCCTAGACTGCCCACAGCCTAGGCTGCCCCCAGTCCACCACCAGGAGACAACACGTCAGAGACAGTATTCAGAACTTTTCGGACAATTTGCCGGCCCTGAAAAGGGCCTTTGGGATGGCGGGTTTTTACACCCTAGGTTTCAGTCAGTCGGGATCCTACCACAGATCCTCGGGTTCAACATCAAGGGGAGAGTCCGGGGCCGAGTCCGAGCCATACATATGGCCGTGATCCTGCTCCCACTCAGCGAGCCGGGCCTCCAGCATCCCCAGTCCATACTCGGCAGCCGTGGATGGATTCCCGGATGCCGCAAGATCGAGGAGGGATGCCGCCAACAAATAATCCCATAGCACTCGCTCCCGCGGCCCTAGGTTATAATCCATGGGCCAGAAACCCATATTGCCCAAGGCCCTAGTCAGAAGGGCCACAGTGGCCCCCCGACGCAAGGCTGAGCCCAGGAAATAATGGCAGGAGTAATTACAGACCATCACATCACCATGCTCAATGATCTCTTTGAAATTACTCACTATGTACCCATAATGGATGGTCTGGTTAGACTCAACCAGGGCCCTAGCTGGACTCCCCACCTCCATCACCTGGGGGACAGGCAGAGCAAAGAGAGCTTGTAGGTGGGCCATGGTACTACAGCAGTGACTTCCAGAGAGGAACTGATGCTCCAATACCAGCCACACACTCCTTAAATGGACACACACACCCCCCCCCCCCCACCCTGAACTGTCCACTGACACCAAGCTAGGCACTGCCACAGACACATGCCAGAATCTGGCACCTAACACCTCAAGTGCCACCACTGCATGAGCACACCAGGGAGGAGACTCACATCTCACTCCTGACACACCTCCACTGTCAATGAAATTATCAAAGTATTAGAAAAAAAAAAATTTATATACACAGCCACTTGTTGATGTATAATATGAAAATCTATGGTATTCTCACAAAAATCAATGATTAATGCGCACATATACGCGCAAAAATTGCGAAATTGCAAATTACAAATTGTAAAATTGTACAAATCTAACATTAATATACATGAATGCAGGTAGATAACTAAGACAGTTTTTGTACCCACTAGCACTTGTATACTATGCCAAGGTTTACTTAAAGTAACACACTTTAGGTATCCAAGAAAATTGTTGGAAAAATGAATGAAAAAAAAAATTGTTGAGAAAATTGTTGACATAAAACATGTTTACTTAAGATACTCACCAAATAAATCTCTTTCAGGGACACATACTCAAAAGGCTAGGGGAATAGTCAATTAAGCAGCGGCCCACTGCCGAAATTGCCAATTAATACACCCATATAGCAAAATCAATGAGTAACTCAGAGACAAACAAGCCTATTGTACATGAAGTACTTTGTTTTTCCGGCCCTCGGAAAAATTTGTCTCAAATCCCATAAATTGAATAGTGTAATCTAGATTGTACGTTTGTACCCAATTTGCACACTAAAATTGTATGTTTGCACACCAGATTGTACGCTCGTACCCAATTTGCACACTAAAATTGTATATTTGCACACCAGATTGTACGCTTGTACCCAATTTGCACACTAAAATTGTATGTTTGCACACCAGATTGTACGCTCGTACCCAATTTGCACACAAAAATTGTATGTTTGCACACTAGATTGTAAGTTGTATCCAATTTACATTTGAATTATACGTTGCACATTATACTGTATGTCTGTACCCAATTCATACACTGAAGTCAGATTTTTAGAAAATCAACATTTCTAGGTGTATCCAAGCTGTACGCAAAATTATATTTGTACATACAGAAACTATCAATTGAACGCAAAATTATACATTGGCATACTAAAATTGCCAAATGCACGCGAAATTATATATTTGCACACTAAAATTGCCAAATATACGCGAAAATTATATATTTGCACACTCAAATTGCCAAATGTACGCAAAAATTATATATTTGCACACTAAAATTGCCAAATATACGCGAAAATTATATATTTGCACACTCAAATTGCCAAATGTACGCAAAAATTATATATTTGCATACTGAAATTGTCAATTGAACGCAATTACACGCGAAATTGTAAATTTGCACACTAAAATTGTCATTTATGTTCAATTTGCACGCTAAATTGAACATTAAATGCCAAAATTGCACACTATTTGCCAAATTGTATGTTGTACATAAAAATGGAAAATTGTACCCAAAATTGATGTTACATAAGCAAATAAGCTATGGTATGGTAAGATATAGAAACTCGGAAATGTACTTATACCCAGGAGAAAATTGTTTATACTGACAAAGCTCTACCACAAAAATTGCATTTGAAGCACTCCCCATTACTTCAAATCCTCTTACAAAACAGTATATAACTCCAAAATGAGGTAAAAATTGTATAAATTGTACATTCCCTCGGCGAAATGACGGAGTTTCGCATTCTTTCGGGGGAGAGGGAGTATTCTATGATATACCATTTTATTATTCCATAAATTCTAACATATTTTGTATTAATCAAAGAAATATCTATGAAATTAATACATAGGTTGGTTCTAAGAGCTATAAGAGCGCTCAAACTTTGTATAAGAGCGTTCATGCCCCACTGCACACCAGCCACAGTCAGTTAGACAGAGTTTATGACATCAAAGGCTCCGACCTAATGGTTCACTGCACAATATAATAAAAATGAGGGTCTCAGTGTGCGACCTCATGGTTCAATGCACAAATTAATAACTTGTAAGTGAATGCAACCGGCCGTCACGGGTGCCTGAGCACCGCTGACGCCGTCATGAGTGTCTGAGCACTCTAAGGACTGAACAATGGGTTACATAAGCACGACGCCATAACCTTCCGGTCGATCTAGCGTCGCTCCTGAGCAACCTAGGTCAAATATCAAAATATCTATGGAAAGCCCATAATTAGACGGTCAGAATGAGCCCAAGATCAAGGCGGAACTCCCAGTATTAAGGAAGTTACGCCATGGAGACTGAATCGACCTCCGAGTGAGCTACAGACAAACCGGCGGGAGAGAATTCTGAGAGAATGTGCTGAAGGCCCCTGGGCCTCCAGATCCTTTTTAGTACAAAAATCATCGGGAGGCCATCGGCTCGTCACAGATTTTCGTTATTTGAACCAGAACACGATAAATCAAGCCTTATCTACACCCCGGGCCGATGACACTCTAGACATGATAGGGTCACTCAGACCAAGAGTATTCAGTAAGCTAGATGCCCAACAGGGATTTTTTCAAATTCCTATAAGACAGGAGGATCAGCATAAAACCGCATTCATAGCAAATGACAAAAAATATGTCTATGAAAGGATGCCGATGGGTTTAGCGACGGCACCGGCGGGATTCTGCCATCTAGTCACATTAATTCTGAACAAACTCAAGTACAAATGTGCCCTACCATACCTAGATGACATATTGGTATTATCACCATCAATCGAACAACACTTCCATGACCTGGAAGATGTGTTCAACAGCCTAAGAGTTGGTAAACTCAAACTGAAGAAATCAAAATGTGAATACTTCATAGACAGAATAGACTTCTTGGGAATGAGAGTCACACCCATGGGACTACAACCATCTCCCACAAAGGTGGAGTCAATCAAAACCTTCCCAACACCAAAATCAGTCAAAAATGTCCGATCCTTCACAGGCCTATGCCAATACTTCAAAAAGTTTATCAAAGGTTATGCCCAAATTGCTAGACCATTATATGACCTACAGACACATCTCAAAGCATTTGTCTGGACAGAAGAGGCAGATAATGCTTTCAAAACATTAAAGCATGCCCTCTGTACCAATGCTCTTCTCAGATATCCAAACTATGAGAAAGAGTTCAGTTTGGCAACTGATGCTTCCAATGTGAGTTTAGGAGCTGTACTCTCACAGAGAGATAATGAAGGAGTGCTCAGACCAGTAGCCTTTGCAGGTAGAACCCTCTCCAAACATGAGAGAAATTACAATACCACAGAGAGAGAACTACTGGGAGTAGTGTATGGAGTATTACACTTCAGACACTATCTAGAGACCAGACACTTCCAACTATACACAGACCATGCAGCCCTAATCCCACTATTAACCAATACAGGACTCACACATAGATGGGCCAGATGGGCTCTAGACATACAACAATTTTCATTCACCATCCAACACGTGAAAGGTGATGATAACACACCACCAGATGCTATGTCTAGAAGAGAATACCCAGACTCTGAACCCATGACTAACCCTCCACCCCCACCAAGGAGAGTTAGAGCAGCCAGTAGAACCAAGTTTGCAAAAGTAACAAAGAAAGTACCATTCAAAAGGGATGATCCACCCAACACCATTGAAAGGCCAGAGACACCCATTAGGGGTATCTTGAAGCAATCTACACACTATGTGTTTTGCCACTGTGAGAGAGAATACTCACAACTCTTTCCAGATAATGACTTCGAGCCTATTGAATTCTCATCACTCAATCAGATAGTGAAGGCAACTCCTAAGGAGCCACCCTTCACCCCACCTGACTCAGATGATGAAGATCCAGAAGACACAATATATGCTATTACTCAAGCAACTTCTAAATCAGTCAGATTCTTTGAACCAATGCAGGGAGAGGAAACATCAAACCATTTGTGTCCTATGACCACACGCTCAAAGACTAGAGAAATGATTCAGGAGGGCACACCAAAACCCCCCACACAATCACAAACTATTCTAAATGAGAAAAAGGTCACAGGAAACAAACCTACCAAAACCCCACCTGCCAGGAAAAATGTCACAAAAGACACTGCATCTACTAAATCAAAGAACTCTGAGACAAAGAAGATTGACAAAAAGCAAATTGTGCCTTTAAAGAAAAAGGTTGCCACTCCCATCAAGGCGAGAATAGGCCCTCCAAAGGAGCCTACACACCAAAACAAGAGTGACACACCCCAACAAAAGGCACAAGATAGGCCAATAGTCGATGAAAAAGAAAAAGAAAGAGACAGAATAAAACAACATGTGCTAGATATAAATCAACTACTGGATCAGATTCCCGACACATCCATCTCAGGTACAAACCTTGGCTTGGAACAAAGGAAAGACAAGGACCTATTGCCCCTCATACAGTATCTTGAGGATGGGACCTTGCCTGCACCAAAAGCACAAGGAAATAGAATCATCAACCAAGGCCAGACATACACCTTGGTAAATGGTACATTAGTCCATATATGCCCCATAAATTGGAGAAAAACCAATACTGTACCACTTCAAATTGTTATACCACAGCAATGGGTAACAAGTACACTACAGTATTTCCATGACTCACCTACTGGCGGCCATCTTGGTTCTAGTAGGATGCTGTCAGCACTCCGACCTAGGGTATATTGGAAGTCTATGCTAGCAGACACAACAAAATATGTTTCCACCTGCCACACATGCCTCACAGCAAAAAGGCAAGTACACTCACACAAAACACCAATGACAGTGAGAGAGTACATGACTTCACCAATGAAGTTCCTAAACCTAGACGCGGTGGGACCACTTCCCACAACTGCCAGGGGAAACAAACATATACAAGTCTGCATAGATTATGCTACCAGATATGCAACAGCTTGGGCTACTACTGACTTAAAAGCTGAAACAACAGCAGCAGAGTTCTACAAGAACATAATTTGTCATCATGGAACACCAGCCACTCTTCAAACAGACAATGGGACATGTTATACAGGTGCAAAGTTCACAAAGTTAACTAAACACCTCAAGATCAAACATAAATTCTCCTCACCATACAGGCCACAATCAAATGGGCTTGTAGAGAGATTCAATGCTAGCATAGGCACAGCACTCAGAGCATTCTGCTCAAAGCACCAAAACAATTGGGATTCATTTATTGAACCCATAACCTTTGCATTAAACAACACCGAATCCCAAACCACAGGATTCACCCCTTTCTTCCTACTCCATGGAAGAAACCCAGCCACCCCAATGGACTTAGGGCTGGGAATACAGGAAGACATATCCACAGTAGCAGACCATGTAGCTAACATGATAACGAATCAAGATACCTCTAGGAGGAAAGCTATAGAAAGGGTCGCCAAGCTACAAAAGGAAAGGAAGGATAGATATGATAAGAAACTTACACCACAGGAAATCAAGGTCACCGACATGGTGTACCTAAACATACCAAGAATCCTGACCAACACAGAGTGTAAGAAACTTCAACCCCTTTTTATGGGACCATATGTTGTAGTAGATAGACCTAGTTTGACAAGTGCCAAACTCAAAAACTTGGACACCAATCTATTGGTGGCCAGACCAGTGCACATAGACAGACTGAAAAAGGTTGTGGCTGTCAGAAACAATGAATTTGCACACAGGCTTATTCCACATGAGGCCAAATACTACAGCAAAATTGTAAGGAACAAAAATGATATCACCCTTACAAGAGAAACCACAGGCATAGGCCCTATCAAGCCTAGGCCTGCACACCACATACTAAGAAAGACATCTAGGTGTGGTGCAGTTTCAAGAAATTAGAAACAAGATTGAGATACCAAAGTCATAAGATTTTCAAAATGTATTACAAATTCTCTTCATCCACACATAAGACATGTGTGACTGATAATGAATTACTATGTATATAAAGCCAATCAAATTTGTAAATATATCAGTAGGTTATTGCCTCTGAAAGGGTCAAAGACTGGGACCCCCCAAGTAAAGCAGACATGAAGTCTAAGAAGAGTAAGGGTAACACAATGGAGTGTCTAAAGCCTAATCCCCACATGAAAGAGCGCGCTATGCCAACACAGCAGTCTATAGAGATCAATTGACCTTATAAGCTACCCTCAGACAACTGTCTAGACGGTCATGAATGGCTGTCCTGGATGACAGGAGGAGCTAATTACCAGTACACAGACTACACAATAGATCCCACAGTTAGCAGACACTGGAGATTATGCATGGTCTCCAGAGAAACAATACCAGGCCCACAATGGATGTGGGTAGGGTAGGCTACATAAGAAGCACTGTGGACCATAGCCCACCATCAGTCTTCATCCAGCTGCAGTCTGGAACACAAGTCTACAGGACCCCACTTGGGAATTAGCCAGCCCACTTCTCCATTAGGAGAGACTGCACTAGGATAAAGAACACACCTACTTCACCTTCAACCTGACCTTACCATTTACTGGTCAACCTCTATAGACTCACCGGACATATTGCCAAGACAGCTCAATCTTGCAAAGGTACAGTTTGAACCACTTCATTTAAAGTGTTACACCATACACTTAGACTTTACCAGCACCAAATCACTACAAATTTGACAAGACTTTAAACAGCAAACTTGCTTTACACAAGCACCATGGGGACACTGAGAGTTTCACCCATACTGCTAACTATGCTGTTATTATATACTATTGAACCACTTACTGCAGGTTATACACCTGTGGTGAGACAAAACATAGGAGTAGTATTCAAACCTAGCCCTCAACCATTGGTCAATGGACATACAACCACAACACTGTTGTTAGCTATTCCCTACAAGATACCTCGGGCACCCGTTACCCAAGGATCCATAAGGGATAGAATACTCCATTTGACCACTCCTACTCTACAAGATCATACCTCTGGCCAAATTATCCAACAAGCTAAGGAGCTAGACACCTTGCTGGAAATTGCAGACAAGGAGATAAATGAAACACTAGCCTCCATCAAATTGTTCTTATCCAACCCCATAAACACATTGGACAAGGCCAAAAGAGAGGCCATACTGGGTTTTCTAGCACCCCTGTTTCGCGGTGTGCTAGGTCTAGCCACAGTAGAAGATGTAAACCAAGTAATGGGACAGCTCAAGAACATAGATGAAATACTAAGAAAATTTGCTAAACAGGACCAGGAAGCAGCTAATCTCATTGAAAAGATCACAGACAGACAAGATAAGTTTGTTAAAGCATACATCCAAGATAAGAAGGTACTGGACAGCACAATCAACACCATAGGTGACACCGTCAACCTGTGGGCCTCTAACATGTCCAGGTCACTTGACTCATATTCAAGGCACGAGAAAACCCAAAGGGAGAAAATGCAAGTATTAAATGATGCATTAATTATCATAGCAGCAAGAATGAATACAGTTCAATCACTGCAAAGGACAAATACAGCCCTGAGGATGCTATCATCAGGAATCCTAACCCCTGATAAAGTACCACCCTCAGACCTCGCTAGATACCTAGTTGACATTAATAACAAACTTAGGATTACACACCCTGGAGCACAAGTCGCAATTAATGACTTAGATTTCTATTATTCACAGAAGCTGACCTCATACACTTACTCAGCTCACCATATATATATTCATCTGGACATTATAATACAATCTACCACCTCAACCTTCAAACTGTACCAAATGATTACATCACCCATGCCTATAGACACACAGGAGACCCCCACCAGAGGAGTCACCAAACTACAAACCACGACTGAGTTTCTAGCAGTATCTTACGACGAATCATTATTCATCGAATTGGACTCAGCAGATATGCAGGCATGTGAAGGTACTACAGTAAAGGTATGCAGAGATGTAAATGGTAGAATCTATAAACACAGGCCTACATGCCCTGTAGCCATTTTTACTAACCAGGCTCAACAGATTAAGGAACATTGCAAGTTTACAGTTTCACCACTGCAAGCACCTACCACCCATGCTATTTCCATTTCTGAAGATGAGTATCTGGTCACTACGAATGAACCCCATTACTTTATCAACTGCCATGGTAAAACGTCTGAAACTCGGAAGGCCCAGTCCTACTCAATCATAGGTGTACCCTGTGGGTGCACGATCAGTGTAGGAGAATTTTCTCTTCCAAACACAAGGTTGCCCTGTAACTCAACCTTATCATTTCATTACATTCTCAAGACAATTAATTTACCATTCATGGCAGCACTTAACAAAATTTCTGAAACCAAACCAGATGAAAGAGAGAATCTTCCAAATTTCCCAGTAGTAAACCTTTCTAGAACCTTAGAAAAACTACAGGAAAATCCAATCATGGATGATATTACTCAACTAAATTTAGAGCCCTTTGCTAAAACAGTATTAAAAGATGCCTCCAACCTTAATAAGGAAATGGAAACGCGCTACGAGGAATCATACCTACGTCGAGTTACAGAGCATCCAATCTTCCAAAGCTTAGCACTCATCCTAGGGATATCAGCTCACATTTTTATAGTATACATACTACTCAAACTGTACCGACTAGGAGGAACTGTAGCCTACCTGCCTACAGCCAAAGCATTCAGACTAGTCACCGAGCTGCCCCTACACAAATTGCTCCCAGATAAGAATCCTACCAAACTAACCCCTACAGAGGAAACCCACACCCCTTTCCTCACAATTCAGGAAACCCACACCCTGATAATTGCTATATTATTCACCCTGACCATCTACTCAGCCTACAGAATAATGAAGTACCTTAAGAAATTTGCACAGACACACTGTGGCAAGAAAAATGTGGCCAAGCGCACAAACCCCACAATATATTTTAAAATATATTGTGGAGACTCAAACTTCGCGCTACCCTTGAGGCCAATACCACATGAATTTGATGAGATTAAATCAGCAGCTGCCCCTACCTATAAGGATATAGTGGTTAAAACCTTCCCACTACCTAAGGCTATATTTACCTGGAATGGACCAGCAGTTATAACAACACAGAGAGGAGAATTTGCTTATCACCTCCCTCAGGTGATACACCTACCTTGGCGCACTAGGTTCAGTACTATACCAGCCCTTAAAAACAAAGGACTCTACTACTCCATGCTTCTCCAGAATGATTGTGGCACCAGCCCGGTGACCATGACAGCACTGGAAAATACAACAGATATAATTATTGACGAACAACAGGAGGAGACCGCAAGGTCAAACATGCAGACTATTGCTAATTTTCTAAACCACCAGCCCTCCCCGGTGACTGTGGAAACAGCCTAGACTGCCCACAGCCTAGGCTGCCCCCAGTCCACCACCAGGAGACAACACGTCAGAGACAGTATTCAGAACTTTTCGGACAATTTGCCGGCCCTGAAAAGGGCCTTTGGGATGGCGGGTTTTTACACCCTAGGTTTCAGTCAGTCGGGATCCTACCACAGATCCTCGGGTTCAACATCAAGGGGAGAGTCCGGGGCCGAGTCCGAGCCATACATATGGCCGTGATCCTGCTCCCACTCAGCGAGCCGGGCCTCCAGCATCCCCAGTCCATACTCGGCAGCCGTGGATGGATTCCCGGATGCCGCAAGATCGAGGAGGGATGCCGCCAACAAATAATCCCATAGCACTCGCTCCCGCGGCCCTAGGTTATAATCCATGGGCCAGAAACCCATATTGCCCAAGGCCCTAGTCAGAAGGGCCACAGTGGCCCCCCGACGCAAGGCTGAGCCCAGGAAATAATGGCAGGAGTAATTACAGACCATCACATCACCATGCTCAATGATCTCTTTGAAATTACTCACTATGTACCCATAATGGATGGTCTGGTTAGACTCAACCAGGGCCCTAGCTGGACTCCCCACCTCCATCACCTGGGGGACAGGCAGAGCAAAGAGAGCTTGTAGGTGGGCCATGGTACTACAGCAGTGACTTCCAGAGAGGAACTGATGCTCCAATACCAGCCACACACTCCTTAAATGGACACACACACACCCCCCCCCCCCCCCACCCTGAACTGTCCACTGACACCAAGCTAGGCACTGCCACAGACACATGCCAGAATCTGGCACCTAACACCTCAAGTGCCACCACTGCATGAGCACACCAGGGAGGAGACTCACATCTCACTCCTGACACACCTCCACTGTCAATGAAATTATCAAAGTATTAGAAAAAAAAAAATTTATATACACAGCCACTTGTTGATGTATAATATGAAAATCTATGGTATTCTCACAAAAATCAATGATTAATGCGCACATATACGCGCAAAAATTGCGAAATTGCAAATTACAAATTGTAAAATTGTACAAATCTAACATTAATATACATGAATGCAGGTAGATAACTAAGACAGTTTTTGTACCCACTAGCACTTGTATACTATGCCAAGGTTTACTTAAAGTAACACACTTTAGGTATCCAAGAAAATTGTTGGAAAAATGAATGAAAAAAAAAATTGTTGAGAAAATTGTTGACATAAAACATGTTTACTTAAGATACTCACCAAATAAATCTCTTTCAGGGACACATACTCAAAAGGCTAGGGGAATAGTCAATTAAGCAGCGGCCCACTGCCGAAATTGCCAATTAATACACCCATATAGCAAAATCAATGAGTAACTCAGAGACAAACAAGCCTATTGTACATGAAGTACTTTGTTTTTCCGGCCCTCGGAAAAATTTGTCTCAAATCCCATAAATTGAATAGTGTAATCTAGATTGTACGTTTGTACCCAATTTGCACACTAAAATTGTATGTTTGCACACCAGATTGTACGCTCGTACCCAATTTGCACACTAAAATTGTATATTTGCACACCAGATTGTACGCTTGTACCCAATTTGCACACTAAAATTGTATGTTTGCACACCAGATTGTACGCTCGTACCCAATTTGCACACAAAAATTGTATGTTTGCACACTAGATTGTAAGTTGTATCCAATTTACATTTGAATTATACGTTGCACATTATACTGTATGTCTGTACCCAATTCATACACTGAAGTCAGATTTTTAGAAAATCAACATTTCTAGGTGTATCCAAGCTGTACGCAAAATTATATTTGTACATACAGAAACTATCAATTGAACGCAAAATTATACATTGGCATACTAAAATTGCCAAATGCACGCGAAATTATATATTTGCACACTAAAATTGCCAAATATACGCGAAAATTATATATTTGCACACTCAAATTGCCAAATGTACGCAAAAATTATATATTTGCACACTAAAATTGCCAAATATACGCGAAAATTATATATTTGCACACTCAAATTGCCAAATGTACGCAAAAATTATATATTTGCATACTGAAATTGTCAATTGAACGCAATTACACGCGAAATTGTAAATTTGCACACTAAAATTGTCATTTATGTTCAATTTGCACGCTAAATTGAACATTAAATGCCAAAATTGCACACTATTTGCCAAATTGTATGTTGTACATAAAAATGGAAAATTGTACCCAAAATTGATGTTACATAAGCAAATAAGCTATGGTATGGTAAGATATAGAAACTCGGAAATGTACTTATACCCAGGAGAAAATTGTTTATACTGACAAAGCTCTACCACAAAAATTGCATTTGAAGCACTCCCCATTACTTCAAATCCTCTTACAAAACAGTATATAACTCCAAAATGAGGTAAAAATTGTATAAATTGTACATTCCCTCGGCGAAATGACGGAGTTTCGCATTCTTTCGGGGGAGAGGGAGTATTCTATGATATACCATTTTATTATTCCATAAATTCTAACATATTTTGTATTAATCAAAGAAATATCTATGAAATTAATACATAGGTTGGTTCTAAGAGCTATAAGAGCGCTCAAACTTTGTATAAGAGCGTTCATGCCCCACTGCACACCAGCCACAGTCAGTTAGACAGAGTTTATGACATCAAAGGCTCCGACCTAATGGTTCACTGCACAATATAATAAAAATGAGGGTCTCAGTGTGCGACCTCATGGTTCAATGCACAAATTAATAACTTGTAAGTGAATGCAACCGGCCGTCACGGGTGCCTGAGCACCGCTGACGCCGTCATGAGTGTCTGAGCACTCTAAGGACTGAACAATGGGTTACATAAGCACGACGCCATAACCTTCCGGTCGCTCTAGCGTCGCTCCTGAGCAACCTAGGTCAAATATCAAAATATCTATGGAAAGCCCATAATTAGACGGTCAGAATGAGCCCAAGATCAAGGCGGAACTCCCAGTATTAAGGAAGTTACGCCATGGAGACTGAATCGACCTCCGAGTGAGCTACAGACAAACCGGCGGGAGTTACGCGCCTATCCAGCGGGCATTATAATTTTGGCACATTCAGCTCCGCGCATGCCCAAAATGGCGGTTATACAAGCATAAACGACCGAGTTATGAGGGTTTGAAGATGCAGAACCGACCAAGACAATGGGGGCCATAGCGGCGTCCATGGGGGTCCTTTGTCCCCCTGTGACACTTGAAAGGGTCCCCTCAAACAATTGTAGAGTTAGGCAGATGCTGCTGGCTCCAGTCAGTCTGGAGGTGCTTTTCCAAGATTTGCTACAAATAGCCTGTCTGCACCTCCAGGAAGACACATCACCAAGAACCGCTCTAGAGGTAACATCTCCAGTCATCTCCTGCTACCTGCTATACCACTGCACTATGGTGAAACTATGCTAGACAGGCATTGGTTTCCTACCATTAGTGGCCAGAGGCTATCTTCTTGAAGACTTCCACCAGAGGGTAAAGTTATCCATTATTACATTATTCCTCTAAGCAGCAGGTCAGGAGCTAGGTGTGGGAACCCACCTAGAAGTATGCTGGACATTGTATTATTATTACCTCACAGGTGGAGTGGAACTGAACATTGTACTTTATAAATTACTGTATGTTTACTGTATGTACAAATTACCTACATACTAACTACTGTATGATTGATATTTCTTACATGTTGCCTAAAGCTGAATAAACCAGTGACAACTGGAAATAACACTATTTTATATGAGCCTGATGTATTTACACTATATACCACTAGTCTTATGATATTTCTCATATGACAACTTGATCATGCCAAACTCTACCATGACATAACGGCAAATGGTCAAACATCACCAGACAAAGCAGTACAGAGGGATCTGTCCTGGGGCCGGTGTTGTTCCTGGTATATATTAACAGCCTTAGTGACGTGGTAAGAAATTGCCACATGTGATGACTTAGCCATCACCTGTTCAGCAAGAGACCCTGCAAGGGTCCAAACACTTCTGGGAATAATCAGATGTTACAGCAATCGAGAACTGGTGTAAAACAAATCGCCTCACCGTAAACACAGACAAAACGGTGATAATGTGGGTAGTAAAGCGGAACCAGCAGCTTGTTGTGAACCAGTATATGCTAGAAAGAGAATCTACCAACAGATGATTCTACCAACCTTGGAATATTGCCCAGAGATACTTGATGGTGCACCAAAATGGGCCAGGAAAAAGTTCCAGGTACTACAGAACGATGGTCTGCGAGTGTGTGAACATATTCTGGACTGATGAGACGGAAGAATTGATGATCTGCATGACATGCATGACCTTGAATTCCTAGACATAAGACGAAACCAGCAACTGTCGTGCTACATGTATGAGTTATCTAGAGTTGCTGACAACATTGTTGTCCCAGTGCATGAACTCAGAGGGAATGGGAGACGAGACTAAAGTTGCCCAGAGTGCAAAGAGACATCTATATGAGAAGCCCAGTATCCATTTCAGCTCTGGAACAGGCTAAGTACAAAGAAAGTGAGGGCAGAGACCAAAGACAAGTTTGTAAAGGCACTAAGCTATGAAAATCGGATGTCCATTAATCTATACTGAATTGACCACTGACACTCCTATGTTGTCCCAACAATTGCTATTGTGACAAGTAATTATGTTGTGGCATTTAAATGAAAATCTCCCTTTGGACCACTGATTTTTCATGCCAATGAAAATAACAAATTAAATTCAAATTCGAAAATGGACCTGGTCATTTAATCAGATTATTTAATGCCTGGTATTCACAAGTTAGTTGATATGGAAAACTAGTATACAAGTTTATATAATGCATGCAAAATTTGGTTGTCATGGAAACATAACTTCCTAAGATATGGCCTATTGTTTAAAAGTGACCTATATGTAGGTCGTTAGGAAGATAGGGAGTTGGGTTGCCTATGCATAGGTACCGGTATGTATTTTGTATAGATATGAATTAGAATGTTATCACTTCATATTTCCATTATGGCTTAGCCTAGGTTTTTGATATTTGGTAAGGCTATATGACCCTCATAATTGAATGTAATATGGGTGACCTTGCTGAAGGTTAAGGTCATTAGGCTTGACCTTGAATATACAAAATTCACTATTAGGTGATATCAGTGACCTATATGCTACATGTAGGTCAGTATTGAAAACTTTATATCACTGGACATTATCATCCGATCAAAACAAAATTTGAAATGGTGCATATTTAGGCATACAGGACATTATGTTCCGACTTTCAATCCTCTTACGCCAAAACACTGAGTTTAGTATAATTTGGGTTAATGTTCTTCTTATCAGGTAAAAATTACTATAAATAACTTAGATTAGTTCCTCCTGGTCTAATATTCAATAACTCAGCATCGCAAACGGTACAGGTCTGTTGAAAACATCCAATAGATTGTAGCAGAAAAGGGAGGTTTGATAAATTAATCTGAGAGTCAGAAAAAAGTTCTAATGAGACCTGGGTAAATACTGTCTGTCTATTAAAATCCAATTCATGAAAACAGATCAAACACTGTGTAATTTTTGGTAATTATTTTTTTAAATATACTTTTGATTATGATCAAATTTTGTAGACAATGCAGTGTAAGATTTTGTAAAACTAACTCCCCTAGACTTTCAACGAATCAACGAATCATAGAACAACACCACAATTGTCACCCAAAGACATAAATAGTTCGAGGAGGTATCAAATTGAATTACCTAAGTGGAATAAGCTGATAAGAGGCCATGAATTAAAAGAATTGGATCCATCAAACAGTGTCAAAGAGGTTTAGTCTAATAGGTTTAATTTCACTGACACCGACTTAAGAGCGTTAAAGAAAGGAGGAGAGATTCAGTGCTCAGCTGAATTTTCAGCAATGACACTACCATGATATTGAGGAGACTAGAACTAGAATAGATGAGAAGACAATTATTTCTTCATAATGGTTGTTTGATAGGAGATAATTGGCAGGAGTGCAATTCTGATTCGTCATTCATTTAGATCCAATTGTCCATGTGTCTTTGATATCACTGGGTCAATAAGCCTTTCTTTTCAAAGTTATCATTTTAGTGTTTCTAATGATTGGTAGCTAATGAATTTCCAACACCTTAAAAAATAACTGTTGAATCTACCAGGGATCCTTGTAAAACTAAAGAGTGGACCACTGTAATTGAAATGCATTGCACCAGTGTAGGTTTTACAAGAGGCCCCAGGTGGCAGTTCGCTGGTACACAAATGTACAAGATGATCTCTGTGAAAATAATGATGGATCTCTGGCAACTTTGGGGGAGCACCCTATTCTGGGTAATTTGGCTGAAATTATTAACGGTCTATTACATTACAATTTTATTTACCAAATAGGTCTGCATTATTTTCATGTGGTGCTTCTCAATATATTTTGAAATTCCAACTCGTGCTAATACCTCCCACGGTTTTGATTAATCACCACAACATATTACCTTTTTTTTCTAAAATCAACACTCTACATGATATTGGACAGGTTTTACAGAGAGTTTGAAAATGGTCACATAATCAAGTCAATGATTTAAAACCTGATAAAGTTAGATTGAAAGTTCAATATTGAACAAGTAATCAATGGATAATTCATGATGTGTGTGTGTTAGTGAAGGCTAATTACACGAGGGCGTAGCCCGAGTGTAATGAGCCTTTGCTAACATACATCTTTATAACAAGTGCAAGTGCAGAATGACTTTTCCAGAAAATAGCGGTAGTCAGACTGTTCACATACTGAATCTATTGAAATATAGTTGTTCTAGGTCATTCTATACCCAGTTCACACTAGTGCAAAAACCAGGAAAAACAGATTTAAAGTGCAGGGTTTGACCATATATCATGAGTGCTTGAACAAGTTATGAACATATGAACGTCAATTATGGAAAAAATAACAGCCATGCTTGAAATCAATGAGGTAAAGAGAAGTAGGTGCAATAAGCATGCGTATTGATATGATTTGGCAGCCATTGCCCCCTCGTGGTGGGTGAACGGTCGTATGCTCAGATGGAAAGGAAGTTAGCCAGATCGGCAAACATACTGAAAGATGATCTAAAGAAACAATTCAATAAATCACTTCACACGCTAGTATCACAGGAGTATAACACTACTTAAAAGACGAGGAAATGAGCTTCATTGTGAATGGAATGAAATCTGAATCATGAACTCCAGTGTCACCATAATCATCTATCAAATAATGTTTAGCGCTTGTATATTATACACTTATAGGAAAATACCTATCCAAGCATGCACCTTTGCAATCCTGGGGTCCCATCATACATGTTAGGTCAGGACAATTTGAAGAGGCAATATACAATTGCAGAAACAACTAGAATTGAATGAATGAGTTAATTAATGGTGGTGTGTCGGTTGATTGAGTGTCTGACTCAGATGCAAAAGCTCAGTGTGTATAACAATGGGCTGGAGCAAAAGGGTGCCCCATCCTCTTGATAAGTGCAACAGACACATAATGTGTTAGTGCACAGATAATCTCTGACAGGGTGAAGTATATTATAGTGAACCGAAATTGTATGTGAAACTGTTAATCTCTCTGTGTTGGATTGTATGCGGTTTGAAGTTTGACTGCCCCAGGCTGAAGTATCTCTCCCATGGATAAAACTGACTTATAAGTCTATGTTAAATTTTTTTTTAAAGTTTGTGCCGTCTCACTCATTATGTCATACTGTATATATTCACCGTATATATTGTTACCATTTCTGGTAGACAGACTGTGCTAGACAGCGAAACTCGGATGAAAACTGAATATGAGTCTCTCACCTATCAAGCCTGCTAATGTGTTGTAATATGTCAAATGATTATAAAGTTCTTGAAGGTCCGTTGGCATGCAAATAATCGGGTAGACCACATCATAACTTTTTTGTATGTGTTGTGAACGATTTAACAAAAATATAATTATATCTACATAATTTGGGATGTAAGTATAATAATGTTAGCTTATGTTCAGCAAATGCAGCCTTTTTCTGCCTCATGGACAGCTTAAATTCTGAGAGAATATACTGATTTGGTAAAACTTCTGGGATAGAGCAATAATTTTGCTTTCAAGCGCTACATGGTAGACTATGAGACATACATGAAAGAGGAAAGTATCATGTCTTTCTACTACAGAAGGACCCCTACATATTCATTTTTGATACTGATATCACACACCAACCCAATAAGCAAGCTAATATCATAACAGTAACTTGATATGGTATCAGCCATGCTTTTTTGAAGTTATCTTCTAGTGTCACTAGAGATAGTCGACAGGTGGTTTGGTAAACATATTTGCATGTCAAGGAATGGCATGGAATGCATTAAAGCTATTCTCCCTCTGGTGAGTTATGGCTGTTCTCATTGTCATGAGATTCAATAAGGATTCCTGTAAACGTTGCCTGAATAAGAATTTTATAAATAATGTGTCTTTTTAGGAGTTAGCAAGACGTTCAATCTTTTATAACACTATTGAGAAATGCTCCTCTGTTGTCTGTAAGCAAGATTATAAGTATAATACCGATAAGCATTACTGGGGAAACTTGAGCTGATCTAATCAGTAAGAAAATATAGCAGTATCATACAACTGTTAATAATGAGACAGGCCCATTTATCAGGCATTGTACATATAATTGCTTGTTGGAGAGCTGTACTTACCCTCCGTTGTCTATTACCATCCATATGTATCTTAAAAACATTCTTCATCTCTTTTGGGCAAAAAGAGAGTGGGAAGGGTTGTTCTAGAAGGTCCCTTATGTAGCTCTCTTATTGAGTATTGCTGTATTGTACATTACTGCTGTGTGTTGCATTAAAGTTTTGTAGTTGACATAATTCAGACCAATGTGGATTCGAGAAATGCTTTCAAATTGTTGGAATGCAGAAGAAAGGCTATGAAAATAAAGAGAGTGATGAGAAAGACATTGGGACTGAGAAACAGAATAATGCACATTGGAAGACACGAGGTATTAATGACAGACAGACAGAAAATAAGAAAACAGAAAACTTTCAATTTGTTCATATCCAAATGTCTCCCTCACAAAATCCATTTAGTTATAATGTAGAAATCTAATACAATAATATCAAACTACAACTTGGATCGGAACAATATGCTACAAGCAAAGCAGTCTGTGCACAGTGCCAGTCTTATTGCAAGAGGGACAGAATAATAGTGTTGGAGCACTCCTTGTCACAAAAGGGCATAAGCAATCGTTTCCCAACCCTATAAGAGCTATTTATGAATGTCAAATGTGTATTTGACCCCTGAGAGAGAGGAAATGGATCAATTGATAATGGACATAACGCATTAGTAGCCCAAAGAGTACCATGGCAAATGTTAAAGAAATGAAAATACCCCTTCTCCACATATCACTATGGCCTAGATCAAAATCAAGTTAGTCAGAATCATCTGATTCTGTTTTCTGTGAATGATAGGGCAACAATCTTTGTCTTTAACGGATGTTTTAACTCTTGCACCGAAGCTGATTTTCAAACTTTATAATTTCCCTTTATCTTAATTCTATTAGTGATATTGAATGTGACCCAACTCATAAGGACCCTAATCACCCAATCTAAGGAATTCCAATAAGCCAGGCTTCCAATTCTGAAGTGCTACAATTACAATCTGAACTCTTTTAAAGGGTCGAATGGATTTTCATTTAAGTTTTTCGTAGATTAGAATAGAGCCCTTTGATTAGAATGGGATCCTTTAGAGAAGCTTGTTCTAATTGGATCAGTTTCTGTGGTGCCACCTCAAACCTCTTCTGAAACAAAAAAAACTCCAATATTTGATCTATTTTCAATGGGAAACGGCCAATAAGTCCCTTCATTTGAATTTTGTTCTATTATAATTGGCGAATAAACTGAAATATCTCATTGCTGATTGGTAATTGTTCTTTGATTGAAAAGGTTGCTACTCAACTTTGCATACTTCCCATCCCAAAAAATAGTTATTACTTCCTTCACAACTGATATATGCCTACCTGCCTGCTTTACTCTCGGACGTTGCTTGCCATCTATGATAAAATGTTTCCCACCCCTCCCCCCTACTTTTTCTCTCTTCTGTTGCTGCCCGGTGCACCTTCACACACTCTGCCTATACATGTTAAAAATGGGAAGGCGCTGACCGGGAAGCGACATTCGCACAGGTATCCCGTGAGAATAACACTCCTATTCACACAGGATTTTCTAGTACAAAGGAATTATGAGTTATTTTGGGAAACAGGACTAGTTATTTGGGAAACGGGACTAATTATTTGGGAAAACGGAACTGATTATTTGGGAAACAGGGCTGCTCATTTGGGAAGTTTTTCGCACAGGGATTACATTCCATACACAGGACAATGTCATGTACCATAGTACCATGGGAAGAAGAAAGTCCCCAGAATTTAGGAAACAGGACATTTTGGGAAAAAGGACATCTAGAAATATGGGAAATAAGGCACAATAATAAATTTGGTAAAAGGGACTTTGATGTCCCGTGTCCTAGAAAATCTCGTGCAAAAAGAAAGTGATTGTCCTGTGTACAAGATATCCTGATGTAGTCCCATTTCCAAAATATCCTGGCTTTTGTCCTGTTTCTCAAATGTCCCATTTCCAAGATTTCTTTTTTTTTGTCCAGTTTCTCTGGTGTCCCGTTTCGAATAAGAGTCTTACTTGCACAAGATGCCCGTGCTAGTATCATTGGCCACGCTGACCTCAATAGCATCTGTGGGCAACTCCTGGATAAGGTTTGCAAAACATGCTGCTCAACAGCTGCTCAAGGAAATTACCTGTCTTTGACACTCTTTGTAGAGCTTCAATAACAAAACCACTTTATCTTAAAGCCTCAAGCTTCTTCAACAATTTCAGCTTATATTGGGACTATCAAGATGATTTACTCCCTCAGATGTATGTAATGAGGTAAAGGGTGGCACTTTACAGAATTATAGGTCCTTTGTGGTTAATTATCTGAATAATCAGCAGTACGTAATTGCTACGACCATGACATTAACTTTCAATACCAGACACATCTTTAAAGCTATCTGAGAGAACTTGGATGAAAAAAAAACAGTAACATGTTACTTTTTTCATCTAGAAAATTAATGAGATAAAGTGAGTCAGTACAATTTGACCCAGCAAAAAAATCATTTGCAATAATAATTGTTGCAACGCGTGTCTTTCTTTTTCAGTCAACTTGCAGGTCGCTCATTCTATTCAGTTTTCATTTATTCTTTCATCTGAGTACCAGCTGAAAAAAAAGAGCTAAGAACTTCCCTTTTAGATGGATATGCTGTATGGGTGGCCGTGACAAGATTTCAATACTCATTCTCATCATGAAGGATGAATGGGTTCAATTTTCTTTATATTTCTTTCTACAGAAGTGCAGTCTGATTGGATTAACATTGTAGAAAGTGCATCGGATAGCTTCAAAAGTGCTTCTAATATTATTGAAACTTATTGCAATGGTACTGTCTAGATTGGATAAATAGGGGATTATTGGGATGTATTCAGTGCTATTTTACAGTTAGAAAGTATCTTGAAAAAAATCTGAATTCTTCCATTCATCTTGATTTTCTCTTGGGTAAAGTAATTGGAGCTGATGTCCATAGGAGTATTGGACGAATTAGACTCACAAGATGCTCTTGATCATAGTGACTGCCCTCTATGAATATCGGAGGGCGTGATTTGCTGCATATTAAATACCCATCATGTTATTTACTGCTTGGTTGGGTCAATATTATCGAAAGGATGATCCCATCATTAGTACCCTGAGTTTCATACACTTTCCCCCAAAATCACCCGAGGGATTTTCGGAAAGGAACCAAGGGGAAAGAAGATGGAAGCATCATCTTTTCACCATCAATTCTGATGGACTAAACGTTTTAGACTAAACTGGCAATTCTCCAACCAGACCCCCCCCTCCATACTTATCATGCACAATTGTATACAATCATATACGTGTGTGTGCCTTTCACCAGCGCAGCCAGGGTTCACCTTGTCATAGGACCTGAACAGTTTTAACTTGAATGTATGGTGTGATTGACTTTGTATATATGCCGACATCCATGAGGAACCTATTAAAAGGTATCATACTGCGGTTATTCCAGCTTATACCACGATTTCTGGGTTACTCAGTGCTTTTTGCTGGATATTCCCATGCACATACCTGTCGATATTGCACACCCTGTAGGCTGTAACATCAATTTTGTAAGGCGTGCGGTTATCCATGGATAACCTGCATGCCTCTCATGTTCTTACATGTCATATGTTACATGTTAAAACCCACAAAATCTTATGACCTGGGCAGGGATTGAACCTGCAGTCTCAGATCAATAATCCAACACCCTATGCATTGTACCACAGGGACTGACGAGAGCAGCTTGGTTAGAACCATGTTTCTATGATATAAAGCCTCGACCTATAACCAGGCCAGTCGTGCACAGTATCTAGCCAAAGGCTACGGTCTGGGCGTGTCTTTTTTTCGCCATGTGCGCTGTCGCTGTCCGCTGCTGGGCGACGAGGTGTAGATCTAGTCTAACACGGTCAGGGCGCATCTTTTTTTGCCATGTGCTGTAGCTGTCCGCTGCTGGGCGACGAGGTGTAGATCTAGTCTAACACGGTCAGGGCGCATCTTTTTTTGCCATGTGCTGTAGCTGTCTGCTGCCCAGTGACGAGGTGTCTTATACACAAACATAACCGCAACACGCATTCAAAGCTACTTTATCACCTTGTGCCGCTGTCAAGCCGAGCCAAGATGGGCGCTGTTGCTCTCCGCTGCCGGGCGATGAGGTGTATGTACCTGTACACACACTATGGCTCGGTTCGAGTCCTGGGGAGGGGGAATAATTTTTTTTTCAACTTAATTTATTGGTATTCTATTGATTATTTATTGGTTTCGTGGTATAAAATAAGTAGTTAATGGATAATTCATGACTCGTGTGTGTTAGCAAAGGCTAATTACACTCAGCCTATGGCCTTGTGTAATTATCCTTCACTAACACACACTCGTCATGAATTATCCATTGAGTACTTGTTCAATAATGCATGCTGATTATCAGAAAAAAAAACACTGTAGAGGCCAGAATCGTGAGATAAACAACAGTAATACACTGTGTAATCATTTCTATGTGCAATAAATTGCAAATAATCATAAACCTGTTATTTTTCCTAGCTCAGTCGATGCCATCCCAAGATCTCTTCCTCCATCAATCAAATTCATACTCTTATAATTTCTTGCAACAGTGTGATCTGATCTGAATGTATACATGTAGTGAGCCACACCTACAGAACTGTGGTCATGAAAAAATGTCCCCTTAAGGCAAGATCTCTTTGAAGCTGTTTGCTCGCGTTCTGTGATAAAACCACTTTGGCTTCAGGGCTGGGAGTTTTCAAGGCCATGTTGATGATGTTAAAGAGGCTGAAGGGCTCATCTTGCAGTGCATCAGCTAAAGAAATGTTTTCCATCATTAAGATGTGTTTAATGAAGTAATGGTTGTCACATTAGTCCAGCAAGGAGGTATTATAGTTTAAGGAATTGTTTTCTGAGAGAGTGGCATTGTCCTGTTGATAACATTGGAATGATGATGGAATCAATAACTAATACACACACAATCAATTTGGTGCGATGGAATATGTGTTGTCATCCTTCAAATTGATTTTAATGTATACTACATGAGCAGTCATGCCTCAATGAAAGGATGAGTCCATGAAACGAGGTTACTGTCTTCTTTATGGTTCTGATATAACAATATTATCTATCTGCAACTGTTGATTCCACTAAGTGTAGGCAAACATTTCTAATTTCTATGAGGAGCATGATTATTTGTCGTGTAGGAAGAGAGGCAAGTATGAATCAACAATCAAATAATTTCTATGTATCAACATCTTCCTAGCCAAGATATGGCAATTCGAAAACATACTATGATACAGTTATGCACATAGAATCCCACATGAATGTTAGGTAATGCATGCATAGATCCTTCCTATCCCCCTCATAGCATTTAATCAATATGAAGATGGGAAGCTTGTCTGCTCATTCCAGAAAACACTGAAATCTGTACCTTATACAGGGGATACCAGACAAATACATAAGCTATCTGACTCCATCTCCTTTCGCTGCATGTATCCCTTTATACTTCCTCATATCTACATAAGGCTATGCCTATACTCTATCTGTGTATTTCCTAATCACCACTGTATCCCTAATATATCAATTGTCAGTCTAGTCATTATAGCTGCTTACAACAGATACAGTAATGGGTGAGGGCATATAGCCTGCATCCTTTATTTCTATGGAGAAAATGGATAAAAGACATGGATGCATAGTATGCAGCTCTCACATTTGTAATTGGTCATGGATTCTATTGCTTTGTATACATTGAATTGTTTACTAGGAATGAGCAAATGTTTTGACAAAAAAAAACTCTCCTATATATATATATATATATATATATATATATATATATATATATATAATGTAACGCTGATGTGATAAGATGTGAACAATTAATACAGAGGCGTAGGAAACAAATCATCATCATTGGGGGGGCCCGGCGAGGGCGCCATCACGACCACCTTGAATTGTTGGCTGATGTGTGATGGTGTCTATATATATGCATATTTAGAATTCATATAGAAAAGTGATTTTTGGAAAAAAAATTGGATCTGACTTTAGGCTCAGACCCCCATTCTCCCTATGACATCAGTATAATAATCTAATTTCAGATGTAAAGTTTTAGCTTCTTTTCCATTGTGTTTATGAGTTCTTGGAAAATATTGGGGGGGCCCAGACATACTCAGGCCCCACCTCCTTCATGATGGGGGGGCCCAGGCCCCCCTGGCCCCTCCTTTTCCTACGTCCCTGTAATACCATAACTAACTGGGCCTCTATTCCTTGAATGAGCCATACAAACTCTGTGTAAGATCGGGTGAATAAGGCCTTGTAGACTATAGGTATAATTGACATAGTGAGAGCTCAAGACATGTTTTTACATATAATTTAAACATCGATGGCAGACTTCTATAACTTGTTGTGTTAGCAGAATCAGACTCTCACTACAATCACTGAACCACCCGAGCAGAAATGCTCGGGACCCTAATCACCCAATCTAAGGAATTCCAATAAGCCATGCTTCCAATTCTGAAGTCCTTATGCTACATCATAAGCCACAATTGTAAATGGGCTATAAGTACCCCTGTTGTAGCTAAAGCAAAATGCACTTCTGGTCATCGGTTTTATACCTCGAGCAGGTACAGCTGTACTTCAGAATAAAAAGTACTGTATTGTAATACCCATGTGGCAGGCGGACAATGAAGGACTAATGGAGCTCTTTGTCGATGTTCTGTAATAAAGCCACTTTGACCTCAAGGGTTGTCATATTTAAGGACATGGTGATATTACTCAGGGAGACAGGAGGCCTCATCTTGTGGTGCACCAGATTAGGCTAACAAGATGCTTTCCTTCCTTAAGATGTCATTAATTTGGGGAAAACTGCAAATAAGCCAAGTGCAGGGATGTGTGTGTGGAGTTTATCATTTCATGTCATAATTTAATGATTTCTACTCCTTGGAAGTTTACAGAGCAAATATTTCATTTTACAATATGCATGATAGTCTAAAATTGTGATAGCCTCAGACAGAATCATATTCCACTGAAGAGATACATAAAAATACACATTACCTTTGCCATTTTGGCGACCATCTGGGTGTTGTCATTTCTAAATCTATCCGTATTTCAGGTGTACACATCCTTGCTGATTTGTCACATAATGGTGCATGCATGCATATGGAAGATGTATACAACAGTGTGGTGAAACCCCTCATCCTGTAACTTCAGACGTACGAGGAGGGAGTAATGCAATTGTTAGTAGCTGTTGTGTTGAGGGAACATTCTATTAAAGAAAGGTACATTAAATTGGTGTTGAGGTCTTGAAAAGAGATAAAGAGAATGAGACAGCAGACCAAAAATGAAGAGGCAGAGAGAGAGAGAGAGAGAGAGAAAGAGAGAGAGATAGACAGAGAGAGAGAGAGAGAGAGAGAGAGAGACAGAGACAGACAGACAGACAGACAGACAAAGAGGAGGGTTAGCACCTGTGATAAATCGGGGCAACTAAGTACATGTTCATAATAATGAATATGTCATCTGTACTTTCATGTGGCCATCTGACCGTGATTCCCTCAAGTATTGATATGTTGTATGCCCCAGCATAAAACGATCTTGGTTCCACTTGAGTTGACATGTAAGCAATTGATATGAGAAGAAGTGGTAATTTATGTTAAAATCTCATGGGCCCCTTTCAACCTGATCCCTACTGAATGTTTAGGATGTGAAAGTTGAATTTAACTAGGAAGGGGCCTGAATAAGCTATGATTTGTGCTTGTCAGTTCAAGAACAGTGGAATGGGTCATATGGAAAACAACCTTTAACACCCTTAAGTGTTAGTACCACTTCCGAAAATTTGGCAAATTTTCACTTCTCTGACAATTAATAAGATATCAAAAACATAGATCAAAAACCGGTCAGATTTATGCTAAGCCAACCGATTTATGTCTTTGGAACCAGCGCTTTACCATGGTACTAAAAATGTTTCACACTTGGGCATGTGTTGGCCTTGGAGTCATAATCAGCTCAACTTCACAGTGCTTTCTTTCTGGAGAGATGACACTTCCTCACCTCCATCTTGTTTCTTTATTGTTTTGCACTTTCACTTTTGAAGTACCTGACATGCTGAAACCCATCCCTATGCCCTTTGGACAAAGTTCAGATATTATGTTCCAGATGTAACTAAATCAAACCAGCCACCAGGAGAATGGCTCCAATACTCTATAGTGTATTTCATGTGAATAGATATAACATTGAATGGCCGATCACCATACACCCAATTGCATAACATGTCTCTATTCACATGGCTGGTCACATGACTTATTTTGATACTAAATCAGGTGAATTTAAGCACTTTTTATATCAAAATTACATGGACAAAATACAGAACTAAACTTCCATGGCCACAATGTACACCTTCCATTGCTTAGTTATGTGTATTTATTCTACTTGAATTATGATAGTAAGGACTCCTTCAAGAAAGAACATCGTCATTGAGAGTGCAACCAATCGTGATTTATTCCTGATATATTTCACCGGAATGCCTGTGGGAAAAAACCCCTATGTCCCCTCTCTCTCATTTGCTGAGGAAGCTGTCCAATATCAATTTTGAATCTTTATAGAAATTTATAAATCTTTCATATTGTGTCCATCTGGTGTACAAAGCTCAATTTGCTGAAGGGGAACAAACATCATGTTTAGCCCAGCTTTTATGACACCAACAAATCTTTTTATATTGTAGCAGACAGAGTTTGACTTTTCTGGTGGATCAGCCTTAAAGGGCTTGTTGTTCGGTGACAAAGTTACTACCCAGTAGATCCTGCTGTATGCACAGCAGGGGTATTTATAGCCCATTTACAGGATCACCACCCAATGCTTTTATAAACGTTGGGGGGACCGGGTAACTCAGCGCTTGGGCAGCTTTGATATAGATTCACTTCAACCTGCTAATACTGTGTGCCATGGAAACAGGGGCCCCTCCATTGATATCCTGTTAGCTTGGATGGTTCAACCTGGTTGGCCCAAAGACCCAGGTTCATTTTCTGGTTATCCTAGACGTTTTCACCGGCCTCTACAATATCATAACCCTTGGAGTCAAAGTGTTTCTTCAGCACAACATTAAAGACCTTCAAAGTAACAGCTTCAAGATCATGTTACTGAGAGGAATGTACTTTGCGTTACCTCAGGATCAAAATTAGAATTTCTGAATTGTTCACAACAGTCCCCCAACACATGATAGGTTGAAAACGAATGAAAGATGTTTGAAGTTCAGGTAAGACTTTGTATGGCATTAATATTTAACCTAATAGGTGCATGGTGTGCATTTAGCCAGGGAGAAGGGAAGGGGGTGTGATAGGTTTCACATCCGTCCATATCTTGATAGGTGTAACACACGTCTTGTCTATGAGAGTAGCTGTCTATATATAAGCCACAGCTCCTATACATGTCTGTCTTATTACTATCCCGCCTCAAATATTTCTTTTCCAGACATATCCGCTACAGAGGTTCCTAAGGTTCCTTCCAAATGACTTTCAAATCAATGCTTTGGGAGAATAAGGCAAATAAAGGAGCATCTTTAATGAATTAAGTCTTACTGACAGATGAGGTCCTTGAATCCATGCTAGATAATGTTGAGGTGCAGATAATTCACATGCAGGGACAGTTATATGGTATGTTTCCAATAGGTCAATTTGCTGCCCTGTTAAAGGATTCATTGAAATATTTCTGAAATGTATCTGGCTGTCTGACCTTAGCTGATGCATCTTCACCAAGTTTAGTACTGCACTCTTTATGGCCTCAGTTATAGATATAGGGTCATGGCCATTTCTAGCCCTGAACACAGCATGGTAATGGGGCTGTTGGCAAATCTAAGGATAATTTTAAAGTGATATGAAAAGTGTCTTTTTCACTATTTCCCACTACATCTACAATTTTGATAACATCACTATGTGAAAGACACACCTTGATTTAACCATGAACAGACTTAGCATGACGAATTAACCCTTTGGCTTTAGACAATAGCAGAAAACCGCGCTTTATTTCCTTGAGATTTTACTGATTTTGGCCAAAAATCGGCCCATTTTAGACCCTTCATTTCACTTTAAACCTGTGTAAAATTTTGTTTAATGCTCAGATCATGATAAGAATTTTTACTCTTAAGTTTGGCTGAACTGTACCAAACAATAACAACCATTTTTGTTAAATTTTCATTACTGATATCTGCTCTTGTCATGCCATCAAAAATCGGTGAAAATCGGCCGTTAACAACCGTTTTGAGGAAACTAGACAGGGCTGTTTTTGGCCGATTTAAGGTCTAAAGGGTTAAAGTATATATGTGAAGTAAATCATGGATTTTGTCACCACATGAGCAGAAAAAGTAGCTTTAGGCACACTGAAATGCATTTCCAATTTTTGTGTTTAATTTCCTAAACAAAACTCTTAGTCCATGTAAAAGTTCAAACCCTTTTCTACAAGAAAATATTGAAATATCTAAGATATTTTCCCTCAGCGTCAAGAAATTCAACATTTTCTGACCTTGAGCATGCTTAAATGTGGTTTCCCTGACCAGTGAACCTGGGCTGGATTAGCTATACACCTACAGTGTGAGAATACTGCAGCCCCTCCTCCCTCCCCCATCCCTATGAGCACAGCAAAAATCACACCTCCTAGTGTTTCCCTACACTCACGATACACTTGGGGTGGCCATGCTCCAGTGATCAGGGGATAGGGGTAGGTTCAGAAATGGCCCTGGGTATACTTCCAATGCTATAGATATGTTCATGTTGATATTCGTGAGTACAAGATATGTTCCAACTCTGGGGAATCTTTACAGCCTCGTCTCCAACCTGTTCACGCATCAACCCATTGAGTTGGAACATTTTAGGATAGTTTCTCTATCTGAATCAATCAGCAATCCATTATACTCATCAAATAATGTATAGATATCCTGCCCAACTTTGGCATAGCCCTGGCTGTGGCAACGAGCTGGAGTTTCGTTAAGCTAGATGGTGACAAAACTGCAAGATACTGACAAAAATGTATAGGTTTGTTAGCATCTCGCAACCATCAGGCTAGATACCGACAAAACTGCGATATACCGACAAAACATGTCCAGATGGTGACAAAAGTGGCTTTTGTCACCATCTCGCAATGCAATCAGGCTAGATGGTGACAAAATCGACAAAATGTCGCAAAACCCCTGTTTTTGTCTTTAAAACCTATGTTCTATTTTTGGGCAATTGTCATCTAAAATTTATGCTACAAAACTGCGAGGTACTGAAAAAACTGCTTTTTTACTAGTTTCCCACTAAGCTTTGTGTGAAAAATAGGTGGGAAACTGACAAAGCCATTTTTGGCCAATTAAAAACTAAAAATTTAGGTGAGAAAGGTGCAAGGTACAAAAACCATTTTTTATCAATTTGTCCTAAATTCTGTATGAAAAAATGGTGAGTTAGTGACAAAACCTATTTTGGCTAATTAAAACCTAAAAGCCAACAATGGTTTTTGTCACCAAATCACCATTTTTTCACTCTCAACTTAGAGGGAAATTGATAAAAAAAGGTTTTTGACATTTTACCTAATTTTTTAGTTTAAAATTGCCAAAAATGGCTTTTGTCAGTATCTCACCATTTTTTCACACATAATTTAGTAGCAAATTTGTAAAATAAAAAAAAAGTTTTTTTTCGCTATCTCGCAGTTATCTTCCTGAAACTTTTAGTTGTAAATTGGCTAAAATTCGTTTTTGTCACTGTCTCACCATTTTTTCACACATATTTTAGTGGTAAATTAATAAAAAAAAAAAGGTTTTTGTCGTTATCTTGCAGCTTTCCTACCTAAATTTCTAGTTTCAAATTGCCCAAAAATATTTTTTGCCAGTATCTAACCATTTTTTCATACACAATTGAGGGCAAATTTATAAGAAAATGGTTTTTGGTACTGTCTCACAGTTTTCTCACTAAAACTTTTAGTTGTGAATAGCAAAATTGGTTTTTGTCACCATCTCATCATTTTTTCACACAAATTTTAGTAGCAAATTGATAAAAAATAGTTTTTGTCACTATCTCGCACCTTTCTTACCTAAATTTTTCATATATTTTAGTTTTAAATTTGGCAAAATAGCTTTTGTCACTATCCCACCTATTTTTCACACATAGCTTAGTGGGAAAATAGTAAAAAGGTGGTTTTTGTCAGTATCTTGCAGTTTTGTAGCATAGGTTTAAGATGAAAATTGCCCAAAAATTGTTGTTGTCAGTACCCCACCATTATTTCATGCTAAAAAGTGGTTTTTGTCACTGTCCTGCAGTTTTGTTACACAAATTTCTAGATGAAAATTGCCAAAAAGTGGCTTCTGTCACTATCTCACAGTATTGTGCCGCATATATAAGTCTCCCCTTACCTTCTCAAGAGATGCCCATCCCGTTTCGTGCATAGAACATAGGTTTCAAAGACAAAAATAAGGGTTTTGTGATATTTTGTCGATTTTGTCACCATCTAGCCTGATTGCATTGCGAGATGGTGACAAGAGCCACTTTTGTCACCATCTGGACATGTTTTGTCGGTATCTTGCAGTTTTGCCGGTATCTAGCCTGATGGTTGCGAGATGCTAACAAACCTATACATTTTTGTCAGTATCTCGCAGTTTTGTCACCATCTAGCTTAACAAGGTTCTTCTTATTCTGTAAATGAATATATACATTATATTATATCCAAAAAGCTACATCCCTCTATCTGAAACTACTGTCTGAATAGATAATGGAAGCAACTCCTCTATTTCAGCCCTGAACGGAACTTGCAACAATGGCTATAGAACGGGTTAGCACAACTCATCATACATTCATTTTCATTTTACTGTAGAGGGAACTAATGGATCATCATCTCATTCTCAAATGGTTATGTGAAATGTGACTGAATTAGGGTTGAAATTATCATCTTGACTATCTGGCAACTTTCAAAAGAGGGATGAGTGGGATGTGTCCCTCTCACCTCCAGCCAACCTCAAAAGAGGTCAAACTGAGAGTTAAAGCTAAATAATGGCCAGAAATGCCCTTACTTATTGCCTATTTTCCATATACATTAATAAAGAAAAGGAATTTTCTCTAAAACAAGTTAATTTTTAGATGAGATACCATATCAACCCAGTATTCAACAGGAGCCAATTCTTGGGTATTTATGCATTACGTGCAAGTGACAATGCTAAAAAGTAGAAGGTCTTTATACCCAGATGTACTCTGATCCAATCTGATAAAAGGGGTCTATTTGGTAGACCAAAGACATCAAAGATGATAAAGATACACATAGGACAAGGAGTAATATTATATCCGTACATCTTGGTGACATATTGGGACTGATACAACTGTTCTACATCATGTACCAATATAATTCCAAATAGTTGTATATCAGTAATGTGCTGCAAGGTCATTGAAATCCTCATCCCAAAGATGCAAGAGATCTGTCATTATTTTGACAGAGATTTCTTGTACATTTGTGTACCTCAATGCTGGCACCAGTGGCTTCTTGTTAAAAGTACACTGGTTCATTACAATACAATTATGGTTGTTCACTGTTCACTTTTATGAGGGTCCCTGGTAGATTTAACAGTTATTTTTTTATAGTGTGACCAATGCATCAAACTGGAGAGATGGGCAACATGCTATCTAATTTGAAGGCATGAGTGAGCAAGCTGCCAGATCGGCCTGCAGCTGAAGGCAATGGAATAGTATTAATTGATGGTATTTTTGCTCCATGATCAATTTCTCTCAAAACCAGATGCTACATATCAAGTCTCTGGGCAATTTCCCATCTAATTCTCACAGACAGAGAAGAAGGTTTTGCAGCTTTAATAGCCAAATACCAAAGGACCGTCAGATCTAATATTTCACTTACGGTGTCTATCATTACTACCGCCACCGAAGTGATATTAGTGTTGGACAGATCCCAGCAAATTGTCGTCATCTGTCACCATGATTGGTCATCAATGGTGACTCCTTTTTGAGTGATAACTCATCTTTCGCCACTGTTTGTTAGACTCACGTGGCATAGCAATTGCTATTGCTGGTGATCTTGTGCTATAACAACATCGTGTTCCATCTAGCAACATGTGTGATCCACTTCACATGGGTTGACGAGGACTCACGGCAATTTGCTGGGATATGTCTTTGGTACTGTTAAGGACCTATGTTTGTACACTCTGTGATAATTATGTTAGCTCCCTCAAAATACCAACCATTATGCCATAGCCAATTTCATGTCAAAACTAGAGTCCAGCCTCTATTAGAAATGGATATAAGACACTGGCAGTTGACAGCATATACCCATCCAATACACATTGGCCTTAATGTGTAGCTTAACCCTAAGGGTTTGACATTTTGCTGCAAGAAAGAAAATTGCAGTCCACTGTCCTCTAATGAAGTACACTTTTTCCAATTATTGATTACATGTTTTAAAGATACAGCATCTTATGGTAACTTCCTAATGTTTCCTCCTAAGGACTGCTTTCCAAGTCCCTCTCTCAGGTGACAGACATATTGGGTAACCTGAGCCTATGCCCTCCTACATTGATGTATTGAACTTGCATAGCTAACAACTCTACCTTTCTATGACAGCTCTCTTTCACCACCTGCCTTCACTTGTTCTCTACTTCCCCTGCCTTTTCAACAAATTCTTTTTTATCTGTACCTGTGCCTTATTTTGTTAGCACCACCCATGCAGGTCCCTCTGTTTGCTCCACTGAGAGCTGCGTGCTTTGCCTCTTGAGACAACCATGAGGAATCCTGAGCAATACTTTTAGTTTGGTTGCATCTTTTACTGCCAAATATTACTTCTATAAGATATGATTATGGCATTGCCCTATAGCAATTGATTTTCTATTTTAGAAGTGAGTTGTGATAAATGTTTCATAGCTTGCTCTAGCCAAGGCAGGTAGACTAGTCTACCGTTCTCGCTGTAGCTTCTTCAATTGGCAGGATGAAATTAATTGTAGGCATGAGGACTTTAATTGGCAGGATGAAATTAATTGTAAGCATGAGGACTTCTCTCTTGGTGTTATTGTTTGTGATAGTTATACAACCTTTACCTTTTCTGGTATCACTTTCAGAAAGTTTTATTTTTTAAGAACAATGATGTATTTCGATGGCACCATATCAATATTTCAATGACTGTACATCGTTCAAGTTTTGCTTTTCTTTCTACATCAAATCCTAACAACCTCCTGAAAGAAAAACCCTAGTATTCACCGAGTCTGCTCTGGCCATACAAAATGAAAATCTATGTGAACATTCAATTAAGCCTGAAGATTTTTTTTTTATTATTCACCCTTTTCTCAAGTGTAGTTAATGACCTCCTAGTTACAAGAAGAGAATAACTGAAGGTCCAGAGTTCAAATGTACATCCTGCATTGGCAGCCATTATTTTATGAGACTATGAACTGTTATGTTCTGCCACATTGTATTCCAATTAAATCCAAAAGATATCAATTCATAATTGTGACTTTGCCATAATCATCCTCATGACATTATCAGATTTCAGATGGATATTGATGTTGATAGATAAAAAGCCATCGGTATCGTTTAAGACCTTAGACTAGAATAGCATTGCATTTGTGATACTTTGGTCAGTGTTGGTGTCATTGCTTCTGATATCCTAAATCTAAATCTATTACCTATTCATACAGTTGTTTCAGATGGATGGATGTAGTTTCTTGGATATCATATAATATATGGTCACCTAGAGAGTAAGAATTAGCATTCCAGACAGCAACAGACAAATTGTATGGCTTTGTTTTCGGGTCATGCACTTACAATCATAGAGGGTAACATGGTGTCTGTGGCCTTGCCCAAAAAAATGGCTCTATGAGTATGACACAATGGATACCTTTAGATGTGATATGGGGTTAAAGGTGACATTCACCAGAGGGTATCTTATTTCACAACATGGTAACAACTACACACAGCTTCTATGCACAATTTGAAACCTTTGTATAACGAAGTGCATGATTATATAAGTAATGCCATATGACTGATCTGTGCAATTAGCACGTGCATAAGATTTGGTAGGGCAGTTGCACCAGTAGTTACCAATAGATGCAAGGCTGTATTGACATAGAGAATGAGGGATATTCCACTACTATGGAAGGTGTGGCAGTCATAGAGTGTTGAGACATGCCCTCCTACAATGTCCACTTGACCACACTGGACATGCAAAGCTAATCACTCCCTGCTACATCTGTCAAATCTCAATGAACAATGTATGAGAATGTGCCCATCCAGGGGGTAAATTAATGTAGCTAGCACCATCCCAGCATCTGGCATTGGTGTGTCCTCATAGTGCTCTAATTCATGCAAACAAGGAGGATTCTTTCTGTATCTGCAGTTCAGGTGTTTATGACCGTAGCTATCTGGAGGTTGTTTTACTGTATTTTGTTATGTTGATCTTATTGTAGGTGTGATATTCTATGGACTACGTAATCACTAGTCACTCAATTGTGATTTGTGGACTGAAATCTCGGCTCATATAAAACCAAAGACATTGAAGCACAATAACGTAGAATACATTTTTGGGGTTAACGTGTGAAGTACCATGCACTCATTTTGGACCAATTTTTGTGAGCCTCATTCTACTTTCTTGTATTGTTACTCAATTTGTCATAAAATGAGCACATTCTCACAAGTCTGAAACTGCTGAGGGAATAACACGTACACAGATTTTTTCACTTCCTTCCAGACTAATCCATCAGGTAAGTACCTTCAGTCCTTCAGGGGAAACAATCCGGAAAACCTCATTCTCTGAAAGGTCTCCTATTGGCAACCATAACACCCAGCCTACACAATATAATATAGCTGAATCCTGCTGTATTAGTGCTGTCTCCATGTAGGTGTGCAGATACATCACTGTAAGTTTCAGATTGATATTTTGACAGCAACTTAATTCATTTAGGTCCATACACATCTTGAAACAAATGTAATGATTTAATCATAATCTTTGCAGCAGGCCCTAGTGCATTTTGGCCAGCACCACCACTATGTTTTTTTTTCTTTCTTCATTTAATTAGATACAATCTGTTCTATTTTATGAGCTGCATGTACAAACAGGGGTCGCTCTTTTTGACTGAATAGTTATCAGGCACATGTCTAGGCTGTCAGGGCCTACATACCAACATCATCATCCAGAAGTTAGTGTTGGTGTGCTATGCTTTGCTCTCTTGGCTTAAGACATTGGAGCTGATTTCCAGAGTATTTGGCCAAGTAGATTCACCCGACCCTCTTGATCATATTGAGTAGCCCCTAGGAATATTGGTGGTGTTTGAATGGTTAGTGTTTGATTTGCTACAGTATGGATATACCCATCCTGCTATCTACCGCTTAACTGTGTCAATATAACAGAAATATAACTGTTTTACAAATTGGCTGTTCTGGAATTTTCTGAAGATCTTATCAGTTTAGCGATAACTGACATATAGTATGGTTGAACTATATCTTTAAAAAGCTCTCAGATATGATTATAGATGCTATAGCAAATTACATCACTGCAAATGGGATTATAATAATTATATGATCAATAATCATATGGTCAATTCTCACGAAAATGGAGCACAGGCTCACTTTACCTTTCCCCATGCATGTACACTTAACAGGGGGTCTAACTGCTATGTTGTTTATACATTCACAAAGCTGCTAACATTATCATACTATGGGTACCCACTTTTGCCCATGTAGTGATCTAATCTATGCCAATAACAGGGTAAAATGTGGATATTTCAAAGGTTTTCAACTAAAAAAAATATAAGTAAAACACGTTAGGTGATTTATTTTGACACCATCAGATCTCATTTTCAATTATTTTCTTGTTATTTATAAGGAAAAATGTAGTTGTGTAACATTTGCATCACCGTACGTAGGTACACTAGAATGGGTATAATGTCAAGGAGAAAATCCTCTTGGAATACATAGATGTCTCAGTTTTTATGGCTCAATGGGGGGGCAATATAATATTAATATAAAATATTTCTAACATGCATATGTCAATGACCTATAGGACTGACAAGCATGTGGTGCACCCCTTAGCATCACCATACGTAGGTACATTGAATCATTGATTAAAGGAGAGTAATTAATATTTTGTAAATTGATTCATAACATGTTAATATATGTGGTCCAGGGAATATCCATGTAAAATATTGTCATAACTGGATGAATACATTACAACCTATTGGGAGAAATCATGGAAGTATCACCCTACATAGGTACATCACCATGCATAGGTCCATGATTGAAACCTATGCCATAGAATGATAGAAATAGCTAATGCTATCTATAAACCTGTTGATATACTTCACTTGACCAAGGATGAATACTATGGACCAGTTACAATACCAGAAATCAATAAATTTAAAGATAATGACTGCAATGCATAGACATCACCGTATGTAGGTACATCACCATACGTAGGTCCAGCTCCATAAGTAGGTATAATTAATTGCAGCATAATCTATTCTTATCATAGATATAAATGATAAAGACCCCTAGCCAACATGTTGTTATGACTGTATGAACAAAATATATCAGTTTTCTTGCAAATAATTCTGTTTTATAGCAACCCATGTAATTTGTTCATATACAAGATTCATCACCGTACGTAGGTCCACCAGTTTTCTTCGTAAAACTGTCATAAAATCTTTAATTTTCATAGTTAGTGTTCCCAATTTTGCGAGTAATTAATATTATATGCTGCCTTTCAGCCCACAAGAAATACAAAACATCTGAGCAGTTCAGATTTTTTCTCCTCCTCGGCCATGTGCTCCATTTTCATGAGAATTGACCATATAATCATATGAAGAAAATGTTTCAGCTGTTTCTTTTTCAATAGTTCAGTGGAGTCCCCCCTCCCCAAATCACTTCCTCTGTTACTGAAATCAATCCTATTATAATTCCTTGTGCCAGTGTGATCTGATCTAAATAATATGCACTGAGCCACTTCTGCAGAACTGCATTAACAAAGAAATATCTCCTTAAAGGTAAGATCTTTTTGAAGCTGTTTGCACTGGTTCTGTAATAGAGGCAACTGTGGCTTCAGGGCACGGAGTTCTCAAGGACATTTTGATGTTGTTTTAGTAGGCTAAGGAACTCATCTTGTGGTGCATCAGATTAGGTTAATTTTCCATCCTTAATTAGATGTGTTTAATTTGATAAAGGTTGCTACAGAAGTCCAGCAAGGAGCTAGAATTCCATGCGACTGTCCCCTGGGAGATTGTCAACACTTTCACCATGAACAGAATAAATATAGACACATTTGGCATTCCATATCAATTTGGTGTAATGAAAGACTGATATCATCCTTCAAATCGATTTCAATGTATCTCACATGCATTATGAACAGGTAAGGTCTCAATAAACGGTTAAGTCTATGAAACAAATTTCCCCTAAGTGTAGCTAGACATCCTTTAGGTAAATATGAATATAATTCCAAGAAGTCAAAGAGGGAAGTCCTATTGTAAGATAACCATAGCAGATGCAGCATATTGTTTAGTGCGTACTATCCAATTTATGTGAGGAGCATATAATTTTGTTATGCAGGAACAGGGATAGGCAATTATGAATCCACAATTGAACAATTCCTTTATATCTTCCCAACATGTGGCGATTAGAAAACATATGGTGATACAATTATGTTATGGATGCACATAGACTCCCATGTTAATGATTGGTAATACATGCATAGATCCTTCCTATCCCCATGATAACATTCAATGAATATGAAGATTGGAAAGTTGTCTGCTCATTCCAGATAACACTGAAATCTCTACCCCAAACAGGCGATACCAGACAAATACATAAGCCATCTTACCCCATCTCCATTTTCTACATGTAACCCTTTACACTTCCTTATGTCCATATAAGGCCATGCCTATGTTATCCGTACCCATCATAATCACAACTGTATCTTTAAGGTATCAATAGTCAGTCTGACAGTCTAGTCGTTATAGATAGTTACAGCAGCTAGAGTAAGGAGTGAAGATATATTTGCCTCAGCACTGAACCCATTAGGAATGGCATATGATGCAACAATTGTCATTAAATCTGACAAACGATTGCCAGCACTGACCATCCTTTATATGTATCCTTCATTTTTATAGGAAAATGGATGAAAAGACACAAATGCAGAGCATGCAGCTCTCACATTTGAAATTGGTCACGGATTTTATTGTATAACTATGTACTAATCTATATAGACATATGAGCAAACGTTTGAGAAGAAAAACTGTTAGGACTATTATTTAATGGCTTTAGATATCAAATTGTACTTGAGTGGACAATGTACACTGACACAGCAGCCTGTCAAGGACACACCTTTGTGCTGTTCCATTTAATCCATAAGACAGTTGGCCTTCATCTCGTTATTTCTTCAATACAAATCCTATATAAAATGTGGCAAATGAGGCATTATGAACTATAGGTATAAGTGACATAATGAGAGCTCAAAACATAGCCTTATGCATGATCATTTATAACTCAATTCCTAACTTCTCTAACTCTTTGTATTAGCATGATCAGACTCTCACTGCAATCACTGAACCACCCTTACGGCTGGGATGAATAGAGCTGTTTGCCGATGCTCTGTAATAATACTACTTTGACTTCAAGGGTTTCAGGATTAGTCAAGGACATAATGATGTTATTTGAGATGACAGGAGGCCTCATCTGGTGGTGCACCACATGAGGCTATCAAGATGCTTTCTTCCATAAGATGTCGTTAGTTTGGTAAAAACTGCAAAATAGAATGAGTGCAGAGATAGGTGCACTGAACAAGACATAGACTAAGGTGCCGGGAATTGTTCCCGAGTGAGGGTTATCACACTTTGCTTCGCCTCATGTGATAACCCTCACTGGGGACCGATTTGAGTGCACTTTTAAGCCAATGGTAGTGAACAAGTAACCAATGGATAACTGATGACGAGTGGGGGTTATCGACGGATAATAATACGAGGCCGTAGGCCGAGTGTTATTTTCGTCGATAACCCCCACGAGTCATCAGTTATCCATTGACTACTTATTTTATACCACGAAACCAATAAATAATCAATATTATACCAATAAATTCAAGTTGAAAACAAAAATTATTCCCCCTTCCCGGGACTCGAAGCCAGCCATTGTGTGTACACGATCAGTACATACACCTCCTTGCCAGGCAGCAGACAGGCTAGGCTTGGCAGCGGCACACGGCGAAGAAAAGATGCTTCTCGCGGTTATGTTTGTGTATAAAATACACCTCCTAGCCTGGCAGCGGACAGCGACGGACCGGGGCTCGATCCATGTACCTCTGACGGCTGAGCGCAAAGCGCTAACTGCTAGACCACCGCGCCCGCTCCGTATAGTGCGTCTCGTGGTTATATGTACGTATACTACACCTCGTCGCCCGGCAGCGGACAACGACAGCGCACACGGCTTTGTATCATATCCAGACGTGGTTCTAACCAAGCTTCTCTCATCAGTCCCTGTGGGGCAATGCATAGGGAGTTGGATTAGGGATCTGAGACTGTAGGTTCGAGCCCTGCCCTGGCCTTGAAAATTTCGTGGGTTTTAACATGTAACATATGACATGTAAGGACATGAGGTTATCAATGTAAGGCGTGCGGTTATCCAGGATAACCACACGCCTTACATGGATAACCGCACGCCTTACATTGATAACCGCACGCCTTCCAAAATTGATGTAACAGCCAATAGGGTGTGCAATATCGACAGATATGTGGATGGGAATAGACCCCAAAAAGCACTGTGTAAGCCAGAAATCGTGGTATAATTGAAAGTAACTACCTGGATGCCTCAATCGGCTATGAATTCTAGTTGTCAGGTTATGAACAGTGGAATGGGTTATATGAAGAACGGCCCTTTTATTTTCTCAGTAAGAAAAAATGTTTCACACTTTGGCTTGTGTTGGCCTTAGGGTTATAATTAACTAAACTTTGCAGTGCCTTCTTCAGGGAGAAATGGTACTTCCTCAGGACCCTCTAGTTTCTCCAGTATTTTGCACTTGCACTTTTAAAGTACTTTTAAAGTCCTGAAACCCATCCCTCTGCCCTTTGGATAAAGTTCAGATATTGTGTTACAGATGTCGCTAAATAGGACAAACCACCAAGATTCCAAATTGCCTGGATACTCAGTGTTTTATTCTTCTTAAACTACAACACTAAGGCCTTCTTCAAGCAACAACATTCCATTGGATTAAAAGTGCACTATATATTATGTTGTAAACTGAACTATGATAAATGTGAGTAAGCCAATCTACTATGATGTCAGGATGGGCCCTGAACATGGATATGAGCAGGGAGCAGTTATTATTCTGAACGTCTGGTCAACATAGTGCTTCCACCCGGTCTCCCCCTATGCCTTAAAACTTGAATCTTATGTATATATGTTGTTAATATATTATTCTTCTATTATTTATTCTTTTCATAGCCTGATTATACCCTTTTCACTTAGAATCAATATAAACAGCATGGGCAGGAAACGATTCAAATCTATCCGTTTTCTACATATTTTTTTTTCTCAAGTTTGTTTCCACAACTTTTATTTTCATTTCCACAACTTCTATTTAATTTCCACAACTCAGATTTTGTTTCCGCAAATTAATAGTTTATTTGTCCATAGTCAATCAGTTGTGTTTTTAAGTTGCAGAAACAAAGATATAGGTGTGGAAAATGGAAAATTTAGTTGGAGAAACAAATCATAAACCTGTGAAAACAAAAATAAACTTGCGGAAACAGAAAAATCACCTTGAAGGAACGGACATGAGAAAACCAAATGTGAAAAAAAAACGAATTTTATACTAAAGCCCTCAGCTGCTGCATATTCACTGACCAACTCGATAGTTTCTGTATCTTAGTCAATCAGTCTCTCTTTAAGCTCTGAACATAACAATGGCAATAGAATAGGCTAGCACAGCTTATCATACATTCATTTTCATTTTACTGTAGTGACAACTCATGGATTAAAATCGCATTCTCCATTACATATATGTCAAAAAGTATCCTGCCACAATAAGAATCTAGGATAGGAAAGGTTGATACAATAAAATCATATCACACCCACACCTTACTGAACACTGCTCACCAGACAGGTAATATTGGGTAACCTGAGCCTATGCCCTCCTACATCGATGTATTGACGGGACCACAGGGGAGGGTATTGTTTGAGTTTGCTGGAGCTACTCGATAATAACTAGTGTGTTGGTGGCTTTGCATAGAACAGTGGGCGACTTAACCAACATACTTGTCTATGATAGGAAGACGTTAAAAAGGGTCTTGCCAAAACATAACGAGGAAGAACCTGTTAAATAATTATGAGACATCACTGATAGAAACGTGCATGGCCTAACTTGTTTTCATATCATTGACAAAAGTTTTACATAAATCATGTGAAAACTCCTTTTAAGTTTCGGGGGAAAAAATGCACATTTTAGCAAAACACACAAGTTTTGAAAATTCTACTTATCAATACATTAAAACGTACACGTTTTCATTTTTGATCTCTTTTCCTTTTTGGCAAGACCCTCCTGTGTAGGACTTACTTCCATTAGCCATTCACACAATATAGTTTCAGATGAAGGGATGTAACTTTTCGGATGTAATGCATGTTCATTTACGGAGTAAGAAAAACCTCCAGCTCGTGGCCATAGTCAGTCCTATGCCAGAGTTGGGCGTGCTGTCTTTGGATCAATACAGTAAAAGGTACTGTGAAAAAGTATCCTGACAGAATCAGAATCTGTACAGAAGAGATAGTATGACACAGTGAGACACAGTGAAATAATATCAGTCACGTACTTGAATTTCTCAAAATGTGCCATTGTCACATGCCTAAAGTTTACTAAATCATCTCGGCAAATCTGACGATTTTCGAAGGGGGAGGTGGGAGGGATATATTCTCTTTAAGCATCCCCATAGGAGGTCAAACCAAAATGGTCAAGGAAAAAGAGGTAAAGAATGGGCAAAAGTGGTCAATCATTAAAGGTTTTTATACTCGATGTCCCATGATCCAATCTGATAAAAGGGCTCTATTTGGTAGATCACTTCTGCATGTCTGCATCTTTATATGGTCTACATCATGTACCAATGTAAGTCTCATTAGTTGTATATTGGAATGCTCTGATCTATCAGACTGGAGAAATGGGCAATAGGCCTGCAGTTGAAGGCAATGGATGGTATTTGTAGTTAATGAATAATTTCTCTCATATCCAGATCTATCAAGTCCCTAGGCCATTTAGACTGAGATGTGATTTTCAAGTTCAGGTTTATAAAAGTTTTAATTGCTTTTTATGATTTTAGAAACATGTGACCAATCAAGGGAGAACACCCCTCTGCGGGGATTTTTAATTGCCCATTTGGCTACCAGGGGGCATTGGAGGGCAAAGTTACTCTAAAATCATGATAAAAATACATTAAGCTAATTTTTTATGCAGAATTCAGTGGTTTCATTTAAAATGCACCATTTTCGGTAGAAATGGCCCATATTCGGATGGTAAAATGAACATCTTTCATGAGAAATCAACCTATATGCCTGTTCCTGGTTGCCATGGCAAACCCTTCCAATAATCAAAATTTGCAGATTTTTATACCAGTTTTTGGGGACAATTACCATAAACCCAAAACTGAAAACAGAAATGGAGAATTCCTTCTAGATAAAAATCTATGATAAAAATCATTGTATTATTATGAATTTTCTATGAAAAAAGGCTGAAATTTTTTGGTGTTTTTAGACATTATTATGGTTTACAATGTATTTGGAGCTTAATCATCGATTTCAAATATAAAAAAAACACCTATGTTCAAGGAGGGGTTCTGACATAACTACTAGGAATATTTAACCATATGATGTCTCATTTTAAAGATCTTGAGATGAACTTTGATAATGAATTTCCCTGCAGAGGGGTGTTTGTGCTTGCTGGTCACACATCGTCTTCCCCCCGCAAATTATTTAACAATCAATGTTGATACCGCAATGTGTCATAAATACAAATATTATAAATAGGCCTTCCATTAAAGCTCTCATATAATCAAAAAATGAAGCTATGAATAAACTATCTGTGCGTCTTCGGCAAAATGGAGATGTGTGTGTAATAGCCAGAAAAATAGATGAATTCACAAACATGATGAACAGTGTTAATTCTAGATACTATATCCAGCTAGCTCATACTAATGCACAATTAATGTCTCTAATATGGTGAGAGAGTCATTTTCACTCAGAATTGATTAAGCCATACGTCTTGATAGCTCTGTTCTGTCGTATAGCTAATACTCCTTTTGAACAATGAAAAGTGAACTAAATCTATACCTTTGGGGGTTTGCATCTTTAATAGCCAAATACCTGAAATACCTTCAAATCAAATATTTCAATTAGAATGTCTGTTTCTTACAGATTCTCAACCTACCAGTCATCAGCACCATACACAGCTATTTTGAAACACTGCCCTTCCTGTGATTATCGTTGGACAAGATCTATGATAATAATAAAAACCTATTATAGTACACTCTGTCACCGTAAGTGATGTTAGCTCCCTCAAATTACCAACCACACAGAGAGAAGAACACTGATCGCTTTGACACATACTGCACAGGTCACAATTTGTCTCCCACATGACATGTATGAAGGCATGGTGAATGAGGTTGATGCTCTCATATTTGGTTCGTCAACTCCACTTGACATGCGTAATGAAGACACATCACATATTTTTTGGTCCATTCACCTGAGTGCTAGGTAATACTGTGAGACAGTTATGTGAGGGTTAAGAGCAGTCAATAGCTATGTACCTATGGTTCAATCAAGGCAGGCCTATAATAGAAGGCAGGGGATATCATAGGCCCACTGGCTTGCAACAACAAGGCACTTTTTCCTATCTACAGAACTTCTACCTGACTGAGGCCCTCTTTGCATTCCATAAGACAAGGGCATGGAGGTGCATGGCAATGCCATCTGTCTCCATGTATTGAAGATACTGAGATTATAGACTGTGGGTTAGCATACAATCTTTTGGTATTTTCACTGACCCACATGCAAGGGGTCTAACCTCTCCAGTTGAAGAATTCAGGATTGTGGGTGTCTATTTTGATATTCAATAACAAATGCAAATTTAACAATGAAATAGAATTCACTACCATTCATTGATAGTATTTACAGACCATAGTGATCTATTTTTTATGAAAACAAAATGACACAGATACATCAAATGTCTTAAGTGTTGGTAGTACTTCTTGGTCGTGATTAATCCTGGTACCAAAATGGTTGGTTGCACCATCTAGTGGAATATCCTAGAACAATTATGTATGTCAAACCATCACATGTCAAGTGCCTTCGACATGGCTGTGACCCTAGTCAACTCACAGATAACGTGGCAGTTTAAGGCATGTCAAATCATATGAGGATTACTGTGTGCTACAGTTGTCATTACTGCATTAGCTTGGCTAATAAATGGGTGAAGGAGGCAGGCTTGGAGAATAAAATTTATTATATACATTTTGTTATACATGACGACGATAGTGTGGTATGAAAATACAATTAATTGTTAATAAATTGTATGTGGGTATAAAAACTATATGACAATATTTAAGTATGATAAAATATGATAGCACATATAAAAAAAGAGTGATGATAAGAGAGAATATTAGACAAAGGTGTGGGTGGGTGGGGAAAAGAGATGTTGACGGTGGAAGGGCGGTGAGGTGAATGGAATGAGTGGAGTGAGAGTTGGGCGCATATGCACCGGGGGTTTGTAGGATAAAGTAAATGATTATGTGATACACCCCTAGGTGGGTGTGGTGAGGTGAATAATGGTTGGGGTGATAGCCACCAGCTGGCAGCAATAACCACCTCTGAGCCCTTACAGGCCCAGGAGTAACCCATGGTGACTTATGTGCACATGTCCCACTGACATGTGCTCTCTGTGTCAAATCAAGTTGACATGGGTATACATGTCACTTTGTCAGGAAGACTTTTTTCAGTACACTGTTTCACCCACACTATTGCAGACCTGTATCCTGCTAGCATAAGGAGTGCTGTTTGTATATATCCTCTGCCCTCACTAACAGAGGCCCATGCAAAGTGAAGGCTATTTGAATAGCCACATACTGCATGTCGTCATAGAAAACAGATACTGCATAATTTACTTAGATTTATGTGTGTCTAACACCTAGATCAAAAACACAATGTCTCAAGTAAGTCTAGCCTCATGCTTATGTTACGCTTAAGTGTGTGACAAAACAATAGCATTTATATTTGTAAGCATGGTCTTCAGCATGGTCTTCAGCTGAAAATCAATTTTAATCTTCTCTGTATCATCTTCCAAAAATGAAAACTCATCGTTATCTGCTATCATGTTCAAACTTATCATTATTTCTTTCCTTATAATGAGGGCCTACAAAAGGATTATTACTTTAGTCTCTAGTCTAAGAAAGTAAAACTAGTGCTGAATATAACCTGGGGTATTCTTATAGTCCTACCTGTAAAAAGAATCGCCACATGATATCTATTTTTGTATGAACATTGGCTGTATAAAAAGCATGCTATGTTAAACTATTGATTGCATGTTTTAAAGATACAACATTTCTTGGTAACGTCCTTATGTTCACACTTAAGGACTGCTTCCCAAGTCCTTCTCTCACCAGACATAAAATTATTGGGTAACCTGAGCCTATGCCCTCCTACATCGATGTATTGAACTTGCATAGCTAACAACTCTGCCTTTTTATGACAGCTCCCCTCCACCACCTGCCTCCACCTATTCTTTACTTCCCCTGCTTTTTGTCAAGAAGTTCTTATCTGTATGAGTGCCTTTTTTTAGGACAACTCCTGCAGGTCCCTCTATTTGCTCCATTGAGAGCTGTGTGCCAGGGACAACCATTAGAAAATCCAGAGCAATGCTTTTGGTTTGGTTCTATCTCTTACCTGCCTATATTATATGTTTGTGCATTTGCTTATTCCAGTTGATTTTCCTTTTTCTGATTTATTGCAATAAATATTCCATAGTAGCTGGTTACAGCAGGGCATGTTATGTGCCTCATCGTGGAACCCTTATTATTTGAAATGGCATAATGATGCAACAACTTTCATTAAAGCTGGCAAACGATTTCGGCATCAACTGCCCATGGACATGGATGGACCATCTGTGGGATTCATCCCTTTAATTTGTCATTCATTTCTTTTGGAAATATAATTTACCCCTTCTGTAGTCAGGATGGATGGATATACTGCCAATGAATCGATCAATCTTCGACACAGAATCCATGGATTATGACGGCAAAAGTGATTTGCATTGGTAAAAGGGACTAAGTATGCCGTTTGAAGATCGTGCACAGTACATTATGTACATATTACTCTGTTTAAACAAAATAGATCTATTTGAAGAGAAATACCAGCTCTCCTTAAAGTTGGTAAAGGAAGGTATTCGACAGTGTCATTTCAAGGCAGGTAAAGGTGCAGTCAAACAAGTCCTCTTCAAAGTTTGAGCTTTCTACCTGGAGGGTAATAATTATTGGTTACTCTCGGTGATAATTCAGAAAGTTGGGTGAATATTCTTAAATTTGAGGTGAAGTGAGTGAATCTTCTGACAAGTTTCGTCAGTAAAGATGTGGTACAATTCTAAAAGAAATACTTGCAAGAATTGAGTCCTGGCAAACATTCTAGATCTGTCTGTAAATTTTCTAGAGGGTATAGAAAATAGTGAATTTGACATCCTTGGATACCTAAAAATGAGAATTTGAATCAACTATTTTAAGGTTTACATGTTTAGCATTGAAGGGAGACTAAATCCTGCCAAGAATTACAATTTTTCCTGTCTTCATGAATTTTCACTTTCTTTGATATTGTGAATTACCATCCTTGCCTAAAGCCGACTTGTCCTCTATCACACAAATGAGCCATACAACCCTTCATAAAATCTTACAAGTGAGGCTTTGTAGACTATGGGTATACGAGCTCAAGGTAGAGCCTTATGTATAATATATTATTCATCCTTCTATAAGTCTTTGTATTAGCACAATCAGACTCACACATGCTCCTTACGGCTAGGACAAACAGAGCTGTTTGTCGGTTTTCTATATGATAACTATGATAATGTGCCTGTATATTGTTGTATAAGATACCAACTGGCTAGAAATTGTAAAAGCTTCATTGTGACAAGAGATTATTGGCCAATAAACCTGTTTAAAACTCAAAACTGTAATAAGGCCACTTTGACTTTAAGGGTTGTCACATTCAAAGACATGTTGATGTTATTCAAGAGACAGGAGGCCTCATCTTGCGGTGCACCAGATTAGGCTAACAAGACACTTTCCTTCCTTAAGATGTCGTTAATTTTGGGGAAAACTGCAAGTAAGCCAAGTGCAGGGATGTGTTTGCTGAGTTTGTAATTTCATGCCATAGTTTAATGAGGTTTAACAGAGCAAATGTGTCATTTTACAATATGCACAATAATGATTCCCTTAAGAATCGTCGTTATCTGGGCTGCCAGGGGGGTCTAAAAATATTTTGGACCAGCCTAAAAAGTTTTAGGGTACATTTAGTACAGGTGTTGGGGCTTACAGTCCATATATGTGGGTAGCTTAAATATCATTTTTAAATCCACAGCATGGGACCAAAGTTGAGGGTCTCTCTAGGGTCCAATCGCTAGTGATTGTACCATACATCTAAGCCTTAATAGAGTAAGATGTTGATATTAACAGGCTAAGTTACTCTCATAAAGGTCCATTGTCATATAAGATATTATGGTTAGATATGTTAAACACTGGTGGCAGTCTCTAGGGGCTCTCTAGGGTCTAGGGTCTCTCTCGGGTCCAATTGTTAGTGATTGTACCATAGCTCTAAGCATTAATGGAGTAAGATGCTGATATTAACAGGCCAGGTTACCCACATTTATCTCAAGTTGAATACGAGAGCCCCATAGACTTAACCAAGAAACTCTGTATCACACCCCACAGTGTGATAACCCTTCCCCGTATCACACTCCCTGGGAAAACATCCAAAACGGTCAAATAACTGATGATAAAATCATTTCTAATGCCAAATAAATCGAATTTTGAACATATCTGACTAAATTAACTTGAGATAAATACAAAGGAGCACTTGAATTGGTCAGCACTGAGGGTTATCACACTCGGCTTCGCCTCGTGTGATAACCCTCAGTGCTGACCAATTCTCGTGCACCTTTGTCTATATATTATACATTGGTGACAGACTATAGGGCCTCTATCAGGTCTAGGGTCTCTCTCGGGTCTAGGGTCTCTCTAGGGTCCAATTCTGAGTGATTGTACCATAGCTCTAAGCCTTAATGGAGTAGGCAGTTGATACTAACAGGCCAAGATACTTTGATATAAAGGTCAATTAACATGTAAGAGATTATAGTTAAATATATTATACACTGGGGCCAGACTAACATTAATGGTGATTAAGGGTCTCTCTAGGGTCTAACACAAAACTACCCCAACTCTGTCACTCAAACTGGATTGAGTACCCAGGCCAAGATATAGGAGCTAGACTTCCGATTTTTTTTTTCATGCATCTAGGGACATGTTAAGGCTCTGCATGGTATATCTATTTCATCTCTTTGCTATTAGAATAATAGAACATGGTTGCTATGTTAGGGTCTCTCTAGGGTCTAGTGTACAACTGCCCATGTACCTTCAGTGACTTAGCATAAAAGGTACAGTGGCCACATATTCCTATTTGGTCTTAAAATTTTCCCTGTGCTGTAGGGGAAATACCAAAACCAAAAAAGGAACCTATGCCCCAGCATCTTTTATTATTTGCAAGTTGCACTTGAGATTTTTGTGTTTTTGCTCGAGAAAACCCCCATTTGGGGCAGTTTTAGCCCTCTACCTCCCTAAATATGCCTCGTAGATAGGCACAACCCATATACCCCTTGTAGCTCCATCCAGTCCCGACCAGAATAAATGATAAAGACACATATATTACTTTATTTCAAGTTTTTGTTGAAGGGAGAACAAGAACAGGCCAGTTAACGACGATTCGTGATTATCAGTCATATGCCCTAACATGTAACAATCTGTCATGAAAGTATAGACAAGAACATGCTGTATGCTAAAATCTCATGGACCCCTAACATTTCGATCCCCACTGAAAATTCAGGGTTTTAAGGTTGAAAGTAACTACCCAGAGGTCTCAATAGGCTATGGTTTCTGCTTGTCAGGTCATGAACCAGTGTACAGTGGAATGGGTTATATAAAAAAACCTTTACTCAGTAAGATAAGAATGGTACTAAAAATGTTTCACACTTTGGTGTGTTGGCTTTAGGGTTCTTTCATTTTGGACAAATGACACCTCCTCAGAACCTTCTCATTTCTTCAGTGTTTTGCACTGTCACTTTTGAAGTACCTGACATGCTGAAACCCATCCCTATGCCCTTTGGACAAAGTTCAGATATTGTGTTACAGATGTAGCTAAATAAGACAAGCCACCAAGGAAATAGCCTGGACACTCATTGTATTTTTCCTCTTGAACTACAACACTAAGACCTACTTCAAGCAAGAACATTCCATTGGATTAAAAGTGTGTATATTGTAGACTGAACTATGATAAGTAAGAGTGATGTCAGGAATTAGGAATGAGTATGCTGGTATTGAATCTACTTTGAACAATCTTTAAACAGAATGCCATCGCTGAATTCTTCTTGATATCATTTCAGTGAAATAAATGTAGAACATCTGTTGTACCAAGCTCAATTTGCTGAAGGGGATATCAGGCACGGGATCATGGTGTAATGGTTAGCAGGTTGAATTGGCATGCCAGACATCCTGATTCAATTCCCAGCTATTAGATATTTTTCACCGCCCTCTACACTGGTGGGATAACCAACTGGTCCTTTCAGAAATGTTTGGGGATCGCGTAACTCAGTGCCTGGCCAGTATGATACAGATATGCTTTAAACTGCTAGTACTGGGGGCCTTGGAAACAGGAATGCCTCTAGGGGATCCTCGGAACAGGAAATCCTGTTAAGCTGAATGGTTCAACCTGGTTGGTTGAAGCTGTTTCGATAGAATGTAGGAGACAGATCTATCTATACCCCCTCCTCAAAGGGCAGGTTGTTGGGTAAAATCTGTCCCATAGTGTGTATCATACCGATCCAGGTTAGATGGGAGGTGGATCATTTCATTATATTATATGGACAGATTTTGAGAACATGAATTCATGTGGGGACCACCTGTTGAAAAACTGTGGAATGACCCAGGTGGATACATTGCTTACCATAGCATTTTGGATGTGCAAGCCAAAGATCTGGGTTCAAATCCTGGTTATTCTAGATATTTTCACCGACCTCTATAATAGCATCACTCTCAGAATAAAATTGTTTCTTAAATATGTGCAACCTTTGAAAGATTGTCAAAGTAGATACTCCAAGCTCATGTTAATTGAAACACAGTTACACTGCATTACCTCAGGATCAAAAATAGAATTTCTGAGTTGTTCACTCGACTCACCAAACACATGATATAGGTTGAAAACAAAGGGAAGACATGTGAAGTATAGGTAAGACTTTGTATAACAGCAACATAGCCTGGTAGATGCATGGTATGCATTTAGCCAAGGAAAAGGGCATAAGGTGTGATGGGTTCCACATCCATTCTTGTCTAGAAAGGCATAAGGCATAACACATGTCTTGTCTATGGGGGTAGCGGTCTATATATGAACAACTCCTACACATGTCTGTCTTTTTACTATGCCTCATTTGCTTTGGGGCAATAAGGCAAAAAAGGGAGCATCTTTAATACCCTACCCTACTCACAGATGAGGTTCTCGAATCAATAATAGGAAATGTTGAGGTAAAAATAATTTATAGGGACAGTTATCTTAATTGCTTCAATGGGTCACTTTACTGCCCTCATAAATAGCGCATTGAAATATTTCTGAAATTTATCTGGCAGTCTGCCTGATCAGTGTATGTCTCTCATTAAGCCCTGAACAGAACTTGGAACAATTACTTTAGAGGAGGTTCGCACAACTTATCATACATTCGTTTTCCTTTTACTGTAGTAAGAATTAATGGATCAAATCTCAGTCTCTATACGTGAAAAAGCATATTTAGAAGAGGTTCATAAGAGGTAGTATATATGATACAGTAACATCATATCACCTACTTGAATTTCCCAATATGTGCATTGATATAAATGTATAATTGGACTGAATCTGGGTTAAAAATTATTATCTTGACTATCTTGCAACTTTCAAAGGGGATGAGGGTGACATATACCTCTCACCTCTGGTGGGTATTTCCCAACATGGCACAACTACACCCAGTTGTACTGGCATTAGAATAAGGGATCCCACTAAAGTTTGAAGAGGGTCCAGTCCTACCATCATGAGAAATGCCTTACTGAAAAACCCAAAAATGTCAAGCTAAAAAGGTTAAGAATGGCCAGAAATCCCCTTGCCAATTACCTATTTCTATGAGTTGCTGTCGAAGCAATTGATTAAAGGTAATTATCTCTAAAATCACTTAATTCCAAAGGAGGAATGTCAATTCCACAGGAGCCGAGTTTTTGGCATTAAATGCATTGCAGTTTTAGAACACTAAAAAAGACGGGCAGTTATGGAAGGTTTTTTAAACCCAGATGTCCTCTGATTAGTGCAGTCATCATGTGAAATGGCTTGGCACATTCGGCAGAAATCATGAAATTTGGGTTACAGGTTTTTTTTTTGGTGTGCTGAATCCAAATCTAAGTGGGTACATCAATGTTGATGAACGTTTCTACTTGTAATATGACATGGAAAATTTAAATTATAAAATCCTATTTAATCTCTGTAAATACATATGAATTATATTGCAATGATTTCTAAGTGGATAAATATTGTAGGCCAAAAATATCATGGAAAGTCTAGATAAGTAGTCAGTGACTTTGATTTGCATAAAATCTAATTAATTTGCATATCATAATCAGGTCAGAACAAATCAATAATTCTAGCAGTCTCAAGTATCATGCTCATACATAGTTTATTGACCTGAGGTTTTAAGAAGTGTTTTTAATTATTTACATTGTCCCTAATTAACATTATTATTGACATATTGTTTTCTTAAAGAAGCCATTGAGGGAAGTGTTTCATATGGTCCATGTTGTGTGGAAAACAGGAGGAGGAGAATAGGACACATCGGCCGGTAATGGGCTGGATAGGCCAGGAATATATGCTAGATAGGCCGGGAATGAGCTAGATAGGCCGGATATGACCTAGACAGGCTTGGAAGGAGATAGATAGGCCAGGAATGAGCTAGAGAGGCTGAAAATGACCTAGATGGGCGAGAAATGAGCTGGATAGGCCAAGAAATGAGTTAGTAAGGCCAGGAATGAGCTAGATAGGCCTGGAATGAGCTTATTAAGTGGACAGGAAATGAGCTGGATAGGCCAGGAAATGAGTTAGATAGACAGGGAACGAGCTAGATGGGACTGACATGAGAAAGATAGGCCTGGAATGAGCTAGATGGATAGGGTATGAGCTGGATAGGCCAGGAAGGAGCTGTGATGCCCTGCTGCTAGATAGGAATGAACTGTCTCCCATACCCACTGTGGGAATGAGTTAGATAGGCCTAGAATAAGCTAGATATGCCAGGAATGTGATATGTGAGGATTTCACACTATAGAAAGGCATTGACATGCCCACATTATGACTCCAGGAGGCTGTTTCACTACATAGCTTATTGTATAACCACAGACAGCCCTTACATACAACTCATATGTGGAACGTTATACTTATAAGATTTTGGTTCCAAAACACAATAAACACTATTTTGAAAAAAGAGGCAAACTTCAGATTGGAGATGAATGTAATAAAAAAAAATTAAATGTATATTTTTCGGCTCTCTAGAGTCTGTTTAGTAAAGATTTTAGGCTACCAGTCTGAATTACAAAAATGCACAGAAATCAGTTTACATCCCAGAAAACCCCCTGAGTTTTCCTTTAATGACGTCACACATACGGGGGTTTATGTGACCCATGTGGAGATTATCTAAGAAAGTGTCACATTTTGGTTAAAGGATGCAGGGATTAAATGGGTTGGGTATGGTAAAGGATCAGTTGGGGGAGGAGGGTAAGTTCACTGAGACGAGAGTGCCTCACATCTGAGTAAATTCTGTTAGGGCTGGTTCAGGAAACGACATGAAGACAACAAAAAGGGTCATGTAGAGGACAGGGGATGACATGGAGAAGTTTTACAGGGACATGCACAAGTCAGGGACTGACATAATGATGATGCACAGGGAGATGCAGAGACCATGGTATAATATGGAGATGACGCAGATACACACCCTAGGAAATGACATGGAAATATCATACACAGACATGCAGAGGCAAAGAAATGACATGGGCAGGTCGAACAGGGACATGCAGAGGCCAGGGAATGAAATGGAGAGGTTGTACAGGGATATGCAATGGCCAGGGAATGGTATGGGGAGGCGCATGGTCAGTTGCACTGAGTTGGGGTCACACAGGGCTCACTAAGAGGTAAAAATTAAACTACTTGGATTGTTTTGAAATTGTGTGTCCAGAATAATGGCGCACTGAGGCACCTACCCTGAAAATTGGGAACACTAATATCAAAAATTGCCAATTTTAGAGTCAATTCCATTATTTAGCATCAGTTCCTATAGGATTCTGGTCCAAATAGGCTCATTTTTGGGGAGTTAATTTTTCCACCATCAAGTGAACAGATTCATATCATATCATTTTTGCATGATGCTGTGCATTGTCCTTTTATAATAACAATCTTTCATAACAACAAAACTTCTTAATTCAGGATATTTCAGGCATAATACATATTGTGGCACATATGGTTCCATGTGGCATGTATGGTTCCTGACATGGAAAAACTGTCATAGATTTCCATTGAGTTGTATAATGGGACTGTAATATTTACATGTAGATAGGTGCATAAGTGGTTAGTGTTTATGACAATGCATCTCTAGAAAATCCCATAACTATGCACTGGAGGAATCACCTCATGTGGCATGTATGGTTACTCTAAAACTACACAAAATCACATTGCAATTTCAAATATGGCATAATGTTAATGAATCTAAATTTATTTACCTAATGACTGATAGTTGACACCTAAGGCTTTCTAATTATATTTTTGCATTGATAAATATGATTTATTTCTCCCCACTATCATGTATTAAAGAATGAGGCATGTATGGTTCCACTTTACCTACACCACAAGGTTTTTAGCAATAACTCCAGCCAGATAAGGGGAATACTTCTTGAATTGATTATATATAATGCTAGATATTGGGGGCTATTGGAAATATAAAAAGATTATATATGAACAAGAAAACCCCTGTATCCTCACATTTTCAACATATACATAGTAGTTACTGACCCCCCTGTATCTAAAGGAATATATATGGCCCTTGTGTGGGATTTTCCATTTCCATATCTTGAATAGAAAAGGGTAAAGGTCTGCATCCACATGTGGAGGTCAGCATCCATGAGTTTCAAATCCAGGAATTTGAACAGAAACAGAAAAAGGTCCATATGTGACATATGGGTACTGCATGTAACATACAGCCCCCATCATGTAAGATACAGCCCCCATATATACTATGTGGTGAAACACCCTCCAGGTGCACCATATATAGCTCTGGCATGAGCTACGGGTGTGGCTTATATTTGGGTTGCACCTTATATGTGAGATATTACAGTAGTTTCTGATACATCATGTAGAGACTTCTATCCATACTGCCAGGACCATTTGTTCCAATTTTGGATACAGGTCTAAGCTTATATACTATACTGTATAAATACTTAGGCCATTTCCATATGCAAATTAGGCTATTTCCATTGATGTTGTGATTGAAATGCCACATAATATACTTCCTCTAGCTAGTTATACTTGTAATAAATGATTACCCATGGTCAGCTATGCAAATTAAACCATTAGATCAAAGATAAGGGATTGTTTTAAAAATATTCATTATTTTCACACAACCTATAGATATTCAACATCAATTTTAGAGAGGAAACTTTCTTCAAAATGAATGTATCCATTTAGATATGAGTTAAGTTTTGTCTAAAGACCCTGCATGCAAACTTTTATGATTTCCTCCACATGTGCCAAAACCCCCTGGAATTTGTTACATAATGACTGCACTAGATCCAATTGCAATCTAATAAAAGGTGTCTACTTGGTGGACCATAGATATCAAAGAAGACAAAGGTACACCTAGGACAAGGGGTGATATATCTGTACAGCTTGCTGACAGATTGGGACTGATACACTTTTGAATGTTCTACATCTTGTTTGAACATAAACTATTCCACTCAATCTTATACAATTCATCATTGTCTGCTGTTATGTTCAGTCTTATCATTTTCTCTTTCCTTAATGAAGGCCTACAATGATATTATTACTTTTAGTCCCCAGTTCAAGAAAGATTAATCAATACTGAATATAACCTTGGGTTATCCTCATAGTCATATCTGTAAAATAATCTCCACGTTGTGATATGATATTTATTTTTGTGTAAATATTTGTTGTATAAGAAAGAAAAGTGCAAATCACCTTCCTCTAATGTAGTAATGGAGCACACTATTTCCAACTATTGATTACAATGTTTAAAAGATACATCGTTTCATGGTAACTTCCAAATATTTCCACCTAGGGACTGCTTCCCAAGTCCTTCTCTCACCAAACATATTGGGTAACCTGAGTCTATGCCCTCCCACATTGATGTATTGAGCTTGCATAGCTAACAACGCTGCCTTTCTATGACAGCTCCCTTCACCACCTGCTTTTTTTTTGTAAAGTTCTTTTTATCCGTACCAGAGGAGCCCTTCTTTTGTTAGCACCCAATGCAGGTCCCTCTATTTGCTCCACTGAGAGCTGTGCGGTTTGCCTCCAGAGAGAACCATCAGGAATTTGCTGATTTAGTTGTGATAAATGTTTCATAGTTTCTGGACCTTCTTCAAATGAAGAAGGAAGACATTAATGGTAGGAATAAGGACTGCTCCAATGGTGTTGTTTTGTAATGTTATGTAGTATGATAATAATCAGTGTGTTTCACAAAGCATACAGGGCAAACAATTTTCATCAGATCTGTTTACTTAAACCTGAAAGGACAGGAATTCAATTCTGTTGGAGGTGCTATTCCCAAATGGGAACTGACTACCCCCAAGCAATGACTTCTCCCCTGTTTTGCAGCAAGGTAATAGGTTATAGAATGGATTCTTAAGTTTTCATGAATTGGGGAATGCTTTCCAGTATGACTCACATTAAGAGGATTGATTCTAAATGTAAGGTAAGAAGTTTGTTCTGTGCAGCAGAACAGCCAGGAACTGGAAGGTGAGTTACGTCAGTGAGAATCCGGTTCCGATTCTTTTCGCAATAGCCTCCTGGTTGACTATAAAGGTAATGAACTGGCATACATTTCTAGGAAGACACAATTACTCAGCCTAGGATTGCTTCTATTACCTATTCACACAATAGTTTCAGACAGATGGATGTAGCCTCATGGATATAGGGGAGATTAACCTAAAGATGACCTTTCCTGTGCAGGCATTCAATGAGGGATTTGTAGTGGGTAATATCTCTGAGAGTTTTAGTTCCTCAGACTTCCAAAAGGCACTGAAGGAAAGATAATTGTTTAATCTTTTTCACCTGCTATATCTTGAAAATCCATGTGTGACATGTACTGGGAGAAGGGGTGTTAGAACCCCCTGCACTAAGCCACATTTTCGGAGATCTTGTCACATGTGTATAATATATATCTAGTTTATCACCCTTACTAAGAACATTCCATTTAGTTAATTTTCACCTTGAGATGACCACTTTGCACCTTGAGACGACCACTTGATACACAGCCTTTGAATGGAGCCATTTTCATTAAGCCAAAATTTAAAAAAAAATAAGTGTCTTACATAAATATACAATATTATGTTACTGTTGATGGTACTGTATTGTAATGAAAATGTATGTTTTGCAGCAGCTAAATTGGAAGGGATATTTCAGTAAAGATTATGTTCATAGTAGTTGCCATTCCCATCCAATTAGAGGTAATAATCTTAGCCCTGCATTAAAAAGGCTTTGTTTCATGATTATCTATCAATATCCACCACAGTAACATTTTGCTTGACTTAGCATTTATGTTCTTGATGTCATATGGTTCCTTTGCATACTACTCATAATAGGAAAACAGTAAAGTTTGAAACCCACGCATGGAGATATCATCTAGAGAATGCAATGTCCCAAGATATTATAGATATGAATCTATGTCTAGAATCAATATTTGGTACATGTGAGCAATCTCAATGTTCAGAATCTGCAACCAAAGTTCAAGATTTCTCAAGAAATGGCCAGTTGGCCATAATAAAAACCAGTCAAACATGGGTACTTTGGTGTATTGTTATACAATGATAACTACTCAACATATCATAGGTGGCCAGTCTATGGGATACTATAACACCTCCATTTCAGGAATATTAGAGGTACAGCCCCATACAGTAGATGTGAAAGGGAGAAAAACAAGGTTGCAGGTGGTCAACTCAAGGTATTTGGTCGTCTTTAGGTTAACCTACCCTAGTGTACAAATATATCATGTACTGATGGCTATGTTTTTGAGTCATGAACTTACAATCATACTTGCTAATATGGCGCCCCTGGCCTTGCCCGTGCAGTGGCTCTTTTAGTATGACTAGTTCTCTGTATAATGCATTAAATAGCTTTTAGGATGTAATAAGGGGTTAAAGGTGACATTTACTGGAGGGCATTTCACAATATGGCACATCTGCACACAGCCACTATACACATTTTTAAACCTTCAAAACTCAAGTACATGATTGTATAGGTAATGCCCTATGACTGATCTGTATGATTAGCACTTACAATAAGTTACATAGGATTTAGTAGGGCAGTCGTGCCAGTAGTTTCCAATAGATGCACGGCTGTATTGACATTAGAGTAAGGGATGCCACAACGATTTGAGGTGTGGCATCATAGTATTTTGAGAAATGCCCCATCCCCAGTGTCCATTTGATCCAACTGGACATGCAAAAGCTAATCACTTCCTGCCACACCTGTCTTATCTTATGATGAATAATGTGTAGACATGTGTCCACTTTTATCGGGAAGGACTAGAGATTGAGCAGCTTCAATGCAGGAAAGAACCCCATGTGGCAAAGCGGAATACAATCTTGTGAAGAAACAGTCAGTTTGAGGTAATTCTTGTGAGCCTCTCCTTATATTCCTGCATTCTTAGTCAATTCATATCACATAAAATGAACACATTCTCACAGGTGTGAAACTACTGGGTGAACATGTTAAAGGAGTACACAGAATTTCTCACTTCCTTTCAGACTAGGTCATCAGGTAAGTACCTTCAGAACTTCAGGGGAAACAATCTGATAAACTTCATTCACTTAAAGGCTTCCTATTGACAACCATAATACTCAGCATAATGCAGGTGAATCCTGCTCCGGTATTAGTGCTGTCTCTGTGTAGGTGTGCAGATACATTACTGTGAGATTAAAAATCGATATAAGAAAACCTCATTTTGACAGGAATTCAATTCATTTAGGTCCATACACTTCTAAAATACAAATGTGATGACTTAATCATATTGTTTGCAGCAGGCTCTAACGCATTTTGGCAAGCACTATCGGTTTTTTTCCCTTCATATCATCGAATATAATCTGTCCTATTTAATGGGCTGCATGTACAAAGAAGGGGTGCTCTTTGTGACTGAACAGATATTGGGAACAGTTAGGACCTACCTGCCAATATCACTATCCAGAAATCAGTATTGGTGTGGTATGCCTTGCATGCATGCACTCATTAGTGCAATGTCCCATATGAAGCACCCTTTGCATCTCATGCTCTTTTCGCATCGACCAATCTTCCCACTTAGGAGTAGAGTGATGGTGACTTCAGGATGAACAATAAACTCTAGTCCTGCTGATTAGGGCATAGGGTGATCATTAGAATTAATAAAGGTTAGGTTGCAGATTTTACTCAAACCTTGGTCTAAAGTGCAGTTGATTAGATCTAGTCGCATTGCAGATGGACAAAAACTCTAAACTGCCATGAGCTGCGTGTAGACCCTTCTGGATGGCCATTCATAAGTTAAAGAATTAGAAGACATATATTTTGTTTGAAAACGATCAGGATAGTGAGATAAACCTTTGATCATTTTGATGCAATTCATAACATGCTGTATTGATTTATACCATGAAAATTGTAAATGATTGTCATGAACGATTTTTTGTTTTAACGAAAGTGTTAAATACTCAGCATGAAACGACCATGTTAATCTGATCATTTTAACGAAAGAATATTCTATCAAAGTTATGAATTAACCCCCTGGCTCCTTATATACATTATTATAGTGCTGGTAATTTGAAAGCAGTTTTAGCGTAAATGACACTGCATGACATTATATTAAATTATTCCTACTGATATAGAGCCACGCAGTGGGACATTAATTAGTGTGTTGCCATCACACTCAAGCCCTTAATGACTATATATAGGAAGTCATCTGCTTGCTGATTGGAGTGTGCTCGTTATGAGATTGTTACCATGAATATTTATTACCATAAGTGAGTGACCTACCCCATGATTCGCAACAGTGTACTGTTAGTCTCATCAGGCTATGGTACTTAACACAGAATGGTTGCGTCTTGGTTGTATACATTATCCGCCTTTGGGGACATCCTCATCTATATAGAATATAGATAATGGTAAAAGCTCCCCACGATAAGAGTTTTCTAATTAATGACAGAGACAAATGCCTTTACCACTTGACTTGACTTTATGTGATCTATACATTCTGTTAGGTCACAGAAAAGGCACCCATGGACAAAAAAAACATAAGTAGGTTTGCAACTATATGCTCCAGGCCGCTAAAGTAGATTACTAAGCCTAGAGGATAAGCAAAAGCTCAGAGGTTAAGAACACTACTTTTATGTTTCTTTTAAAATAAAACAGATGTGCTTGGCCTAGTTGCCCCCATGTAGCAATACAAGGGTCAGATTATAATATGAAGCTCAAGCACCTTAATCACGTAAATCTTGGTCAAACTATACACTGCAAAAATGGTGTTTAGATTTTAAACATGTTTAGGTCTAAACATGTTTAAAACCTAAACATATAGGTCAGTTAGGTGTCTCATCGACTACACATTTAGGAAATGAACACTTTTATTCTAACTACATAAACATTTATGCTAAACATGTTTAGATGTTTAGAGTTGAGACAGTTGAATAATAGGTGTTTGATTTAAACACCAATATGTTTAGATACTTGGATGTTGAATCCACACCAGGTAGCAGCACTACCTTTGACTGGACTATCTGCACACAGTTATAATCAATTGTTGTGACAAATGTCCCCAAATGGTTTCATTTCATAGAATGCCATGTGAATAGAAAGGGCAATAGAAAATTGACTAGATTCACCTCATGCCACCATCATTACCATAAAGTAATCAATAAACTCCATGACTGACACCTATTTGATGTTATTCTGGAATAGATAAGGTAATTTCCTTCCTGCCAAGCTGTTGTACTTTCTCAAGTCTCTCATTTTGATGCAGTGTGTACTATATGTACATGTATATAGCTGTGGCTGACATCTTTGGAGACTTTGACAAGTAAATACCTGCTGATGTCGCCCCTAGTAAATGAGAAAAAAAATATATATATATCTGTGTTTTAATGCATACATGTATGCAAACCTTAAATCTCCATCAAATCATTTAAACATCTAAACACAAAAATTCATAAATACCTAAACACAAAAATTCATATATCTAAACACAAAAGTTTTAACCTAAACACCTACATTTCTAAACACTTGAGCTAAGCACATTGTTTGGCTAAACATGTTTAGGAAATTAATGTTATTACAAAAACGTTGCTAGAATATGTTTAGAATTGTGTTTAGGATCTAAACACCATTTTTGCAGTGTATATCCTTATTTAATACATGAACTTATACAGTGACCTTGGTCATTGTTAGGTGCCAGACAGTCATGAATCCAGTTGAATAATGCAGATGTGACAAAAAGGCTGACAAGAAAATGCTTAATAATGGAGGGGTCATACTGTGTGGATCACGTAGTGAGTGATAGGATGGGTAAGGAGTGTCACTGGAGGTATATAAGTGATGTATGTAAAGATTAGGCATGTTTTGATAGGGTCACCTTTGCATAAACTAGCAGGGCCAAGAAGATTCGGGTACTTGCACTCTAAAATAATGAAGGATCTCTCATCCCAAAGTTGCCAGAGATCCTTCGTTATTTTCACATCATTTTCACAGAGATTCCTTGTACCACCACACTGCCACCTGGAGATTATACATTGGCCGCCTGTTGTGTAACTACGGTGGTTCATTGTTCAGTTTTTACAAGGACCCCTTGTAGATTCAACAGTTATTTCTTACAGTGTATGGTTAATAGGTAGTGCAAAAGTCTTTTCTTTTCTATCTGGCATGACTGTAGAGACATATATGCAGCTGGCACTTATCTTTAGCCTTTGAGGCTTGTTTTTGTTAATTACTCTTTCTAAGTAGGGGTTCACTCGTCTGTGGCTCTCTTTAGGAAGGTGGAGAGTGATGGAAGTCTATATATGAACTGTCCTGGCATACAACAGCAGTGGGAAGGGAGGAGAGGCTTTCTGCCTGCTCCCTTCTCTCTTTCTCTGGTTCTCTCTCTGTCCCTATTTTCTAATAAAATGTATGCTTTATTTACTTGTGATATTTTTTGTTCTTTAATGACAATTGACATCAGTTCAGTGGACCTGATATCAATGTATAGGGTCCTTTACTACACAAACAAACCCTACCGTTGAACATCTTAGATTGGGTGGTTAGAGAGGGTAGTTTAATGATTTCATTCCTTGGAGTTCACATTTAAAGTTGAATCATTGACTAAAATCGGCAAGAGAACCTATGTCCCTACATTCATACCTGTGATAAAGCCGAAGGTGGTTTGTCAAAATCGATGTTTTTAAAAATTCTATATCAAGGGCAAGCACCTCGATATAAGGATAAAAAAAAGTAAGATGGAAAACCCCTCTCGGTAAAGCCTACAATGATTTGGTATATAATAATATCCCAGCAAATCATCGTGAAGTTGAGTCAAGTTGGGTGATGCATGTGTGAGTACTTTTGGGTGATAACGATCTGTGTTATATTTCGTGATATTGGGTCAATTCTCTCTCAGCTTGATGAAGCATGACTCACTTCAATAATTATGTGAGGTAAGACTGGGTGAGCAAGTGTCAGCATGTGTCAATACTTGTCAACTCTCACTCAGCTTGACAAACTATCACTCACTTCAATAAAGATGTGAAGGAAGACTGAGTGAGTATGTGTCAATACCTGTCAACTCTCACACAGCTCCACACATCTTCACTCATTTTAATAAAGATGTGAAGTAAGACTTGGTGAGCAATTGTTAGCATGTGTCAGTAATTGCTAGCTCTCACTCAGCCTGACTCATCTTCACCAATTTCCAACAATATGGAATCTATATGGATTTTTACTGCATGTACTTTCCAGAGTGGGCCCATTACTTGAATGTCAAAATGATAAGTTATGTTATACAGATCAAGTAGCTTTCTTATGTGACATGAAATATGTATTAATCAGGAAAGTAATGATAGCCATTAATATGGGATATTGGGCATGATTAGGACAGAAAGGCCAATTTGTTTTGTCTATGGGATATAGCACTAAGTTGTAAATATCTACATTTTACACAGTATCTATGTATCTGTTGGCCCTGGTTTAATAGCATATCATGGTTTAATGTTCAGTGATCAGCTAGGTCACATATGATTAGGGCAAATAAACAGAAATACTTAGTATGATGGTTAAAATACTTTGCATTGAGTGATAATAAGGGCAGATGCTATATCCAATATGATCATGGCAGACTGAATGAGCATTCGTCAACCTCTGTCAACTCTCACTCATCTTGACACACCTTCACGCACAGTGACACACTCTGCAGAATGCTGCATTTTGATTGGTCCATTTCAAATTTCCCTCCCTTTTCTTTGTTCTCATTCTGAGTTCACAACAGACAGGCAGAGACAGCCAGGGAGAACAGATGTAAGGTAGGTCACACTCTTCTACTTGACAGTTCTATTTCTGAACCTCTAATGCCATGCTGTTTAATTTCAGTATTAGAGACAACACCTCATAGTCACTAGTAGATATTATACATGAGCAAGTTCCATGGAAATTTGGGAGATTCAGGATGCTTCCTAATATGCTCTGGTATGTGGTAAGTTGGGCCAATAAGGAAGTGGTCATTGTTCATCAACAGGGGTGGGGGTAGGGTTGGTTTGACATTGGTTGGTGCTGTTTTGTGTTCATTATCATTCATTTTCACTTTTACAGCTGTTCCCAAGAGTATTACCAGAAATCATAGATCTACTGGCCCAGAATCCATCCATTGAAGAGGATAGCATGTTCAACAGGACACAGCAAGGAAATGGAATCAAGATAAACAGCTGAATTGATGTTAAGAATTGAAAAATAAAAGATCTAAATCAAGGAAATTCCCCCAACCCACCCAAAATTGGGTTTGCTTTGCGTCAGTCTGTGTGATACTGCGTTATGACACATGCGTCAGTCTGCGTGAGGATGAGTCATAACACATGCGTCAGACTGCGTGAGGATGAGTCATTATACAAGCATCAGTCTGCGTCAGGCTGAGTCAGACCTAGCGACACATGACGAGATTCTTGGTTCATACGACGAACAGTGTGAAGGCTCACACAGCCTGACTCCACTTCACTAAGATTTGCTGGGATGTTTGGTCTCCCCCAACAAATATTTGTGCATGGCAATAAAACAACATGTTCCAAGCCCCATGGGTTGGTAGAATGTATGGCATTGCTAAAATCTCGTGAGTATTAAAGCCAATTGATATTGACATACATGTAATGTAAGGCAGCATGAAGATCTCTAATTGATCTGAACTGAGAATAAGAATCTACATGCAGAGAATAGTTTTCTGAGGGTGATAGCACTGAAAAACGACCGCATCATATGTCTTACCTATTGTGAAAAGCTTTTTTGAAAGAAAATCGTGCAAATCCTGTCTCTGTAGGTGAAACAAAAGCACCACCTCCCTTACAGAGGTATGAATAAAGCAATGGAATTAGACATCCATTATACCTTGGCAAATTATTTCTAAGAAAGCAGAAATGTGAATAGCTCGCAGACAGACTAAGCTTCTTTGCTGGCTTATAATACTAAACTACGGCGAAATCACATAACAACTATGTAGGGAGAACCCTAATGCAAAATAGGACCTCGTTACAAGGGTTTCTAGCGAACACATTCAAAACCATTCTGATGGTATTTGCTAATGTACTGGTAACTCATGGACATTCGAACCTAAATGAACAAAAAAGAGATCCTAGCACTTCCCCTCCTTTTAAGAATTCAGTAAATACAGGATATAGACTAACAGAGTAGAACTGTCAGTAGAACATGATACCCAGATACCTATGTGCCTTTATTTTCATTGAAGGTGAAATAACATGTTTGCCTGTTTTCTGCCATTAGCACAGGCAGCCTATGGGTGTTGAGAAATGCAGCTTTCACACACACCCAACCAGGAGTAGTATGTCAACATTAGGCCAGATCCTATGTGGTGCTCAAATGGCGCTCAATCACATGACCCTGTCACGTGTGTTAAGTACCCTAGTCACTGGACCTCTCTGCTAGACAATGTCTCAATTTTCCTTTTAGAGGGAACACCTTGTGAATAAATATTACCAGAACAGTAACTGATGGGATTTTTCATACTTTAAGAGACATTTCTTAAGTTCAAACAGCTTTTTTTATTTGAAATATCTAACAAGATGTTGGTTGTCTGAAGCTTTTATAGCTAGGGCACCAGGTTAGTTTGCCCACAATGGGGCTTTCAATGCTGGTGGTCTTGATTTTAAACCCTAAAAGGGACGGTTTCAAAGATTCGACCCAAAGATCACAAAAATATCCCTAGTTCACTCTCCTGCAGTAAAGGAGTCTATGGAAAGGATGGGTGGATCGCCAAATTATAACACGTAAATTTGTTTATCTGTTCATACATAAAGAAATAAGGAATATCAGGAAGCATCACAGAATAGTGCAGTTTTCATTTTGCCACCAGCAGTGCTGTATGGTTGTCAAGACCTCAGTCAGCTCATTGTATCATAGAAGCCACCCTGTTATGAGCCCCAGTAGTATCAAGCATCATCAAATATGTATTCAAAATTTTTCAATACTGCCACATATATCAACAATAAAGATCTATCTGCCAAAGATAACAATATGTTGGTGAGGCGTCCAAGACATAAATGAGGAGTCTGAGATGGAAACTCAGTCCACAACTGATTTTTTCTCCATTTATAAATCAGAAAATAGTTGGCCTCTCACAAAGATATTTCTGTCAACCTAGCACCCCTATAGTAGCTTTAGATGGAGGGTATTAGAGATATTGTAATGATAACATTTTTGCATTTATTAGGACCTTTTGGTTATTGTCTCGGATGCCTCACTTAGTGAATTTTGAACTTTGCGACCCGCTTACTTGAGGAACTTTTGCCCAACAGACCTAAACTAATAATTTTATGAATGCTTTGAGTGTTATGTTAGACCAGGAAGGACAAGATTAGGTAAGCTATATATCATTCTGTAGCTATATGAAGATGAGAAACCACTGTTTTCCCCATGTTTTGTGCACTTTCTCTGAATTTCACCCATCTGGAGCTTGCTGATTTTCTATCTCAGTGGTTGCTGTTTTCTCAGACCATCAGGAAGCTGACATGCTAATCTTAGCTAACCACTAGGGTCTGAGTAGGCAGGACAAGAGACAATCCAGGCCCTCTTATCAAGGGCCATGAACAGATAGGGTAATTTCATTCTACTTGAACCTAGTGTAGTGTTCTACCCCTCGATGTTCAATCGAATCTTTCGATAAACAACGAAGAACAACTATTCAGGTTCCAGTTAAAACTTTATTGTCTAATAACACATAGGCATCAGCCGTTCTCGATCACAGTTACAGGTGGCAGAGTTTGAACTCTAAAACAGGTTCGACACTAGGCCTTCTAGTGTCTACAGTTGATATTCCACATACACCTCCTCTGTGCAGCAGCACAGAGGAGTACTAGAATATGGTAGCCGGGCAGCCGCCAACCATCGCTCACGATGGTCAGTCGGGGCTGGACTGACCCTGAGGAAGGCCGTACAATGGCCTTATATACACTGGAGTCGAGGGCCACGTGACCAAGTGGTGACGTGGCGCCGGACTCCAGCGCCCCCAGGCGTCGGGTAATAGAGGTGCTCTCGACGTCGCCCACGAGGACCACGAAGGTACCTCGAAGACGACGCGGGACCACCACACTAGTCTATAACCTATTCCTAATATGGATGGGAGATATGACGTGATCCGCTGAACCATGTCACTTTTAGTTTTATTTTAGTCTTTTTGGATACAGGGGGCTGTAGAATAAAAAGTAATCAACCATTCTTCTTATTTCTTGTCTCATTTGAAAGAAAACACCCGGGGCTTCATAAAAAGGGCAAATTGTTGGTCTGCTGTTTTCTTTAAATATGGTGGCCCAAAGTTGAAAAATGTCCACCTCATTCCAGGTCCTATACCATCGAGCCAAACAGTAAGACTCAGAGACCACCATACATTTATTTATTCCTTAGTGGGGAGTCCTATCTAACATCTCCATGTGGTTTAGAGGTGATATGTCCAGTCAATTCTTTTTCTATCAGTTCTCATAAGTTTCAATAGCGTGTGTGACATACTAAAGCATCTGCCTACTTTATGAAGTATCACTATGAATTGTGTGTAAGGTTAAAATTAATTTATGAAGACATTATCTATGTGACACCGCTTGTAACGTACTTGACCATTATTTGACATGGTGTTAGTTTATTGGTTATGGTTAACCTCTAATTGGCCTGAGGTACTCTAATGTTATTGAATCTATTAATTCACCTGTGCGTCTATAATTTCAAGCCTGTTTTTTTTGTACCACTTAATATTTTTCCACCTTCTGATCCAGGTGATGAAGAGATTTATCAAAAAAAGAGAAAAGTATTAATCACCCAGAGTATTTTGTAATTACTCAGTTCAGAATTAATTAAAAATAAAAGGAGGCGTTAAGGTGTCTGAGAAATATCTATCTTTTGGCCTATAATATATTTATGATAAAAGAATATGACATTATTAAGGCTCTGATGAATTTGCTTTTGTGAACTTACAAATGGATATTGTTCAGTTAATGTAGGTATCCCAATAGAGAGCTCTCTGGCTGCCCCTAACCGGGTAAACACATTGATACACACACTTTTGTAAATGCTGTCACTCATAACTGAAGTAACATATATATGATCAGAGGACAGGAGATGACAGAGAAAATGTATATCTATCATGAAAAAAACATAAAATTCACCTTATCATGATATCGTCTTGTAGAAATGAGGTAGTAAAGTTGACCAAAATATTGAAATCGGCCAGGAGAATAAAAAAAAATTGATTTTTTTTTACTTTTTTTTTTCATTTAAATGGTCGACGCAGCCTTATGGTTGGGGGTACAGGCGAATGGATTACACCACTGTAAAAGGAAGATTCATGGCTTTATTGTGGTATATTACAAAGGGGAGTGTGACAATTAGAAGTTATTTTGAAAATATTGCAAACATTTTGACCTGAATTTTTCGGAACCTAATATTATAGTTGATATCTCATGTTTGGTATTGTTAAAAAGGCAATTCACTGGGCTATTCAGAATAACTATACCATTAACGGGCAGGGTTCACCAGTACAAGAAGTACTGCAAGAACAAGATAAGTTACTCCAGATCTTTTTCAAATATGTGTGGAAATTATTTAGATGAAAAGAGCACATTGAGAGAAGAAAAACAGTTTTTATTACATACAAATCGGTCTAGCGGTTTGGATTTGGCAGCCATTTGAAAATCATCATGGAACACTCACAAAATCAAAATTCAAAAAAATTATAAAATCCATATAAGAATTTATGATCTTTAAATAGCTGCCTAATCCAAACCGATGGACCGATTTGGATGAAATAAAAACCTTTTTTCTTCTTTTACTATGTTTTATCCATCAAAACTGTTTCCACATATCTAACAACAATATCTGAAAATCTTCTGAGATACCTACATTAAGTTAATGTCTAATGAATATGTACAGCTCAGTTCCTGAGGAATGTTTCAAGTCTTAAGTCCGACCATTCTATCAATTTTATGTCATGAAAAATGTAATACTCTTTTTTAGTCTTACTGAACAGATGATTTAAGATCTAGCAGTTTTTGTCCACTTTTATCATTGAATTGAGGTGAAAGTCAAGGCTAGATTAAAGACAGTTTCAGAGCCTTCATAGTCTTTAAAAACTTGGAACCTAATAAACTGTGTAACATTGAATTAGTGTTATTGAGAGATTAGGTTGATTTTATTTGCAAGTGGTACATGTTTAATAATCTAAACGGAAGAAGTTCGAGGTAAAATGAATCTTGGAGGAATTGACACTGATTGAATTGAGTTCCATCGTATTGAATTTACCAAACTTTGCAAAGGCCAACTTGGAATTCTAGACACTTTATCATATGGACACATAAATCACACCCCTTATCAATGCCTAGCTTACATTTCCAATTAAACAGCTTACCCTTTTGATGAACTTCTTGTGCTGATATCTATCAGCCCATCCTTCAGTACTCTAATGGGTTATCATATAGCAGACTTTCATATACAAAGGTTATGTAAGGTGTACCATTACAATAAGGACTACAGGTGCCAATCACTATAGGCCTTATTCCACTTCAGTCAATTTTGCAAAAGTCTCAAAAAGTTGACTCTTCGAGTCAACTTTGAGTGACTTTTTCCCACTTTCTTTCCCACTTTTTTCATGATTCCAATTAGTTTCAGGGAAAGTTGAGTGAAGAAGTCAACTTTTCAAACTTTTTAGCAGACTGACAGTCAGTGGAAGCAGTTCTCCAGTCAACGTCAAACTTTTTCCAGTGAGTTTTTGACTTTTCTCCAAATATAATTTCTTTTTTTTTGATATTTCAAAAAGTCAATCACTTTAGTCAGATTTTGTCAGTTCAGGTCTGACTTTTGACTTTTTCAGTCAAGTCAGACTTTTCAGCTTTTACATTGATTGACAGCCAGTGGAATCATGTGTACTGTCCTCAAGTCAGAGGTAGACTGAAAATGTTTGAGAACTGACTTGTAAAGTCTGAAAACTGATTGGAAATGTCTGAAAATCGACAGAAAAAAAGTAAAAAGAATTGACTGAAAAAGTCAATTTCACAATGGAATCAGGCACCATTTATTCAGTCAGACCTTTTCAGTTGCCTAATCTGGACTTTGACTTTTACTGACTGAAATGGAATAAGGCCTTATTCTGCTGGACATTACCGCATAACTGCTGCCTGTATAACACCATAGACATTGAGCAACAAACTGTCCTTTTGAAAAGACAGGGGGTGGACAATGCTCCAAATCTATGGGTGCTGGGGCATTTCTGATGAGGTATCTGGTCAAGAATACCCCCATCTCAAAAATAGTTTGTTAACATGAGGATAGTCAATGTGTGCATTTGTAATCTGTTGAAAAATCGACAATGCGACACTGCCCCGTGCATTTTGATAGATATTTGTTGGAGTAAGATCAATTGGCATATCAGTCAGCACTCGGTAAACAAACTCTTGAGTGAAGTAATGCTGTTCATACAAAACAGAAAAGGGGGTCTAATAGCTGATCATGAATGTTATACCTACCTGATGATAATCCCATCCCTGCATGCTATAATGCAATATATGTACCACTACAAATGGCCTATTCCTAATCGAACCTTTTCTCCCAGATTTACCACTGGTTTCAATGTTCTTTTTTTCTTACCCTATGCACGTCTGGCATAATTGTCTCCTGTTTATAGCACTCCCAGTTCTACCCTATTAAATATCACATATTCACAAATCACTATGGGTACTTGATTGGACTGATAGTGATGTTCAGCGATAATCTACAGGCTGTACCAAGCATGCAAAAGTTAATCACCTCCTACCACACCTGTCTAGTCCCATAATTGACAACATATAGGCATATATATGCCAACCCAGATGTATAGCATCTATCAGAGTTTATACCGCGGTTATCACATTGCAGAACGATTTTAGGTGCACAAACTGGATAATCTGAATGCTTTTATCATGTGATGAAGGCACTGAGTTGACACTTGGATATTGACAGTGTTCTTTTCCTATACTATTCTTATAACTATGTGAGAGCAGTTCAGGTGTCCTATAAAACTTTGACAGTGGTAGGTACCGAAAAAATTCAGCATGGGTGGGAATAGAACCAGCAATATTCTGATCCAATGTGCTACACCCTGAGGCCACGGCGCCAGATGATGGTGTTGGGTTAGATGAGTCTTATGTCTGGGACCCTATGGATATATATTTGTATATCAGCGAATGCATTTGATGCATCCTAAACATGCAGACTGTGGTATTACCCAATGTGGGATGATGATGGATGCACTTGTTGACTTTAGAGCCTAGATAAAAGCACTCAACTTTGCACCTTGCCTTCTGACCCTAAGGTTAACTTGTGCATTCATAATCACCATAATATTATATCACATTACTAACAGTAAATCTACATGCTGTTGCACGTTTCCAGCTATTTAGGTTTGTATTCTGTGGTAGAGTGCACTTTTGAAATATTTGTTATTACTTGAAGGACATTTTAAATCCACCTAATGTAGCCCACGCTGCATGCTGCTATGTTAATGAAATCCATGCTTATCACATTATGTTCTAGATCTGTTCATCTGTGGCTGCAGCTATCTGAATATGGCCACAAGTATATCACAAATTTGGCTAAAACTACCATTGCAGGGGGTTAGGTTAGGCCATTTTGAAATAGCCTCCAGGTTATCCTTCAAGACCTCTTGTCATTATTTTATGATGTAGTGATGCTTTTTGACACATAGTGTGAAATTGAATCAATGTATCTGTCTCTTTTTGTAAGTCTGTGCGATACCTGTTGCCTAGATGTTAAGTGTATTTAGATGTTTGTATGTATGATGGGCAGCTGTTTCCTTAAGTTCAGAATACAGTCAAAGTAAAACCGAAGGGGCATCACTTCATTCAGTAAAAACCGTGACCAGAAAATGAAGCAACTGACATTTTTCAGCAATGCTACACACTAAAGCTAATGTACTTCCGTCAGCTTGAAACATGGATGTAGCCCTAAAGGGCCAATTGCCATTAACTTGACCCTGCAAGTTTCATGATCTCAAGCCCTAAGTTATAAGCTGAGCACTCTCTGTTACTATGTACATCAGTGTGAGGATTCATAATTCTAAAGTATCATGCCATGTTCTTTATTGGTGATCATCTCATTGACAAAAGCTGTGCATTTGCCGTGTCTTGGAATGCTGTTGGATGGTAAATGGGTAATAATGAAAACACTGACACATACTTTCCTACCTTTTTTCCAGACTAATTCATCAGATAATCAGTCCTCCAGGGACGTTGAACGACTGAGGAATCGGATAACAGCTCATACCATAAAAGGCCTTCTATAGAGAATTGATATAGATATGAACCCCATTCATTGGTCCTGCTACGGTGTTTAGGATACAACATGTAATGATACAGATGACAAATAGAAAAAAAAAGATGATGAATGCATGGTATATGAAATGTTGTTTGAGGTTACTTCCATCCTAAGTTTCAATTGCAACTGACTTGTTTTGCACTGTTGGATCAGCAGAAACTGGCCGGATAGTTATAATATCACATTGACGTCAGCAATGTTGAAATGTTCCCTTGCATAAGTTGGACATTATGAGGTGTGCTATGACTTGCAGGGACTCAAAAATGAAAAAAAAATGATCATTCACATCCTAATCTGTTCTCACATTGATCAAGGTTTCTGATCCACTTGCACAGGTGAGAGCTTTGAAATGTCCAATGTGCTTTAGCTTAGTGAGTCATATTCTAGTCTTTCTGGAGGGTGTTTCTGAGATGGGAAAATGCAAATTCATTAAAGCAGCATCTCAACTATCTACAGTAACCCAGTTTCTTTTCTGTCTTAAACTTTTTCTTTCATGTTGCTCATAAGTAGTCAGAAAGCACTCCACCAGAAAAGTGTAGGCTCAATCTAATCAATCATATAGGCAACACAGTCATTCCCCAAAAAAGCTTGGTGGCTTTTCACTCTGAGTAGTCTTCAACAACTGTTGGTAGTAGCTCTTCATAGCTTCAGGAGACCTACACAGTTTCCACTTGATGGAAGCTTTGATAGACAGATCACTGCATGGCTCTACCTACTGATGTAGAGGCACAGGATAAAGCTATAATTAGAGGTGCTGTCATTATAACCATCCCTTAATGAATATATAGGCAGTTGGCTGTTTTCTGATTTGGACATGCTGTTATTGAGATTGTTACCATGAATATTCATGGTAACCAGGTGACCCCTGCCATACCTAGCTACAGCTTGTAATCTGTCTCTCGTTGTGATGCTGAACAAAAGGAGACCCGCTACTTTCCTAGATACATGATCAGCTCAAATACAATTTCTTTCACCCTACCCATGGCAAATACTATTTTGGCACACTACTGACTTCCCCTAATAATCTTTTGACAAAGTTGTCGATATGAAAGCTTTTGGATCTTTTTTGAAATAGGATACGTATCACTATCAATATAAAATTATTTCATTTTGATTACAAAGGTAGATCAGGTTATCAATGTATCTGTCTCTCCCATGGTGTGTAAGACTGGGGCAAGGGTTACTCGCACTATCATTTTCAAGTAACCTTTTTATCTGGATCAAAAATTAAAAAAAAAAATTTCTATACCATGGTCAAGGATTCTCCAAAATAAGGTCTCAAGCCTCTCTGAATTGAAAGCAGTGAGCTTTGGTGCAAGATCCAACCTAACCTAACAAGGAATTGACCTTTCCATATCCTGTCACCAGTTAACCTTGGCATAGGCGGAATTAATACACTGACAGATAAGTTAGACTTCATTACACACTGCAGGGCAAACTGAGTAGTCCATTGTCATGCAAGAACCATTGGCAGATGCTACACAAAGAGCTTAGAAAAAGGGCCAAATTAAGCCTTTATTATGTACAAGATATACATGAACATAACTACATAATAACAGAATTGCCAGACAATGCTAGATAGTTCATACAGGGAAATACACTCTATCCATCTGTATAGAAATAGTTTCTTTATGATAGTATAGGTGTGTTATTATAGAGTCTAGCAATTTCCTTGTAGAAGTAGAACAGCTGATTTAATGATGTAAGAACCTAGGCGTTATGTCTATTAAAGTCTCCTGCATGACCTCAATCAAAATTATGAATATTCAAACTCCATTCATCATTTTGAAGTCTACATAATTGAAGCTTAATCAAATAAGTTATCATGCCATCAATGTAAGAGATACATGTATGTCAACTTTTTAGTCAGACACTGTCAGTTCAATTTTCCCCATTGTGTCTTCAACTGGGGAATCAGGTGTTATGACTAAAATATTGAGTTTATTTGATTACAAAGGTCAGCACTGGCTGAAAAGGGTTTATTTATTTATTATCCTATAAGACTACTCGAATGTACTCCATAAAGTCCAGTCGAACACTAGGTTTGCCTGCATGTATTTCATTTATGCCACCTTAAAACTCTTGATCGCATCTTGTTCTCCCTAATATCTCTAGCTTTACCTCTTTCCATGGCTACATCCCTCTCACATTATACAATCACCATTTTTCTTGAACCACAGCCCCCTGCAACTCATAGACCCCTTGATATGCTAATGGTTGCTGTCCTCCCATGTTATCAGGAAGCTGACAAGTCCATTTAGACTACACTCCATACCCTTAGTAGGGAATACTACGGACAATACAAGCACTCTAAGCCATAGCTCTGTAGAGACAAGGCCATTTATTTCTATTTTAGCCTGCATGGAAGAACGCCTAGCTTAGTCGATTGATGCAGAGAGAATGAATATTGTGCTTTAAAGTGCAGTATAAAATGTAGCACCCATTCTATTCTTATGTTTCACTCTCAAGAAAGTGCTGGCTGTCACAAGAGATACATGTATCAGCACACAGATCTTTTCCTACATCCTTATGTTAATTCCAGTCTTGGTACCAGACTCTAATAAAAAGAGAATAAGGAAAGCATTGTGAATATGTGCTCTAGAGTAAATAATTGTAATTTGTATACTTGTATTTGCCCCTCCTTTAACCAAGACTTACTTTATAGAGCTTGATAATGTAAGTATAATGTGAGAATTAGAGACTGCGTGATGGGCACGGAACCTTAGGGAAGTCTGGTAGTCTGAGGAAATCATTGTCATTTACACTTCAAATTTATCATGTTGTCTCTTTGTAGGCATGTCATGTGGCGAAACTGTGGATATACGAGGTTTGGCTCACATAGCTTTATCTGTCATGCCCCCTTCAGTTATTGGCTAATGTGAGTAACCTGTATTAACCTTATTCCTGTAGGCTAACCCTACGTGAGCCTCATTTTGAAAATATGAAATGCCTGAAATGAGGTATTCAGACTTTGTAAAGGGCATCATGGAATTTTTTTCAATCATCCTGAAGTTTCATATTCAAAAGTTATGTTTACTTTTATCATTACCATGATTACTCAAGATGCAAACGTGGGAAATCGTGGAGAACCTGCCTGAATATTGAATTTTATAATCTGATGAAAAATATTAATTAATATCTGAGTAAAATAAATCGGTACAACAGTCGTCATTTTGTAGACAGAATCTTGAGGGTTGTGATCTTGCTGAATCAAAACAGAAAAAAAAAGATAATCTACCAGTTTGGTCTCATACATTATGTTCTTGTACCTCTCCTATGATAATTACACCCCTGTATGCATGATATCGATGCAATTATGATTAAATCCCAACACAAATGACCCACTTCGTATCAAACCTTTTCTCCCAAATTTACCACTGGTTTCAATGTTCTCTTTTTTCCCTTTTGCACATCTGCCATGTTGCCAGATCATTTTCTATCTGCCATGGTTACAGCCCTGCTTCTTTTCTACCCTTTTAAGTATAACATAGGGATTTGCAATGGGCACTGAATGGGATTGATGGTAAGGTTCAGTGATGACTCACTGGCAGTATTAAGCATACACAAATTAGTCAACCCCTGCCACACTTGTGCAAACCCATCATAGACAACCTATATATGCCATCTATTGGGAACATCTATTGGGAACAGAATCTAGCAGTAAATCTACATGACTGTTAACGTAACACACATTGCTATGTTAACAAAATTCATGCCTACACACATTTCCCAGACTTATCCATCACATAAGTACCATCACTCCTCCAATAACGGAGAAATCAGATAAAAAACTCATTCCTTGAAATACCCCCTACTGTCAAATGATATGAAGATGAATCCCATTCATTTGTCCTGCTATGGTAATGTTATATATATATATATATATATATATATATATATATATATATATATTTATATATATTTAAATATATATATATATATATATATATATATATATAAAACGTATTGATGTGGGTAGTAAAAGTGGGCCTCTAAATTACCAGTACTTTATGTCAGTGGGCCTCCAAAATGTACTAATGTGGGTAGTAAAAGGGGCCCCTCAAAATACCAGTAATCTGCAGGCTAGAGAGCCCCAAATGCCAGATATTTTTGCTTGTTTAGTGGATTTTAACATAGTATATCTGTAAAAGAGAATAACACTTCTCTATCTAAGATGTAATCTATTTTCTATTTATGTTATCAAAAAAATGATCTCTATCAATCATGTGCATGTACATTTTAATTAGTTTTGAAACAGGGTAATTAGCTATTTTCTTTTCAAAAATGAAAAATCATGTCATATTCATGGCCAGGTAATGTGGTGATGTCTTTGATCATGTTTGTCAATGAGGTTTTGATTCGATGGAGTAACACTTGAAATATTTTAAGCAATCTTGAAATAACCCACTACCGTAAACTCCCGCGTAGAAGACGCGCTGTGCGTATAAGACGCACCCCAAACTCAGCACATGCATTTTCACGTATAAGACGCACATTTTAAGGCTGAAATTTGTAAGATTAGTACATGTCTATAGTAAAATTACCCCTTGTATAAGATGCACCCCAAACTTGAAAAAATCCTATAAGACCCCCCAGGCATTTGTTTGGTGTAGAGGATGCGTCTTATACGCAGGAGTTTACGGTATTTAATGTTTTGAGCTAATTAATTAATCCATTTCTGATTCATTTCAAAAACGTTTTAGCAGGTTTGGGCTCCTCTGTGCTGAGTTTGATACAAGGATGATTCCTAAACTAACTGTGTAGTTTCCTCTTCATTACACACTAAACGTATTAGTGTGTAATGAAGAGGAATTCCCACCATTGTGGAACATTCTGTAGACAGTGGCCATAACATATTGATGTGTAATGACATAGAGTTCCCATCATTGTAAAACGTTTTGGAACGTTTTGGCATGAGGCTTTCTTCAGTGGGCATTATGTGATAATGTGAAATGAATTAGAGTTCTCATCATTGTAAAACCTTTTAGAACGTTGTAGCAAGAGGCTTTCTAAAGCAGCCATAATGTAGTAATGTGTAATGAAATAGAGTTACCGTCATTTTAAAACGTTTTAGAACGTTTTGGCCTTAGGCTTTCTATAGTGGTCACATTGTGTAAATGTACTGATAGCATGGATCACAAAAGGATGTGTACTGGTATCATGGATTACAAATAGCAAGGACTGTTACCATATTACACCATATGATGTGTGCTGGCACCTACACACCAGTAGATATACTACATGTATCATGCTTATCAGAGGCCATGGTACCAGAACACATCATATGATACATGGTACCTGGGGCTGTTTCAAAACTTTTAGATATTTAGTAGAGCTATTAGCATTTAGTATAACCAATTTAAAGGTGCCAATTTCCTAATATATCAATCTGTTTCAGAACTAAATATAACACAAATAGGGCAATGCCTATATTAGGGTGTGTATCTCTCCTATATTAAGATAGCAACTTTTGAAACAGATTGATATATCACTTTGTCTCCAGAAAGTGATGCACAACTGAAATGCGAAATCTGACATGCTCCGGAGGTGAAAAACTGACACACAATTTAGAATTCTCACATTTTCTTACATACATATTTATGTTTCAAAAAAAAAATTCACCCATTTTCAGCAAAACCATGTTCACGTGAACAATCAATATATTTAAATATCCTTCATATGTTAAAAATAGTCTCTTTTCCCCTAACATTCCTGAATTTTTCCCAGGGTAGAAAAAGAAAATCCAAGGGAAATCTGACACGAAGCGAAATCTGACACACCTGGCGAAAAACTGACATGGAGTTGAATTGGTAAATTATTATATTTAACTCCGTCATAGTCCCTCAAAAGGTTTAAAATCTTGAAAAAAGAAGTACACACATAGTTCACAGATTCTACAAATAGAGAGTAATTTTAAATGCTGTTCTCAGAAAAAAAATAACCGAGACTTAATTATTCATTCAATAGAATGATCCAAGTAAATTAATAAATGTCATCTTAGATTAAATAAATTTATATATAGAATAGCAATTTAGAAACTACATGATGAACAGTGTAGATGTTTAACCTGAATTGTCATGACCTGCTCATCAAGAGAAAGCCTTAGTGTCTATGGTACCTTGGTCTGCCATGGTTGTGTTTTTTAACATCTCGATGTGCATATTTTACATGTGAGTTAAAAAAAAAGAAGAAACTAAGCTTCCCTTAGCCTTCCCAATATAACAGCGTCCTTAGGTATCTACCTCGAATTCAGAATTTCTGAAAGCATGGTCTAAAGTTTCAAGTTTCCCCCCTCCTCTCAGGACTCATTTTTTTTTTTAATTCCTCCTTTCCTGTTTAAAGTGAACATCAGTAATGTGTCAGTTTTTCGCCTCTGTGTCAGATTTCACCATACATACATTTTTTTTTAAATTCTTTATTTATCCTGGTATTTAGATGGCTCAATAGCCTGGAAAATAAACACCAGCAGTAAAGCATTATATCCAAGAGGTTTTTAGGATACATTATGATCATTAATGATAGTTAATTCATGAGAATTAATTATGGCAGGGTTGGGATGATGCTTTAAGTATGCAGCCCTGCTGAGCAACTCAAGAGGGCTGCATCATAATGCGACCATGGAGCATTCATCATTACCTTAACTGAAAGACCTATGTGTCCCTATTTCCCTTATATTTCAGAGCAAGCATCACCTCCCACAAGCTCCACTAGGTCAAGGGGCGGCCCGGATGAATCTACCGACTCTGAGCAGCCTCATCTCCCTGACAAGAAGAAGTGAAGGAGAAAAAGCATCAAAGTATCCTTTAGTGATGCCTTACCAGGCCAAAAGAAGAGGAGGCTTAAAAATAAGCTTCCCAAGGGGCAAAAGGCATGGTCAGAGCCAGAACAGGAGTGTTCACAAAGGGAACCTCCAGAACAGGAGCCTCCAGTGCAGCAGCCTCCAGAACAGCAGCCTCCAGAACAGCAGCCTCCAGAACAACAGTCTCCAGAACAGCAGTCTCAAGAACAGCAGCCTCCAGAACAGCGGCGTCGGGCTAGCTCACGCTTCATTATCCCAATGCAGCCATTTGACACTTGCATACTGTACAGGGCTGTAAACAATTTATCCCAGACCAGTCCCCACCCTCCAACAGTGATTTCTCAGTGACTGTGGAGGAGAGTAACAGACAATGTCAGTCTCAGCCTGAAATGTGTACCCAAAGTGCTGGAGAGTCGGATGTTGCCAGCACAGACTCAGTGTTCATAATAGGGGAGAATCAGCAGACCACTGCTCAAGCTTCTTTCACAGAGACTGTGGAGGACAGTGATGGACAAAGTCACTTGTTATCTATGCAGCCATTTGACACTTGCATACGGTACAGGGCTTTAAACACATTTAGGGACCAGACCCCACCGCCCAACAGCGACGTCATGTCAGAGCCCCAGCCTGAGGACCCTGTGAAACCCCTTAATGAACAGCCTGTTGAACCATGCATCTTATCAGCTGCTGAAAAGTGGTGGCGAGAGCATTGGGGCATTTAAGTTCCTGCGCATGTAGACAGTAAAAAAATTAAACGTAAGAATAGGAATGTGTCTAAGACAAAGTGTAAGGGTCAGGGCAGTAACACATTATTGGACTTATACATTACTGGAAGCCAAAGTTCAGATGGTCGCATGTCAGGTCGCTCAACGCCAGGCAGGTTGACCTCCTAGACCAGGCAAACTGTGAGTAGGTAGGTAACATGGATTTTTGTGTTCTCTTCATGTCAGAACTTTAAAGACTACATACAACAATATATAGATGTTTACACAATCTTTGAACCTCAAGTACTTGTTTGTAATTTTCCTACTACTTTCATTTCATGAGTATATCACATATATTATTTATAATTTTTTAAGAATGTTATTTTAAATTTCTCTTTCAGAGCTTCCACTTCTGTTGAAGGGTCTGTTGATGATACAGGGCCCGTTGATCGTAAAGCATCGGCTAACGAAAAAACGTCCGCTGACAATACACGGCCCACTGTCGATAAAGTGTCCACTGACGATACACGGCCCCCTGGCGATAAAGCGACCGCAGATGGTACATGGCCTGCTGGCGATAAAGCGTCCGCTGATGATACACTGCCCACTGGCAGTAAAGCATTCGCTGACGAAGGGTAAGTTTCAAAGCTGTTAAATGTCAAAATTATTTTTTTATTTTTAAAATTGACTGTTCAAATTCAAGTTCACCTTAACTAATTTCATTAGTAATTAAACCAATAATCCTTGACAAAGAATTGAAATAACTTTACTTTCAGCTTTCCAAACACTGAGACTAGTAAAGGAATCACAGCAATTTAACAAGTTCATGATGCTTACCAGTTCTGTTACGTAACAATGTAACTGCTCTTCTTTTTCAGGCTACCTGTGCGGTGATCTTCGTGTCGACAGGCCCACAAGCGATAGACTATTTATAACAGAGACATTTATTTACATAGAGTACTATATATATTTTAAAAGAGATAAATATGCATATCTATAAAGCCAAATCCTTAATTAATTGTTTGAATATCCTATATGCAATAATCAATATGTAGAGTAGATCAGTGGAATATTTTTTAATGATTGAAAATATTTGTGGATTTGTATCCTGTGTGGGATACTCTGCAAACCAGTTTTTGAATGATTTTGTCTACTTTCCCAGGTGTTCCAGCACCGAATGGATGGCTCAGTAATCTTTAATCTTACCTGGGATAACTACAAGAAAGGTTTCGGGAATATTTATAGCGACTACTGGTTAGGAGATGACATCATGACGGCAACCCAGGAACAGAAACTAAAGGTGGAATTATATATATATATGGGACTATATACACCCGTGTATATATATATAATTAATATGTGCAGTGGCTGGGACTACTTTTCCTCCAGTGCGCGCATTGGTATGTATGACGTCATAGTAAACAAATAGCGCCAATATAAGCTCCGGGATCCAAATTAACTGTCAGTTGGCGGATATACCTCGAGCGGCACACACCACGCTGGGTGGTGCCGGAAATTTTAACTTTATTTCTTTGTTTTTTCGAATTCTACGGTACAATACCCTGCAATATGGGTAGGAAATCGACAGGTGGGGCTATTGCCAAGCCTGGTACTAAGAAAATTACAAAGAATACGAGGAGGTGTTTTGACGCAGAATTCGAAATGACAACAGGAATCCAAGATGGCGACGGGACCGTTCTCCTTCGTCGGATTCGGATAAAGATTCATCTTTTTCAAGAAGTTCCTCTACTGATACTACCCATTCTACACGTAAAAGACATCGGGGTGAGTTCGATCAGAAGAATTATCTAGAGAAAAATTCCAAAATTGATTGTATTGAACGGTTAATGCTGGTAAATGTACGTCTTGTGAAAGACAAGTATGAGGAGGGCGAGGATATTTTCCATTTGGTTGGCCACCTTGAAATGTTAGTCGAAAAATTGAGTACAAGAATCTATACGGTGTCAGCTTTATCTAAATATGACAAGTCTGTAAAGGATAGGGCAAACAAGAACCGGTTGAAGGCATTCGAGAGGGTAGACAACTCTGATATCCTTAGATATTTGTCTTACGACGGGACCGTTCAGGCCCAGAAGGGGCAGGTGGCAAAACCCAAATCTTTCAAATCTAGGTCAGCTCGTACTTGCTTCGCTTTTAATAGGGCTGAGGGTTGTAGGGAGGACCCCTGTAAATACCGTCATGTTTGTGATATATGTGGTTCCCCTAGCCATGGCAAGGATAAATGCCAAAAGAACAAAAAGGATTAGTGTGTAGCCCTTAGGCAGGGTCCTACTTTGAAATCTGAAGATTTGATGCCTGATTTTGATGTAGTGTGTTCGGTAGACCCTCCTAAGCCTCCCGTTTCTATCATTCCGGGTGATAAAATTAATAATGGTAGTGTAGATATGTATAATTCTTGTGAATTGTCAAAGAATTTATTTAATTCTTATAGTTGCCCGGTACAGGGTGAGGTTGAACCGCTTTTTACAGTGGAATGTTTAAATAGACCCAGCATCAGGGTCTATGACAGTTGTGTAAATGGGGTATGTATGTGTGAGCATTTCATTTATGGTAGGAGGGCTCAGATACTCCCGTGTCGACTTGCTAGTTTTCTTAGACAGTCAGACCTTATTAATATCAATCAGATTGAGTCTAATTTTCTATGGTGTGGCTTTACCGAGGGTTTCAAAATAGTTGACCCAGGGTGTGATACAACATATGATTGTAAAAATTATAAGTCTATTTTAGAAGATAGATTTTATAACGAGATGTGTAGTATTATTGAGGAGGAGTTGGTCCAGGGCCTGGTTACAAAAACTGAGATTAAACCCAAATGTATTCACTCCCTAGGGGGGGTGGAAAAATCTAATGGTAAACTCCGTCCTATTACCGACTGCAGTATGCCTGATAAAATCTCTATAAATAATTATATGAGTACTACTTCTAGTCCATTTTCATACAATTCTATTAACACTGTGACAGCTCAGTTAGATAGAGACGACTTTATGTGTGTAGTGGATTTAAAGTCTGCCTATAGAAGTGTCAATGTTTATGGCCCGCATGTGGGCTACCAAGGGTTCAGGTGGAATTTTGGTGGTGGAGACGAGTTTTTTGAGAGTAACCGTTTGACATTTGGTCTAAAGTGTGCTCCATATATATTTAGTAGAATATCTGATTTTTTGACTGCTACTGCTAAATTTTATGGTGTGGATAGGATAGTAAACTACCTGGATGATTTTATTATCATAGCTCAGACTGAAGAGGATTGTTTACGTAAGAGGAACACCCTAATTGAGTGTATGGAATATTTAGGGTTTGTTGTGTCAATGCAGAAGGTGACTGAGCCCAGCCGGGTGTGTACTTTTTTAGGTATAACCATTGATTCTACGTGTATGGAGTTATCTCTACCCCAGGGAAAATTAGACAAAATGAGCCTGGCAATAGATGAGTGTTTGGGTAAAAAATTTGTATCTAAAAAGACGCTGCAGCGTATTAGGGGTCTGATGTCCTTCTGCTCTCAAGTAGTATGTGGTGGCAGAACCTTTAGCAGGAGATTGTTTGATCTTTGTGCAAAGGCCAGGAATAGGGGTGTTATTAAACTTAATGAGAAAACCCAAAATGACCTGCTCTGGTGGAGGGATTTCTGTAGAATTTTCAATTGTAAAAATATCATTTTGAATGATAATGAATGTACTCCTATGTATTCCGATTCCTCTATACAGGGCTTTGGGGCCTGGTTTGACAAAGACTATTTGTATGGTACTTGGAATGATTCCAATCCTATGTTGAACTGTGTGGGTCATTTCGTTCAGGCCCCTAAACTTGATAATCTCAAAATTCACCACAGGAATATAAATGTGTACGAACTCTACCCAGTAATGGTAGGTCTTAAGCGCTGGGTGAAGAAGTTTTCCAACACTAGGGTTCATTGTATTACGGACAACATGCAGGTCTTGGCCATGTTAAACACAGGTAGATCCAAGAATAAGTTGCGTATGTCCTGGTTGAGAGAAATTTTTTGGCTATGTTTTATACATAATATTGAAATATATTCAACATATATTAAATCTGAGGAAAATGTTCTAGCAGACCATTTGTCTAGACTGAATTACAAAGGTGTTCCTCTAAAATGTGAAAATGTTTTAACTAGTTATAACATGTGTTGCTATGCTTCCAGATCTGAGGGGGCTAGAGCGGAGAAGGAGAAGGTATTTGTACAGGGGCGTGGCTGAGTCCACACGTAAGGTTCGCAGACAGCAGTTTGGCAGGTACAAAAAATTTTGTAAGAAGTTTAATTTCAGTCCCCTACCGTGTTCTCCTTCTCAAGCCTCTTTGTATTGTGTATATTTATCAGATAAAATGAAACCTATATCTGTTAGGAACTATTTGTCTGCAGTATGGTATTTTCAGAAATTAAAAGGTTATTCTGACTATAGCAGTAATTTTATTGTAAAAAAGACACTGGATGGTATCGAACGTAGTTATAAATGTTCTTCTACTAAAACATATCCTTGAACTCCCAGTGATATGTTAAAAATCAAGTCTAATCTGGATTTGTCTGTGTATGAGGATGTAGTCTTCTGGTCAGCTATCTTATTGTGTTACCGAGGTGTTTTCAGGGTGGGTCATGTAGTGGATTCCCCTCACAACTTTAAATGAAAAAATGTGTCGTTGTCTATTGACTGTATTCGCATTGATGTTAGATCTTCTAAAACTGACCAGTTTGGTAGGAAACCTTATGTGGTATATTTAAAGCGTAATGATTTGTCTGGTCTGTGTCCAGCAAGGTATCTGAAAATTTGTAAGGGTTCAAAAAATAGATTATTGTTCAATATATGTAACAAACCATTAACTTATAATTATATTAATACCAGGTTGAAGGCTATTGCTATAAAATGTAATATTTCCCACAAGGTTTCAACCCATTCACTCCGTCATGGTGGGGCGACTCTGTTAAGAGATTCAGGTTTAAAGGTCGATGATATTAAAAAGAGAGCAAATTGGAAATCTAATGTTGTATATAATTATTTACACGATTCAAAACAGGATTTACTAGCTCTAGATGTGATGTTATAGTGTGGAATGGTGTATCCATTGTGTTTGGCGGTTTTTTGGCATGTACAGAATTGTTTTTGACCAAGTCAATTCTCACCAAACCCATTGTCTCCTTCCTTTTATTCCACTTGTGATTTATTAATATTATAATATTTATTATTATTATTATTATATTCCCAACCGGACATCATTAACTTATGGGACTATATACACCCGTGTATATATATATAATTAATATGTGCAGTGGCTGGGACTACTTTTCCTCCAGTGCGCGCATTGGTATGTATGACGTCATAGTAAACAAATAGCGCCTATATAAGCTCCGGGATCCAAATTAACCGTCAGTTGGCGGATATACCTCGAGCGGCACACACCACGCTGGGTGGTGCCGGAAATTTTAACTTTTACTGTGATATTGTATTATATGTAAATTGCTATTATTGTATTATATTGTTATTCTATATATTGCTATTTATTGTATTGTATTGTATTTATTGTCTTACTTAATAAAGGCATGTACAGAATTGTTATTGACCAAGTCAATTCTCACCAAACCCATTGTCTCCTTCCTTTTATTCCACTTGTGATTTATTAATATTATAATATTTATTATTATTATTATATTCCCAACCGGACATCATTAACTTATATATATATATATATATATATATATAATATATATATATATATATATATATATATATATATATATATATATATATATATATATATATATATATATATATATATGTTCAGCTCCTGAGGAAAGTTTCAACTCTTAAGTCGGGTCATTCTATTAATCTTATGTTGAGGTAAATGGATTGCTCTTTGTAAGTGTTATAAATAATAGATGCTTTAAGATCAAACAGCTTTTGTCAAGCTTGGATTAAAGACAGTTCCACAGCCTTTCTGAGTCCTTTTAATCTCGGACCCTATATAATAAGCTGTCTTGTCATTAGAACCAATCCCTTAATGAATATAGGCAATTGTCCGTATACTTATTTGGGCTTGCTTGTTACCTTGATTGTAGAAGCAGGACAGCCAATTTAATGATGGTAAGAGAGCACCATCTTGGCATAAGGGCTCATGAAGTCTCCTGCCTGACCCCTATTAAAATCATGAATATTCAAACTTCATTCACCACTTCACAGTCTGCATAATGGAAGCTTAATCAAGAACATTATTGGAACAACCATAACATCAATGTAAGGTTACATGTAGGTTAACTTATTAGTCAGACAATGTCAGGTCCATTGTATCATCAACTGGAGGCTGGGGAATCAGGCATTGTGAATTTATCACATTGTCTCTCTGTGTGCATGTCGTTTTGAAATATGAAACGCCTAAACAAACTGAAATGAGGTACTCAGACTTTGCAAAGGCCACCTTGGAATTTTAGGCACTTTAGGGTACTGATACAGAAATCATATCCCTTATCGACACCTGGCTTTTATAATCAAACAGCTTGCCCTTTTGTTCCTTGTGCTGATATGTATCTGTCTGTAAACAACCATTGTACTAGAGAGCATTAGCCCTTTATAAATATTTAATATTCAAAGGTTATGTTTATGTTCATCATTACCACAAGGACTCCGGATGCAAATGGTGGAAAATTGCCTTGTACATAACTGATAATAATTCCACCCTTTTTTGCTAAGATGCGATGTATGTCCCACCACAAATGACCCTTTTCCTATCAAATATTTTCTCCCAGATTTACTACTGGTTTCAAAGTTGATCTCTTATAACCTTTTGCATGTCTGTCATGTCCCCAGATCATGTTTTATCTGTCATGGTTATAGCAGTGACTGGAAGTGGCCTATCAGGTTTGACACACAGAATTGCATTGGGTACTTAATTGGATTGATGGTGACATTCAGTGATGACCTGCTAGCTATACTTAACATGCAATTAAGTTAATCACCTCCTGCCACACATGTCCAGTCCCATCATATACAAGTTATAGTTATATGACCACCCAGATGAACAGAGCCTGGCATTTAATCTACATGACTGTTGTACCATTTTCAGCTGTTTAAATCTTTATCTTGTTTTAGAGTACTCTTATGAAATATAGTTCATTACATCTAGATCTAAAGGCCATAGCTCGTGAGCAGCTCCCTATCACTGTATTCACATGTCAAATGGACTCATTGTTCAAAAGAGCACGACAAGTTATTTATAGATGATCGTCTCATTGACAAAAGCTATGCATTTGCCCTGTCTTGAGGGACACGTAGGTTGATAGGTAAAATTTTATAACACTGACACATTCTGTTCTACCTTTTCCCAGACTAATCCATTAGATAAGTACCTTTGGCACTCCAACAACTGAGAAGTCTGATAAGAACTCTTTCTTTGAATGTTATAATATCATATTCATGCATGTATACATCTTCTCCACAATTTTCAGATTATGACAAAGTATCCGAAAACTTCATTATTGATGCAACCCAATTAAAACATGTTCAGCTCTCTAGACATCAAGAATCGTAATTTTAGGACTGTGAGACCTTGAGCTCATCATCGGACCATACTGGTCAACGATACCCCAATCAAAACCAATCAGATTCCTTGAAATTTGGCGTATAATGATAATGATGATGCAAGGAAAAGATTATGAGGAGTTGATAGTCTATTACAAGTTGTTTGACTTCATTCAACTTTCAACAACAACTGACTTTGCATTGCTGTACCATCAGAAATAAGGGACTGGATAGTATTGACTTCAGCAGTATTGACATGCTGCCCTGCATGAACTCATAAGACAAGTCATAAGGTGTGCTATGACCTGCAGAGGATCAATCAGCCTTACTGAAATGGGAAAATACAGTTTAGTTAATAAAGTAGTACCTCACCTAAAGTACCCTTCTTTTCTTTCTTTAGTATGAAGGGGAGTCTGACTTTTTCAGTCATGATATATGGACCTTAGCTATACAACCTTATAGCCTTTCAGCACCTTTCTGCTTTACAGGGATCGCTTAGTTGTTGTACTCTTTTTGCCCATTTAAGTACCTGTGGTATTGCATTTGTACTCATATTATAATCTTAAGTTGTTTGTCAATTTGAGTGGTCTTCATTGACCTTTGGTAGTAATTCTAACCTGCTCAAGAGACCTGCATCATTGCTCCCTGATGGAAGCTTAGAGCGATATAACACTGCATGGCTCTATCTACTAAGGTAGAGGCACAGCATCAAGCAATAATTGGAAGTGTCAGTAGAACCAATCCCCTAATGAATATGTAGGCAGTTATCTGTTTGCTGATTTGGGCATGCTTGTATCAAGACTGTTATCATGAATATTCATGATAACCAGGTGACCCTTGGCATAATTAGCTAAAGCTTATTATCTCTTCTCTTGTTATGATGCTGATACCCAGTACTTCACTACACATGATCACCTCATACAATTCCTTTTTGTTTGGCATATCACTGAATGTTAATTTACCCATAGCAGGCACTATTTTGTGAAAATACTGGTTGCCTTTAATCATTTTTTTAATAAAATCAAGGAGATGAAAACTGTTGAGCCTTTTTTGAACTAAAATACCAATTATCATCAATGTATTTCATTGTAATTACAAAGCTAAAGCAGTTATCCTATCCTATGGTCTAGTACACTTTAAAATAAGGTCTCAAGGCTCAATAAATTGGTGCAAAATCCAACCTTTAAAGGAGCCGATTTCTTTCATTTTCCCACTGCCAGAATGGCTGTCTGATATTACACTTGCAGGGGGAATACCCTAACAAATAAGTCAGAATTTATTATACAATGTAGGGTGAGCTGAATATTCCTATGATATATAAAAAGTCTCAATTATTAATAGAAGGTGCCATACACAAAACCTAAACAAAAGAAAAACAAAAACAACTTGAGTCTTTATTACACAATGCCTCTACAGTTTGTGCAAGATCTACTTGGGCACAGTTATAAAATTGAAGTGTTACAGGACAATGCAGCTCAATTATGGAGACAAAGAAGGAAAGCACATACACCCTTTCCTCCTGCATAGAAATAGCTCCTTTATGATGGTGTAGGTATGGTAGTATAGTCTAGCAGTTTCCTTCTAGAGGAGATGGGGGATAATTATGTATATACATAGGACAGCGGAAGTAATAATGTCAGAGAGCACCAACCTTGCCATTAAGTCTCATGAAGTCACCTATCCAACCCTTATTAAATTTATGAACATTTAAAGCTCAGTCATCATATTACAGTTTGCATAACAGGATAAGAGGCTTAATTAAGAACAATATAGGAACAACCATAAAATGCATATTTTCATTTTTCTCCCAGGTTTGGTTGTATCAACTTTATACTTTGTTGCATGTTTTGATAGGGCTTTATCTAATGGCGCAGCGTAGTTGAAGCGGCAATCCTCTGTGTGTGTCACACCTAGATGAATGAATCGCATTTCATTGATATGACTGTAAGTAAAAATTCCTTAAACATTTTTTTCCATCTACTTACACAAAAGTTTTAACAAAAGGACAAGAGATTGGGTCTGCTTAATGTACAAAGAAGTGAATAGATAATACACATGCTTTTTTGGAATGAGTGAGTGGATGGATCGTTTATGTTCTATGCTTAAAATTGAAATGTGGACAAATATGTAAATAAATATGTCTTACATTGTTTATCCTCTGTATCCTCTGCCATGTATCCCCTGAAAATTTGTGTTGCCTTTCTTCTAAACATCTTTCTAACCAGACTCCAGAAGTCTAAGGATGTCTCATTGTACCTTACTTGGTGAACAGTTTCAGCAGAGAGAAAGTTTCCTACATCTAGCAACAATTGAATGGCAACGTTTTCTGGGTGAAGTTTCCCTGTTGCAATTGCAGTGAGCAGAGATAGAAGATCTTTTCCTCTCACTGTTTCCTTAATGATTTCAATGACTTTTGCAGCTTAGAAAGTCTTCTTCAGATGTGTCATCTATTGCCTGTGATTTCTCTGAGCAACTAGGACTATTGATGGTAGTTGCTATGTCATCTGAAGCCCATGTAGTCTCTGTGTTAGGACTAATAGCGTTATCAGTGTCAGCTGATGCAACAGAGTGTGTGTAATCTTTAGCCTGTGAAGTCCCTGTGTGAGGACTAAGAGTGTTATCAGTGTCAGCCGATGCAAAAGAGTGTGTGCCATCTGTAGCCTGTGAAGTCCCTGTGTGAGGATGAATATCATTATCAGTGTCAGCTGATGAATCAGAGTGTGTACCATCTGTTGTCTGTGATGTCTCTGTCTCTTGACCAATAGTGGGTTTAGTCTTGGAGTGTTTAGAAGAAACTCCATGATTAGTATTAGATCTCCATTTAAACCTTATTGCTTTCCTGTCCATATCAATGCAAAAAAGGAATCCATTACTTGCTTTCTTGCAAATCTCCTGAAGACTCACTGAAAAGTGCACTGATTGATACACCATTACACCTGTGCCTTCATGGAGAACTTTTCTGCATAACGAGAATGTCTTTGTTGGATGATGTTTCATGCCATGCTGAATGGAACTGGCTGTTACAGCTGTCACATCACAGAAGTAGCATCTGTATGAATCAAATTTACACTAGTGATTATGAGTTTAACAGACAGTATATCTTTTCATTGACTGACCTGTTAAGATATTAAGTAAATATTTTGATATTTCATTTCTTGATAGTTGTAGACAATAGCAACCATAACAACAGAATTACTCCATAACTACGGCATATGAAGCAAGCATTACCTTCCTTGTTCTTTGGCTCCATGATGTTTGAATTTGTTCACATGTGGATAGCAATTAGAATAGAAATTTCAAGAGAACATGCTTAAAATAAACTAACTTCAATTGGTCAGATTTGTGCATTGCCCATACCACTTGTCAAATTTAGATCTGCTTTACCTATACCACTGAGAAACATTATTCATACCCATACCACTTGCAAAAAGAGACCTCTTATTCTGGGGTTCCTGCTAGGTATTATAGCCACTGATTGATGTCCATATAACCAGCAATACAGTACATTGTGTCCAGTAAAGAATTGAAATCAAACAGTACAGTAGAAGTGTTGGAATTTTACCTTTCCTTGCTTGTCAAAACAGCCGGCTGCCATTAGTGGTATGGGTGATGCGCATTACCCATATCGGTGTTTACACTGTGAAAATACTGGAGTATTGAATTGTAATCTAAGCAACCCTGTTGGTATTACCCCATAAAACTGATTTAATAAACTGCATTGTCTAGTTGAGCCCAAAGTATTCCTGCTTCATTTTGCTCCCTTTCCCTGCTCTAACATTCTCTTACCATTTTCTCTGACTTTCTCTCTTCCATCTCTACATCCCTCTCACAATCTACAACCACATATTATGTTTCTTCAGTCACAACCTCCTGCAACTCATAGACCTCTTGATACCCTAATGGTTGATGTCCTCCCATTTTATAAGGAAGCTGACAAGTCCATTTATACTACACTCCATACCCTGAGTAGGCAATACAATGGACAATACAGACACTCTAAGCTATAGCCCTGCAGGGACAAGGCCATTATGCTATACTTTAGTCTGCATGGAAGACCTCCTAATTTAGTTGGTTGATGCAGAGAGTATCACTATCATGCATTAAATGTGTAGTGAAAATTATACTCTTTCAATGTGGCATTCCTACTCTCAAAAAACAGCTGGCTGACACAAGAGGTACCCGTAAGCAAACAACAATTTCCTACATCTTAATGTGCAGAGTTCTGTACTGGATAACTCACTTTCTTTTTTAAGGTCTTTCATTATTGAACGATCATGTAGTGTCAGATTTTAGAGGATTGCAATTTGAAGAAGTGACTCATGTCAGTCAATAATTGAAAAAGGGTAGATTTGGCTTTTATGCCATGGCTGATATTAACTTCTCTATAGATAAGTACTAGAAGCGCATATTCAATGGGGGGATTGAATACAATATGCGCGTATTCAATGGCTGACAATCACGTGACCTATGTGATGACGTCATAAATAGTAGTCCCGGCTATAGCAGCATTTGTCTATTGTCAACATGGACGATCATAGCTATTTCTATGGTGTAAATTTATTAGAGTTTGACAGACATTGACAAACAAAGTGGAAATGAGGAAGAAATAACAACTAAACAGGTGGTATAGAGTTAGATTATGGTCAGTTTCAGCTTGATTTAAAGGAAGAAGACGTTGAAACAACTGAGGACTACATTCCCGATGATCTAGCCAGGTTAGTTAAAGAAGTTCAGAGGCAACCACCCCCACTCCCAACCCCAGTTATTGATGACCAGGAGAGCAGTTGTGATGTATTAGAGGTTCAAAAAGGTACAAAGCATATAATTAACGAGGGTATAGTTCCCAAGAGAGTTCGTCCTGACGACGACCCTACAATGGTGCTCGCCAAGAGAAATGAAGAACAACTGCTGGACAAAAAGGGGATCGCTGCATATGTAGACAGCAGTAAAAACAAGAATACTCCCACACTGCAAAAATGGTGTTTAGATATTAAACATGTTTAGGTCTAAACATGTTTAAAACCTAAATATATAGGTCAGTTGGGTGTCTCATCGACTACACATTTAGGAAATGAACACTTTTATTCTAACTACATAAATGTTTATGCTAAAAATGTTTAGATGTTTAGAGTTAAAACAGTCGAATAACAGGTGTTTAGATTTAAACATCAATATGTTTAAATACTTGGATGTTGAATCCACACCAGGTAGCAGCACTACCTTTGAATGGACTATCTGCACACAGTTATAATCAATTGTTGTGACAAATGTGCCCAAATCCCATGTTTATCATGGTTTCATTTTATGGAATGTCATGTGAATAGAAAGGACAATAGAAAATTGACTAGATTCACCTTATGCCACCATCATTAGCATAAAATAATCAATAAGCTCCATGACTGACACCTATTTGATGTTATTCTGGAATAGATAAGGCAATGTCCTTCCTGCCAAGCTGTTGTACTTTCTCAAGTCTCATTAGGATGCAGTGTGTAATACATGTACACGTATATAGCTGTGGCTGACATCTTTGCAGACTTTGATAAGTAAATACCTGATGTCCCCCCCCCCAGTAAATGAGAAAACAAACAAAATATAACTCTTTTTTTTTAATGCATACATGTCTGCAAACTCTCCATCATATCATTTAAACTTCTAAACACAAAAATTCATAAACACCTAAACACAAAAATTCATAGATATCTAAACACAAAGTTTTAACCTAAACACCTACATTTCTAAACACTTGAGCTAAGCATATTGTTTGGCTAAACATGTTTAGGAAAATAATGTGATTACAAAAACGTTGCAAGAATATGTTTAGAACTGTGTTTAAGATCTAAACACCATTTTTGCAGTGCAGTAGAGTTGAGTGTCCTGTCTTTATTTCTTTTTCTTGTCTGATTATCTAGTTTCCATTTGATACAAAGGAAATCTTTTTTCATGACAGAGGAAATTGTGTATGCCAAAACTGTTACATTCCCTAAACCTTTCCTCCATGACAGGCATACAGAGAGAATCTGATGATGACTTTGTGATGAATACAAGGTGTAAATAGATATTGATTCCCTCCTACTATCAGACGTACTGAAGACTTTGTTTATGTCACAGAATCAATCTCTAATTTTCACACTCGACATGTTTAGTCAAGTCATTTAATTGTGTTATGATGTGAAGTCTTGCTAAAAGGCAGACTGGAACAAGCTAAAGTGTCTTCATCTTCTATAGAGCACAAAATCTCAGTCATTTTCCGATTCTTCTTTTACAAGAAACTTTGCAACAAGAAATATCCTGTATGGAGCCATTTAGGCTATCTAATTCATTTCCATGTGTTCTTTCTGTTATTCTGATATGCATCTTAAAAGGATCTTCCTTGAACTACACTGAAAACATGTTGCTATTGGAGAGTCGTCATATATGACGAGTTTAGGGTCTTATAAAAGTTTATAAAAGACGATATTAGAACATCTATAATTTCTAGACAGGTTGATATGGCTTTAAAGGGCTGCCATAGTGAAGACTTTAGGTCATCAGTGACGACCTAAAGTCGTCATCTATGACTACCTCATGACATCCTAAAGCTGTAGATTTAGGTATCGTCAACCTGAGGACCTAAAGTTGTCCATATTGACAAGTTTTGGTTCCCGGATGTTTTCAGTGTAGGTACTTTCCACTTGGTCTGAACACAGCCTCCATGTAGTGTCTGTTTCTCATGCCATTAAGTGGGATGGAGAAAAGAGGTTCATGGGAAAACAAGATTTACATCGAAATATTGCAGCAGTCTGAGTATAAGCAGCTTTGATCAGTGAGAAATAATACAGGATAAGTCCAATGGCATTTGCACTGTCTGGCTTATATCTAGAGACCAAAAACAAGCATACCTCTAGAGACCTGTCAATGCACATGCAATGGTCTGTATTCCATGTGTTCCTTTATCATTTTATATGGAAATGAAAGATGCAGGATTGAAAGCACCTCTTCATAAAATATCATTGTGACTTATTTTAGTGGCAAAAGTATGGTCAAACAGATCAATAAGCTGATAATAGAAACGCCAATGGTGCTACTCTTACTAATTGGCCAGTACCGGATTGAAGAAAGACAGACGGATTGGGAAAGAAGACAGGTCTTTTAAAGAAACTGATCTCTAACTGTATAATGGGATCACTGCAGTCATAATCTCAATTGTTCACACCAATGCTCTTGGCTTTTGTGGAGGTCAGGGCTTCCACAGAAATATGGCTTGAGCATCAAAATTTATCTTTTCTGAACGAGTTACTTGAAACTGTTTAGAAACATTTAATTTAACCATGTGACAGTGAAGAATGAGTATTCCCATACAGGTCTACGAAAAGTTTATTTCATTGAATAAATTAATTCTGACACTTTGTAGTTTATATAATTAAATTTTTGCCTGTGCCCTCAATTAAACCCTAATCTATCCCTTAATTTGCAGGTCTGCTTACATCAGCAATATTCAAATCTAACTTGCTCTCTATTCCTACTTCATATATAGTGTATCTGGTTTCATCTTAGTGTGGGTTTATGTATTTACTAAGTAGAGGGTAAAACATGGGCGTGTACTAGTGACCAAGTTAAGTCTGTGTAGGTGTTCCATATATACTAAGAGAGGGTTGGCCACTCAGGGCCTTTGCTGCCCTCTGGCAGATACCCTTTGAACTATTTCCTATACATATAGCCATGGGTGACAGAGGTGAGGGGGGACTTTGGCAAAGTCCCCCCTCACCTCTGTCACCAATGGTTATGCATAGGAATAGAGCTGCCAGAGGGCAGCATCAGTCATAGAGTGTCACACCCTCTCCTTAGTATATAGATAACAACTACACAGATCCAACGTGGTAACTAGTACACGCCCATGGGGTAAAATAAATGAGTCGAGAAAGAACACAGAGGACTTTGCTGAGTGGGCGTGAGATAAATGGTGTTTCTGTTTGATTGAAGGTGAGATAGTTGTGTGCATAAGCCTCTTGTCCAGTCTGGGGTTAAAACACACAGTGTTTGTCAAGGAATGTGGTGGTCAATATCCACCGACCATAAGTGGAATGTCCACATCAGTGGGGGACAATGGATGGTGGTGGAGGGGCACTCAATCACATGACCATGTCACATGGTTTGAGTACTCACGTCTCAGCAAGAGGGCCTTTCCCTCTCCAAATCCAGGCTCTTTGTGGAGTATGTGATCTTTACAGGTGTTGTTGCTATCCAATGTTTGCTTCTACAATACATAAGCCTACACATATTTTGTAGATCTACACTGCACATTCTAATCTAAATTACCTCCCATTACTTTGCTCAAAGTGACCCAAACCCCATAATGGTCAAATTATAAGTCAATAATTGATGTGCGCAGACCAAATCAAGTAAAATCTTGCCCCATAGTGTTACTCTGTGTAGATGATTGGCAGAGGGTCCTGCTCTATACATTACCTAGCATGAATTAGTGACCATTATCCTCTGTGGGTGCGACATGAGGTGGGGACTGAGGACGCCAAATTATGGAAGTGGGTAAGGGGATGGATGAGGACGTTATGGAGGATGAGGAAACAGTGTCACAAGATGAGTGGATGAAAGGGTTGGGCTGAGATGAGTGAGTGTGTCATTTAGTGCCTCTACCACTGAAGCGGAGGCCCTGCAGGTCAACAGGCACTGAGCGGTTCTACAGTTATGGCCTGAGTGGGAACCAACTGGGAGGAGAACCAACATAGAAAGAAGGTGTCCTGACCTTTCGAATTTCAAGTCTGAGTTAACAACAAATATTATGAGGAGATGATGTGATTTCAGCCCTGTGAACACAAATCATGTGCCATAGCTATATCATTGCAAATGAGATCAGTGCCTCAAACTAGAAGCACTTGATCTCAGCGAGCCTCGTTTTCAGATAATGAGGTCATGACGTCACAGGCAGCAATGGCCGCCAGCTGGCAGCTGGAGTCGGCCGCCAGTGTCCAGTGATAGTGGAATTAAAAGCATAAGGGATGAATCGTGAACCAAATAATCATACTCCAAGCTCAAATACAACTAGAAACAACTAAAGGGCTAATGATACTGTCCCTACGCAGTCCATCAGTGACTGACGGCCGTCACTTGGCCGTGAATCAGCGGTTTTGTTTGTGTTTACATCTCTGATGTATTATGCAGCATTTTGGGAGCATAGAGGATCAAATCCATATTGTGAGTCCAGAATAGTTTTTCCCCACAATATGTGAAAACAGAACAATAATTATCTGTCCATTTGTTCTCGACTGACTTTCAGAATTTGAGCCATTATGCTCCCAAAATATATCATAATGATATTCAGATTATCAACTTCCTGTGCCAGGAGACTGTGTTCATCTAGCTTTTCATGGAATAATGCACCTGTCATTTGACAGTAGGCAAATTGCTCCTTGGCATAATGAGCAAACAAAGGTTGAGTGGCCTACAGCTATGGCTTTTCCCTCCCTTTAGTATTTCAGCTGTGCAATTCCTGATATGGGCCATATGAAATGCCTTATCTGACCAGGTGTATCTACTGGAGCTGCCATAGAAGGATCACATTGTGTTTTACTGCGCTTTCATTCTCATTGGGTGTTAAAATAAGCGCCTCTCTCTGATAAGGGCTTGGGGTACAGAGGTGTTGAAATTAATAAGTGCCTGGATGCTTAAATGGGCCACTTTGGTTTTGCAACATTGCAGTCCAGCATTCTTGTACCATGTTGACAATGAGGATAAGCGGGGAAGCACCAAGGTTACTATACAAATAAATGGCAAAAGGCAATAATATTTTTTAACAAAGTGATTGAAGGAGCAGTTGAAACCTTGGCAAAAAATCAACTCTTTCAGTTATGGTTGTAGGCATTTTAGCAAAATGTTTGATGCTGTGACATGAAGAGAATTCAAGTGACTTATTGTGCAGCTATTTCGAGAAGAATTACATGGAATACAGCAGTCACCTTCACCTTTACCTACCTAGAAGACATTTCTCAATATGGTATGACTTAACACAACCACTACTATTTGAAATCCACAATACATTAGGCTCACCAATATGATGCAACTCCATCTGGGAGGTTTCTGACCGAGGTTTCTGACTGAGGTTTCTGACCGAGGTTTCTGACTGAGGTTTCTGACTGAGGTTTCTGACCAATACTTCTTACATGTGTTTCAAAAAGAAAAAAATTTTAAATATATTTTGTCACCCCATTTTCTTGTTTCCGTGACATTTTTGCTAGATAACTCTGTTTTCTCTTTCCAACTGGTAGAGGCATGTATCAGGTACATCCTGGTCGTTCTAACAGAGAGAAAGCCCTTTCCTTACTGTCTCTAACAGCCAAAAACCACTGAGCAGAAACCCCGTTGGTCAGAAATCCTTCAGTAGTGGCTTCAGTCAGAAACCTCATCGGTCAGAAACCTTGTACTATGGCTTTGGTCAGAAACTTCTTCATGAGAGCAGAAAGCTTGGTCATACAAGTATCAATTTTTCAGTTAGTCTCAGTTAGTCTTGAATAGTCAGGAAAACGTACACTGATCTACACTTAACATCGGAGCTGTGTTCTTGTCTCACCCATCTCACATGACCCATTCCTGTTTTTCATTCAAATGAACCTGTGTATGTCTGACGATCAGAAACCTCGTCGGTTAGAAACCTCGTCGGTCCTCCTTTTACTACTTCAAGAGCATATTTTTTCTCTATACTTTTCATTTATAGCTTTTCCTTTCTCAGCCTTGCTTTGGTGAGAAGAAAAAATAAGAGAATAGACGACTCAGGTAGGTAACACTTTCCTCTTTGAGTTGTAAAGACACATGTGTCGCCACTTTACCTATGTCAGAAATGACTATCGCTGTACACAGAATACAGGGTACACATACATTAGGAAGTATATGACGGAGGTTTCTGACCGTACAGAAACCTCGGTCAGAAACCTCATCGGACACAACAGCATAATTTCAACAATGTATTATTTGAAATACCATGACCATGCAAAAGGTCTAAGGCTCAAAAGAACGGACAGGAGAAGCAACAGCCATACAGCTGAAGTTCTATGACTACAAATAAGGTTGCTTTATGTTAGTAGGAAGCAAATCAATTTATAACTCTTACACACATAGTAAACGAAAATTAACCGGAGACAGTCGTTTTGAAGGGCGTGAGCCATAGACCTATAGTCCCTGTACCCTTAAAAAAAATGAAAGGTTTCTGCTCGGTCAGAAACCTCTGCCAACCTGCCAGGTCTTTACAGTTCAAAGAAAGGAGAGCGCACATTTTTTTTTGTCTACTGGGAAAGATTTTAAACAGCCGAACATAAACTAAGGGTCAAGCAGGACAGCTCACCTGATGGAGCACCATCATCATCACTGACAAAGGACCGCTCAGACACACTTTAACTATGGTCTAACCCAACCACGACACGTGCTTCATCTGAAGAGGTAAAAATTGAGAGATGAACATACATGCAACAGTCCATTGCAGAAGGTAAATACAGGAAAATCTTTGTCTATGTTATCATACTAGTCACAGAGGTTCATTGACTGTCATAAAGCTACTTTTTGAGTTTAAGGCAGACAACAACTTTGACGGGACCCTGGTACAGTGAGATCTCTTTGATCCTCTATGTCAAAGTAAATTGATGGTCAGATCTAATACTAGGAAAAATCTTATTACATTGTTTTAGAAAGGTCTTCTGGATTACCCTGGTTGATCTGAGTGTGGCAGACTATCCACTTGCAGATTGAAGAGACCTGACTGTACATAGTAAGACATATTGGACGGAGGTTTCTGACCGAGCAGAAACCTTGCCAGACTAAGACCAAAAATGATCACGAACCCCCCCCCCATAAGAAATGAATTGGCAGAACAACCTCCCCAACAAAAAAAATCAGAGTATATACGTGCACGGACTGACACATTACAATGGGTATTTCAATGGCCCATATTTTTAGTTTTGTCTCCCCCCACCAAGCACTAAGGGGCTCTTTCGGGAAATTTCCAAGTAACCCCCCCTATATCTGACAGACCCCCTATCTGGCTATAAATGAATCGTCCTTTACTTTGGTACTGAAGGTAATACTGCTCGGTCAGAAACCTCGTCTTTTAGCAAAATGCAGCCACATGTGGCTGCTCCTTGGTGCAAGGAGGAGAGGGAGAAAAAGGAAGAAAAACAAGGAGGGAAGCAAAATGAAGACCTAAGGGAAGGGGGGGAACAGCCCCAGGGTTGTGGTAAGAAGCACTGTAGGCCTCCCTTTACACATCGATCAAAAAGCTTTGATCAGAAATCTCTCGGCGAGGTTTCTAACCGGCTTCTGACTGGACGACAACACGACCAGGGAAGGGGGAACAGACCAGAACAAGCCTGAATCTATGTGTATGAGGGATCCCCCTATCTCTGTCCTCCCTGTGAGCAAGTTATACAGCAAGTTGGGCTGATTAGTTAGAGGAAATTTGGCTTCGTCGAGCAGAAAGATGAGAAAAACCACCTCACTGCCAAAAGTTGAGCAAAGTGCCAGAAAGAGGCCAGGCCTGGAGCTGGTTACCTGCGTGTGTGGAGGCATTTCCAAGAAATGACTGTAGGGGGCTCCTGCACTCTCTGCCCAAGCAGAAATCTCGTTAGACACGGCATGTCGGCTGGCTGAAAGGCAGGGCTAGGGGGAGGGAGGGGGCCTCACAATTAAGCACATGACTCTCAAGGAAGGGGAAACAAGAGGACTTTTCAACAGGACCACCGGGAGAGAGTTAAATCCTGCCAGGGAAGACATCCTGGGAAAGACAAGGAGGGGATTTGGACCCGGTCAGAAACCCTCTTGGGAGAAGAGGAAGTCTAGGATTTTGTTGTTCTCAGTCTTTTAATGAGTCTGGAAAGAAATAAAAATGACAGGGAGTAGAAGATAAAAAGTAGGCCCTTGAAAAGGGGTGAAGGACATGCCTGGAAAGGGTGATGCAGCCGGTCGGTCAGAAACCGGTCAAAAAAAAGAGGCAGAGAGAAAAGGAGAAATGTTTACTCACCCTTTCGTGAAGGAAAAACCTTCATAAAGTCCTGGTGTCTTGTTATAGTACTGTCTCTAGAGGAACAACCTATCCCTAAAGAAAAATAGAAAAAAAGAGGAAGCCCTGTGCTGCAAGAGGTACACTGGCCCCCCTTAACCTGACACAAGTTCCCCTGGTACATAAGGAACATGGGGGAAATGAAAAAATTATACCTTTCTATGACCAAATTTGAACTGGAAGCAGAAATAACATTCTGTAACGGTTGGTCAGAAACCTTGGTCAGAAACCTCGGTCAGAAACCTCCCCGACGGAAATGCATCACATTGGTGAGAACGTGCCAGGTAATCAGGAGCATCTGTGCATAGTGTCATTGTACTTCCCATTGCAATACCTGTATTGTAATGGCCTAGAAAACACTAGGCTGTTGATTGCTTCTATTAATTTTGCATGTGCAGGCAAACAGACCTCTTCACAGCAGCCCTTAAAATCTTCGTCTTGCTAGAATTATCCGATGGGGCATTGGACAGGAGCAATTTTGGGATAACCAGGGACATTATGAACAGCTAAACCGAGGCCTAACCCCAGACAATAAGCAGCGCTGCTATCTGTAGCAGCCGTCCCTTATAGTTATGATATAATGTTGTAATCAGGGATATTGATATAAGCCCTTTCCCTTTAACTATTCCCTTTTCTGCAGAATATTTTTAACACACTACAACTGCTTCCTTCAGGTCTTACCAAAAGTGCAATAGGAATAACACTGTAATTTGCAGTTGTAGTGCTGTATGCTATCATAGTACCTAAAGAAAGACCTCTTGCACTGTAAATTTTGTCAAAATAATGATGGAATCCTCGGCCTCAAAGTTGCCAGAGATCCGTTGTCAATTTAAGAGTTATACCTTATAGATTTGTGTACCAACGTACTTCCACCTGGGGCTTCTTGTAAACTACACAGGCTCCCTGCCATACAGTTATGGCGGTCCACTCTTTAGTTTTATAAGGATCCCAAGTAGATTCAGCAGTTATTTTTTAACATTGTGGGCAGACAGTGGGTACCCTATGGACAAAGCAGCATTTTACCTATACAGAATTTGAATACACCGCTGAATAGACTCCAGTCATCCAAAAGCATTCATTCTAGATTTACAGGTCTGATTCTCTCTAGTCCAGTGGCGGATCCAGGATTTCTAGAAGGGGGGACCCAAGCTGATGAGGTATTTATGTGGCCCGAACATGGCAAACCGTGTTTGCAGTCCCCTCTATACACTTTTCTTATCTCTCTACCAGTCTATCCTTAAACCGCCACTCTAGCCTGCAAAGTTGATGCAAAGTTCAGAAAAAAAAATCAGTGGCCACAGTGTATGTTTGGTCCATTCAGCAGGATTGAGCCAATGATTGCTGCATTGTAAGAATCCTTCTGCCCCTGTGACACCTACATGGCAGCCATGCCACAATTGATCAATGTAGAATAGTGTTAGGCAGTGTAGTTGAAATAACACGGAAGTTTGGTAGATGACAGTCCCACAGTAAATTTCCTGTTCAAGCCGTAATAATTTGACTGCCTGAACTTGACGTATCTCACTGAATTTGATAATCATGCTAACTGATAGGAATAGGGTTTCTAAAAGTCAATTAAACGAACATGTGTGCCGCCACCACTGTTTGTTGTAATTAAATTCTGTTTCTTTATACCATTAGCAATAAACGGGTGAGGTCTTCTCAGTTGCATTAATGACAATCAAATTCATGTTGGAAAATGAAACATTCATAAGTAAAGAAGTGAATCCCTTGTCTAAATTATATCCACTCTATTCACACTTTATCAGTTCATTATTTTCTCCAAGGAAAACATGGATACTGTCCCTCCAGACCTGCACAAACTATTTCTTCTATTCATGAAACCAACTTGGTAACCCACTGCTGCTTCTTAGAATATGCGTTACATAGTTTTAAACTTGCATAGCTCTCCAAAAGGAAAAGTTCTTAGAGCACTCAAGCAATTGTTTTACGAGGTTCACTATGTGTGGCCATTATAAAATGTCCAGTCTATCCTTAAACTAGTATATTCATTTTGAAAAACGGAATGCAGCATGTTGTCAAAATTTCCTCTCATATTTGGATCTATGGCATGGTTCGGAAACAAAACAACAACAAAAGATTTATACAAATCAGCTGTCATGTCTCTCTTTTTTTATGTGAAGAGGCCCACTCACAATACCCTTTATGAAAATGCTGCTTCTTTTACTTATTTCCATTATAAAATTATAATCTCCCTTTTTTGGGGGGAATATAGTATAGATATTTGCTTGGAAGCAGATCACTGACTCTTTTTTCCACCCACTATATTTTAATGGATCTCCAAGGAGCAGCTTCCCTGCCAGTCACTTTGGGGTTTACAATGACTGTGTTCCCAGCTGCCATCCCAGTGCTTAGCATAATTTATATCACTTCTTATTTACTCCTTGCTGTCCTATTCAACATTGGGGTCCTATTATCAATCAAACAATTTGACACATACTGATTCTGTATCAACTTCCAAAAGTGTCCATCCCTATCTCCATCCCCTATCCCCTGTCCAGTCTTTCTGGTAACCTCAAATGTGCATGATCCACTTTGGGACTATGTTTTCTCTTTGCTGTATCTGCATGTCATGATGAAGTTAGCACCTAACTAATGTCAAGATGATTTGGTCAACATAGTCTTCATTTTTGCAGTGAAACATGTTACAGATAATTATGATGGCTTCACAGTGACTCATTTCATTGGCTTCTCCAATGTTCGTTATGAAGTATAAGATTGTACATAGCCATGTAAGAAACACTGAAAACCTAGAAGTTCTGAAACTAGTCAGCGGTGACCACTTTAGGTCCTCAAGTTGACGATACCACTTTAGGTAGTCAAAATGACGACTTTAAGTCGTCATCCTGACGACCTGAGTCGTCAATATGATGACTCTGTACTGTCAGTATTGTCATCCTGATGACTCAGGTCGTCAGGATGACGACCTAAAGTCATCATTTTGACTACCTAAAGCTGTAGTTTTAGGTATCGTCAACTTGAGGACCTAAAGTGGTCACCGCTGACTAGTTTCGGATCTTCTATGTTTTCAGTGAAGTTGAGATTAAGAGGAGGAGCAAACACCAGCTGCAATAGCCCTTGCAAGATTGGGGGGTACAGGGAGAACTAAGATACACAGAAATCATCTGCAAATAAGGGCAAGAAAAAAAGATTAATTTATAAAAGGAAAATTGTTAAAAATAAGCCACACATGGGCAAGCATAATGTCAAATATTTTGATCACTGCCTCATCCTCATCATCCTTTGATCAATATTTATATCAGGTTAAAGTTAAGATCATCCCTATCTCTATCCACTATGCCATGTCCAGTCTTTCTGGTAATGTCAAATGTGCATGTGATGGCACTGATCTTAGATGGATGGATGGAACATATTCCCTTGGCCAATGTGCAGCAACAATGGAATGGGTACTCCAGGAGTTAAGTTACCTTGCATATAACCAGATTGGGTAAGGGAACATATTTTAGCTCATTACTCAGTCACATCTATTTTGGGACTATATTTTCTCTTTCCTGTATCCACATGGAATTATGGCGCTGGCACCTAACTGCTGTCAAGATGATTTGGTCAACATTGTCAATATTTGTGCAGTAAAGTGTGTTGATGATGTGATGGCTTCTCTGGGACTCATTTGATTGGCTTCTTCAATGTGCAAGAAAAGGCTATAAAAAATAGCCACCTATGTGACACCATATGTCAAATACTTTGATCACCCCTACTTCATCATTCCAGGCTGATCAATGTTTATCAGGACGAAAGCTCAGATCCTAGTACAATTTACAAAAATTCTACAAATTATTCAGCACGCCTTTGGCTACCTGGCCAACAATTTACGAAATTGGCAAAATTCTGGTATTTAGAAAAAGGAACATGGTTTAAGCTAACTCCCAGTTGGCCATATTCCCACAACGCCATGCCATTTTTGACTGCTGTTGGTTCCCACAAACAGATCTGCAGGTGTTCCGTGACAAGAGGAAAACATTACTTTAAAAGTAAAGAAGAGAAGTGCTAAAACAGAAAAGTAAGGAGACAGCACTTGGCCTCTTGTGAATTGAAAAGAAAAGAAAAGAAATGAGGACGTTAGGTATGAGCTAGGACTAGTTAATCAATACACTGCAAATGAACAATGGAAATAAAGATCTGCTCCAAGTCACACAGCGGTAGGAATGCCTATCCATTCATTCAAATAACAACCTTAGTTTATTTATCTCATAGTAAATACAATGTATTGAAACACTGAAAGGCCATAGACTTTGAATTACGATGACGTAATTCACTGGCGGTGAGTAATACATAGGGTGTGTATTACACTGCCTGGTCACATGATTTTTTGACTACATCATAGCTTCATAATGGTGATGTAAGCAAGTCTAATGGTGAGTTATGCACATCCTTTTGGGTATATTTTGGCTATATATCTTCTTGATAAACCATGAGATAAATACAAAAAAAGGAAAGGTCATGAGAAGGATGAGTGAGATGTATTGTACTTGCAGTTTGTCTTCTGCATCGTGATATGGCAGACAAACTGCATGTGTGATACACCTTACTCATCCTTATTATTTTGTGTACCTCTGCCTAAATCCATACTAATACACTGCTTCCATCAAGGTACCACATTTGAAGCTTGTGCACCTCGTTTATTCATCAAGGTTTTGTCAGCCCTTCCATCTAGTATGCATTTTTCTGGTGGGTCCACTAGTGTTTGACTATAAGCAAAGAGAAACGACGTTATAGTTTTATGAAATAATAAGTTTATGTTGACAGAGAGAGTGCAATTAAGGGTGCTTGGCCATAATACCCCATGGCAATGGGTATGGTAGTCATCACTGCCCACACTTTCCCATCTATAATTTATGAGAAGATTCTTTGCAAGGATTGAGTGTTTTGGTTCTCATTCATAAATGAATGGTTCCATTTCTTTGATTCTTTTTTTTATTATTATGTACGTATATGTCTTAAATTCAGTATAACCCCATAAATGTATGCACCAGCACCCCATACACTCCATGAACCTTTTATACTAAGACATGTGAGAATAACCAAACATATGAGGTACACATAAGGTGGCGAAGATTTGTGAAGAGGTAGCATCACATCTTCTCAGCTATGCAGGCTATATAACCATGATATGCACAAACCTGGCAAAAAAAACCTAGTACCTTTAACAACCAATCTTACAATTGATAATGCAGGGATAAAATGAAAAGATATCTCATGATGAGAATAATGAAAAAGAATTGTACAGAACACCGTTTGAGGTTAATGAAAGTCCTCATTCATTAACCTCAATGTCTAGGTGGAGGAACTCGCTGATTCTGAAAACACCCCATAAAAGAGGGCAAAGAAGATGATAAATAAATCCCCTCATTCTAGTAAAGTGTGTGCCACAATAAGAAGGACCATACTATATCAATCTATGTATCTAGTTAACAGTTGGCTCCCATTCATTTTCAAAGGATTGCTACAACAATCATCAGACATATTTTCAACCATTTGCCTGTTCCATTTAAATTCCCAATATTCCTTTTGATGTAAAAGGAACTAGCATTGCCAACTGAAAGTCACATGGACTGTTCAACTACAATCGGCAACCAGATCTGTGACATTCATCAAACCTGCAGTGCCCCTTTCTAAACTGATGTGGGTAATGCTTAGTACAAGGCATGAAAATGCCACCTGAAACTGCACCAGCGTATTGCCTGTAGCAACAGTGCTTGTGGGCCCAATTGTGTAAAATTGCTAGAGCTGTATAAATGAGCATCATGATACTTGGTGGTCAGCTAGGGCTACCTCATGTGTGAGTGCTCTTTTCACGCTTTTCCACTCTATAGAGTATGATATCAAGAGCAAATATGTAGATAAAGAGACTTGTTTTATACAGCCTATATAGCTTTGCTTTGGAGGAATTGGTCTTCTCCAATATCAACTAGAATGATGTCAGATGACTAATCCTTCACCTTTCTATGCATTTATTTAAAAAAGAAAAACATTCATGATAGGCCTAGATGAACATCTAGTATCATAATGCTCATTTATGCAGTCCTAGAAATGAGCTTCAGAATCACTTCAACAATTCAAAGCACCTTTTTAGATTCTTAGGAATATATGGAAATTACTTGCAGTCTTGTCAAACAGATTTATCATAGGGAATTCATTTCTCTAAAATGACTGTGGAAAGTGTGAGTGGGAGCCTAATACATAAAGTAGATTGAAAGTATCTGAGTAGATATTTTGGAGTAGATATTTCAGTAAATTGTCTCATACAATTATATGGAGCGGATTTGTGTGGTTCATTGTACACAGACAAAACGGGAATTAGGTGGAGTTCAGCAGCCATGGCCTTTACCTACCTGGAAGGCATTTCTCAAGATAGTATAAATGACTGAACACAGCCACTTTGATTTGAAACCCACATAAGTTAAAGGGTGTGATCAAAGGAAATGTGTTGTGACTGTTCTATACAATCAGAACTAATGCTGCAATTACATAGGGATTGGTAGGGCAGTCATGCCAGTGGAATTATAAGTGACCACTATAGTTGCAGGGCAGAAATGCCATTAGAGTGAGGGATCCCGTTATGATTTCAAGGGGTCTAGTTAAACCATCTTGAGAAATGCCTTCCTGAATCTCCTGTCTGCAAAGTGTCTGGACAGGTGTCTGGTCACATGGACCATTCATCAGGACCTAAGCCAATAATTGCATTGTCAGAGTCCCTCTGTCTCTGTGACACCTTCAGGAAAGCCTTGGGACAACCGATCAATGAGGAATATTGTGAGGCAGTCAGGAGCAATAACAGGAAAGTATGGTTGATGAGTCCAACAACAGGGCACTAACCATTGCATGAACTGCAGCATACCTAAGCAAATAACCTACTGAATAAAATTTCCCCTCATTCCTGCTGTGAACCAATGGTGTTGTTCCAACCTGTTGACTATCAATAAGGATAAAACAAAATGGATGCACTTTGGTCCAAATAGTGATGATACGAATGACAACCAGGTTGATATAAATAATCAGCAACTGGAACGTGTTAAGGAATTTAAATACCTTGGTGTATTGATAGATGATGAATTGTCTTTTGATAAGCAGAGGCAAAAAACCTAATCAAATGTCATGTTTAGGGTGTACCAGTTAGCAAAGATTAAGAGATATCTTGATGTACCAGGTGCAGTTAAGTTGTATAAAAGTAAGATCCTACCAATATTTGACTATGCCGCTATCATATGGGACAACCACCAAGCAATATATGCCCAAGATTTACAATTAATCCAGAACAGGGCATTAAGAATTGCCTACAAGGTTAGGTTAGAAAAGAACCCCTTGCACACTACTAATGAGCTTCGTGATATGAGTAAATGTAAGAAATTAGAAGATAGACGTGACACACATCTTTTAATTTATGCATATAGTATTCAAAATCAACCAAATGTTATTGATGTTAGACCCAGGAATACTAGACAGCAATAAGGCCTGAGATACATTCAAAGGATATCCAGGAATCCGGTTGTATATAAGAGTTTCCATCAGGAGGCAATTAGAAGATGGAATAAGCTAAAGATAAAGTATACACTGATTAAGGAAAAAGAGGTATTTAAAGAAGAAATTAAAAGAGATTATCCTAAATGTTACATCAATGATAAATATACCATACTTGTCTAGTATACACTCTTTTTGAATTGTATGATAAACTATGATTGCATGCTGGGTCCTCTTATGACAGCTATGTATGAATCTTCCATGTATACCTGGTTAATATCAGATATTTGTGTTGTGCATTAAAATGAAACAGACTGTTTGTATTATACATTGGTATCGTGTAATCTACACCATTACATGAACTATTTGTACCGTGTAATCTACACCATTACATGAACTCTGAACTCATCATTCATCCCCATCTCATTATGTGTTATATTACATTGTGCAGATATAACTATGAGTGGTCTCTATGTGACATGTAACATTGTGTGCCATTACACTGATTATTAAATAGATTGAATAAGTCACCTATAAAGAAGGCCCGAGCATCATAACGGCTTCGCCGAGCTCGGAGACAGGTTATGTTTTTGCATAATTTCTGTGAACCTTAATAAAACACTTAAAAAAAACATCTCCACTTTCCCATGCCTCTTCCTAGTTATTCTTATGTTAGAAGTGCCCATCCTAGGTCTTTGTCTATCATTTACATATTGACCAGGCACAACCAAGAAATTTTTGCCATATTTTCTACCTCTCTGACACCTACAATTTTTCCTCGAATCCTTACTTTTAGTTTGTTCGGTTGTCCGTAGCCTATGTTATGTTTTGGCATTACAAGGATCAACACAAATTAAATTTCAAGAGAACTGGCTTCTCACAGCTAGAGAACCTGTGTGATTACTTTTGTGGTTCACACTTCATGCCTATACATCTAGCAGCACTCTCATCTATTGTAAACCATGGTGAGATTTCTTCTTGTCAGGCACAAGGGACTTCCAAAATACCATAAATTCCTATATTACCTCGTTTAGAATTAAGAATATGGTCTGAAAATAGGTTGACATATGAACATGAACTAAAAATAATAGGAAACAAAGACCTACACACTACATTTTGAGTCTGTCACCCATCAATTTTTTGTTGTTGCAGGGTATCATAATGTTTCCATTTTAAGAGTGAAATCTAAATATGAAATGTGAATTCATGATTAAAGCACGGTATCATGGTGAACATGACATCAAAAAGCATTGTATTGGGTTCTAAAATATACCCCAGTGCATCTAGCATTTATTCCCAAGTGAAGACACACATGACCAAAAAATCAATATAATGATATATAGACTGCCAAAATGCCAGATCTCCAAGAGAACGCCAAGATGACAGTTGGCAATCCTCTGATACTAGCCATGTTGTGGAAAGGTCAATGATAATAGACTTACCCATTTATTATCACTCAGTGCCATCAGTATAAACCTGTTTTGTAGATCTATGATCCGGATGTGTACCATTTATGTAATGACCCAATCGAAGCCTGGACTTGAGTTTTTGAGAATGAAAAACATCATGAATCAATATCATGTTTTGAATTGCAGTCTTAACTACACTGCTCTGAAATAGCAGTCAGTGCATACAATCAGTATGACTAATATTGTATGATAAATAAATTACATTTTTCATTTGATACCTATCACATTAATTGCGTAGACATGAATGACATTCCAAGGGGGTTGTTTTTCCCTATGTTTAAAAATATAATAACATACGGACAAATACATATGGCTTTCCTGCGGGTCTTAATAAAAATAAGATAAAAAATGTGTTCCGCCACCCGTCCATATCTTTTTTCCTTTTCATAAGAACATGCGGACACATAGGGCGGAATACATCCGAACGTCTGCATGTACCCCTCCGTATCCCTCCGTATATTTTAACACTAGTCAGTATGTGTCCGCATCTCATGTGAAATACCTCACATACCGGGAAACCCCCGGGGATTCCCTTTCCTCACTGTCCTACGTCACTTCCTGTCGCCATTTGCAATAGTGAATTTTTCATAACACGCGTCGAAATGTCGTTCTTTCAGGTAAGGAAAAAGATGTTTTCTTTCAAATCTCGCTGTAACTCAAAGCCCAAAGGCTGTGGGAAGGCAAAGGGGGTAAGGGTCTGTCCTCATAGTCCGGGAGGGGGGACAGTTCTTCAGTTTTCGCTTGATATCATAGCTTCACCGGCACCCTCTGCTGTCACTCCGGTCCTTGTAGTCTTCAATCTGTGTTTCTGTTTTGTATACCTGTTAGAACGAAGCATATGGTAGTCCTATATCTTAACCTTTTAGGTCTTTTTACCCACGGGCGGGCACCCTGGGCAGCGGGCCCACCCCTCGTGTATGCCCTACGAGTTCTGTGTTTGGATAGCAGCACTTTCTTAAGTCGATACTGATTTAAAGTTAATTTATTTAGTTATTAAAAGTAAACAAGTTCACAATCATTTATACTGATTTAATTTTTCTAGGGAAAAGAGGAAGACGATGCTGACTTTATCTCGCCTGAAATGTTTCCTGGGGACGCAGGACAGCAAGCTATTTCCTACATGACAACATGTCTGATGAAAGCCGTGAACCTTCAGAATAAAACAGACCTTTCCTCCAAAAGACAAAAAGGGAAGGCCCCAAGTTCCGAGCATCCCTCTCACTTTCCTCCAGTTTCTCCTGCTTCTTCTCTAAGGCCCTCTGTTGACCCTAAGAAAGAAAAGATCAAGGACCCTACCTATGTTCCTCCTGGCAGAGGATCCAGAGGAGGCTCCAGAGGAAGGGGAAGGGGGAGGGGCCGAGGCAGAGGAAAAGTTACCGGAAAAACTGAGTTCTCCTCTTTGGCCGCCTCTTTTTTAAGTGCTCTCTCAGAAGGCAGCAGTGAAATAGGCCTTTCAACCTCTGTTGACAGTTCTTCTACCAAACAGGAAGGAGAGCAAGAAGAAGCTCCCTCTTACACGTCTTCCCAGGGGAGCAGAACCAAAACCGGGAAATCTCCACGCAAGAAGTCTCTTCACTGGCAGACCGACGAGACCCGGGCTCTGATACACGGGGCAAACCATCTTAAGCCTGTGTTAAAAGGGAAATTCAAATGCTATGCCGATGGAATAACCCTCAAGAAACTGGCTTGGGAGAAACTTGCAGGTAAAATAAAAAAATTTCTTTGCTTAAATACATCTAGACACTTATCACATCAACACATATAAATCTTATACCTACCTCTGACATGTGCATGTTACCTATATGTGTCACATAGAATTATTCTAAAACTAATCCAAGAGACTAAATAAAAAGTCCTCATTTAGACCCAAATCTGTATTCTTCTTGTGTTTTTCATTCATCTTCAAATTAAAATGTAACTTTTCCCATCCTTTTGTTTTTAAAGATTACTTGAATGCTAACGGCGGCCAGGACAGAGACGGGGATGGGTGTAAATCTAAAGTAACATACTTCTGTCAAGACGCCAAGCGCAAGGTACATATATTTTTACTTTTTATTTATATTATATGCGGACATGTGTATGTTTCATCTTCTAATAAATTTTGTGACCTATCTTTTAATGCTTTTTGTTAATTTTCCTGTAAGACATTATAATTTAGTCTCTTATCTATTTTTTTTTTCATTGCAGCGTCAGAACATAGACTCGATATATAAGACGGGGAGTGGCCAGAAGGATGACAAACATTTCCTGACTGACCTTGAGCAGGCAGCATGTGACTTCTGTGGCACAGAGGTAATACTAGGTGAGCATCTCTTGGTTGTTATTTTCTTATTCACTGTCAAAAATAAAAATATATGTTATCTTACAGTATTATCTAGTTAATAAATTGGACTCGGACAGTAGGTGGAAAAATGTAATAATATATCATGTCTCCTCTCTCTTATGTAAGTTGTATATGTTGGTCCAACTTTAACACATTTCAAGTGAATATATGGATACGTTTTCATATCTACTGTCAAATTTACTTTTTTTCATGTATTTTTTATTGGATTATAAAATAATATATTCTTAGGAATCAAAGGAATGCAGCCTCCAGATCTGAAGGGCGGAGACCCATCGCAGAGAGATATAGAGTGGTCATGTTATGACCCATATAGATCTACACGTGTGGACTATGAGAGCATGAAAATGCCATCCGATTCCCTTGCGGCAACAGTGCAGGGCCAGATGCTCCAGAGCATAGACGGAGGTGGGTATCTTACAGCTTCTTTCCATGAAGAAAGCTAGAACCTTATTATATTCTGACCTATGTACTTATTTTGTTTAAAGAGAAAGAAACCTTACTTTTTATGTTATTTACTTTATACTACACATGCGGACCTGACATACCACATATTAATTGACCTGATTATTAACTTTGATTTTATTTTATGTTTTCAGTTCCAGTGCTCGAGGAAGTTGAAAGTGAAAATGCTTCTTGTGCAGACACAGAGGAAACACGTAGCACTCAGGGAGGAGAAACAGAGAGTGAAGTGGAGGTGGACCATGCTGAAGAAGCTGAAGCTTCCACTGACCTCACCCAGAACTTTGAGAGGGAACCGGTTTCTCATCACCCTGCCCCTGCCTGCGCTACTACTTTACAGCCCCGGGTATCCACTTCTCATATGTTGAAAATATGCAACTCTTTTAACAGAAAGCTTACCTTAGAAAAGGAGAGGAAGGGGACTCCCAGTGTCCTGAAATATCAAAAAAGTAGCCGACAGTTACTGGATGAGAAAAAAGATAAAGACAGGGATACCCTTCTGAAGAAGGTTAATGATATCAAAGAAAGGAACCTAAGTAAAGCCTCTCATGAAAAGAACTTTGTTAGTCCTTCTACTTCGAGCTCAGGTCCGAAGCCCTCTACCTCCGGGACACATCCTAAGCCCTCTACCTCAGGGACACATCCTAAGCCCTCTTCCTCAGGGACAGTTCCTAAGCCCTCTACCTCAGGGACAGTTCCTAAGCCCTCTACCTCAGGGACAGTTCATAAGCCCTCTACCTCAGGGAAAGGTAAACATCCCTCTACGTCAAGGTTGATAGAGCAGCATTCTTTAGGCAATGAACCACCACAAGAAGACACCCAAGACCAAGACTGTGTTCCTCTACCCCAAGGAAGGATAAGGAGGAGGGCAGACTCATTCTCAGGCTTGTTAAACGACAATGAACCTTATCTAGACGAGGATGATGACTTAGAACAAGCCTTGGATTTGCCTTATAACACAAAAAGGACAAACGATGATGACTTACGGAATCCCTCTAAGAGGGTAAAGCTGTATACTGAGGAAGAGGTGCAGGAACTAATTGCCGCCTCTAAAAAGCAAGAAGACACTAAAGCAGATGGAGATGATTTTTTGACCAGTACTCCTTCTAGGACAGAAGGCAAAGAGAAGAAACAAACCTCTTCCAATAAGAAAACTGTAGCTAAAACCAAGGATAAGCCTGTCCCTACTGGTCCACGCAGAACCTCTCCACGCCTGCAGGCCAAGCAAGATTTTGACTCCCCTCGTAACGTGTCTGTTTTAGAAGAAATTTCCAGAAAAAGTGACACTTCTTCAAGAAAAAAACTGTTTGGTTCTAAAAAGAAGAAAAGAAAGATGGACAAGATAAATCTTTAATTGACATCCCCTCTTCTCCTATCCTATCTGACTTAGAGGACGAAGGAGTTGGTAGTGTGGAGTTTATTACACATAAAAGGGGGACTGGGCATACTCCTGTGGAAAATCCCAACCCTATCACCCTGGAATTAAAAAAGACTCATGAGGCTCTGGCTGAGTCTGCAGTGAAAATATCTGAGGATATGAGATATGCAACGCAGGAACTGGTTGTTTCCAACAAAAAGATGACTTCTTCTTATGACAATTTCTCTCAGAAGGTTGTAGAGTCAGCGGGAAATATAACGACGAACACAAATTTATTTATTGAAAAACTTGAGTAGACTTCTAAAGTGTCTTCTGATACATTAAAAAAAATATTATTCTCAGTCTATATTTCAAGATGATCAACACAACTACAACAACTGAAGTTAGTTTTATAGGTGGCAATTTTTTATTTTAGGAATCAAGGATCACGACGTTTCGCCTATACAATAGGCTTCTTCAGGTGATGATTCATAACAATAAATTGGTTACTGAGCTAGCCAAATGAGCATTGGTTACCATGGTTACCATTATTACAATGGAGTTCAACAGGTCATGTGATATGCATAAAGGTCAGATTATCATGGGATGCATGAGTATATAATTGATGGCAGTGGCGATGAATGTGGGTAAGGGTCCAGTATGGGATAGAATGATTTTAATACAATATGTACCGGTATATAGTAATGGCAAAAAATTTCATAGCATACAAGTATGATTCTAGAAATGTTATACATAAAATTGTGCTATTTCTTAGACTTAAAAATTCCGACTTTCTCCATGTAGGCATGGAGGTACTTGGCCATGTCTTGGTCCACATTATTGATACCATAATAATATTGTTTGATGACATCTTTTGCTAGAATGGTGCGTTCATAGAACTTGGGATGGTAGTTGGTCTGGGTATAGGCATTTTGAGTGTTAGCTACCGGTATTTCTGCCTTAGTCGGAACTACTACTTTGGATTTTATTCTAGGTACATATTCTGGTACAGAATCGGTCATTTCGGGGTCATACTGAGTACTGGAATTCGATTTACTAGAATCATGAGAGGCACTACTTTCGTTACTGGTAATGCTAGTGTTTGAAGCACTGCAAATAATTTCTACAGGAATGTTAATTGTGGCATCTGGTATGTCTTCTTTCTTTTCTTTGGGTGGTGGTGTCACGGATTTGGTCTTCATTTTCTTGGTATCGTCTTCACTTTCACTGTCAGTGGTAAATAAATCAGCCTGTAGTTGTGAGAAGTCTGCTGGTTCTCCTAGAGTGAGGGGCATGTCTAGTACCGGTACGTCTTCTTCGGGTGGTTTGGAAATGGTGGCAGTAGGTTTTGGTTTTGGTGCGGGTGTTGGTAGGGTTTCAGTTTTGATTTGTTGTTTTGAAGAGGTGTCATCATCGGAGTCATCAGTGTCAATAAATTTGGGTGTTAGTGGTTTCTTCTTTTTCTGCATGGCGTTTCTCACTACGTAGTTCAATGGATGTTCAAGGCGTGGTTTTTTTCTGATACATAGATTTGGGACTTCTGAGTCGTCAATCGGTTTGGTAGTGGTTTGTTGTTTGTTGTTTTTCCTGATGCGCTTTTTGATCAGAGACAGTCTGTCTTCCTGCGTCATTGCTTGTTTGTTGTTTTTTGTTTTCACGTTGCTGGTGTCGGTAGAGGGACTGAGGCCTGCAACGAGTCGGTAAATATACTATTTTAAATTTGACTTTGGAAAAATCAATTATGTTGAGCGTTTTGGGCTTGGTGGTTTTGAATGATTTTACCACTATCGGGTCGGGTGTTTGTAGTATTTGTTTGTGTATAGTATTTTGATGTCGCCGTAGGTTTGTTGAACGTGAGAAATATTTGAAACACATTTGACAGGGAAACTTACTTTCAGTTTTGGAGTTGTCCGGTTAATCTCCGATGTGAACGCTATTCAAGTGTCTTGATAAGGACGAGGTGTTACTAAACCATTTGCCGCAGCCTTTAACCGCGCCAGTTGTCCATGTTGATTGTTGTTGTTATGATTGTTATGTAGGTCGGTAGAATGTAGGTCGTTGTGGGCGTGGTTAAACCGTTGTTGACTGAAGTATTCAAATGAGCGCTCTATTTATAGTGGGTGGTTGTTATGGGATACGGTCGTGTGACGTCACTCGCCTCAAAGCGAGGCGCGCCATCATGGCGGATTTATAACTTCCTGTTGATGCCGTTCCGGACGAAAGTGTCCAGAATTCGGATCCAGGCTTCTTCTAAACGTAATCTAGTGTTCTTATTAGTTGCTGATCTGTCTAGAAAGATAACCTCAGTTTCTGTGAACTGGGCATCATGATCGATGAAGTGTGAAGCGACATGGGAGTCTCTGTTGCGTGTGCGGATTGCACTCAAGTGTTCATTCACTCGCTCACCGGCAGGCCGGCCAGTTTCTCCAATGTACAGTTGTTGGCACACGGGGCACCGGATGGCGTAGACAACGCTACGAGTTTGGCAAGTTATTTTTCCAATTATCTTATATCTTTTGTGTTTGTGATGGAGCTGTGGGGTACGTACGACGTGTCTGCAAACTTTGCAGTTGTCGGAGTAGCAGGGATGACTGCCATTCAATGGCGGTGGGCGTGGGAATTCAGAGGTGGATAGTAAATCTCGGAGATTTGGTCCTTTTCTATAGGAGATCAAGATTTTGTTCTCCCTGAAGCGTTTAGTGTCATTTCTGTGGGTGAGGAGGTCTCCTGCTCTGTGCAGGATCTCCTGGGTGCGTCTGTTTTGTGGGTTGTAGGTAATGACAAAAGGAATGATTTTCTTTTTTACTTTTGTGGTTTCTTTCAGGAGTGTGTCACGGTCTAGTGAGCGGGCCCTTTGGATGGCGTCCAAAAGGCGGTTGTGTGGGTGGCCTCTCATGGTGAGTTTTTTCAGTAGATAACTGCATGATTTTTCAAATTCCAGATTTTCACTACAAATCAGTCTGTATCTTACGGCGAGACCATAGCAGATTGAGTTTTTCTGAGTGGGGGGGGTGGAATGACGAGTAATGCAGATACAAGTCTGCATCTGTGGGTTTTTTGTAGACTTTTGTTTGTAGAAGTCTGTTATCATCTAGATATACTGTTGTGTCTAGATAATTGATTGTAGAATTGCTATATTCGTGAGTGAATTTTATTGTAGGGTGTTTGTTGTTTAGTGATGTGAGGAATTCCAATAATTCATCTTCAGCGCATCTAAATCTAGCAAAGATGTCATCTATGTAGCGTTTCCATAGATTAGGTTGTAGATTTGATTCGGCTAGAATTTTCCTTTCCAGGGCATCCATAAATATGTTTGCATATGTTGGTGCAATTTTTGTGCCCATAGCTGTACCTTGACGTTGTGTGAAAAATCTGTCATTGAATTTGAATGTGTTGTGTTTCAGGACGATAGAGACGAGTTATTTTCCTAAGTCAGGAGGAATGCCCGGGTTTGGTAGTGAAGACAGGGCCTGATATGTGGCTTCCAGACCTTCATCATGTGGGATTGAAGTGTATAGTGAACTGACGTCTATGGTGAGTAAGAATTCGTCTTCATGAAGTGATCCATATTCTTTGATGACATTCAGGAAGTGTTTAGTGTCCTTTAGGTAGCTAGGTATTTTCTTGAGGTAGGGCTGTAGTATTTTTTCCATTGCACCAGATATGACATCTGTGGGACTGTTGATGCCTGAGACTATGGGTCTGCCAGGGTTGTTTGCCTTGTAGATTTTTGGTAGAAGATAGAAGGGTGAAGTTCTGATGTTTTTTGGTAGGAGTTTGATTTCACTATCCTTAGGTAGTTTCCCTTGATTTACCATATTGGATAGTTTTTTGTGGATAAGGCGTGTTACAATGGGGGTTCTATCATACATGGTTTCCAGGTACGTAGTTTTGTCATTTAGCTGGCGATTTGCTTCAGCTATGTAGTCAGTGGTATTCATGAGCACAATTGCTCCACCTTTGTCTGTTGGTTTTATGATGATTGATTCATCTTTAATAAGGTCTTGTAGGGCTAATTCTTCTCCCGATGTTAGGTTTTTAGATTGGTAGGAGGGTTCAGGTTCTTTCATCATGGAGTGTAGTACATACTGGGTGTATGCATCAATGTCCTCATTTAGGCCTGGGGGTGGAATCCAGCCTTTGGATTCTGTGGGTATGAAGGGTTGTTGGTTAAAATTGCTATTGCTGAATTGAAAAAAATGGCCAAGTCTAATTCTGCGGTTAAAAAGGAGGGTGTCTCTGGTGGTGTGAATGTGGTTGGGGGGTTTTGGTGTTGGTACGAAGGATAACCCCTTGGAGAGTACTGACACATGGTCAGCATCTAGTTGTTTATCAGAGAGGTTGACGATGGAGTGGGTGTTGCTCTGGGATTCCTCGTCCCGGTATTTCTTGTATCGTCGGTTTTTCTTTGGCGTCGTTCCTGTAGTGCTTTGGTTTGTGCTTCCTCCATTTTGAGGATTATTGTCTCCATGTGCTGGAGAGTTGGGGGGTCGCATTTTGTTTGCAGAGATGTTTTGGTGGTTTCGATTTCGGTTTGTAGTTTGGTTTTTCTTGAGTTGTAATATTCAAGTAAGAGTCCCGTAAGTTTCTCACTGAACTGCTGATGGGCTTGTTCCCACTTGAGAGAGAAGGCCCAGTCAGAGTCAGGGATTTGAGGTGCTACTCGGGCTTGTAGGCCCTTTGGAGCAGTGTGCCTAGCTAGGCACGAGGTTAAGTAAGTTATGTGATGGTTGGTCTTGTTTAAGTTCAGTGCCAGTTTTCTGGCTATTTTGAAGTATGGTACAGCTTCTGAGGGTATAGTGATAGTGGGGGTTGTGTCTGGGACGGTTAGAGAGTTGTTGTTTCGATGAGCCATTAATGCGGGTGGGATGGGTTCTTAGAACATTCCGATTTGGACTCGTGGTATTAGGATCCAATCCAAGGATGCTTAGGTGGTTGGTTCGGTTATACGAATGGTTTAGAGTGGACAACCTAACTGATACGATGTTTACTTTGTTCAGGAGTTGCAGGATCTAACTTAAGATACAGTGTTGAGGGGATAAAAATATTATTCTCAGTCTATATTTCAAGATGATCAACACAACTACAACAACTGAAGTTAGTTTTATAGGTGGCAATTTTTTATTTTAGGAATCAAGGATCACGACGTTTCGCCTATACAATAGGCTTCTTCAGGTGATGATTCATAACAATAAATTGGTTACTGAGCTAGCCAAATGAGCATTGGTTACCATGGTTACCATTATTACAATGGAGTTCAACAGGTCATGTGATATGCATAAAGGTCAGATTATCATGGGATGCATGAGTATATAATTGATGGCAGTGGCGATGAATGTGGGTAAGGGTCCAGTATGGGATAGAATGATTTTAATACAATATGTACCGGTATATAGTAATGGCAAAAAATGTCCGCTGCTTTCCTGCATAACCAAAAGGAGACAGTCGAAGGAGTAGAGGTTATAAACGATAAACTGATAGATAATTTACTGTCCAAGCAAGTGAAAATAGTGCAAAGTGTGAATGCCATGACTGAGTCCTTAGGGAAGCACACAAAAGCTGTAGAAGAAGCTCAGAGTAAAATAACTGTTGGTATTGTTTCTGTAGCAGACAGCTTTGCCCGGGTGTCTGAAAGTATGAAGCAATTGGCTTCTACTCAAAAGGCCCTTAATCTTTGTAATAATACTTCTTTGCAGCTGGTTGACAACACAGAGAGAGTTCTAGACAGGGTAGTGGCCAACCTCGAGAAGCTGGGTGACCTTCAGGAGAAGCCCAATAGGGAAACTATAGCCAGGACTTTAATTGAACGTGAGTATAAATTGACAAATAAATATATAATAGTTTCAGTATAGCTTTCATTGATATAATTTTTTCCATTGAATAACACATGCGTAAGACAAAAGGAATAATTAAATTTTTTATTGATGTGAATATGAGTATAAAAAAGGGACACATAACCTTAACATACAGGCAATCGGTATGGGTATGTTCTTATAAGCTACTGCTTAAAACTAAAGAAGGAAATTTATTTTTCATGTCTTTATTCAGTCGGTTGTCCCGTCCTTAAAACGCATGGAAACATGAACCGTCAGGACCCTGATGAAGAGACATAATCTCCTGTAGCGTCCCCTCCTCAAGCAGTCGCTGAAGGTCCGGACGAGTCTCCCCCACGAGATGTTAACGAATTTCCTGTACCCTCTCCTCCCGTTCCACTCTTACCGGAGCAGACCTCACCGCAAGAAACAAAAGAAACTATGGTTAATTCTCCTGCTATAGAAGTAGATGATGCAGCAGCGGAGCCACAGGGGGAGGGCAGTGCCTCCCAAGAGCCTGACACTCAGGCTTCTCTACAGACAGAAGAGACACAAGGTACAGAAAACAGACTCAAATCTTTCTTTGACGTTGTATTTTATTATTGCACTTAGTTTTAATGTATCCTATATTCCTCTAATAACTGAGTTTCCTGAAGGCAGTATCAAGGTGGACCCTCTGTTTTAAAATAACTGAGAGTTCCACTTTTCCACATTTTAAGTCTAAAGGCAGTAGAAGGAAAGAAAAAAAGATCGACATAGAGCCTGACAAAAGCCAAACTGATATTATAACTGTCGCCTAGGTGTTTGACAGGAGGCTCTCACTTTCATTGCATGCACACATTAGGGAATCAGATACATCCCTCAGAAGTAGACCCTTCCGGTTTATCTGCTTTCCTTACCCATCCACAACCTCCCACTGGTAAGTTCAGATAACTGTACATGCTCATCCAGTCCTTAGAGGAAAAGAAGGCAAAACATAGTTGGGGATTTGCATGTTTTTCAGATGGGTAAACATTTTGACATAGAAAGATGTATGTAAGATTTTATTCACTCTCTTTTATTCTAATTTTTGGTTTTTGTATTTTCCTTTATAAGATGGGAAACTGCCAACATATCAGACCGAGAGCAACATTAACCCTGGTTTTTTCTTCGAAGAGGAGACGTCTAAGATGAAGTTGGCTATACCTGGTGAAGGTAAGGAGATCCGAAAAAAATAATAACAAATGAAGATTCTTATTTCAGATAGACCGAAATAAATAAATTCTATGAGGTCGAGAATAAAACTTAAATATTTAGTTCTTGCTTTGTGTAGGAAAAAATTATACTGAAGAATTATGTTTCCTTTCATATGCAGCTATCAACTGTATAAGTCCTCAAGACAAAGGGCTTCCTCAGTTTAGTGTCTTAAAAAGCGACGATTTTGTTATAGTGGCTACAGACGTACAGGAAGATCATCAGGATGCGGCAAAAAATTCTTGTCATCCCCGAGGACATCGACACCCAGTCTGAAGCAGACACAGAAGCTTCAGTGTCAGCTTCAGAGAAGGACTACGGAGAAGATAAAAAGAAACGTGTCCCTCTGAAAAGGTCTTCCAGGGCACGTAAAGCAACACAGAAATACCGGGATAATATATAAGTGTTAATGAACATGTGTCATTCTGGTATCAAGAAGACAAAAACACCAAAGATTAATCTTTTCCAGTCACATACAGGACTGTCTTTTAATACATAAAGTGAGGAGAATTGTTTATGTGTAGTTACTTTTAAGACTGCAGAACTAAAGACAAATTGTCTTAGACTTGTTAAGCATCGAGTTAAATATCTAACATGTAATAGAAAAAAACAGGTTCAGTTGGAGAACTTGTTTCTGTAATAATTAGAAAAAGAATGTACAAGGCCCTTTGTTAAAGAATATTAAGGAAAGTAATGAATATAATTTTTAAGACTTTGCTGTTTCCATGCTGTTGATTGTTCTGAGTATAGGATGACAGAAATGATTCATAGTTCACGTGGTATATGTCCGTATGTGCCGAACATGAGAGTATTTCACTTATATCCAAGAAAATAAAAGAAAACTGAAGAACAGTGTAGATCTTCAAAAGAAATAAGTACTTAATACTTATATATACACACTTACATATGGAAGTCTGTATCTAAGAAGTAGATAACATAGGGACTTCAGGTTAAATGTAAAAGGTACATTCGTATAATGAAACCATCAGAACCACAAGGAAGGATGCTTCCTCCTTACATAGAGATTAATTTATGTCTTGACTTAGTGGTTTCAAATATTAAAGTAAAGCCAAATAAGTGCCTTCATACATAATAACAAGGTTTGAAATTTATTGTGATGGATATACAAAGAATTTAATTATATTAATTCACACTGAGACCTTCTTTGTCGGACAATAAATACACAATATTTACTCTATACATATGTACTCTATACATAAGATAAAATAGAAGTGTCCTTAAACATCTTAAGAGTTATAACCGATTCTGATCCTGAAAGAATTGCTCCATGACTCTGTTCACCTGTTGAATAAGGAAAGGAAGATCTGGATAACTGTTAAACTGGCTGGGGTCACCTGCGTCTTCTCTCTGGTCTTGAACCTCGGGATTCTCTCCCACCTGTAGCACATTTTCAGTTTCTTTGTCTTCTGAGCTGAAGTGTTTCTGGACGAAAGAAGACCGCAGGTTCTTGAAGGCTATACGCTCAGCCGGAGTCCTTTGCTCAGGTTGAGGAACAGGGGGCCTTATCCTCTTGAACCTGTCTCTGTCTAAGGAGTCTGGGAGAAGAGGAACCTTTGCCGCTTTGGCGCAGTTGTGCAGGGCAACACATGACTCTATTATAGCCGCAGCTGTGGGAGGGGAATGGAACAAGTAGCCCCCACTGCTGTCTAGACACCTGGTTAAAAAAAATATTACACATCTTATTTAAAAGGTGAACATGAGGGGGCTTTAAATGTTACGGTAGAAATTACATATGGTTTATGCATATATATAAGAAGCTAAAATATTTTAAGCCTTACCTCCAGCGCTGTTTTAGGATACCGATGGTTCTCTAAACTGAAGAACGAGTCTTCCTGTGCCATTTGTTGAAGTCTATGTCTGCTTGCGTTTTCTCATACTTTATAGGGGTGAGGACATAGTCTGTCAGGACGTACCTAAAAGAAATCATTTTATTTTTAAAGGAAGAAATTTATGAATGACTTTCATAAATAAAGTTATCGGATAATTTGTTGTATTCAAGAGGAAAATCATATTTATATTTTTGAAATAAAGGAAAAACCTGTTTCTATTTTATTTGAGAAAAAAACAAGAGAGAGAGAATTGTTCTTTCATCACTACTTACCCAGAGTCCCCCAGTAAAAAGTATCCTTGGAAGTCCCCCCTCTCTCCTAGGAATTTAACCTGCGACCCATTCATTACATATATATCATTGGAGCTTCCCGGGTTCGCTGCATTCACATGAAATATGATCCCGTCATAGTCTGCGATGATCTAGAAAAAAAAGGGACAACATGTAAAGAAGAGAAGACGAAAAAGTTAGGACTTAAGACATTTAAGTCAAATAACAGGAGAGAAAAGAAGGAAGAAAAGAAGATAAACTTTACATCTTTTTCTTTATGAAAGGAACTTTGATAGAAAGAAACCAAATGAAAAGGAAGACAAGAAAGAATTATGTTTAACTTACCATAACATTGATGCTGTAGTACCCCTTATAGCAATAGTACTGATTCTCGTCGTTTATGACACCTTTGGGGCACATTATGGGAACGTGGGTTCCATCCACCAGACCGAAGCACTTTGGTTTCTTTGTTTTCTTGTAGAAGGCAGTGGCTTTGGCTTTTTTCTCATCAAAAGAGTCCGGCCATTCCACATACTCTGTGATGTGTGTCCTGAAGTATTCAGCCACGTCTACCACAGACTTGCTCACCACGCTCTTGCTGACCCCGTGACAGTCCCCGATAGTCTGGTAGCTTGCTCCTGTGGCGAAGTACCTCAAAGCCACACAGAACTATGAAGTAAAAACAAATAAAGTTAAATTAGCTGAAGTCAAATTATTTTCAATGGATTTTGCTATCAGTATGGTTCTGCGGAAGATAGAGTGAAAGGGGGATATGGTACACCCAACATGGGCCTAGGAAAGGAAAAAATAGACTGCAGATAGGCAGAACAACCTCTTAAGAATAGGTGTGTGCAAAGCCATTTGTATAAATAGATGTATAGGAGAATTATAGTCTTTATTGCTCGGGGAAAAGGAGACTTACTCTGATCCTGTAGGGTACAGCATGCTTGCCCCTTAGGACTTTGATTTCTCTAGTGTCGACGAACCTGTCTATCAAAATCCTGACAACTGGTTTAGGAAGACGATACCTCTGGACAAACTTCTTGTCCGTGAAAAAGGAGAGGGGGTCAACACGCTTGAAGTATTCTCTCTTGCTTCTCTGGATCCATCCTATCCTCATCTTGGTGAGAGCGAGCACCACAGAGCAATCTTGTTGAGAGCGAGCATCACTGAGCAAGTTAGAATGAACCGCCCAAACAAAGAAATAAAAACTTCCGGGTCAAGGTCATATGTCATGACCCCACATACGGCTGAACGAACAAGACGCGGAAACATACGGACCTATGCGGGGGTCCATATGTAACATACGGTGGTCCGTAAGCGTTTTTTTAACATACAAGGGGGGTACCCCCCTGTAGGTATTTGAGGCCCTACATACGGCATTTCAGCGGTTTTCTGAAAGTCCGTAAGATAAGGAAAAACAGAGTTTTTCCCATATAGGAATACGGAGGTCCGCATGTAGAGGCTAAAAGTCCGTATACATAGGGAAATACAGAATTTTTATTTTAAGCACATACGGAGGTCCCTATGTGATATACGGACGTCCGCATGATAGGGAAAAACAGGCTCCAGATGTGTAAAGCTGATTATCTAACCAACTTACTGATGCTTGTATAGAGGGGCATATTGTGCCTCATGTTAAAATGTCATAATAGGAATACATCTATAGCATGGGGTGATTATTATTCGATACAGCATTTGTGAAGACAAGTCCAAGCTTTTTATCTGTAGAATTGTAGCTTTTATAAAGGTCAACACGTTTTTACAATAAACTAGGTCAAACATTTGATATGCACTATCAAACTATCAATTGCTCTAGAACATTTTCTCCCCTCTATTGCTTCAGTTGCAGTTCTAAATCATAATTATTCACTCCTAAGTAGACTCCAGTCAACATTTGTTCTAAATTTACCAGACTGTCCTAGGCTGCAAAGGTTCATATAAAAATGATGTCTGGCTATATGTTTGGCACATTCACTTGACTTTGGCCAATGATTGCTCCACTGTCAGACTTCCTCTGCATCTGTGCCACCTACATAACAGCCATGGGACAATCGATCAATGTGGAATATTCTGAGGCAGTGTAGTTGGAAAAACAAGAAGGTATGGTGGATGACAGTCCCAACTGAAATGAGGCTCCAGGCAGTAGTGATGTGACTAGCTTAACCTGACTTATCTTATCTTGATTAATGAAGAGCACTATGAATTGTGTGTTCATCATGAAATGGACTGTCCTTAAACTAGAATATGTTGAAATCTGTATCTATGACGCAATATAAAAATTCTTTTTGCACTGAGAGACTTGCATGCCTTCTTTTTATCTGTTATAAGATCTGCTCTCACAATACTCTTTATAATAATGCTGTATTTTGTAGTTCTTTCCATCATAACTTTCATGATCTCTCAAATCTTATTTTTTTGCTTGTAGCAGGTTAGTGCTTATGGTGCCACCTACTGTGATTTAATGGGTCTCCAAGGAGCAGCTCCCCTGCTTATTCATCACCTACATGCATCTCTGCTCCCTGGGTGGATATAGTAGTGGACAGGTTGCTTTGATCCCTATTCATCCTCTCAAGTAAGCAGGCATTAGGTTTCCACCACTATAAGGAACAACAAAAATGCGAGTTAGGTGCTCCACCTTATATTCCAACTGAGATACCAGGAAGAGAAGGTATTTCTTGTTGTACATAATTTCCCTCAGACTGCCTCCAGCTGTATGCATAGGGAGACAGACATTAGGTTACAATAAGAAAGCCTTGAACATTTGAAATAGCAGAATGCTTACAACCGTAACATCTTTTTTTTCAGTTTCATCAAAAGGTCAAAATTACCTATTCTGTGGAGAAATATGAAACTGGTACCTAGAGTATACAAATTTGAGGATTTTATCAAAATATGGACTTCTGTGATACTTGACAGTCCGTTTGGGATTTACAATGACTGTTACCAGCTGCCATCCAAGTGATTAACATATAACACTTCATATAACTCCTTGCTGCCCTATTCAACATCGGGGCCCCATTAGCCATCAAATGATTTGACACATCCTCATTCTATATCAACTTCCAAAGGTATCCTTTCCTATCTCTATCCCTTATCCCCTGTCCAGTCTTTCTGGTAACCTCAAATGTGCATGATCTACCTTGGGACTATGTTTCTCTTTGTTGTATCTGCATGTAATGATGAAGTTAGCACCTAACTAATGTCAAGATGATTTGGTCAAAATAGTCTTCATTTCTGCAGTGAACCGTTAATGATAATTATGATGGCTTCTCAGTGACTCATTTCATTGGCTTCTCCATTGTTCGTTATGAAGTATAAGATTGTACATAGCCATGTAAGAAAGTTGAGATTAAGAGGAGGAGCAAACACCAGCTGCAATAGCCCTTGCAGGATTGTGGGGTACAGGGAGAACTAAGATAGACAGAAATCATCTGCAAATAAGGGCAAGAGAAAGAGATCAATTCATGAAAGGAAAATTGTTAAAAATTAGCCACACATGGTGGAGCGTAATGTCAAATATTTTGATCACTCCCTCATCCTCATCCTCCTTTGATCAATATTTATGTCAGGTTAAAGTTTAGATCACAGTAGTATTTACCAAAGTTTCACACAGCAATTGATTTCCTTGCCGCCTCAATGAATATTAGCAGTATTCTATTATGGAGAGGAACATGGTCCCAGTAGGTCATATTCCCACAACGCAATGTCATTTCTGACTGCTGCTGGTTCCCACAGACAGTTCTTCAGGTGACCAGGCAAACAAAACCACCACTCTGCAGGGAAATTCTTTATCAAAGTACATATAAAAATCTTTAAAATGAGACAATTATTGCCTTAAATATTCCCAGTAGTTATGTCAGAACCCCTCCTTGAACATAAGTCCTTATTCATATTTGAAATTGAGGATTAAGCTCTAAATACATTATTAAACATAATAATGTCTAAAAACACAATAAATCAGCCTTTTCCATAAAAAAAAATACATAACAATATGGTGATTTTTATCATAGATTTTGACCTAGAAAGAATTTTTCATTTCTGTTTTCAGTTTTGGGTCTTTGGTGAATATCCCCGAAAATTGGCACAAAAATCTGAAAATTTTGATAATTGGAATGGTTACTATGGCAACCAGGAACAGGCATATAGGTTAATTTTTCGTGAAAAATGTTCATTTTACCATCCAAATATGGACCATTTCTACAGTAAATGGTGCATTTTAAATGAGACCATTGAATTCTGCATAAAAAATTAGGTTAACATATTTTTATAATGACTTTAGAGTAATTCTGCCGCTCCAATGGGGAATTAAAAGTCCCCTGCGGAGGGGTGTTTTATCATGATGGGTCACAGGTATTCCCTGACAAGAGGAAACATAACTTTAAAAGTACAATTGAAAGAATCTGAAAAAGAAAGGTAAGTTTACAGCACATGACCTCTTCTGAATTGAAAAGAAAAGACAACAGACACAAAGAGGAAATTAGGCTTGATCAAGCAATGATTGATTGACACAGTGCCAAAGAATAATAGAAATGAAAATCTGATTGAAATCAGTAAGATGTCCATCCATTCATTAGAATAAGAACCTCAGTGTATTTACTTTCCGCCACGGTGACAATCCTAGATCCACACTAACACACTATACTTCCATCAAGGCACCACATATGAAACTTGAGCACCTGCATTATTAAGCAAGGGGGTGTCAGTCATTCTGTCAGGTCTGCACTTTTCAGGTGGGTCCACCAGTGTTTGACAAAAAGCAATGAGAAAGGATGCTGTAGCTTTATGAAACAATATGTTTATGCTTACAGAGAGAGTGCAACAAAGGGCGCTTGGCCATATACTGTACGCTAAAGGAGAGTCATCACTGGACACACACCTAAAACAATTGGGTCTCATTCAAAACATTGCTATAACAGTCTATCAGGTTTAATTTCAACCTTTTACCAGCTCCATTTAAATTCTCGATATTCCTTCCATAGTGAAAGGAGCTAGCATTACATTGCCAACTGAAGATCATATGGCCCGTTCAGCTGCAATCAGCAAGCAGATATGTGCCATTCACCAGAACCTGCAGTGCCCCTTTTTAAATTGATCTGAGTAAGGCTGAGACATGAGGCATGCAAATGCACCAGCATATTGCCTGGAGCCACAGTGATTATTGTCCATACTCATTTCTTTTTCACACAAAGAGCAGTAAGAGGATGCGTGAGTGTGCAGGGAGGGACTGTGGGGAATACAGAAAAAAAGAGCATAATTTCATGGGGTGTAAAAGCAGGACTTTTTACACTTACTTTCATTGATGTTACTTTACGAGAATGCAGTGTTAGCTGGATAAAGGTTTCATTTTAATATGTATGGTAGTGAGTAGACCAGCTTTTAATGCTAGAATTAGAGAAAACAGTACACTTAATATCATCATTGTAATGAATATTAAAAATGTCAAAATAACCGTAGAGTTTTGGAATTTATGTGATCTTATTTACCCTAGAATACTTTTTGTACTTTTAGGCAAGTGGGTAATACAGGTCTACCAAGTTATCATGCCATGCCTCAGTGCAACACATTTAATTGAGCATAGGGGTCAATGCCCAGTAAATTGCCCCTCTCATATATATGTTCCCACCAATTATAGGACTGATCTAAGATGTGTCTTTCCTGAAGGGAATTTTCAGTTTGAAAACGATTTTGCCAGTCATTTCTGTTCTTATCATACAGGAGAAGCATTGCACATCATTTCCAAGCAGAATTTACGAGAAATGGAGCCAATGTTTCATCTTTAGAGCTAAAAAGATTATAGGAATAGCCTACAGTAGGGAATACCTTGGCCTAAACAGGCCCCTATGCTGCTATATTTTCAAGTATATTATGTGTTACAGAGAGGTTGTTTATACCATTTGCACCAAACACATAGTTTGTAGTTTTAATCAGAAATTCTTTGAGATGTATTATGGTCAGATTTCTTATTATTTTCCTCAGTGGAATAACCAAAAAAGGTCCTTCAGCTGTCAATACAAGCCCATTCCTTTTCCTCGGGAACCTCCATCCCCAAACCATTTGGGAATGTTCCCAACCTACTCTCATAGATTCAGTTTACAGTATGTATAGGCTACATGTACTATATTATGTTAGGGACAGGAGCCAATGGATCCAGTCCCACAGTTTTCCCAGGAATTACCTTCCTGTGGGCCCGCGTGGCCCACAGGAATGAATGGAGACAAGTTATCCACATCAATATAGGCATGTTGAAAAGAGAAATTCAACAGGGAGTCTGCCAGTCCAGTTAGGTTTTGATATGTAATGATGAGTTGAATTAATGATTTTCTCTCCATACAAAGTATCTTAATTATTCTGGGCCCATGGGGTTATGTGTGGGCCCATAGATTTCTGTACATACGGGCCCGGGTGGCCCATGGCTGAAAATGTTAGTGTCTATCCCTAATGAGGTATAATCGAGTGCCATCCATGCAAGAGGTGTAGACAAGAATAATCTACCTTCTTTTCTACATTTCTACCCAAACATTTACATCTTTTTACAGATCCATCTGTTACCTTATGATGATTATTTTTCACTTTGAGGGCATGGCATATACATGGCAGAAGGACATAGTGGGGACCTCTTATGACACACACAGACTAGCATTAAAGCCAAGGTGCTCAGTTTTATGACTTCATAAAGGCCTGATGACCCTCTGAGGACCCTAAAGTCGTCATATATGACTACCCTGCAATAGCGGCGGGTTTTCAGTGGGGGACCAAACCTTTAACAGGACATTGCCCGCTCAAGCCGTGTAATGAGTCACTCTCAGTTGCACAAAGGATTACAATCCTCCCATCTGTAATTTGATTTCTAGAATGCACAGTGACTTATAATACTGGCTTCCAATGGTCAAACGAAACAAGACTGTGACAGTAAAAACAGATAACCATATTAGGGAGCAATAGACGCGTAAATACATCAATTGTAGAGTGTGGTTGGAATAGAAGATATGTGAAACTAGAATGTAAAACTAAATGAACATGTCCTTGTGAGAAAGGGATACAAGACGAGGTAAGGACAACAGTTTGATGCAATAGAACCCTTTCCGCAACACTTTCTAGATAGTAATAACTGCTTCTTGCTGATTCCATCCCATCATAACTCACCAATTTGCTGCACCTTTTTGGGGAATATATCAAATCTGCTAAGAGCAGCTCAGTGTTTATGCTGAGAGCAGCTCCTTTCCCTTCTCCCCAGCCCACCGCTCCCCCTGGGCCATACAGCATTGGACAGCGCTGTTTTGTCCTGATTTGCCTTTACAAGTAAGCAGGTATTATGTCTTCAGAACTATACCTAGGAACACAAAAGGTCGGGTAGGTGGTCAAACACAATGTGGTGAAAAGACGGGGTATGAAAACAACAAGCCAACTTTACCTCTTCCTCAACGGTTCAATCAGCTTCAACAGCAGCGAAGCTTGTTATGCAGGTATCTTTCTTTGTGGCAGCATCGACAGTTCTTTAAATGTTTATAGCCTAAACTATACTGACAACTGTATTGTCAGTATTGTCATCCCTCGCATTTAAGGCTCACAGTATTGATGGGGACTTTAAAAACTGTCAAAATGATTTGAATTTACTTTAACTGTTTAATAGACATTAAGGAAATACCACCATTAACTTTCCTCTGTGCTAAATATTAGAACACTCCATTGATATAAGAAAACTATCAAGTTGGTCAAAGCTTTCAAACATAAACAAAAGGAACTATGCAATGGCAGACTTGTACTTGACCTAATCTCTAAGTTGTTTGGCCAGCATATGAAGATTCGCCCAGCTGGGTGAACAAGGTGGCGACCAATAGAGGAGCGAGATATTACCAAACTAAGATCTCGAAGCTCAGGAGCTTGAAAAAAGAGGTTAAATATAATGTATCAATGTCTAAATAAGTCACGTGGCCAAGGGTGTGGATCGACACAGGTTATTGCACAGGCAGTGTGCGGAATAGAACTCCTTGGTTAAACATATGGGGCTGTTCTATTCACATGAAATAGTACACATAGCCATGTGAGGAAGGAAGAAAGGAAAGGAGGAGCAAACACTTGATGGGACAACACTTGTAAATGCATGGGTGGGAGAAATCAGATGCTAATAAGAGGAGGTGATCCACAAAGGTGAAAACTTCACCACACAGTGTGCATTATGTTACATACTTTTATTTCTGCCTCATCATTCTTACCCCTTGATCAATATTTATATCAAGTTGAAACTAGTCTCTCAAATACAATTCTAAATGGGATATAGTTCATACACCAGGGGAGCGTTAAAATGCTTTACAGAAATAAAATTATCTTACTAAATATTTAAAAAGTTTCTTGTTATATGTCAACGAGGAAACCTGCGTTACACAATCATTTTCTCATAAATCTTTTCTTCTTTAACTAGAGGAATGGCCGGATCGCCAAGTAGGGCTGCAAGTTCAAAACGACTGTTGTTATATGTATGTTACTGTGAAAAGGAGGGGTACCAGGGTAAAATCACTTCGTGTGGAGGAAGGAGGGAACTTCATAAACTGGCACCCACCAACAGGCTAGCCTGCAAGACCAGGAAAATAAAAGAGAAAATCTCCTCTTTCATCCAATATGATGACTATGAGTTCCAGGCGAGGTACTGTCTGACAAAGCCTGAAGTGAAGCGATTGGTCAAAGACTACGCCAATGATAGCAAGTTCAAAGTCTTAACTAGAGGGGTGGACTGTCCTCCCTGGATAGAATAAGAGCCTTATACATACCAAAGCAATAGGTTACCCCAAATTCAGCTTTCCAAAAACGATACAAAATTTTGGGGTTTCTGGATAAAAAAAATGGTACAAGGAACGTAGGCCCTGAGGAATTTTGGCCACCTGAGTGTAGGCCATGTGGAATTTTGGTCACCTGATGTTAGGCACACTGATTTTAGGCACTGAGGAATATAGGCCATTTGAAGCTTATTGTTATTCTCACTCTAATCAAACGTCAAAGTACTAATATATGCCAGGCCAATGTCATCCAACATCCGACCACATGCCTACTTAACATCCGACCATGTAACAAATATCTGAGTATCAATGTCCGAGGCGTACCCAACATCTGAGAATCCAACATCTGAAAACCCAACATCCAAGAACCCAATATCCAAGAACCTAATATCCAAGAACCCAACTTCCAAGCACAGGTCTATCCAATGTCCAAGTGTCCAACATCCCAGTCCCCAATGTCTGAGTATCCAATGTCCGAGTACCCAATGTCTGAGCCAAGTTGTAACACCCCAATGTTTGGTAGCCCTATATTTAGACATTAGGTACTTGGATGTTATGTACACGGATGTTGGGTACTCAGACTTATCTCTCACTGTCTTAACACATTCAGGTCATTCTGCTTGGCCATTATAGATTGGACGATTGAAAACTGGAAAATAGGTACTATCATCGGACGTTTGGGTAATGGATGTTGGAAAACATTCACTATTCCAATATCGTATATACCTTCTGTGCTAGGATGGACAGAAGGGGGAATGGATGTTAGGTAGGCTTCGGCCATTGACACTTTTACGCTTGTTACTTGGACATTAGGTAGGCCTTGGATGTTGGGGAAATGGATGGTGGAAAACACTCCTTAACTTCTTTGATGTACACGGATGTTAGGTTTTCGGATGTTGTGTACTCGGACATTGGGTACTCAGATGTTGGGTACTCAGACAATGGATAAACCTGTGCTCGGATGTTGGGTTCTCGGATGTTGGGTTCTTGGATGTTGGGTTCTTGGATGTTGGGTTCTTGGATGTTGGGTTCTTGGATGTTGGGTTCTCAGATGTTGGATTCTCGGGTAGGCCTTGGACATTGATACTCAGACATTGGCTACATGGACATTGGGTACAGATGTTCCCAGATGTTGGGTACACTGATGTTGGGTAGACATGTGCTTGGATGTTGGGGACTTAGACGTTGGGTAAGCTTCGGACATTGATACTCCTACTTCACATGATTAGGTCAGTCTCCTCAGACATTGGGGGAATGGATGCTGGGAAACTGCCCCTACCTTCTGTGCATCGATGTTAGGGGAATGGTAGTTAGAAAGCAGGCCCTACAGCCTATCCACTGACATTGGGAAATGGATGTTGGAAAACATCCCCTTCTGTCGATCCTTGGATGTTGGATTATATAGAGACAGTGAAACATATGACTGACACAGGAGTATTGGACGCTAGGAATGGATGTCTGAAGCATGGCCTATCTTCTGGAGGGGGTGCCTAAGATCATCAGGGCCTATAATCAGGGGGCCTATATTTTGCAGGGCTGAAGCTAAGGGGGCCAAACATCAGGGGCCCCATCATCAGGGTGCCTACTTTCCTCAGGGCCTAAGCCCCGCACACCGCTAGGAAGGTATAAGTTTGGGCTGTTTAACTCCATGTGTAAGTGTGGAAATTGATGGCATGGTAATAATTAGTGGCTTCCCTCTATTCACCTGCCGAATCGCCACTGTGAATGCCACTGTGAGTACCATTATACACTAATGTGGCTTCATTTCCTCATGGGAAAGAAATGCAAACAAGAAGAGTTAAGAAAGAATAACAAAGAGTGGAATATAGAAGAAGGCTGAGATCGGTTAAAGGAGATTTGAATTCGCAACAACAGTGTTTGTAATCTTATGGTTGTACTGAAGTGTTTGCTTTTAGCAGAAATAATCTATTTCATAGCCACTGTTTGATTTTATAGGTGAATTATGGGTTAAATCAGAAGGATGTCTTTAGCTTCAGAAATCTACCACCGTTGTCTGGACGTCCATGGACCTCTGACTTAGGGAGTTGTCAAAAAATCTGGCATGTTACTAAAGGGTAAAAGGGGAGGGCAGAAAAAAATGCACCTATAATGGGGGATAAGCGGCAATGCTTTTTGTGTCGGCATTAGAATAGAACTGCAGATACTCAATTAAGGTATGCATAAGAAGGAAGCAGCTCTGTGAGTGCATTTCCCCATTTCTGAATCAATCTGTTCAGGTATAAATCATCATGTCTCACTTCATTGCATTGGATGAAAGCGAGTATTAACTAAAAAAGCTAAGCTAATTCATTGAACATGCCGAAGGCACTACATACTTTAGTGAGTCACTGGGTAAAGAATGACAGGTAAGTAATTTCAGATGAAGTGAAGTCATAACCTGCTCAGTCTTTCCACAGATTCATTATCCTATATAGAAAAGATGAGTAGATATGACTTAATCTATCTTCTCTGGAATGGCTGGTTTTTTTTTTATTTATGATGTATGCTTAGGAATAGGAAAATGTTCTGTAAAAATGCTCATCCCTTGGCTAATGGACGTCAGACTTTCTGTATATTGTTGCACAATGATCATAAGTAATATATGTGAATAGACATGTGCCTTTTTACATACTGACTCAAATCAGATGATGACAAATATCTTTATAGGCTCTACTGAGCATAATATTATAACCAACAAATTAATTTTAATTATCACTCAGAATGGAAGGAGGCATAGAAATGCTGTCTATAAAATAGGACAGATTCTATCTGCAGAACAACCATCTTATAACAGAAAGTATTATACCTCAATTAAGATGACTAACACCAGCCTATCAGATTATAGTTACTGCTTTTATTTTAGATAGCATAGTATGAGTATAATCCAAAATAGCCATACTCCATATGACTGCCACATCAACCACCATATTGAATGTTATAAACTAGCTAGGGTGTAAAGAAATGTCAAAACATATATGATGGCAAATATACACATAAACTTTACCTAAAAAGCTGTGGGTGGCAGTGAAACACAGGAAAAATATGGTGAATTCCCGTTGAAAAATTATGGAGAGTATCTGGCAACAGAATGTGCTCATACTTCAGCCATAAGGTCCCTCTATAATAATGCCTCAAATAATGGATTTTTGACAACATATGATGAAATCATAATGCAGAATGCAGTGAACGTGACTCTCCGTAGTCTTTCAACAGGAATTCACTGTATTTTTACTGTGGTTCACTGCTTCTTTAGTAGGGTGTTAGGCTTGGTATAAGGTTATCCCTCATATATACTTTTATGAATCCACAGTATAGATCTGATCTGGAGATGTGATCAATGAATCCAGTGAGATATTTGAATGGTTCTCTACATTAAGATATTGTGGTAGAGATAAACATAAGCATCATGGTGCTTGTACTCATTCCCGCATAGGCCTACATTAATAATGTTGGAGTGTCCAGGAGTGGGCACTGTCCATCAGTAGGGGACAGTACTGGCTTGGTCCAATGATTATAGACTGGTCTTTGTGTATGTTCATAGAACTATATCAGTTTGAGTGGTGTTACAAATTGATATGTGACCACTATATGATCTTAATTCTATGCCCATACAGGTAACATGTCAATGAAAAGGCCTGATGTAACATTAATTGAGTTTTAACCTACTCCTTTTTACTAATGATTATAAATGTTATTACCAGATAATTATAATACTTCTTCCTGTGGCCATACTGTACCATCTAGTGAGGTCCAAATAAACTACACTTTTTGAGGTTTCACTATATAGCGCTAGCTGATTTGATCAAAATTGTATCCTAAGAGATGTCAGTAGACCACTTTAGGGTGAAACACTGTTATTATAGGTAGTCACTCTGAAGACCGGCACCGCTGCCCTCAACAGAGCAGTCACTGGTACCACTATAAAATTGGAACCCTTATGACAGACTTCTTGATGTGAGCCTTACAGTTTTCATCATTTCTCAGCTGCTATTAAGAATATCAGAACAGGTGATGGTTTATCTGAAAGCCCTTGAATGGGTCTATCCGTGACTTATCTCCAGGAATATACAACTTTATCATAGGCAAAACAGCATTTTCTCAAAAGTAATGGTCAACTTTGTCAGTGTCAGATGATGTAAGTGATATACTTTACAGGCGGACTTTAAAATGTGACAGACCCTTTCTCAATGTCTTAAATGAAATGCATGCGCCTTTTCCTCCTCCTATGTAATTACTGCCACAAGGTGGTACGAATAGATCCCCTTCAAGTCTTGGTGAGGTCCCTCAGTTAAATGCCATTACAAACCTGCATCTAGTGGTAGCTAATGACTGCCCTACCAAACCCTATGTAATTACTTACTGCCTTAAGTACTGATCATACAGAGTAGTTGTAGTGTGTTACCTACGATCAACCACTCCGATATTGAGGGTTATAAGTCCTACTGGTTGTATCTAGTCGTACCATCTTGGGAAATGCCCTCCAGATATATGTTTTATTCCTGCCTTGATATCCAACAGTAAAATAGGTTCATACCTAACGTAATTTTACGTTTTATTAAACAATTGGCTTAGTTGTATCAAGCGGTTTCTTTTATATTTCCCTTGCACATGAAATCCGATGGACTTTTTTTAACATTCTGGAATGTATTCAGGACATAAGGTTTTCATATGATTCTACTTGGGATGTCTAAATAGATGATACCTAAAGACTATGATCATTTAGGTTCATACACATGTCTTAGTTAGCTCGGAAGGCAACCCCTAACTTAAGGCAGGGTTTATAGGGTGAAGCAAGGTGCTATCACCATAACATAAGCTGCATACCATCTACAAGTTGCTACCATAGTTCATAATGGTACAGACAACAATTATAATTTTTCATTGAGTGTCTTTGCTTCTTTTATCATATTCTTAGAAACAAAATGAGGAGAACATTACAAAAGCAACAAGAGAAGATGATTTAAGTAGTAAACAGGTTTTTCAAATGTACAAACCCATTTTTTTTTACAAGGGTGGGTTCTGCCTAATATTATGGTTATCCATATGACCTTATCACTGATCACTTATCACTTCCACCCATTGACATGAACCAACCTTTCCGGCAAGTGCTCATTTCCTGCCTTTTACGACAAATGGACGATAAACTTTCTAGTCACGTGGTGTGGCAGGATTAATTGATCCGGGTGACCGGAAGTCGGACTGTCTGGAGAACAGATGCACCTGTCACTGAGAGGGCACACGGAGAGAGACAGACAGACAGGCATCTTTAAACTGGCCTCATCCATCGTGAGTGGACTGAATAATGGGAGCTCCCAGCAGGGTGTTTTCAATACCAGGCAAAGGGATTTCGAAATAATGAAAGAGATAGTAAATCAGCACCATTGGTCTCTAGGATGTTAGTTTTCCTGAGATAGGCACTCTGAAGTCAGGCACCACTGGCTTCAAAACAGCAGTCATGGGAGAGAGTGAGAAATTGGTACCCTTATGACATACCACCTACAATGAGCTGATGGATTTTTATTCTCATTCAGTGAATAACATAGATACCAGGGTGGGCAGCAGTTAATTCTAAAGGTCTTGAATAAGGCTGACCTAACCATCTCTAAAAATTATTGCCTTTACCTCATTTGAAATGGCAGTTCCTTAGAGTTACAGGTCAAATCTGACCATGAAAATCTATTTTAAATAATCAACAAACCAACTTTTAAACATGATAAACCTATTCTACATATCCAAATGGTCCTATACATGCTTTTATAGCTTCCTAAGACGAGTAGCAAGGTGTTAACTAGACCTAGCCATATTTGATAAAAATGGGTTCTGCTCCCACAGGTATATCACAAAAGTACCATAGAAACATTATGGGGAAAGATACAGAAATGGCAGACCATTTGTTAGAATTGTGTAAATCCCCTCAATCCTGAATATTTACTATTTGTATGGAGTGTATCATGTAAGATGCACCCCCCCCCCACCTCGGCTATTCTCTGCCAGTTAACACCAGATAATTCCAAATAACAATGTCACTTATGTTCTTCTGCTAGAGCAGTATCACCACCTAGTGGACATGTAGAGAATGAATGATGAAAGCACTGGACCCTTGCAAGACCCTTCAACATTCTAAAGCACCACCTGGTGAACTGTATAGAAACCAACAGTTGAGGGATCTCAGATACATGTACATTCTGGGAAATATATTCTGTCTATATTCATCCACATATGAGGTTGAGATTAGGTTATGCATTATTATCTCTTATAGCATATATCAATGATACCATGCACAACCTCTACTGAGAGCCCTGAATGAATATGATTGATATATGGCAAGCAATCATGATGGTTCCAATCGTTAATGGCAGTCCACATAGAAGGAACTGACTTTCACAACCTTGCACATTTTCATCGATTTCTCCACTTCTGAACATTGTAGGATCATAATTAAAGATCTTATGAAAAGGGATTAACCTGGTCTATTGTGTGGAATAGACAACTGTAAAATCTAAACATTTTGAAAACCATTTCCAAGTGCCTACCTGAGACTATCTACCATCACTATCTAATGACAGGATTCTGATGTCCAACCATGCATGAACACCTAAGAGAAATCTAGCAAAGTCTTCAAGGAATCGTACCAATAACCTCCATCTATTTCTATCAACAAGGATACTAGTACCCTAGGCAGTACTAGTGAAGAGATGTGGTCATAAACCTTCATTCAATCAAGAAATACCCTATGGCATGGATAGCATTTTTATTCAACTAATCTGTTTCAGGGAAATGGTTGTTGAACACTATTGTGGAGAGATGAGGGAAAAGGGTCCTCCAAGTTTAAATATAAAATTTAAAATTGATGTTATTAGCTTTAAATTGAGGTAAATCACTTGTAGATAGTCCTTCTAGTCTTGGAGATATTGTTTCACGGAAATGCAATGACATGACTGTATCAATACAGCCAATAAGATCTATCATTCATTGTCTTGATTCAATCAGGCATCTAATTAGCATAATGATTTAAAAAATGAATTAAAAAAATGACCATTCCTTTTGAGACATTTGGGCATAGCTTTGGATCTAGAAATGGTATTTTTATGTTTTTTTCAGTGTATGAATCTCCATGAATCATCCTATCAATTAAAACTTTTTTCTATTTGCACTATAATTTTGGTTGTCATGGCACTCATGGCAACACATTTCTCTGAAAACCCTTATCTATGCCTAGTTTTGGATTCAAAACGTTCCATTTACATTCCAAATATAAAGGAAGTGCCGGGTAATAGAACGTTTTTTAAAAAAAACACCCTTTTCTGTGTAAAAAAGTACATAAAAGCTGTTTTTGGTCTATTTTTCACATTTTTAGCCTTTGTAGCTGCCCTAGTGGCAGAATCCAGTACTAAAAATCCCTCAGGGAGGGCCCTTTCCCCTCATCAGCCCACTATTATTTACAATTTGTTTGCTACAAGCTTGTGTTATCATACAGTACTTAGCTAACAGGAAAAATGGAATTTCGTGACAGCCCCTCAGAAACCTCTGGTCAGAAACCATCATTTCTTGACAGATAATAGCCAATTACAACCTTTAGAGCATAATTATTTGAGATTTATTTGTTTTCAATTGTTTAGTGATCTGAATCGTGAGTGATCCTGGATAGTCGTATTTGAATCTAAAACTCACTTTCGCTGAGAAAGTTATGAGCTCATTTAATTATTTTGAGCAGTTAAGATTAGCTTAGGTTTATATGCAACATATCTGGCCTCTGAAATTCAAATCAAGGTTAGCTTTTTCACATCCTTGTTCTGTTATGAGATTGATAAATCATGTCCAGTAGGTCATTCCTCTTCCCAGTAAACACAACTACATGAATTGTTTATAATTTGAGAACAATTCTCTGAACATAAAATTTTTTCTCATTTTGTAAATGATGTTACCTTACAAAAATCTACATTTATAAGATGCAAATGTTAATTAACATCAATTTGTCGTAAATTATGGACCTTGCATAAGTCCTTACATTTTTACGTTCATTTTTGCATCATCTGTCACTCACTCTCACTCAACTCATCACCACCATTGACAAAGTTGTTGAGACAGCACGACTGTTCAACATGTAGACTATCTAAGAAGTGTGGGCATGAAGTATAAGTCCCATACATATCAAATGTGCTTTGTTTCGCACTGATTTCCATGTAATACCTCAGAGTTGAAACAAGATAAATATATAATTAGGTATAGAGAAAATATCAATTGAATTTAGATAGAGGTATCTCTAAAATGAAAGCAACTGTCCATAAACACCTTTTCTCTGGTTACAGGAAAAATACATAGGGAAATATCTACACCTTGTCTGTGGTTAGAGGGAAGATACATATGGCAATACCTTCTCTGGCATTACATAATTTGATCTGGCAGATGTAAGGCTGCATGATTACATTTGTCGATGATCATGAGCTTTTCATCTAACAAGGTGTGTGATCACCAGCATCACTGGTGAGTCTGAGTGATCACCACTCTCGCCATCCATGGTAAACCTGCGCTATGACGTGGTGCGTGTTTCACCTAGCGAGGTGAGTGATCAACCGCCTTGCCATCCCTGGTGAGTGTGAGTCATCACGATCCTCACCAACCATGGTGAACATGGGCTATGTCATGGTGTGCATTTCATCTAGTGAGGTGAGTGATCACTCTTGTCGCCATCCCTGATGAGTGTGGGTGATCAAGATCCTCACCATCTCTGGTGAACCTGTGCTGTCACAAGATACACGTTTCATCTAGCGAGGTGAGTGATCACCCGAGTGACCATCCCCCGTGAGTGTGAGTGATCACGATCCTTGCCATCCGTGGTGAACATGTGTTATGACATGGTGTGCGTCTCACCTAGCGAAGTGAATGATCACTCATGTCACCATCCCTGGTGAGGATGAGTGATCACCATCCTCGCCATCTGAGGTGAGCCCATGTGATCACCACCATTGCTATTCCTGGTGATCTTGTGCTATAGCGACGTCATGTTCCATCTAGCAACATGTGTGAGCCACTTCACACAGGTTGATGAGGAGTCACGACAACTTGCTGGGTATGAATGTAACTGTGTTTACTGGGTTCCCGTACGTTGACGTGTCAGGGCAGGTCCAAGGATCTCTCTAGTCTTTGTAGTCACAGCTGAATAGATGGTTAGTCCTTTCAGGTTTTATGAATATGACTTTATTCCAGGCCTGCACTTTCAGCCATTAGCTTGCTATGGGGGGCATTTCTCAGCAATAGTAATAAGCATTATAGAGAAATGCTCTCCTGTACTGGGTACGGGGCAAGCTACTGTAGGTTCATTAAATTTGTACTAACAGCAGCTCCTACTGTTTTCCAAAAATAAAAGCAATGTACTGTAAATAACTTGGTGCAGTCTGACAGTCTGACAGTGTGTAACTTTGAGTTTCATTCTTATAACACAGTAGTAAGACTAGGAAAATGATCTAAATGACCCAAATAAACTTTGAGAAAAGCTGCAGGTAGCTAGATATGCAGTATCAACAACCCTATAGTTTCAATATCTAGCTAGTGTAGTTTACAGTATTTGTGATGTTATCAGTGCACTCCGACCTTACCCTATTATATCAATGGTTAGGCATTCTAAATGCTGTTATCTCACGATTCAGACTCATCAGCTTGTTTTTTTGGTCATAACCCCGTTCCGTTATTGGGGTTTAACCGCACTCTGAGACATTTTCTTCATCGTCAAGAAGGTGCTGGTTTGAAATAAGAATCTAATGATTTTCCATAGCAATACATCTCGGCACCCGCCATTGTGGCTTGCTGACCTTAGACTCGTAACTATGTCAGGCACCAACATCCGGTCTACTTTCATAGTATCAACATGGCCCGGCTTGGTTTTCGCTTCGATTTATAAAGAATCTGTAGGCTTTTGGCCTCTATATAGACCAGAATGGCATTGAAACATTGAGAGAATAATCCTCAGCACCATCTAGTATAGAATACATAGGTTAAAAGGTTAATATCATCACATTTTAACGTAAGAAATCGATTATCCACATGCCTGGGTCCTGCAGCAAAGTGGCCCGGGAATATGGACAAGAAAGCACATGACGACTTCCGCTGACAACATGGCGAGGATTATTTTTCTATCCCTCGGCCTAATAAAATGTCTTCTTCTGGATTTATTATGGGGTAATAAAGTAAGAAATTGATACAAAATGGAGGAATGAGTGTGATAAATGCATTAATATTTGGTTAACCTAGTACTCGGTGAGGTTTGCTGGAAATATTCACCCTCCCGCTTAATAGCTTAATAATTATGCTTCTGCAATTTTTCCCTCATGCAGGAGATAAATCAGGCAGTCTGCATTTCTCCATGGTCTTTTACTGTTAGACCTACATGGAACATAGGAATGCCCAGATAAACATGTCAATGAATGGGTAGGCACCCGGAAAATGCCCATAATTATATACTTTTTTTAGAGAGCCTCTACATATGTTATCCATTGCTTTACTTTTAACTATATTGGATTTTCAGGCATATTATAAAGTCCAAGTATCAATCTAAATTGATTTAAATCATCTTCTAACACACACAATATATTCATTCAGGTACAATGTATGATTAAACACACGGCCTTTGAGTAGTAAACATCATCATTTGCCTTCCCCTAATTTCAGTTTGTTGATATAGGTACTGGTAGATGTAATAATAATCTAAGGGAATCTTAACTACATATTTTGACATAAGAGTATGATGTAAGTGGCAACTGGTTTATTACTTCACAAAGCTGCTCTGGATACTATGTGAACACTAATAGCATGCCAGTGTGTGAGTTTTAGCAATAATGCATGTATACTACACATACTTTTATACATTAGTGATGAATATTACCCAGCCGCTAAAGTGTTGTTCCTTTGTTTTAAAAGCAGGTTTTTCTGTGACTTGACGGGCAAAAGAGTGCATATGACATTTTATGTCTTTGCTCTAATTGCAACTAGATTTCTGTCTGATCACGCTGTGTTGGGTTGTTGTGTTCAGAGGTTGATGTAGACATTTTATAAGTTTAAGTTAACATTCAGTCCCCAGTTTGAAATATCGATTCAAAGGACTTAAAGATAAAATAAATTACTTTTCAAACTGGGGAATGAATCAGAAGAAGATTGTTAATAGGCTACAAAGAGAAGCCTACATTTCAAAAAAGGTGTACCTTAATGGTTTTTACAGGGATGCAATATGAGTTGTTGCCATAGAGAAACTTTACCAATATCAGAAGTGAGGAAGGGGGATAGCTGGTTTATAGTGTGGGATGCAAAGACAAAAATGGTCCGCAGTGGGTCTAAAGAATTACCATAAGGTGAATATAGGAGGCTGAGATGAGACTATTTGTTGTCTGTGAAACCAGAAGAACTCCAGTTCACCTTTGCCTACAAATGGGGTTGTGAATGCGTCAATGGGCTACTGATTGCTGGTCCCTCCTTTTGTAGGACAGGAAGTAGGGAACCAGTACAAACAGCATGATGGCTGCATTGAAGGCCCATGACAGATAAATAGGAGGGCAGCTATCATGAAGTAAAGTGCATTATGGGAAACAGGGGTGATTTCAGTTGACAGCTAGATCGAGGGTTAGTAGCACTTTCTAGAAATCAGAGGCACGGAGGTCAGTGTTGAAGGTAGCCTATGCGATCATTCTACCTACCTAGGCATGTGCTTTATAAGTCATGTGGTACCATTCAAGATTGACTGAATGTTGCTAGAATATTGATATCTTATAGTAATGTGAACTGTTTTATCTTCCACTGCCATATTATTCCAGATGAGAAAGCAAGCATAGTAAAATGTCATGGGAGCTTATTGTTAAACATTGTGGTTTACAAAATCTAGAACATTGGGTTTATTCCAAAGACCATCTATAGATATGAACTCATTTACCCATCATAGCAGCATCACCATTCACAGAACACTGACCACTTCTAGTAGAATGCAACCTTCATGTCAAGAGGCTACTTCCTAACCTCAATGGCCAACTAGTGATCACCTTTCTGCTCATTTAGTGTTGGAGGATAAACTTGATAGGAAATCTTAACAGTCCGCAGAACATATGCGCCTGTGAGTGAGAGGCCATGCAGTCATTGACACACAGGCACCATCACATCCACCATCTTTGAACTAGTGTCACTTACTGAGCGTGGACTGAATAAATGGGTGCTCATGGGTGGAGAAGCCAAGTGTTTCCAATACCAGTCAATGAGAGATCAGAAGGAGACTACGGAAGGACAGATTAGTTCCAATGCTGTGCTGAATACCAGTTCTTGGGGACTATTCTTGGGAACATGAAACTGGTCTGAGTGATCATAAACAATCATTACAGCTTCCAAACATTATTTCCTTTCTCACATAAATTGCCTATACTTGCTACTAGCACACAAAATGATGTACTTGGAAACGGGAAAATACTATTACCCTCACATCAAAACCACCTGCGACCACCAATATCAATGAAAAAAAAGGATCTTATTTGTTGTTTGTCTCCCAGTAAATAATTCCTAAGTGTGGTAATAATAGTACAAAGTCTCATCAGCTGCCTTGGGTTTTTCATGATATCCAATACTGATAAAAGCCACCTAATGGGGGCTAGGTGATGTATGTATAGATATTGAATGCTACCTTATGAAAGAGTCCCTCTGTAGTTACAGCCTCAGTCCTCCATTCTACTTTCCAATAAACAGCCACCCACATCTCTGTTGGCCACTGTTGAATGGGCAAAATCTGCCAACAGGACACCTTCCGCTACATTTCAATAAAAGGTGTGCGTGTCTCCCGAATAAGACAGGTACTGCAAATGTGAAGAACCATAAAGAATGACCATCACTAGTGATGCTCTCTCACTCTCTCTCTCTCTCTCTCTCTCTCTCTCTCTCTCTCTCTCTCACACACACACACACACACACACACATACACACACACACACACTCTCTCCCTCTCGTTCTCTCCCTCTCACTAATGTGTGCAAATGATTTTATTGCAGTTTAAGTTGAAAGTTGCTAAACATATTATCTCAAAGGGAATCCCCCTATTCACCTATGCTGTAGCTTGAAGGCAGTACTGCAATAGTGAGAAGGGTTATTTATTGGCAGAATGGACTGTTTAAGAGGAGACCGGGGATATCACCAAGGACTCACAATGCACAACATCTATAGGCTGTTTCTCAGGACTTCACTACAGGTTTACCAACGTTTATGATGAGGAGGGGCTGGATCCTTAATGCAAGAGAAATTGAGATTGTCATGTTATAATTATACTGATATTTTTACATCACATCTCCTCATCTGCAACCAACGATTGGTAAATCATTGAAAGTCACCAATAGATGGTTGCAACTCATCATGACTCCCTGTTTCCCCAAACAGAAATTGTAGAAGAAGAAGGACTGGAGTTTAAGAAGGCATGGGAGCTGGCTTCGTCTGTCTTCATTAACCACATTGCCACTTTAACAAGGTCATGCATACAGTGTCATGGAATGAGTCTCCATGAGCCATTGGGTAAGTGCTAACTATTGTTCATCAATAAATTGCCTTAAGAAATGACCCTGTTTGCACTGCAGCAATGTGTGTCATTAAAGTTAGCAATTCATAACGTTTGATGCTTTTTTTTAATGTTTTTATCAGCTGTCTGAAATGAGTTTTCCAGGTCCGATCCGTTAATACATGGTTTAGTGAATAGTACATTTGCTAATGTCCGATGGCTGTTTACCCATCAGTTATATTTTCTACATGAGAAAACTGCATTGAAAAGAGTATTTCTTCATTCACTGTGAATCATGTTAAATCACAATAGTTCATAATGGATGGTTCTCTAGCATCATGACGTGATCGCTAAAGTCAGTTTGCTGGGGATGAATCATTGTGAAAAAAGGAAGAGGGGGGGGGGCACATTAGCCATTAGAGATCTATAATGTGCCTGTATGCTCTATTTGCCCTTAATAGTTGTTTGTGGTCATAAAACAAATCTATATGAAATTAAACATAATCAATCAAAGTCCTAGTTCTCATTGTATGCTCATTGAGAACCTAGGCACAATAGATTGTATGGATATCTGTTTTTAAGCTTGGCTTTTTGTCAAAGGTTCCTCTGTGACAAAGAAGCAACCTATCAAACAGGAGTAGTGGATGCACATTAATCAGGAGTCTCAAGGCATACTTAAATTTGTGTGGCATACATTGATGTATCCTTACTGTAGATCAAAGCAAATGTAAACTAGTATTTTCCCTTCAGAACAATTACTTAAATTAGATACTGTCCATACCCAAACACAAGTGCTTTGATGCCTCCCATTTTGTCCCCAATACTGCATTCATCGTGTAGACACACAGGAATTAAATCTCTTACTAGCCTTTTCTGATGAGGTTTAAACTTCATAAGGACTTATCTTGATTACACAGAGAAACTAACTGCAGACAGAGAAATAAAAAGTCTAAAAGAACCACCATATGCCTGTGATGTTGCAACGTAATATAATTATCTTCTGAGTAGATTACAACCTGAAGATGTAGCTTAGGTTGTTTAACTGGATGTGTTGCATGAAGTCAAACAGTTAATCAATGAAAACGTTCAGCATTAGAAGTTGTTTTGTTACATTAGGACGTTGTGATAACTGCCCTCTTGCAATATACCAATATACAGCACAATCTCCTCCAGGGTGTGGTTGCACTTCAGCAGCACCATGAGCAGCTTACACAATGAAGGTCGGGCGATGTGTGGGAGTGGGATCTACCTAAGAGATATTTTGATAATAATTATTGACTCAGAAATACTAAACTAACCGAAGGACCTGGAGAGTTATGTGCAAATAGTGTTACAGATATTGACGATATAGTTCTATGGGAAGAATTGAACTGTATTAATTTTTACACGCATCTCCTTTTCGAAATCCTGCATCTGCCACTCATTTTTATCACCCCAATTAAATATTCAGAAAACATTAAGGAACCTATACCTTGACTTAATGATCTCTAAGCCCCTGGGCAATCTATTCAAAGGAATACTTCATCAAGTAAATTCGAGAAGGTTGATTTAATATCTGAAATATTTGAAATTGTATCAACAGCCATCAACAGCCAATGGCAGTGCTCACTTGATGTCACATGTCTCATCCTGCACAGATTAGGAATTAGTGGCAGTAATCAGAAACTGCAGTGCACCCTTTTTAAATTGATCCAGACATGGCTAAGGCATTAGGCATGGAAATGTCCCAGTATATTACTCAGGGCCACAATTAATTACCATTACCTAGGGCATGTTTCCTTTTCTGACAAAAGGTATGGAAACGAGAGCGGTTATAGGAGCTGTAATGGGAATTGAAAAGAGCATGCTGGGTGTCAAAGCTGATTCTTTCCATGTGATTATTGCTTTGATAACAAATACCATTCTAATGTGTTTGAATACTAGGTGATGGGCATAATACCTGTGGATCATAAGCCTTTACATGTAGCCGATGGCACTGCTTGGAAGGTATACATGTCTTTGGTCTGCTTTAACCCCTTGTGTAACTGTGGAAATGAGAGGCATGTATGGTAATATAGGCTTCGCTCTATACCTCCCTGCCGAATTGCCACTGTGAATGCCATTACTGCCTATGTACACTAACATGGCTCCATTTCATCATGGGACAGAAAAGAAAAAAGATTCTAAAGGAAAAATAACATAGAGTAAGATATAGAAGCTTGAAATGGGGTTAAAGTATAGGAGTCACAAAAGATGGCGAGATAAGGAGCCATGAGGTGAGAGCAATGCCCTACTGTAATAATAGCAGAATACTCAGAGTGTGAGCAAGATTTCTTAATCCAATTCTGGTGTCCCACACCTCTGATAGATTGGTGCACCCAAGATGTCTACCATAGAAGTGTTGAATATGTAGCAAGGAGAAGAGCTTTTTCGAAGAAGTTTTCATTTATTTCCTATTCAAAGATAATTATTAGACTGCATAGTTTACTGTATTGCAACCAACCAAGTAAGTGATTTTGAAACAAATTTATCTTTATTTGGCAAGTGGATAGTTCATAAGGTAGTTTCTTTGTCTGATCACATCATTCCCATTTATGTCCACATTTTACAATGCATGTGTAGAGGTCGGCGAAAACGTACTTGGAAACACCAGGTTTTGAACCCAGGACCTCTTAACTTGCAAGTGAGCGCTCTACCACTGAGCTTTATCCCCAGACCTGACATTCTCTACCTTCCACCTACATCTGGATCGGTATGACACAAGGGGGCAGTGTTTACTGGCTGACCAGCCCCTGGGGGCTGGTGCAACCGGAAGGGGGACAGATAGCATACCGCCATCGACTCACAGCCAGAGCTGGCCCCTACACTGCAAAAATGGTGTTTAGATTTTAAACATGTTTAGGTCTAAACACGTTTAAAACCTAAACATATAGGTCAGTTAGGTGTCTCATCGACTACACATTTAGGAAATGAACACTTTTATTCTAACTGCATAAACATTTACGCTAAACATGTTTAGATGTTTAGAGTTGAGACAGTTGAATAATAGGTGTTTAGATTTAAACAGCAATATGTTTAGGTACTTGGATGTTGAATCCACACCAGGTAGCAGCACAACCTTTGACTGAACTATCTGCACCCAGTTATAATCAATTGTTGTGACAAATGTCCCCAAATCCCATGTTTATCATGGTTTCATTTCATAGAATGTCATGTAAATAGAAAGGGCAATAGAAAATTGACTAGATTCACCTCATGTCACCATCATTACCATAAAATAATCAATAAACTCCATGACTGACACCTATTTGATGTTATTCTGGAATACATAAGGCAATGTCCTTCCTGCTAAGCTGTTGTACTTTCTCAAGTCTCTCATTCTGATGCAATGTGTAATAAATGTACACATATATAGCTGTGGCTGACATCTTTGGAGACTTTGAAAATACCTGCTGATGTCCCCCCCCCCAGTAAATGAGAAAACAAACAAAATATATCTCTGTTTTTTTAATGCATACATGTCTGCAAACCTTAACTCTCCATCAAATCATTTAAACATCTAAACACAAAAATTCATAAACACCTAAACACAAAAATTCATATATCTAAACACAAAGTTTTAACCTAAACACCTATATTTCTAAACACTTGAGCTAAGCACATTGTTTGGCTAAACATGTTTAGGAAATTAATGTGATTACAAAAACGTTGCAGGAATATGTTTAGAATTGTGTTTAGGATCTAAACACCATTTTTGCAGTGTACACATGAAAACTATAACCTTATAATGATTATGCTAAACTGAATAACATGTGATGGGGGCTCCTCAATATAGAAGAAGCTATGTGCCCATCACTCATTATATTCATTTTTGTGAGAACAACTTTAAACACTAGAAAATAAAAACAGAAACATTTGAAAGTGTATTAAAGTACAATGGAATTTTGTGTGACCTCTGCAGTATTTCTGCATAAGGCCAACTAAAGGATACCGCTATGCTTTTCCCACTTAAGGGAAAGGGTAACATTTGCAAACTGCTCCTCATGGCTAGTAAGGTAGGAGGGTTATAAAGACCAACTAAATGTCCTATCTATGTGGTGTTTCGAAAGATAGCGATTTTTCCACTAGTCATTCTGACATTCTCAGATCGTGCTCCAAGCTTTGAGTGCTATTATTATAGCTTCATATATATCCTATAGGTAATATAACACTTTGCAATTACTTATTTTCAAGGAGTTTTTAGCACGTTTCAGAAAGTAGTATCGAGCACAGAGCTGCCACGTAGTGTGTCTTTGAAATCCAAACACCTAAACATATTTTGCACTGACATTTAGGCTTTTGGAACAAACGTGTTTTATTCCTAAAAGGACGACTATGAATCCAACTACCTACCTAGATATCAATGTCCAAGCTTTAGACATGTTTACACCTAAACATCTTTACAACATAAGCTCCCTTATTAAAGTGTAGGCATGTAGGTCATAAGTGATATATTCTACTGTGATTAGCTATGGGACCAGCCGAGATAAGAATGGTTGTAAATTTACTATAGTGACCATTTTATTTCAACTGTAACTGTAACTTCTTAAACAGCCTGAGTGAAGTCATGATGTACATAGAAGCATGCTATTGCCGATATTTTCGGTGTCAAATTGAGTTTGACTTTATGACCAGATCTGCCTGTCTGATGGACATCATAGCTTTTAGGGGATTTGTTCAATGATTTGATTGTGATGCAGGAGTTCCTGTGATAGCAGGTCATGTTAAGGATATCCTTTGCCGATAGAAGTGAATTTGGTATCAATGTCCATGCAAGATGAAGAACTAGTGACATATTAATTTTCAGGGAGTGTTTTTTTTAGACAATGGATGCTTATCTACTACACTGGCACTGACTTCTGTACATGTTCGAAATCTTCCTGGCCACTGGCATCACCTCCCCAATAGATAAGGTCAATATGTATGAATTCTCATCTTCAGTGATAACATGGGAAGTTTAGAGGTGAGAATTGCTTTTAGAATATCATCACAGGTAGCCGGATTTGCAATGATTAAATCACCTACAGCAAATAAGATCTAATAAAACCTAGCATAGGAACCTTAATATTTGTCAGTAATCAAAGATTCAGCCTGAAACACATTTGCAAACAGCAATGTCTTTGAGCATAGAAAAGATGAAACATTTCCCTAGAAGAACCATAGGCTGAAAAATGAACTTTACATGAATATGTGTAGTTTCAATCGTTGGATGACACCAAAACTAGCACATAATATTAATTAATGGAAAGAAAGGCAATTTCACAAAGTAAGCAGCTAGATTTTTAAATAACACTGTTATAAATATATCAATATGCTTCGCTTTATATAATTACCAATTTAATTTGACTTCAATTTAGTTTGTTGCTGAGGCCCATGCTCAGCCTACCTAAACGGTGTTATTAGGTTCTAGGAGGTTCCTTTTTCACCTTTGTCCTTGAAACTGTCTAAAAAGGCCAAGGTCTAATCATCACCTCACTAGATAGATTTACTTAATATAGGAAGTTAGGAAAGGTGAATCCACACTAATGAATTGCTAATTGGGCACTTGATTCTGTTTGTGTAAAGGGAAATATTTACACCCAATGCAAATATTTCCCTTGCACTATTCAATCAAAATAATATTTTATTCTACAATGAGGAAATACCCATTTACTTATTCTAGAGGGCCTCTACAAATGCTATCCATTGGCTCATTTTCAACTGGATTGGATTACTGGTTTTATAAAGTCCCAATCAAAGTTTTCCCAAATGTTCTCCAGATTGTTGATATAGAACATTTGCAATAGCCTACAGGTACTAGTGGCCTGCCAGTGAAGAGAAATAGCAGCAGGGCGATGGCCATGACTGGCACTTGGTGTCTCCAGGCCCCCATATTCAGTAGAACTGTAGTGACCACATCACACATAATTGGGTTCATATAGAGTTAAGAAGAAGTGGTCAACTCCCACCTTTGTAAGTGTCAACAGCTCATTTCTACTCAGATAGCAGCTCTGGGAGTTCTACTGAGCCTGGGGAAACACTGCTCTTTGTGTTCGGTTACTGATTCAACAGTGCCTTCCTTAGTCGATATAATAGTTGAATGCCAAGTATTACTAGTTGTAATGATAATGATCTATGAGCATTTTAACTACCAAATGGGATTTGCTATGAGTTTTCTTCAAATAATATGATCTTGCTGTGTCAGGTTGCTGTGTTTACAGGTTGATATAGACTTTGTAAGTTCAATTTAACATCTATTACTTATGGCTTTAAGTCCTGAACACAGATATTGAGAAATGTGGGCTAAATCAAGTAGAACCTTTTTTTAAATTAGCTACAAAGAGAAGCCTACACTTCAGAAAAGGTGCACATTAATGGTTTTACAGGGATGTTACGTGAGTTGTTGCGTAAGAGTAAATCAATTAATATCAGAAGTAAGGAAGAGGGAAAGGCACTCTAGCTGGCTGATTGCATGTGACCTTTGAGGCAGAAATTGTTCTGTAGTGAGTCTTAACAGTCACCATAAGGTTATTCGTTGCTTGTGAAACCAGAAGAACTCCAGTTTACCTTTGCTTACAAATGGATGTCTCAATGGGCCACGGCATGATAGCTGGTCCCTCACTTTGTAGGAAGTAGGGGACCAGTGCAAATAGCCCATGAGCCCATAGCTGAAAATTGGCTCAAAGGTATCATCTCTGGGGACTAAACTAGACCATGCATTTTGGGTAGGTACATGTCTCAGGACCTTAAATCACTTTGCTAGACATCTAAAGGTGGTAGCTTAGCTTCAGAATCTTCAAACTCCAATTATCTCTGACAGCCTCACCGAGACCAGTTTATTGGTCACCATTTCCTTAATAATCGGGTTAGAGAGATGGGACCGGATCCAAAAGCAGGCTCCTCTTCCCCAATTCTGTTTTGATGGTTATTGATTTTTATATTTTGGATATTCATGCAAACGTCCAGATTTTTTGCAAATATTTTAAAATATTTCAAATTCACAGTGCATAAAAAACCCACGAAACAATGCTACTTCTCATAACCATTACCAGAAAAAAAACCAACAGGTTCCTTGTTAGGAAAAAATGTTGATGAATAGCTCTTATGTAATGTGTGAAATTGACCTAGTTTCTAAAGGGTGCAAATGATACTAAGTCTTTGGAGAAACAGGTATTTTGGCCATAGTTTCCCTAAAAATGGACATAGACACACAAATGGTACCAAAATGTGGCTTATCATATGGGCTAGACACTCTGTTTCATAGATATATTTTAACAGGTCCCGTCAACACCGGCCTCATAGGACATGGCTAGCTCCCAGGGCATCCCCAAGACTTAGGGTGCCGTCCTCAAGTCTCAAAACACCATGGGTACTGCGACATGGCAGCATCCTCATATCTCACTGCAACAAAACACCAGAAAAAGAATAACTGATATCTGATTTTTATGTTAAGTTTTAGAAAAGTTTTATTTCAATGAACTGCTAGACGCAACTCTCATCTAGTCAAATCTGTAAAATCTAAGTTACCCTATTCTGAATAACAGAGATATATTGAGTTTACTTATACCAAGATGGGTACCTACCCTGTTCCCACTATGTCCCCCATGCACCCTTGCTAGAAGAATATGGAAAAACTAATTCACTAACAAAAAAAAAGGAACACTGCAGTAAACTCCCACAGCAACATATTATATATGTACAAGTATTAAGTGCATTGCCTGAGACGCCACTGTCATATAGCTTATAATATACTTTGTGCACTTCAAAATCCCCCTCCCCTACAGTGCAGGGAAAGCTGTGAAAAATGCTACCATGACAGGCATAGTCTAATGGGTGAGGGGGTAGTTGGGAGGGGGGGGGGGGTGTTGTGGGCATCCCTGGCAGTGAGGACGCACTTCTTAACACAGGTCTTCCTCGCTTTACACCAGTTGCTCAGACCTGTTTAATACAAATAGCTCTTGTCATCCATAAAGATGGGAGTTCCTTTATCAGTGTTTATATAAGCCAAAGTGAGTTAGACATAACAAAACACTTGGGCAGAAGAAAGATTTTTAAATGTATCAAGGTGTTTATCTATCATGCCAGGATACAGTCCTTTACCCTACAATACAGATATGATGACTTATATATGAATTTTAATCAATATTCTTGAGATAATGTATGCTGCTTTTTGGGTGGTCATATATTTTTAGGTAAGGATGATCTGTTTCCCACTTTCTTCAAAATTCCCATATTTTGAAAATGGGAAAACACATGGTTAGTTTTAAAACATGGATTGACAACATGGACTTTGCAGATTGATCCACAAATCATGATCACCCAATAAGATTCCTCGTAAATGTGTAGAGGCAAGGAGAAAGGGTGCCCCATGATAAAAGTTTAAAATTCAGATCACTGATACTCCTGTTAGTTTTGGAGGTATAGCTTGCTAAATATAGATAGGTATGACCATATATCTTGAATGCCAATAAGTTCTAATTGATCATGAGATACATCTATAATTAGCATAATTTATAATAATTAGCTAAATTAGCATAAATTTTCATCCTTTTTATAAATAACTTTTGATCTATAAATGGTATTTCAATCTGTTTTCACTATAGAAAAGCTTGTGAAATGTTCCTTCAAATGGGACTATTGATTTTCCTATTTAGAACAAAAAACATGTTTCTATAGCAAAAGAAATCAACAAACATGCCTATTTAGGCCCCAAATTTTCACATCCCAAATTTGGAACCCAGGTATTTCCTTCGCTCTTCAGATCTCAGTGCCACAACAGCTGCACACTGAGGCCTCAGTTTTATATCCTTAATAGATCAAACCACTTGCTTTTATGATACAGTTAGCTGACCGCCCTCTTTTTCAACCTTACTGCCAGCTGACCACCCACTTTTCTTGAGCACCAGGCCACCGTCATCATCAGAATCCCACCTCATGCCCCCTGGGCCAAATACACAGGAAGGTTGTTCTTAAAGAAATGTGAAGTAGCATTGGTTCTTAGGCAAGGTTTAGCATAGCTAACCTTGTCTTGAAGTGCTTTGTAAAAATAAATCTTTTGCAATACAAAATGAGGGAAGTGGATAGAGGAACATAACAGACATTTTTTTACCAATCAGAATACACAATGTTCTAATGAATATAATTGAACAAGCATATACAGTTTATCATATCTGTGTTGTAAAGTGTTGAACCATATCAAAGTATCCTAATCAACACCTTGATGTCTTTAGAAGTCATTCTCATGATTCTTATGTTACATATCATAGTACAATAGACTACGGCAGAGACTTCAAGTTTCCATGAATATTGAAAGGTATGTTTTGAATAACTCTGATGTATGAAGCAGGGTGTCTAGCTCATATGATAAGCCATATTTTGGTACCATTTGTGTGTCTAAATGTCAATTATTAGGGAAACTGTGGCCAAAACACCAGTTTTCTCCGGTATTTAGTATTATTCACACCCTTTAGAAACTGGGTCAATTCCATACATCATATAAGAGCTATTTGTCAAAAGTACTTTCTTTCTAGCAAGGAATATGTTAGGATATTTTCTGGTAATGGTTATGAATAGCTAAACCTGTTTCCTTGGGTTTTATGCATTGTGAAAGTGAAATATCATAAAATATTTCTGAAAAATTTGGATGTTTCCATGAATATTCAAAATATGCAAATGAGATGACCATCAACACAGGACTTGGGAATAGGAGCTTGCTCTGGGCCTCATTTTGGTGCTGGTCCCAACTCTCTGACAAGAAAAATTGGCCTCTTTGAGGCTGCCAGTAATAACTAAACTCAGAATCAGAAAAATGAAGATTCTGAAGCTAGGCTACCATCCCCAGATGTCTAGCAAAGTGATTTGAGTTCCTGAGACATGCACCTACCAGAAATACTAGTTTAGTCCCCAGAGATGATACCGAAAAACCTCATGGGCTAAAATAGCAGGATGGTTGCATTGAAGACCCACAACAGAGAAATAGGAGGACAGCCAAGATGGAGTCAAGTGCATTACGGAAAACAGGGGTGACTCCAATTGACAGCTAGATCATATAAGTAGCTCTTTCTTGAGAGTGGGAGGTCAGTGTTGAAGGTATCCTATTTGACCATTCTTCCTACCTAGGCATGTGCTTTTTTAAGTTGTGTGGTGCCATTCGGGGTTGACTGAGCATTGTTAAAATCTTGATATCTTATATTCCTGTTGACTGTTTTATCTAATTTAATTTCCATGGCCATACTTTTGCGGATAAAAAAGCTAGCATAGTAAAACACCATGGGAGCAATGGGTTCATTACAAAAACAGTCCATATGGCCTTGTTTACCCATCAGGCCAGCAGAATCATTTACAGAGCACTAACCACCTCTAGTAGCAGGCCACCTTCATGTCAAGAGGCTATTTCCTACTCTCAAAGACCAACCTGGAGGCTATTGCGAAAGGAATCGGATTCTCACTGTCGTAACTCACCTTCCAGTTCCGGGCTGTTCTGCTGCTCAGAACCAACTTCTCACTTTACACTCAGAATAAATCCTCTTAGTGGGAAGCATTCCCCAATTCATGACCACTTCAAAAACACCTCTATAACCAATTATCTTGCTGTTAAACAGGGGAGAAGTCATTGCCTGGTGGTAGTCAGTTCCCATTTGGAAATAGCACCTCTGACAGAATCGATTTCCTGTCCTTTCGCAACACCCTCCAGAGTTCACCATTCTGGTAGTGGAGGATAATCTTGATAGGAAGTCTTAACTGTCCGCAGAACAAACACACATGTTCTAGTGTTAGTGAGAGGCTATCCAGTCATTGACACACAGGCACCATCACTTCCACCATCTTTGAACTAGTGTCACTTACTTAGCGTGGACTGAATAAGTAGGTGCTCATGGGGGGAGAAGCTGACTGTTTCCAATACCAGTCAATGAGAGTTCAGAATGAGACTACGGAACAGATCCATTGCTGTGCTGAATAACAGTTCTTCGGGACTTTTCTTGCGGTTGCTGCGAATGGTAGGATAAGTTGTACCCATCAGGAAACATGAGACGGGCCTGCATGATAAGAGACAATCTATCAGTTATTATAGCTTCTAACCATTACTTCCTTGCATACATGAGTTCCCAATACTAGCTACCAGTGCACACAATACCATACTTGGAAACAGGAAATTAGTATGCCTACTCCACTCACATAAGGTGACCATCAAAACCACCTGCAACCACCAATATCGAAGCAAATATGGGTGTTTGTGGTTTCTTTCCCAATAAATCATTCCTAGCTGTGGTAATACTGGTACAGATTTATATCAGCTGCCTTGGGCTTCTGATAATATGCACTACTAATAAAGCATTCCTAATGGGGGCTAGATGATGTATGTATATACATTGAATGCTACCTTACAAAAGAGTCTTTCTGTAGTTACCGCCTCGGTCTTCTACCTCCCACTAAATAGTCTCCCACATTCCTGTTGGCCACTGCTTAATGCAGGCCTGGCAGTTGGGTGCCATGCCATGGGTAAAGCCTGTTAACAAGGCACTTTCTGTGACGTTTCAATAAAAGGTATGTGTTTGAATACTAAGTTCAGGTGCAACAGACTTTCTGAATAAGGCAGGTACTGCAAATGTTAGGAATCACATAGACTGACAGAATCACCATTACAAGATACATGTAATTTTGCATTGGTCACCAGGTTGGCCTGTTCATCAAGTGTAGGACTTCCCCAAGGCCACTAATCCCTCCCTGTCATTGATCCATACTCGTTCTCCTGATGAACCGCTCTGTCTGACTATTCAAACACTGACTTATATTTACACCAGCTGCCTTGGGTTTCTGATAGTCCACCACCAATAAGAATCACTAATGAGATTTGGTAATGTATACATGTTTCTAATGCTATTCTATGAAAGGTGTCATGATGGTCAATCATAATTGTGTGCTGGGCTAATCATTTAAGGTTTCAATTCATAGCCATTCCTTACCACCAACCTGGCTTCTAATATGTGAGCCTATGGGAACCTTCAATATGTTACTGCAATCTAGTCATTATGGAGTCCTGTATAGTTGTGCATTCATCTTACAAATGTGTGCATGTAACCGGATAGCCACTTGCAACATTGTTATATCTCTATAATAATTCGGTAAATGTCATGTTTTCGAATAATATTAGACCAATGGACAATGCTTATAGAACAATATTCCTCAATAGCATACCATATCTAGATGAGTGAGAATGTCGTCCAAACATAGAGGACATGGTTATAAGGAGTGGCTGCACCAGGGTAATAACTCTGCAAGGCATCTCTCAACAATGCTAGATGACCTCCTGATCAACTCTTATTTGTTTATTTGCATCAAGGGAAGAGTCCAATAAACCACACAAGAAGCCTGTGTGGGCCCTGTGATCTTTTCTTCCCCACTACTCAGCATCAAGTAATGTCTGAGATGATCTATAAGCCACGCCTTATACAGCAGGGTTTTAACACACTTTCATCACGCTCCTTCCACATGACGCCTTCTCCAGGATCAATTCAAAAATGGCCAAGACGCAAACGAGGATACATTCCTGCACTTTAGATTGCTACTAATAGGTTTTGCTATAATCAAAACCTTGAATTACTTGTGATAAATCAATCATTTCCTTTTACTTGATGAAAGGTGCATAGGTCCGAAATTAAAGTAAAGGTTAAAGGTAAAGGTGCTTAATTCTGTCGATGATATTTTCTGGGGAAAAGTGAAGTAAGTGATAATCAAAAGAAGATGTTTAAGGAAATAAATGGAAATGGTTGTGAGAATAATTCATAAATAATTTATTCAAGTCATTGTTTGGGCAGCCTTATAAATGAAAATTGAATTTTTACTTGCTGATTATGGTCCAAGATACCACCCAAGAAGAAGGAAGCCATTAAGTCGCTAATGAGGGCAAAGACGTCAGCTGAAGGACAACAGAGGGTTCATTCATAGCTTTAAAACTCAATCCTTCCATTGAATAGAATCACATGATTGCTTCATGCTGCGAATAATTCTTTCATTGAAACAAACTTCATTAAAATCAATAAAGGTCGCTGTAAATTGCATCAAAAGGATCAAGGGTTTCTTTGTGGCCAACCCGATTATTTTTAAGTGATATATATCCACCTAAGATTTATATAACTTATGAAGCGCCACCCAGGTGGGAGGACTGGAGTTTTGAAGGACAGCTGTCCCTCTTTATTCCCAGACAGAAGGTCAGGTTAGTCTCCTGGGTTCTCCCTCAATCAGAGCAAACACATATTTGAGACCAGGGCTGCTACCAATAATCTTAACAATATTGGCTTTCTGTTAAAGGCTCCTTTGCAACAAAGACCCAGCCTGTTAAAAAGAATAACGGATGCACATTCTTCAGGGGTCTTCAGGCATACTTAGATTTGTGTGACAAACAGTGATTTGCTTAATGAAAGAGATCAAAGCAAATGGAAACTAGTACTTACCCTTCAGAACAATTACTTAAATTAGATACTATTTTTTTTTTGGACTTGCTCATTGCATTAATGAACTGCTATGTTCATTTAAAAAATGCTATAGAGCAGACCAAGTTTTATTGATTTTTCAAAGGAAAATCACAAATGAAGCAGTCCAATAACTTCATGGATCTTGACAAATGTCAATATGAACACAATCAGGAGATGGAAAAATAGGGACTGGCAATATTCACTCAATAGGTTATTAACCTAGAAAGTACAGACAACAAACTAAAAGCAAAAAGAGATAGATAGTAAATAATATGTCATACATAGAGATTTGTGTCTCTACGCATTATTTCAGTACATCATGATTACAGCTAGATACACCTTGTCTTGAGTTCAAATAAGTGATAATTAGAGTTGGTGGTATATGCTGTTATATGCATATGGGAACATCAGCAATATCAATATGGATGTAAACATGAAAAAGGATATGAATGTGAGTATGAATATGAATATGAATATGAAGCGGCGCGGTTTCCACACCTGCTTCTCATTGTCAATTATAACCCAATTTCAGGTTCAACTTTCAGGCTTATATTTTCTATCTTCATCACACCCTCATTGAATTTTACCTTTGTCGTAGCTTTCTGAATCTCCTCAGGTAGAATATTCCAGAGAGCCACCCCTCTGTACCATGGCAATCTTTTATAGTGTCTAGTAATAACCCTAGGTAGTTCAAAAACAATCTTCTATTGAGACCTTGTATTATAAGATTGTGGTCTATTTAACACAGTCTTTGATTTCTTATACATTAAGCATAATAATAGCATGTCAAATCTTTTCTCTAACACTGGAACCTTACAAATTTCATGCAACTCCTTCACACTATACCATCTAATATTGCATTTGAGACTAACTCTAAGAGCTCTATTTTGCAGTCGTTGTAATGCAGCAAGACCATCCTCACACCTCGATATGGAAAGAAGGTGACAGTTTGCACAGTGCTGCCATTGAAGTCTATAGTAGAAGCCGGACATCTTTTTAATTTATGAGCACTACAAAACCACATAAATTTTGTAGGATTTACTGTTAGTCTGTTTTCGATAACCCAAAGCTTAAAGTTAATTACATCTTCATTCAAATTCTCATTAACCAAGTCTACATCTTTGTTAGAACTATAAATCACAATGTCATCAGCATACAGTTCAATCTTGCATTTTTTAAGACCTTAACAACATCATCAATATATAGGAGAAACAACAGGGGACCTAAAACTGATCCTTGAGGGACACCGTAATCAATATCTTGGTTTGAGAACAATTTATTACCATAGCTAGTTCGTAGTTTTATATTTTCCAGGTAACTTTTAAACCATAGAAAATTAGATTTACCCAAACCAAGTTTACTGAGTTTAATTAGCAATTTTGAATGTAATACACTGTCAAATGCTTTAGTGAAGTCTATGAATAGATCCCCTGTTATCAGACCATTGTATCTACATTCATAAAGCTCATTAACAAAGTCAAAAGTGGCATCACCAGTACCTGTCCCTTTTTTGTAACCATATTGGTTTTCACAAAAAGTACTATTTTTCTTCATACTTTCACATAATAATACATAATTTTCTCAATGACTTTAGACCGCATTGGTAATATTGATATGGGTCTCCAATTTTTTTACCATTGCTAAGTCTCCATCCTTAGGTAATTGTCATACAACTGCCATTGCCCAACATTTTGGAAAAATACCCCTGTCCAGACTAATTTGTATTAGATACCCAAAATTACAAAAATGCTTTGATGCCTGCCAGTTACCCAATACTGCATTCATTGTGTACACAGCAGAATGAATTTTCTTACTAGACTTTTATAATGAGATATAAACTACATAAGGACATATGTTAATTACTCAGAGCGACAAAATGGAGAGAGAGAAATGATAACTCATAAGAATCACCACATGCATGTACTTTTGCAAAGTAGCATAGTTATCTTCTTAGCAGACTAAAACCTATAGATACAGCATAGGTTGATTAACTACATGCATTGCATGAAGTCAAACCGTTGTTCAATGCATACTTTCTGCATCTTTGATTTGTTGATGAAAATCAATGTTATTTGTTGTGAGTCAACGTAATCCGTCCTCCGCCATTTTGGTTTCCTGGCGAGATGACAAGACTGTCTGGACGCAAAGTGTTATGTCGACGCGTGTCCTACAGGCATTGTCATAGAGCTACCACTGGTAAGGAGTGCGCGCGATGGCCAGAATACCCTTAGAGCAAATGCCAACGTGACAACTTGTGTCTCGGCATGGTAAATAATCTTCCACTACGCAGTCAACATGACGACGAAAATTTTGCTCGATTTGATTTTTCTATCATCAATCATATTAAATATACATGTCAAATCATGGCAAATTAAAGGTAGGTGATAGAATATAATGTCTAGATTCATCCTCTATACGCATTAAGCTCCTACTGCTATAGTTTTTTTGGTATCAAATTAAATTCTTTGATGTCAACTTGCTGTCATCTCGTCTCAATCCAAGTGTCAACTTTGGTTCATTTAGTGCATACTATATTCAAACTTCAATATCTGGTCCCGGCACCGTAAAATCGTTCAAGAACGTGATAACCCCCAGCAAATTGTCGTGACTCCTCGTCAACCTGTGTGAAGTGGCTCACACATGTCGCTAGATGGAACACGCCGTCGCTATAGCACAAAATCACCAGGAATAGCAATGGTGGTGATCACATGGCCTCACCTCAGATGGCGAGGATGGTGATCACTCAGACTCACCAGGGATGGCGACGCGGGTAATCACTCACCTCACTAGATGAAACACGCACCTCGTCATAGTGCATGTTCACCAGGGATGGTGAGGATCGTGATCACTCATCCTCACCAGGGATGGCGACATGAGTGATCACTCATCCTCACCAGGGATGGCGACATGAGTGATCACTCAATTCACTAAATGAGACACACACCACATCATAACTCACGTTCACCATGGATGGTAAGGATCGTGATCACTCACACTCATGGGGGATGGTCACTCTGGTGATCACTCACCTCGCTAGATGAAACCCGTACCTCATGATAGCACAGGTTCACCACAGATGGTGAGGATCTTGATCACCCACACTCACCAGGGATGGCGACACGAGTGATAACTCACCTGCTAGATGAAATGCACACCATGCCATAGCACACGTTCACCACAATTGGCGAGGATCGTGATGACTCACACTCACCAGGGATGGCAAGGCGGTTGATCACTCACCTCGCTAGATGAAACGCGCACCACGTCATAGCGCAGGTTCACCATGAATGGCGAGAGTGGTGATCACTCAGACTCACCAGTGATGGCGACGCTGGTGATCACTCACCTTGTTAGATGAATAGCTGATGATCATCGACATTGGTAATCATGCAGCCTCACATCTGCCAGATCAAAGTATGTTTTGCCATACAAGGTATTGCCATATGTATCTTCCCTCTAACCACAGACAAGGTGTTCATGTAGATATTTCCCTATGTATTTTTACTGTAACCAGAGAAAAGGTGTTTAAGGATAGTTGCTTTCATTTTAGAGATACCTCTATCTAAATTCAATTCATATTTTCTCTATATAATCTTGTTTGATTCAACTCTGAAGTATTACATGATAATCATCCTGAAACAAAGCACATTTGATATGTATGGGACTTATACTTCATGCTCCACTTCATAGATAGGCTACATGTTGAACAGTGGTGCTGTCTCAACAACTTTGGCAATGGTGGTGATAAGTTGCCATTCTGAGTGAGACTGAGTGACAGATGATGCAATCCTCAAAGAGCATTGACTTGGAGTGACACAAATTCACACATTGAGTGAGACCAATGTTGGCAATGTTGGTGATAAGTCACCATTTTGAGAGAAGTTTAACTAGGAGTGACACAAACTCACGCACTGAGTGAGAGCCATGTGGCAATGCAGGTGAAAAGTCGTCATTCTGAGTGAGAGTTGACAGACAGTGGCACATATTGATGTAGTGAGTGAGATCCATGTTGGCGATGGTGGTGATAAGCTGCCATTCTGAGTGAGAGTTGACTGGGAGTGGCACATAATCACACAGTGAGTCAGATCCATGTTAGCGATGGTTGTGATAAGCTGCCATTCTGAGTGAGAGTTGACAGGCAGTGGCACATACTCACACAGTGAGTTAGATCCATGTTGGTGATGGTGGTGATAAGTCACCATGCTTTGTGAGGGATGGCAAGGGGTGGCACATACTCACGCAGTGAGTGAGATCATGTTGGCGACTGTTGTGATAAATCGCCATGCCATGCGAGACTGACACACAGTGGCGAAACATGACGCAGTGAGTTATCACTCAAAAAGGAGTCACCATTGATGACCAATCATGGCGACAGATAACGACAATTTGCTGGGCCATGGTATAAATGCACATAGTGTTACAAATATTGAGGATATAGTTCCATGGGAGGAACTGACCTGTGTTGGGTTTTTGAATAATCACACACACATGTATATGTTTAGTTATATCAATGCATGTCTACATGTTTGTTCATAAATGTGTACATATTCTAAAATAGATGTTCTGGGAAAGGCCTAATGTACCTACCCTGAGATATCATGGTCAGTGAACATATTTGATTTCATTTTCCAATTCTTGAAGGCAATGTAAGTCATACTTTGATTTAATTTTATAGTGGATTGGTGGAGTCCAGAATTTTTATTCCCCAAGGACCCATTTACGCTAGTCTGGATGAGACATACCCACAGGTAGTGAAATGTTCGTTAGGTGAGGCATTAAGTGCGGGGAGTGGCTTAACTGAACCCTGTGGGTATAACCCTACGCAGTAAGAAGTTTATGTTTTTATAACAGAGATGTCTCTTGTAAACCCACAGGGAAAGTGCTGTACTCTCAAATACTGTGACTCTTACTGTAATACCAAGGCTTTGCAGATGTAGATATAATTATGTGTACAGTGAGTGATCCTGTATAACTAATCTGTATGCAGTATGCCCCTACAGTTTCAATCTAGCATTGTGCACCAATGATATTGTACAAGGTTACCTGAGAGGAAACTAGGAAGAACCAATAATATGCATACATGACACCATAACTGTGTCAAAATCTGAAATACAAGTCCCTGGACTCTGGGATAGAAGCTAACATAGGTCTACCTGACTTTAGGTTATTTCAGTGTTAAAACTGAATGACCATGAAATGGTTTGGGTGAGATGGTCCTCTACTTCTCTTACCCTCGATAATGCCTCAATAATGGCACTTCTTTGGGATTTGAGACAGTTTTGTCTCCATTAGGTATGCATGGTTTATAGTATCAATGCATGCATGGAGTGCACACATGAATGATATTAATGGGATGATTACCATGAACTAACCCCAATAGCAGAGTATATAGCAGTGTCTTTTATAACATGCCTGTATAAACAATACATTTGTTGTTGATTAACAGAACCCCTAGCTGTAATTCTACAATTTGAATATCTGTAATTTTACAGCACCATTTGCTGGAACCTCAGTTGCCAGCAAAGACTTCTGTACATTTACAGTATATTCTATTGTTCATTTACAGCACAATTTGCTGTCCATTCACAGAATATATTGCTGTTTACTTACTAGACATTTTTCTGTACTGGAACCAAAGTTGCCAAGGGATTTTGCTGTAAAATAACCGTCTTCTTCTTACAGTGTATCTAATCTAAGTTATTGTTCTGAAGGGTAAATACTAGTTTTCATTTGCTTTGATCTCTTTCATTAAGCAAATCAGTGTTTGACACTCCAATCTAAGTATACCCCTAGACCCCTGAAGAATGTGCATCCATTATTCTTTTTAATAGGCCGCGTCTTTGTTGCAAAGGAGCCTTTGACAGAAAGCCAATATTGTTAAGATTATTGGTAGCAGCCCTCTTTGGGATCACAATAGATCCTGATTTCTCTAGATAATGAATGGTGTAAATACTCAGTTATGCATGAAGATCCCCTTCTTAAACCATTGTCCCTTCAATAAATCATGGCCTATGGGGTTGGAATAATGCACCAATGAAAATTAAATGACAGTGAGCAGACTCACCAGTACCTCAATAGTTGAAAGCAAAGTCCATGTGATGTACCAATGAGAATAACAGGCCAGCAATGATTATCATTTTTATTAATCTCTTTCCCCAAGATAGCATAATGTATACTTTAATATCCCCAAATTCTCCATATCTGTCATCCAGCACATCATAGTGCCGCTTACCTATAGAATGATTATGAAACATGCTTTCAGACAGTCATCCTCCCAGTAGTCGGAGGGTTTGCTTTTGCATCAGATTAAAACTGACAGTGCTTGCACCAAGTGCCAAAGAAACACAATACAAATAATGCTGGACATCTAAGAAGTAACCATTTGATCAATGTGTGCTTTGGTTAAGCATTATAAGGGGCAATGGATGAAGAGTCCTGACTGGGCTATAGTCAGCTTTTCCCGCTATACATGTATCCTACAATAGGCCCATTGCGTGAGTTAGAATCATGGCTTACTCCTAAAGAATCCATTAACCCTGTCAGGCTGAATGATAGGCAAAGGTAGTGAAACGCCCATTAAGTGGGCTCTTAGTGCAGGGAGCAGTTTAATTCTACTCTAAGCAGAGTTTTAGCAGGATTTGCTGTGTGATTTTTCATGGTGACGAATTAAAAGTTTCTATAAAGGTCGAAGGATCTTTTCAAAGCTGATTGTGGAACCCTATTTAGTTGGGAAGATTATCGTAGCCATTGTTTCTAAACCTTTTGAGGATGCTAAACTCTCCAGAACTTTATTGGTCCATAAAAAGCTGGACAGGGAGTTTTTCCTTTATGAAGTCATTTTCTGTTCATAGAAAAATAAACACCTCTGTCCAGTAATTAATCATTTTCTTATCGCTACCCTTTCGTTCAGAGCAACTAGCTGCAGCATCTCCTAACACCCTTAGTCTTATCATTCCATATCTCTGCACTCTGTGATAAAGTAATAGGGACCCTGTCAAACCTTTACTAAAAGGAGGAATCATCTTTTAAATGCATTCCGCTCTAAATTTGATACGATTAATTACTATAAGGCCTTAAAAATAAATTTAACTTTTCTCAGGGGGGATTTAGATGAGGGAGGACTGTTTTTTTTTCAAATTTTCTAAAATCTAATTTTGCCAGATATAGACGCTGAATAGAGGGCATACATCTCTTTCTTAAAGTTCTATATTATCAAATGATTTTTGTATCCCAAATTGAATATTCAGAATACATTCAGAGACCTATAACATTTTCAGAATCATTCCAGTACTAACAACCTTGGACTACATTTTTCCCATTTAATTATTGCTTTGAAAACAGATACCATTCTCACTAAATTGTGTGATGCAATGGCACCTGTGGATAGGAGGCTTTTACATGTGGACAATGTTGCTACTTGGGATGTATGCGTATCTTTAACCCCATGTGCAAGTGTGAAAATGAGTGGCATGGCAGTGTTTGCTCCTGTATACTCACCTGCTATATTTCCACTCAAAATGTCATTACTGCCTATGTAGAGGCCTAAACTAACGTGACTCCGTTTCCTTGTGGGAAAAAAATGCAAATAAAAATACTGAAGAAGGAATTACATAGAAGAATGAAAAGGAGTAAACTGTAAAAAATAACCGTTTAATCCTTGAACATTGAATCTCCGTATGAACATGCAGCTATTTACCTCTTAACCCCCACCCAAGAACTCATATTATACTGTATGTTGTGTCTACAGTCATAGGCCAAACTCACATCATTGTAGCTATTCATCACGTCTCACTTGATGAAGTCTCATTGGCCTCCACACATCCAACTAATCGCATTGCATAGGGTAAAAGGGATTATGAATTAGAAAACCTAAGAAAATAATATACAGACATGATGTTATCTATTATTTCCTATTATGATGCATGATTTGGGATGAGAATAATGTTCTGTAAGATGGTTCATCTGTGGCCATTTAGACATCAGAATTTTTTCTGTACAGAGCTGAACAATGCTCCTATGTAGAAGATAAATTATGAATAGAATAATCTGTGTTATTTCTAATATACTGACTCAAATCACATAATGGCAAAGGTTTTATAGGCTCTATCCTACTTAGCATATAACCAACAAATAATGTTTCTTTACAATGAATTATCACTTGGGGTGGAAGGAGGTTTAGAAATGTTGTTTATTAATTGGCACAATTTCTGCAGAGCAAGCATCACATGGCAGGAAATTTCATACCTCCATTGAGATGATTAACAAAGGCAAATGTTTCATAGGCTCTACTGGGCATAGAACCAAAAGATAACTTTTCTTTACAAAGCATTATCATTCAGAGTGCAAGAAGGTATACAAACTTTGTCTGTAAAATAGCTAATTAGATAGTTAACACATCCCTATTAGATTATAGTTATTTTAGTTAGTATCTCTATTGTAGGAGCTAATTTGAGCGTAAACCAAGACAGCCATGGTCCGTGTGATTTATCTAGGCAGACACATCAGATTATGACTGCCACATCAGCAACCACGTTGCATGTTATAAGCTAGCTAGGGTGCAAAGGAGTGTCAAATCATCTGATAGCAAATAATATCTTATGAATAGGATCTATCCCACTGTGTGTTGAATCAAAAAATGACATTTCTTTACAACGAATGGCCATTCAGAAAGGAAGGATGTACACAAAGACAAGTCAATATTCTAATAGGGTCTTGTCTATCGAATATCTGAACTAAAGTGTAGGTCACTATGTAGAATTGCAGGTTTTGTCAGGAAGCAGATGTTATCCAAGGAGGTTTAATTATGTTGATATCTTATGTTCCAATATAATTTGTAATGTCAAGTTTTGGATTATATAACATTAAAAAATCCATATGATTTAAAAAAAATGGTCATCTTTTATTTCTAAAATGTTAATCTGTTTATCCAAGTAAGAACTAGAAGGCAATCCCTGACTTCATCATGGTTTCTAGATAATGCAGAAAGCCCTATCAGATTATATTTTACTGATAGCTAGATGGTTTGATAGCATCTCTATTGTAGGAGCTAGTATAAAAGGAATCTGAAATGGCCACGCTTAGTATGATTTATAGGGATACAGGCCTGATATGACTGCTACATCAGCCACCATGTTGGATGTTATAAGAGGTGTAAGGGCATGGTTAAGATGGCATTATTTGAATGGGGTTTGATTATTTGTAGGGCAATAAAGATTGCCTAGATATTTTATGTGTTAGCTACATTGGTAACATAGTGGTATGTTTTGCTGGTTTTACGACACCCACAATGTGGTTTATCACAATAGCCTATGGCCAATCTCCAGTTGGACGGGAGATATATGTTCCTCCATGGAGGAGGGCAATCACAAAAGGTGGCCAGATAAGGAGCCATGAGGGGAGAGCAATGCCCTTCTGTAATAAAAGCAGAATACCCAGAATGTGATCAAGATTCCCCAATCAAATCCTTGTGTCCTGTAACTCCGATAAACTCCCTGGTTATTCTCACAGGAATGTTTTCAGTGGTCAAAGGTATATTCTGTTACTGCCCATTATAAATTGTGACCAGGCAAGCAAAAACACCCCTCTGCACAGAAATTCATTATCAAAATTCATCTCAAGATCTTAAAACTGAGACATCATTGGCCTAAATATTTCCATTAGTTATGTCAGAACCCCTCCTTGAACATAGGTCATTGTTCATATTTGAAATCGAGGTAAAGCTCTAAATACATTATAAACCATAATAATGTCCAAAACCACAATAAATCAGCCTTTTTCATAAATTTTGATTATTGGAATGCTTGCCATGGCAACCAGGAATGGGCATATAGGATGATTTTTCATGAAAAATGTTCATTTTACCATCCAAATATGCGTCATTTCTACTAAAAATGGCGCTTTTTAAATGAGACCATTTAAATTCCTCATCAAAAACTAGTCTAACATATTTTTATATTGATTTTAGAGTAATTTTGCCCCTCCAATGCCCCTGGGGGCAAATGGGGAATTAAAAATCCCCTGCAGAGGGGTGTTGTACCTTGATGGGTCACAATTATGTATAGCCAATAATTCCCGAATTCATGATGCTTGACAAGCTTATAGCTCATCATCAGTTTTCTAAATCAAAACTGCCAATTCACGGCCGTCAGTCAGTGAGGAACAGCATAGGGACAGTATCCTGAGCCCTCCCCAGCTTTTTATTCCTATTAGAGTTTGGAGTATGATTATCTGGTTCACAATTCATCCCAAATCTTTTTAATTCCACTATCACTACACACTGGTGGCGGCAGCCAGCCATCATTGCTGTGTGTGACGTCCTGACCTCATGACCTAATTGGACCTGAAAATAAGGTTTGCTGCCATCAACTACCTGTAGCTGTGCCCTCATTGCCATCATCTGCCTGTTGCTAAAACACTAATGCAAACTCCTACAGCGTTTGAGTCCAAACTCAGTCAGTGTTGCGGGCTTGAGGCACGTGATGTCTGTTAATAGGGCTGAGTATTCAGAGACATTGTTTTCTGTTCATCACTGATAATATCCACAATAGAGGATTATTGATGTCTAGCTTAAGACACTAAGGTTTATATGAGACCCTTTGCAATCCCAAAATTATATTAATTATGCAAGCACAGTGATATGTTGATATTCAAAACACAGTACAGGTAAATGCAGCCCGACAGACGAGAGTTACGTTGTGGGGAAAAATTTGGTCTGGGCACTGTGGGGTTGGGTAATGGGTACAATCGATCATTGTGGGGTGCACATTTCATACATGTACATATGTACATTATGGGGTTAAAATGTCTGAATATAGTGGGGTCATAGTGTTGTTCAGGAATATATTTCATTAAATGGCAAAACAAGAAAGTAGCTTTCATGGGCTTCGAAACACACCTAACATCAAGTCGATCGGACCAGCGGTTGCTGAGATATTTAGTTTGGAAAGTTTTAGCCAAAGTATCGTAAAAGAGTCCCTATTCAAAATATGAGTTTCTGGCTATGCTATTGGGGGTGGACACTGGATCATGGCTCAGTGGGCATTCACTCTTGCACCTACATGATGCAGGCTTCATCTGCTCACTGTAGGACTATTTGGGAAAAAGTGCCTGCGCTGCGTGATGGGGCCCGTCAAAGAACTGTTTGTTTTTGCTTTAACCCATGAACCGTTGAACTTAGAAACACAGGACCACGTGCAAATTGAAGCTTATCACAAGGGCTATCAGGCAATCTTCAAATTGGAATTAACTGTCTCAGTTACTGAATGCACAGGGTGCAATCATCTGTTGTTATGGGGTTACTGTGTCTGAAGATGTGGGGTGTTATGTCTGTTGTTATGGGGTCATTGCGTCTGAACATGTGGGGTGCAATGTGTATTACTCACTAGGGGGCAGTAGGTGGTGATAATGTCTGTAATATGCACAGACTAATGGGGTCCGTCTGATAGACACGATCATTGTGGGGTTGTACCACGATCTCTTCACGTGCACCCCACAAGGTCATTTTGAACCATTTTAAGGACATTGCTTGTGGGTTCAACCCCACAAGCAAGAAATGACCCCACAACGTAGCGTTGTACTTATAAAAACCCCACAGTGTAGCTCTAGTAAACACAGCCCGACAGGCTGACAGACACGCAGACACACAGAAAAACAGGGGGAATTTGAAAGATGCTGATGACATCTTTCTTAATGGGTCCACCTGGCTTTTATGATGAGGATGCAGGTATCGCATCAGGATACCTGCACTATAGTGTTACATATTTTGAAAGAGTATTACAGGTTTTAGGTGGTTTTAGAGGAGATGCAAGGTAGTTCCAACCCCTTTCACTCTTAGGTTGAAGTGAGAGACATTTGTGACACTATCTGCGAAAAGGGGGCTTAGTGCACAGGGTACTGAGACCCCTTTTCCCAGTACATATCACATTTGTGCAAAAAAGCCTGTGCTTTACTATAGGGCACAATTGACCATTTCCACATGCTTTTAAGTTCTTCCTAGGGGATGGGGTGGCAAGAAGACTTCCATAAAGGCACCGTATATATGCATCTTAATGCCAAGCACCTGCCATTCTGACAAAACTTTTGACCTCCATTATAGCTACTCCCAGTCCCAATTCTGCTTTAGCTGACACGGAGTCACAAAGGGGCACAAACTGCCTTGTAGTTACTACTCTGAATGAAAACCTTGGGGTCAAACTGCTGATGGTAGGCCCAAGTCATTGTATAGTACAAGTCATTGTATAAAACAAAGACTGGGTATAACACAGAGTTTCTAAAAGATTTCATCATAACTTATATGTAAAGGAACCATTGATTGCAAAGTTCTGACAATTTGAGAACTATCCTCTATCATCTCAGATTTTCCAGTGAAACATGCTCTTAACTGTATAAGGTAATACATGGTAAAATAATAAATTCCCATCTCTAAGGCACCCCCTTACTTCAGGCAGGGTCTATAGGGTGAAGCTATCGCCAAACATAAGCTGTAGTATGCAAGCTGCTACCATAGTTCATAATGCTACTGGCACCTTTGCTTCTTTTACCATAATTTGTATTGGTAAAAACAAAAAGAAAACACTTAACAAAAGCAACAAGAGAAAAATATTCAAGTAGTTTAGAAGTCTTATAAATGAACAAACTCTTAGTATTTTCTTACAAAACTGGGGGTCCTGGCTGATATCATGGTCATGTCTATCTATACCTCAATGAGACAACAGACAGATGGAATCAATCAGAGCTCACTGTTGACTTTCACCTACAGGCATCAGGCAACCTTTCTGACATGTCCCTATTTCCTGCCTTTGACAAGCAATGGGTGATCCACTGCATGCATCACATGGTGTGGCAGGATTACCGTATCCGGGTGACCAGAGGTCCGACTGTCTAGTGAACAGATGCGCCTGTCACTGAGAGGGCACAGGAAGAATGACAGACAGGCACCAACACTTCCAGCATCTTTGAACTGGCCTCAGCTATCGTGTGTGGATTAAATAAGGGTAACCTCCCAGCCAGGAAGAGGCTTAGTGTTTTCATTACCAGGCAAAGGTAGCTCGGAATGATGAAGGTGATCAGCAGGATTGGCCCCAATAATTGTAGTTTACCTCAGTCTATCTTCCACCTTAGTCCTAATGGCAGGACCCTGATGTCCAACCATATAATCTAGACTGGTAACAAGCTGTTTAACTTATGAACAGATGCTTTACTGAACATCTGGACAAGCTGTTCAGAATTTAAATGTGTGTAGGATTTAACATCGTTAACATAAAATACATTTCAATTACTGTATGGTTACCTGCACTGCAAAAATGGTGTTAAGATTTTAAACATGTTTAGGTCTAAACATGTTTAGATGTTTAGAGTTGAGACAGTTGAATAATAGGTGTTTAGATTTAAACATCAATATGTTTAGATACTTGGATGTTGAATCCACACCAGGTAGCAGCACTACCTTTGACTGGACTATCTGCAAACAGTTATAATCAATTGTTGTGACAAATGTCCACAAATCCCATGTTTATCATTGTTTCATTTCATAGAATGTCATGTGAATAGAAAGGGCAATAGAACATTGACTAGATTCCCCTCATGCCACCATCATTACCATAAAATAATCAATAAACTCCATGACTGACACCTATTTGATGTTATTCTGGAATAGATAAGGCAATGTCCTTCCTGCCAAGCTGTTGTACTTTCTCAAGTCTCTCATTCTGATGCAGTGTGTAATATATGTACACATATATAGGTGTGGCTGACATCTTTGGAGACTTTGACAAGTAAATACCTGCTGATGCCCCCCCCCCAAGTAAATGAGAAAAAAAAACAACAAAATATTGTCAACGGACGGTTACATGTGGTGAAGTGAATGTACACGGAATCCAGGGAAGTTCCTTTGATCCTTTTATTGCATAGCTGACATGAGTGTTTCATAAAGGTGGTAACAATGATAACACTTGCCAAGATCTAAGCTCTGCCTCCGATCCTATAGCTCAACCTGTCGTAGGTTCGAGGTATGGGTGTGAGGTGTAAGTTGGGAGAGATGATTGGGAGCTGCTCAAGCTGTCTTTTATATAGAAAGCCTGAGCAGCTCACATTATTGTGAAATATTCTATACACGTGGCTCAATGAAATAGAGATACGTGTCATAGGGAGAGATTGCCACCTGTGGGTTAATCATATTGATGAGGATTGAGAGGAGATTGTGAAATATCCTCTCAATCCAAATATGGCACCACAGGTGGATCCCACATCCTCCAGCGGAGCTGTGTGGTTGTAGATATGATTGGAATGTTATTACATCCGTCTACATTATGTCACAGAGTCTCATGGAGGAAGTGAGTTCGTGATAACTTATGGATCCTGGTTCCTGTTTGGGAATACAGGAGATTGTTGAGTATGGATGGTGAGCATAGCTTGGGTTTTATATGGCAAAGAAATTAGTAAATATGAAAAATAATAATAATACCCAGAATGGTCCATTGACAATATATCTCTGTTTTTTAATGCATACATGTCTGCAAACCTTAACTCTCCATCAAATCATTTAAATATCTAAACACAAAAATTCTTAAACACCTAAAAACAAAAACTCATATATCTAAACACAAAAGTTTTAACCTAAACACCTACATTTCTAAACACTTGAGCTCAGCACATTGTTTGGCTAAACATGTTTAGGAAATTAATGTGATTACAAAAACTTTGCAAGAATATGTTTAGAATTGTGTTAGGATCTAAACACCATTTTTGCAGTATACTGTATGGTTAGTAAGGACATTTAATATTGACATAGTTTCATTATGGCTTTGACTGCTATCAATTTTCCCCATCAATTGATGTTTATGTCGATCTGTAATTTCTGTAATGAATAGAAAATTTTGTTAAAGCCTGATAATACCCTCATACGACATGTCATGTAAAGAAAAATAAAAAATCAATTCTGATCACGGAAACAATTTTCCCTCATCTTCCTTCCTGGGCTTAGACCTCAATAAATCTAGTGCAAATGTTAATATAGCTCTCTCCCTCTTCTCCTGAAATTTTCAGCCAAGATACCACCTGGAGAACCAAAGTCCATGTGAATGGAATGAAGGTAAGCTAAGGACAAGTAAACGTGTGTAAGAAAGCAGAGTCTACATATCTGCTCTAAAGGAATTTGATCTACATTTGTAGGTATATATTTTATCATATTGTCATATCTTGATAGCCTGTGATTATCAGTTATATAGACATGATTGATAGGGTGACACTATGTATCAGTTTGCATTAAAGGTGTATTTATTCCAGCTTATACCACGATTTCGGCACTTCCGGTGGGTTTATATGCAGTTTAGCCGTGCATTATTCTGCATATACCACCCATGTGCATTTTTGAAATTTTTGGTATATACTTTTTCGGGGTCAAGTTGGACTTAGAATATTTTTGGAGACGCTGGCAGACATGGAAATTTAGCCTCGCCATTGTTTCAATGTGAAAAATCGTCCATACTCGTATCAGGATTGAACCCCGGCCGCAGTGGTGGTAGGCGAAGGCCTTAGCCATAGCGCCACACTGAACGGTGATGAAATCCAATGCGAAAGTAAATAAGTTCTAACCTGCTATGTTTCCAGTCAGTTTTCGTCTTGATTCCAAGCTTGTCATGTTATAATATTAAAATCCCAAGAAGTATTCGATCCATAGACGAGGAATGCGTGCTAATTTTCTCCATTTTCTTTGATATAAATAAGAATCCATTGATTTTCCCAACGTACGCGAGTCGCGATCTGTGGCCGCTCTGCGCGAAGCCATTGTTTTTGTTCCTTGACGGGAGAGGTACCGCTGTGTATACAGTCACTTTTCGTATGGAATCCAACCATGACATGTCGAGATATTAAAAAGAATACATCCTTAGATAGTCTAGATGATCCCTCCATGACAAATGACTCCATAATATTAACAATAAAGGAGAATCCATTGATTTTCCCAACGTACGCGAGTCGCGGTCCGGCCATTCCCACCCGCCTCCTTGTCCGGCAAAAGTGTGTCAGTGGCCCGGATGTAGATATAGGTCAACTGCTCGTTGTACAAGAAAGACGCCGAAAATTTCGGACCCGTTTGGAAAATCAATGGATTCTTATTTATTTTGAATATATCGGACATATCAAGCATGGCGTGATCATCTAGAGTGTCTAAGGATATGTATGTTTTAATTAGAAAACGTGTCATGGTTGGATTCGATACGAAAAGTGAGTGTGAACACGGCGGTACCCCTCCCGGCAAGGAACCAAAACAATGGCTTCGCGCAGAGCGGCCACGGGCCGTGTCGCTAGCACTTACAAAATGTCTTCGCCTGGCTATATTCTTTGGATTTCAGGTAAGAAATTGATACAAAATGGAGGAAATGGTGGTATAAACCTATTAGGTGATGCATATCGGGGCTCCACGGGCTGTATATGCTGTATATACCCTCGCCGCTCCACGGCTCAGGTATATACAGCATATACAGCCCTAGGGCCCCGATATGCATCATCTATTAGCTTAATATTGTACAGAGTCTTAAGGTATAGGTGGCAGCATTAGTGTGGCTGTGCTGGGTCTCCTCTTAATAGGTGCGGTGTGCATACATATAGTAAAGGTAGGTCACCCCCTGGCATGGGTATATAGAACTAGGGTGCAAGCTAGGTGTTGGTATGATATATGGTACAGTAAGGTTTAATGTGTATACAGCAATGGATAATATATAAACAGGGCAACATAAGTAGTTAGTACTCTGAATATATAACAATATTGCCTCACATATCACACTTACTCAACACTCTCTGTAGGGCATTTCTCACCAAAGTTAATCAGCCTTTTCGAAAAAAAAATACTGATCTTGATTTTATCACTTACCCTAAAAATAGCCAATACATCAAATGTGACACGATCTGCAAAAAGGGGGCTTAGTTCTGGCGGGTTTAAGACCTTTCTCCCAGTATGTGTCGCATATATATTTAAGTACTAGAATAACAACAATGAACACCTAATGTCCCTGGATGGTTCAACACCCTGGCTGACTTGCTTAGAAAGGCTAGCATAACCATTTACTCTGTATATGTGCCTTGCATATTTCCTTATCTGTTGTGGCTAAATTGGCCTCTGTACATAGCTAGATATCAACTAGAGTAAGTGGTCCTATTGGTGAACGGTTAGGTTTATGGGCACCTTATATACAAGGATGGATTTGATCAGCCTTCTATTTATGGAGCTATTGAGAGATAACCATTGACTGTCTAATTACTGGGTCTTTTACTCTAATGAATATGTTTTATTTTTCAAACGTGTCCTTGTGCTTACATACACATGAAGGGAAAATAGGCTGTGATGAAGATGAAGGCTTGCTTTTATGTTCTCTTAGAAAAATTGCTGAATTGACATTTATACTACTTAATGAAACCTATCACCAGTGGAATTTGATGTACATTAAGGTATGGTCTAATGGGGTATTTTTAGGGAACATCAGGTGGGCTGTGAAATCGGTCTATTATTCGGTTGCCAGCCACAGGTATTAACTTTTATGGACTGGGATCAACCTGCAGGGTGTGAGGTATGGTTCTCCATGGTGTAAGTCTAAGTACTCAGCATGATCTTTAAACAGTATCTTAAGAGCAGTACTAACAAGTAAAAAACTGTTCACCATCATTGCACCTTCACCCGGCTGCCTTCCCTTCTCTGCCCATGAATGATGTTCCCACTTTATTTTTGATTCCCAGCCAGCTTTCTTGTGACAGACAATTTTGACATTGAAATTCCCCATGTATACCTATTTCTTTTCAATTGTTTGGTGATCTGAAATGTGAGTGAGGTATAAGTGAACTCAAAGCCCTCTTTGTTTGGGAAAGTAATGAGCTCATTTTTAAATAGCCCAAGATAATCCTACAAAATGTTGTTCAAATGTCAACCTCCTTCCACTGGACTCAAACCCCTATAAAAGGAAATGACTTAATATTTTTGATAAGGTGCAAAGAGAACATGTCTGGCCTTTGAAATTCAAATCGATTCAAATGAAAAGATATTAACTAAATGCAACTTCATGCCATGGTTATTTCCTATTGTCCGAATAGAAATCAAGGAATGGTGCACTGAGGGCATGAGACAATTACTCCTGACCTTATTCTTTAGTATCAATGACACCAGTTAGCCGTATTGAATGCAGGGGTGCCTCTTTAATTCTGCCTTTTCCGTCAAATCAAACCCCGTGTAGGAAAAAATCTGCATTTCTCAGTATTGCTTTACTGTTAGACCTAAATCAAACATAGGAATGCTGGCGCCATCATTGGCAGATGGCAATGAATGGGTAGGAACCCGATTAGCTCTAGTAGTCACTGTACGTCTTCATCTAAGACAATCAAGATCTGGTGCAGCAGTGTCTGAATGGCTTTCTCTCAGGCTCACCTGAACCAAATAATAGCTGCTACGCACCTAACTGAGGACAGACAAAGACTCTAGGACAATGCCTTTATATATCCACTGGCTTAATTAGTGCTTAAGGTCAAAAAGTGCGCACTAGACAGATAAGGCAGCATTGATGATATAACTTATGTATACATCAATAAATTCTTTCTGAATAACTTTTATTCTAGTGGCGTAATCTGCATTTATGGTTCAGGCAGTTGGAGTGAAGTCATGATGTATTTACACTGCAGCATGCTAATGCTGATAATCTTTGTGTCAAACTGCACTGTCTGGCATTATGACTCACTCTGATGGCTATCACATCTTTTCAAGGGATTTCTCCTATGACTTGGTGTTCACATATTCACAACTACTACAAAGAGGAGAAGCTGTGTGTGTGTGTGTGTGTCTACTTGCTTCAAGACATCTTCTGTACATAAACTAATGAAGCACGCTCTAGTACATCCCATGACACCTTGCTACTACCTCAGACATTTGGAATAGCCTTTTGGTAGTGGCCTGCCAGTGAAGAGGAGTAGCAGTGTTGATGACCATGTCTGGCACTTGGTCTGCCACCACTGCCCCAAGGCCTCCTTTTCCAGTAGAACTATAGTAAACATATCAAACCTATTTCGGTTCATGTAATGTCAAGAAGTCGTGGTTCACTCCCCACTTTGTAAGTGTCAACAGCTTATTTCTACTGAAAGAGCAGCTCTGTGCATTCTACTGAGCCTGGGGAAATACTGCTTTTTCTGTCTGGCAACTTATTCTACAGTGTTTCTTTTAATGGATACAATAGCTGAATACAATGTCATAATTATGTAGGAAGTATTGTTAGCTGTAATAATAATCTCAGAGTACTATAACTGCCAAATGCTGTTATGTAAATGGCAACTGGTATAGTACTCTGCAACAAAGCCTTCCAGAATGGTTGTTCACACTTAAAGCATGTCAGTGGGTGAGTTATTAACAGAGTAATGCATTGATAATCCCAGCCCTTGTGTGTTATAACTGAGAATAACGTTGTTTACAGCTATACAACACGAGGACTCTGGTCATGCATGCCTTACTGTCTTTTTAACACAGTTTCCCTATCAATACTCTATAAAATATCAAAGAAAATCAATAGATTTATGTTGAAAAGAGAACGTTCATAGTGAACTTAGTTCTTATGTCAAGCAGAAAAAAATGTACGCCTATCCTGACAGTGACCCTGCTTAGCATTGTTTAACCTTCATGTCAGTGCGACAGTCTACCCACTGGACTACCGCAGCTGAGAGTTGGCAATGGTTTTTACACCTTTGCCTCAATAGAGATGTGAACAGCTCATTACTTTTACAAAAGAGAAAGCAAACACAGCAAAATGGCATGGAAGCTCATTATTGAACACTGTGGTTTTCCGAGTGCAATACATTGGATTTATTACCAAGACCATGATTTACCCCTCAGAGGAGCAACATCATTGACATTGCATTGATCACTTTTTGTACTAGGCAACCTTCATATCAAGCAGCTATTTTCTAACCTCAACTGTTGATCACCTTTCTGGTCGTTTGATGGGAGAGGATAAACTTATTGGGTAGATGGGAAGTCTTATCTTTCTGCAGAACAGACACATTTATGAGTGAGAAGCCATGCAGTCACTGACACACAGACATCATCATTTCCACCACCTTTGAACTGGTGTCACTTACTGTGCATTGATTGAATAAGTAGGTGCTTATGGGTGGAGAAGCAGAGTGTTTCCAATACCAGCCAATGAAAGATCAGAAGGAGACTAGGGAAGGACAAATTAGCTCCAATGCTGAGCTAAATATTAGTTGTTTGGAACTATTTTCCAACTTGATGGGAAAGGCGGAACAATTTGTGCCCATCAAAACATGAGACTGGTCTGAGTGATTTTAGACAATCTATCAATTATTCCAGCTTCAAACTATTGCTTTCTTACCCACATGAGTTCTGAGTATTAGCTACCAGCACACTCAATGCAGTACTTGGATACAGGAAAATAGTATGCTTATGCACTCACATAAGGTGACCATTAAAACCACCTGCAACCACCAATACCACAGCAAATATGGATCTTATCTGTAGTTTCTCTGCTAATAAATTATTCCTAACTGGTAATACTGGTTCAGATCCGTATCAGCTGCCTTGGGTTTCTAATCCTTTCCAACACAGATAAAAAACACCTAATGGAACCACCACCAGTACAGGCAATGTGTTGGCTCATATTCACACCAGCTGCACTTAGCAGCCTGTGATATCCTTATAGTCAATCATTGATGTCTGTGGATTAGTTATTTCAGGTTTCATAGCCATTCCTGAGCATCAATCTTGCTTTTAGTAGGTGGGCCGATGGAAGCCTTTAATAAATGGGTCAATACAGAAGACTGTACAGTTGCACATGGGACTTCTTATAAGTGTGTGTATGTAACTGGATAACTGCTTGCAATATTGTTATATATATATATATATATATATATATATATATATATATATATATATTATTCAGCAAATGTCATGCTTTGGGATATCTAAATGAATATATATATATATATATATATATATATATATATATGGGACTATATACACCCGTGTATATATATATAATGAATATGTGCAGCGGGTGGTACTACTTTCTCCTCCAGGGCGCGCATTGGTATGTATGACGTCATGGAAAACAAATAGCGCCTATAAAAGCTGCGGGATCCAAATTAACCGTCAGTTGGCGTATAACCTTCGAGCGGCACACACCACGCTGGGTGGTGCCGGAAATTTTAACTTTTAAATCTTATTATTGTATATATTGTATTATATTGTTATTGTATTACTATTGTATTACTGTATTATATTATTAAATTATTGTCTTATTAATAAAGGCATGTACAGAATTGATATTGACTAAGTCAATTCTCACCAAACCCACTGTCTCCTTCTTATTCCACTCGTGATATTATTATAATATAATTATAATATTTATTATTATATTCCCAATCGGACATATTAACTTATAATATTTATTATTATTAATTCCCAAGCGAACATATTAACTTATATATATATATATATATATATATATATATATATATATATATATATATATAATTACTATCGTTATTACTATTATATCCATTAACAGTAATCCTTAATATCTATCCATATATCTAGATGGTGAGGTCCAAACATAGAGATCATGGTTATAAGGAGTGTCTGCGTTGGGGTAACATATCTACAGGGCATTTCTCGACAATGCTAGATAGAACTGTTGAGACATGCCCTCCTGGCTAAGTGATCAACAAGTCTTATTTATTCTTCTGCATCTTGAAAAAAGGCAAATAAACCACACAAGAAGCCTGTGTTGGCCCTGTGATCTCTTCTACCCTCTCTACTAAGCCTCAAGCAATAAATCAGTCAATGTGCATCCTTCATGGTCTTCTACTGTAAGATCTACATCAAGAACAGTCTTACCTAGATTAGCTGATGCCAATGAATGGGTAGTTATCTAATTTACTCTACTTGTTACTCATAAGTCTTCACCTAAGATAATCAAGGGTTCGTGAAGTAAGGCCTCACTGTCATTCCATCATGCTCCTGTAGGGGGACCGGAGCACATTGGGACACTTTTGGTCATGTTTGCTCTCCTGTCAAGATACTTAAGAGAAACACACAAGTAATGTTCTCAAATAATACCCCTGAACATTGGCAACAATAATAGAGTACCAATGAATCTTTAACTAAAATAGATTTGAATCTTTCTTGAAAAAAATAATATGTCCCACAATGCCCCAACACCGGGTACAGTGGGACACACTATGGGGCACAATGGGACATCAGCTCTCTGCATTGTCATGATCCCTCCCATAAATTTCATATATTTTTTTCAACACCATTATCACCAATTTACAACTGTGCAATTTGCTCACTGTCCAGCAAAGAGACTGAGCTAATGAAGTACTCTGAACTGTAAAGGTGCTCTTAGCCTGCAATGGATATTATTGTGAGCTATTTTGGCACAATATTGTCAAGCTACACCCTACTGAGTATGCTTTAAACTTAATTCATTTCAATTATACCAGAATGTGATAGCCCTTCCCTTCTTTTGAAAAAGAGATCTGATACAAGTGTGTTAGTGCTCAAAACGTTGATATACATGTTCTTTTTACATCAACTATAATTTTCTAAGCATCCAAAAGGCACATTTATAGAGAATTTGATAGGATGGGTGGACGAGGTCTGTAGACTCCCAACACTACACTCCGTATGACCCGGTAAGTTCAATCTTGGCACCATAGGCACCTCTGATAGGTCACATGATACCTAATGCAGGCTTTTCATTGGTTACCACATTTTTGTTTTTCATGTTTCAGCTCAAAATTTCTTTTTATGTTGTTCCGGATTCTAAAACTCAACATTCAATCTGAATGTGACATAGGAATTAAAAACTTTTTCTTTTAAACACAACTTGATTGTTATGTTTCAATGGAGCTTGGGTTCCTAGTGGTATAGCCATGCATTTATTTCCTTAGTTTGATATCTACAGAGTGTTTCGGCCCTCTCGTGGCCTCATCAGGTGTAATCTCGGGGAGTTTAATGAATTGTTCTTTTTTTAGGATTATAATCATTTTCTGTTATTGAAAAAAATTGACCCTCATTTGTGAGAAAATGATTCTGGAATCCATGTTCACTGTGTAGTGTGACCCATATATTACAAGGGGCAGCACAGTCACTGCCTTTGTAGGTGAGTTGTCTTTTTCGCTTTTTTATTATTTTTTTTTTCCATGGAATACCGAGTCATATGGAATCACAGTATTTAGGTTAAATTGATTAGGACTGTTTTGGTGTTTTTTCCTGTACTATTTATGGTGTGTTGCCAGTAGGGCCGGGGCACCTCAATTCTACTGGGTAGTGTTGGGAAAAACACTATCCGGTAGAATTGAGGTGCCCCGTTGCTACTGGCAACACACCATAAATAGTACAGGAAAAAACACCAAAACATTTATAGAGAATTCATTCCCAGTGATCATCGTAGATACCTTTATTTAAACTGTTATCAAGAACATGTTTGTGAATATCCATATTTGCGGAGAACACTGAGACACTACATGAAGGATTTAATTCAAACAGGGAATAAGTTTATCTTTATAACTTCAATAAAATTTCTCTATAAACCTCATGAATATCATATTTAGTGCTTAATTTGTAAGATCAAGATTGTTTGGGGCACACTATGCCTTCCAGGACACAATTGGATGTGTCCCACTTTGTTTGCTAATGACTGTCCCACTGTGCCCCAGGCCTATCTTCCTTTAGATCTAAAGCTCTAGGTTATGGCACACATAGCTTGGTGCTGCATCAATAATGCCAAAAATGATATTTTTAATTGGTATTACACACGAAAAAGAATGATACCCATATCTTTGATACTTTAGAGAAGAGAAGGCAGATAGGTCATGGATGAAATCTTAATACTTTCAGTCCAAAAATGTGCCAAATAGCCACCCAGGAAAAGCAGACAAGGCTGGAAACAGGAGTTTTGTATAGAGAGAAGGGGGCATCTATGTAATTCTTATTAATGTGGAAACTGAATGATTCCCTTTCTATTCTTAGACACAGGATCCACTGTCCCACTGTGACCCATGTCCCACTGTGCCTTGGTCTCCCCTACCTATGTATTCTGTTTTGTCATTTATTGATAATTTTGTAGCAATGAAACAGATCTATGCCAAATTGAACACAAGTACGATCAAAGTCACATTTTGTATCACATTTAACCACTGGGGAGGAAAGGGGGCTTTTCTTATGGTATCAAGATTGCACCCAGCCCTCTAACTATAAGTTCCTAGGATATTTCTATTACGACTAAAAGGACCCAGTCGTAGTATGTTCAGTAATGCCCTCCTGAGAATCTATATGCAAAATTAACTAATAGGGGTCTGACAATAGACTGTGTGGATATCTGTTCGCTGGGGATTCACTATTGTGGCAAGAGAGGTCATAAAATAGGTCTTTACAAAATTAAACATATTCAATTAAGGGTAACCAAATATTCACACAAAACCAGACAAATTGAATTACAATTATTTTCTTTTTTATTGGGGTTATTTACATCGAGAGAGGGGGTACTTGTTAAATGTAAATGCAACGTTTTGAGCAGCTTCAGTGCTCTTCTTCAGGCAAGAAAATTAAACATAAATAGATCAAAGTCCTTCTCAATGTATTATCGCTGGGAACCTATGCACAATAAATTGTGTGGATCTCTGTTTTTCAGCTTCACACTTTTTGTCAAAGGTTCCTCTGTGACAAAGAAGCGGCCTATTAGAATGAAGAAATGGATGCACATTCTTCTGGAGTCTTAAGGCATGCCTGAATTTGTGTGACAATGCTGATTTACTTAATGGAAGAGATCAAAGCAAATGTAAACTAATATGTCCCATTCAATACAATTACTTAAATAAGATATTGTTCTTACTCAAATACAAGTGTTTTGATGCCTCATCATTATCATCATCATCATCATCATCATCATCATCATCATCATCATCATCTTTTTAGCTAAGTACAACCTATACAGCCAAGTTAATTTATTGGATGCATTGGAGGAAGTCAAACATCTCGATTAATGCATACTCCCTGTACTCTAACTTGACATCAGGGCATAGAAATCATAAGCTTGAAGTTCAAAATACAGTATATTTTGATTCAGGATAAGGATCTATGCAGGCAATGCAATGAGGAGTTTATGGAATGAAAAGCATGTAACATGTGAGGGTGCGGTCTACTGCTAAAGAGAGATCTGATAATATTGAATCAGAACTACAAAATAAACCTGAATTAGTACCTGTACAATGTGCACATAATTTTCCAGATACTGATACTAGAATTCCATGGGCGGAACTGACCTGCGTTGCCTTTTTACATTGTCACAAACACACAGGGGTAGTCATATCAATGAAATAGACAGAACCGAATGATGATTACATTGCATACATTGTCATCGATCCACCCTGAGGGGGCTGTCTTTCACATACAGACTAAGAAATTCTCATTTCTTAGAGGCCAGGTAAGTAACATTTTTTTATTCAATTTTCAGTAGATTGGCAGAATAGAGAAATTGGGACATTGTCAGTCATAGGTCTATAAAAAAAGGTAATAGAGATCCATAGGATTCATTTGGATTATATGTGGATTATGTTCCTTAATGTCAGTTAGTAGTTCTCAATTTGTTTTCCTGAATCTCAATTCTGACAGAGCCAGTGCTTGTATTAGCTATTGTGTCATGTTGTGTTTGCATGCATTGCCCATCAACAGTTTATTTCCAATGGACCAATTTATGTTGGCTCAGATGAGCCGTACTTACAGGTAGTTAAATTCTTGTTAAGTGGGGCATTAGTGTGGGGAGCAGCCTAACTAACTAAACTCTGTGTGTATAGCCTTGTGTAATGCCCTTTTTATCCGAGTGGCTTAATATCTCCCAGCAGAACTTGGGAAATGCCCTGCTGTTCAATTTCAAGGTAGGGGACATAAACAGATCAAAGGATCTTAGTTTTACTACCTATATATATATATATATATATATATATATATATATATATATATATATGTAGAGCCTATCTTACGATGCACCCATTACATGTGTTGAGATTACAGTTTACTCCCAAAACACCCAATACTCTTTCCAGGCTGGGTGATAGACACAGGTAGTGAAATGCTCATTAAGTGGGACATGAGTGCAAGGAACAGCTTAAGTCTATCTTGCAAGTATAACCCTCATTATTCCATGATTTCTGGGTTTCTCAGTGCTTTTTGCTGGATATTCCCATGCACATACCTGTCGATATTGCACACCCTGTAGGCTGTAACATCAATTTTGTAAGGCGTGCGGGTTATCCATGGATAACCTGCATGCCTTGCGGTTATCCATGGATAACCCGCATGCCTCTCATGTCCTTCCATGTCATATGTTACATGTTAAAACCTACGGAATTTGTCATTGCCATGGTAGGGGTCGAACCTGTCTCAAGTCCTTAGTCCAACTCCCTATGCACTGCGCCACAGTGACTGACGAAAGACGCTTGGTTAGAACCATGTTTCTATGATATAAATCCGCCCAGCAGTAGTGTAGTGTGAACGCGTCCAGCACCTTGACCCATAACCAGGCCAGTCGCGCACAGTACCTAACTAACGGCTGCCGGGCGCTGAAGGAGGAGACGCGGTGGTCTAGTGGTTAGCGCATTGCGCTCAGCCGTTGGAGGTACGCAAGTCAAGTCCTGGTCCGGGCGCATCTCCTTTTTGCCGTGTGTGCTGTCGCTGTCCGCTGCCGGGAGACAAGGTGTATTTAGTACACAAACATAACCGCGAGATGCATCCAAAGCTTTAGCCGTGTGCCGCTGCCAAGCCGAGCCGAGACGGGCGCTGTCGCTGTCCGCTGCCGGGCAAAGAGGTGTATGTACTGACCATGTACACACAATGGCTGGCTTCGAGTCCAAGGGAAGGGGACCAATTTTTTTTTCAACTTGAATTTATTGGTATTTTATTGATTATCTATTGGTTTCGTGGAATAAAATAAGTAGTCAATGGATAATTCATGACTTGTGTGTGTTAGCAAAGGCTAATTACACTCGGGTTACACCCTCGTGTAATTATCCTTCACTAACACACACGCGTCATGAATTATCCATTGATTACTTGTTCAGTACATAATGACATATTTATCTGAGCTAGTTACAATCTCTATGCAGAGGTCTAGACTGGCTGTGCTGTTTGATTTCTCATGGAGATGAACTCCAGGTTTCTGTAAAGTTCACAAAATCTTATCGAAGCTATGTTCTTTTTACCTGAACCATTTTAGCTACGGTGACTTGCATACACTAAAGAGGTTGTGTTCTTATCCTGGTATGGGCATGATGACTAAGCTTGGTGTGCTAATGCCTGCGTGCATTGTGCTGACCTACAGAGATATACCTGTCATTAAAAAGTTTCATTTTATTTTTATTTTTTCTTAGATGACACAAGAGACGATTGTCGTAGTCATTAGCTGCAAATTCCCCTATCTTCCTTTGTCTCATTCTTTTTCACCATTTCATATCCGAACCACTACATAGTTGAGCCTATATAGGTTCTTCATTCATGTAGCACTATCCTCCTTCTGGTATTTATGGTCTAGACTCATTGCCAGATACAATTAACTTTCACACTCTGTAATAAAAAAAAACTAGAAAGTTTTTCACTTAACTTCAATGAACAATCCAGAAAAGCAATGATAATTACTTACAACAATCTATTAAACTGTTATCTAAGGATGGTGTTGTAATAATTATGATGGATGTGGCTTGTAGTCTGTGTACATGCAACAGATGATAACGCATTCAATCCATCGTTTAACCATAAAAAGCCTTGATAAAAAGATTACAAATATCTGAGGAAATGTAATTTACCTTTTCCAGGTAGTTTGTCAAAGGACTTTGACATAGGGATGATCTATCCCTTGAGCATGGGATAGGAGAGAAGTATAGTGATGCAATAAAGTTAACCCCAAAAAGAAGCACATTATCTTTTTATTGCTAAGCGCATAATTGGGACTGGCAGCCATTTCCCAAATGCTGAGAAGGCTCTTCAAAATCGCAGTGGAAGCCCCATAAAAGTGTTTGAGAAACGAATAGCAGGTACCTGGGATCTAGCAATCTAGAGCCCGTGAAGGGCGTCTGTCAGAGCCCTAGTATAATGTGTAAGGGAATGATACATGGCTATACCTTCATCAAAGTGTGGTATACTATGAATGACACACGAGTCAAAGCTGAGTGCATCATTTGCAGACATACCACACACAGGCAAAGGCATTTATGTATTAATGCATTTACGTTCCTTAAACTTGCCATGAGTCCGACACCTTACCCACTGTACCACTGCGGCAGAGGGTTCACATCGCCCAAAAATAGAGTGCTGCTGGCAGTAGCTTTTGCACATAGTGCTCATATCATAGTAAAGCAAACACATTACATTCTACTTCACTACCTCTCGTCTGGCCAGCTGGTGTAGTGGCAGGCACATAGTACTTTGGATCAGAAGTTACAGCGATCAAGTCCACCTGAGGAAATACATGTTTTAACATACATGAGATATGGCATATATATACTATATAAGTCTAAATGAGCTGTAATATATAGGAAATGTACTCAGAGATAGTAGGCAGCTATATATATGCTCTCTAGATCAGAGTGCCATTCCAGGCAGCACCAGTTTGCATATACCTTGCTTCCATCTAAAGTAGGTCTGTGGTAGGTCATTTCTACAGTGCTGCAGTTGCAAAGTGCAATAGCTATCCATATGGCAGTTTTGGTATTTTCTTACAAGGTACAGTCATAGTTTGTCAAGAAATAATGTAGAGATCACAAAATCTAGATTGAGTCTCTCTGGATGTCAGGTCAGAGATGTGTGCACTGCATTTGGCTCACAAATGTACTCTTTCATCATAGAATGATTCATAGAAAATGAAAGAGGGCATGCATCACACATAAATTGCAAAGGATTAAGTTGTCTGTGAATGGTTTTTACCCTGTTCTATTCCTTTTCAAGCAATATGCACAATGATAGAACCACAATTATGTGTAGCGTTGCCTTAACAACTATGTCGTGGACAAGGAATTGTAGTGACGTACAAGGTATTAATGTAATGTCACATTGGTCCCATCTGGTATCAGTTGCCATTCATGCATGTCATTTCCTGATAGCCATGCCATTGAATAGTCCAATGAGGCAGGGCGTTATGTCAGATCCAAATGAAGTGTTATCCAATGTGATGGGGTGTTACATATGAGGTTAGACATCTAGTTGTCTAGCACTTCTGCACTGTAAAAACAGTGTTTAGGGATTGAACACCAGTGTTTAAGACTTAAACACTTGTTTAAACACTTATTTGTCCCACTTTTCTCAACGCTTCTTTGGTGCTAAAAACACGTTCAATTTTAAACGCGTTTAACTACAAAGTGTTTAACCAAGTGTTTAAATGCTAAACACTTAAACACTTCAGTGTTTAGATGTTTAAGTACAAGTGTGCAAAAACTAAACACCTAAACACTTCAAGTGTTTAGGTGTTTAAATGCGGGTGTTGAGAAAATTTGGTGTGTATCTTTATACACCTTTTTTTTGCAGTGTGGAGTGCATTTCCAAATGCAAAGATATCTAAGAGTACTTGTAACAGTCATATATTATCCTAAAACTGGCGTTGATAGAATCTGATATCTACGTGAACTACATACTCCTCGAAATAAAGCCTCAAAAGAATTCCCATTTAAATGGGATATATTTTGAGGCCCTGAAGGCTGAGCATCAATGACAATACGAGGCACTCATATGGATGGAGACAGCCTCTTGATACCTTGACCTATTTGCCTATGAAAACACAATGATTAATTGGTTTAAGCTTAGCCACAAACTGCCCAGGGGTGGTTAATTGTGTATCCTTCTGCACTAGGTAATATCAAAAATATAGATTTTATGCGACATGAGCACTGTGATATGATATAAAGTAGAGGAACAAAGAAAAGTTAAGGAAAGGTAAGGATTTGGCACTTCCAAACTAGAGCGGTCGATTGAGACAAAGTGTCCCTCTGTAGATGAGAAGCTCATTTAGGCCCATTCTTTTGGAGACAGGGTGAATTAATAAGGCAGCTAATAGGAGCTCAGGGCCTCTGAAGGACCTGGCTTTATGTCCTTTACTCACAAGGTCTACTACAAAGGGAAGACTCACATAATATGTGAGGGAGAATTGAACAATGGGTCTGAGCTTCTCCCTATCTTGGAGCCCCAAGCTGCACACCATTTATAATGATGGGTGGTGAAGCATGGATCCACAGAAGTTGGCTATGCTGCTGGGTCATGACATAGACCTGTCTACATCAATGCCCTATTGAACAGGATTACAAAAGGCATAGTCTGGTCTGGTGGATATAATTGTGTATGGGCTGTGAGATATCAATGTGGATGTCAATGATACTGCATGCCAATCAGATACAATGTCATTACGTTGAACTATCTCAACATTGAAATAGTTTTCATTTGCCACTTAGTTGGCTGTTCATAAAAGATTTGCAATACAAATGATGCAAATACGTAGAAATAATGGGCTGTAATAAAGTATTACAGGGCCCTATAACACAGATGGCGCGTAATATGTAGGGTGCATATTACATTAACTGGTCACGTGACCATTGGATGACTGCATATATTCAAAATCCTGATGACTTGTAAACAACACACCGGGGAATACATCGCCGCTTTCCCTTATGTAGGGTGATTACCCCCTAATAGAAATAATCGTCTGACAAAAAATTAAAGCCCCTCAATTAAAAGGGAAACATGTTAGATGAACAATGGTTACTTAGATATTAAAAGAAATGTGAGGCAAAATCAGGAGTTTTCTGTGAAAAATATTGCATACAAACTGTAGGTAGAAAGTGGTCATGGTCTGTGCACACAGTACCACTACACCAACCCCACCATACAGGGCTATACACAGGGCTCAGCAGTGGATGTGAACAGCCTAGATGATGTACTTTAATTGTTCAATACACCTATAATATTGATTATTTCTTTGTAATTCTTTAAGTGAATGAAGCCTAATGCATTGCCCAATAGCACTACTGGTCGATTTTGTCATTCCTCTCCACTGTAATTATGCCCAAATATAATAGAAATCATGTATTAAGGCTTAGATATGCCCCAATATAACTGTAAATCCGTTCTAAACTACTCAAAATACAATCTAACACATGACAACTTTTTTCAGGCAATGAATTAGGCTTTAATTTGTGCCTACCTCTATTACCATCATATTCATTTTTCAGTTCATTTTGAGCTGCTCTGTTTTCCAGTGTGTGAGCAGTAGCACTTTTAATAAAGACAGAAAAATGGAGATAGTCTCAAATGAAGATCAATATGTCCCCTGTACCCTGAGGGCATCAGATATACTCATAGGAATGCCACAGGGCATGGCTTTAAGATCATAGACAATACCCCTCACTCCCATACCACCCAGGTAGGCCTAGATTGGAGTACAGCAGACTCTATGGGGGCCGTTTTTCGCGGCACTCAGCCCTGCAGGTAAACACCCTACCTTATGCGAAGGGCAAATATAATTACAAACCTGAGGCAGGTAGAGAATGATTCCTCTGCTGAGTCTTCTGATGTAGTGCTGTCTGATAAATGTTGATCTGTCATAATGTAAACCTTGACTTTCCTTTTTCATTACTGTCAGCTGACAACTATTTGTCTGACAGAATAAAAGGTTGCATACAATAGTGATACACTGCCCATACCAGAGCAGAGGATGGTGTTGTAAAACCTGTGTACATGTTTTGATCCTACGACTCACTAACTCATCATAATATAATCACAGTGCATTCACACATTTGAAGATGTAAGCAGTTCCCATTTCAAACATAAAAGAGCAAATGAAGTCCTGGTAAAAATAAGGTATTGTAAAAGTGAGTGCTTGCTGCAGGGTTAAACATCAGTCTTTTTCCAATGGTTTAATCAGAAGAAACAAGGTGTTGCGTTCATGTTAAGCTACCCAAACAATTTCAAGTCCTATGTTTAATAGTATGGGGTTAATTGAAGATTGATTTTCAGGATTAAAGAGAACAATGGAAATCTTGAGGATGGTCAGTGTAAAACTACTTTTAAAAAATAGTATCCCATTGCATGAAAACAGCAGTTTCCTAACTGAGGACACTTCAGCCCAAACTTGGTACTTTCAATTGTGGAATCACTTTTATGCACACTCTTTTTTGGATTTTTCCTAATTTGTGTTCAACTATTTCTGTTTCTGTCTAGTTACAACCAGCACAGAAGTGTGTTGCTCCTATAGTAAAAGAAAGAGGTGGCTAAAATGCCCTCGTTTCTTTTCATGTAGCTATAACTTGTCCCTTTTGTTGCTCACAAGTGGTCATTCAAGTATGGTGCTAAAAAAGGGATTTTAAGTAGGTACCTAGTTGGGAGAAGTCAGTTAGTATTATAGAGTGTGTGACATGAGTAGGTACCTATCGACCAATAGTGAATCTCTCTCTGTTTCAAACAAGGCAGGTGGCTTTTCAGACTAAGGTGGTGAGTGCAAGTTGAATGGTCAAGCAGAGTGTGACTTCTTTTGAAAAGAGGGTACCTACTGACAACTCTTTTTACCATAGGAGCAACACGCTCCGATGTCGTAAGATCTCTATTGGCTTTACAGATGATAATTCATACCATCATCAAATGGGACAAATTGCCGTCGAGATGTTTTAGTAGAAAGTCAATGAAAGAGAGATGAGAACTCTCCATCTGATACACAAATCTTCAGTTTTTTAAATCAGTGGAAGAGTTAGTGTCAGTGGTATACCCGCATTCCATCCTCAACTTGAAATACACAGATTGAGATCTGCAAAACCTCTCCATTTTCATTTTAAGTTCAACAGATGTCTCAAAGTTTTAAGAGGAGTCTGATGATTTCCATGATGACAACCTGATGCCTTGAAACTTTCAAAATGATGCATCGACTTGCCAACTGTTTAGGCTTATGCTTATTTCTTAAATCATCCAACTCCAATGAATGGTGGTATATCATTCAAATCTGTTGTTGCAGCCAGTTAAGATACTCCTCAAATAGTCATCCTGATTAAGCAGTGAAGTTGCATTTCAGTTAGTTTTATGCTCTGGATTTTTGACACCTTTCTGCTTGGTTCATACGACAGCTGCATTTGCAGGCTTGGTTTAGGGATTTCTTAGCTGTCTCTTAGCTCTTTCAAATGTGGTTAAGGATTCTTATGCAATATAAGGTGGACAGTTAACATCCGAAGCAGCAGCTGATGCAAATATTGTATTGCACTTCGTAGCACTAGGTATTCCGTGGGCATAATTATCCGCATTGCCTGTTCCATGGAAGACCATTCGCATGAGTTATAGCAAAATAAAATCAAAATCAAACTCAATAAGCAACAAGTTAACTGTCGTTAATCTGCCGTGTACTGAAACCATGCCACAATAAAACTATTAGCATATGAAAATAATTACAATTCTGCCTTGCTCTGATGAGGCAAGACACATATATGCACGTTACAAGATTAATTCTTACTCTTCATAATAAGGTAAGCCAATACAGTCAAATTATACTTATGAGCGAACAACTGGTCAATGCTATTTCCTTTCTGGGGAGTACAGTAAACGCGTCTTGAATGCTGTGTCGCCATAGTGACACCAATTTTATTCGAAATGAAAGATCAATGAGTCTATCTGATTCTCCAACATAGATTATTATAGTGAAAACAAAGAATCCCCCATTTCTAGGTCAAACGCTACATGCTGAGGTATGACGTAAATGTAACTGTCATAATAATGATGATGATGATGATGATGATGATGATGATGATGATGATGATGATGATGATGATGATGATGATGATGATGACTGAACCACTGAACCAACCCTAGAGCATAATGACATTGGGACAAGGGCGTACCAGCCCATGCTCAAAATGCTATTTCTCAAAAATCAAAGGATCTATCATTTAGTGTAATATATACATGATTGCTCGTTATCTGAAGTTTATATTGGAATTTATTTTTCTTTGGGTGATTCGTTTTTATTGGCTGCCCCTGTGATAATGAGTATAGCTTTTTATAAGATCCAGGTGATAGGTCTAAATTGATGTCACACAGGCAGGATTTCTACATCATCCATCACCTGAACCGTTCCAGTCAACAGAAAACCATTATTAAGTTTCAATCTTAAGAATATTTCTTAATTTGGCTTTATATAAACGCCCAACCAGTGCTGATATGTTGATTTCTAATGTAACAGCAATAATAGATAAATTTCGTTGGTTCGTTATCCTAGTCAGCTGCTAGTACCTTAATACAAGTTATGCATCACTTTCTGTTTCTCAATAACCTACCTTGTAAACTTTTAAACTCATAATAGGCACATGCTCATAGGTTCGTTAAAATTATGTAGACTGAGGTAGCAAGGACATATATTTTAAGTGGATAGTGGCTAAAACAGACTTCACTTCCATCAAAAGACCTATTGTATGAACCCGAACTCATTCTTGAATTATTAGAATATCCCTGTGATGCCTAGCCATGTCCAGTGCGTCAGCACAGCCCACTCAGAAAATTAATTATTTATTTATGTATGTATATGTATTGTTTCTCTACTTTATAACTTTGCTGAAAAATTCCTCAGAGTCAGGTACAGTGCATCAGCACTACTTTCTTAGCATTGACTCGCCATACTGTGCCATACCATATTAGCAGATGACCTATAAGACAAGGGAACCGCAATATATCCATTAGCAAGTTCAGTGTATCATCATTGCCCCTAACAGAACAAGTAATTAATGGATATGTCATGACGCATGACGTATCCATTAACTACTTATTTTATTACACAATTAATCAAGCGATAATCAATAGAAAATCAATAAATATAATTTGAAAAAATTGTTCCTCCCCAAACCCTGAGCGCGACATCGTATCCATGTGGCCACCCAGCAGTAGTGTAGTGTGAACGCGTCCAGCACCTTGACCCATAACCAGGCCAGTCACGCACAGTACTGCAAGCTGTCAGAGAGGTGGGGGGGGGGGGTTTATATCATATCATTGACTTTGAACTGCGAAAAAGATGAACCAGGCCGGGGCTTGAACGCCTACCTGGGGTTTGGAGTGTTACTCGCTGGCCACTATACTATCGGCACTCACACCTTGGCACCTGGCAGCAGCTGGCTTGGTTTGAACGCATCCAGCAGTACCGTATATCCTCGTGTTAAGGCCTGGTCAATTTGCCACTTAGTAAGGAGGTTTAGGTAGTAGGTAGTACTAATGATAAAAAAACAGGTTTTTACAAGGGGACATGTGTCACTGTCTTGGCTATGGGTCAGGCAGTTCTGGCCAATACAGTGTTCTCCTAACCAAATTCTACTGCAGCTATTCTCGTCACTCCCTGTGGCGCAATGCATAGGGAGTTGGTTTGGGATGAGTAGGGTATGGGTTCCACCCCTGCCCTTGGCAATAGAATTCTTGTAGGTTTTAACATGTAACATATGACATGTAAGGTGTGCCTGTTAACCATGGATAACTGCACTGGGTGCCTGTTATCTTTGGATAACCACACACCTTACAAAAGTCATGATGCATGCATCATGCCATGCAATATCAACAGGTATGTGCATAGGATTATCCAGGAAAAGCACTCAGAATCACAGAAATCGTGTAATAAACTATAATTATGCCATAAACCACAAATTGCTCAACTCATTTGAATAACGTTACCTTGTATAACATTGATCTGAGCTGCTACTTTTTTTTTAAAACACAGTTAACTATCTGTGAATAACTATCTCTAACTTTTGTATATATTTTACAATTGGATATCCATTGTATCAATTTGATGAAACTTCGTAGTATGAACTGCGTAGTTTATGGTTAATAAAAATCAAATCAAATCAATGTTGTCTTATATTGGGCCAATGTCGGCTTATATTGGGCCAAGCATGGCCCAATGCTCCATTACTGATTGGGTATTCACCTTCATTCAGCTATATATACACAATCTCTATGTAGTCTATTGTGTGTGATGCAGCAAAGTGGATCAGGCCAATATAATGGTCTGAAGGGGTTAGCGGATATAATATCAATGTAGCCACCCTAGAGAAAAATGTCATCTTAACCTTATGGCCACTCCTGCATTGGAAAAGCAGAACTCTAAATACCTTCTTATTATTTTCCCAGTAGGCCAACTGTGCCAAAGTAAAATTGATAACATCTAATTGATATGTATTAATTTATGCTTTTAAATTAAATACCGTTGTACAGTTGATCTTGCAACATCATTGGCCTACTGTCTGCCTGCTAAATGCAATTCCCAGTTGGGCCATACATGTTACACAAAAGCCTCTGGTACAAATAAGCCTATTAGAATGCATTATCACGTTGCTAATCCAAATTGGTTTTTAAAGCCATTTTCTCTCTGTACCACATTTCAGTGCCTCAGTCAATGTGTATGATGCAGAAATGCAAATGGCACATTAAAAAGACTAATCAAAAAAGGTCATTGTCCAGGAGGGCATTTATTAACATGCTTTGACTACCACATTTAAAATTGTGGTGGGACCCCACTCTTATGCCATTAGAGTCTGACATCTAATGAAAACTAATGATTGCACTGTCCACAAACAGCTCTATGGTAACATTAACTTGAATCAATTATACCTTGTCTATTTTGTGAGAGTACAGAGGTTTTTGACTGATGCATTCAAATTGTTGATTACAAAATTGTTGAGATTGGTTTTTGCTGTAAACTGTTGGTCAGATTGAAAAGTTTGATTGGCCAGAATTTAGATTATGAGAGGTACTGGAATCAGGTTAATGTGAACCTATTTCTATCCTTATCATAATTGATGTTCAAATATTTCTCATTCTGTGATACTAGATCAATGCAAAGATTCCCCTTGTCAGCCTGAGGAGAGATATTCATATCATCATCAAATAGGTTAATTGCTATGAAGGTGTTTTTATAGCAAATTAAGTTTGTGTAAAATTGTAATTCCATAGAAAATGGAATTCATGATTTGTGATTTATTTTGCAAACCAATGCAACCTATTCTAATACAACTACAAATAATATGATCTATGCAATGAATACTTTGAATATCCGTACTGATTTTATTTATGTACTACTCTTTCACACCCAGTTTCAATGGTGTTGTCTGTAAGCTATCTAAAGCCATTATGTTACATGGGGGAGCGCAAGCTATCCTTAGGATAAAAGACAGATCCTGCAGGGAGACTGGTCTATTAGGTTCCAACCAGAGAGCCCTAGAATGCAATTGTGATTAGTGTCTGGGCTTATTACTTATCTTACTTTTAATGTTTATACTTTCTGCTTTATGGTTCCTCAGGGTAAGCCTCAGCAATAGAGTTTCAAGAGCATCTAATCCAATTTCACTTCACAATAGAAATCATTGGGGCCAACAGGACTTTAGACCCATTATGCGCAGACAGTTAATTGGTATTGATCTTGTAGCTCCTGAAAGCTATGCCATGATTAAACCATACCTTACAACAGATATAACAGAGTGGTGTCTGGCACAGATAATTCTGTAAGCAGTCATTGTTGCAATGCTAATCCCATCACTGTACCACAATCTATGTGGTAAACCTTCTGCCTTTCAGCATAATATGCATATTTAGCAAGGGGATACCCCTATGGATGTTGTGTATAGTAAAAGCTTAAATCTTCTTTAGCCTACCTGCACATTGCCATACAGAATTTAGTGTTTTTGGTCAGTACTCTCCTCTTATAATGCAACAAAAACACCCCATAACCTTGGTGAATTCGCCTCAGGACAAATTACAGACAGATGTTAGGCATTTCGCATGTTAAATGATAGGTCCCAGCTATTTCATTACTTACTTTAGGATTTCATTCCTCAGACCTGATAATTCAAGAAAGGGTATGCTGTTTAGGCTAATTGGATTTCACTTTGGAATGAAATTCCTGATTTAGATGCGCTATCTAAGTTCACTATGAATCCTGGCTCGTTAGTATTTTTTTTTAAACAGCTGGAAAGTGCAATGGCAGTCTCATCACTCTCTTCATAAAGAAAAAAATGTAAACCCATTAACAAATTCTCTCTGGCACATTTCCGACAGCTATATTATAGTTGTGTGCAATGTATTTAACATTATATTGAATAGGTTCACTTGATTTAGCATAGGTATAATTCGTCTGATTAGGCTTGGGATCAAGATATATCAATGAACTGGGGTGTACTGGGTGGCATCTATTAACCCTTAGTATGCATGGGGTTATTATTTTAAAGGTCGAATCCCACATGGCAATTTAGAGCGGCAGTACTTATCTCTGCAATTTTCAATCTGTTGCGATTTTGGGGAATACCTCAAAATCATAAGAGATACAAGTACAGTAAAAGGTATAGAACACAAGCACACCTGTTGTGTTGTTATACACCCATTTGCGATAGCATGGTCTTTTTTATGCTTATTTCTCCGTGTATTTGCATATGTGGCATGTACTGGGAGAAGGGGTCTTAGATTCCCCTGCACTAAGCCCCATTTTCGCAGATCGTGTCACATATATATTTACTGTCCTAAAACTGCAACGATGTCCTATTCTCCTCTTGAGTTACATCTTTTGCAAAATTGCAGATATATTGGAGCCCTCTTTGGACTCTAATCATAATATGAAGAATCTCCCCTCTAGGTTTTTCGAACATAAATATTTCAGAGGTTGGTCCCTCAAGACACATTAATTAACTCTTCCTTTACCAGAGTATTTTACAGCAAAATTATGGTTGTAGTATGTGGCATGAACTCCCAAAAACTGTTGAATTTGTGTGAATATTCCAAGTAGAGAAGAAATGGTGATAGATAAAGCTAGGCAAGCTAGGCAGAAAGAGCAATATCCATGTTTTCTTTATCTATGTAGGGGCCGGCATCATTGTATATATACTAGTGCGGATCATCCAAAGATGTGCTCGTGTGATGCTCCTTCCTTCTATGCCAACCAGGTGTCGCTTCACAATACCTGTTTGGTACAAGAGGGGGCAGCACCATGCCTCGCATCTAGCTCCTACTATGGAGCCAGACGATCGGCAGAAGGGGACTGGACCTAGTCCAGTCCAGACGTATCTCTTTACCTTCTCTTAATAATGTCCATCCAAACAGGGAAGTTAAGGGCTTTGCCCAACCCGAACCTTTCGTGTTGTGTGCTGCTTGTAGTACTTAAGCGAGCCTAAGAGCCACCCAGTCTAACACATAGAAAGAACTGTTACATCTACAACCATTACTGAGATATTTCATCATAAATATGGTGTTTTATGAGAACAATTGATCAGTCAACAAAGCTTCAAATTGTGATCTCAGCACTCCCTGTATCAATTGTGATGAAGTAAACTGTATATTGTAGTTAATATTATGTTTATCTGGAGTTATGGTAAAAGATGAGTTTTAGAAAGTTTCTAGCATATTGGTTGCCATGGTAACCAGCCCAAATGGCCAATAATGCATCAAAATACGCTGAAAATTTCAGTGTCAATTTGTTGAGCATGAAAGAATGTCCAACGTCGATTTTCACCAAAAAACATAATATTATTTGACATTTTTCATAATTTTTAGCCTAAATATATTGATTTAATCCACAGAAAACTTTCATGGTGATTTTAAATCTCCTCACATCTTACTTGTAATGCTAATGTTCTAAATCCAGAATCTCCATTAGCAGATTAGTACTTCCTCCATAATCCTACACCAATAGGTGAAAGTTCCCTTACATCAACCTACATTCAGCGAGATAATATCTATGTTTGCAACATAGTGCATGATGGTATTCATTTTATTTTTGTGTTATCAAGCTGATGCCTTTAATGTCCTTAGCTTAGCAGCCAATACCTTGAAACCTTTCTCACCTAGTCTATTAGTTGGCAGGTTTGGAATTCCCTACAGGATGATTACTGTTGTCCTCTTGCAGAAAAATAGGCAGATTGACAGAATTTTAACTATTAGCTGTGATAGGATAATGATTTCGATGATAATTCATTTGCAACTCATTGTATGCTGTGATTCAAGGTCTAGCTTTTCCTCATAGAAATATTACAGAAATTGATCAAAGTGGGTCAAAATCTTTGTGCAACAGCTCCCACATTCTAAGGATGTTTTCACTGCTAAACCCCTTGAGGCTTGGTTAAACATGGGTGTCAAGAAGGGTAGATGGACATTCTGACAGGACTGGCTCACCGATGTCTGATAAAATCACCAAATGGTCATGTGTGTATTGGATCAGGGACTATAATTTGCATGCTTTGAAAGCCTTATACAGGCCGATGAAAGGGTGCACAATCTATCTCCATTTTGCAGCAGTCTCAATGTGTGTTCCTCAGAGATCACCTTTGCATGAAATGAATTGTAGTTATTTTCTTTTTTTTTTCCTAAGTAGTACTTGTCAAACTGAGATAAATCATATCAAATAGAAAAGAATGGGCTTCATTCATTATTAGCAAAACCAGCAGCTTCACAAAGTAAATTCAGAGACCAATATACTTATACAGACCACATTTGACATATTGGATTTACATCAATATAAAGCAGAAAACTGCTTGGAGGCCTGTGATAGCTATCATATGAGATCTAGAGTGCCCGCTTTCACCAAAACTTAGACAATTCTATCAAAACTGGCAATACTTGTCAGTACTATTCGCGAGTCAAAAGGCTTACATCATAACATATCTACTGGCCTTAGGCCTTCCCCCTTTGTGAAAAAAAACAACACATTTTTAGGTATTTGTATATGAAGCATGCCCCATGCTAGCCTCATAATTGTTTTGTCTCCAACCTACAACATTTTCTTCTCCGAATTTCAGACTTGGCAGTAAATGCATCAAGAGTGTTTGGCCAGTTTAGGTGGATCCTTTCATAGACATTATGTTCAGGTGTATAACCTTTAGTACCACACATATTGTTGTGATTTAGTACCCAAAGATTTGTAACCAAATGCCTCCATTCACTGCCACGTTCAGACCACATTACAAGGTAGGCCTCTAACCCAATAATACTCCCCATTATCACCTCCTTAACTACCTGTGTCTGCATCCTCACATTGAATTCCCTCCAAAAGACCAATATCATCATTTTTTGGTAGTTAAGAGTTGTGGTTAACTGAACATTATTCATCCCACATACTGAAACATTAGAAAATGTACTAACCTCCAAAAGTAATTGGTGGTAATTATAAGACACATTCACAATATCCAAGTTCATGAAAGAGCATGAAAATTGAACAGACAGTCAAGAGATGGCGAAATGCAAAATACAGTGTCTCACCCAAAGAACCTTGATATTCAGGAAGCTCAGTATAGTGAAATCTGAGTTGTGATATGCATTTTGAAAAGAAGAGTTGCTATTCATTTTAATTTGATGAGTCAAAGGCGATGGGTGAAACACAGCAAGCCGGACCAGCCTGATCTAAATAGAATCTGACCCCATACGTCTGATACATATTTCCAGAATCTATATCCAATCTGTCACTTAATTTTACTATAACAGGTAAACAATCAGTTAGGATATTGAAAGAGTATTCCATATAACTTTTTTTAACATAGAACTGGTATATAGGGAGCACTAATAACAATGTGTACTAATATTCTAGCGACAACATATATCACACTAATGATGCATTTTAAAACAATTAGACCTCACAATGATACATTGAATTCAATATGGCTTTTGCCATCATTATTATTATAAGGGTACATAATCATAAATCAAAATGTATTGTATGGAAAAGACAAACTATTTAACATGGTGGTTTGATATTCTTCTATAAAGTTTGAATCAAGAAAACTACTTGCTTGATGAACTGATATAAAGGGTAAAATTGACTCTAATTATGGAAAAATTACTAATTTCTCCAAAGAGAACATCTAAGGAATAGCCCACTAAGAATGAAAGATCAAATCAACAAGTGAGTGGCCAACTCAGCAGAGTCCAGCTTTCCAGACCTAATCAATTACCAATTATTTATGCCAAACCCTTTCCACTCTACTGCTGCCTGTGGCCAGTTGGTGTTATGACATTACTATATGTTGTCACTGCTGTCTACTGCAACATTTAGGTCCTTGCAATAAATCCCAACTTCTCCAGATGCAAAAAAAAAGGAAGACTTAGTGGTGGTTCCCAAGGGATTGATGCAAAGGTTAGGAAGGTGATTCATAAGTTGAATAAAAATTAGTTATGATTTTGGTTCATAAGGTTGGTTAGAAAAAAAGGCATGATCATTTTGGTGCTATTGCTCTATTGCATTACTATAAAATAATCATTTATAAATGATTACCAGGGAGCGGTTCCATTTCTATGATCTTATTATTTTGTGTGTGAAACAATCATGTCAATCTGATCATATCAATTTTCATGTGATGTTATTGCAGGTGTTCGTAGACTCTGACCATGGTCAGACGTGGAGGTTAATTCAAAAGTTCCTGGGATTTCTACCCCTGCGATCTTAGTGTAGGCACATATCATAAGACCTGGAGCTTAATTCAAAACATCCTGGGATTGCAACCCCAGCGATCATAGTGTAGGCACATATCATAAGACTGGCCAGTCTACCCTATCCAATGCAGTGGTTGCAGGCCTGTCAAGAATAGCAAGTCCTGGGATCACTTCACTATTCCTTTTCCAGCGCTAAGATCACTGCAATCTTAGTGAAAGATTGCATAGTGGTTTAACCTGAGTACAAGAGCACTTACAGGGAACACTCCTGATCAAAAGAGTGAATAGCCTGCTGCATACATATAGAGGGCAGGGAGGATGTTAGCTGAGTGTCCTTGAGGGCTCTTAGGGCTACTCATGCGTTAAGTGCACTGTAAGGTAATTCTTCCCTTCTCTCTCTTTGTCCTGGGGGGGGGGGGCACAATGCTTCTAATAGGCAAGCATAAATCATAAATTCATGGGAACAACCCTTGAATACTGTACGGGGTCAACTGCACCCTGTGCTCTTTTGTTAGCCCATATGGGGATGGGGAACGATGGTATAAACACTGTTGTGAAGAAGAGTGGCTCCACAGCTATTTCTTTATTTTGGGACTCTTACCCCTGTGCCCAGTCAGTACTTCTTGGAATAGTGTAGGAGAGCTGAGGCTAAGATCGATGCGATCTTAGTGCTGGCTAGGAAAAGTGAACGCAGTCTAATCTTAAGATCGCTTAATAGGATAAGGCAGAATAATTCCTAAGATCACTGAGGTTGTGATCCCAGGATCTTTTGAATTAACCTCCAGGCCAGTCTGCCCTATCTAATGCAGTGGTTGCAGGCTAGTCAGGCACAGCAAGTCCTGAGATCACTTCACTATTCCTTTTCCAGTGCTAAGATCACTGCAATCTTAGTGAAATAAATGCATAGTGGTTTTACCTGAGTACAAGAGCACTCACAGGGAACACTCCTGCTCCCAAGAGTGAATGCCCCTCCTGTATAGGACTCTATATGGAGGCCTTGTGGAGCTGCCATTTTGAATTTCACTGGTTGAGGTTAAACCCACTGATAACACATACCATGATGGGTACCTTGTCCCTGGTTAACACCCACTTCCAGGGACATGCTGGTTCCATCTTATCAGTTCTTATCAGTGTGTGTCGCTGGAACCAGCTCCAGACCAGCTAGTGGCCAAAACATATAGAAGGGAGGGAGGATGTTTGTTGAGAGTCCTTGAGTTCACTTGAATACTGTTTGAGGTCAACTGCACCCTATACACTATAAGTGGCTCATATAGGGGGGGGGGAAGCTTGTGTAGTCACCCTTGTGAGAAGGAGTTTTTTCACTGCTATTCTTTCAGTATGGGCCTCTTGTCCCTGTGCACAGTCTGTTCTACTTGGAATGGTGTAAGAGGGCTGAGACTAAGATCACTGTGATCTTAGTGCTGGCTGTGAAAAGGCCAGACAGTCTAAACCTTAAGATCGCTTAATTGGATAAGGCAGAATAATTCCTAAGATCGCTGAGGTAGCAATCCCAGGACCTTTTGAATTAACCCCCAGGGCCATTTCCTGAGCTACAATGAGAGCATTCGACTTCAAACTGCGTATAATCTGAATAACTATGTCCCAGTTGCACTAAACCGAGATCACTAGTTCAAAGTTAATTAATTAGATATTTGAAAGTTACATTATGAATTAACCCTCAGACAGGATATCGACCCCTCTGACAGTACTGACCAGCTGCCTACATTCCCAGGGTAATGCGTTCAAATCTAACAAGGCCTTTTAGGGCATGTAAACATTGATCTACTAAAATATTGGCTGTTCAATATCTACTTTTACAATGAATCTGTCAAGACTAACACGATGGCCCTTTTATATGGGAAACCAGCTAGGTCTCATTTATAGAGGCTATCATGCACCCCTTTCATATAACGCCACAGGTAGCATTAGTCTTTCTCTGTGAGCCGTTTGACTTTGTTTGACTAAAAACGGACATCCATTGCAAATATGGAGGCCCATACTGGAGTGACAACTTGCTAACATAGCCATGTTCTTCTGTTATGGGAATGTATAGACATTGTTTATGTATTCCACATCTGTAAAGGAAACATGTTTCTATAGATAGGTTTCCAGGCTTCAAAACTCCCAACTTTATCATGGTTTATAGGCATTATGAGTTGGTACCAGTGAAAGATATTTTAATTCTACCAGATTCTATTCTTTAGAGGGTTATACTATTATAGCTTCGCTTGTGAGGTTGCCGTGGCAGAGTGCTGTCATTGCACAGTCAGCCCTTTGTAGTGCTAACCTAATGAGGTGAGCAAGCTACATGGGGTCTGTCTTAATAAGGGTATAATACATGACTAGGCTTCCACTAGGTCCTTTATCTAAGGGATAAAAGGACCAAGTGGAAGCCTAGTCATGTACTATGAGGTTTATACCATGGTTTCAGCCATTAAATTAATTATTTTACCTTATAAAGCCATGAAATGCATTGATTTTTGTTGCGAGTCAACACGATCCGGTCCTCCGCCATTTTGGATTTCTTGTTGATGTTCTGCCAAGTCATCAGTACACAAGCACAAATATAATCCATTTACACTGTAAATGCAGCAAACATTGGGCTTTCAACAAAAGAGGTGGCAATATCCATATATATTTAAGTCCATGTCTTGTCAAATCCATGATGGGATATGTTATTCTTCTCAATTTAGCCATTTTCCGTCAACGACAGAGCTCCGATTCAAATCAAAACACTGCATCTTCCCCGGTGAGTGGACCAGACTACGTGGACGCAAAATCGTATGTCGACGTGTGTCCGAGGGACATTTTCATAGTAGAACCACTGGCAAGCAGTGCGCGCGACAGCCAGAATACCCTTAGAGCATATGCCATTTTATACCACTATTCTGGCACTTCCGGTGGTTTTATATGCGATATATACGTGGTATATACTGCATATACCACCCTTGTGCGTTTTTAGAATTTTTGGTATATACGTCTTCAAAATAAAACATACATATCCTTAGATAGTCTAGATGATCCCTCCATACGCGTTATGTCCAATATATTCAAAATAAAGGAGAATCCATTGATTTTCCCAATGTACGCGAGTCGCGGTCCGGCCATTCCCACCCGCCTCCTTGTCTGGCGAAAGTGTGTCAGTGGCCCGGATGTAGATATAGGTCATCCGCTCGCTGTAAGAGGAAGACGCCGAAAATTTCGGACCGTGTTGGAAAATCAATGGATTCTTATTTATTTTGAATATATCGGACATATCAAGCATGGAGTACTCATCTAGGATGTCTAAGGATATGTATGTTTTAATTTGAAAACTTGTCATGGTTGGATTCAATACGAAATGTGGGTGTAAACACGGCGGTACCTCTCCCGCCATCATCTATTAGCTTAGTAACAACTTGTATCAAAATTTTCCACGGTGCCTTAGCGCGTGCTAACTACATGGCTTTATCAGGGTTGGGCACAGGAAATCAGTGCCGAAACATGATAGCCATGGCACATATATAACAGTGAATAGGATGCCTCATCCACCAAAAGGGCTGGGGTATAGACCGGCTGGGTGGATGTGAATAATAGCATTTGAAGTAGCCTGCACAGTCCAGATTTAGTACTGTTGATTACTATCTAAGACCATAGTATTTCTGTTGTTGACATTAACATTGTTCTCAAGGATGATGTAGTACTGGTAGCACCTTTAGATTTAACCAAATATATAGGGTGCCACTGCTGAAGCCATATCTCGGGTTATTATGATCACACCAAGCCCATACAGACTTGAAGGACCCAGAATGCTAAGAAATGACGTCACGAGCTAATACTTAGTAACCTTGTTACTGTTTTAAGTCATTCATCAATTTTGCACTTATGGATATGCAAAGCCTGTTTTAGAACTGGTTATCAGCATTACTCTTTAGGTGTGCTCTCGGTTGACTTAAGGCCCACTCTGTACTTCATCTTTTAACCTAGGGTAGATTGTAACAAGGTCTTAATGCTGTGGCGCCTTCTATAGGTGGCCATCTGTCCTTTTCAGAAGGACCCAGTAAGGTACCAAACAAAGTTGTCTTAGACAGTATAACCCAATGTGAGTGAAAGATTGTTCTCGTTGATGAGCTGATGGATTCAGGTCTTGAGTAAGACACAGCTCTGATTAATTATAACATAATTATCTCGATATTTAAACACCTCATATTCATAGTACTGAACCCCTTAATTCTCCCCATCCAATGATCAACTGGAACTTAACTTTCCTTCTGATTGTGACAATGATTTGGAAAATATGTCTGATAGATATAGGAGACAAGTCATCTCCCTAGTTCTCACCCATAGTAGCAATGCAACATTTCCAACACTTCGTGAAATATTCTGCTAATCTTAAAATCAGAAAAAATGTTGAAAGCAGAAAGTAAGCTCTAAATTCTTATTCTTAGTGAGACAGGTGGCTATGGACAAAAGGTGCAAGACACGTATTGTCCTCAGACATTGTTCCTCACACTGCTATCCATCATCATAATGGTGTGCTGACAGTTGAAGAATGGTGAATGCTTATGGAGAGAGCATGGATGGCTGCAACATGTGGCATTTGTAAAGGTGGTTCATAAGCTGGTTTGAATGATAATGGTGACCAAGAGGATTGCCTGGTGACCAAATTACACACTCAGCTCTCCCTGAAGAAAATACCACTCTTTTGATGTCACCTCTTCAAATGATGTAGCACATACCATCGCATTAGTACAACAATGTTGTAACAGCATCTGGGTCAACAATGTATAGCAGGTATAGCAGACATGACACCATCCATCTCCTAATTTGCCGTACAAAGGTTGAAAACCTGACGCAGTGTCTTTGATTGCATTGCTGGAACAAGCGACACGTGTGATTTGTATTGAGGCATGTACATTTGATCACCTGGATGGCACCAACCTTCTAACGCTACATTACCTAATTCCTCGCTATAGCGAGGTTGAGATTTGCCTACTTATAAAGTGCACAGCAACATGTAGACTATTCTTTTGCTTTGGTACTTGCATACACACCATGATCTAAATCCTCTCTAATATACAGAGGAATATGTGATAATAATTATCTTCTTGATATGAAGTTGGTATGGCTCAACAGCTAAGCAAACACTTACAATGCTGATAACAAAGTCATGCTAAACTGGATGGCTCGGGCAAGCACAGCTGGCCAAGGTCAGTTAACACAGAAAAATAGAATGATTGAAACAAGAATATGGCAAAATCCTCAAGTGCAGTATGTCCAGACAACTAAATACATTAAATGATGCACCATTGACAGTAAATATACATATTGTGTACTAAGGAATTTATCACTGACTTTGATAAACTAAAGGAATAGGATAAGTTGATATTTAGTTTTAGTTTTATCTTCTTCTTAATCTTTAAAAAAATCCACCAAAACCTTTTTTTCTTCATCGACTTAAAACCCAGAATTTGTGAGTCTCACTGCAACATTTGACTTCCTAAATCTGGTTGGACATAAATGAAACTTACAAAAGTACGGTTTCTATTTGCTAATGCTCCTTTCCCTGAATATTACAATGATAAATACCCTGTTTCATGGTTTTCAAAGCTCTTCCGACATTATGGAGGGCATTCTGTAATATTTAAACTACCCATCCAGTAATAACCACATGCTCCCAGGTTAGGGTTTACTCTGTAGACATTCACCCTAACAAATGTCTCCCGTGCGGGATAGAGTCTTTCCTGGTAAGGGCTGGAGGTAGCTGAATATCCTCCCATTATCAAAAGTATTGTAGAAGAAGGCAGCAGTGGTGTGGGCAGCTGTTGGCCATGTGCACCATTTGCTGTACTGTATTAGCCGTCATTCAACTATGTATAGTACACATTTAAAGGCTGTCACTTGTCTGCCTCTCTATGTTCCAAGGAAATGGGGGATATAACCACTATAATATAGTCACTTTATAGATGTTGTCATCTACATTTTATGGGCACACCTTTGTTAGAATAATGGTCTGTTCAAACGTCTGGTACCAATCCCACCAAACAATATACCGTCTTTCTTAGTATACTTGATATTTATTTCCATTGTCCCTGTCAGCAAATAACGCCAAAATGGAATACATCTAATTGTTATGTTTTTATTTGTGCTTTCAATCAAAATGCAGTCAGGAAATTGTAGATTTGTTTTGCAACGTCAATCTCATGGCGATCTGATAATATCAATTTTCATGTGACGTTACTGCAGGGATTCATAGACCTGCTAGCCATTTCTCAAACGCTACGATCCTACCCCTCTCCCTCAAACTTCAACAACCCCTACGATCCAGTCCAATCGTAGTGATTGACCCTGGGTGATTGCGTATTAGCTATGATTGCCTATTCAGGGGCATGCCTTTTCCCTCTATATCTGCACCACTCGTAGTGATTGACCCAGTGTAACCTAGAATTGCCTTCCGATCCAGGCCAGGTTTGTACGATTTGGGAGTGGCTGAAACTTAGCGTCTGACAAATGGCTTCCAGGACCATTTCTGAGCTTCACTGAGAGCGTTCGACTTCAAACTGTGTATATGAGACCAGGAGGTTAATTCAAAACATCCTGGGATTGCAACCTCAGCAATCTTAGGAATTATTCTACCTTATCCTATTAAGCGATCTTAAGATTAGACTGCGTTCACATTTCATAGCCAGCACTAAGATCACATCGATCTTAGCCTCAGCCCTCCTAAACTATTCCAAGAAGTACTGACTGGGCACAGTGTTAAGAGTCCCAAAATAAAGGAATAGCTGTGGAGCCACTGTTCTTCACAACAGTGTTTATACCCTCTTTGCCCATCCCCAAATATTAGATAGGGTAGACCGGCTAGGTCTTATGATATGTGCCTACACTAAGATTGCTGGGGTTGCGATCCCAGGATGTTTTGAATTAAGCTCCTGAATAACTATGTGACAGTTGCACTAACCCTAGATCACTAATTCAAACTCAATTAAATAGATATTTGACCGTTACAGTATGAATTAACCCCCAGCCAGGCTGTAGGCACGAGGCACAAGGCACAATCTTGTGCCTTATAAAGGCAATTCCCAGTTGGACCATATATGTTACACAATACCTTATGGCACAAATAAAGCCAACCTATTTGTATACATTGTCAGGATGCAAATCTAATTTGTTTTAAACAGCTATTTGCGCTCTATATATTTTCTGTGCCTCATTCCATCTATATGCTGTAGATAATATCATGCGAATACCACATTGCCATGTTATAAAGCCTTGACAAATAAGGTTATTTTTCAGAGGGGCATTCTTTACATGCTATGACAAGCACACTTCAAATCGCTGTGGGAACCCTCACTCCCATGCCATTACAGTCCTACATCTAGTGGTCACTACTGATTTAAAGGGCTCATAGAAATTTATTTTCAATTACTTATTCCTTGTCTTCTTCATGATACCTTACCAATTTTCTGACTAATGCCGTTAAATAGGTGATTACAAAATTGCTCAGATTGGTTCTTGCTGTTAAGTGTAGGTCAGATTTAAAATTTTGACAGGGCAGAACTTAAACAGTGTGAATACGAGACGTGCTGGACAGGATATGGAACCAATGACTTGTGATTCATTTTGGAAATTAATGTCTCCTAATGCAATGCAACTACATAAATTAAGATGCATGAAATATAAAACGAACAACACACCTTTCTTTCTTTACACCATGAATAACAATATTGATTTCCTTACTAACCTTTCACACCAAGTTTCAATGGTGTTGTCTTCAAGCCATCCAAAGCTCTTACATTACAATGTAGAGAGCAGACAAAGACTATCCTTATGATAAAAGACACATCACCTGCAGAAAAACTGACCTATTGGATTTCAACCAGAGGGCCCTGGAGTGCAGTTGTAATCTGTGTCGGGGCTTATTACTCTTATTTTACGTCTATTGTTTGTTCTTTTCTGCCCTATGGTGCCTCAAGGCAAGCCAGGGCAATAGTTTCCAGAGCATCCTATCCAATATTCAAGATAATACATTCAGGTTAACAGGATTCTAGACCCATAGATGCACAGGCAGTTAATTGGTATTGATCTTGTGGCTCCTCAAAGCTATGCCATGATTAGCCCATGCTTTACAATAGATACAATGGAAGTGGTGTCTGGCACAGATGATTCTGTTAGCATACATTGTTACAATGTTGATCCCATCACTGTATAAAAGTCTATGTAATACATACCTTCTGCCTTTGCATATTTACCAAGGGGTTACCCCGATACATGTTATGTTGTCATATCTTGATGTGCTAATAATGATACGCATTAAAGGCAAGACCTTGAGTGAGTTGATAATGCAGTTGTATTTATTCCAGCATATTGTATAGGGTCTTAAATGGTTACTAGTGTTTGTGAAGATCTGTATGTGTAACTATGGGGGTGTGTGAGTAAAGTGTACACGTAGTACTATGATATAAAATGTATAGCGATAGAAATATGTATAGAGTTATCATGTATATAAAGATAAAAGATTTCTATATATAACATAACTCCCTCCTCTGGAAAATTACTTGAAAAATAATTCAACTATGTGACAGTGTATTGCACTACAGGTCACATTTACATAAACATATTATATATTTACACATACCCAAGTATCTAAGGTGACCTAAAAACTGACACAACATGTCCTTTTGTAAGTGTTTCCAAAATCAGGTATAGACGTCTGTACATTATGTAAAACTGTGAGTTGAAAGCCAGTTTAGATTTGTTTGTGGGTAGCTAGTCATTGATAGAAAAAGATCTTTCAAATGAAAAAAGTGGTTTCAACTCTTTTCAATCCAAAATTCTTTTAAAGTTAAGCATAACTTATACATTTTGTTATATTGGCTTACTATTACAAAGATCCATCTAAGTTTTGCAAATCCTTGTGTGCCTACTGATAACGTCAACATTAAATCTTTTTCTGCATAAAACTATTCTGAAAAGGAAGAGGTAGAATTAACACTATAAATCAGTCCCTCAGTGATTATGTGTTTGCCCTCAAAGTCAAACTCAAATGAAAAGTGTGTAGTATTTAAACTAATGTAATATTCATCGTTGGTAATTTTGGTGAAGTCTGTGTGGGTGTCATTATGACTCATGGTCGGAACTTTGAATTTCCTTATACTGTATAAAACAAAATTTGTATGTTCATGTTTGGCGGGGATTCTAATTTGAAAGATGATGTGCTGATCAGACAATAACATGAATTCAGCTATAGAGTTAGAATAATAGTATTTGGCTGATTTTACTGTGATTCTCAAGGAGTAGTTCCTATGAAGGATTAAGTCCCAATAAGAAATCAAAGTGATCAATTCATCAATGGAAATCAATGATTTTGTGACATATATCCTTCCTTCGGATTTTCAAATGAATGGAATATATCCAATAGATACTTAGCATGTCACTCTGCTTCTAAAATTTTCCATGCACAATTTTGGACTAACTTATCTGTCTGGAGTGAATGTAACAAAGAGCTTGAGAAATTTTGAAATTTTATCAGATTATCATCTTGCTGGTTGAATAGAGTGATAGATTCCTGAATGTGAATTTGGAGATGCTCCCCAAGTTTATGGTGATATCTGGCAAGTCTGGCAATCTCAGAATCTAAAATATTCAAATGATGTCAGAGGACGTGTCTGTGATGTTGATAAATGTAGTTCTCCCTGATAAGTTTTGTTAAAGGTCAATTTCCATGTTTATCATTTCTAATTTCTCAGCGATACTGCTGGTGAGATTTTGAATACAAATGTAGTTAGGTGGCTTCAGTTTCACTCGTGCTGTGATGTTAAAATTTATAAATTTCTCTAGGTTTGGCAAAGAGTTAGATTAGGGATAGAATACAACACTGAAGTTGTGCCGGAGCACTGGTTGGTGTACAGATATACTCATCTGTATGAGAGAGACCACAAGACATAGCCAGTCAAAATGAAAAAAATACAAGAAAAAATATACAACAATGTAGCGCCTGTATTTGTCCCCCTTGGAAGGCGTGCAATGTGTGAAAATTCAAAATGACATGATGTATTTTCAGCCTAATGGCAGACAATCAGGGTTCCCTAACCAGATTGCTAACAGAACGCCGTGGGCCATAGTGTACTGCTTGGTTAACACAAGAAACTCAAGAGTAAAAAGGTCTAGAGTGTGAGCAGCGCATGTGGATGAGTGAGTGTGTGTGTCTAAAGATTTTAGGGTGCTTATGTGGGCCCTGGAGGTGGGGTCAAGCATGTGTGATGGTGCATGCATGGCGTGATGTCACAGGCATGCGCGATGTAAGCCAATAGGTTCAGTAAAACCAAGTGGGTTATTTGCATAATTTTGGGTTGGGAGGGAGGGTGTGCACATGCACGCCTCCTCAAGATGAAATTCTGGTGGTCCTTGCTTAGAAATATGAATAAATTACACTTATCACACGCTTTAAAGAGAAATAGAATGGCTAATGCTGGTTTTATGTCCCAAGTGCATAGGTAGTATTCAGAATTGATTGTGAAAATGTGTGTAATATATGTGACAATAAAAAAAATAATATAATAAAAAAAAAGTTTGAATAATCTTATTGCGGATTTTTATAAGGTTCTAGCAACTGCACAAGAAAAAAAAATAATGAATAAACATTCATCATTGATCATGAATGTTAAGTAATATACAATATTATAATCAAAGCGGGTCTATTGTAAATCTGTACATTTGGGGTGTAGCGTCCCCATTAAGGTAAAGGGCGGCGTCAGATCATTACGCTGCTTGATTGATATTGGGAGTGATTAACTTGTTAAGCATGTAATCCATTTGGACAAAGGTTAATTGCTTACTGAGAGCATCATTCACAGGTGGTGCTGTGTGAAGTGGCTTCATTGATGGTACAGATTGCTTTACATAAACTAACTGTCATAATGCAAAGGTGTGATGCTTCTTTCCTTTATCGCATCTTACGTTCATCTTTCTCTGTATAGAATTGAAATTCTTATTTATCTCCTCAACTAAGCTATCCTGTTGCTTTATTATCTTCATCAAATGATCTTGCACAGGCTTTGCTTTAGAGTCTAATTCAGCAAATAAAATTATGTTTGCTGGTGGTAGTCGCACATTTCTGCCATAAATAAGGAAATATGGACTGTAGCCAAGGCGACATGATGAACTCACATTTAATCCAAAAATAATGGCACGAATATATTCACACCAATTATCCTGCATTTTATTTGTGAAAGTTCTCAGCGCTTGAACTAATGATTGATTGGTGCGTTCCACAAGTCCCTGTAGCGAGATTGAATATGGCAGTTGCCCTGTTTTGTGGGATGAATTGGACCGACAGAATCAATCATTAAATGAGCAAATGGCGCTGGTAATTTATCGTGTAACGTCATGGGCAATGTCAGTGAGTTTTTTACATATTTTGACTTCAGGCACTTATCACATGATTGTGTTTACATGCTTATAAATGTCTAGACTCATGGTTGGCTAATAATATCTAGGTTTTATAACGCTGGTGAGCTTTGTGATGCTGACATGTGCACCAGATGGCGCGTCATGTAAATTTGCCAAAATAATTGGTACTCATTTGAGTTTGTGGGTCAATGTCGTGCTTGCTACTTAATTTACCAGTATATCTATTCAACACAACATTTTTTTATGAAAAATGATCATGTGTTAACAGAATGCCTCTGGCAAGTCTATTATTGGCAGTAGTTCAGCGCCCTCATGAATTAACGTTTTCAATTTTTAACAAAAAATCATAGTAAAATGAACTTGATGGTTCTAAATGATGGTATATCTTGAGTATCTGTTTTGCAATTATCAAAAGACTTAGGTGCCTTGTTGAAAAAGAGTATTTGGGTACCTTGGTCTGCATTCAGGTAGGATTTGAAATGTGTTCAGAGAGAGAAGTGTCGTGAAAATGTGGGATTTTTTTTTCAAAGCGAGGGAAATGACCAATTATGGGCCTAAAGTGTGTAGATCTGCCTTTAAAGTAGTAAGTTAACATGTTCTGTATGAGTAATTATGATACAGAAGATCTGAGATGTTTTAAAGTATTGTTCACATTGACTTAAAAAGAATCCATTGAATTCCTCACGTACGTAACATTTTCGAGTGTTTGCGACAAGTCATAGTAGAATGAACTTGATGGTCCAGAGCAATGGTATATGTTGTTTATCTGTTTTGTAATGATTAATAGACTTATGGGCCTTGTTAAGGAAGATTATTTGGGGTACCCTGGTCTGTATTTACGTAGGACATAACATGCCCTCAGAGTGAGAAGTGCTATGAAAATGTGAGATTTTTTTCAAAGCAATGGAAATGCCCAAATGAGTGGCCTAAAATGTGTAGATATGCCTTTGAAATGGTAATCTAACATATTCTGTACAGGAAATAGTGACGCAGATGATCGTTAATATTTAAAAGTATTGCTCAGGTGAAAATCATTTGAATTCAGAAACACCCATGCAGATCTGGACCAGAATGTCTGCATGCTATATTGTTGCAAAAGGGTAACATTAATTGTAAGTAGGGTCACTCTAGATAATAGAGATTGATTTTCATGAAGATCTACTCATTTTTAAATGTATGAGGTTAAAGTTAGGAATGCTAAGCTACATGTTCACAACTTTCGCTAATCTTCATATTTGAGGATGAGGTGTAATAAAAAAAGGTCTTGATACAGGGATTTGATTTTTACTACACTTAAAGACATGTGTTATAACATTATGGACATGAAATATGATGTAGATAGGATGATATCTGATAGGTTTTATGACTATCTGTTGGAAAACGTTGCGTACGTGAGGGTAAAAATATGGTTTTATGCCGTGGGCAATAAAATCTGACATGTTAGGAGTTGGTGACTTGAATGAACCTTTCTAGTAAGCCAAGATATAGGGTTTTCAATAAAATATAGTGTTATTGAGTTATTATTAAGTTTGTGATTCCAATGGTCCTCAGGCTGGTGAACATCCTTCACTGAATCACACCATGTAATTAATAACACCTGAGCAGAATTGGTCTCTTTGTTGTCATTTATCAAGTCTTTGATTGAGAATGGGTGCTTAATAATATCTTTGAAAGCTGAATGCTCAAAGTCATGATTACATAACTTGACCACTTCTTGGCCTTCACCACTGGGCGCTTGGATTGGATCACCAAGCACCTAAAATTTCTCATCTGAATCCACTGAGTCTGCTGCAATCTTTTTTGATTGAGCTCTGGTAACTACATTTAATTTGGCTGTCTTTTTCATGATTGTTTTTGGTTTATATACCCTAATAGGATAATTCTCCAAAATAGTCATCCTGATTGTAGTGTTTGATTGAGTGAACAGAATTAAATCTAACGTCTTTAAAAGGTTTGTTGTCACCTACCTCTACAATATCATTGTAGGGAATTTGTGACAGGAGGTCTGGCACAATGTTAAGTTTACCCTTCAAATGTTTGATTGTAAAATCAAACCAAACCTGCCAAAATATTCAGACCACTTCTGCATTCTGCCTGTTAGCGACTAAGGCTGCATGGTCTGTTAGAACTGTGGATGTTCTACCAATCACATAATGCTCAAATTTCAGCATTGCAAATTTTATACCAACTAATTCTTGATCAGTAACACTGTTATTTCTCTCGGCCTGGGACAGCTTTCTACCAGCAAATGCAATGGGTCTCAAGTTATTCTTACAATCCAGTTGGGAAATACAAGCACCTATGGAATATTTTGAACTGTCGGTGGGAATTGTGAACAGATTTGAAAAGTTGGGATATTTCAAAACAATGTTCTCTGCCAATGATCATTTGATTTTATCAAACGCCTGTTGATGGACGTTAGTCCAATGGAATTTAGCATTTCTCATTGTTAACGTGTACAATGGATACCTTGTACTTGAGAAGTGTGGGAAGAATGCCTGATAATAAGTGGCTAGACCATTAAATGATTTGACTTGTTTGCGCATTTTGGGTGTGGGGAAATTTCTAATAAGTTGGACTTCATCAGGATTTGGATAAATCCCATCTGATGATACAACAAACCCCAAGAATGGGAGTTTCTTATGTCCAAAGCTACATTTTAATTTTCTGAACTTGATGTTTGCTTTTCTGAATGCCTTGAATGACTCATTTAGGTCAGTCAAATGATCATCCCATGTTGGTGATGCAACTATCATCAATGTACGGCTGGTAAATGTCTCATAATGTTTTCTGTAATGTTGGGGAAAGCCTTGGGTGAGATAGATAAACCCATTGGCATAGTTTTATATCTCCATGTTTTACCTGGAGTAGTAAAGGCTGTCAAATTCCTGTCGCCCTCTCTCAGTGGAATTTGAAAAAATCCAGAGTAAGCGTCGAGGATGGAGAAATACTTTGCACCTAAACCTCCTACTTTAATTAGTGTATTAAAGGCTTGGTTCTTAATCTGCTGGACTAAATGATGAAAATCCACCACTACCCTAAATGATCGTTTACCATTTTTATCTTTACCATTTTCTACAAGAAAAGCTGGGCTGCACCACTCAGTATGCCCAGGCATCTCTCAATGATGCCAGCTTTTTCTTGACCATCCAACAGTTTATTTATAATTTCAGTTCTACCAGGGGAAGTTCTATAGGCCATGATATTGATGGGCTTATACTCCATTTTTAAGTCAATTCTGTGGGTGTATTCAGTTGTTAGTCCCAAACCCTCATCAATTATTATGAAAGAATCTGAATTCCTTTCTAATAATGCTCTGATCTCAGATTTTTGATCCTCAGTCAGGTTTTTCTCATCAGTTTTGAAATCCCCTTCATCATAAGCTGGTACAGAGATCATCTGACCTTTAGATCATCTGGACCCATGAAATCCTCTTCCACTCTGAGAGAATATAGGCCTAGAATTGAATCCTTTTTTATCTGATATCCTCTATGATATGTGTTATAAAGAATTATGTGTTATTATATAGAATTTCATTTGAGGTTTTGTATGGGTTAACTATACCTCTCTTCACACAATATGGGACAGGTTTTTATCTTAGTAAATTCTCTGTCACACCAATTGTGAACTTATCACTATTGGCAGTCTGATCTTAATGCTCGCACATTGCGATGTACCATCTGCTAGAAAGGTCAAAAATCATAGAAAGTTGGCTTTTGCTATTTTTGCACTTCTGCTGGCCCTTATCGTTAGGATTTTAATTTTTTCATTATTTTTTGGGGCTTATATTGTCAGACCTGATGAGTTCTTTGTGTTACACATAGGTTTATGTGGTGGGAAATCGATATTTCATCTTACAGCGCCTCAAAATAGGCCACATTTGACCCAAACTGGGGGAAAAATGATAAAAAAAATACACAAAAGTGAAAATTTTCAGGATATACTACCAAATATGTGTAGTTTCATTTATATAACATATATTTTGTGGTTATACATTGTATCAGGAACAAAAAACCCTCCTCTGGACATATTTCTTTTATATGCTGGGAGCATTTGAAGTTTGGTGAAGGTCTGTGTCTTCCCGAATCATTTTGCCTAAAATAACACCCCTAAACTAAGTCAGTAGGGCATATGGGTTCAATATTGTATTTAGAAAATAGAGGAAGGTAAGGTTAATATCTGTTAAAGAAAAAAATTAGAATTCCTTGGTTAACTTCATTCTGAGGATGCTATGAATGGCTTCCATGGAATATACCCTGTTTTTCTCATCTGACCAAAAAATCAATGATTTTGCCCCTCCTGTGTAAAGTTGATATATTTAACTGTTCTAAAAATGGCAGTAATTTTCCCCTGGCACACACCTAAGTATCCAATGTGTAGAGTATTTGATTATTGCACACCCTGTGCAACAGCAGAGCTGGGAAGTGGATTTTTGTCTTCCCGAATCAGTGTCTTCCCGAATCATTTTTGAGTACCATACCATGTTCAGGACTTGATTTTCTACATAAATGCCCACTGTATTATTGTGAAATTCACAGATCTAGACTAGTTTGACCTGTAGATTTCAGAAATCAAGGTTTATTGATGTCAGATGTGTGCTCATTATCATGAAATGCACATGCTTTTAATAAATGTTTATTGTGATTCTGTTCACTTTTCTTGTCTGAAAAAAAAAACACAATGATTTTGCCCCTGCTGTGTAAAGTTTATATATCTAACTGTTCTAAATATGACAGTAATTTTCCCCTGACACACACTTAAGTATCCAATGTGTAAAATATTTGCTTATTGCAAACCCTGTGCAATAGCAGAGGTGGGAAGTGGATTTTTGTCTTCCCGAATCAGTGTCTTCCCGAATCATTTTTGAGAAATATCCCATGTACAGGACATGATTTTCTATGTAAATAATCATTGTATTATCATGAAATTCACAAATCTAGATTATTTTGAGCTGTAGATTACGGAAATCAAGGTTCATTGATGTCAGATGTGTACTTATCATCATGAAATGCATGTACCTTTTTAATAAAGGTTCATTGCAACTCTGTTCACTTTTCTTGTCTGAAAAAAAAATCAATGATTTTTGCCCCTCCTGTGTTAAGTTGATATGTTTAACTGTTCTAAATATGTCAGTAATTTTCCCCTTACACACACCTAAGTATCCAATGTGTAGAATATTTGCTTATTGTATACCCTATGCAATAGCAGAGCACGGAAGTGGATTTTTGTCTTCCCGAATCAGTGTCTTCCCGAATCATTTTTGAGAAACATGCCATGTTCGATTGAAATTCTTAGGTTTACACAGATTTTTCCCCCATTAAAGCTATATACCACTTGAAAGCACATGTCTTAGGAATTGTCTTCCTCATAACTAATAGTTCCCACCTGACTCTGCCTTCCTTTTATGAAGAATAGCAGATAATAAATTTTCTTTGCCCTGAAATTTACTTACAATCCAATATCAGCCCTGGAGGATAATGACCCATTAGCAAAGCAAAATCAAAGAATATTGAGCTAAAACGCTATGAACCCGACCTTTAGACCCAGGAGTATAAGAATAATGTCAGAACTGTTGATTAATAATATATTTCTACTCATATAGGAGGCCTTAAGGCTAAATACCCCCATGAATGATTCGGGAAGACACCCTTTCAAGGATATATAGTTTTGGGGTGTTGCCATAGCAACGGTTTTCATATTTAACTCATAATATTTTGTGAGGAGTTACCCCACCACCCATACACTATCCACAAAAAATATCTTTGAGGTACTCATAGGTTTGATTTCAGACCCCCTCCAGGGCCCCCCAGGGGCAAAAGCTCCGTTTCTATGACTTTTGACCGAAAAATCCTAACTCTACACTTCTCTTTCTCAAAATTATTCTCTTTACAAACGGCTCTATATAGTGATTGGGATATACATGAAATTGACACACCTGTATCAATAAGTGCCGGTATGGTATATTTACAAAAATTTACATTCAACTTTCCGTTTTCCAAAGTACAATTTAATTTATCATTGATATCGTTTCCAATGTGCATGGAATTTAATCTAGAAGGCCTGCATCTACCAATAGACTTTACATGTTTAAATTATCCCTTTTTGTGGTTGAATTAGAGTGCATGTCACCCCTCTTGTCATAATTACTGCCCCTATCATGAGAAGATGATCTTCTGTCATTATAGCGGCAGTTGTCACTCTTCCTCTCATCATGTTTGCGGTCGTTGGAGCTAGAATGCTTATTGTAATACTGATCTTTAGAATGATTCCTTTTCTAATCTTTACCATTTCCGTATGGTGAACTGGAACCATCTCTACCCCTAGAATTGTCTCTGCTATTGTAGTAAGAATCTCTTCTAGAATTTCTGTTGATTTTGATCTGTCATAGGAATTATTATGGCGGTCACGGCTGTCTGGTCTGTCTCTGCTATCACGTCTATCATACCACTTGTAGTTAGATCTGTTACCATCCCTGTAGCTGTCATCAAAATTGACCCTTCTAGCTGTATATCCATTAGAGCATTAAGGCGGCCTAGGATCTGATCATTAGTGTTTTTAAGGCACGCTATCTCATCTACTTGGCACTTACTTTTATACAGTGCTAGACTTTTGAGTCTGGATTCCTCCTCCCTAGACTTACTAACAGCCTCTTGTATTGTTTTAGGTCTTCAATCAAACACCACATTCTGCAACTGTTCTCTAAGGTTACTTTTGAAAATAATGATCTGTGCATGCAATGGAATGCCCTCTTTATCCATTAATTTGTGTAAATCTGTGGCAAAGCTTGTTACATCTTCCTTCTCCTTCTGTCTTCTATGCCTGAAACCCTTCTTCATCTCATCTACAGTTAGTTTATCAAACTCATCAATGAACACTGCTGTCCATGCCTTCATATCAATTGGTGCCTTATGTGATGCTTCATAGGTGTCATAGAAAGTTCTAGCCTTCCCTTTTAGGAATTCACCCAGTCTTTCGAACCAATATGTCTTGTCGCTGTTGATAGAATCTGCATAGGCACTGAATTCATCCATGAATTCTTTAGGTGACCTCAAGATGGTAGTACATTCTAAAGGTACAGGCTCTTTTCCTAACTTGTTAATAGTGTCTCTATGCCTACTGTAATCAGTGCCTGTAAGGCCATTTGAAGCTAAGTTTGCTAATACAGTGTTCAAGTTATTTGCATGGCTCCACTCCCTCCTAAGCTTGTTTAATTCTTGCTGTAATTCTTCAAATCTAAGTTCCTTGTCATTCTTGCGTGAAAACTCATGTGATTTTCGTAAAAAATACATCATTTGGATGAGTTGTGCTAGCAGGGGTTGTAATGTGTTTACTTCTTCTTCTGAAGTTTCTTATGTTGTTCAAAAGCAGCTTTGTCTTGTCACAATAACTCTAGCTGCATTGGCTGCTGCTCGCTCAAAATTCTCTCTAACTATCTTAAGCTCCTCTAAACCTTGCTGTAAAGTAACTTCATCAACCATCTTGTCTATTTTAGCATTAAGACAAACAACAATGCTGCACTCTGATCACTGCCAACTATAGTATTGTCTACAGAGCAATCAGATGATTCATTGTCACTTAGCTGTAATGGGTTTAAAGATATCTGGAGTGAAGACAGTAGGAGGCCTCCTGGTAGGAGCTCAGGTTTCTTGTGGATTGGAGTGGACGTCACCAAGTTGTGTAGATCCCTCAGTCCTTTAGCTGATTCTGTAGGAAGATTCTTTGCATACAGCCGGAGTCTTCTCTTCAATGGAGTTTCTTCATCACTGCTGTTCTCTGTTCTCTCTGCCATTGTAGTTCATAGGGTGGCTGCGCGAGAGCTGTTGTTCCAATTTGAGGTGGTGACATTGCCTGGGCTGCAGGTAGTTGAAAGTTGGTCAAACTACCGAAATATGCATATCAAACTCGATAAACTCACTAACTGTCATATCTTGATGTGCTAATAATGATATGACTTAAAGGCAAGACCTTGAGTAAGTTGATAATGCAGTTGTATTTATTTCAGTATATTGTACAAAGTCTTAACCTTTACATGCCCAGAAATATTTGATGATTTTTCATTTATTTCACATGTAAATCACCCCAGCGATGCATATATATAATTCTGAAGATTGCCGGTTGGACCAGTAGATGTTCCTGGATGATAATTTGCTTCAATATGCATGTACTTAAGCCCAAAACCATGCATTTAAGCATGCTTGGGCACCTAAGGGTTAAATGGTTGCTATATATAGTGTATATGAAGGTGGCCTATGCTGGTCTGAGTGTACAGGTGGAACGCAGCTGGCAGGTAAGGTAGTGACTAGGGTGACCCCTATGATTGGTATGTGTAACTATGGGGTGTGTGTGTGTGTACAGTGTAGACATAGTACTATGATATACAATGTAAAGCAATAGAAATAAGTATAGAGTTATCATGTATATAAAGATAAAAGGTTTCTATATATGTGACAGGATCTGCGAAAAGAGCCCTTAGTGCAGGGTGCAATAAGGTCCCTATTCCCAGTACATGTCACATATAACAATGTATAGTAAATGCTTGAACTTTCTTTAACCTACCTGCCCGGACCAGAGGGCAGTATATACTTCTGAATTCAGTGGCTACTGAAAACATACTGATAAGCCACTACATTTACTGATAGAATACTTCTTAATCAACTGACTTTACATTGCTATTTTCAGTATAGAGTCAGTAGTCTACTTAATTGGGCAACTTATCTTGATCTTCAGCCTCCCCTCCCTTTTCTTGGGCATCTTTCTATCCCTACTGTTTTTCCTTACTTATAAATTTGCCCTCTCTTATTTGTTTTAAGTAGAGGCAACTTCTTCTAGAAGTTCTCTGACCTGATGGATGTTTCTGGGGTAGGTTTCTGACCGGCAGTTATAAAAACATTTATTGACCTGTATTTTGAATTCCATCACAGAAAGGTATAGTTTTTTCAATATAGGATTAATCCTATCCTGACTTTATTTTAGATTGACAAATTTCTTGCCACCTCTTATATTTGTGGCACAATTGGCCATATCTTTTACCCGGTCAGAAACCTCGGTCAAAAACCTGTCAGGAACCTCCCCGGTCAGAAACCTCCCTGGTCAGAAACCTCACTGGTCAAAAACCTCCCCGAACATATTTTCATCAAACTGGTGAGACAGAGCCATTTGATGATTACGCAGTCACAACTCACTGTATGCTATGATTCAATGCCTAGGTTTTCCTCATAGAAGCATTACAGAATCTGATCAAAGTGGGTCAAAATACTTTTGCAACAGCTCTCACATTCCAGGGATGATTTTATATTGACTGGCAGAGGCACACTCTGACAGGATTGACTCACTGATGTTTCACAAGATCACCATTTTGATGTGTGCATATTGGACTAGGGTCCATAATCTATATCCTCTGAAAGCATATTATACAGGCCAATGAAAGATAAACAATTCATCTCCATTTTGAAGCACTCTCAAAATTATACGTTCCTCCGAGATCTCCTTTGAATTAACTGAATTATAATCAAGTTTTTTCTTATTTTCTAAATAGCTCTGATTAAACTGACCAAAATGATATGATATCAATTAGAACAGAAGGTATAGTAATTACTACCAGAGCCAGTCGACCTGGCCAATAAACATACAATCTTTGAAATAATAGACATCAACAACTTGTAGCCTTCTGATCATACCTATGATCTGAGATCTAGATCACATGAGTGTGTCTGCTCTCACTAATACATAGGAAATGTTATCAAAACTAGATATTTAAAAGGAAATACATTTCAGTACTATTCAGCAGTCCAAAGGCTAACATCACAACATACCTAATATACTTACACCTTTCCACTTCCATTTGCTGACACATTCAGACCGCATTTCAAGGTAGGTCCCTAACCCTATAACCAATTCAACTCCTCATTATGACCTCCTCAATACCTCCAAGTCCACATTATCACAATGAAATTTCTTAGGAACACCCATATCCCCTATAATCAAAACTTCATGATCGGTTTCTAACACTGTAGCGAAAGGTCCATTTTTATCAAATTATAGAAACTTGAGCCTTTCCACCAATTGATTAACCAGCAGTGCAGTGTTGTTCCATCCCACTATTAAACGAGACTGCAGTAAAAGTTATATTGTTCCTGCTTGGAAGCAGCTGTGGTGCAGCATGTGCATCCTAATGGTCGGAGCATACTAGAAATAATATATAGAATGGCTCAGATATTCAGATATCAAAGTCAAACCTTACCCATTACATGATTCTATGATATAGTGACAGTATCCTTAGGGTTGGTTGCTGTTTTTTTTCAGCTTCTATTAGATCTTGAAGGATGTGATCATGGTTTGAACTTCACTGGGTATGTCTGTCACTAAATTACTTGGTAACATATAGTTACATACTAATTGATTCACTGACAACTACAACATTCACACTTTTACTGTAGATGGCTGGACAGAAGAACACCACGCTGTTGGCAAAATATTTGGTATACTTTTCACATCGCTCTGGAGGCTATTGCTGAGACATGAAAACATTTTCTGCAGGGTAGTACCTCACCCATAGTATATCACCATCTTTTCTGTCTAGATCGTTTTCTCGTTGTCCAATAGCAAGGCACAGTGAATTCTGAGTCGAAATGTGTATTTAAAAAGAGAGGTTTGTTTCTTTACACTCTAATTAGGCAGCCAAAGTTGTAAGGTGAAACAGAGGGAGACTCTTGTAAACTAAACTAATTAGAATTGAGTGCACTTTCTAGCATTTTGGCAATAGCCCCCTGACATCATAGGTTTAATACACATTTCCAGGATTTATGTCAGTCTGTCACTTAAATGTATTTACCCAGAAAACCCTAAAGTGGTAATTTTTGTCATAGTGATAAAAATTGATAAGTAGACTAATATATATGACCAAATATGCCCTGTTCAAAATTTTGGACCTTTATCTGCACCGTGTCCTGAGATATGAGGGATTGCTTACCATCCTACATGTAGGACAGTAGGACTTAGGACTACTGTCTTTCGAAATTTGTGTTCTTTTGGTTGCCATGGAAACCACAATTCCTGTACGAGAGTGCCGGAAACTGACAAATAAGCTTATATATGGCCATTTATGCCAAACATGGAATTTCAATGCTTTAGCTATAGCGGATCCAGATATTAGCACAGTCCTACATGTAGGACAGTAGGACTTTGGGTGTTAGTCTCCTCTGAAAAGGTCCAAATCTTTACCAGAGGGTAATTTTCTAAGTAGTAGGTATTTTGGGACATGTGTGTAATGCCATAAAAATACCTAGGAATACCTATATGGAGCATTTTTGGAAGCCTTGGGTCTAGAACTATAGGATGCAACATTTTACTTCCATTTCTGTTTAGTTTACTTGCGGATATACACCTCTTTCCATGATGTCACTTAGGCATTCTACATGTAGGACAGTAGAGCTATCTGGGTTAACACAGGTAAATAAACACTTCGGATATTTAATGTGAATATTAGTTTTTCTTTTTTTTTTGCATCAAACTGTACTTTTACTAATATTCTAATGACAACATATCATACACAAGATCAATTTGATTTAAAACAATCAGATCTCATAATGATACATGAAGATCAGTATGGTATTTGCCATCATAATGACTTTATGGGTTTGCTTATAAGTCAAGGTGTATTGGATGGTAGGATACCAACTATTTAACACAGTGGTTTAACTACTTCTTCTATACATTTTGAATCAATAAAAAATAAATCTGCTTGATGAACTGGTATAACGGCTAAAATAAACTCTATTCAGAGAAAGTACTGGTTTCACCATAGCTAATGTCTAAGAAACAGCCCACTCAGAATTAAAGGTCAAGATTAACAAGTGAGTGGCCAACTCAGCAGAGTCCAGCGTTCCAGACCTAATTAATAACCAATTTATGCAAACCCCTTTCCACTCTACTGCTGACGATGGCCAATTGGTGTGATGACATTACTACTGCTGTCTAATGCAACATTAGTTTTAGCTCCTTGCAATAAATACCAAGTTCTCCAGGAAGGCATTTCTTAACATGGCATGACTGCAGCAAACCACTACAACTTGAACCTTTCAAGCATAGAGTTGGTGATCACAGGTAATATCCTACAGCTGCTCTGTTTGAGCAGTGCCTAATGCAGTATGTATAGGGATTGGTAGTACAGTCATACCAGTGCAACCATTAGTATTCGGTGTCTCCCACCACGATTTGAAAGGGGTCTAGCCATACCATCTTGAGAAATGGCTTGCAGGAGGCCCTTTCTTAACAGAGAACCACTGATCCCATTCAAAGCACCTTGGAAATCCTTATTTTAGTGACGATATAGCCCTAAAGTACTGGTTATGTAGTACTATGATTGTCCTACCAAATTCTATGTGATTGCTACATAAGTGCTGATCATAAAGAGCAGTCTTAGGGCATTACCTACAATAACTTGCACTAATGTTTAGGTTGAGAATAATTAAATGTAGTGGCTGTATCCAGTCACAGCATCCTTAAGAAGTGGCCTCCAGATGCCCAAAGGCAGTGGTCAAGTAAAATTATATTTTCACATTGAATAAGATAGAAGAAAGCTGTGTCAATAAACATTTATTTTGATGGAAACAATATATGTAGAGTTTCTTGACTTATTGTTTTTGGTGCACAAATGACAACTTTAGCAGTTGGTTTGTATTCTAACCCATGATAATATATTATATTGAACTGTGTGGTAAAAGAAATGTCAAGCCTAGGAGACATTGAGACATTTTACAGGTAAGAACCAACATATAAACAGATCATTCCTGCAAAAATCAGCTTTTTTCTATTAGATTCAATGTTATGTTGCCTAATTCTACTGGACTTTGGTTCTCTAGGGCATTAGTGCAAATGTAGGAGGTCAGGAAGGTGATTTATAGGTAAAACGAAAATTAGGTGTCTGTATTGATAGGTGTCCAGGCTAAAAAGAATCATGACTGTTACATAATAGAACTTCAATTATGGCTTATAGGCAGAAGAAGAGTTGGTAACAGGGAAAGATGTGTTTTTTTTGCAGAATTCTACCAGTTAGATGAGTAGCTTTACTTGTGAGGCTGCCCTTGTGCAGTGAGCCCTTTGTAGTGCTAACCTAATGAGGTGAGCAAGCTACATGGAGTCTGTCTTAACATTGAATAGGATGTCTCATCCACCACAAAAGGCTGGAGTATAGACTGGTTGGGTGGATGTGAATGATGGCATTTGAAGAAGCCTACACAGTCCAGATTTAGTACAGTTGATTACATCTAAGCCCATAGTTTTTTGGTTGTTGACATCAACATTGTTCCCAAAGATGATGAAGTAGCACCTTTCCATTTCCCTAAAAACAAAGTGCCATAACTACACTTAGGCCATAATTATCTAAAGGTACACCAAGCCCTACAACTACAATTTTTGTGTTAATTCTTTGACAATTTTGGTATACTTAAAGAACCCAGTGTTTTAAGAAATTACCTCCTAAGCTAATACTCGGCAGCCTCTATTCTGTTCTAAATCATCAATTTCCCCTTCATGGTTTTGCAGGGTTGACTTTAGGCTCATCTTGTACTTCATTTTTCAACTTCTGTAGGTGGCAACCTGTCCTTTTACTTCAGGGTCCTGTTTGTGACCAAACAAAGAAGTTGTCTGAGACAGTATTACCCAATGTTACCCAATGTGTGTAAAAGATTATTTGGTTCCCATGAGTGAGCTGGTGGAGCTGCTCTTGAGTACAATACAGCTCTGACTTATCACATCTAAATATTTGGAAACCTAATTCTCACTATTTAAGATTCAAGCTGGAACTTCAGTTTCCTTATGATAGTGTCTATGATAAGGAAAATATGTCTGATGGATATGAGACACCTCCATAGTCCTGCCTACATTCAGCAAAGCAACCTTTGCAACACTTCATGAAGATGGTTTGCTATTCTTAAAATTCTCATTGTGAGCGTGACAGATAGCTATGGACAAAAGATACCAGGCACCTATTGTTTTCAGCCATTGTTCCTCACACTACTCTCCATCATCATAATGGTGTGCTGAGAAGTGAGGAATGTTGAATGCCTCATGGAGGGATCATGGATGACTGCAACATGTGACATTTGGATAAGGTCATTCATAAGCTGGTTTAAATGACAATGGGGAAAGAAATGTGTAAAGAGGATTGCTAGATGACCAAATTACACACTATCAGCAGTTCTGGTAGTAAATACACCAATCTTGATAGTCAATTGACATAGAACTAATCATTGCCTCAGTGAAAGAAGGCTGTACCAGTATCTGGGTCAGATGTAGTTACAACCTTGTTTCACTAAGGTGTCAATATACGGAGGCTTTTGGAAAACACTATATCTTTGCCTGAGGATGAAACTGTGACTCCTCGATATGAAGTTGGGATGGCTTGAGAGGCCAGGGGACAGATACGTTGTCCCTAAGAAATTTATGCTTATTTTGATCACCAGTAAAACGCAGGGAACTCAGTAAAGTGGAATGAGAGTGGAAATTCGTAAAGAGAGTGAAATTTCCAATCCTCGTCAAATTTACTCTACCTTCAAGGCTAGGCATGCATGAGAATGCTCCCTTTAAACTTTTCAGTTCCAAAAAGATGGTGCAATTCACAAACACATACAAGAATCCACAATATCTTACCATCTTACACTCTGATAAAATTGTCGAGAGGAACATTTACCATTTTTCTTTTAAGATTACATCAGGATCTGAAGCCTATAATAGCTGCCTAAGTATTCAATTGAAAATCAAAAACATTTACCAATCTTTTTCAATGAGGGACCCCCAACACAATGAACAATGCGCCACTGACGGAGATTCATTTGTAAATCATATGTATGATGAACTAATTATTTTTGTTCTTTTTTGTTAAAGCATGTACCGTAATACCTCACGTATAAGGTGCACCTCGGGTATAAGGCGCACCCAGACTTTGCAGCTGTGAGTGTAAAAGTAAAAAAAAAATCATAACTTTTATTTTAATCAACGGATTCTCACAATTCAAAGACCTATGGCCATCTTAGAGCCTTCCCCATCCCATTTTACCACTATACAGGCTCAAGGGAGTATTGGGGAAATTTTAGAGAAAAGAATCTCCTAAATAATTCTGCTTCTATAAGGCGCACTAGGGGTGCATCCTCACGTATAAAGAGCACTTTATACGCGAGGTATTACGGTCATTCACATTTCTACTTTCCAAATATCCCCTTCCCTGATATCATAGAACAGTAAATTAGAGCCATCTTGCTAGACCTATTTGTATGCATTGATGACTGTTAACCTTGTTAACTAAGAACTCCATATCATTCTTTCCTTTTAAAGGCAGGAAATGAAACAATCAGAAAAGCAACTGCAAATCCCAATTTAGAGTGAGACAGATAGTTATGGATAAAAGGCACCAGACACCTTTTATCCTCAGCCATTGTTCCTCTCACTCCTATCCATCATCACAAAACTGCTGACGACTGAATAGGTCACGGAATCAGCATGAATAGGTAATCTAAGAGGTGACATTTGGGCAAGGCCATTCACAAGCTTAGCTGAATAAGAATAATGAAAGATATATGTAAAGGAGGATTTTGTTGAATTCATAGAGACTGTAGCAGCCACACAGTGTCTAGTGAGTAACATGGGATACTATTGCTAAAATGTAAAGACATTATCTGCATTAAAAACACGTTTTAGAAAACAGATAATACCTGTATCATAACCATATATGATTTTCAAACATGTATAACGGCAATCATTTGAAAGCAGGTTCTATCGACCTATATAAACAAACTGGCACTGCTTTGCAGGTTGTAGCTAACAGCTCAATAGCAAGATGATAATATCGTTACCACTAGCCACCAAGGTAGTGACTACATAATTTCAAACCAAATCAAAATAAACTGACGGCTGTCAGTAACTGATGGAAGGCATAGTCCATTATCATTTTTTTAGTTCTATTAGAGCTTAAAGTATGTTATCTTGGGTCACCTTTTTTTGCCCATGTATGGAGAGAGGACTGGTCATGTCACCACTCACGCTCGTCACCGGCCTAGAGCTAGGCTATTCATAGGCTTTGAACATTAAGCTATTAATCAATGCATAACCCGGAAGGAGTTGAGCTTGGCCAGGAATAAACCCCGACCGTGCAGTAGGAGCGGGTTATTCCTTGCCAAACCCAATAAGTTCTGGGTTATACATGGATTGATGCGTTTATCACACTAATTCCTCTATTCTATATTAATTTCTTAAGAAGAGATTTTGTAATGGAAAACCTATGCAGAGCTGGAGGTTTTGCCGTAAAACCTCTGAGATCAAGCCGAGGAGGTTTTATGGCAAAACCTCCACCTCTAATGAGGTTTTCTGACTTATACTCCATCCACAGAAGTTTATGGAACAGTAAAATCATAAATATAAGCATATTTTGGCATAAACTGTAGAGGCATAGAAAAAGATTCGAATCTACTACACTGTCTGTGATACAAGGCTTTGAAAAATATGTGGTGTTCCATGCTACAACCACCAGCAATCTCAATAGTTAGCATGTTTGACTTTGAATCTCAGAAAGGGGGTTCAAAACTGCATGGGAAAATGTTTTAAACATACTCATACAAGGTAAAAGGGGTCTCTCTAAAGGGCCTCCCTGAAGCCCCTTTTATCTTTTTGGCATTCAGGGGATATTCATCATACATGTGATACATTATTTTCAGAATTTGTTGCAAAAATGACAGTGGGCTACTGAGAATAAAAAATAAAATCAAAGGGGTTTGAACCTGTGTGGTCTAGATTTGTAGTCCCAGGCCTTAACCACCACACTACCTTGACTCGTCAAACCTTCCAAGTGAAATTACCTTGTTTATCTATAGTCTATCATTCAGTCATAGTAGTAGCATATTGCCCTTCAGTAGAATAATTGTGACCAGGCAAGCAATAACACCCCTATGCAGGGAAATTCATTATCAAAGTATCTTAAGATCTTTAAAATGAGACATCATTGGCTTAATATTCCCAGTAGTTATGTCAAAACCCCTCCTTGAACAAAGGTCGGTATTTACATCTGAAATCCATCATTAAGCTCAAATACATTATAAACCATAATAATGTCTAAAAATGCAATAAAACAGCCTTTTTCATGAAAGATACATAACAATATCGTGATTTTTATCATAGATTTTGATCTAGAAAGAATTTTCCATTTCTGTTTTCAGTTTTGAGTTTTTGGTGAATACCCCTGAAAATTGGCATGAAATCTGCAAATTTTGATTATTGGAATGGTTGCCATGGCAAGCAGGAACAGGCATATATAGGTGGATTTCTCATAAAAAATTTTACCATCTAAATATGGGACATATCTACCGAAAATGGTGCATTTAAAATGAGACCATTGAATTCTGCATAACAAATTAGCTTAATGTATTTTATAATGATTTGAGAGTAATTTTATCCCTTATGTTCTCCCTTGATGGGTCGCAGATGTTCACCCAAGCAAATTGTCCTTATCTGTCACCATGATTGGTCATCAATGGTGACTCCTTTTTGAGTGATACCTCACTGCGTCATGTTTCGCCACTGTGTGTCAGTCTCACATGGCATGGCGATTTATCACAACAGTCACCAACATGATCTCACTCACTGCATTAGTATGTGCCACCCCTTGTCATCCCTCACAAAGCATGGTGATTTATCACCACCATCGCCAAAATGGATCTAACTCACTACGTGAGTATGTGCCACTGCCTGTCAACTCTCACTCAGAATGGCAGCTTATCGCCACCATCGCCAATATGGATCTCACTCACTCCGTCATATGTGCCACTGTCTGTCAACTCTCACTCAGAATGGCGACTTTTCACCTGCATTGCCACATGGCTCTCACTCACTGTGTGAGTTTGTGCCAATCCTAGTTAATCTTCTCTCAAAATGGCTACTTATCACCACCATCACTGACATGGATGCCACTCACTGTGTGAGTGTGTGCCACTGTCATCAACTCTCACACAAAATGGCGACTTATCACCACCATTGCCATCATTGGTCTCAATCAATGCATGAATTTGTGTCACTCCAAGTCAATGCTCTTTGAGGATTGCATCATCTGTCACTCACTCTCACTCAGAATGGTAACTTATCACCACCATTGCCAAAGTTGTTGAAACAGCACCTCTGTTTAACATGTAGCCTATCTAGGAAGTGTGGACCAGAAGTAGAAGTCCCATATGTATCAAATGTGCTTTGTTTCACACTGATTTCCATGTAATACTTCAGAGTTGAATCAAACAAGATTATATAGAAAAAATATCAATTGAATTTAGATAGAGGTCTCCCTTAAATGAAAGCAACTATCCTTAAACACCTTTTCTCTGGTTACAATAAAAATACATAGGGAAATATCTACATGAACACTTTGTCTGTGGTTAGAGGGAAGTTATGGCAATATGGCAATACCTTCTCTGGCAAAACATACTTTGATCTGGCAGATGTGAGGCTGCATGATTACCAATGTCTATGATCATCAGCTTTTCATCTAACAAGGTGAGTGATCACCAGTGTTGCCATCACTGGTGAGTCTGAGTGATCACCACTCATGCTGTCCATGGTGAACCTGTGCTATGATGTGGTGCGCATTTCATCTAGCAGGGTGAGTGATCAATCACCTTGCCATCCCTGGTGAGTGTGAGTCATAACGATCCTCGCCAATCATGGTGAACGTGCGCTATGGCGTGGTGTGCATTTCATCTAGTGAGGTGAGTTATCACTTGTGTCGCCATCCCTGGTGAGTGTGGGTGATCAAGATCCTCACCATCTGTGGTGAACCTGCGCTATCACGAGGTACGCGTTTCATCTAGCGAGGTGAGTGATCACCCGAGTGACCATCCCCCGTGAGTGTGAGTGATCACGATCCTTGCCATCCGTGGTAAACGTGCGTTATGACGTGGTGTGCATCTCATCTAGCCAAGTGAGTGATCACTCATGTCGCCATCCCTGTTGAGGATGAGTGATCACTCATGTCGCCATCCCTGGTGAGGATGAGTGATCACGATCCTCGACATCCCTGGTGAATGTGCGTTATGATGTGGTGTGCGTCTCATCTAGCGAAGTGAGTGATCACTCACATCGCCATCCCTGGTGAGGATGAGTGATCACTCATGTCGCCATCCCTGGTGAGGATGAGTGATCACGATCCTCGACATCCCTGGTGAACATGCGCTATGACGAGGTGCGTGTTTCATCTAGCGCGGTGAGTGATCACCCGCATCGCCATCCCTGGTGAGTCTGAGTGATCACCATCCTTGCCATCTGAGGTGAGGCTATGTGATCACCACCATTGCTAATCCTGGTGATCTTGTGCTATAGCGACGTCATGTTCCATCTAGCCACATGTGTGAGCCACTTCACACAGGTTGACAACGAGTCACAACCGTTTGCTGGGACATTATGAGCTGAGGACAGCATTATCTCAAGAATTTCATCTGCCCTTCAAAAATGACCCATTTTATAGAACCTCCTGCTATGCTTGGCCTAGTTCACAAAACCTCCTCCTAGAGCTGACCCAATTCACAAAATCTTCTGCCAGATCAGACCTAATTCTTAAAACCTCCTGCTGGCCCCCATACTGTAGAATGTGGAAATAAACCTACAGTAGGAACAATGGTCTTGCACGCCTGATTCACTATGGCTGTAAGCGGAATGCGTACTGTGTTTTCTTGTGCAGGCCTAGTCAAAACAGGGCCCCAAAACATGGCTACTCATGATTTCATGGTAGAATTCCATGATATTAACCTTTTATCCTGTATATCCTTTAGTATATGGAACATATGATTATTCTCGCCAACTTTCAGTGCCATTCTGGTCTGTATGGTCACAAATCATAGAAAGTGTGCATATGGAGCCGTACATGTCATTCGCCCAGACATGTGCCCAGAAAAAGAATTCTTATAAGTATGCTTCTTTTACAATAGCAAGGACACATCTGACATAAATGATAATGTGATTTTCTTAATTTACAGTTCAAAATAGTCTGAACCTAAGATTTTCATGGAGGTATGAAAATTGTTTCTGTAGGAAATTAAGCCCTCAACATGGCTTGTAACTCAAATGTCATTCTCCCAGACACAATTTCGCCCAGACAATTTTGGTCATTTTGGGCACATTTTACCCCCCTGGAGCCCAAAATATGCATATGGGGCCATCAAAACCCATATGTAACATGAAGATCTCATCCAGCCTGACACTTTGAGCCAAAGAAATACAGGGGGAAACTAAAATTCGAAGAGTAGGGGCTGGAATACCTCCAAATTTGTCATATGCAAACCTTCTATGATTTTCGACCGTATAGATGCCAAATAGTGTCAAATCCTTTGTAAAACTAAGTGAGTGCTGGGCCATTCGAATGTGGACCGTAAGTCAGTGCCTGACACACCTACTTGTGTCCTTTGTAAAACTAAGTGAGTGCTGGGCCATTCGAATCTGGACCGTAAGTCAGTGCCTGACACACCTACGTGGTCACGGCTCTGAGCAAGGAGAATGCAATGGCGAGTTGTCTTCTCTCATTAACATTGGATTCTAGCACCCACTGGGTAGTTTAGTGGTTACGGGACCAGCCTCTTGGCAGCAAAGCGGTGGATCGCGTCCCTGTCGGACCTGAACGGTTCAACTGGAAATGTATGGAGAGGTTGACTTTGTATACTTCACTGAAAACCCTCCAGATCTTTAAACTCGTCAGATTGAGGACCTATGGTCATCAGAAGAGGTACAGAGAGAGGGCAGGACCTTACAGGGAGTGAAATCCCTCAGTCTACATCTCCCCAGTATGAGTCTATGGCATTCTGTTGACAATATGTAACAAATACACAAGGTGGCAGGTATGTGCCACTCATGTTTGATGATTAGGCCTTCAGTTTTCAACTGAAGGTCTTCACCGCTGAGGACTCTAGGTGCTCAAGTTGACGATACCTAAATCTACAGCTTTGGGTAGTCAGATTGAGGACCCAAGGTAGTCAGCACCAAGGTTGTCACTCTAACAACAATATGTAATCAGTTTGACTACCTTGGATGAGTGTGTTGACCTAAGCCCATCAGGTGGACTGCCCTGGGTGCTCCATCTGATGACCTTAGGTTGTAGATTTGGGTATTGTCAGTCTGACGACCTTGGGGCTTTCAGTGTTCTCAAATTTATTAACATGTTCAAATTCTAACCAAACCCAGGTAGCACACGCATTGGGCCAACGTTGGCTGCCCATCAGGCCTATGTAGGCTGGACCAGTGGCATTTGCCAAGCAAATGCCAATGTTGGCCCAACGTTGGAAGGACATCGGCAAATGGTCAGCCCCTGGCCGATCATTTGCCAATGCTCATTTTTGTCAACCAAAAGCCAATGTTGGGCCTACATTGGCATTTGGTTGGCACCGTCGGGCCTATGTAGGCAGGATGGGCAGCCTATGTAAAGCCGATGGTTGGGCCAACGTCGGCCCAACGTTATGCCAATGTCTCTGTGCTACCTGGAAAGGCTTCTTGTAGAAGATTAAAAGCTCTGATAATGCGGTTATACCTCCATAACTGAACAGGGTTGTGACCAAAAAAGCATGATCTAAGCCAGAATCTTGATATAATAATGCAATAATGATTGATATTAAAGGCACTAAGGCTGTTGTTTAGCCTGGATATTCCAAAGACTATACAGCCCATGTGCCTTCAATATCAATCCTTAATGCATTTATACCACGATTTACCCATCAAAAATCAATAAAAAATCAATAAATTCATATTGATCACGAAATCTTCACCGCCTTGGCCGAGATTCAAACCTATACCCCCACCTTCACCAGGCAGCAAAATGCTGTCAGCTTCAGGTGCTGCACGCTACTCATTGTGCCACAGGGATACCTGTGTGCGACTGACCTGGTAGTTGTACTGTACAGTAGAAGCTGTATGCTGGCCACCGCCAGCAGTCCACATGGGGTAATGGATAGCGCATTGGACTTGTATTCTGTAGATTGCATTTTCGAACCCCATCTTTGGCAATGAAACTTTCATCAGTTTTAACATGAGAAAATGTAAGTGTTACACATAGAAAATATTTCTGACACTTAGGAGTACATGTATATTCAAAAAAAGCACTCAAAATCAAAATTCGTGCAGGTATATCCTGGATAATGCACGCCTGATATCCTCAAAATGAGCCAAAAAAAGCACTGAAAAGCCAGAATCGTGGTATTATAAGCTGTTATATACCAATGGCAAGTGACGATCTGTTCTGAGGGTTGGTTCTGTCACACAGACACTAAAAGGCGATGTAAGTATCTATGCATACACATGGACACTATAAGTACTATGAATACTGAGTTGATAGAAATTGTAAGCCACTAGGTTCATGATTCCATATTTCACAGGTGCCCCCCATAATAGCACAGTTAGCATGATAAATAAGGAAAATGGTTGAGGTGAAAAGACATATTGCACCTATTTTTTACCCATCAAAAATCAATAAATTCATATTGACTACGAAACTGAAACACACTCATTTACACTTTCAGTGCCGACCGTTAACCCGGTGGTGCAGATGCCACAGAATACCTTGGTGATTTTTTCTGTAAGTTCTACATTGCCATAATTTTGTGATACCAAGCTGCTAATCAGCAGTACATTTTGTTATATTCATTGACCATGGCTTCATATTTACATGCATGTTCCAGAAGAATTTTCATTTGGGCCTGAGCTGTTTCGGTGTGGGTCTTAATGGCTTCCTCAGGCCATGTGACAATTGCTGTCAAGTGCTTTTTTTTAGAGTATGGGTAGCGTTTATTTTCTTTTTATATTAACCTGGTTACAAAGAAAAAAGCTTATTCAGCTTGGAGATGTTCTTGCAACCAGTACAGTTTTCAGTAATTGAAGTGATATAATGTGGATCAATAATAACATTCAAATCTTAATCCATCAATTACATTAAATCAATTCAACATAATATCAATATACATAATAGATTAAAGCAGTATTTATCGAGTCTTTTATTTCAATGCGTACACAACTTCACAATAGCTTATAATTACCTTATACAGTTTGAGTGGTGAGACCTGGGGGTGGGCACCCCTCACATTGCAGTTATTCACATGATAATGATATATCCTACTTTAGCATAATAATTATCGTAACAGTTGTCGAGTAGGAGACAATAGAAAAGTAAAGTAAACTATATAATTAGGCAAAGAGCAATCTACCCAGATTACCTTTTTGAGTTAGTCTGAACTCCTCATATGTAGGTAGATTGCTCTTTGTCACTGAAAGTGCATTCCACGCCTTAGCCCCTCTATATAACATAATCTTACAACTGGTTTCATATTTTGGCTTGATAGTAAAAAAAGACAGTAGCATCATGGATTCTGGTATAGGCCTCTCTATTATTTATCAGGGATACATTATTCTGTTGTTTATACATAAAAATCAACAAATGCCTTTCTCTACGTGGTATCAATGGAGATATCATTGCCTGTTGATGTGTCAAGTATGTGAAAATCTATTGTCAAGGCCAAGTGCTGTTCTAAGTGCCTTATTCTGTGTTATCTGAATCTTGTCCAGTATATAAGCACTAGCTACATCATAAAGTATGTCGCCATAATCAGCATAAGGCACTACTGTCATTTTATAAATTTTAAGTAGCGAGTCATTATCAAGGAGAGGCCTTATTGAAATTTAGGACTGGATCCAGATACACACCTAAATATCGAACACTCAACACTCTTTCAATTCGGGTATTGCCAAACATAAGCCTATGATTCTCTATTTCTTTCAACCATGGTCTCAAACCAAATATCATGTCAATATTTTTTTTAAGCATTCAAAATGAGCAGGTTACGTAGAAACCAGCCCTCTAATGCCTTTAAATCCTGTAGTAATTCCATGGTGATTTTATCCAGATCATATCCCTGTACGGACACAACTGTGTCATCAGCATAGAGAGTGCCTGACCGACTCTTCTTGTGTTTTCAATTTGCCCTCTGTTAATGACCCATTTGAAGTGCCTGTGGTGTCATTGATCCCATTAATAGACTCATTAAAGCCATTTTTTCGATCCCCTACCAGCTGTTTCTGCAGCTGTCACTCTTCTAACTCAGCCATTGATAGCCACAATAATGCCAATGAGGGTTGCTTTCCCTGGCAGGCGGCCATCCTTACCTCCCTGAATCCTTCACAAGCTTTTGTTCACCAGCAGAATCATTGGTGCCACAGCTAAGCTTGATGTAAAATATAATTCTACTATAAACAATTCATTTAAATAACATAGCTTTCATGGTTTCCAGAATTGTAGCTAGACAGGTCATTGGAAATTCAAAATGCAAGATGGCAAGGGTGTATGCTATGATCTACTACATGTAGTGCTGACAGATTGTTTCTTTAAGACCTTGAGCAGCAAATATGCCATCAGTCGAAGCACTTTTCTCTTCTGAATATTTACATTGGTAAGAAGTCAAAATCTCTTATGAATATCGGTACTGATAATCATAAATTCAACACGGGGCATACTGCTTTTGTCACCAATGCTCAAAAAAGGATATCAATGATAACCTGTACAAGCTACATCAGTGCCACATATACCTAAAGTTGCAAATACGTCATGCAAAGTAGCTTTTGGGATAGAAGAGATATTCAGGCATATGGAGGCAGGGACAAAAGGCATAAGGATGGCACAGTGCTAATTAACAGTATTGAGAAGTGATCCCCAGCAATGTAAGCTGGGATAAGAAAAGAGGATTAGGGTGAAGATTTACATTTAATTACCTAAAATATGGGCAAATGTGTTTCATAACCAAATCTCTTCTTCTGTACCAAGTCCCATCCGCACCCTACCAGCAAGCATGTCCATATAACAGGGCACTTAGGCTCATTCCTGATCAGTAGCATCGTTATCTGTTTTTCGTTCAAGGGCAGGCAAAAACCTTCCATTTACTTCTACACTATGATTTTACTATTACCCGTCCTTCAGTCCTAAGCTATATGGGCTTACACCTGACATAAGGACTCTATATTATAGAAAAGGCAAGGTAATAAGATTAACCTAGTTGTTATATTCAAGGGCAGCAGATGACTTATAAATGCCATTTGTTCCTTGTATTTGGGGTAATGATCTGGCAATAACTATGCGGTTTCTTGTAAATACTGCAGGATATCATGTGCTTAGAGACATAATACCCTTTACAAAACGCAATCAAATATATAGGCTTACTCATCTCTGAATATATACTATTATGTAGGTAATACCCATAGTCCACTGGGCCTCTTCGGCCGACTTTTGTGTAGGGAATGTAGAGGCCCAGTGGACTATGGGTATAATGCAAGTAATCGGAAATTGTCCCCGCCCTACAGTTAGGCTGTGCAGTATACGTTTATAGTTCTAAGCACCATCCCTGAAAAAAGATGGTTTATTGAGACCATTAATACATATCAGTTAGGAGAAAGGTAAAACTCATGGGTGTTAGCTCTATTTTCACCTATGGCTAGTTGTCAGGTGCCAATCAATACTGCCGTACCTGTAATTTCACCCAAATTCATTGACTTATTGGATGGCTTGAACTTTGAAATCTTACAGCAATAGTTGCTGGAACCTCAGTTGCCAGCAAATATTTCTGTAAATTTACAGTATATTTTATTTATCATTTACAGCAAAATTTGCTGTCCATTAACAGAAGATATTGCTGTTTATTTACAAGAAATCTCTCTGTAATTCTACAACACATTCTGCTGTGAATTTACAGCATATTTTTCTGTAGAACTAAATGAGCTTGCTGTATGATCACAGTGACTGTTACTGTATGATTACTATGAAATGTTCTGTAAAATTACAGTGATTCACCTCCTGTAGATTTACAGCAAAATGTACTGGAACCAAAGTTGCCAAGGGATTTTGCTGTAAAGTAACCCTGTCTACTTCTTACAGTGTAGATAAATTTTACATATTGCCTTGGTAAAGCTGCCATTACAGCAGTGACAATACTGCCTTCTGACATACCCTACCCATGTAATCAGTTTAAGTGCCTTTACATTGTATTGCACAACTCCTCCTATACTGACTGTTCCGCTCTACCTCATATATTACAGAAAAGTCTCAAACACTTGAATTCTATCTGGAGAGTGACCTTAAGCTTATTGTGTCAATACCGAACCACACAGAGCGATCTCAAGCACTTGCACAAAAAGTGACCTTATGCAACATCTGAAAATGCGCTTTTGTTTTGGAAATTGCCTCTCTGTAATTGCAAGGTGGAGCTCACAAACAGGATACTTACAGAAATAACCTCTATTTCATTTATCGACATATCTGTTAATAATAGTAGTAATATATTTTCTGTTTCTATGACTGGAGAGTTGGTAGTAAAGTTATGACCGTTATAATCTCTAGTCAGTCATAAGTAGGCTATGACTGGTCATGTCTATCTGTTTCAAAAGGAGATATAACTAGTTTGTGACTGCAGTCATAATCTTTTACAACCGGTCTTATGACTGTTTTTCTGTGTTTCTCGGGGTCAAAACATGAGGAGGTATTTGATGGCTATGTTTATGCAAATGTAATTTTTCAAAATACCATCATGTTGTACATGGTTCCTACATATTATGGGCGTTTTCTGGTTAAATTTGACATAGATTTTCAATGCTAAAACGTGATTTAACTGCATATGGATACCTGTTAAAATTATGACCACTCTTAAATTGATCATAAGTTTTCCTATAATATAGGTTGTACAATTCAGAGTTGAAGACAGGTCACATTGTTATTACTTCTGTAGTACATTACCTACCATAAATTCTCTCATATAAGCCACAGCTAGTAGCAGAACCCAAATAAAAAATAAGGCTTATAGGAAAGGCCTTAAGTCTGGTGCAGCTTATACAAGGATATTCTACACTATGAAACAGTACCGAAATGCCAATTTTTAGGGTGGGGCTTATAGCTTTCTCTCAAACTCAGGGTGCAGCTTATATAAGGGTGCAGCATATACAAGAGAATTTAGCAGCCAGGGTGGATGAGGGGTATTATGCCCTGCTCACTTTAACACGTACCCCAGCACCCCCATGGGCCCTTATACAAGAATTATGATAACTCTAGGTGTACTAAGTAGTCTTTGGAACCATATTTCTGCTTATGAGCTCTTTCAATGAATAAATGTATGAAGGGCTGGGGTGCATAAATAATTCATGAAGAAAAAAAAAACTGCCTAAAATGGCCAGCTATTTGCCTGCCAGGATATGCCTTTGGTAAGGACCTTAGCCTAATTAATGAACAAATGTGAACACTAGCCATTTATTCACAACCATCGGTGGCATCAAAGTAGGCCTACCGGGTATGTGATAATAGATTATAACCATGGGTTATAACCAGTTGTAACTTTTGTGGATTTACACACTTCCAAATGACGTCAAAGGGGCAATTTCGCCTGTTCAAAATATCATCAAAGGGGTATTTTTCTGGGTTTACACTGGTTTCCTGCCTCCTATGACTGAATCTACAACTTTTTACCGATGATCAACTTACAACCAAAATTTAGTTGTAAGTATGTAGCTACGACTGATAAGTGTTTCTAAACAGGCAGCAAAATATGACTAGTCATAAGAAAAAAATTAAGACTGTTCAATATGCTGGAATAAAGATAACTGCGTTATCAACTGATACAAGGGCTTGCCTTTTAGTCATGTACACTTGATAGCATTTAGAGCACATCGAGATATGACAGTACCTTAAATAAGGAATGACCTCTAGGGTATTATTATGAAAGTTAGAGAGTGAATGTTACCCAGGCACACATAAATGCAACTTAAGAAATCATCTTGGCACATGCAGGATAACTACCATAGATTTATTACCATAGTGCTTTAGAATGGGCATATTATCATTTCATTGCTGAAGTGGGGCACAGTGGAAAGTGGCGAAGTCAGCATCGACCCTCAACAATCTGTCATAATAACTTGATCGGCTTAATCTAAAACCTCCATAAACGTCTGCATGGAAATAACTATTCCATTTCCTTACCATGCATCTTTCTAATAAAACACGTATTAATAGTGCAGGTGTTATTTCAGTGCAACGTTTGCTTGCTGACAAAGCCCCTTGTCCAATTATGGCATTCGGATGAAATAACCTCATATTCATTTGCCTCTCTATGCCTCAACGCTTACATAACTGTCTGAGGTTGACCATACCTTTCTGAACAAAGGACGGGGGAATATACCTAAAACCTTAAAAAAAGAACACAAATTTGTATATTTAGGGTGAATTATTATAGAAAAAAGAGTGGCTAAATAAAAGAGCGACTATAACTATAAATATATAGAACAGCTCAACAAGTCCTTATTAACTTCACTGAAACGCCACCTTCCTTTACTACATTAACCTGATCTAACCTCTACTACACCGATTTGATACCAAGTATCTGACATTTCATTCAGAGTTTTATCCCCTATGAGACCGAGTCTGATGGTTCAATTTCCATAAATTTAAAGATGACATCATTTACATATTTTAAATAGCCTCGTAGGGTTCAGAATATGATGTAGTTTCTATAATTCAGCAGTGTTATACAGTGAATCTGACCATTTCTGTAATGAACTTTATATCTGCATATAGAGCCATAATCATTATACGTAAAGAGTGGGGTTTCTCAGATTTTGAATGGATTCTTGAAAATTGTGAAGAATACCGCCTTGTGAAACCAGAAATACAGGTGCTTTAAATAAAGAAATTGTCTTTGATTCGTTTTTATCTTACACTTAAACGTTTAACCCCAATAATTATTTCTACAGTTTAGATGGTGACCTTACAACTAATGCTACACGTACTAATTGTAAGATCTGTGGTCTGTGGGTGAGGATTGCCAAGTCAGAAATTACACTGATGTGTATCGCGACGGATAGACGCCCTACTACTGCTATACTCAAATCCCCCTTCGCAATGGCTTCCAACCCTCATTTGCAAATATATGACTTTTAGGCATAGCAGGGGGTATCCAGACATCAATACATATCATTATCCAACTGCATTCATGCCGGATAATCCGATAAACCTAGGGTATGCACTGAAAACCTACGGGAACCTTAACTCGTCAATACTGACAACTTTAGGTGCTCAGGTTGACAATACCTAAATCTACAGCTTTAGGTCGTCACTGACAACCTGAAGTCATCACTATGGCTGAGTGTAAAAGCTGTTTTGTCCTTTGTAGAAATTATGTACATACTAACATTGCCTTGCATGAATCCACATAATGTTGAACATTTCTTTAGGTTATCTCTCATCCAATCATCCATTTATCAGTGCCTCATGGTTTCAGTTTAGATTATGTAGTACTGTGTGTTAGTACACTCATCTACTTATATACTACATGTGTACGTTAGAGACACCCAATGCTTTAGGACTTATAATCAAGCAATACCCATAAGAGAGGTGTAGACCAGGATGATCTAACTTCTTTTCTATATCTTTTACTTATACATTCAAATTTTTTTACAGGTACATTTGTTATCAAATGATGATTATATTCTCCCTTTCATAGTAGACTATGAGACAAGTATAATGTATAAGTATGAGCCTACATACCCCAGGGTCTGGGATATCTATTCCAGAAATCAGATAGTGGGGACCTCTTATGGCACACACATAAACTAGTAGCAAAGCCAGGGTGGTCAGTATGACCCTCTGACGACCCTAAACTCGTCATATATCATTATGCATGTGAGCCTTGCTCGGCCTTATCTTAAAAAAATAAAGAAGAAGAATTAGACAGCTGTAAGAAAAGTTTCATATTTGTTATAATCCTTTACTAGGATGTAGTACGGAGCCTAGTAAAAATATTCCTGCGGATACTGAACAATTTTTGCGGATACTAAACAATTCCTGCAGATACTGAACAATTCTTGCCGGTACTGAACAATTTTTGTGGGTACAGAACAATTCTTGCGGGTACTGAACAATTCTCGCGGGTACTAAACAATTTTTGTGGGTACAGAACAATTCTTTCAGATACCGAACAATTTTTTCGGGTACTGAACATATCTTGTGGGTACAGGAAAAATTCTTGCGAGTACTGAATGATTTCTAAAGGTACAGGAACAGTAAGAGACATTCTTGTGGGTACAGAAACTATTCCTGCGGATACAGAAACGATTTTCGCGGTAAAGAAACATTCTTAGGGGTCCTTGATAGGATATTTTTACCCATAAAGGAACAATTCTTATGGGTACAAGAACTATTCTGGCTGGTGCAAGAATTTTTTGGCAGGTGAATGCATAATTCTAGCACCCACAAGAGTAGTTCTTGCACCTACAAGAATTCTTTGTGCACCTGTGAGAATGTGTGTGTACCTGCAAAAATGTTCCTGTACCCTTAGGAATCTCCCTAAAGCCCCTAAGAGGCTTTAGTTATGTCTTTAGTAAAATCGTAATGATCTACACCCAAAATGATGCCTGCCTGATGTAACTTTGTACAACCTGATTGAGTGCTACACTATTTCTTTCCTGTTGCCGTGTTTTGGCCGATCTGAAAAATGTACATGTATGATTTCTGCCAATAAACTTGTTAAAACTCAACTCAACTCAACTCCTGTATCCGCAGGAATGTTCCAGTATCCACAGGAATGTTCCAGTATCCACAGGAATGTTCCAGTACCCGCAGGAATATTTTTTGAATGAAAAAAAAGTTTTTGGTATGTCCTATTAGGGGCTCCGTAATACGGTCTGAATGTGCAAAAATAGATTTTTTTTTTCATCTTCTGGAGCATTCAGAATTGTTGAGTGTCGCCATTATGGTGCTGTTACCTTTGTATGTGTCCTCATGAGTCTCTGACTCTTAGAGAAAACATGAAGAAAGTCTTGTGTATTCATTTTCTTGTCCTGTCAGTAATAATTTGTTAAATGTGAGGCGTTATTATTACTTGTTTCTAAAAGCTATGACTTAGCACTTAAAAGCTAATGGCACCATCATTGCGATATCAAGACACCAGTATGCACCATGCGGAGTTGACCAGCGACTTGAACATATCTAATCTTTGCTTGGTGATGATACAAGCATCAGCTCAACCTCAAATTCAAATATTACAACAGCTGTCAACAGGCGAACAATGTATGCATGATCTATGAAGAGGTACCTTGTGACCTCACGCAGAACACTATGCAAGCTTCTCACCAAATATAACATTTATATGATAATCATAATTTAAGCTTGGTTACAGAATTTGCTAATACTATTATAGTCAAGGGAGTGGCAAGGAGCAAGATGGTTTGTACCTCGAAGGGTTAGGGGTAGAGAATGGGAAAATGACACCAGCCTGAAGTGGTCTGTGATCTCAGGTTTGCATGTGAAACATTGACCCTGATGGGAGAGAGGGTTTTACCTCTGTCTGATTAGTATTGACCATGGAGTACCGTCATGTTTTATACACAAGTTTTGGGGCAGTGGGCAGTGCCAGTCTTTGAGGGCTATTTTTTATATGTTGATGCTGGGGATCTATACATTGTTGCAATAACAACTCTGTAATGTCAGACAATAGGATATATAAGATCAGACAATGGGGCTATATCTCCATTTAGGTCGCTAGACACAGACAATATTGCTCGCTAAAAAGTGGTCATGATTTTCTGATATGGAATGAGCCACAATTCTAGTTGCCAAAACTGGTCGCTATACCATCAGCAACCTAAACTAAGATCGAGCCGACAAGGCTACCGGGAATTTGGTAATGGCATGATGCAATCAATCCTGATGTGTATTCCTTAATAGCCCCCACACTCGATCTATCGCTGACTATTTCCAGGAAGGGGATTTCTATCAGGGGGATTTCTGGGTAAAGGATTTCCTGGCACCATATGGAAATAACAGAACTGCTGCCAATCTGTACATATATATAAACATGTAGGAGCCCTCACTAACTGATACAGCTAGAAATGATCCAATGGTCATCCACCCCATATCAGATTACAAGGAACGTGTGCACCACTTTGACTCAAAGGCATGCATGACCAGTCCTATTTGCCAATGCCCAGGTTGCATTTCTGACCATTAGTTCTACATTAACCTTCCACACATAGACCAAGATATGAGAGTGTAAAACCTCATAAACGTCTGCATGAGAATAACTATTCCATTTCCCTGTCATGCATCTTTCCTAGCACCCTTCATATGTTCAATAAAACACTTATTAATAATGCAGGTATTATTTCAGTGCCATATTCAGCAGGCTTGCTGATTAAGCTCCCTGTTCACATTTGTCAATCGGATGAAATGTATCCCTCAATTTCATCAGTCCGCCTGTGCAATAGTTTCAAGGCTATCATTAATTTGCAAATGCTGGCCTTTTCTACATAGCCAAAGAGTCGGTTACTAATCAATACCTGTTTTCATATATGCAGTGATCCCTTTTTGAAACACAAGGGCTATATGCATATTGAACTTATATTCGTATCTATCAATAAAATGCCTGAGAAATGTCATGTGAGTTTCTTCCGGTTATGGCCTGATTCAATGCATAATTGTTGTTGTTTCCTTGATTCGATTACAAGATGTTGAAAAGTAAGCTCGAAAGAACAGGAGGGTCTTGCCAAAAGAAAACGAGGATGAACCTCTGTAATGTGTAGGGTCTAATTTGTTTTCATAGTATTGACAAAGAAAATTACAGAAAAATCTATGGAAAACTCTTTTTGAGATGTAGAAAAGCATGCATGTTTTCTCTAAACGATTATCCAAACAATTTTTAGCAAGACAAAAACGTGCACGTTTTCTTTCTTGGTTCTCGTTTCATTTTTGGCGAGACCCTCCTGAAACCATGAAATTATGCCTTTTATATGGCTTAACAACAGGCAAATGCCTGGTTTTTACTGTAAATCATGGGTGGTGTTTTTGCACAGCATTATATTGGTGACATGGCAATACTTGTTATATAATAAGGCATTTTCCGTATTGGACAACAGATTAGGAAATGTATATTCTGGCCAAGATAAACCCAGGAGAACCTGCACTGTTTTGGAGTCAATTGTTCCAAGGAATAAGCGGGTATTGTGATGTGATTGCATTGCCAACATGGTTGAATAATATGGTCAAATAACAAACTCCTAGAAAATTGAATTTGACAAATGAATTCTTGAGGATAAACTGCAGAGACACTGCAAGAAAAATCCTCATTCAATATAGGCTAGATCTCAAAATTAAAGTCTGCGAAAAAGGCGGCTACTATCAGAAACTGTAACTCCACTCAAAACCTGGCATTTCCAAAACTAGTCACTGGTGACGACTTTAGGTCCTCAGGTTGACAATACCTTAAACAACAACCCTAGGTTGTCAAAATAACAACTGTAAGTCATTAACCTGATGACCTAAGTTGATAGTATGACAACTCTGTATTGTCAGTATTGTCAAACTAAGGTCATCAGGATGATGACTTAAAGTCGTCATTTTGACCACCTAAGGTAGTTGTTTTAGGTATTGTCAACCTGAGGACCTAAAGTGATCACCAGTGACTAGTTTCAGAAGTGCCAGGTTTTGAGTGTTGTTCTGATTTCTCTAAAAGTATTTCACTTAGCCATTCAAAAACTCTACATGTATTATTAACATTATACTTTCCTCCTCATGTGTTAGTGGCAATCAAGTAAACATATAGAACTGTAGAAATCCACTAAAATAGTTACAATATGTTTCAACAAAGTTTATTTAAACAAAGTTAATCCACAAATCATATCATTGATGCTTTTCTTTTCTTTTTCTTCTTTTTGAATATCGAAAATGCCACTTTACATTTTCAAAACATTGATCGGTATGGTCGAGAAGAGAGAGAACTATGAGTGAATGTTTCATTCAAGTATCATATGTGTACACTCATAAAGTGTTTTGGTACTCACAGGGTCTTACGAGAAAACAGCATGATATTGACATATAGAATATTAGTCAGTTTGTGTTTTCAGCACTGGAAGAGGCCCTTCGTACTGACAACTTTACATGAGCAAGATGGTTCTGACAACATGTGAGTGACGTTCCCTGAGGTAATTGAAGATGGCAGTGCCGACAGGTCAAAGCCAATACAGAGACATCACTGCACATAACACCATAATTATCCATATCCTCTTTTCAGATCATGGGCAGAAAAGTGGTCTCAACCACATTCTCAGTGTAGTCCCCTCTAGTAGTAGACAGGGTGTGACAGTCAGCAAAGTCCACGGTCTCCCCTGTGTTTACACAACCCATCCAGTCCACATGGCTACTTTGAATATGCATTATTCCTAGGTATCCAAACACACTGTACAGATAGCTGAAGTCTATAGGGCTAAGTCATTAATAGTTCTATAATTGCCTGAGTACTGACCTTTAGCTTCTTGAGGGTAAATTGTAGTTAGTATGGCAGTGACTGGTAAGCTGTAGGCAGTCATTCCCTTTGGTCAGGTAGCCACACCATGAGTAGGAATTCCGTGAGCATTTAACATTTAGCATCTGAAATAATACACTGTAAGAGCTATACAAAGCAGATACTAATACATTTTCTAAGTTTATTCTGAAAATGAGGAAGTTATATGATTGAACCTAAAAAGTAGGCCTTACAAGCCTATTTATCATGTGTATATGAAATGCAAGAGGGTGAGATATTGTCAACTTACCCAACAAATACCCAGAGGGCAATGTAGTTAATTGGATTTTTTGCCTGAAGTGGTCTATACAGAAACAATCATTAAGTGTGCCATATCACCTAGCTCAGTGTAAGAGTGCTATGGTCAGATGTTGTATCCCTAGGAATAATGCATATTCAAAGTGGCCATGTGGATTGGATGGGTTGTATAAACACAGGGGAGACCGGGGACTTTGCTGACTGTCACACCCTCTCTACTACTAGAGGGGACTACACTGAGAATGTGGTTGAGACTAGTTTTCTGCCTGTGTTTCAGATACAGTCATAAACACATTAAATATACATGAATTAACCTCTTTATAAATATTCCCGCCAATTCCTGGAATGAGCCACAATTCTAGCTCCTGGTCGCTAGCATCAGCAACCTAAACTAAGATCGAGCCGACAAGGCTACCGGGTATTTGGTAATGGCATGATGCAATCAATCCTGATGTGTATTCCTTAATAGCCCCCACACTTGATCTATCATTGACTATTTCCAGGAAGGGGATTTCCATCAGGGGGATTTCTGGGTAAAGGATTTCCTGGCACCATATGGAAATAACAGAACTGCTGCCAACCTGTACATATAAATATGTAGGAGCCCTCACTAACTGATACAGCTAGAAATGATCCAATGGTTAGCTACCCCATATCAAATTACAAGGCATGTGTGTACCACTTTGACTTAAAGGCATGCATGACCAGTCCTATTGGCCAATGCCAAGGTTGCATTTCTGACCATTAGTTCTACATTAACCGTCCACACATGGACCAAGATATGAGAGTGTAAAATCTCATAAACGTCTGCATGAAAATAACTATTCCATTTCCCTGTCATGCATCTTTCCTAGCACCCTTCATATGTCCAATAAAACACTTATTAATAATGCAGGTATTATTTCAGTACCATATTCAGCAGGCTTGCTGTTTAAGCTGCCCGTTCACATTTGTCAATCGGATGAAATGTATTCCTCAATTTCATCAGTCCGCCTGTGCAATAGTTTCAGGGGTATCATTAATTTGCAAATGCTGGCCTTTTCTACATAGCCAAAGAGTCGGTTATTAATCAACACCTTTTTTCATATATGCAGTGATCCCTTTTTGAAACACAAGGGCTATAATTATACATATTGAACTAATATTCATATTTATCAATAAAATGCCTGAGAAATGTCATGTGAGTATCTTCCGGGAAATGGCCTGATTCAATGCATAATTGTTGTTGTTTCCTTGATTCGACTGCAAGTGTTGAAAAGTAAGCTTGAAAGGACAGGAGGGCCTTGCCAAAAGAAAACGAGGATGAACCTCTGTAAAAACTTTCAAAGAGTGCTGAGGAAAACGTGTAGGGTCTTGTTCGTTTTCATAGTATTGACAAAAAAATTACAGAAAAATCTATTGAAAACTCTTTTGGAGATGTAGCAAAACGTGCATGTTTTCTCTAAATGATTATCCAAACATTTTTTTAGCAAGACAAAAACGTGCACATTTTCTTTCTTGGTTCTTGTTTCATTTTTGGCAAGACCCTCCTGATAGCATGAATTTATAGCTTTCATCTGGCTTAACAACAGACAAATGCCTGGTTTTTACTGTAAATCATGGGTGGTGATTTTGCACAGCATTATATCGGTGACATGACAATACTTGTTATATAATAAGGCATTTTCTGTATTGGACAACAGATTAGGAAATGTATATTCTGGCCAAGATAAACCCAGGAGAACCTGCACTGTTTTGGAGTCAATTGTTCCAACATGGTTGAATAATATGGTCAAATAACAAACTCCTAGAAAATTTAATTTGACAAATGAATTCTTGAGGATAAACTGCAGAGGCACTGCAAGAAGAAATCCTCATTCAATATAGGCTAGATCTCAAAATTGAAGTCTGCGAGAAAGGCGGCTACTATCAGAAACTGTAACTCCACTCAAAACCTAAAAACTCCACTAAAACAACAACCCTAGGTGATCAAAATGATGACTGTAAGTCATTAACCTGATGACTTAAGTTGTTAGTATAACAACTCTGTATTGTCAGTATTGTCGAACTGAAGACTTAGGTCATCAGGATGATGACTTAAAGTAATCATTTTGACCACCTAAGGTAGTTGTTTTAGGTATTGTCAACCTGAGGACCTAAAGTGATCACCACTGACTAGTTTCGGAACTGCCAGGTTTTCAGTGTTGTTCTGATTTCACTAAAAGTATTTCACTTAGCCATTCAAAAACTCTACATAGCTGATATATTGCAATAATATTAACATTAAGGTGTGTGAACGTGGCTTGTGCCTCCTCCTACCATTACCGCGTGAATGACCGATCGACCGGTGGCCTCTGCCTTCACTGGTCAGTCTCACTCTTCCCCCACCAGTGTTGTTTGGTGTGTCCCTGTACTGTGTATTTGTGGGTGGGCTGGTGCTCTGTGTGGAGTGTGGTGCCTGTGACCACCCCCCCCCCCTCTCACTGTTGCCCTAGTCAGGTGAGTCCACCCCTCTACTGGGCGTGTGTATGTCTCCCTGCTCACCCCCTGTTGAGGAACAGGGGTCTGTTTTTCCACATATTTCACTGTTGGGGTATTGAGGTCCGTATGGGCTTATGAATCTTTACATCATTCACCCCTTCTGAAGGTCTCACTGGACCTGTAGCATATTCACGCGGTTTCGACCCTTCTGGCTTCTCGTCAGGTGGAACTGACGGAGGTACATTGTCAGCCATTGTATGTATAACACTGGTACATACGGTGTGTTATGGTGAAACTTATGGTTTATTAAAATCTAGGATAGCTCACCTGATTTTATAAGTGTGTATTTCTTTCATATACACGTGAGCAAGGCTCCGTATATGTCGGTGGTCATTCTGAGTAGTGTACGACTAAACACCTGTTTAATTGATGGGTTCTGATAACGTGGCTTTTACATGGGCGATTAGCCGTATTTGCTGTCCTTCGTGTTCATGCCTTGTGGGCTTTTTGTGCGAAGTTTTTCTATCCATTTGTATTCTATAAGTGTGAGGAGTCTCATCCCCTCTTCACTTTTAGGATGTCGGCTGACGAAGTCTACGATGTAGAACTTTGTATCTGCCGATCTTGCATGGTCCTTCTGATTGAAGTGCCATGCTACGTCCGTTTTTCCTGTTTGGTTGTCAATGGCCCCTATATGTTCCCCTATACGTTTTTTTATAGGGCGTTCAGTTTTGCCTACATACTGTTGGCCACATCTAGTGCATTCCAGACAGTATATGACATTCGAGCTCATACAGGTGACATTGGTTTTTGTGTGGTGTTTTCTCCCAGTTGTTTTTGAAATGATCTGGCCATTTTTGTCAATTTTTTGACATTTTTCGCAGTTGATCATTTTACATATTTTCTTTTGCTTACACTTTTGTTGTATTGTACCGTCGGGGGGACCCTCACTCTCGGCGAATGAGTATCTCGTCGCTGCCCTGACTAGGTTGTCCTTGAGATTTTTTGGACGTCTTTTGCCTTTAATATTAACATTATACTTTCCTCCTCATGTGTTAGTGGTAACCAAGTAAACATATAGAACAAAGTGGCCATGTGGATTGGATGGGTTGTATAAACACAGGGGAGACCGGGGACTTTGCTGACTGTCACACCCTCTCTACTACTAGAGGGGACTACACTGAGAATGTGGTTGAGACTAGTTTTCTGCCGGTGTTTCAGATACAGTCATAAACACACATGAATTAAACTCTTTATAAATATTCCCGCCAATGCCTGGGCAGTCTCCTCATCCTGAAACACCCCCTTCCCCATGTGCAGCACACCTCTGTCATGTTTCATCACCCATCCTACTTTAAACACCTCATTTACCCCCCGCCCTTCCCTCAACCTTAACACCCACCAAAACACCTGTAACAGCCTGTTCTCTTGAATACCCACCCCCCCACACACACACACACACACACACTACCACCCCTTGTTAATGTTCCACGAGCCCCTCCACTCCTCTCTCAGCCGTCACCCCAGACACTGAGGAGCGTTCAGGGCGCCACCCTGTGAGTGTCAGACACTTCTGCACATGCGTGTTGAGCAGCTCTGCTCAGGTAAGAAGAACAGCTCAGGGAGGGTTGTGGAACACGACCACTGGAGTGCCGAGCGCTGCTGTGCGATTGCCCTTACCTCACAGAAGGCAGTGCGTCTGGTTGCAAGTGTAACAGATGCTGTGGTCATAGATATATATTTCTGGAACCACCTTGAGAAAAAGAGACATTGCTACATTTGATTTTGCTTAGTCGGCTCTGATAGGTGAGAAATCAAGCATAGAAGTCGGGCATAAAATTGTGGGGGAGGAACTTTACTTTCTAGGAAAACATAATAATGTACATATATATAACATGGTACATGAAATGCCGCAGGAACACAAAGGCATTGTACACCTACACCTGGAGTGTGTTGCTCCTATGGTAAAAAGAGCTGTCAGTAGGTACACTGTAAAAACAGTGTTTAGGGATTAAACACTAGTGTTTAGGAATTAAACACTTGATTAAACACTTTTTTGTCCCACTTTTCTACACACTTATTTGAGCTAAACGCGTTCAATTTTAAACGCGTTTAACCAAGTGTTTAATTCCTAAACACTTAAACACTTCAGTGTTTAGGTGTTTGACAGAAAGTGTTTAACAGCTAAACACTTAAACACTTCAAGTGTTTAGGTGTTTAAATGCTGGTGTGTATTTTTAAACACCCTTTTTACAGTGTACCCTCTTGACAAAAGAAGTCACGCTCTGCTTCACCATTCAACTTGCACTCACCACATTAGTCTGAAAAGTCACCTGCCTTGTTTAAAACAGAGAGAGCTGCACTCTCAGGTACCTACTCATGTCACACACTCTATAATGTATTATACTGACTGACTTCTCCCAACTAGGTACCTACTCAAATCCCCCTTTTTTAGCACCATACTTGAATGTCCACTTCTGAGCAACAAAAGGGACAAGTTGTAGCCACATGTAAAGAAAGCCCTGGACATGAGGGCATTTTTAGCCAGCTCTTCCTTTTAATATAGGAGCAACACCCTCCTAGCACTGCTCAAAAACAATATAATAGCTAAGTATCAAGTGAAGTGAGCAGTTACGGGTTGTGATATTGGCCGTAGGCTCCTTTCCACAACACAGATGCTGCATTTTTGATATGGCACCTACATTGTAGGATTGTACCTTACTAAAAAGCAGAACGAAATCATCTATACATTACTTACACACACAAGAGCTGTGGGTTAGCTGGGAAGTGGGTACCTCATCTATTAAAGGTTGACGCTGTGGGTAGCTCTATTGAGAAGCTTTAAAACGATCATTATTAATCAATATTTCTGCCGTTCCCTACCTATGAACAATGACCTTTATATTATGCACGTATAGAAAACAAAAATAAAATGTGTTTGCATAACAGAAACATTGGAGTTCTACAGCCTGGAGCTATATTATAGGAACAAGGAACAGAGAGCGTTTACATTGTAAGTATTGTGCCTCCTGCTGGCACTGATGAGACTATGAGCAGCTTACCAATGGAATACATCAGTATCTGGCAGTAACCTTACTGCGCCATTCGGAACCGCTACAGTAGCTCCACCTGCAGGGGAGCATACCATACATTCCACCTACTCCCAGCCATTTACTGCTCCACATGTAGTGTGAGGTAGCGATCACTTAATAGTTGGAACAGGAGAGCAGCTCAAGTCTGACACTGCGTGTATTTCCAGAAGCTGCTCATCTATACAGGACCGTAGCTTCTCATGTTCTTACCAATGCGGTATCTCTATTTCTTAAAAAGTGTCACCGCCAGAACTACCCTGACTTCTACCTGGTCACTACTAGCTCTCAGATAATCACACTTGGGGACAGAAAACATGGTGGCACCAGGCCATGTATAACAGCTCAATTACATGTGGCTTAACTCCCCATAATATCTAGCCATACTTCACCACCCACCAACCTACCCTGATTAACTCACAACCACTCAGTTTAATTGGACTCAGGAGCAGCTCCCACAGTGCATGTCCTGCTGTTAGCATGCCACCTGTAAACTGAGAGGGGGCTGTGAGTTGTCAGAAGGTGCTGATAGGTTGGTGTGGTGGCACCACTGTAGCAGCAGCTCACCATACCTACCTATCTACCCACCCACTCCTCCTGCATGGTCACACTCCTCTCCTCACCTACCCGTGGAGGGAGCAGCTCAGGAGAATTGCTCTCATCCAGGGAACACTGTAGGAGCAGAGCATACAAAGTCCTTTTCATTTGTTCCTATGTGAAGTACCTCCTGCATGGACAAGTGAGGCACAAGTGGTACGGCTTTGGAGCAAAAGGTTACTTTTGCAGGCGACGGCCTAAGCAAAACTGAACATTGTTTCAAAGCAAGAGCTTTCATTTTGGGGGACGCTTGTCTTCATTTGGCCACCCACCCTTTCACTAAGAGTTCATCATGTGTCTGCTGGTCTTCCTGAGTAGGTACCTTTGAGCAGTTCTTTATTCATAAGTAGGACTCTTATATAAGCAGTCCCCACTTTAAGCTGAAGCTGGTCTAGTGATAAGAATTTCATAAGTAAAGCTGTGTGAACAAGACTCAATGAGATTAGGTCTATAAACAGGATTATTTGTATATTGACAGGTATGTATCAGTAGAACATCCAATGTGAGGAGTCCTGTATATATGAGCAGGAGACAATGACAGGAGCCCTGTAAGTGAGCAGGACTCAATGTAAGGAGCAGGTCTGTGAGCGGCTCATGCTGTGCCAATCACCACCAGGTGGGAGTGGTCCCAGTGAGCTGCTCCCTGTGCCGCCCACCCTGGAGAAGGCTCTGTCAGTTGGGCGAGCTGCTCCCTCTCAGTCCAGACGTTCTCTGGAGGAGCTAGCCAGATGTAGGTAGGGGCCTCCAGGCGTAACAGACCACAGGACAGTAGTAATTACAAGTCGTCACTTCTTCAAATCTACTCTCCTCAATCCAAGGTGCCACTCATAGAACTCTTGGAAAGGTCCAGTGAAGCAGTGAGAGAGGTGCTCACGGGCTTTCTGCAGGTGGGATTGGACTGAATAGGTCGTTTGGGGAGTTGTAATTGCTGTAATCAACTGGCAGCACTAGTGGGCTTAGTGCCACTTCACCTTAGAACCCCTTGAGCTGGACCACCCACACTCCTATCACCTGCTTACAGATCCCACATGTAGGGTGAAGAAGACAGAACACCAGATTCCCCGCCATGGAGATTAACAATTCTTCACTCAAATGAAGAGAACTGAGACAATCATTTCATCATTTTTGTATGTTTAAAATGGGATCATCACCGTTGCTTGGCCATTAGAACTACTTCATTTTAAATTGCCCTCTTCCTGCAACTTCAATTTGGAGCTGGCTTTACAGAGAGGCTTTTGAGAGGACATACTTCAGAAGCCGTTGCTTTAAGGCCTGCCGGTTTGAGAGGGAATGCTCACAGCTTTATTTCTCTCAGGGTCTGTAGGCAGTCATTCAAACCCTCGTTCCCTCTTTGCCACATGAACGTATAGGTATATGGACACCTACACGTAACACTTTTAGATGTATAGAAGTGCACAAAAGGTGTGACCACTGAAGACAGAGAGGACAGTATCTGATTAGCTCCCAGTTTGGCTACAGATCTAAACCTGACTGGCTACAATTTGGCCTTAGGCGTCTGGGATTGGGCTGGGCCTACTGGCAACCAACTGAGCTGGACTGCTGTCTAGTTTTGGCACTGCTTTCAGAAGATACCCATAGGGTAGGACGGGAGTCGTCACTGAAGTAAGGGACACTGTACTGTGCGACTCCCTGTGATTTTACCCCACTCTATATGTGCTCAGGCGGCCGTTTTAAGAGCTACTCTGTGGGTGCTTTGTGAGCGGCTCTCCATTGCGCTGCTGTATACCAGTAGGACTAACCCTGGGTGAACTGAATCCTGACCTGGAGGACTGCTTGCTTTGCTGATGACCTGCTTGAGACGCCATGGAGCTATTTGGGTTCTAGAAGAAGGATCAAGGTAAGTAAATCTACTGGTTAAAATTTTTTAGGACAGCTAATAAAGTTGTTCAAATGTCTTAGAGGAGCAGCAAAGGCGGTCTTCAGGAGTGATTTAATTCTCAGAATTACTGAAAGCTACAACGCCTCTTCCAGTTTTTTTTTTATGTTGTCCGATAACTCTGGGTATGGAAAAGTTACGTTGTGGATGTGAACTTTCATGCAGGCACCTAAGAATCTGCATGTCTATGTAATCATCTCTTCAAACTATAGGTCCCATTTTAAGGGTGAGAAAACATACAAGTCCATCCGCCCTAGCTCTAATATTAATGCTATAGGAATTCTGATGGTACCTACCCCCCCCCTAAAGTGGACCTAAAGAAATGCTGAAACTTTTCATTTGTTGCTAGGACAAATGGTTACCTAGCAACAGCTGCATATACTTAGCAACAGACCCTTGTATACATCAATGTCTCATAGTACCTACCCCCCTAAAATGTGCCAAAGGAAGATACTGAAGCTTTCCATTTGTTGCTAGGACAAACAGGTACCATTGCCTAGCAGAAGGCCCTTTTTACTGCAACAATTAGCTACACTTGAATGAGTTAAGACATACACAGTAAAGAAACAACTTTTCAAATATGATACTGAGAAGCTCCATACACTAATTTACAGTAACACTCTGATAGTACCTATCCCACTCAAATGGAGCCAAGTACTGAAACTTTCTATGTGTTGCTAGGACAACCAGTTACTTAGCAATGGGTATTTTTGACTAGCAACAGCAACTTTCTGAGGCATTGATCTTATAAAAATGTTTTTGGTACCAACCCCTCTTAAATGCAGAACATGCAGAAGCTTTCCATTTGTTTTGAGGAGAAGTAATAACCTAGCAACAGCTGCATTTGCCTAGCAATGGGCCCTTCCTATGATAAAAAAAGAGCTGTCCTTAGAATGAGCTAAGAAATAGACAATAAATTATGGAAACAACTTCTTATTCATGTGGTATACTGAGAATGTACTAATATGACATGACATTTTGTCAAAAATATGTTATTGACGCTAAAGACTCTAGAATAAAAATATGGTATTAAATCTTATAAAAATATAAAGTCCAGCCTATATGAGGATTTACTCCTAGAGTCACTTGTGGGGTTCGGGGGGGGGGTGCTATATAGAGGAAATCATAGATAGAATGGTACAAAAATACCTAAAATCAAGCCCTGTGTGTCCCTTCTAGTAGAATCCCCTTCTTCAATTCAGGGAATGTCTTATTATACATGTCTTATACACAGGGTGTGCCTTTTACATGATACCTCATGTGGTTTGAAGACATAAAACAATTTTATATCCTTTGTATAATAGACACAACTAGAACAACAAAAATTCAGGTTTCGATGTTTTATTTCACCATAATGTTTGTAGTATGCATTTGATCACAACGTTTCGGCCATATGGGCCTTCATCAGGTGATGCATATGAACACTTTTGGGATACTGAGGTAGGAAAAAGAGTAGGCGTTGGCATGGTTACAATTAGGGTCACATGTCCATAATTAGGTCAATCTTGGGTCAAAGTTTAATAGTTCATATCAATGCTTCTTAAAGTCATGGATTTCCATTGATTGGCAGATTCGATTCTTGCTTGCGGTCCTCTAGGGATGATGTTGCAGCTTTTGCAGTTTTTTGGTACTATGTGATGTGATGGTTTTATATCCTGCTGCCAAATTGTTGTGGTTCAGACAATTCTGTTTTCTCTTTTACCCTGAAAGGGAGGAGCCATTCTTGGCAAAGATTCTCTCAGAAAGGAAGAAGTAAATCTCCCCTACAATGGCCTGGTATTGTAAGAAAGGAGGTTGCCTAGTTAAGATGGGTAAAGCCTATATACAGAGTGTCTGAAAAGTACTGGTAACTGCAAAGTTGTTCTTTGCACTCCATTGACCTTGTAATACCCTTATCTGACCTGTAATTCCACAGTCAGCAACTCTTAAGAAATCCCCTGATCTTTGTATGCTGTCTCATATTGCAAATTGTGTACCATTTTTACATACTGGGATACTTTGATGAGGGAAGACTAATCAGGGAAGTCTTTCTCTGTCCATTGAAGTCCCTTAGTTAGGAACTTACCTAATATTTCAAGACTTTATCCCATTAAACCTATCTAATGATCAATGGATGGATCTTGAGAAAAGAAGTGGATTTGCTTTTTAAATGAAGTCTCTATTATAATTTTAAGTACAATTACGACCGGTCAAAGGTACCAAATCAGACCCAGAATTCTGCCATAGTTAAGAGTTTAATTTGGATCTAATTTTGTGATCAAGCAAGATGAATCCAAGGTATACTAGATCACTAAAATGATTATTTCGGGCAATTTTCTTTTCAGATAAGCAAGATATACCCTCAAGAATGTAAATAATGATACATTTTATCATAATCAAAGAATGTAAAAGCAAATTTTTGATGTCATCTTTTCCCTTGAACTGTGCGCTCTGACAGAACCACGGCAGAATATTGGTCTTTGACTAAGGATGTTTGGATGACTAAGGATGTTTGGATGATCATAACTTCCATTTAAATTGACATAATAACTTCATTTAAAAAGCAAAACCACTTATTTTTATCATAGCTATCAATTTCCCACCATATAAAATACATACAATAAGGTCTTAATTGATAGGTAAGTGCCAAACATTGGGGAGGTTGGGATAAGTGTCCAGAGATAATCTCGCCCAAAAAGTTTGCAGGGTCTGTCAAACATACTGCAGCCCCTTAGAAAAAGAAAATTAAACATTTTCTAGATCATTTTTAACCATAGAACAGGTGGGAACAATTTATTTATAGGTGCTCAATGATCTTCTCATCATAAAATGGTTCTAAACTTTTGGTTGAACTTTGATGGGGTGAAAGGCAAAATTCCCTGCATTCAACCTTGTACAAAAATAATCATTTTAAAGGTCTAGCCAAGCCTGTTAAAATGAGCCCTTGTTTGTAAAGATCCTCCAGTAAATAGCTTCAGAATAAGCTTGCAAAGAAAGGAGAGTTTAACACTACCCAGTTTCAGCTTTATCACAGTTTCACACCTCTATTGCAGCAGACTCACGCAGTGGAGGTATTTCAGTGCCTACCTTAGTGATCAGCATCTATACCACTCACAGGGTCACCCAATGCCTTATGGGGACAATTGATTGGTCTGAATTGTATACTACTACTAATTATTTGGTGTGATCTAAACAGACCATTACAAAATTCACACTTCTGTCAGTGACTCTCAGCCAGCCTCTCAGAATTACAGTCATGACAAGAGATTGCCTAGAGGTTGTCAACTGTTGCTTGATGACAGAGAACTCAGTTCCAAGGAGAAAGCTGCTGCAGGAATAATTCAAACCATGGTTATGAAACCAATTAATAATTACTCATCTCACTCACTTACAAGAAGTCCAGTGCTACTTAATTGTCGATCCTAAAACAATACCTATCAAGTCACTCCACTATCAAGAGTTGTAAATACCCTAGCAAGAGCTATAATTACCCACAAAAATCCATATACCTGTAAATATCCCAAATCATTCCAAGTTACCTACTAATAAAATAATTTCTCTATGCTCTCCCTGCATATATGAACATGATTGTTATACCAGTACCCTGCACAGTCCCTAAGTCAAGTCTGGAGGTGGTAAATATTAATACCCTGTAGCTGTTGACACCAATAGGTATATAGTTGTCAGCATTGGAAGTCCATTAGCAACAGGGCCACAACCAAGGCCTTACCAACTGATCTACTATTCAGCTACCTGGTCTCTGCTTAGCAAATGCTCAACAATTAGGGAGGCAGTAAGAGATGGATAGATTGATTAAAATAGTTTTATTGATTTTACATTTGTACAATTGCATTCTCTTCCAGCAACCCATAGATGATAGTAAAGGAATGAAAATTTGCAAAGGATAAAATGATAAAGATAGCTATGTACAAGTTCAGTAGATATAAAAACAATAGTGAGATGTACCATGAAAGGGCCAATTACAGGCCTACCTTGGTTTTGCATGTCCACAGACAACCCTATTTTGATATCTTACTCAGGGGCATTCTTGTGCTTTGAGGGTACTTTAACCATTTGTTTTGTCCATATCAATGTAATCCTAGTAACTATGAGAATGCTCTTATCTATGTATATCTATGATAAATTATTTCTTGCACTATGAATAAACTACAGCAAGAATCACTGTGTGTGTTATTACATCTTGTTGACCATACTACTTTTGATCTTTACCTCAAGACCAGCTCTCCAATGAACATGTCCACACATAGCTGGTCTTTGCTTCCTCAGATTTGGAAAAATGAAAGGAAAATTACCCGAGGAAGCAGATTATCTGACAAGTTTAATTAAATCTATAAAGCATAAAGCAGTTCTGTGGGTTCTTTGGAATTGAAGGGTTAACAAAGTGAGGGTTTAGATTAAATCCACAATGATTATAAACATGGCCTCTAGAAGTGGTTGCTAGGCACATGGATGGTTTTTGTGTCATCAACTACCCTAGGAATAGAGTATACATACTAGTAAGCTTCATAGGGTTCAAATTCTCTCATGTCAAGTTATAGAGTTTTTAGAAATGCTACTTTGAATTATTGTTTTGGACCTACTGAACATCATAATGGGAAGGTATTTCCACACTGTCCATTATTAATAGGTTACCCCTCATTCTCTCTTTGAATGGGCCTGTTGCTATGCAAATGTAGTCATTGCTAGATAATTGCTTGTTCTAGCAACAACAAGTTTCAGCATGTTCCTTGTGTCCATTTTAGGGAGGTAGGTACCATCAGAATGTCACTTTAAGTCAGTGTGTCGACCTTCTCAGTATCATATTTATAAGAGGTTATTTCCACACTGTTGATTCCTTGGCTCATTTCAAGCAAAGCTCTTTTCTTGTCATGGGAATGGCCCATTGCTAGGCAAAAGTAGCTGTTGCTAGGTTATTACTTCTCAAAACAAACAAAAAGCTTCAGCATGTTCTTTGGGTCCCTTTTCGGGGGTAAGTACTATCAGAATTCCTATGAGATCAATGTCTTGGGGAGAGCCTATTCCATTGCTAGGTAACTGCTTAACATTCTAGCAACAAATAGAAAGCTGCAGCACTTTACTTTTTAGTGAGGTAGGTACCATCAGAGTGTCACTGTAAATTACTGTATGGAGGTTCTAAATGCAGTATATTGTCTCACGTTAAGAATGGGACCTATAATTTGAAGAGATGATTACATAGACATGCAGATTTCTAGGTGCCTGCACAAGAGTTCACACCCACAATGTCACTTTTCCATACCCAGCGACATAGGACAACATAAAAAAAAAAACATGTTTTAGCTTTCAGTAATTCTGAGAATTAAACTCCTTAAATAAGGCCTTTTTGGGGCAGCTTCTTCTCCTCTATCCTTGTTATTGAATGGTCATGGTCATGGCGGATAAAGATCTAGAGAAAGAACTGCAACATGTATCAATAATAAGGTTTTTTTCTCACATAAAACCTACCTTGAAGTATTATGACGGCTGCCCTCTCTTCCTCCACCATTCCCTTTTCTTTCTATTCCCTCCTCTTTCTCAATAACTCACTATAGATCGCATATTTTATTTCTGGTGCTGTGGCCTGGAGGCGGACATGGGGGTCATAACACAATAAAAATTGAGTCTCACTTCCCATTACACAAAGAGAGTGACGCTAATTTTTCTCTCTCATAAAGTGACGCTATTCCATAGAGTAAAAAAAAGTGTTGCACAATCTAATGGTTGCAAAAAAGAGTTACGCTATGGTCATTCTGCTATGGTCATTAGCGTCAAAGTTTCTCAGATTATTTGGGAGGTTCTGCAATCTCCATAGCGTGGCTTTTTAAGGTCACATTGACCTTGCTAAAGTCAAGGGATGGATAGGAGAGGTTGGGAATGGACTGGGAAGAATTACAATTAAACTAGGAAGGTCTTAGAATTGACTGGTGAGTCCCAATATAAAATTCACTCTGGCCAAAAAAAAAATGAATTCATAAGAGAATGGACTGGGGGATCAGAATTACACTAGGGAGCTTACAAAATTGATTGATTGAGTAAATTGAGATTTTTCACAAAAGAAAAGAAAAAATTATTTTTCCCATCCTAGGTTCAGCCTACACTGTAAGTATTTGTAAGATTCCTTATTTAGATAATTTTAATTTTTTTCATGATTATGATAAAAATGTCATAAAAAGTGACACTATCGATGTAAAGTGACGCTAATGGCAAGCCTGTGAGACACCTACTGGACACTATGGGAACTACACGCATATTCGGAACTTCTAGCACCGATTTTGGGTAGATAGAAGAAATTGATAGATAACATGTTAAATCATATATTTCAATCTTTACAGCATGTAAATCGGACTATAAATAAGGATTTTAGGCAGAATTCCTCGGGAGATTATCAAACCGGAAGTGACACTAATGCTACCGGAAGTGACGCTATGGACTGAATTAGGTTAAGTTACACTGGCACCCTGTGCCATAGCATCACTTCCATAGCGAGTGACGCTTTGGAAATGCAATGGGTTTTTTGTGTAATGCACTATAAAAAGTGACGCAAGAAAAACGCTATGATAGGGGAAGATGACTTAATGTATGGACGCTATTTTGTGTAATGACCCCCAGGTGAGCGTTAAAATACAGGATTAGCCTGTATAGTATTTGTGGCATTAAAAGGGGAGCAGCTCTGAGAGGAAATGTGAAGTAAGCTGCTTTAAGAGTAGCTCTTTTTGTATGGTGAGTCCCACTATCAAAAACCCAGTGCACACCACTCCTTTGATAGTAGTTCCAGAAACCTAATTCTGTATGAGATAAGGTTTCCTTTGTTCAGACCAATAAGAGCAGTGCTCTTTAGCATAATTAGAACACAGGGGTTGAGTTGAAGATTGTACCTTGTTTCGGGCAGATAATAATGTTTAAAGCAATGGGACTTATGAAAAAGGAATGTGGGACTTGGGGCCCAAATTACAACGGGGGAGGCCTGAATGTGTCTGCCCCTATCCCACAAAATAAAAGAGAGAAAAAATACCTCATAAGAAGCAAAATAATCCCAAACCTCCCAACTCAAATTGAATCAACACGGTAACTAGATAGGGAACGTGGGGGCCAGGTTGTTACATCAGATCCTAAACTCACCAAAAATAGTTCTTCTGAACAAATTCTATAATGGAGAAGCGTCATTGTGCTATCGCCCAACACTTGAAGATGGTCGTGCCACCCCACAACACCTGCCTCCATGCAATGAAGATTTGGTCCTATGCTTCTGTATCATGATATTTGGACAATTCTGTTTTAATTTTTGAGCACCTTACTGATAATGATAATATGACTAAACTTGAGACCCTACGGTTATCGAGCTGTAGGGTCTGAAGTATGGGGTACATGCTGTATTAGGTGAATCCGGAGTTTAAAAGGAGCATGCGATGCTCATCCTTGCACATGAGCCACAATTTATAAAATGGACATGCAAAATAATATGCTCACCATAATATTTTCATACACTTAATTATAGCGATTCCTACATTATCAGCTACTACATTGTTATCTCTCATTGACTGTACTGTTCTATCGTCCATACTGGTCTGCTCATTCACAACCAACAAGTACACCAGGACCTGTCAGCAAGAATGCAGTCTCCGTGGGGGATTTTTAGTACTGGATTTGGCTACCAGAGGGCAGTATGTGGGTAAAACAGTGAAAAATATACCTTATAATGCTTAAGACTAATTCTGATGGGGAATCCAGTGGTATTCTCAGAATTATTCCATTTCCAATGAAAACATTCCATTTTTGGAATGCAATAGGAACAAAGATTGCCATGGAAACATAGAAAATTGGCATATATGGCAGTTTCTGGTTGTCATGGAAACCAATCTTTATTCCCAATGGGACTTTTTTTGTTACAAAGGATTTTGGAATGTTATAAGGAACTGAAAACTGAAAACAGACCTCGGAAATTCCCTCTAGAACTGCTTTTATGACAAAACACATCACATTTCTTTGGTTATCTTTCAACAAAGTTATTCTTTTTTTTCACATTATCAGCAATCATCATGGGATATAAAGCATTTAGAGCTTATTTGCCATTTTCGGTTGTATGCGCCAATCTAGGTTTGATAAAAAATTACAACAAAACTACCTGATATATTTCAGCTCAAGATAATTACCTCATTTTAAAGCCTGTAACAAACTTTGATAAACCACTATCCCCCTGGAGGCATATTTTCCCTCATCTGGTCACTACATAATTATATATATGTGTGCGTAATGGGGACAGGGTTGTGCTGCTAATATAACAAGCCAAGGTTTAGATTGATACAGGAGATCATCAGCCCTCCTCCATCTCCCAATCACCCTGCTCTTTGAGATAAGATATATATCTGATATCTCATGAATCCAATGTTCCTACTGGAGGCTCAGCAATGTTAGAGGTATTTCCCCTTTCAGCAATAATTTAAGTATATCAGTCTACTGAAATTCCCAGGATGTCCTATCATGGATGCTATGATACCTAAAGGATAGGAACTTGTCAAAGGGGGGGGGGAACTAAACTTGTTTCAATTGGAATAGGCCTACATTACACAATTTAACATAGGAATGTGTCAGTGCCCACGCATATATGGGCAGATGAGGGTATGGGCCCTCCCTGCGGGATTTTTAGTACTGTGTCTGGCCACTGGGGGAGCTACAAAGGCCATATATATGAAAAATAGGCCAAAAATTACTATTATGTACTTTTTACATAGAAAAAGTTATATTTTCTGGCACTTCCTGTCGGTTTGGAATGTAAATGGAACGTTTTGAATCCACAAAGAGGCTAAAATAGGTAAATGTGTTACCATGGCAACCAAAATAAATGTTCCAAATAGAAAAAAAAATAATGTCAATTGATAGAATGATTCATCATAATTCATATTCATAGATACGACTTCTAGATCCAAAACTGTGCCCAAAAGTATGAAAACGTTTAGTCATTTTGATTGATTATTTAAATCATTATGCTAATTAGATGCCAAATTCAATGCAAACAATGAATAATACAGTTTATTGCCTATATTGATACAGTTATGTCATTCCATTTTTGGAAAGCAATATCTCCAAGATCAAAAGGGCTATCTCCAAGGGTGATACCTCATTTTAAAGCTGATAACGTCAATTTTAAATGTCACATTTCACCTCGGAGGACCCTTTCCCCTCATCTGTCCACATATCATTTGCACCACACACATCCTGAAGGGATAGGAAAGAGGAGATATAGACCCTTTTAAGTGGACTAGGGAAGCCCGAGGAATGATGTGACAAATCACTATATCATCCTTTATATAGGGTTGAATCTTCTGTACCTCGAAAATATGCATGGGACCCCCATATTATTTTTGCACATATGAAAAGTACATATAATTTTGGGACTATGGTGAGAATATGGCAAAAATCTAATTACTTTTTAGCGTATCCCCACCAGCCACCTTAAGTCTCCAGGATCTATGAGAGTGAGGTAAATGTAGCAAGTCTGGCTGCAAATAAATGGACTGGGCACACAGGGAGGCCTGTGTCCCTCCGGTCCCTGCCTTGATATCCGCCACTGCTTCCTACAAAGCACTTTGGCATCCCCAACCCTTCCTGAAGTATTTCTGCTTGTCCCGGTAGGGTTGGCACCTTCACTTACAGTTTCTCAGTTGAGCTTTGAAGGGGAGGCTGTAGGACTGAGTAAATTTAGTTGAAAATTTAGTGATTAATGCAGTAGTGCCTTAAAGTCATTACACAGTTCTGAATAATTCAAAGACCTTGTAGTGTGTTAAGGCGCCATGACAAGCTCATAGAGTTTAGGCAGTGCCGAGGGAGGATTCCCAAATGTACTGGCATTAGTGGTGAAGAGTTGCTTACCAGGGGTACTTTGCTGCTTCATGATTGGAAAGGACCGTGTAATTGGAGGCACTATTATGTCATAGTCAACATATTATAATGTGCATGTTGGCTTCCTCCGCCTTACGCAGCTCACACCCTCCTTATCCCCTGTCCATTACTCTACCCCCCCCCAACCTTCCACTTACATTTTCTTGCCTACTCATTTTCTCGCCTACTGCTTTTGTTACCTGCCTTCCACTTCCTGCGTCTCCATCCTTCGGGCCTATAAAATGCAGTATCTAACACCAATAGTCATGCACATACAAGAGTTACTAAGTTGCTCTCTACTTCATTGAGATGTTGCATGAACCTTTAAGGATGGGTTGGTGCCTTAACGGTTCATGATCGAAGTATGCATGCTTCATTAATGTCTTGATGGTCCTGTCTTGGTGCAATGTGGTGACACTTTATGAGAACATACAGCTCGTAGATTCAACAACAACTAACTATAAATGATAACTCAAAAACAATACATTTAAGTGCACAGGATTCTTGTTAAATTTAAGCCAGCAGGGACCACGATCATTGAAAGTGGATGTTACCTTTTAAAAGGCTTTAGTTTGAATTTTCAGATGACGCTGCCTCCTTACTCCTGTGCATGCACCTCACTTCCAGTGTAGGATCCTCTCCCCAGACGTATCAGACATTTTGAACTATTTTGTTCTTTGAGAACACACAGTAAATACTAATACTCCCGGGAACATTTAAACCATACCATCCATCCTCTCAGAATTCCATCCCTCATCTCACACCCCCCCCCCACTATCCGAGTCCATGCATTTCATGGTGCTATAGGGTGTTAGCTTTCATCACAGGGTTCATATCTCAAAGGCTTGCTTTAGTAGCGTGGGTGTAATGCTTTGAGTGATATTGACCTACAAGTGAGTGATACCCAAATGGGTGGATGACAGTTGGGGCCTCAGCTCTATGATGCATGTCCTTCAAGAGCCCTCTAACTCAAGTATGGTAAATATGATATGGAAAAAAAGATTCCTGTCTCAGTATAGTTAACCCTCTTAGTGCGGCATACTACCTTCACATTCATATTCCTTTGTGTCCATTTTTATACACTGATGCAGCGCCGGTGACGAGGACTGCAACAAGTTTTCGGATTGTTTTCCACCACCCAATATAGTAACTGTATTGGCTAATAGGTGCTTCCTTTGACCGACATAGAGCCATGCTCCTCCACCACTAAATGCAATGGCAGGAGCATGTTGCTCCTATGGTAAAAAGAGCTGTCAGTAGGTACCCTCTTTTCAAAAGAAGTCATGCTCTGCTTCACCATTCAACTTGCACTCACCACATTAGTCTGAAAAGTCACCTGCCTTGTTTTAAACAGAGAGAGCTGCACTATCAGGTACCTACTCATGTCCCACACTCTATAGTATACAATACTGACTGACTTCTCCCAACTAGTTACCTACTCAAATCCCCTTTTTGAGCACTGTACTTGAATGTCCACTTGTGAGCAACAAAAGGGACAAGTTATAGCCACATAAAAAGAAAAGACTGGAAACAAGGGCATTTTTAGCCAGCCCTTCCTTTTACTATAGGAGCAACGCCCTCCAGAGATTGACAGATGGCGGCAGTGGGATGGGGCTGTCGGTTGAGGGCACACATCGATTTAGAGAAAATGGTCCACAGATATTGCATAAAGTGTTGACCCTGAATGCATCAACTGCTTATATGTAAGCTATGATGCATCAAGGTATAGGTATGGCCCAGGTCACTTAATCTCCAGTACTTGAGTCATTCTTTTATAGCCGACCAAGATTACCAAGAGTGAGGGAAATACAGGGTTATCTATTGGATGGTAGGGAGGACCTGTGTCTCTGACGGGACGCGTTATAGGTGTATTCACCTACTCTCAGCTACTAGCTTTCTGAGTTGTTCTCACTCGTTCTTTTAAAAATACAAGTAAATGAATCTTTCTTTTGAAAGAAGATGAGATGATTTTGCTCTTATTTTATCCTGAATGAATTCCAGGCGAGCATAGATTTCATATTGTTTTATAACTCGGTTTGTCTGTCACCATAATAACCAGAGCAGCTTAGATATTCTAATTGTTTACTATACCATAGTACTCTTATAGTAGTCACCATGGCCACTATCACTGTTGTATTCCTAACTGTGTTGTGTACGTTAGGGTTAGGATTCCTACTACCGTAAATCCTCTTGTATAGGACGCTCCTTGTGTATAGGACGCACCCCTAGATAATCTAAAGCCTATAGGACACCCCTATAGGGTCAAATTTTGGTGATTTTAGTACTGTTCTATAGTGGGAAATCCTCACCTATAGGACGCACCCCCAACTTCTGAAAATGCTATAGGACGCACCTGGGGTCATTTCAGTGCATAAGACGCGTCCTATACGCGAGGATGTACGGTAATGGGTATAGCGTGACAGCATGCAACAGGGCGTCACCCTAACACCTTAAGACTTGTTCTGAGTCCTAAGGAGCTCCACAAATGGCTCATTCCACAAGGAATGCCTTCTAGTTGAGGGCTTCCTAAAATATGTAGCAAAAACATAATGTAATGTTCTACTCGAATAAATTATTATGTGCTAGTAATGCATGCAGTGAATCCCCTTTTACACCTTACCATGTCTGAATTCATGACTTTTTCAAATAACTTTTCTCGGCTAATGCTGCTCACCGACATTGTGCGAGAAAATTAATAACATACAGAGGCCTTGAATACCACACACACGCCATCAAGTAACTAACTAAGCACATGTTTTATCAAGAGACAGAGAGCCTGGCAGAGATGGTCATAGCAAGTAGCTATTATATTTAAAGATATCATGCTTTCAAAAAATAGGACTCTTCAGGGCGAGCAATTCTCTTTAGCATAAAACAAATTTTTAATCATCATACAATCAGTAATTAAAAGATGCAACCAAAAGAGGATATTGAATATCAAATTTTGACTCAAACATGAATAGCTATATAGTGTACAAAATGTGGTTAGATGGTGCAGCATAATATTACATCACCTTTATCTTACATCCCGTGCTTTTCTGCATTATTGTATAACAGTATATAGTCAGGTATACAATTGCTATGCATGGATATTGCATTTGATTCCGGCGAACAGGGCTGTTATGGCATAAGCCATTCTTACACGTATGATGTATTGTAATTGCAACATTACATCGAAATAATGTGAGCTTTCACTGCGGCACCTCACATACAAACTCCGGAACACTGTCATGCCATACAGGAATTAGACTGTGAATAAGTTATAATATAGCCTCGCCCCGGGAAGGGTTAATGTTTGATAATACAGGTACCATGAGCACAGGCATAATCCAATTATGTCAACATTAATGCCAATCTGTTTCTCCATAGTTTTCGCACTTTTTTCTATCAATGTACAGTTCATAGGGGATTTGTCGACTGCCTAGAATGCCAGTATCCTACAGTGAATTTAGTAGCTTAGGGACCATGGCAGTTATTTCGTGTGACACAAAGAAATGAGTTAATCACTACTAACGGTTGTCATTGCTAATAATAAGGCTACATAGAAACTGAGATGAAGCTGCCCAGTGCAGATGGTAAATGAGAATATGAATTAATGGAGTTGAATAAAGTTCTTAACATTTCCAAAGTGGAACTATGAGTATTACCCTCATGTCCTGCACTCAACACTGCACAGAATACACAGCAGTGAAAGCGATGCAGTAATAAAGAATTACTGCTAAGGTCTTCTTATTTATTTGATGGTTGCTGCATTTACTGCCATCATTTAGCCAGCCTCAGGGCTTCTGTAGGGCACTGTTCTGCCTCCATGACGTCATCAGTAGGCCACATGAATATTGAGAGTATGTGAAATGGATAGATTGCATCCCACAATCCCCCATATGGTATGGACCGCTTTGTGTAAACTTAATAGCCATCATATTCACTATCAGATGAGGACAACCATTTTGACAATGGAAAAGAAAAACATCGTCAGCTCGTGTGTCAAAAGCCTGCGTCTCTGATCTCGGTTATATTTCAGTAGGTTGTAAAAGAATTATGTGTTTCTGCAAATGATGGTGGTCATATTAATGTGGATATAGTAGAGGTTTGCACTTGGGCCTGAGGGCAGTCTGAAATTCCCTTTATTCATGTGCTGTTCATAACGACTCCTGTAAACGTCCCTGTTTGAATATAAAGTCAACAGGTGCATTTGTACAACACTTTTGGTGTCATCTTTTTAGGAGCATCAAATATCCCCAGAGGCAAAATGACCGTTGACTGTGCTGCTTGAATATCAGTCGCTTTTAATCAAAAATTGTGCAGAAAGGAAAATTGGAAATGATATAGGAGCTCAGGAATTAAACCAGTGAAGGGTGGAGTGTAAGAATTTTAGATTCAAGAACAGAGGTTAGAGGTTCCAGAACAGGTGCTGAGCTCCAAGGGTGTAGTTGGGGATAAGAAGATAATGCAAACTGGGTGAGATGGCTTTGGCCTGTCAGGGCACTCAAGGGTTTAGAGGCAAACCCATGCCAAGTCATTGAGTAAATGATGAAATATAGGGCAGCTGAGGCCTAATGGCTTTGTCAACGTAAGGAGAGTGTTTGTTTAGTGTTAATGCTGGAGTGTGTGCACACAGCTTGTTGGAAGAGATATGTGTGTTTAAGGATGCTGGACACGGGAGCTTGTATACATGTAGACGCTCCACTGGTAACATCAAACCACTCTGCGATATCGATGCTTGGTTACACAGTGTTTAGAGCTAAACCGCCAAGGGCAGCTTGGTGCTTAAGGTACAGAACTCCCCATTTCTTCAGAATAATTTCTTTGGCAAATAACTCACACTGAAAAAATATTCTTACTCACTTAAGTCTAGAACCAGACTCAGGCCAAGTCGACAAAATGAGTATACATGTTTTGAGACTCAGCCTGATCCTTGGATGATACTCAGGCAGAGCCGAGTATAACCCCAACCAGCAAATTGTCGTGACTCCTTGTCAGCCTGTGTGAAGTGGCTCACACATGTCGCTAGATGGAACACAACGTCGCTATAGCACAAGATCACTAGGAATAGCAATGGTGGTGATCACATGGCCTCACCTCAGATGGTGAGGATGGTGATCACTCATCCTCACCAGGGATGGCGACATGAGTGATCACTCATCCTCACTAGGGTTGGTGACATGAGTGATCACTCACTTTGCTAGATGAGAAGCACGTCATAATGCACATTCACCCCGGATGGCAAGGATCGTGATCACTCACACTCACGGGGGATGGTCACTTGGGTGATCACTCACCTCGCTAGATGAAACGTGTACCTCATAATAGCACAGGTTCACCACAGATGGTAAGGATCTTGATTGCCCACACTCACAAGTGATCACCCACCTTGCTAGATGAAACGCACACCATGCCATAGCACACATTCACCACGGTTTGCGAGGATCGTAATGACTCACACTCACCAGGGATGGCAAGGCGGTTGATCACTCACCTCGCTAGATGAAACGCACACCACGTCATAGCACAGGTTCACCATGGATGGCACGAGTGGTGATCACTCAGACTCACCAGTGATGGCTACGCTGGTGATAACTCACCTTTTTAGATGAAAAGCTCATGATCATCGACATTGGTAATCATGCAGCCTCACATCTGCCAGATCAAAGTATGTTTTGCCAGAGAAGGTGTTGCCATATGTAGCTTCCCTCTAACCACAGACAAGGTGTTCATGTAAATATTTCCCTATGTATTTTTCCTGTAACCAGAGAAAAGGTGTTTATGGATAGTTGCTTTCATTTTAGAGATACCTCTATCTAAATTCAATTGATATTTTCTCTATATAATCCTTTTTGATTCAAGTCTAAAGTATTACATTGAAATCAGTGTGAAACAAAGCACATTTGATATATTTGGGACTTATACTTCATGCCCACACTTCCTATATAGGCTACATGTTGAACAGTGGTGCTGTCTCAACAACTTTGGCAATGGTGGTGATAAGTTGCCATTCTGAGTGAGAGTGAGTGACAGATGATGCAATCCTCAGGAAGCATTGACTTGGAGTGACACAAATTCACGCATTGAGTGAGAGCAATGATGGCAATGGTGGTGATAAGTCGCCATTTTTGGTGAGAGTTGATGACAGTGGCACACACTCACATAGCGAGTGACATCCATGTCAGCGACGGTGTTGATAAGTCGCCATTTTGAGAGAAGATTAACTAGGAGTGACACAAACTCATGCAGTGAGTGAGAGCCATGTGGCAATGCAGGTGAAAAGTTGCCATTCTGAGTGAGAGTTGACAGACAGTGGCACATATTGACGGAGTGAGTGAGATCCATGTTGGCGATGGTGGTGATAAGCTGCCATTCTGAGTGAGAGTTGACTGGGAGTGGTGCATACTCACTCAGGGAGTGAGATCCATGTTGGCGATGGTGGTGATAAGTCACCATGCTTTGTGAGGGATGACAAGGGGTGGCACATACTCACGCAGTGAATGAGATCATGTTGGCGACTGTTGTGATAAATCACCATGCCATGAGAGACTGACGCACAGTGGCGAAAGATGACGCAGTGAGTTATCACTCAAAAAGGAGTCACGATTGATGACCAATCATGGCGACAGATAATGACAATTTGCTGGGCAGGATCAGCCTCAAGATTTGGCAGGAGCAGGCTGAGTCTCAAAACATACTCATTTTGGTGACATTGCCTGAGTCTGGATCCAGACCCAAGTGAGTAAGAATATTTTTTCCTGATCCTGAGGTGACACTCTGGCAAAATCCTGAGGCTGATCTCGGGGTTATACTGTGTCTCTGCCTGAGTATCATCCAAGGATCAGGCTGAGTCTCAAATCATACTCATTTTGGCGACATTGCCTGAGTCTAGATCCAGATGCATGTATGATGCTGGATTCTTCCATCTTGAAGGATCAGTATGATGCATTAACACTAGTGGCACTGCAACCTAATACATGTGTGTGGACATTGTTCGAGCCATTAGATGCCTAAAGGGTTAAGATGTATACATGTATACGTGGGGTATGTACATAATTGCCATTAATGTTCAGCAACTGTATCAACTATGCATTTCAATGTGTGTATTAAACAAGAATGTAGGTTCAAATTAATAGGTTGAAGTATTTGCATCTAATGCTCAGATTTCGGAAAATGAACATGAAAAAACATCTTATTTTGATACCTCAGATGGGCATAATAAAATCTCAGAAAATGAATGGTCAGGCCCAAAGTATGGTTAGATGACATGGCGATAACAATTCTAGACAATATGCCGTAGAAAAAACACCTTATGCTTTCGTGTCAGACAAGTTTATTCAAAATGTAGCCAGGCACAGATTGTGCTAGGCTCTCACTGATGGATGGCCGCTTCAAAAAACACTGCGGTATTTAGGCAAAAAGATAATGGTCATTCATTACATATTGTGCGGGGAGGGGCATTCTGAGACTTACAGTTATGGTAAGCTTTTTGCCGTCCAACGCCATGGTCTAAGTCCCATTGAACAGATAATTCCAATCGGAGAGACAAACCTTGTCCATTCAATGTCGATTGGTATTTAAGCAATTAACTGCACAATGATGTACCAGAAGGGAATTGTGTTATTTGGTCTAGAATACACTACCCCGGAAATTGTGTAATTTGGTCTGGAATTCTCCATTCCAAAATATGTCAGTCTGTCATGACCCAGGTTCTCATTTTCAGACTGATTTGATTGCAAACTATTCCCCACAGAACAGCACATAATCATACAATATGCAGTTATCTCTAAGTATTGTATATCCTTTTACAAATGGTTATGGGGAAAAAATGAAGAGTGCTTGTAAAATGCCCTGAAAGAATACACGAGCAAATCATTGTGCTGATTTAGATTTTATTTGACATACCAGTTCTGATTAATTACTATGGGATCACCTCGTGGTATTTCCAAGCCATTCCCCCTGTCCATGTTCTTCTAAGAAGCTATATGCTATCACTAAGCCCATCTAGTGGCACTACCAACAATACATCAATGACACCCTTGATGGCTATCAGAGGAAGGTGAGAAGCGTGGGAAGAATCTCTCTAAGCTCCCTCAAAGCTCAGATCTGTGGTAGGAAGCCTATCAACACCTCATAGTGAGCTATAGCAGGATATTAGTCTTTTTTTGGCCCCGCACTCATCCCTCTAAACAGACACCATCCTCGGTATGAAAGTGCAGAAAGAAGGGTAGTTTTCTACGGGCTATATCTTTTTGCAAAAAAAAAAAAGGTACTTCTCAAGGAGAAATCCAAATGTTTTACAGAAAGAAAGGGGTATTTTTTCGAGACTATTTTGTAAATGCAAAAACTGGTGTATCAACTTAAAACAGGAAGGAAATTTTTTTATTATAATGGAATTTTCATCAGATCTTGTGCGCTTCCCGAAAAGAAAAGGGTAGTTTTTTTAAACAAAACGTCAGGAAAAAGGGGTCTATTTGAGGCTAAATTCCGTGGTAAAATGGTCCTTTTGAGGATGGTGTCTCCTTTGGATATGGACTGCGGGGGCCAGGTAGTCCTTACATGTGCCTCATGTATTACATGTGCCTCAATCAAGGCAGGCCTATAATAGATGGCAGGAGATATCATAGTCCCATAGACCTGCAGCAACAAGGCACTTTTCCCTATCTACAGAACTTCTACTTGCCTGAGGACCTCTATGCAGTCCATAAGACAAGGGCATGGAGCTGCTTGGCAATGCCATATGTCTCCACATACTGCAGATTATTTATTGTGGGTTAGCATACAATCTTTTGGTATTTTCACTGACCCACACATAAGTTGTCTAACCTCTTCTGTTTATGAATTCAGGATTGTGGGTGTCTATTTTGATATTCAATAAGAAATGCAAATTTAACAATGAAATAAAATTCACTGATAGTATTTACAAAACTTAGTGATCTATTCTTCATGTGAACAAAATGACACAGATACATCAAATGCCTCAAGTGTTGGTAGTACCTCTTGGTAGTGATTAATCCTGGTACCCAAATAGTTGTTTGCCCCATCTAGTGGAATATTCTAGAACAATTATGTATGGCAAACCATCACACGTCAACTGCCTTCGACATGGCCATGACGCTAGCCAACTCACAGATGACATGGCATTTTAAGGCATGTCAAATCATATGAGGATTACTACAGCTGATATATTTGCACATGTCCCAATGATGTGTGCTCTCTGTGTCAAATAAATTTGACATGGGTGTACATGTCACTTTGTCAAGAGGACTTTTTCAGTCTTATGGATTTGAGAAAGTAAGTAGGTCTGTCAAAAATATCATGATCCCCTTATAAGCAGTTACAATCAAAGATTAAATTTTGACGTGCCACACCCACCTTTAGAAAAGCCACACCTAGAGTTTAAAAAATTGACAGTCTGTAGCATACAGAGACAATCCTTCATAAAAGCTGCATTCCCAATTCATGATTATTCTATAAGGTGCACCAAGGATGTGGAAAATTAATGGTCTAGGGGTCTGAGAGGTTGTACTAGTAGTTTGAGTACAGCACTCTTACAATAATTTATCAATATGTAATGAAGATCATAAGCAGGGATAACCTATCAATTTTAGAAATGCACTGGGACCCTAGCCAGTGAGCATTTGCCCAGTAGATAGTTCATACAAAGGTTACACGAAAGGTAAACAGAAAACTGTTTTCCCCTTGAATAAGGCCAACATGCACAAAACACAAAGGATCCTGCATATATTGTTCGTATACTATGGAAACGTCATCTCCCTGGGCTTACCTACTCAATGACACCTGACTGCTCAATGGGAGTTACCTCTTTGTATTAGGTGTCCAAAGGCAAAACCCTTGAAACTCAGATACTAACCTTGACCCTGACGGGTCCTCTCTGCTCAACGACTGCATATTGGGCGGGCAATGCTCTCAATGTACCACCGAGGAGGATATCCATTGGTATATATCGCATTCCCTTTATATCAGTAAAACCAACCTACAGTAACAGTGTAGCCAGTAGGACCTCTAGTATTGGCCTAGCCTCCAACATGTTCTGCTCTATCTTGTGTAAACAGACTGAGAGGCTCTGGTAGCTGATAAAGAAGTATGAGGGCACTGGAAAAGGTGTTGGCAAAGCTATGGATGGATATGAATTAGTGTGGGGAAATAAAGGTGACCTATATGGGCCGTGGGATGGAGGCTCAAGTAGGTTGTTTGTTTAGAGTAATTTTACACACTACTCAAGAGCAATAGACTCAGCAGGGGCAGTTAAGGGAATTGAAGCTACGGATAACTGATGGATTGGAACCTTAGCGCAAACAGTTTTATTGAAGTAGAATGTGGCATATATGGTAGTGGCCCAAATAAGCGCCCAGGCGCTCATTAATTTCAATACCCCTGTGATTATTTGAGACCAGCGCTTATTTGAGACCCCAGCACTTAAACGGGCCATTACGGTACTTTTTCTTCACATCTGATGGGTGTAAAGAATCAGATTTTACCCAAAACAAAATTAATAGGCCTTACCTATCAAATAGAAACAATAGTCCATTCCCTGCTGTGACAATTCTGAAATAACCCCCTTGGGCTATTCTTTGATGACATCACCCCCACCCCTTGTGATTTTAGTGAAATCTTTGCCTATCATCACAAGGCATGCTGCACCTGTCCAAATAGCCTGCACTATCCATCGGGTGATGTTGGTTTATTCTACTACTGCTGTGCTGGGAATAACAGTGATTCATAGTTGGAAGAATGGTAACATTAGTACCCACATACTTCTTTCACATTGGCCCTTATTGATGCTGGAAATTGTGTCCGACACTAACATTTCATAGTGTCCATTGTTACTGGTGTAACAGTGCGATGTCATTCAGGGTTTCGTTACCAGGTAAATGGATCATAAAGACTTCATACAGCAGTGTTTACTTGTAGCTGTGAACGTGTAAGAGTACAGGAGGCTATTTCTTAACACACTACGTCTGCTGTCCTTTAAACCGTAGTGAGAACCTAATAATTTGGCCATAATAGTACCATGCACTAGTAGTCCCTAATGTCTGCACCAGTACGACTTCCCTACTAAACCTTATGTAATTACTGCATAGCTGCTAATCATAGTGAGCAGTCGTAGGGCAGTTCCTACGATAGCCTGGCTTATTCTTGGCATTTTTAAATCGTAGTGGCTGTGTGCAGTCATAGTACATTGAAAAATGGCCTCCAGAGGTAAAAATGCAAAGGATCTAACGCTAGAAAACAAAGGATAATTAATCTATAAATCAATGTAAAGAATAGGCACAAAAAATAACTAAGCCAGTAACGTATCACAACAATACATAATACTGAGATAGGGGATTGTCCTATGGGCGCCGCCATTGCTGCAGCTATCACTGCTAACAGCTATCAGCTTGGAAGCAACTGCTCCCTGAGAGGACTGTAGTGAATAGTTCTGATTATTTCATTGGCTGATAATCAAACCAGCTAAGTCGGTATATTATGGGGTCCATCATTGCAAATACAGTGTTATTAATTAGGCTATAGGATAGGTTAGGTACAATGGTCATGGTCTTTTAAATTGAGACATTGCTCGACGATGAGGGTTTTCTACTAAGGAAACCAAGACTTAGTATACATACCAGTACAAATGGTTATGGTCTATGCAAACTACCATATTAAATAGTGTGGCGAGTTAGTGTGTTAATTGAGCTCAGATACAAAGTTTTAATGGGGGGGGGGGGTGGGCAAAATTCTATACATGTAGAACAATGACTTTCTGATATAAGATATAAGATCTTGAGTGTCAGACAACTGGGAAATATAGGCATCGACTGATTAATAAGCAATTTGTAACCCCATAAAAATTTGGAATTGGTGTTTCATGAGACACCATTAATAAGAAAGGCAGTTAACAATTCACAGCCTTAAGGGTAAGCCTTCCACGGCAGAATTGTGCCCATTTCTCATGATGCCCCTGCTGGTGAAACAGCAATGCATCATGCTGCCTCTCTGAGCCTGATGCACTCATAGGGATTGCCATGATGCAGTGGTTAGATTTCTTAACCAGTACTACATTGGTGCATTAGAATCACATTAATTCCTGGACCTTTAGAGGCAGCATGTAGTCCCTAGGGGTTTTGACTGATGTTCTGAGGTAGGGGTTAGGGTCAGTAAGGTGGCGTCATGTACGATACTTCATGGACAGGTTCAAGGACAGCTGGCTCAGATTCTACCAGAGAGATGAAAGGGAGCACAGGATATAAGGTGAAGCTCTAAAGTGTTAGGAGTCAATACTATCTCCTCTGGGTTTGGATTTCGGCACTAGATAACATGTACATGGCATGGGTTGGGGAGGGGGTAAGGGACGTGAAATATAGGTGGAGGGGCGGCCTATGGTAGTAAAGGGAGCATGGAAGGGAAGTGCAGAGATGGCAGGAAACTGGGAGGACGGATGTTGCAATTGATAGGTAACCATAATTCTTACCCGTGAAGTAGGTATTCCACTCAATATGATAAAGATTTTGTGAACAATTGTGGATGAATGGGATTTGGTGTTAATCAGGGAAGTTGGACGAGGCACGTAGTTGTTCCCAAACACTACACTCCTAAATGATCCTGTAAGTCCGGATTTCCCTCTTCTGTGTATTTCTGGAGGTCACATGATACCTTTCCCACTCTTTCCCAGCACTCCCATTGGTTGCTGGATGTAATTAGTTCATGATTGTTTATTGTGCCAACCTTTAATTTCTTTTTCCCCCACACTTAGCCAATGTACTTAGATAACAAACACAAGAAGGGAAAAATATTTCATTGATGATTTATGGTCCAAATGGTCCCCAACACAATTTGCCTGATCTATCATTTCATTGTTTTTACATTGGGCCTGGTTCTTCCCAGACGGCTGATGTTATATCTTGTGAACATCCCTGAAATGGAAATCAGGGACTGTGTAACGGCCGATGATATACAAACGAGGGCCTCGTGCATAAAGGGCCACTATATACACGAGGAAAAGGTGGTCACAGGACTACATCCTTATGGGGTAGCCACAGGACTCAGGGACAGCACGAGGAATGGTTGGTCACAGGACAGCACAGGACTGTACGAGGAATGGTTGGTCACAGGACAGCACAGGACTGCACGAGGAATGGTTGGTCACAGGACAGCACAGGACTGTACGAGGAATGGTTGGTCACAGGACAGCACAGGACTGCACGAGGAATGGTTGGTCACAGGACAGCACAGGACTGTACGAGGAATGGTTGGTCACAGGACAGCACAGGACTGCATGAGGAATGGTTGGTCACAGGACAGCACAGGACTGCACGAGGAATGGTTGGTCACAGGACAGCACAGGACTGCACGAGGAATGGTTGGTCACAGGACAGCACAGGACTGCATGAGGAATGGTTGGTCACAGAACAGCACAGGACTGCACGAGGAATGGTTGGTCACAGGACTGCATGAGGAATGGGTGGTCACAGGACAACCTGAGTTATAGGGGTGGTCACAGGACAAGATGAAGAAAGGGTGGTCACAGAACTGCATGAGGAATGGGTGGTCACAGGACAAAACAAGGAATGGGTGGTTACAGGAATGCATAAGGGAGGGGTGGTCACAGGACCAAATTGCTATGTAACATTTTAGTATAGTGTTTACTGGGCTGTGACCACCCCTGTGTCTATGTCCACCCCTCCAATGTATCCTGTAACCACCCCTCCCTGTGTGTCCTGTAACCACCCCTCCCTGTGTGTCCTGTAACCACCCCTCCTTGTGTGTCCTGTAACCTCCCCTCCCTTTGTGTCCTGTAACCACCCCTTCTTGTGTGTCCTGTAACCACCACCCCCTTGTGTGTCCTGTGACCACCCCTTCCTGTGTGTCCTGTAACCACCCCTCCCTGTGTGTCCTGTAGCTACCCATCTCTGTGTCCTGTAACCACCCCTCCCTGTGTTTCCTGTAACCACCCCACCTTGTGTGTCCTGTAACCACCCCTCCCTTTGTGTCCTGTAACCCCCCCCCCCTCTGTGTCCTGTGACTTCCTTTTCCTTGTGCATACAGTGGCACTCCACGCACGAGGGGCTCGTTCATATATCGCTGGGCCTGTGTAACACAATTGAAGTGAAAGAATGGCAGGTTTATTTAAGGTCCATATACCATCCGAAATAAACGTTCAAAAGCATCAACAACTTTGATTTCCAATGGCTTTACATTTAACTCCATTGAATTGGACTCAAAATTAGGTAAGATGGATGACTCCCTTAAGATGGGGCTCTTGGTGACCAAGCTCCTACAGCAGCCCTAGTATGTGTTAAGCAGATGAAACCTTATAAGCTCAGGGGGAGTGAACCCGAAGGTTCAGATATCAGCCATACCCTCCTCCACCTATCCATATGCTGCACATTCCTCATCTTCAGGAAATGGGTTTCGATCGCTGCCGGAGGGGGGCGAGAGCTTTCCATCACCTGGCCTGCATGGAGGTGGCATACATAAGGAGTTGGAGCCAAAGCAATGAGGAAGGCAAGAGGGCAGACGGAGCCAGATCAAACCTCGCAGATGAGATTTTTCTTTCGGCTATGTATGTCTTGTTGAGGTGAAAACATATGGTAATTTGATCTATGAGCACAACTCTATGTTACAGCCAAATGAATGTATTTCTTACATTGATTTCAAAAGTTGGGTTCCATCTTAGAAGTGGTGTTGCAGTTTAAAGAGCAAAAAAAAAGGGGAATAAGATTTCACAAACATATTTTGGCATTCAGTCAGTGCAATCTTAAAAAAGGTTAGTTCCAATTTCATCAATATTAGTTAAACCTTCTAGTTATTTTATCCTGATATGAAAGAGGCAGATAGAGTAGGATTAAAAGGTTAAGATACACCTTTGAACTTATTGAAACACATTGACATATATCAGAGTTACCAGATCCCAGCAAATTGCTGTCATCTGTCGCCATGATTGGTCATCAATGGTGACTCCTTTTTGAGTGATAACTCATTCCGTCATCTTTCGCCAAGTGGCATAGCAACTGCTATTCCTGGTGATCTTGTGCTATAATGAAGTCGTGTTCCATCTAGCCGCATTTGCGAGCTACTTCATACAGGTTGATGAGGACTCACGACAATTTGCTGGGATGAGTCTAATCTTACCAGTGTACCATTTTCGATTTTACTCATGAACGCACTCAATTTACAGAGACTTTAGCCTTTCCCCCTTAATCCTCTTAATATGAATCCGTTCAAATATATCACAAAATGGCGTGGCATTTACATAAAATCTTCACATTGCCCTTCTGAGCCCTCCCACATTTAGAATTCTAATTTCAATCATCATACATTTTATATACTTAAGTCTCTTTGTATCCAATTATAGAAAACATGATGCAGAAGAATCAACATATAGGTCCTTCCATGTTCTGTGGGAATATCCCAAACTAAAGCAGTGGTGAATTCATTCAAGGGACTACTTTTAAGAGTAATTAAGAGTTTGTTTGCGTCTTTTGAGTCTTAAATTTGGCTAAAATTCCTTCATCTGCCACTGTAGAGTTTAGGATGCAGCCCTATTTAAAAGCAAATAAATACCCATATTACACAACTAGAGGAGGTGGTAACCTTGGGCCACTAAGGCATATATTGAGCAGCACCATAATGTCCATGCCCTAACCACTCTGACCCTTCATGTGGAAGGCGATCGATTCATGCGGTAACATATTTATGGTGCTATTAAAGAAGGTTTTTGTCATGACAGCTGCTATGCATTCTGACTACTTCGTGACTGCCCAGGCTGAAGACATACTTCTAGCAGTTTATATTGACCACATCTAGCATGTGGTATTGCAACTGCAGAGGATGGTTTCTACACTCTGGGTGCCACCTAGCTCCCATCAACTAAGAGACAACATTTCTATAATTTGACCATATTATAGTACATGGTTATTGGAGCACACTGTTAAAAATAACTGAGTAATCTACCAGGGATCCTCGTAAAACTGAACTGTGGACCACCATAATTGAAAAGCAATTAACCAATGCAGTTTTTACAAGAAGACCCAGGTGATAGTGCAGTGTGGTGTTTCACAAACCAAAGATAATAATGGTCATAGAATAGCCATTTCTATAACCATATTATGACTATTGTAAAGTTACAACCACTCCTATCTTGGTCAGGTCATATTAAGAAATATATTAGAATATACTAGTGGCCTTTGTAGAAACACCTGCTAGTGTAAGCCTAAAACCAATCTTAAAACTGCTATCACATCTAGTTATAACCAGTTGTAAATATTGCCATCTTGTGAAACACCACACAGGGGTGCACAAATGCACAAGAAATCTCTGTGAAATAATGATGAACCTCTGACAATTTTGAGAGGAGAAATGCACTGTTATTTCGATAACACATTTTTTTAACAGTGCAGTTAACAAGTAGAAATTTAAGTGAAAGTATTCTTTTTAAAATGCTGGTCTCAAAACTATCCTGAAACGAAGTCATTTTCTTGTAAGAAAACTAAAATTGGATGATTAGAATGAATCTCGAATTGCTCAAAATGACAAAAGTAGTCTTCTTAAAAAAATGAGGAAAATTCTATAATCGGACCTGTTTTGCCAGTTTAGGTGGGATAAGCTGAAACATGCGTTTTTATACCGATATGGCATTCTTCCTTTGTATAAATTCATCTTTGTTACAATTCCTTTTACCTATATGCAATATAGGAACTGTACTAAAAAGGTCTGGTGCACCTGTACTATTCGAAATAACGTCAAATTACTATGTCGCACCTCTTAGCCTATAGAACAAAAGAAATCCCACATTGAAGCAAACACCTAGAGCAAATTGGCGGCAGTCAATTCTTACTATACAATTGTACGTATTCTACGAGTATTCCCATGAGGCTTGGTGGTTGGCATCTGGCTGTGACTCAGGGTACATTCTTTGCTAGTACATCCGGAAAGCGGACAATGACTTCAAAATAACCACCTCCTCTGCACTGCGCTATTGTGTTATGTTCACCCATTATGACAAAAATGAAAGTATAGTTATCAGCAAGTGGTACTGCAAGTCACCGGTGTGACTCTTCATTTCAGAGTACAATATAATGAGGGAAATTCGCTATCAATACCAGCCACAGTCAATTCAGCTATTTTTGAAAAGGTCAAATTATATACCGATTAAAAAAGCGCATCGCATGTATGCAGTGAAGCTCCTCATTAAAACTACCGTAAATCCCTGTGTATAAGCTGCACCCGCGTATTATAGCCTGAGTTTACAGCTTTGTTATAAGCCACAGGGATCCTAAATGGTCCCCATTCCTTAGTAAAGTCTATATCAATAAACCCCTCATATAAGTCACACAATGAGTTAAGGATGGGCCTATACGCCACACCAGTAGTTTGAAATGGTCTATAAGGTGCGGTATGAACATATTCCAACATGTATCTCAAACATCTTTCCATCACACTTATAAATTCGGTTAGAAATACATTGATCCTTGTCTTATAACATAGTTTCATTGACGGTCGATAAAAGACAACTGTACAGAGCACCGTATATAACAGTCACATGAAATAATCATTTCCTTAGAAAGGTATGCTACAGCAATTACACATTTCTGAGTATTTACCATCTTGGACAATACCGATCTTCTGGGGCATATAACACTGCGTTATCATACAGTGTTGGAGAAAAACGTTAGTCCATAGAAATGAAAAATAAAGATATCCCTCATGGGTTAACTGGGCGCCCTTAAGAGATTAATATGCCAAACACTTAGTCAGCAACACGTAATTAAACCTTTAGCAATATAGCGATGAACCAGGAGTTTAATGAAGGCAATATCCCTGTGTATCCACATCTCTCCAATATCCACATTCCCCCGTATCACTAATGGAATTAATTAGGTGCTCTCCTATACCATCTAACTGAATAGGCCCACTGCAGATACATAATACATTTATGCATAAAATCAAATTAGATTTGTTAAAGCCACAGAGTGCAGACGGTGGCAGTTGTGAGCCAATTAAAGAAGCCTGTTGTCCGACTTTCCCCTTACTATAAACTACACAGGAAATTCACCCTTTTCACACAGGGTATTTATTATGTAAATCTCCTGATGGCTGCTGAGGCCCCCTATCAATTATCCAAAACACTTGTGTCACCTTTATTCACTATCTGGGACTGCTAGGAATCTATAATCACTTGTAGTAGTATTGTAATAGAGCTTAGATCACAAAAAAAAAGTTCACCCATAGCCTAGCTCTCTGGTGCAATGAAATGGATCTCCAGACATTAATGGGAAGGCTGCAGGTCTCAATTCATCAGGAATCTGCTGAAATCCATTACCTGTTTTGTAATAGATTCATCGATCTCATTTAATTAGTTTTTATCTAATAATTTTCTAATTACATTATGCATGCAATAATAATTTTACAGTGGGCCCCAAATTTGTTTAGACGATCCAGAGACTATTTGTTAAAGGCCAGAGTTTATCGAGAATACTTTGTTTCACCTTGATTTGTTGAAATGGAAATGAGAAAATCAATGAAGCAGTGTTACAGCAGCAGATCTTAACAGGATAGTCGTCCTTTTGTATCAACCAGAGAATGCACACACTGCTGTGACGAAAATCTGTTACAATGAGCTTTGCACCATTTTGCAAGAAAAGGGGAATTCAAAACGTTAACTTCCCTGCCTATTTGCACTTGGGAAGATTGAACGCAAGTATTTACCCGGACAAAAATGCAGTAGAAAAGCAGTACTAAACCAGCTGAGAAACAGTGTGGTGTGACAGTAGTGATTCCGTGTGAAAGCAGCATCAGAAACAGTATTGTATCAACATCTACTGGCATTCTACTGCTCAGTACCACAGAAATTGCAGCCGTGGTTCAGTAGTAGAGCAGTAGTATTAGCAGCATGCAAGAAGTATTGAATCAGTTGTCCCAATTATGTAAATATTAGATGGCAGCATTTGAACAGTATCTTCTTATTTAACACTGCATGACCATATATAGGATTGGGGCAGTGTTCATTCAGCACTACTGCATGACTGCTGCTATAGCAGTAGGTGAGCAGTAGATCATACTGAAAACTACTGCTTGGGGCAGGTAGAAGCATAAAAGAAGCAGCCACTGTTTTAGTACTGTCACTAGCAATGCCTTTCTAGGTGGTCCTTGCTGGATTTGAACTTGGGATCTTCTGATTAATGCACCAACACATTAGCCCCCTGAGCCACCACCCTATCAGTTATGTGGAGCTGTCATTACTCCCTACTAGTGCATGCAACTCATATAGGAGGGGAGCAGTATTGATTCAGTAGTACTGGATAACTTCTACCATAGCAAGATGTATGAGTAGACCTGTCTGATAAAGTGCTGCTATAGTAGAATCCCTTGCACTTTATTGAGCTTTGTAGTTATCAATGGTACATGTACATTTATACTATGTATACACCCTGACATCCATGTGTATCCACTAAGCCCCCCTACTGGCACTCAATAACATAATAATATGCAAAGGTATAGTATGTCTTTCTTCACAAACACTGAATAGTTTCAGAATTTCATTACTCAATCTTTTTATTACTGTTCACAACCATACTGATGTTTACACTACGGACTGTCTCAGAAGCATCAGGTCAGTAGCCCAGTAAACGATCCATGAATAGACAGAGCGATACCAGTAGATGGTCAGTAGACTACTGCATCTATGCTGTTGCACAGAAGGTGACATCTTTGGTATCTATTAACATTCAGTTGAGAGTAAGTAGACTTCTGATTCTAGCCTGAAAATGCAGTGCATATTCAGTTGATAGTCAGTACACTACTTAGTCTATGCTGAAAATGCAGTGTAGAGTCAGCTGTTTCAGAAGTATTTCAGCAGTGCCTACTGCAAAATGCAGTTGTTGATCAACATATTCTCAGTAGCTACTGATAGGAGAAGCAGATACTGCCTTCTGGTCTGGGTAGTTTACCTTTGGTGGTCTCGAATGGAAGGGAAACGTGTTACTATTGTAACTGCAATAAATTTCAATCAGAAAATGCCACTGAATAAACCTAATGCTGTGAAGGATCTCTGTAAATTATTAGAGCAAGCATGATTCTTCTCAGGAATTATATTTAATTTCACAGAATTGATTCTCCATTCAAGTATTGAATAGGGTCAAATAAGTTGCATCGGGGATAAAGTAGAAGGTAAATTTTGTGCTCAATCCTAATGTTGGGTTGAAATTCAGTTGCTGATCCTAAAGTCCTCATTCTGATTAATTCCATGTGATGAAATACATGTAGTCGAGAACTAAAAGGTGTATTGTGTGAGGTATTTCTGGTTGGGTCCTTTCAGGGCCATACAGTAAGGCTCTGCCAAGCAATACTTTGTTGATCGTTCACTCTGAAATCATGTAAATGAATATCATTATTAAACAATATACTAATAAAGCATATGGATGAATGTTCTCAGTTCTGTGTGCCAGAAACGATTTTTTCTTTCTTAATTTACTATGATTTTACCTCTTTCAATGTGATAATACAAACAGTTATGGTATCATGATGCTAGGAATCTTCCCCTCTGGACCCTGCCCCCAAAGTCGTCCACCCAATATTCTCCCCCCCCCCCCGGAAATCTCCCTCCCGGGAATCCACCCCCCCCCCCCCATCAAGCTAACCACAGTGGTCCCTTACCTCACCCTAACCTGTCACTATTCCTATCCCTAACCCTAACTCTAACCCTGAAATTAACCCTAACTCTAAACCTAACCCTATAACATCTTGCATACTTTCTACTACCATTTGGTATATAGAAAATGAACACAAATTAAGCATATGTCCTATATATAGATAAGAGTGGGGGATTTTCCAGGGGGAGTAGTACTACTACTACTACTACTACTACTACTACTACTACTACTACTACTACTACTACTACTACTACTACTACCACTGCTAGTACTACTACTACTACTTCTAGAACTACTACTAATCCTACTACTACTACTACTACTACTACTACTACTTCTAGAATTACTACTACTATTACTACTATCACTACTACTACTTCTACTTCTACTTCTACTACTACTACTACTACTACTACTACTACTACTACTACCACTACCCATTTTGTATTTTGTACAATGATGCCATCTTGCTATGAATTGTTCTGAGGAATTTCAAGCTGCGCAAAAAAATGAGTATTAAAGAGAGAGAGGTAAGCTGTCCCTTGTGCACTGACCAGGCAATTCATGGAGAAAGTAAAAACTGGTGGCCAGAGGGCAGCAAGTTGCTCACCTTGGATTGATGGCTTCATCTTGCGTACTGCTTGGCCCTAAAGTAAGAACCAGATAAGAGGCATTCCCCCTCATAGCAAAACCTTCCTCCTGAAGTACTCATTCCTCTTTTATCATCACCCACGCCAGGTAATGCATACTTTGGTAGCACCGAGGGTCATGTCTCTCATTTGGTCTTATCTTCGGTAATCTCTGCCGTACCATAACACAGATAGTGGACATCACTATCTCTCTCTCTCTCTCTCTCTCTCTCTCTCTCTCTCTCTCTCTATATATATATATATATATATATATATATATATATATATATATTATATATATAATTATATATATATATATATATATATATATATATATATATATATATATCCTCCTTTTTGTGTTGAATATAGAGTGTAGGGGCATTACCCATTCTGAAAGTTTCTTGTAGATGCAAGGAACTAGGATTTGTGGGTATAATAGGTCCCTATCCAACATATGGCTATGGGTGTATCCTTTTTTATAAAACACATGCTTAACTCAATTGCACCAATATAAAGGGGTCAATCAGGTACTCTATAATCGTATCATGCCCCTAAAACGAGTCATTTTTGGTCCTTGAGTTAATGGGACCCGTCAGAGAATCGCTAACGGTGATAAAAATTGCCCATGTGGGGTTCTCTCTGAATATGGAGCTCTAAATGAGGAGGTTATGATGAATGAGAGGATTGTGAAGTTGATCTGTACGTTCCTCCTAATCTGCACTTTACTGACTCATGCTTAAATACGGGAATAGCATTGTAGTTGCCAAAGATGGGAGATGGTGAATGCAGAAACCATACAGTTTTCACGCCTAATCAGGGCTAATTGCTATATCATCACATATAGCCTCACATATCAAATCTCAATACTTTCATTTGTAGCTTTAGATTTTCCTTTTGCTCTCTTTTGAATTTTTGAATTGAGTCACAAGGCACATTTGGTCAGTTGGCACTTGCTGATCTTCACCAGTATGCATTATCATAATTGTGGCCAGGGAAAACATGCATCCAGGGGGAAATTGTTTTTTAAGGTTTAAGTCACAGGTTTTAAAATGAGATATTTTGAGCTTAAATATCCCTGGTAGTTTTGCTGTAATTGCTTCTCAAACATAGATTGCAATGTGGAACTGAAAATGGCAAATAAGCTCTAAATGCGTTATATCCTATCATAAATAGTCTTATTATGCAAAATATTTTGTTGAAAAATAACCAAAGAAATGTGATGTTTATATTGTAAAATTGGTTCTAGAGGGAATCTTCTAGTTCTCTCTTCAGTTCTGAGTTCCTGAAGGGATTTCCAAAAACAGTTGTGGACAAAATTCCCATTTGTAATTTTGGGGCAGTTTCCATGACCACCAGAAATTGCCATATATGTCAATTTTCTATGTTGCCATGGCAACGGATATTCCTTTTGCATTCAGTGGATATGGATAATTCTAAGCATACCACTATATTCCCCATCAAAAATTGGTATAAATCATTTTTCTTGGCATATTTGTCAGTGTTGTACCCATATAATGCCCCCTGGTGGTCAAAGCCATTTCTAAAAATCCCCCCTTGAGGGGCGTTCTTGCCTGTTTGCCCACAATTATTGTTCTGAAGAAACCACCCCTTAATTAGTGCTTGACATCTATCACAGGTCTCCCAGGGTACCATCTGCAGGCCTTAATGATAATAGGACTCATCACTGGATGTCTGCTGGTGACAATGATTGCTCGGGTATTCTAGATAGTAGGGTGAGCCCGAAATGAGTAAATGCCTCACAGAATCTCCACTCCCACCTGTGTTCCAGTGTCTCTTATCAATTTGTATTACTGATAATTCTAACTAGGTTGGTCTGACTGGCAGGTAACATGATTAGATCTTTCCTGTTGATATGTTTTATATCCAGCCAACGGTTTCCTCAAAGGAAAATATTCTGTTTAGATAATTACTACGTCTATACAATACCGCAGATATCCATCCCAGGATATCCATATCCCTGTAGATGATAACTGTATGCAAAAGGGAAGTTTGTAATCTGTATAGTTATTTCTCTACATTACTGATTAAGAATTCAATATTCGTAGATATGTTAACACGGTGAAATCAGGTTTTGTAAACAAGTTCCTGTGAACGATCTTAATTGTTTATCATCAAACCATGTTCCTTGCAAATTGATAACGTCAACAATGAAAAATTGTTCAAAACTCCATTTTCATGTTTATAACCCATTTAACTGCAGAATAGACTGGAGCTCGACAGCAAACTACAAAAACCACAGCCATAAAATTGATTCCCTTCGGCTTGCATGAGCCACTCTGAGAAATGAAACAACACAGTTGGTGCTCCAGGTTTTGGGCATAGTGCCATATCTCAATGTAAACAGTCAGGACCTTTCTCCACAGCTGAGTTAAACCACTGTGACATGAAATTACTTGGAGGGAGGAGTTTTTATCAATCATTTTATGAAAACTGCCACCTTTAGTTTAGAAAATGTGCCTAAGCCAGCATATGATCAACATGATGTTTCATCGACCAGTTCTAGGACCTGGAAGGCATTTCTCTAAATGGTATGACTAGAAATCTAATGATGGTTGAGTACTGTAATCCAATACAAATAGTTCTATATGTAGGGTGCATCAGCGCATATATAATTGAATTACATTGTATGAAATTCACCATGAGTACTATTATTAATCACATCAAAAGGATGGATATAATGCTTGTAACTGTGATAAATTTCGGACCAAATAAAGTTAAATTGTTTCAAAAAGATCATAGTGGGATCCCTCTGTCTAATGCCGTTACAGCTTTGCATCTAGTGGTGACTGATGATTGCACTGCACTGTCATACACTACAACCTGTACAGAGCTGTTGTAACGCATTATGTATGATCACCAGCTCTAATTCTGAGAGCTTCAAATCGTAGTGGCGGTATTGAGTCATATCAGTTTGAGAAATGCACCTTTCCCTATCGATGCAATAAGCCTGGACAAGGCGAGATTCAAGGTGCCAACACATCTTGACTGTGGCTTAGTCTGGGATATCTGGGGAATGGGAGCACGTCTATAAAAGCATTGACCTAGGACAGCAGCTCATGCAATAGATAGATACACAGAAAGGGATGTTTTTTTTTTATAATTTGCAATTGATAGGGTTTCGGTGTCAGCTTAGCATGGAATTTCATCTGGTCATAATCAAGCACAGGTTATTTTAGTTCAATTATCATCCTCCATTTCCTTTACAGACAGCTTGTGAGCAAAAGAGAAGAAATCAGACATATATGACCACAAACCTTTCTACAGTCTAAGGTTTTGCATATGAAATGTGAGGTATGAATAACTTACATCAAAGTATTCCACTAGATGAACAATAGTGGCATAATGGAAAGCACGAAGCAGAAATATTGGTAGAGGATGAGCTTATCCATCAGCAACGGTCTTTTTAACACACCAGTGCTCAAACAAATGAGATCATAGCATGTGAGTTTATTGTTCTGTATATTCGCTTAGCTGAACCTGATTTCATTTTGTTTTACCCATCCTAAGCCAGATTAAATTAATCCTGAAAAAATGACATCGTAACCATTCATGTATGCATAGAGATTAACCATTCACTGATCTGGGAAAGTGAAGCGAGCTACATGCCTGGGCTTCATGAATATGATTGGAGGGGTTTCTCTCTCACATAAATTCCTAGTTGCTTCCCCCCTAACCATGAATGTCCCCACCCCCTCACTCTGAAGTGGAGATGTTTCAGATGCCACTGCCATGTCAGCAATGAGCCCGTAATCTGTTTGAATAGCTGTGGGAGTTATACAGTAAGGGAGGTGTTACAGAGAACTAGTTGGATCCCTCCTTACCTGATTGCTTACACTTTCCACAGACCATAATATGGTGGTGCCTTGGGGCATATTATATCCAAAGGTGCAATTAATGATTTAAGGGCATAAAGGGTTTAAATGTGTGGATCCTTGGAGGAAGAAGAAGCTTCTTATCAAGGAAGTCTAACTTAAATGGAAATCTGTTTTTTTTTTTCATTTTGAGAGTTGATACAAAACCTTAGTTTCATGATTTCAAGTGAAACAATATAGTTCTTTTTGTCACTCACTATGAAATAACATCTCATACTACATATAACGTGCATTTGCCTCCTGGCTGTTTCCAGTGCTTTCTAAATTTATGGCCAAATCAATAAGGACGTACTGTAATTTTATATAACCAATCTTTGCCTGTTGTTTGCCTGATTTAAACTGATGCTTGTATTACCTCACAGTTATATAGGACTTACATGTATGACATCACAATTAGAGGACACATGACACTTAACCTATTTTATTGATTGCCTGATATTCACAATGAATGCAATTTATGAAGGGTTTGCTGACTTCGAGTATGTAATACTATGACAGGGTCATGAGCTGGAGAAAATACCATTCTATTTCATGTTTACACCGTGCAATTTTATTTTTGCGTGGTGCTACCCAGGCTGTGAAGGAGTGGTGTAAAACTGGTTTTGTCCAACTGTGGTGGGCTATATGTGTATCTATGGTGCACTTCCCGGCTCTCAGAATGCATAAAATTTAGGCTGTAAACGTAGTGATTTTGAGACCTAGACTTATATTGAATATGATTTCCAAAGATCACACAGGTGTAGAGAGTTGAAAACTCTTCACAAGAGAAAACTAAGCACCGACCTGAAAATAGAATAATATTTACCCGAAATCACCTACATGCCTAACAACAGATTAGTGAATTCCAATAACTGACGATAAACCATGATAAATGCATTGCACGATTTAGGAGCCAAGGCAGATAAGGGCTTCCTCTTTCCATCCCATAATATCAGCATGTGTGGCAGTTCCCAGAAGGCATTCTGTGGGAGGGTCTTGAGCAAGCAGTATTTGGCAGTAGGCGATATAGAGGAGAGGTTATAAACGAGCTACTCTGATCTCTGAGCAGATCTATAAGTGCCAATGAGTAACCTTTATGGATGTCCTACCTTGCACCTAGACCCTATCTGCTATCTCCTCGACTTCACCCAAAACACTCCTACATTTCTTATATGAGATTCTAATGTTATGCTGTACCAGAATTTAGTACCATATTATGTCTGAGTTAGAATTAGTGGTATCCGACTCAGAATAAGGATGATTTCTAAAGAGAAGAAAGACAATTGCATTCAGCATTTGGTCTCCTTAACCAAAATCTGTTGACCAAACAGTGACAGGTCCTGGACAGTGGAAAAGCCAGGATTTTAAACCCAGGATGGTAAATGGTCTTTGTTCATTCCCTATTTCTTCTGGCTGAATGTGATTTTTGTTATGAGCAAATAAACCATCAACTACAATAAAAGAATGATGGCAACCGGTTCAAATCTGCCACTGCTGATTGAGGAGTATTTTTCCTATTTGGCAATATGTAGGATTTGGAACAACACCAGAGCTCATAGAGAGAAGCGGGTTATGAACCCTGAAGTGGGCTCCTAAGGGTAGATATCCAAGCACATTTTACCTGCGCACATAGGAACAACTCACCCTGATTGTGATAAGAGAAGGACTCTCTGGGCACAAGCCAAAGTCCACTGTTGTTAACCAAGCCCTTGGCTACCTCAAAATAGTACTGAGCAATTTGGCAGACACTCAACCTGTCCTATCTCTCTTTATCTTTGTTCCACACTGAAGTGTTTAACTTATTATGCAGGTTTACAATCACTTCAGCTTTGATCACAATGCTGATAACAGGGCTAAGTTTGGTATCATTATGATACAGAGAACATCTTTTTCTTTTTTTCATCCTTTTATTTTTCAGTTCCTAGATGGCTGAAGCATGCTACTTCATAATTCTGATATTGAGTAACCGAATGACTACTGAAATGTAACCTCTAAATTATGTATATGAAAAGCCATATCATTATAGTTTAAGTATAGTAAATAATTCCATCAATTGCCACCTCTAGAATATATAGAAACAAGATATCCTGTCACGTTCGACATGAAGGTTCTTATTTGCAAGAGTGGCCATTGATCAGATTACAATCAATCTTGTTTAGCAGAATACAAATAATTTTAATTCACAAGAACCTGTTTTTCTTATCATTGCTTTTGGAAGTACCTGCAATCAACACCAATTAACTGGACAGGTGCTTCAAAATCAGTTGAAATAATAGGTCACATAAATTAGGGTCAATTGCTTTCTGTCAACACAGCATCGAGTTTTTAGAGTAATTGCATGCAATTAGCCAGAAGAAGAACCTGCAAAATAACCGTTGCACTCAGCATGATCGACATGTGAATACTTAGAAACTATTGAGGTAGGCTTAAAAATGCTTTTCACAGAAGTAATTGCATAAGGCAATTATTTAAGTTATCAGGGTAATTGCCTGTTTGGTAATCTACCAATCAGTGGAAATGCCAATAGTAAAGGAAATGGGGCACTTTGTCTTTTAAATTGTCTACATCTGGCCTACATTTAGTTAGCATTCAACGTGGGTGTCACTTTATAATTTGACTCATTCTATTCTAAGAATTTGACTTGTTTTATTACCAGATCTATAGACCGATGTAGCGTGTCGAACCATGAAATATATTGTCCTTTCAATACTGTTCATTTGCCTGCTTAAACTAACAGTTTTTAGCAGAATGGTTTCTGATTTAGATTCTACATAAAGACATGTCCCTCTCTATGGCCGACAACCTTTCATGATCCATATTATAATTGCATGACAGTGCATAAATAATGCACCACCTGCATTTAGAATGATAAGGACCTCCTGACGTGGGGATGGAAAGTGTATACAAAAGTGGTACAGACAAAGGTATAGTTAGTCACAACCTGGTTAGATGTAGCCTTCTGTGGTGCAACGTTCCCTGTGCTAAAACAAATGGCATAAGGGAAATGTTGTATGTAATGGAGGAAGGTTTGTCCAGATTATAAGAAATAAGTTCAAGCAGGAAAACCTTCAAAAGGTAAGGAAGTTTTTGCTACTTTATGCATGGGAGGAAAATCCTATCCAGCTATATTGCATACATACACATTGACTGTGGGCTCTTAGAGTGATATAATTATGGAGAGGGAGGTTTATTGCCTTATATCTTATTAATAATATAGGCAGCATTGTGACTTCTCCTATTGCCATGTGATCTGTCATCCACATGACAGTCATATCCGCATCCACAGTAGTCGCTCTGGGGATATTGTGGTTACTCGTCATTTCCAGCCCTTTACGACCGACATGATACCTTGAGTTTCTTGGTTGTCAATGTATACTGTTTTACAATCAGTTAATCATGCTGACGCTTTGGCAGTGTATTGATTCAGTTAGTTTGACATGATGCATCAATGTCGCTCTGGCGAGTAAGCCATCGCGGCGGTGCCTGCATTCACCTATCATGATTTGGTAAGAGCATGATGCATCGATGTATAATTAATAACCATATATGATACCATGGGGATTCATCCTCATCATAATACACCAATATATTGGTCTAGAATTGCTCGTGTCTCATCAGTGCTATTGTTGCACTTCTATGGGAGAACCCCTTAAAGTCAAAATGACTTCGGGAGGGTGTTGCTCCTATTGTGAAAAGAGCTGTGAGCATGTGCCCTCTTTTCTACAACAAGTCGTGCATTGCTTCACCATTTAACTTGCACTCACCACAGTAGTCTGAAAAGTCACCTCCCTTGTTTAAAATAGAGAGAGCTGCACTACCAGGTACCTACTCATGTCACACGCTCTATAGTTTATTATACTGACTGACTTCTCCCAACTAGGTACCTACTCAAATCCCCCTTTTTTAGCACTGTACCTGAATGACTACTTGTGAGCAACAAAAGGGACAAGTTATAGCTACATCAAAAGAAAGGACTGGAAACGAGGGCATTTTTAGCCAGCTCTTCCTCTTACTATAAGAGCAACACCCTCCTGGACTGGTATCAAAGTTACCAGCTAAGGTTATAATGCATACATAATGAAAACAAATGACGAAGTGAGGCAAAGCACTTTGCGGTCTTTAAAAGGAGCAGGCATGTAATGTCATAGGCTACTGGCCACAATGGGAAAAGGTTGATACACTAGACCAATCATGGACAACATCCATCATGGATACATAAATAATTCTGATGTGATATCTCTGATATATGTCATATATCAACTTCATCCATCACCTTGATTATCCATAAGTTCTGTACGCATCCTGAACCGCTGAGCTGCAGAAAACGTAGGATCATAAATTTCATGAGGACCACCAGAATGAAGGAACTTTAGAGACAATACAGTGAATGTCCTTGTGTTCAAAGATTACACCATATTTTGTTCCTGAATAGGCTGACCTTTGAGATATTAATAAACAGTTTTAACTCACACACTTCAACATATATTTGATAAATCTGACCCACGATCAATATAATTCACCGTTCATAGTTCCTGATGGACCTGCCTATTAACTTACCAATGATACAATATAGAGCTGTGAAAATGAAGAAGCATTCTCATTCAAAGCTACAGTCCAAGCACCTTGTGGTTGGTAAGTTCCTTATGGTTGACTGTGAATAACTGTCACAGTCAGCAAAATATCGAGCACATATCTTACCCGATCTGCATCATCAAGGCATGGCAGGTAGTCTAAGGTAGGCACAGAAGGAAGCGCATCCAGTACTTAATTGTGCACCTGTCTATGCTTGGCTTCATACATTGTAGGAAGATTACATTGCCCCTACAGATGTTATAGATTATAGGCCATCACCAGATAGACCACCTTACCAGCCTCATACACCACGCCCCTCCTCACACAGTGCCAAAGGTTACGTAGACCTATATATATGGGAAGACCTTAGGGGTTATTTGGTTACAGCCTGCAACAGAATAATATTCCAACATTGATAGATCAATCTCCATATTAATGCTACATACATCTGTGGGCAGGTACTTACTTTGGTATGATCATATTATCTGTAACCAATGCACCCTTTACCCCAGCGTGTGTAACTTCGGATTTCTAGAAGGAAAACTAATGTGCAGAAAGGTGTGTTTGTATGTAAGGAGGCCATTTCTTAAGGCACTACGACTGCACACAGCCACTATAGTGTCCAGTCTATTCTGAAACCTAGTCCCAGTAATCATAGGCAGTGCCCTACAATTGCTCAGGAGGCCATTTCTTAACACACTACGACTGCTGTCCTTTAAATCAAAGTGAGAACCTAATAATTTGGCCATAACAGTACCATGCACTAGTAGTCCCTAATGTCTGCACCAGTACGACTGCCCTACTTAATCTTATGTAATTAATGCATAGCTGCTAATCGTAGTGATCAGTCGTAGGGCAGTTCCTACGATAGCTGGCTTATTCTTGGCATTTTTAAATTGTAGTAGCTGTGTGCAGTCGTAGTACATTGAGAAATGGCCCCCTGTACTATCAGCCCTTTATGTAGCTATTACACAGAGTTTGGTAGGGTAGTCGTAGTGCTGCATGCAATACATGACACTAGTGGGATGTAATGTCAATAAGTTAGGGGCTTCACTACGACTTCAAGGTGAGCAGTCGTAGTTTGTTAAGAAATGGCCTCCTGAGAGGGAAGTGATCACTCCTTGTTTCATCATCTCTATAATATCCCACTTCAGTGTGATTTTTATGTCATTGTTCAACTTCGATATGAAATGAGACTATCAGAACGGAAAAATTAACCTAGATCTTATCTTCTTGGAAAAAAACATTGGTCACGTATCATCTCCTATTTTGACAAACATCAGTCAACAGGGGTCGATTAGAATAATATCGTTCTTATTTTGACCAATGTCGGGATATTCTAGATACAAGTTAGTAGATTGGTACTTCATTCAGCTGTACCAAGAATCAGGCAAATGACAACAAAATGGGATAAATGTGTCTGAATTACTAATTTGTCGCCGTAAATGCCTCTTATGTAAAATGTCCACAATGGATGTTATGCTAAAAGGGCAGATTGGATAGATAGTAGCATTAGCGATATTACGCTTGTATAATCTGGGCGGGGCCTGTCACATGATCTCTGACGTTCAATAAGAGTTCTCTAGTCAGCTCACAATAGATTCATCTCTCGAGAAAATATTTCAGTATTCTAGTATGTCAAAGCGAACAGTCCGTGGGGCTGACCTTTACCATGTCTGCACCATCGCCCTCAGCAAGAATTAGTGTATACATGTGTACTGTTTTCATCTTTTTTCCCCTAACTCCCAAAAGGAAAAACATACTCCTTGGAAATTATTTACTTTTCTATCCCGCCACCTAAAAAACCCAGAATGCAAACCCAAGTCAGTCCAATTAGAGCCGTGGGCTTACTAACCCTCTGATTGCACCACAATCTACATCTGCCACTGAGATGTAGTCCCACACATGTATTGATATAACCGGGATGCAGGCTTCTCTATAGATGTCTGTTAGTAGTAGATAGAGGGACAAAAGATATGAAGGTGTAGCTACACTGCAAAAATGGTGTTTAGATTTTAAACATGTTTAGGTCTAAACACGTTTAAAACCTAAACATATAGGTCAGTTAGGTGTCTTATCGACTACACATTTAGGAAATGAACACTTTTATTCTAACTACATAAACATTTATGCTAAACATGTTTAGATGTTTAGAGTTGAGACAGTTGAATAATAGGCGTTTAGATTTAAACATCAATATGTTTAGATACTTGGATGTTGAGTCCACACCAGGTAGCAGCACTACCTTTGACTGGACTATCTGCACACCGTTATAAACAATTATTGTGACAAATGTCCCCAAATCCCATGTTTATCATGGTTTCATTTCAAAGAATGTAATGTGAATAGAAAGGGCAATAGAAATTGACTAGATTCACCTCATGCCACCATCATTACCATAAAATAATCAATAAACCCCATGACTGACACCTATTTGATGTTATTCTGGAATAGATAAGGCAATGTCCTTCCAGCCAAGCTGTTGTACTTTCTCAAGTCTCTCATTCTGATGCAGTGTGTGATATATGTACACATATCTAGCTGTAGCTGACATCTTTGGAGACTTTGACAAGTAAATACCTGCTGATGCCCCCCCCCAGTAAATGAGGAAAAAACCAAAATATATCTCTGTTTTTTAATGCAGACATGTCTGCAAACCTTAACTCTCTATCAAATCATTTAAACATCTAAACACAAAAATTCTTAAACGCCTAAACACAAAAATTCATATATCTAAACACAAAAGATTTAACCTAAACACCTACATTTCTAAACACTTGAGCTAAGCACATTGTTTGGCTAAACATGTTTAGGAAATTAATGTGATTACAAAAACGTTGCAAGAATATGTTTAGAATTGTGTTTAGGATCTAAACACCATTTTTGCAGTGTAGGATATTACAACTACAATGATAAGTCTTTGACATTTTCAGTATAATAAAGGCACAATTTCCGAAGTAAGAGATGACACTTCACAAAACATACTTTCTTGTTTGAGGATAGTTACATTAATTCTGGTTAATGTACTTTTGTTTTCCTCCAGGGAATGTTGAGTAGGCACAATCTAGAGTGTTGTAACTACCAATCAATGTCCAATTGAATTGGAGATGTCAGTCTGATTATTATTCAACGTATTGATGTGCTGAACCTAGTTTGAACTCCACATGTCCGCATAGAGTTAAGATCTATAAGTCAACATGCGGTAATGACGAATAACTTTTTGAACATGTTTTAAAACTTTTGATTCCAAAACACAATTAACACCATTGAAAAAAAGACGCAAAAATTTCAAAGGCCTGCATGTAAAAAAATAGTCAAATGACTTGAAGAAACCATTTTCAATGAACAATATAGTGGCGTGAATTTGTAATAGGGACCTTGGGGCATCCTGCATTAAGGGCCCTTTTCACAGATCCTGTCACATATTTCTCAGAGTCTATAGGATTTATTACATTCTGGAACCAAACTCTTCAAATATACCTTGCTGACTACTAGACGCTCTGTCCACACTCGTGCATAATGTGCTACAACTCGGGTTCTTGTAAGTACCATCCCTTACCTAAAATTAAGCCCAACCATTTTCACAGTGAATGTGAGGGGATCGTGATAATTCCAGAGATAACATAAAAGGACTGATCTAATTATCAGGAGGCTATCTATGCTACACTGCGTGCCAGGGGTTCATGTCAATGTTGATGAACATGTCGCGCGTACTCTTACATGGCCCAAACACCATGCCACATGGGTTAATGGGAACTCCTGCTGTACAGACCGGTGCCTTATCCAACACCAACATCCTCCAGGCCATTCCATCCATCGACATGTCCCGGGTGTCTTTTTATTGGTAACTTTGGGCGTGACCTAACTGGGAAATCTTAAGATGAGCAATGATTTCATCATAAATCAAAGTGTTGCTGATGATAGTTAATGTTGACTGGCCACTATGATCATAAAAGTCTTTAACTATTAGCTGTCATTGGCGATGGTATTCTTATATAGTTGATGCACGGTCGTTGAAAATCTGACCTGATGGCACAATATCCCACCCAAAAGATTATTGAGCGGTTAAGACCGTTGCTGCTAAATAGGCATTGATTGGACAAAGAGTCTACATTAAAAGGAACCTGGCAGGTCGATGGGGTTCTCCTCATGGCATTGAGCGGCCAAAAACTAACCCTAACCCTCACCTTTATCCTGTCTGCACAATGCCCACTTGACGGACAATACATTTTCCCCATTAATGCTCCATTGAGAGGAATATTGTGTAGCTGGAAGGACCAAAATGACATGCCTTTGCCAGAAACAATAGAGAATAGCAGACTCTGCTAGAACATAGTTTGGAAAGTTGTCTACTGCAAATAATTGCAAATAAGCTGCACAATCAATTTTGATTTCAACAGTGTGCTACCTTAAATACATAGCTAATTCATAAATCTTAGCCCTCCTTTTCGTCTCATCGACCTCAGCAAGTCACATCCATATATATATGTTTCAGTAAGAGGTTATATGAGATAAATTGAACAGAACAGAACTTAGGGAAATGACTGAGCTGTCAGAGCCTCTTCGGGGTCATTTATTAAAGTAATATGATCGCACACAGTAATATGACAGCAGATTCCAGTGCTATTTGTATGGTAAGAAATACCCTACTGAGCAATTCTTGTGATATCTAGGGGATAGAACATTGAACAAACCTGGCAAAGTCTTGAAACCTTTCAGACCTATCTGACCTATTCAGAATGATTCCACGCAAAATGACTAATTATCTATGTGACTTTCCGTACACGGTGACTTTTGATGGCAACATATAAAAAGCTTCCTTTGACCTTTACCGTCCAGCAATGTGCGATACTAAAGGAGGAAGGTAGAGCTCTAGATTAGCCAGAACACTGCAGACAGTTAAAAAGGACCTACCATTTCTTTTACTCAATTACAGCTTTTCCATCCATGTAGTTAGACTGCTTATTTGATTAGTCATCAATTAGAGTGTCCTGGCAATCCCACTTCTCATTGTCTCAGTGAGCAGATGCATATAAGCACACAAAACCGAACAATAGACAAATATTGCCTTTGGTGGGCAAGTAGAGAGAATATGGAATTTGACAGTGTGTCACAATTTAGATTTCACTTCTTTAGAAGCTATTATGCCTTCAGTGGTCATTGTCTCAAATTATACAAAACTCAGGGCTAATTCATCTCTCCCCATACAAATGTTTGCAAGTGCAGACGTAATACTGCCAGTAACTAACTATACTTGATAAATGCACGAAGTCCCAAGAATGAACTGGTTTTGCTTCGTAATTGAAGCTACCACCCTTTATTGATCAATGCAATGCAGCCTTGGATTAATCCTCACCTAACATGTTCATATGTGCAGCATAATTCCAGTGAGAACATTACCAATTTAATGAATTATTTTCTTTTAATCTCATCGTGCTATAACATAAATTATGAGATATAAACTGGGATTATGGTTCAAGAAATGAAACGCACTCACATCATTTCCCTTAATTCAATTCCACTTCTATATGACTTCGATCGCTGTATCCGGACTAGACTAGGAAAATGCCTCAAAGCATCATTTATATTACAATTATGGAATGTATGGTCTTTTAAACTGCACATCTAAGCACTATAAATGTAACTTATTGCCTATTTAGAAACTAGCACACTTCGTTCTATTCATAGGGACCCAATTGCTGCACGTGAATTAGGGACAGGTGCTAATTTCTATCGCTCCTTTCTACTGGAAAGATCCAAACTAACAGAAAAAGAAAAAATCGCACCTTAATAACTTTCCTTCAAATCAATGAAATGTGTGATCTTTCAGAGACTACTCAGCAGCAGGCCTGTTTGCAACCAGTCGTTCTGTTATTTATCCCTGCCATAGCCTTGGGTAGTTCTAGCAATTGTCATCCCAACTTTCTTCAGTAAAGACAACTTGTGCTAAGAAAAAGAGTTCTTTGACCTTGCTGTGCTGCAATGTGTGATCTTTAAAAGTGCAGCGTAAAAATTACTGGACGTGGTCTCGAATGATGCCAGCAGAAACCCACCTACAAGTAGGAAACTTGTTAACAACTTTGAAGCCCGTTTATCATTTACAGAACATTAGCAATGTGGTTAACCTGCAGTGGAAGCTGGGTAGAGGATGAATGGCACTAAAGGTCAGAAGGTCATTAAGTCATGCAGTGCTGGAAGATTACTAGCAGTCAGACTCCAGACTAAGCTCTTCATTGTTGATTAAGTTGGCGTATCCATCTTGTAAGTATTTCGAATACTTACCAAGCAAATTGTCATTATCTGTCACCATAATTGGTCATCAATGGTGACTCCTTTTTGAGTGATAACTCACTGCGTCATCTTTCGCCACTGTTTGTCAGTCTCACATTGGTTGGCGATTTATCACAACAGTCGCCAACATGATCTCACTCACTGCGTGAGTATGTGCCACCCCTTGTCATCCATCACAAAGCATGGTGACTTATCACCACCATCGCCAACATGGATCTAACTCACTGCATGAGTATGTGCCACTCCCACTGAACTCTCACTCAGAATGGCAGCTTATCACCACCATCGCCAACATGGATCTCACTCACTCATCAATATGTGTTACTGTCTGTCAACTCTCACCCAGAAGGGCGACTTTTCACCTGCATTGCCACTTGGCTCTCACTCACATCGTGAGTTTGTTTCACTCCTAGGTAATCTTCTCTCAAAACTTATCACCAACATCATTGACATGGATGTCACTCGCTGTGTGAGTGTGTGCCACTGTTATCTACTTTCATGCAAGATGGCGACTTATCACCACCATTGCCAACATTGATCTCACTCAAGGTGTGAATTTGTGTTACTCCAAGTCAATGCTCTCCAAGGATTGCATCATCTGTCACTCACTCTTACTCAGAATGGCAACTTATCACAATCATTGGCAAAGTTGTTGAGACAACACCACTGTTCAACATCTGTAGCCTATCTAGGAAGTGTGGGCATGAAGTATAAGTCACATACGTGTGAAATGTGCTTTGTTTCACAATGATTTCCATGTAATACTTCAGAGTTGAATCAAACAAGATTATATAGAGAAAATATCAATTGAATTTAGATAGAGGTATCTCTAAAATAAAAACAACTATCCATAAACACCTTTTCTCTGGTTACAGGAGAAATACATAGGGAAATATCTACATGAACACCTTGTCTGTGGTTAGAGGGAAGATACATATGGCAAAACCTTCTCTGGCAAACATACTTTGATCTGGCAGATGTGAGGCTGCATGATTACCAATGTCGATGATCATGAGTTTTTCATCTAACAAGGTGAGTGATCACCAGCGTCGCCATCACTGGTGAGTCTGAGGGATCACCACTCTGGCCATCCATGGTGAACCTGTGCTATGACTTGGTGCGCATTTCATCTGGTGAGGTGAGTGATCAACCGCCTTGCCATCCCTGGTGAGTGTGAGTCATCATGATCCTTGCCAACTGTGGTGAACATGCGCTATGGCATGGTGTGCGTTTCATCTAGCAAGGTGAGTGATCACTCTTGTCACCATCCCTGGTGAGTGTGGGTGATCAAGATCCTCACCATCTGTGGTGAACCTGTGCTATCATGAGGTATGCGTTTTATCTAGTGAGGTGCATGATCACCCAAGAGACCATCCCCCGTGAGTGTGAGTGATCACAATCCTTGCCATCCGTGGTGAAAATGTGTTATGACCTGGTGTGCGTCTCATCTAGCAAAGTGAGTGATCACTCATGTCACCATCCCTGGTGAGGATGAGTGATCACTCATGTTGCCATGCCTGGTGAGGATGAGTGATCACGATCCTCGCCATCCCTGGTGAACATGCACTATGATGAGGTGCGAGTTTTATCTAGCAAGGTGAGAGATCACCCGCATCACCATCCCTGGTGAGTCTAAGTGATCACCATCCTTGCCATCCGAGGTGAGGACATGTGATCACCACCATTGGTATTCCTGATCTTGTGCAATAGGGACGTCGGGTTTCATCTAGCGACATGTGTGAGCCACTTCACACAGGTTGACGAGGAGTCACGACAATTTGCTGGGTAAGGTCTATCCCAATGTGTAGTCTATCTCAATGTCTAGCTTATTCTCTGCTATCCAAATCCCCCTTGTATACTTCTGTACACTGCTACTTTGCACTTACAAAAGTGATTGTTAAGATAATTGGGTGATTATAAGATGTTTGTCCATCACTGGAAACCTCTTACCAAAAATCATGGTCCTCTTTTTATGCACCTAACTAGGTACCACGCTTTGTCTGCCTTGGTCTTTTAGCTTAATCAGCTCTCACTCAGCGCCCACTCTAAGGATCAAAAGCCACTCTGTGGTGTGAAATATGTTAATTAGTAATTGGTTGCAGGCGCCTTTTACCTCTCTATGGCAAAAGGTGAAGGTAAATAAAGCAACAGGTAGGGGAGGAAGGTAACTGGTGCATTTGTCTAACCCTTTATGGACAGTGCTAACCCAAATGGTTTCATAATGGATGAAGGTAGCAACAGTAGGTAACGCTGTACGACTACACCACCAGGAGGATTTCCTAAGATACTACAATTGCGTACATTTACTATGACATGAAACCCTCAATAGTGTGGGTGTTCGTAAAATCCTCTATGACTGATCCATACATGACAATGTCATCATGGTTCTCACAATGATTTGTTTAAAGGGGGTGATCGTAGCATATCGAGAAATGGCCTCCGGACTATCCTTTTCCTTCCAGTCCATCTTCTGACATCTTTGTTATCCTATACTGGATCTATAATACATTTAAGAAGGCAGAATGGCATTTTTCTTTAATACGTCATTGGCCATTACAAGGCTTAATGTAACTGTGCTTCATTAAAAATACACATTAAAGTAAAATGTTTTCAAAAAAATAAACTTTTGACCCAAAAAGTGTAATGGTGATTAAGTAGTTAGACAGACCGCCGTCTTTTCTTTGTATTGACAAAGGCTATATTTATTGGGGGCTACCCATTTCGAAGTGTAATCCAATATTCTGAGCACCCGGGTATGAGCAGCAAATGTTTTGGTTTTGCTCTGGTTTACCACATGACTGCATATCTATATTCATAGCAGGATTTGCTCTTGATCTCTGAACCATCTCATGGGGGTGTAAAGCGAGCACTATAACCAACATGGACTGCAAGAGAAATACCCCATGTGGCCTACCATATATGCTGTCCCCACATCTATCTATCCATATGGGGATTTGTTTTGTGTAGTACAAGGTAGGACCAAGCCCTGCGGGCAGCCAAGCTGGTCAATTTAGTGGTTAGCGTGCTTGGTTGAACCATTCCACTATTGGAGAAAGTACTCTATATAGTTTTGTGTCCATCTGTCTTTTGTATCCTTGCAGATACCGGTCTAATCTTTATTTCTTTGCTTTCAAGGATTGGTGGTTACATTCATAACGATGTGAACAACCAAGGAGAAATGTGGACCACACACATTTACACAAAGCAGTATTTCTCTGTTGTAGATAACACCAATGCAAATTGTATTTTCAGACAATTGGTTTTTATCTACTAGGTCCTTGTGCTATTGTTATAATTGTTGTCACAGTCAATTGAAGAAATGTCTGGTGAATCAACCGTTACATCGAACCTCAATAATTTCCAGTCAAGATTTACTCTGCGGGTTGAAAGATATTGCTAATGTGTTTAGCCATCTACTTCTGTTTGCCCCCTCATATGAGGACCAGGATCGTGTTTCAATAGTTTCCACGATTGGACACCCTCAAATCGTAGTGGGAGGTGTAAGAAATGACTCCATACCATTGACTACATAGTGAGCTCCAGTAGAGGCCTCAAAATAGCTGCTGCTATTTATTCAACTACTGGCTCAATACACACCACTATGAAGTCATAGCACCCAGTTGTAGGGGCCACTATTGGCCACATAGTGACCAGTCATACCTCCTTCATGGTCTAGTATGCACTCCTGTGTTCAAAATAGCATAGGGCTGCAGTAACTACCATAATGTCTCATATAGGAGCCGGGCCTTGAATAGCAGCCTCCCTTGAATAGGGGCCAGGGTAGGAGGGCTGTCAAATCGGTGTCAAATAGGGGCCGGGCCTTGAATAGGGGCCTGGTGGGGCCAGTTTTAGGTGGTTTTAGGAAGACATGATGATGTATAATTGTTCTACGTAATTCCCTTTCAAATTACATCTGATAGATCTATATCTAATGACCTAATTGTATCTAAAACAATGGATGCTGTTATTCTTTCTTAAAAGTAGGGCTCAGGTGTCAGCTAGGTGTGAAATCCTTTGTAATTTTATTAGAAAGCCATGGTGGGTGAGGGTTAGGTATGACAGGCATGACAGCTTTGTAAGGCCTAGTGCTCTATCTACACCACTGCACACTAGTAACTACATAGTTGGCCCATGTGTGGAAGTAATGCTCAATTCTTAGGTGAAACACCACACTTTTCCAAATGATATTTTATTCTTTAGAAAAAAACCTGCCATCCCAGAGTCAAAGGCGCTGGCCACAGGGTTATAGGTAGTAGTGTGAAGAACCCAGATTGAATACATTTGAGCAAAGGAGTGCAGAGGGCAGCAGCTAAGGCTACCCACTAATTATTCACACAGAGGGTTGTCATACCAGGGTCCCTCATTGAAGCACTGCTGTGGTGGCTATTTAGCCAGCAGGCAGTACGATCACCCAGTAATGTAGCCAGCTATTTAGTCACCAAGGCCAAAATCCTAAGATCACCTGCTAAGATTTGACCCATCTCCAGTCGTAGCTGGCTGAACCTGTCGTGGAAACTATTGAAACACGATCCTGCTTGAGGCAGAGGTCTGCTGGGAGATAAGAACAAACTAGGAGACATAGTTATTGGCCAGACATTAACTAGGGTCCAATCCAATCCGACCAGCCATCCATCGCCAACTACATGGTCATATGTGTCTGAAGGGGCTCAGTACGGAGAAACATTCATAAAGATACTGGGCCACTTTGGGCAAATACATCATAGAAAATTGTTCTTGCAAGCACCCCCTGGATATATTTTGGTGCTGCAGGACTCAGACTTCCCAAGACTTCCTAGTCAAGTGTTGGAGTTACAGAGCTCATCCAAACTCATCTAATCTCTGGCAGCAGTCCTAGGCTGCTCCATCTCCAACTAAGATAAACCCAAGCCAACTTTTCCCTCATCCTTCACCCTCCCCCTTACCTTCTCTGCTACCAGCACTAGGTACCTCCCAAGAAGTATAAAGTAGAGTAAAACAGTGGACTGTGAAAGCACCACACTCCTAAATAACAAGTCAGTAACTAGGGAGGTTTAGCAATCAAGACGTACGTCCCCCATAGCTCATTTAATGCAGACGTACCAGTGCTGTAGGTGGTGAATTGCACTGAGCTGGGGACAAACCCATTTTTCACCATGGGAAGGGGGTAAATGTGACTAAAGATTGAACGTTTTGGATATTTTTCATTTCAATTAGGTGGGTAAGGTCAGGATCTTGCTTGGAAACTATGGTTTTATGATATACCATTTTATTATTCCATAAATTGTAACATATTTTGTATTAATCAAAGAAATATCTATGAAATTAATACATAGGTTGGTTCTAAGAGCTATAAGAGCGCTCAAACTTTACATAAGAGCGTTCATGCCCCACTGCACACCAGCCACAGTCAGTTAGACTAAGTTTATGACATCAAAAGGTCCGACCTAATGGTTCACTGCACAATATAATAAGAATAAGGGTCTCAGTGTGCGACCTCATGGTTCAATGCACAAATTAATAACTTGTAAGTGAATGCAACCGGCCGTCACGGGTGCCTGAGCACCGCTGACGCCGTCATGAGTGTCTGAGCACTCTAAGGACTGAACAATGGGTTACATAAGCACGACGCCATAACCTTCCGGTCGCTCTAGCGTCGCTCCTGAGCGACCTAGGTCAAATATCAAAAATTCTATGGAAAGCCCATAATTAGACGGTCAGAATGAGCCCAAGATCAAGGCTGAACTCCCAGTATTAAGGAAGTTACGCCATGGAGACTGAATCGACCTCTGAGTGAGCTACAGACAAACCGGCGGGAGTTACGCGCCTATCCAGCGGGCATTATAATCTTGGCACATTCAGGCTTGCGCATGCCCAAAATGGCGGTTATACAAGCATAAACGGCCGAGATATGAGGGTCTAAAGACGCAGAACCGACCAAGACAATGGGGGCCATAGCGGCGTCCATGGGGGTCCTTTGTCCCCCTGTGACACTTGAAAGGGTCCCCTCAAACAATTGTAGAGTTAGGCAGATGCTGCTGGCTCCAGTCAGTCTGGAGGTGCTTTTCCAAGATTTGCTACAAATAGCCTGTCTGCACCTCCAGGAAGACACATCACCAAGAACCGCTCTAGAGGTAACATCTCCAGTCATCTCCTGCTACCTGCTATACCACTGCACTATGGTGAAACTATGCTAGACAGGCATTGGTTTCCTACCATTAGTGGCCAGAGGCTATCTTCTTCAAGACTTCCACCAGAGGGTAAAGTTATCCATTATTACATTATTCCTCTAAGCAGCAGGTCAGGAGCTAGGTGTGGGAACCCACCTAGAAGTATGCTGGACACTGTATTATTAATACCTCACAGGTGGAGTGGAACTGAACATTGTACTTTATAAATTACTGTATGTTTACTGTATGTACTAATTACCTACATACTAACTACTGTATGATTGATATTTCTTACATGTTGCCTAAAGCTGAATAAACCAGTGACAACTGGAAATAACACTATTACATATGAGCCTGATGTATTTACACTATATACCACTAGTCTTATGATATTTCTCATATGACAACTTGATCATGCCAATTACTAGTATGACAAAGTGGTGGAGAACATCCTACTAAGATCCCATATCTCACAGGCTCATAAAATTTAAAGCTGGTAACACAACTAAAAACAATCATGCACACAGTAAGTTAAAGCTGGTACCGCAACTGGGAACAATCATGCACACAGTAAATTAAAGCTGGTACCGCATACACACAGTTAGACCCACTCCACCCACCCAGTGACCTTGACCTTGACACCATACCCACCAAGGTCACCAGTGAGATCTCCCACATACCAGTGAGATCTCCCACATACCAGTGAGATCTCCCACATACCAGTGAGATCCCCCACACATCAATGAGATCTCCCACACATCAGTGAGATCTCCCACACATCAATGAGATCTCCCACACATCAGTGAGATCTCCCACACATCAATGAGACCTCTCACACAACAGTAAGATCTCTCATATATCAGTGAGGTCTCCCAAAACGTCAGTGAGGTCTCCCAAACGTCAGTGAGGTCTCCCAAACGTCAGTGAGGTCTCCCACACGTCAGTGAGGTCTCCCACACGTCAGAGAGGTCTCCCACACGTCAGTGAGGTCTCCCACACGTCAGTGAGGTCCACCACACACACATCAAAGCCTTATCAGTCAAGCTGGCAGAACAACACACAAAGACCTTACGTAGTCAGGGGCCTGTTGAAGAGGTCTCCCTCCCACCAAGATCTAGGAGGCCCACAGGAGGCAAACCAGCCTCCAATACAACAGACCCACACTCAGTAGACCCCACACCACCCACCCTGTCTACTCAGGGAACAACCAGTTCTCAGGGATCCAACATTTCCCAGGGATCTCTACAGGACGCCCAACTCACGCTATCTACCTCAGGGGAAGAAGGATCTGTCTCAGGGGGTGGATCCACACCCTCATCTAGATCCTCCACCCCAGCTCCAGCCTTTGACAGCCACTCCTCCAGAGACACCTCCCCCACACCCTCCATCATGGACACCGATGAAGGCCCCCAACCTAATCAGACAGCTGAGAAGATAAGGGCCTATGAGAAGGCCATCCAAGATGCAGTTACTGCCCTAGAGACCAACAAGTCCCAGCAGGAGGAAAGGGAGAGGATCCTCAACCAACAACTGGCAGAGAGGAATGCAGCAATAGATGCTCAACAGAAGGCCATGGAAGATCAGCGGAAGTCCCTAGAGAGACAACAACAACAGATAGCAGATCTCATGAAGATGGTATCATCCCAGACCCCACAACCTCCCACACCTGCCATCACACCTGTTGTCACACCATCTGCCTCTGGATCCAAAGATGACATCATAATCTCCATGGTGTCCAACATGACCAAGCTCATAGACAATAAACAGCAGGACGACAGAAAGATCAGGATACATGAGGTAACAAAACCCAAAACCTTTTCACACCCATCACCACTCATGTCAACAGCATTATTCATTGATCACAAATTCCCAGAATATCTGAAGGATAAGTACAAAGTGACAGACAGTGACACCATGGTAACATATTTACCCAAGTACCTCGAAGGACAAGCACTAGCTTGGTTTGAATCCTTCAGGGAGAGTGCCACACCTGATATGTTGACATGGACCAATGTAGTGAATAAATTAAAAGAGTATTTTGCTACTCGAGACAATATAATCTCAAGGACTGCACTCCGTGCACAAAAGATAGACGAACCTGTTCTAGACTATGCATGCCATCTCAGGAAAGTGTGTAATGCCCAACGCCAGAACGATGAAACCCTAAGCAAGGCATTTACCCAAGGCATGAGGCCCTGGATCTCTATAGCTCTTGAGAACAAGAAAATAGACTCTTTTGACCAAGCCCTAGACCTAGCCCTAGAGGTTGAGACCCAAGAAAGATCTAGGAAGGTAAGGGATGCAGAAACCAACCCACAGCCTACTAAGAAAAAGGTCCAGGAAATCAGCACTAGTTCAGATGAAGATGTTAACCTAATGTCTAGTGCCCATGTAAGGCAACAGGAAGCTAAGGTTGCATCAAGAGACCCTACCGGTAGATACAGAGGAAATAACTATGACCCCAACTACCAATCCAATAGAGGCAGAGGTAGAGGGGGCAACAACAACAACCGGGGGGGTCACAACAGTAGGAAAGACAACAGCTCTTCCAACTCCAACAATGGTAACTCTTCATACAGTGATAGGAGAGACAGAACCCCAAGTAATGGCAGATCCTATAATAATCAAGGATCCAACAGTAGGAGCCAGAGTCCACATAGGAACTACAACTCTGGATCCTACAACAACAGTGGATCCTACAACAACAGCCAGGGTTCAAACAACACTGGATCCTATAGTCAAGGATCCAACAGTAGGGGCCAGAGTCCACATAGGAACTACAACAGTGGATCCTACAACAACAATGGCGCCTACAACAACCAGAGATCCAACAACTCCGGTCAATACAGCAACTCTGGTCAATATAACCAGGGTTCCAACCCACGCCAGGAGGATTACAAACCTGACACAAGAGGTTACCAGGGGAACCAACAAAGTAACCCCCAAATACCACCTCATGTGATGGATCAAATCTCCAAACTCCTGGTGGCAAGCATCTCAACCACCCCACAGAACCAGGAAAACTAGGATGTCACAGTGCCGATGGGCCAGTGCACTGTGACACCCCAAATACAAACAATCAATCAGGATTAACAAAGATCCAACCAGAGACAATTGCTAGTGCCAATCTACCATCTAACAGACAGAGACGTCCATCAGTGATACACATCACCCCACCAGATTCATCATCAAAGGATACAGGTGAGAGTACCAAGCTTTCTATTGTACTTCTTCAAAATGGCTGTATCAATGCAAATCTATATGATGTTTCAGATGTACAATGTTTGGTTGATACAGGTGCTACTATCACCTGTGTCAGACAATCATTCCTCATGGATCTCCAAAAGAGATTCCATATCCAACTGAGGAAATCTAAAATCAACATCCACTTGGCAGATGGATCGGTGTGTCATGTTAGACATTCAGCTATGCTGAACTTTAGAATCCAAGGTGTCAGATTCCAATACCAATTTGCTGTAATACCCAACCTCACACAGCCCATTGTACTCGGCACAGATTTCTTAAGCACTACAAAATCTCAAATTGAATTTAATGTTGATCCTGAACAAATTCTCAAACCCATTAGGGCAGTGAGGGATTTTACCATCCCTCCATTCTCTGAACTTGCAGTACTGGGTAAGGTCACATCTACTCAATCACTGCAAGGGAAAACTGGAGTAGTAGATAACCTCCAAAGAAATAACAATGCCCCATATCTAGTTCAAAGGGCAGCAGTAACCCCCAGGGAAAATAACAAACATCCCCTAGTGTTACTCAACACCAGCAGGCGCCCACATAAAATCAAAAAGGGTGCCATCATAGCTCTATTTCAGGAAGTCAAGGAATCTGATTTAGAAAAACCTCAACAGGTGTCAGACACTACCCCACACACTGATCAATCCATCTCAGCCATACGGCCTGAGGATGTAACTCAATTCAGTGACACAGACTCAGACTGTGAGTCCACATATGCTGACCCTGAACCCAACTCAATCAGACTCTCTGAAATAGCTGCTATACATAGTGAGGCACATGACCTCGAGCCAGAATTGGAAGAGAATGTTCCACCAAAATCTGTGCTCACATCCAAAGATCAGCATGATAGATTAAAATCACTGCTGACCAAGTATGATGATGTATTTGTAGGAAAAGATGGAGACATTGGTGCCACACACCTGTATACACACTCAATACATGTAAAACCTGAGACAGTACCATGTCATTTCCTACCATATAGACAAACACCAGAAAAACAGGCCGCTATAGGGGAAGAGTGTGAAAGGCTAGTACAACAGGGCATTCTGAGAGAATGTGCCGAGGGCCCCTGGGCCTCCAGATCCTTTTTAGTACAAAAATCATCGGGAGGCCATCGGCTCGTCACAGATTTTCGTTATTTGAACCAGAACACGATAAATCAAGCCTTATCTACACCCCGGGCCGATGACACTCTAGACATGATAGGGTCACTCAGACCAAGAGTATTCAGTAAGCTAGATGCCCAACAGGGATTTTTTCAAATTCCTATAAGACAGGAGGATCAGCATAAAACCGCATTCATAGCAAATGACAAAAAATATGTCTATGAAAGGATGCCGATGGGTTTAGCGACGGCACCGGCGGGATTCTGCCATCTAGTCACATTAATTCTGAACAAACTCAAGTACAAATGTGCCCTACCATACCTAGATGACATATTGGTATTATCACCATCAATCGAACAACACTTCCATGACCTGGAAGACGTGTTCAACAGCCTAAGAGTTGGTAAACTCAAACTGAAGAAATTAAAATGTGAATACTTCATAGACAGAATAGACTTCTTGGGAATGAGAGTCACACCCATGGGACTGCAACCATCTCCCACAAAGGTGGAGTCAATCAAAACCTTCCCAACACCAAAATCAGTCAAAAATGTCAGATCCTTCACAGGCCTATGCCAATACTTCAAAAAGTTTATCAAAGGTTATGCCCAAATTGCTAGACCATTATATGATCTACAGACACATCTCAAAGCATTTGTCTGGACAGAAGAGGCAGATAATGCTTTCAAAACATTAAAGCATGCCCTCTGTACCAATGCTCTTCTCAGATATCCAAACTATGAGAAAGAGTTCAGTTTGGCAACTGATGCTTCCAATGTGAGTTTAGGAGCTGTACTCTCACAGAGAGATAATGAAGGAGTGCTCAGACCAGTAGCCTTTGCAGGTAGAACCCTCTCAAAACATGAGAGAAATTACAATACCACAGAGAGAGAACTACTGGGAGTAGTGTATGGAGTATTACACTTCAGACACTATCTAGAGACCAGACACTTCCAACTATACACAGACCATGCAGCCCTAATCCCGCTATTAACCAATACAGGACTCACACATAGATGGGCCAGATGGGCTCTAGACATACAACAATTTTCATTCACCATCCAACACGTGAAGGGTGATGATAACACACCACCAGATGCTATGTCTAGAAGAGAATACCCAGACTCTGGACCCATGACTAACCCTCCACCCCCACCAAGGAGAGTTAGAGCAGCCAGTAGAACCAAGTTTGCAAAAGTAACAAAGAAAGTACCATTCAAAAGGGATGATCCACCCAACACCATTGAAAGGCCAGAGACACCCATTAGGGGTATCTTGAAGCAATCTACACACTATGTGTTTTGCCACTGTGAGAGAGAATACTCACAACTCTTTCCAGATAATGACTTCGAGCCTATTGAATTCTCATCACTCAATCAGATAGTGAAGGCAACTCCTAAGGAGCCACCCTTCACCCCACCTGACTCAGACGATGAAGATCCAGAAGACACAATATATGCTATTACTCAAGCAACTTCTAAATCAGTCAGATTCTTTGAACCAATGCAGGGAGAGGAAACACCAAACCATTTGTGTCCTATGACCACACGCTCAAAGACTAGAGAAATGATTCAGGAGGGCACACCAAAACCCCCCACACAATCACAAACTATTCTAAATGAGAAAAAGGTCACAGGAAACAAACCTACCAAAACCCCACCTGCCAGGAAAAATGTCACAAAAGACACTGCATCTACTAAGTCAAAGAACTCTGAGACAAAGAAGAATGACAAAAAGCAAATTGTGCCTTTAAAGAAAAAGGTTGCCACTCCCATTAAGGCGAAAATAGGCCCTCCAAAGGAGCCTACACACCAAAACAAGAGTGACACACCCCAACAAAAGGCACAAGATAGGCCAATAGTCGATGAAAAAGAAAAAGAAAGAGACAGAATAAAACAACATGTGCTAGATATAAATCAACTACTGGATCAGATTCCCGACACATCCATCTCAGGTACAAACCTTGGCTTGGAACAAAGGAAAGACAAGGACCTATTGCCCCTCATACAGTATCTTGAGGATGGGACCTTGCCTGCACCAAAAGCACAAGGAAATAGAATCATCAACCAAGGCCAGACATACACCTTGGTAAATGGTACATTAGTCCATATATGCCCCATAAATTGGAGAAAAACCAATACTGTACCACTTCAAATTGTTATACCACAGCAATGGGTAACAAGTACACTACAGTATTTCCATGACTCACCTACCGGCGGCCATCTTGGTTCAAGTAGGATGCTGTCAGCACTCCGACCTAGGGTATATTGGAAGTCTATGCTAGCAGACACAACAAAATATGTTTCCACCTGCCACACATGCCTCACAGCAAAAAGGCAAGTACACTCACACAAAACACCAATGACAGTGAGAGAGTACATGACTTCACCAATGAAGTTCCTAAACCTAGACGCGGTGGGACCACTTCCCACAACTGCCAGGGGAAACAAACATATACAAGTCTGCATAGATTATGCTACCAGATATGCAACAGCTTGGGCTACTACTGACTTAAAAGCTGAGACAACAGCAGCAGAGTTCTACAAGAATATAATTTGTCATCATGGAACACCAGCCACTCTTCAAACAGACAATGGGACATGTTATACAGGTGCAAAGTTCACAAAGTTAACTAAACACCTCAAGATCAAACATAAATTCTCCTCACCATACAGGCCACAATCAAATGGGCTTGTAGAGAGATTCAATGCTAGCATAGGCACAGCACTCAGAGCATTCTGCTCAAAGCACCAAAACAATTGGGATTCATTTATTGAACCCATAACCTTTGCATTAAACAACACTGAATCCCAAACCACAGGATTCACCCCTTTCTTCCTACTCCATGGAAGAAACCCAGCCACCCCAATGGACTTAGGGCTGGGAATACAGGAAGACATATCCACAGTAGCAGACCATGTAGCTAACATGATAACAAATCAAGATACCTCTAGGAGGAAAGCTATAGAAAGGGTCGCCAAGCTACAAAAGGAAAGGAAGGATAGATATGATAAGAAACTTACACCACAGGAAATCAAGGTCACCGACATGGTGTACCTAAACATACCAAGAATCCTGACCAACACAGAGTGTAAGAAACTTCAACCCCTTTTTATGGGACCATATGTTGTAGTAGATAGACCTAGTTTGACAAGTGCCAAACTCAAAAACCTGGACACCAATCTATTGGTGGCCAGACCAGTGCACATAGACAGACTGAAAAAGGTTATGGCTGTCAGAAATAATGAATTTGCACACAGGCTTATTCCACATGAGGCCAAATACTACAGCAAAATTGTAAGGAACAAAAATGATATCACCCTTACAAGAGAAACCACAGGCATAGGCCCTATCAAGCCTAGGCCTGCACACCACATACTAAGGAAGACATCTAGGTGTGGTGCAGTTTCAAGAAATTAGAAACAAGATTGAGATACCAAAAGACATAAGATTTTCAAAATGTATTACAAATTCTCTTCATCCACACATAAGACATGTGTGACTGATAATGAATTACTATGTATATAAAGCCAATCAAATTTGTAAATATATCAGTAGGTTATTGCCTCTGAAAGGGTCAAAGACTGGGACCCCCCAAGTAAAGCAGACATGAAGTCTAAGAAGAGTAAGGGTAACACAATGGAGTGTCTAAAGCCTAATCCCCACATGAAAGAGCGCGCTATGCCAACACAGCAGTCTATAGAGATCAATTGACCTTATAAGCTACACTCAGACAACTGTCTAGACGGTCATGAATGGCTGTCCTGGATGACAGGAGGAGCTAATTACCAGTACACAGATTACACAATAGAACCCCTCAGTTGCAGACACTGGAGATTAGGTACATGACTCCAGAGAAACAATACCAGGCCCACAATGGATGTGGGTAGGGTAGGCTACATAAGAAGCACTGTGGACCATAGCCCACCATCAGTCTTCATCCAGCTGCAGTCTGGAACACAAGTCTACAGGACCCCACTTGGGAATTAGCCAGCCCACTTCTCCATTAGGAGAGACTGCACTAGGATAAAGAACACACCTACTTCACCTTCAACCTGACCTTACCATTTACTGGTCAACCTCTATAGACTCACCGGACATATTGCCAAGACAGCTCAATCTTGCAAAGGTACAGTTTGAACCACTTCATTTAAAGTGTTACACCATACACTTAGACTTTACCAGCACCAAATCACTACAAATTTGACAAGACTTTAAACAGCAAACTTGCTTTACACAAGCACCATGGGGACACTGAGAGTTTCACCCATACTGCTAACTATGCTGTTATTATATACTATTGAACCACTTACTGCAGGTTATACACCTGTGGTGAGACAAAACATAGGAGTAGTATTCAAACCTAGCCCTCAACCATTGGTCAATGGACATACAACCACAACACTGTTGTTAGCTATTCCCTACAAGATACCTCGGGCACCCGTTACCCAAGGATCCATAAGGGATAGAATACTCCATTTGACCACTCCTACTCTACAAGATCATACCTCTGGCCAAATTATCCAACAAGCTAAGGAGCTAGACACCTTGCTGGAAATTGCAGACAAGGAGATAAATGAAACACTAGCCTCCATCAAATTGTTCTTATCCAACCCCATAAACACATTGGACAAGGCCAAAAGAGAGGCCATACTGGGTTTTCTAGCACCCCTGTTTCGCGGTGTGCTAGGTCTAGCCACAGTAGAAGATGTAAACCAAGTAATGGGACAGCTCAAGAACATAGATGAAATACTAAGAAAATTTGCTAAACAGGATCAGGAAGCAGCTAATCTCATTGAAAAGATCACAGACAGACAAGATAAGTTTGTCAAAGCATACATCCAAGATAAGAAGGTACTGGACAGCACAATCAACACCATAGGTGACACCGTCAACCTGTGGGCCTCTAACATGTCCAGGTCACTTGACTCATATTCAAGGCACGAGAAAACTCAAAGGGAGAAAATGCAAGTATTAAATGATGCATTAATTATCATAGCAGCAAGAATGAATACAGTTCAATCACTGCAAAGGACAAATGCAGCCCTGAGGATGCTATCATCAGGAATCCTAACCCCTGATATAGTACCACCCTCAGACCTCGCTAGATACCTAGTTGACATTAATAACAAACTTAGGATTACACACCCTGGAGCACAAGTCGCAATTAATGACTTAGATTTCTATTATTCACAGAAGCTGACCTCATACACTTACTCAGCTCACCATATATATATTCATCTGGACATTATAATTCAATCTACCACCTCGACCTTCAAACTGTACCAAATGATCACATCACCCATGCCTATAGACACACAGGAGACCCCCACCAGAGGAGTCACCAAACTACAAACCACAACTGAGTTTCTAGCAGTATCTTACGATGAATCATTATTTATCGAATTGGACTCAGCAGATATGCAGGCATGTGAAGGTACTACAGTAAAGGTATGCAGAGATGTAAATGGTAGAATCTATAAACACAGGCCTACATGCCCTGTAGCCATTTTTACTAACCAGGCTCAACAGATTAAGGAACATTGCAAGTTTACAGTTTCACCACTGCAAACACCTACCACCCATGCTATTTCCATTTCTGAAGATGAGTATCTGGTCACTACTAATGAACCCCATTACTTTATCAACTGCCATGGTAAAACGTCTGAAACTCGGAAGGCCCAGTCCTACTCAATCATAGGTGTACCCTGTGGGTGCACGATCAGTGTAGGAGAATTTTCTCTTCCAAACACAAGGTTGCCCTGTAACTCAACCTTATCATTTCATTACATTCTCAAGACAATTAATTTACCATTCATGGCAGCACTTAACAAAATTTCTGAAACCAAACCAGATGAAAGAGAGAATCTTCCAAATTTCCCAGTAGTAAACCTTTCTAGAACCTTAGAAAAACTACAGGAAAATCCAATCATGGATGATATTACTCAACTAAATTTAGAGCCCTTTGCTAAAACAGTATTAAAAGATGCCTCCAACCTTAATAAGGAAATGGAAACGCGCTACGAGGAATCATACCTACGTCGAGTTACAGAGCATCCAATCTTCCAAAGCTTAGCACTCATCCTAGGGATATCAGCTCACATTTTTATAGTATACATACTACTCAAATTATACAGACTAGGAGGGACTGTAGCCTACCTGCCTACAGCCAAAGCATTCAGACTAGTCACCGAGCTGCCCCTACACAAATTGCTCCCAGATAAGAATCCTACCAAACTAACCCCTACAGAGGAAACCCACACCCCCTTCCTCACAATTCAGGAAACCCACACCCTGATAATTGCTATATTATTCACCCTGACCATCTACTCAGCCTACAGAATAATGAAGTACCTTAAGAAATTTGCACAGACACACTGGCAAGAAAAATGTGGCCAAGCGCACAAACCCCACAATATATTTTAAAATATATTGTGGAGACTCAAACTTCGCGCTACCCTTGAGGCCAATACCACATGAATTTGATGAGATTAAATCAGCAGCTGCCCCTACCTATAAGGATATAGTGGTTAAAACCTTCCCACTACCTAAGGCTATATTTACCTGGAATGGACCAGCAGTTATAACAACACAGAGAGGAGAATTTGCTTATCACCTCCCTCAGGTGATACACCTACCTTGGCGCACTAGGTTCAGCACTATACCAGCCCTTAAAAACAAAGGACTGTACTACTCCATGCTTCTCCAGAATGATTGTGGCACCAGCCCGGTGACCATGACAGCACTGGAAAATACAACAGATATAATTATTGACGAACAACAGGAGGAGACCGCAAGGTCAAACATGCAGACTATTGCTAATTTTCTAAACCACCAGCCCTCCCCGGTGACTGTGGAAACAGCCTAGACTGCCCACAGCCTAGGCTGCCCCCAGTCCACCACCAGGAGACAACACATCAGAGACAGTATTCAGAACTTTTCGGACAATTTGCCGGCCCTGATAAGGGCCTTTGGGATGGCGGGTTTTTACACCCTAGGTTTCAGTCAGTCGGGATCCTACCACAGATCCTCGGGTTCAACATCAATAGGAGAGTCCGGGGCCGAGTCCGAGCCATACATATGGCCGTGATCCTGCTCCCACTCAGCGAGCCGGGCCTCCAGCATCCCCAGCCCATACTCGGCAGCCGTGGATGGATTCCCGGATGCCGCAAGATCGAGGAGGGATGCCGCCAACAAATAATCCCATAGCACTCGCTCCCGCGGCCCTAGGTTATAATCCATGGGCCAGAAACCCATACTGCCCAAGGCCCTAGTCAGAAGGGCCACAGTGGCCCCCCGACGCAAGGCTGAGCCCAGGAAATAATGGCAGGAGTAATTACAGACCATCACATCACCATGCTCTATGATCTCTTTGAAGTTACTCACTATGTACCCATAATGGATGGTCTGGTTAGACTCAACCAGGGCCCTAGCTGGACTCCCCACCTCCATCACCTGGGGGACAGGCAGAGCAAAGAGAGCTTGTAGGTGGGCCATGGTACTACAGCAGTGACTTCCAGAGAGGAACTGATGCTCCAATACCAGCCACACACTCCTTAAATGGACACACACACACCCCCCCCCCCACCCTGAACTGTCCACTGACACCAAGCTAGGCACTGCCACAGACACATGCCAAAATCTGGCACCTAACACCTCAAGTGCCACCACTGCATGAGCACACCAGGGAGGAGACTCACATCTCACTCCTGACACACCTCCACTGTCAATGAAATTATCAAAGTATTAGAAAAAAAAAAAATTATATACACAGCCACTTGTTGATGTATAATATGAAAATCTATGGTATTCTCACAAAAATCAATGATTAATGCGCACATATACGCGCAAAATTGCGAAATTGCAAATTACAAATTGTAAAATTGTACAAATCTAACATTAATATACATGAATGCAGGTAGATAACTAAGACAGTTTTTGTACCCACTAGCACTTGTATACTATGCCAAGGTTTACTTAAAGTAACACACTTTAGGTATCCAAGAAAATTGTTGGAAAAATGAATGAAAAAAAAAAAAAAAAAAAAAAAATTGTTGAGAAAATTGTTGACATAAAACATGTTTACTTAAGATACTCACCAAATAAATCTCTTTCAGGGACACATACTCAAAAGGCTAGGGGAATAGTCAATTAAGCAGCGGCCCACTGCCGAAATTGCCAATTAATACACCCATATAGCAAAATCAATGAGTAACTCAGAGACAAACAAGCCTATTGTACATGAAGTACTTTGTTTTTCCGGCCCTCGGAAAAATTTGTCTCAAATCCCATAAATTGAATAGTGTAATCCAGATTGTACGCTCGTACCCAATTTTGCACACTAAAATTGTATATTTGCACACCAGATTGTACGCTTGTACCCAATTTGCACACTAAAATTGTATGTTTGCACACCAGATTGTACGCTCGTACCCAATTTACACACTAAAATTGTATGTTTGCACACTAGATTGTAAGTTGTATCCAATTTACATTTGAATTATATGTTGCACATTATACTGTATGTCTGTACCCAATTCATACACTGAAGTCAGATTTTTAGAAAATCAACATTTCTATGTGTATCCAAGCTGTACGCAAAATTATATTTGTACATACAGAAACTATCAATTGAACGCAAAATTATACATTGGCATACTAGAATTGCCAAATGCACGCGAAATTATATATTTGCACACTAAAAATGCCAAATATACGCGAAAATTATATATTTGCACACTTAAATTGCCAAATGTACGCGAAATTATATATTTGCACACTAAAATTGCCAAATATACGCAAAAATTATATATTTGCACACTTAAATTGCCAAATGTACGCAAAAATTATATATTTGCATACTGAAATTGTCAATTGAACGCAATTACACGCGAAATTGTAAATTTGCACACTGAAATTGTCATTTATGTTCAATTTGCACGCTAAATTGAATATTAAATGCCAAAATTGCACACTATTTGCCAAATTGTATGTTGTACATAAAAATGGAAAATTGTACCCAAAATTGATGTTACATAAGCAAATAAGCTCTGGTATAGTAAGATATAGAAACTCGGAAATGTACTTATACCCAGGAGAAAATTGTTTATACTGACAAAGCTCTACCACAAAAATTGCATTTGAAGCACTCCCCATTACTTCAAATCCTCTTACAAAACAGTATATAACTCCAAAAATAAGGTAAAAATTGTATAAATTGTACATTCCCTCGGCGAAATGACGGAGTTTCGCATTCTTTCGGGGGAGAGGGAGTATTCTATGATATACCATTTTATTATTCCATAAATTGTAACATATTTTGTATTAATCAAAGAAATATCTATGAAATTAATACATAGGTTGGTTCTAAGAGCTATAAGAGCGCTCAAACTTTACATAAGAGCGTTCATGCCCCACTGCACACCAGCCACAGTCAGTTAGACTAAGTTTATGACATCAAAAGGTCCGACCTAATGGTTCACTGCACAATATAATAAGAATAAGGGTCTCAGTGTGCGACCTCATGGTTCAATGCACAAATTAATAACTTGTAAGTGAATGCAACCGGCCGTCACGGGTGCCTGAGCACCGCTGACGCCGTCATGAGTGTCTGAGCACTCTAAGGACTGAACAATGGGTTACATAAGCACGACGCCATAACCTTCCGGTCGCTCTAGCGTCGCTCCTGAGCGACCTAGGTCAAATATCAAAAATTCTATGGAAAGCCCATAATTAGACGGTCAGAATGAGCCCAAGATCAAGGCTGAACTCCCAGTATTAAGGAAGTTACGCCATGGAGACTGAATCGACCTCCGAGTGAGCTACAGACAAACCGGCGGGAGTTACGCGCCTATCCAGCGGGCATTATAATCTTAGCACATTCAGCTCTGCGCATGCCCAAAATGGCGGTTATACAAGCATAAACGGCCGAGATATGAGGGTCTAAAGATGCAGAACCGACCAAGACAATGGGGGCCATAGCGGCGTCCATGGGGGTCCTTTGTCCCCCTGTGACACTTGAAAGGGTCCCCTCAAACAATTGTAGAGTTAGGCAGATGCTGCTGGCTCCAGTCAGTCTGGAGGTGCTTTTCCAAGATTTGCTACAAATAGCCTGTCTGCACCTCCAGGAAGACACATCACCAAGAACCGCTCTAGAGGTAACATCTCCAGTCATCTCCTGCTACCTGCTATACCACTGCACTATGGTGAAACTATGCTAGACAGGCATTGGTTTCCTACCATTAGTGGCCAGAGGCTATCTTCTTCAAGACTTCCACCAGAGGGTAAAGTTATCCATTATTACATTATTCCTCTAAGCAGCAGGTCAGGAGCTAGGTGTGGGAACCCACCTAGAAGTATGCTGGACACTGTATTATTAATACCTCACAGGTGGAGTGGAACTGAACATTGTACTTTATAAATTACTGTATGTTTACTGTATGTACTAATTACCTACATACTAACTACTGTATGATTGATATTTCTTACATGTTGCCTAAAGCTGAATAAACCAGTGACAACTGGAAATAACACTATTTTATATGAGCCTGATGTATTTACACTATATACCACTAGTCTTATGATATTTCTCATATGACAACTTGATCATGCCAATTACTAGTATGACAGTTTTGCCTATGTATCATTAATATTTAAACCAGCAGCTTTTTATGGGGTATTTCAAACGTTTTTTCATAGTTCTCCCAATGGTATGGGACAAAGTAAAGAGAAAATACATTGGAAATGTATTATTTTTTTATATTTCCACTAGCCCCCAATATTTAGCATTATATATAATCAATTCAAGAAATATTCTCCTTATCTGCCTGGAGTTATTGCTAAAAACCTTGTGGTGTAGGTAAAGTGGAACCATACGTGCCTCATTCTTTAATACATGATAGTGGGGAAAAATAAATAATATTTATCAAATGCAAAAATATAATTAGAAAGCCTTAGGGGTCAACTATCAGTCATTAGGTAAAGAATTTTAGATTCATTAGTATTATACCTCAGTACTAGTATTGCCATATTTAAAATTGAATGTGATTTGGTGTAGGTTTAGAGGAACCATACGTGCCACATAAAGTGATTCCTCCAGTGCATAGTTATGGGATTTCCTACAGATGCATTTTCATAAAGATTAATCACTTATGCACCTATCTATGTGTAAATATAACAGTCCCATTATACAACTCAATGGAAATCTATGGCAGTTTTTCCATGCCAGGAATGGTACGTGCCACATGGAACCATACATGCCAAAATATGTATTATGCCTGAAATATCATGAATTAAGAAGTTTTGTTGTTATGACAGATTACTATTACAAAAGGACAATACCCAGCATCATGCAAAAATGATATCATATGACTGTGTTCACTTGATGGTGGAAAAATTAACTCCCCAAAGATGAGCCTATATACACCAGAATCCCATAGGAACTAATGCTAAATAATGGAATTGACTCTAAAATTGGCAATTTTTGATATAATTGTTCCCAATTTTCAGGATAGGTGCCTCAGTTCACCAGTATTCTGTACACACAATTTCAATACAATCCAAACAGTTTAATTTTTACCGCTTAGTGAGCCCTGTGTGACCCCAACTCAGTGCAATTGACCAGGTATGCTGTACGTCTGTGTTTTATTGCCCACGCAATGGGTGCTAAACCTCCCTACTATCTCATATTGTTGTTAAATGTGACAGCAGCTATGACATAGCTTTGACAGTGGTTCATACTGAAAAAGCTCAGTATTGCCGGGATAGATCCAGGGACCTTCTGATATAAAGTCCTGCATCTTATCCATTAGGCCATGGTGCTGGACAATAGTGTTGGGTTAGATGATTCATATGTCTGGGACCCTATGGATACCACATATATATTTGTATGTCAGTGAATGCAGAATGCATTCTGATGCATTCTAATGCATCCTAAAGGTACAGACCATGGTATAAATGCAATGTGTGATGGTTATGCTTGCATGCATGCCTTTCAGGTACTTGATAGAGGCACAGGGCAGAGCCGAGTGCCTCTGTCAGTACCTAAAAGGCACTAGTGCATGCATAATCATATATTTTACATTAATAATCCAGCCAAAGAGTTGATAGATATCATTCACAATTCAAGTTTTTTTTTTAAACTTATAAAACACATTTAGAAAAAAAGAAACCAGTCACCATGGCAGAATCAGGGTTGAAAAGATTTTCCACAGTCACAGTGAAGGTCTCATTACAGAGTTGCGTGTAAATATAATAAAAAAAAAGTAAGGTGTATACATACAGGCAGATCAGCAACTCCTTAATCTTCATTGTGGAAGCTGATTTGGAAATGGGCCCTAATGAGACATTAAGCTTTTGCTGATTGTAAGTAAGGAAGCAGCATGGGATGTGGCCAGTGTCCTTGATGAGAAATGTCAGTGAACGAGCACAAACCAAATCTCTAGCCCTAGCCTACACACAGTGTATGAGAAATGGCTGATACATTACACTGGTAACTTATGGGTAGGTAACTTTAAAGTAGAAAAGTAATGTAGTAGATATCCTGATAAACATCTGCTAATTGTCATCAACTTCTGAGAAGCATGTTGAATTATGGTCAGTTATGAAAAATAGTATTGTAGCAGAAAGTAGTCATAACATGGGGTCCTTGGAGTTCCAACTCCCTTTTAAGATTTTCCAGTAGACCCGAAAAATCAAATGCAACTTAACACGAGCAGCTGTTAGATTATGTAAATCCACTCCAGATTTACTTGAGGTGTACATCATACAACATTGCTGTGGATCCCACTCTAGTCACCCTGCACATCTTAAATCTTTCAACTCCACTGACAGTGTCATTGCTGAATTACTTTTGACATTTTTTATTGGGTCTATAGTGTGCTATTCCAGTGGTGTTTTAAAATTACTAACCATCCTCAACAGTTAAGGCAAGTTAGAAGCTGTCCTGATGGCCAAATGGAATGGCTCTTAACTGCCTAAGGTAGAATCTGGTGCTTTTAACGTCTAATGGCCCCTGGACTGACAGATGTAAGCCTTTGAAGTCTCCAGAGAAGGGAGCAGGCTAAAAGACCATGAACGGACCGGTCACTTAGATTTATCAAGATGCTAATAGAAATCTATCTATAATGGTCAGCAACAGTAGATCAGGTTGTGGTATTAAAATCTGACAAACCAGAGGCTGAGAGACAGTGTTTAATCAAACTGGTCGATTTTTCTTGACTTTTTCAATGATGTTTTATGGTTATTTCTCATACAACCTCACAAGAGTACAAATAAGCAATTATTAAGTGTCATCCCCAATGTATAGTGATGATGTTACAGGCACTCATAGAACATCGTTTGGAATCAGTCATGCAATTTGCTCAGCCACACACACATCTTTTTATCTTTAGCTTTAAGACTATAGCGGTTCCATATAATATTTTTGTTTATGTCCATATGTATCCACAAAGCTGCAGTACATCCTTTGGTCTTGTTTAACCCACAAGGGTGAGGTGTAGTCTGTGTCCATATTTAACCCCATGTCAGCGTTTAGCAGATGGACTATGACCTAATCTAATGTACCTGTGAACCAGAACTGATGTAGCATGGGGACGTGGTAATGGAGCGAAGCCTATAATGGTCAATATTCCACTTAAGGCCATTGTGGGCTGCAGCCAAAAGGGCGTGAAGCTGATATATTATATCACTACCACTTATTAGCCTTTAAAGGCTGATTAATGTGTTAATGCGCTGTAACTGCGAGTCGTTATGACACACAAAATATACCTCTCCGAGAAACTCTAGGAATACAGCCATGGGTGCACTTTACAATTCCTGCAGTTTTCTTTTTTTTGTTGCAAATGGTTGTTCCATGAAACAGCCTGTGAGGTAAACGTTGGATAGTAAAGGTAAAGGCTATCTGAACATAATGGTTCAACTAAGATAATAAACATGCAACCCCTTTCCAAAATGGCCGCATGAAGCCTCAAGGTGAATATCACTTTATCGGCACGATGCCTAATGCGAATCCCCAAAAATCACCGCCATAAAAGAAGTTTTAAAATACCATCAAAAAAAGCATGTGGCATAGGCCAGTTCTCGTCAGGGCTGCATTTATGAATCATGGTGACTAAATAGGCATAATCATATTGATCTACCAACAGTATGTAGGTCACAAAGTGTCAAAGATACTATAAGCTGTTGTTCTGATTGGGTCATTCAATTAACTGCAGCTCAATTTGTATAGCCATGATTGCAATTGACCCATGGGTCACTGTGCAAATGTGCCCCAGAATACAGACCATATAATTCATTCCTGAAACGTCCATTTGTTGTAGTCCCACACTGTTTGTCCACATTGCCAGCATTGTCCACTTTTACCCCTGGAATGGAGCCAACGTCCAGTCAGCCATATACTATTCAGTTATATATAACTACCCACATACCAGTCTTGATTTTGCCTTTCAAAAATCTTGCAGTAAGTAATTGAGCAACAGGTCGCTTTTGAATAAATGGAACTCGAGAAAGCTTTTGTTTTGAAGTTTTTAAGAAATACTGTACCTTCTAGATTTATACTGACCATGATATCTAAGCAACTAAGATAACTGGCTTACAGCTCAATTTGCTTAAATGAAGGGTACTTTAGATTTATCTAGATTCTTATTATATCGTGTACACACAGGAAAATGTGCGTGGTTTGTGGATGATCAGGGTTAAGTCAAATCTTACCACCATTTCAAAATGACCAAAAGGAATGTCTCATATAAACACACATTCTGTTTTCTTCTAGGTGAAGTCTTCTCCTGAGGGCTAGACCCTTCTGTCCATAAGGTAAGTGTGATTATCTACTCTCTGTCTACTCTGTGTACATATGCTGAGAGAGTACGAATGGTGTCTGTGACATGAATATGTAACTAAAGATCCTTTACTGTTCTCTGCTTCCAACCAGATCCATACCTATTTATTGCGATCCAAAGTGGGAGAAAACATAACTCTGATGATGAGTGCAATAAGTTGGGATATAAACATAGGATCTCATTCTTTGTGACACATTATTTTATTTTGATATCTTGTGAAGCGAAACCACCATCATTTCTTTTAATGGAACATGCTGGAGGATGTAATGTTATTAAAAGGTCAGTACAAATTGCAATGAATAGCCACCACTTGCCACAAGGTAGCACAAGTGGTATACAATAACCAAGGTTTAATTATCTGTAGTCAAATACCAATATCCATTTGGTAGCCATTTTGTATAACTGTTCTCTCTAATTCGTACTGCCTGTGGTTTGGAATCTACTAATAATAACTATAAACAAGAGGACAATTGTACAAAGTTTGACAACTAAAGCTTCACACTGAAAGTTGAAGGTCTACGATGGGAAACATAGACTTTTAGCTGACCACATTTTATGAGTTTGGTAGGTGGAAGGTTTTACCCGTGGCGGGGAGGATGGGTGTCTGTAAACCATGAAAATTGCACATATGGGTAAATATTACAGTACCGTCCTATAGCGGAGTCCACCGTTATCGAGTGTGAGGGACACTTATAGCATAGCCCAGTTCCCCCTGGACTATACCCCATGCATAATAGCGTGGTGGTGATGGACAATGAAAATGCAATACTGTTCCTGTCCAATCCCACGAGAATGGGCTTTATGATATTCTATGTTGCATACTAGAGGAGGGGGAATTGGAATATTGGAAATTGATTTCTATTTGAGAATACCGAATGGCGTAAGCATGTAATTTACAGTGGATTATAGAAAAAAAAAAACTGCACTTACTAAATCAAGCAGCTATTGCACTGATATGGTTTTGAAATGGTACTGACCTGCCTGAATGATATTATAAAGGGGTGTCACCACATTGACCCAACGCCAAAATGTCGTGCTCAATAGCAAGGTGATCGAGACAATAAGGTATTGACCAATTAGTAGGCATCATGCAGCAAAACCCAGGTTTGAGGGCAGTGCTAACTAGGGCTAGCTGAAAACCGTTTCCTGGAATGGAAAAGGGCTATAGTCGCACAACTATAGAATGGAAAATGTGTCATTGGTTATAAATGACACTATTTAAATAAGCAAACTAAGTTTGAATTTGCAGCACTCCCCAAGCTTTTGAAGTCTAAGTGCAGCATAAAGACAAAGCAATGCAGTACTTTAAGGAAAGTAACCCAGGTGTAGAGAAATCTGAACCACTGTAACGATCCATGTCATTGTACCCTACTCCCTGCTAATATCATATATCCATAGTGGCCAAGGGTTACCTATCTGTTTAGGGGTAATCAATAACCATCTTATAGTGCACTGCATGGCGTGGGATCAGGAGGGCATTTCTCAAGTTGGTATGACTGCACACATCCACTACAATTTGAAAGCCTCAAATATAGAGTGGGTGATCCTAAGAAATGCACTACCACTGCTCTGGCCCCTAGATGCACAGCTGTAATGGCATTGGAGTGAGGGATTCCACTACGATTTGAAGGGGTCTAGCTGTACCATCTTGAGAAATGCCTTCCTGTAGACATAGACTACCTTATTACATATACCTTCTAGAAGCCATTAAGACGATAGGCCAGACAGGACCTCATCTTTAGAACACATTATCTCCAATACAGACCGTACTATTGCCATTTCAGTCCATAAACTCCATCACATGCCACCACTTTGCACACACAAGGGGTCTCATCTGCTGCTAAATCTATAACCAATTGCTACTTTTAACTGTTAAACGTACTGCCGACGTGAATACGAGTGTGGAATACAATCATAAAAGCTAGCATGCATTATATGAAAATGGTTAAGTTCAAAATTAACGATTTCTGATGTGAAAAGAGATGTGAGGAGATGGAGAGAGTGTAGAAACATTAACGTAAGCACTACAATGCATAGGGGCTAGGTGTACCTCTTCTTTACTTTATTGTATATGCACTTGTACTTTTCCAAGAAATAAACAACTTAAAAAAACAGCCAGCATGAAGTAACTAAAATGAGGGGGGTCCAAAATTAATGATTTCTGATTTCAATAGACAGGGTTATGGAGATATGATGGTAATGTACTTCTATTGTAACTTTATCGATTGCAGTCAATATCTTCGACAATTGCCTCACTTAGTGTGATAAAATACATCATAAGTTCATTCACTATAACCTTGGGGAATGGCATAACAAATTGGAAGTAAAAGGGCTTGGGGGAATAAACCGTATGGAGGTAAAGAACCCACATGTGCAGACAGCTGGTAGCAAGACCTTTTGAATAATGCGAAATGATCGTCTCATCTATGTTCATCGGTTAATGAAGGGCCGCAAGGAAAAAGGTTGCAAAGTGGATATCAACGCTTCTGAAAATCAATTGGGTGGCTGTATTGACGTGCTAATGGTTCAGTAGGTGCAAACATCTCACTCTCTCAACGATGTCACGAGAGAAGCCAATTACAGCAATTCCTATGGCTGCAGTCACTCAATTTAGAGTCAATATGCTCACCAATGTGCAACTACCCTAAACTATATACTCACTAGGGTTATCATACTGATCCTAAGAGGATGAATAAACAAAATGGAGTGCGCTCGGCAGGGCTATATTCGTGCATCATGATGACCAAGGGGTATTGTCAATTAGGCGAGTATGTAGTCCTTCAAGGGTAAAAGATAGCAAAGAAGCCCTGAACATGTCAACATCCCAGAAGCCCCCTAGTGAGCAACTCATGCAGGGTCCCATTGACCTCATTAGTGGTGACAGTCAGGAGGAGCTGCTCAAGTGGAGATGAACAAGCTCATCGTGAGCTCATTAACGAGCAGATCTACGGTCCAGAATCGATCTGCTCATGGTGGTACAAGTAGAAGGATAGGTCAGAGGGAAGGATGGACAACATGTGGTGTGTTTCGGGGGGGAGGGGGGGATGCCTATAGAAGAAGATTGGCAAGGTGGTGTAGTAAAGGCAGGTTGGTGAGAGGACAGACCCTTAGCCCTTATAGCCCACGGCATAAAACCCTTAGAAACTTGTTCAGCGTTGGTCACGTTTTTAGATATAACATCAAAACTACACTGAGTAATGCTTGGATTGTCACCAAATGCTGTCTCAGTAATACTACAATATAGTATGATAAGTTTACCAAAAATCAAAAACCAGGGATCTAAACTTTTGGATTTACTGGTCTTGTGTAATATAGCTTGAGGTGTAAGATTTGGTGAAAATCGATCCACAATTTGAGCTTTACCCTCAGTTCATCAAAACTCATTATATTCTCTTGAAGATTACTCTGCTTTATCTTAAGAAGGTCTATTATACAGGAAAAGGACCCTTGGCCATCTATAAGTAACTCCAGCAGCTTATCTTAGCCTTCATCGAACCCTCATAAGCTCGCGATAACTTGACCAACGCTGAAGCGGTGACAACATATTGATTTTGCACCATACACTCAATATAACTTATTGGATTACATCCCTGTTACATTCTAAGGCACAAAACCTCTTCCTTTATTAGATAGACCATAAATATACAGATTTCAGGCAAATATAGGGTCCATATCATAACAACAAGCGTGCTAGACCTGATACAATATATAAATAGGTAGGTCATATTGTCTTTGAGCTACCCTGACAGGTCTACTAGCCATGACAAAGGAGTCCAACACCCTACAGGAAGATACATGATGATGGTAAGCATTCTACTATGACCATATGAAAACGTGACCAATGCTGAAGCGTTAATGAAATAGGAAAATCAGATGTATTGAGGCTATAGTAGGTGGTTTATTTTGCAGCTACCATGGTCTCAACCCTCTGAAGTCTATTGTAATATGAAAATACATTTACCAAATTGAACAACACAATGCCGAGGTACATCTCAGGGCTGTATTTTAGGTGAGGGGCTGCAGCGGGCAGCCCCAAGCGGGCAAGCCCAGGCTTTCTATAGAACAAGCTGCCAGCCACTCCCACTCGCTCAAACTCCAGCCACTGAGATGTAACACTTGTAGGAGATAGGCAACTGATATCATAGACAATTGATATGGGAGGGTGATATGAAGCACCACAGTCAAAACTTTACAAGGTCAGGTGGTCTCGTTTCCTCTTGAGTATCTGGTCAGCAAGGTACAAAGTGGTTTTGGACAGGAGGTAAGCAGCAGTGTAGGATGTGGTGCCATACCTCCTTGGTAGGTGCACCTTGCCCAGGATGTCAGAAACTTTGAGTGTCATCACAAGTTCTTCTTTGGCCCAACGGAAGGCAGGAGTGATTTCCTCATTGTATTTCTTCTTGGTATGCAACATCATGGTGACCTTGTAACCGACGTTGTGCCTGCATTTCACTTTCCCAGGGAACCACTTGTCTTCTGTAGAATCTGATGGGTGCAGTTCAGGGATGATGACATAGTCGCCATACTCGTACTGGTCCTGTACATACACCATCTTTTCGTGAGGGTCCATGGGCGGTCCGTCCTTGATCTGGAGGGGTGAGGTGGGTAGGTCAGGTAGATCCGGTCGCGCTTGCTTGGTGGGGACAGCGACAACGCACTCTGCAGCACGCTTTCATGCAGCACACGGGGCAACGTTCTCTTTGTTGGTTGTGACAGCAGTAGGCACCTGGTCACTTGACTGCTTGACAACATCTGTAAAATGAATGAAATAGTGATTAGAATATAGCCATAAACACATTTGTACCTCAGAAAATAATTCCAAATATATAAGATGTCAATATAATGTTATGCAATGTCCGTGGTTAGTCTACAAATATAAAATTGATATTTTTAAAAGATTTTGATACCAAATTAGTGACAAATTGCAGGATACACACATTATGGGGCACCTATATGATGTAAGTGATGGCCTATAGGTATTAGAAAGAAAATGAGAGCATACAGACATGACATGTAAAAATACTGTCTAAAAACTGTGAAAACCAAAAATATAACCACCAGAATTTCTTTTTTAAAATGAAGTATTTAGGATGTACTTGTTGGAGGAACCATAGGGCCATCTTATGGATAAATATGAATGACCTATGTGGAGTGGAATTGTACCGTACATATCTTATAGCCCAAAAATTTATTGATTAGCGTTGGTCACACTTTCAAAAATGTGCCATAAAGAAGAGGGGAAATATCAAATAGTGAATATATGTGGCCAGGAGGTTAGATACTAGTCATATCTAAGTAATGATGACTAGAATATACTCCGGCATACATGTATGGGCGAACGGGGGGCTGAACTTTACTCGGTTTCAGCGTTGGTCACACTTTCAGGGTAAATACCTTGAGGCTTGCACTGAGGAAAATCTGAACATTCAAACATGAGCAAAATAGAATAACACAATGGGGGGAGGCCTGTTCAGGATTTTTAACATGCAAATAACATGGAAATTTGTAAAATAAGCAAGTTTTGGGCCTAAGAACATGTATTTTTCAGCTGATTTTCACCACCCTGGCTTTGTAAGTTCCCAGGGGTCATCTCAAAATGGCAGAAAAGGTTGCTAAACCATTCTAACATGTAGTACAGACCCTAATCTACAAATATAGTCTTAAATTACAGTAAAACCCCACTAAATTCCACCTATTTCAACTGCCTTGCGAGCAAAGTGTGACCAACGCTGAAGCTACTGTGGAGAATGTCTGGACCACACCGTGTCGCTCATCCTGGGCAAGCCAATGGCCGTAGCGGTATGGAAACTTCATTCCATGATAGTTTTTACCCCCTAGCGTCCAAATTACATCATTGCGGTACACAAAAAGCAATATAATTATGTATCCCACACAGAAAACATTTTTTTCATAGTAGGCCCTCCCGAGGAAAATTTACAAGATCAATCAGCTCCGAAAGACATTGAAATATTAGCTAGTAGGTACCCCTTATGGAAAAAATAAATTAGGGTGTCCTAGAAATGATTTATCATATAATACATGACCTTGAACATAGAGGAAAAGGTGAAAAAATGATATTTCTTGGTGAATTTTCACCTTTGAAGGCCTATATCTCTTAGAATTATAGGCCGACATACACAAATTTGCCCTTTTTTGAAGCCCCATAAGTTTTCTATCAAAAAGGACTAGAATTAAGAAGAACGGTGCTATAGATATCTTACTATAGCTCGAAGAAGCCAAAAAGGGCCAAATAAATCATAAGTTGAATCCCCATAGAGGCCCTACAGAGTTTTGAGTTTGAAAAGCGTTTATTGGCCAACAATATCTTAACATATTGAAGCTTTTACAATTATCAGCCATAGGAAGATACAATCGGTTACCTTGGCCAATATCCGGCACAAGGAAGGTGGAAAGGCAAAGAGAATGAATTATTTGCATCAGAAAGCCAGATAAAGAGATTCCAGGGTGAGGCAATGGCATGAAACAAAATGACCATGAGTTGATTGGCATTAAGATAAGGGTAAGGTGAGAAGCAAGGAGACCATTAGTTTGTATATTGCTTGGTGAGGATACATCCTCTGGGGAGTAAGTGCCTTACTGGAAGTGATAAATCACCCATGGGGTGGGGGTCAAATATTGGGGTTGGAGGGTTATCAGAACTATGGTGATAGGTTCACCTACAGGGCAGCATGTGCAGGTATGTGCCACGTCTTCTTATCAAGGGGTCTGAACCTACATCATTAGTAAACATGTAGGAATACATAATATGCTTACCTGCCCTAGCGGGATATTGACCAAGTTAATTACAAGTCTACTTCAAACAAATATGAAATCTAACCTTCCTTCAAAGAGATCATCCTGATTTCCCTATGTTTCTAATACAGGATCACTCAGATTATGCTAATCAATCATTCTCAGCTTGTGATTTTGATATTATAACTGATCCTTAAACAGTCTTTCATATTTTAGGGAAGTGGTTTTGACTAAACCATAAATTCTAAGCACCTTTTGAGCACTTTCCTCTATAAAACACAAGCCTACATCAGGAAATGGGGTATACAATGAATGAGATACAGAGTATGATGTATGGGCTATGCTGTCACTGATATATATAATATATATATATATATATATATATATATATATATATATATATATATATATATGCAATACACTATGGTCACATAAGGTAGTGCGATGACAAGATGTAAGGCCAGCACCTGGGCGATGTACATGTCAGTGTTATGATACAGGAGGAAGCATTTCCTTGATGACGTTGATGTTAATGTCTCTCATATATTGTGATGGTGAAAATATATCATCATTTGGCTAATTCAATTTTTTTTCAGGAAGTGTGTTGTATGATGCTATCAACAAAAGCCTTGTCGGTGACCAAAGGGTTTCTACCAAAGTAGTGTTGGGCCCCATATAAATATTAATGTCTCAGTAAGGAAGGCATAAATAACAGTATACATGATTCAAGCATAATGTATATCTCATAGTTAGAAAGTTTGAGAGAGCGGACAACTTGATGTAATCTCATTGGATATAACATATATAGACCAGTCATGCCTCAAAGATACTTTCAAAGTATTAGGAAAAGCTTATGACACATAGGAAGCAACCTTCAGGAAATAGTTCATTTAGACATCAAAGAGCCCAGTGTCTACACATGTAGACTAAATGCAAATGGACTGGAAATAGTTAACAGGTGGGTCGCTACCATTGAATCAAAGATCCTAGATTCCTAGGTACAAAAAAATCATCTAGAATAAGAATATGAAAAGACAAGTAGGGGGTCCCATGCTACTTTATTTTCTACAGATTTTTGAAAAAATAAAAGTATTTTAATCTTCACCTAGAAATTAGAATAAATATGTATCAGATTTGAGAATGTTCTTCTGTCATAACTATTCAATACAGAAATATGAAACCTTGCATAGTAAACGGTCTGATATCCTTATTTATAAAAGATTTTCGATTTTTAACTCCATAACATGGCATTCTGGGTAAATTTCTCATTTTTCAGAAAGGAGAAGGTTAAATTTTATATTCATTCATAACAAAAACAAATAAGATTCATATTTTCAACCATTAGATTTTTCTTAAACATTTTCAAAATATTTCAGATAATCTCCTTTAGATAAAACTACTTTTAATATGGGGTCACGTGCATAATTTTGGAGTTTTGGCCATTTGAAATAAAAAAACTGACAAAAATCCATTTTCAAAGCACTGCATGATGGGTAAAATGTACACATACTTGGCATAAAATTGCTCCATTATATGCCCTCAGTTACTGTCAATAGCCTACCACTTCTATAGCATTGTATTGGTATTGTAAGTGCTGTAATTCTAAGGTGCAAAAGAATTCAGGAAAATGATGAGAGAAATGTGGATGTAAATATGCCTAAATCTAAAATGGTCATAAAATGGGCAATTCTGAATCCCCCCAATCTTTTTGTGGAGACTAAGGATATAGGTAGGTATGTGACTACTAAAAATGATCTCAATCTGATCACGTTAACCTGTATGCGCAGGGACCGGCAGAGTAGGCTCAAATCGAATAGTAGCGACCCACCTTAAGGCATTCCATTCATTCTCTAACACAATTACATACTCATAAACTGATAAATGCATTGTGATTACATCTTTGAAGAAGCTGGCCCATTCTATCATGAGAGTGACATTTTCAGAATTAACCTTGTGCCAGCCAAAGGCTATGTCATTAACCACATAATGCACATTGGCATTTCGGTCTAAAATCTGTTTCCTCTGGAGATTATTAAATTAGGATTACCTAATAACATCAGCAAGAAGGTAGGTCCCAACTTCCGAGTTTGAAGTTTATTGATTAAGAATTTATCAAATTTGCAACTTGCAAGTGTTTCTTTTTTTGCAATAGTCTTTTGTGAATTCATTCGGCATGTATTTGATCAATCACATTATCAGTCTTAGTCATTCAAGGCAATATCAGTAATTTAAAGTTGGCGATTCTGCACATTCCTATTTTAGCTGGAATAAGTTACACTAATGCCATTGGGAGGTTTATGAAAATGAATGAAAAATAGATGCAAATATATGCAAAGGATAAATACATCATTATTTGCCTACTTTAATTTTACCCCCTGGTATAATACAATTAAAATAAGCCTTGTGGGTTAACAAAGTAGTTTAGGTATCTGGGCCCCATCTATCTTTATTTCTTGGTAAGGAAACCATGAATAACAATATACATGGTTCAGGCATTATGAATGTCTCACATCTTAGAAAGTTTGAGAGAGCGGACAACTTAATGGGGTCTCATCGCTATGACATATGAAATAGTGATGCCTCAAAGATGCTTTCAAAGTATTAAGAAAAGCTTAAGACATGTATACAAGAAAGCATCCATCAGTTAATGGATTCTGTAAACATCATAAAGCTAAGTGTGTATGTAGACAAAGTAGATTAAGATGCAGAAGGACAGGATAGATTTACAATTTCCAGATTCAAAGCATATAAGCCTTCAAGCAAGACACCCATTTTCAGTCTGGCAAGAATTTGGCTTGGATTTGCACATTATGGGCTTGGGTCATTTCCTTCATTCTCTAATACAATTACATACTTGTACTTTTTATTGAGAGAGCGACATTTTTCAACACTAAAACCTTCTGCCTGCCAATAGGTATGTCATTACCACATAATGTGTATTGGCGTGGGAGAGTTGTCTGTATTGAATCTGTATAAAAGTGCTGTCCTGTTCAGGTTTTCCGCTGGGGGTCATCTAATTAGGATTTCCTAATAAGATCAGTGAGAAGGTAAGACCTCAGTTTCTGAGTTTGAAGTTAAATGATCAAGGGTTTATCGAATTTGAAAGTTTTGAGTGGCTTTTTAAGCAAAAGTCTGTTGTGAGTTCGTTCTGCTTGTATTTTGGCTAAATAACTTTTCAGTTTACCCGTTCAAGAAGTACAACACATTAATTTAGTAATTCAAACATGGAGACTTCTGTGCAATTCTGCATTCCTTTTTATTCGGAATGATGTACACTGACGCCCCTCTAAGCCTCTGAAAATAAATAGTGGTGAATTCAAGCGTAATGGGATAACTAATCTAAAAGGTCTCAAGAAAATCCCAGGATTCGTAATATAGATCTAGGTAAACATGAGGAAAAGAAACAATCTCTATATTTGAAAATATTACCCTGGTGATAACCAGCAATGTAGAAATATGAACCTTTACATGGCATTATTATACAATCTTCAAACTTATCATATTAAAGTTGAAACAAAATAGTTCGGTAAGTAAAGCACAAAATATGGCCTAGTTCCAACAAAAAAGGTGGAAAAGGTTTCTCAGTGGATTTCAACTCATTGATACCTCCTCTTTCAGGAAAAAAAAATAGTTTGCCAACCTCCACCTTGGGAATATGCCTGAAGTCTAACATGGCCACCATGGAAATAGGTCAATGTTGGAAATTGTCATAAAGCCAGAACTAATCCAGTTAAAAACATGTACAATAGCTTTATCAACATCAGTACCTTAAGATCTATCCATTGGGACAGTTTTCAAGGGTAAAAGTCACAGAGAAAAAAATATGGCTGCCAAAAATGTTGATTAATTCAAAGAATTACCAAAGAATTAATGACATCATGTTAAATTGGAATTAAAATTTGAACAGGACTTTGCAGTGGAGTTCCAGTCTTTGATACCTGCCTTTTCAATAAAATAAAAAATTAGTTGTTACCCTATCCCAAAGGAAAGTGCCGAATATTCAATATGGCATCCAAAAAAAGTAGGTTACTGTGGTAAATTTTTATAGGATTAGAACTAATCTGGCTAGACAAATGTAATAGCATTATCAACATCAGCATTTGAAGACCTATCCATTGGGATGGTTTTCAAAGGTCAAGGTCACAGATACATCAATATGGCTACCATAAAGTGCCAATTTATTCAGATAGATCCTGTGAAAATGGATGATATAATAATGACCTGAAACATACAAGGTTTCTTAGTGGTTTTAAACTTTTTCAGGACTAATTAAGATAAAAACATAAGTGATAGCTTTATTAACATTGGCATGTGGAGATCTATACAGAAGTACCAATCATAAGGTCAAGGTTAGAACACCAAGAAATCAATATGACTGCCATAAAATACGGATTGATTGATTGATTAAATAGTTTATTGGCCAATATATCTCCATAATACTATGTTGAGCATTTCACAAATCAGCCATGTGGGCAACATCACAGTCATAGAATGTTAGGACAATACAGTAATTGGTGTGTGTGTGTGTGTGTGTGTGTGAGACAGAATAATTTCATGATGTAGTATTGGTCAATCATATGGAACCTCCAACTTTGAATCCTGTATTCTATTCATTGTAACACTATTTCGGTCAGCTAGTTTCATCTCTACAAGTCCATTGGTCATTTGCTTTCACAGCTAGCAGCTAGTTTGCCTCTTGCAGTAACAACTTTTTGAAGTCCTGTAGAGTATTAGAGTGCTGTGTTGGTGCCTCGAGAGTGTCCCAGAGCTGCTTTCCCCTCTACATCAGACTTTTCCTGAAGACATCTCTCAACACTGTGGGGATATCTAGTTGCACTTTGATATTTACACGAAGGTGACACACAGGTTGATGAATGTGCCTCCTGTCTTGTGCATAACTATATATGTCATGTGCAGGATTTGCCAGTCTCTTCTCATCTTTAAAGGTTGCCCTAATGAGATTGGGATTTTCTTAGTTCAGGTATATCTATCTGGTTTGAGTAAGCAGTCGACCATGGTATATCAAATGAACCAATTAAACCATACTTGGTCTCATTGAAATGGGAAGGTCTCAAGGATCATTTTAATAGATCGATCATCTAAATCTGCCAAAGGAAAGTGGGAGAAAGTTTCATGGCAATGTGTTAGGTTATACAATGTTTAGCACTGGTTTGCCCCCTGGTGGCAATAAACAGCACTAAATCCCTGTAATGTAAGGTTTTCCCACATTTTGACATTGTCTGCATGGGATATACTCTGTGCATTAATTCCATGCTTAATACATTGAGTCTCTATGAAGGAAACACATCTGCCTACAGAATTACAAGGTCCTGTATAGTTGGTCCTACAGAGGGGAATAAGGTGTGACTAACACAGATCAAGTTAGACCAATTTTGTGAAAACACCTAATCAGCTGCTAATAGCTACTACCTACGATATTTCAAAAACAATGTAAAATAATCTATTTCCATATTGATATACATTGATACTTGCCAAAAAGGTATTGATAGGATCTGTGAAACCTGACAACTATACAAAATCAATCATTGAATCTAGGTGTTTCTGTTTTCATAACAGATTCTGCTCACCAATATACCATTCAACATTAGATATAGTTCAATGGATATTTTCTCTTGGTTTGACTGACCCTGCCTATGGGACCAGGCAAATAAAGTGTAGGGAATCGTATATACTATGTATCAAGGTCTTTGTATTTGAGACTGTTACTATATACTTTATCGGGGTAGGATAGGCACTCTTTGGGAGCGTCTCCTACGTCTCTCATAAGAGGGCAACACTGGTGGCCTCGGGCGGCATGACGTAGGGGGCGGACCAGAGGGTGCTCAGTGTGGAACCAGCTAACCATAATGAGAGGTATATATTCCGCTGTCCTCCTACGATTGGGGGACCATTTGTGCAGTCCTACCAAGTTGGTAGGCTAACCTGGTCAAGAAACGGTCTAATCATTATCTAAGCGAGAGCATCACCACGTTATGGGGTACTGACTATAGGCATATGAAAGGTTGAAACGCATTTTCAAGTCCTCTTGTAGACATACCATAATAAAGTAATTCTGAAACCTACTCGAACCAACTAGTTATTGCTTCGATAATATAGTTATTTCGATATCAGTAGGATCCCGAAATGGCAATACCTCCAAAAGAACACTTGCTATCCTTCAAGAAGAGTAGGGGAATAAAGCCCTGGTAGCGGTTTTCCCCCTCAACTCTCATCATAGATTTGGTCATTCATCTCATAGATTTGGTCATTCATAGATGCAGTCACTGCTGTGTTGGGCAATTAGCATATAAATACCTGTCTATCTGTCTTGACAAGCAGCTTTGAAATACTTGTCTAAACAGAAAAGATAGGACTTAATGTCTGCAAACCACAGAAACTCTGCTAACTTTTAAGTAATATCAGTGAAGGTAAAATCAATCAAACCAAACTAATCCAAATCTCTCTGAACCTTATAGTATTATGAAACAAATAACATTTTAGGATACAATGTACTTAACTCGTAAGTATGGTAGTGGCAAAGTACAACACCTGAAGGTTGTGTGCCTTTGGGGGCATGCATCACAGGGTAAGATATAAGAGTGCTCTGCAGTGTGGGCTCCCCAGTTGTGCCCTGGCTATAATAGAATAATCAGATCCAAAGCAGCACAGCTCTTATAATGACAAGAGAAGCCAACGTTGATGAATGCCAGTTACTCATGTGACGATTCTATATTTCCTCAACTTACTCTGTTGTGTCTTCTGCTCCAGTCTTCCTTTCACTACAGCATGCATGTAACTCTGGTATGATTTTGACATATTCCAGGATCTTTCCCCATCTGTCCTTTATGACAGGCATGTTTGCAGGAATTCTTGAATACTCAAGTCTGTGGGGCAGACATCTAGGAAGAAAGCGAGGACATGATAATCCCTTGCATTTCAGTTTGATATTGTATTATTATCCCTTTTTAAGGTGATATCTACCAGTATCCTATGGCAACCATAATGGTGTATTTATGACCTTATGTGACCTTGGCTGTGGATAGATCTTCAAAGGGTGATGTTGATAATGTCAATGCTATTACATATATTTCTAGCTCGGTAGATCTGTTTTTTATTACAATTTGCCACATTGACCCATTTCTATGTCAGCCATATTGGAAATCCGGGACTTTTTCAAGGCAGAGTTGGGAAAATTCATTATTTTCCTGAAAGAGAAGATATCAAAGAGTTGAAAAGCAGTGAGAAAACTTTCACTTCAGTTTAAACATATATCAATCATGTTTGGTGATTATTTAAATTAATTTGGATTTTTGGCAGCCAAGGCAGAGCAACTTTTTTTCTCCTGAAAGAGGAGGTATCAAAGAATTGATGAGATGTTAGATGAAATTCTACTTCAGTTTGAACATAATATCATTCATTTTTTTGGTAATTATCTTAGTTTATCGACATTTTGGCAGCCATATTGGTTTTTCTGTGACCTTGAACATTGGAAATGATCCTAATGAATAGATCATAAAATGCTGGTGTTAATAAAGCTATTGCATATGCTTCTATGTGAAGTACTTCTGATTTTATGACAATTTTCCACATTGACCTATTTCCATGGTGGCCATGTTGGATTTCTCACATATTCCCAATGGGGATGGTGGCAAACTATTTTTTTCCTGAAAGAGGAGGTATCAAATAGGCGAAATCCCTTTTCCACCTATTTTGTTGATCTTGAGGTCTTTACTTCCTGGACTTCAACAAAATATGCCAATATTACCTTGAATTATTGAGTGGTACACCATGAATAGATACCGTAATGTTTTATGCAGATGTTTATATTGAGTACAACAACAAATATAGATTTAAACCATTTCATATCTTGCCATGGTACTATTGGCTATTTTATGGCATTTATAATACTGTTTGTGTGATCTAGGTTTCAACACATGCAGGGACAGACCAAACACACTGATTTGTAAGCACACCAGTGGGGAGTACCAGTTTCTGAATAGAAATTGAATATTGATTCCTCATTTAACTGTCTGGGCTTTCCCTCCTAATTCAGACTTTAGTATCATTTCCAAGCAGGCAGTCGTCGAACTTGTTCTGATGTTTTGTAACGGTGTGGCCCTGACAACCTCTGTCTGAAACCATACTCTATGACTTCTGTTTCCTCGCCTTGCCGTTACCTATTGTTTCATCTAGCTGGAGGTTATTTCTTAACAGGCTACAACTGCACCCTCCTAGTCGTACCATCATTCCCATAAGAATAGCATTGCTATTTTGCAGTAGTAGTGCTGTGTGCGACCATAGTGCCTTAAGGAATGACCTCCTGGAGAACTCCCTCAAAAACACCCTCCTCCATCCTAATCTGGGTATGGTGTCTTGGAATTACTGGCAGACCAGTGGAATACGAACTATTAAGGCGAAAAGAAATGCAAGCCACCCTTCGATCTATAATGATGGCCTCGATCCATAATAAGATATATTACGTCTCCTATAAGTACAGTAGAATATTTGAAGTCTACACATTTGATGTTGTTTCCAAGGAATCTATCAGAAAGGGATGTACCTAAGGAACCAGTTGGAAGACCTTGACATTTGAAGATGGAAGAGGGAGTGTCTGAAATGTATTGGATTGGACATCTACCCACATCCTGTAACCAACCAGGGAGCACCAGCACAACCAATCGATAATTCTGTAATTTGGCCCACGTCCAGTGTTTGTGAACCCAAGAGGTAAATATCTCTCCTTTTACCGAATTTATCTCGAGGATTCACGAACGCTTGGTCGGTGGAATGACTTCGTAGTAGTTCATCAAGATGAAGTGGACTGTCCAAACTATCGCTAATTATCGCTAACTGGGAAACTACACATAGACATTTGTACAACAATGAATTGTATGCACGATTCAGGAAAACAGAATTGCTAGCTATAGTTATGTTTCCTTTTCCAAGGGGAAAACAATAGAAGAAATATGCAATGTGAAAGGTTGACAGAGGTGTCATTCTAGGTGAACAAAATCCAATTTACTTACAGAAGAATTCAGATTTTAGACTATGATAAGCTGAAAATGAGGCTCAGAAAAGAGTATATATCCAAATCCTGAACTACAAACAAAGTATTCAACTAATCTAATCCAGTAAGGGACGTTAGCTGAAGTATCTATAGTTCAGTAGGCTGTTGCTCCTATTGTAAAAAGAGCTGTGAGCATATGCCCTCTTTTCTAAACAAGTCGTGCACTGCTTCACCTAAGTACTTGCACTCACCACATTAGTCTGAAAAGTCAACTGCCTTGTTTAAAATAGATAGAGCTGCACTACCAGGTACCTACTCATGTCACACGCTCTATAGTTTATTTATAGTTTATAGTACTGACTGACTTCTCCCAACTAGGTACCTACTCAAATCCCCCTTTTTGAGCACCGTACTTGAATGACCACTTGTGAGCAACAAAAGGGACAAGTTATAGCTACATGAAAGGAAAGGACTGGAAATGAGGGCATTTTTAGCCAGCTCTTCCTTTTACTATAGGAGCAACAGCCTCCTGAACAAACAGAATGGATCATGGTCAAAAGAGAGCACTACCCTGCCTCTGTCTGCAAACTACATCGACGAGTCACATTTCCAGGAATTCTCTCACCCAAGGGCCCCGTTAAGGTGATCAAGCTGCTTTTAGAACAAAACACACCTTCAAGGCAAAACCTCATTCTATCATTGATGCAAAACTACCCTGGACAACGAGTTGATTTTCCGCTCTTATCTGATTTCAAGAAACCAATTCATGGCGTTCTCTCTTTTTTTTTTTCTTCATTTGTGTTTTTTTTTCATTTGCTGAATATAGAATTCCGTAATGCAGAATGAGTTTATGGGATTGTGAAATGCGTTCTTGTATCATCTTTTCACTTGCCTACCTTGCTTTAGATTCTACTAAGTAAATCCCTTCCTAGGGGGTGATGCAAGTTGTACATTAAACAGCCAATCTAGGTTTATTTAATTTGAGCTTTGGCTCCAAGAACTATATGATGTGTCTCAGATTGCAAGTTAATAGGGAGGTTAAGATTTGCCTACTTGTAACGTCTACGGCAACGTCTAGCCAACCATTTCCTATTATTCTAGACGTACACATTGCCATATGTCGTGATCTTAACCTCTCTAATATCTGTCTTTGTGTAGGAATAGGGTGTGTTAGATGCGCAACACCTCCTGCCATAGTAAAGACACTGAAATCGCCTATAAGGACTAAATCCCTTGCCTAGTATGTAGCCAGAAAGGAGAAGAGCACTAAGATCGACTAGACTCTGATCCGAGAAGCTTACAGCTTAATCCTACCTACTTCCAAGCCCCTTCTGGGGTAAGCAGTTACTGAGCTCCCTTATCCCTGATATATACCTATACACAGAGTCAGCTCCCAACACTTACACAAAGGGATAGCTAAAACTTTATGGACCAAATGGTTTGTGTTCTTTTTATGTCATGAAGTTGAAGCCTAGCCAGTGCTGCTTTCATCTTTTATTCTGACGCGTCTTGCCCTTATCAACCCAAAAATGGCATGATGTGAATTTGCCTTGGTCAGAGCCTTCCTGGGACAAGATTCCTGATGAATATAATACATTAACGTTCTGTGTTAGCTTGAAAGGGTTGGATTAATGGGATTGCTTTAGACAAAGTACCTAAGGGAATTAATTCATTAAAGTATAATGGTATTTTATATATGTTGGATGGTTGATAATGTAGGTCCAAGGTTAGTATTGTGTTCAGGTAAATTGATGCATTAGTGAAGATTCATCTAGTGGTGATATTATAGCGGATCACTTTGCCAATGTCACAAAGTGGACTGGGATTAAATGGAATTATACATTCTGTCTGGTATCAATTGCCGATGTCATTAGACATACAAAAATAGCAATAAAATTAATCGCAATCTCATTTTATTAACTATCTTGGTTATCATGGCACCAGCTTCTTTCATGGTTTTTACGCAGAGAAGTCAGATAGCATTTTACTTGCACACATCAAATGAGAAACCGGTCAATAGACCATTAGTATTGTTCAACAGTCAAAGGGAGGAGGTCAGCTTTGCATTGATGTTGTACATCAATAATTAAGGGATTTGACTACATCAATGGTATATGACGCTGTTGAACTATTTCTCCTATATTAGCATATTTTAAATTCAGTTTGGTGGGGGGGATGCAATTCACCCAGAAACCAGAAAAGGTATTATCATCTTTAAATGAAATGAAGAGATGCCAGGCAGTGCTTTGTTCATAGACTGACAGTTCTCTGGTCAAACTAGGGTCACTTTCTTTATTTAAGGCTGTCCAATGAATATATTAGGTGTTCGGCCAAATCCTGTTTGCTGTAACATCTATATCCCCTACCCTTAAATGCATGCACAACAATGGGATCCTTACATTTTTTCATAAAACACACACAGGTCTGTGATCACTGATCAACTGTTGGAGTACAGCACTTTTAAAAACATCCCTGCTATTAATAAGTACATTATCAATAATAGTACCAGTAAGAGGATTATCTTCATCCGGCCTAGTAATATTGTGTATCTTAATGTCTAAGCCATTTACTTCAGTCATTCTTAATAACTTCTGAGTCTTACTATCTTCAGTATCACTAATATAAATATTGTAATCTCCTCCCATGAAGATGTCAGTGCTCACAGGGTCCTGATCATCCATAAAACTTTCTATTGTATTTATAAATAAAATTATCCACTTTGCCCGAAGGTGGTTGGTATAAGTTACTAATGATATATTTTTTAGCGCTCGGGCAGTCCACACAAACAGACATCATTTTAATATTCTCATTCATATGTATTCCGCTAACAATAACTTTAATATGATTCGCCAATACATTATTTACATACAATAATACTCCACCTGCTTTTTTATTTTCCCTATTATTTTTAGACATTTTCATATCTTCCCAATATATAAGCCCCTCCTACAACATCGAAATGTTTTAGACTTTCCTTGATGTTGACCATCTTATGCAGAGGCATAGGAAGCAAACCTTCATTGGGGGGCCCAGGGGGGCCCCACCCCAGCCACCATTAATTATCGGTTTGAGCGTGATGGTGTTGATGCATCGCTGTATGCGATTTATATAAAAGGTTATTCCTTGGTGGCTTATCTTTAGACAACGCTGTCATTTTCCCTATCTTAATCAGTGGCGGATTTAGAGGGGGGCACGGGGGCACGCACCCCCCCTTTATTTCCTGTACTTAAGAGTTTACCTTTTTTTACCCTAGAATTTAGCCAAAATTAAGGGCTAAATGAGGGGCGCCCCCCCCCTTTTCAAAATCCTAGATCCAACCCTGTTAATGACACATTTGTCCAATTTGAGTGGTGAGCTATGGGAATCTTGTACATTTTATAGTGGGGCTTGACACATTTTGGGGGGGGGGCCCAGACATATTCAGGCCCCACCTCCTCTGTGATTGGGGGGGGCCCAGGCCACCCTGCCCCCCCTTTTCCTACGCCCCTGTTATACATCATGCTATGGGCATTAATAAATGCCAATCTTATACCTTTCTAATTCTTCTGATTAATCATTATTATTCTCGATGTAGTATAACCATGGTCTCCACACACATCCCCCCATCCCATTCAACATGATATGTTAATAAAGAAGCCTTAGGCAATACAAACCTTTTCATTCCATACATTCGCATGCTTTGGTATTTCTTATTCATCGTAGATATAAGAACAGTGTAGGTGCAATCATAGCAACAATAACTAGGGCTAAACAGGTCTATAAATATTGCATAAAACCTAGCCTATCAATAAGGAAATCATAGTCACAATACTACTACTCATTATAAACATTACACTCAACCTCAAAACTATCTATTATTACCTTAGTTCCTACCTCATCATAACCTCAGTCTCCCTATCATTAGCTTAGATTCCTATCTCATCATAACAGGGCAGCATATAAATTACAATCATTTTTCAGCTCAAAGGCCATGATCCCTATTATACTACATTGTATCACTTAAGACACCTGTTAATATCGTGCCACTGTGTCATTACTTAAGCCTATGATGTTTACCGCCATAATCGCTCAGGCCTTTTATTCACCCGTGTATATCCCAATTAAATGCTTCCAATAAATTCCTATATATTCAATAGAATGAGCCTTCATGGCTACAGTCGATACACACATACATCATTTAAATGTGTATAGGATTGTTGGATGGTTGATAATGTAGCTCCAAGGTTAGTATTGTGTTTAGGTAAATTGATGCATTAGTGAAGATTCATTTGTTGGTGATATTATAGCGAATCATGTTGCCAATGTCACAAAGTGGACTGGGATTAAATGGAATTATACATTCTGTCTGGTATCAATTGTCAGTGTCATTAGACATACAAAAATAGCAATAAAATCAATCGCAATCTATTGTTGAGTTGGATGGTGCACTATTGGTTCTGCTTCAGATGCCTAGACCACTGGCAGTGCATACTCATTTTATTGACTATCTTGGTTATCATGGCACCAGCTTCTATCATGGTTTTTATGCAGAGAAGTCAGATAGCATTTTACTTGTACAGATCAAATGAGAAACCCGTCAATAGACCATTAGTAACAACAGTCAAAGGGAGGTCAGGTTTGCATTGATCTTGGACATCAATAATTAAAGGATTTGACTACATCAATGATATATGACGCTGTTGAACTATTTCTCCTATATCAGCATATTTTATATTCAGTTTTTTTGGGGGGAGGATGCAATTCACCTAGAAAAGGTATTATCATCTTTATATGAAATGTAGAGATGCCAGGCAGTGCTTTGTTCATAGACTGACAGTTCTCTGGTCGAACTAGGGTCACTTTCTTTATTGAAGGCTGTCCAATCTATATATATTAGGTGTTCGGCCAAATCCTGTTTGCTGTATCATCTATATATCCCCTACCCCTAAATGCATGCACAACAATGGGATCCTTACATTTTTTCATAACACACTCACAGGTCTGTGATCACTGATCAACTGTGGCAGTACAGCACTTTGAGTAACATCTCTGGTATTAATAAGTACATTATCAATAATAGTACCAGTAAGAGGATTATCTTCATCCGGCCTAGTAATATTGTGTATCTTAATGTCTAAGCCATTTACTTCAGCCATTCCTAATAACTTCTGAGTCTTACTATCTTCAGTATCACTAATATAAATATTGTAATCTCCTCCCATGAAGATGTCAGTGCTCACAGGGTCCTGATCACCCATAAAAGTTTCTATTGTATTTATAAATAAAATTATCCACTTTGCCCAAAGGTGGTAGGTATAAGCTACTAATGATACATTTTTTAGCGCTCGGGCAGTCCAGGCAAACAGACATCATTTCAATATTCTCATTCATACGTATTCCGCTAACAATAACTTTAACATGATTCGCCAATTCATTCTTTACATACAATAATACTCCACCTGCTTTTTTATTTTCCCTATTATTTTTAGACATTTTCATATCTTCCCAATATATATAAGCCCCTCCTGGGTGGTGTCCTTCAGCCAGGTCTCATTGACCCCTACAACATCGAAATGTTTCAGACTTTCCTTGATGTTGACCATCTTATGCAGAGGCATAGGAAGCAAACCTTCATTGGGGGGGCCCAGGGGGGCCCCACCCCAGCCACCATGAATTATTGGTTTGAGCGTGATGGTGTTGATGCATCGCTGTATGCGATTTATATAAAAGGTTATTCCTCAGTGGCTTATCTTTAGACAACGCTGCTATTTTCCCTATCTTAATCAGTGGCAGATTTAGAGGGGGGCGCGGGGGCACGCACCCCCCCTTTATTTCCTGTATTTAAGAGTTTACCTAACTTTTTTTACCCTAGAATTTAGCCAAAATTAAGGGCTAAATGAGGGGCGCCCCCCCCCCGTTTTCAAAATCCTAGATCCAACCCTGTTAATGACACATTTGTCCAATTTGAGTGGTGAGCTATGGGAATCTTGTACATTTTAAAGTGGGGCTTGACACATTTTTGGGGGCCCAGAAATATTCAGGCCCCACCTCCACTTTGATTGGGGCGCCCAGGCCCCCCTGGCCCCCCCCTTTTCCTACGCCCCTGTTATACATCATGCTATGGGCATTAATGAATGCCAATCTTATACCTTTCTAATTCTTCTGATTAATCATTATTATTCTCGATGTAGTAAAACCATGGTCTCCACAAACATCCCCCCATCCCATTCAACATGATATGTTTATAAAGAAGCCTTAGGCAATACAAACCTTTTCATTCCATACATTTGCATGCTTTGGTATTTCTTATTCATCGTAGATATAAGAACAGTGTAGGTGCAATCATAGCAACAATAACTAGGGCTAAACAGGCCTATAAATATTGCATAAAACCTAGCCTATCAATAAGGAAATCATAGTCACAATACTACTACTCATTATAAACATTACACCCAACCTCAAAACTATCTATTACCTTAGTTCCTACCTCGTCATAACCTCAGTCTCCCTATCATTAGCTTAGATTCCTATCTCATCAAAACAGGGCAGCATATAAATTACAATCAGTTTTAAGCTCAAAGGCCATGATCCCTATTATACTACATTGTATCACTTAAGACACCTGTTAATATAGTGCCACTGTGGCATTACTTAAGCCTATGATTTTTACCGCCATTATCGCTCAGGCATTTCATTCACCCGTGTATATCCCAATTAAATGCTTCCAATTAATTCCTATATATTCAATAGAATCAGCCTTCATGGCTACAGTTGATACACACATACATCATTAAAAAGTTCATAGGATTGTTGGATGGTTGATAATGTAGCTCCAAGGTTAGTGTTGTGTTTAGGTAAATTGATGCATTAGTGGAGATTCATTTAGCGATGATATTATAGCGAATCACTTTGCCAATGTCACAAAGTTGACTGGTATTAAATGGAATTATACATTCAAGTGCACTAATGGTTCTGCTTCAGATGCCAAGACCACTGGCAGTGCATACTCATTTTATTGACTATCTTGGTTATCATGGCATCAGCTTCTATCATGGTTTTTATGCAGAGAAGTCAGATAGCATTTTACTTGCACACATCAAATGAGAAACCGGTCAATAGATCATTAGAAACAACAGTCAAGGGGAGGAGGTCAGGTTTGCATTCATCATGGACATCAATAATTAAGGGCTTTAACTACATCAATGATATTTAACGCTGCCTTTGATGTGGGATTTGGTCTCTACAAGTTCAAGGCCTGCCCTGGTGGTCATAGAGCCAACGCTTTGTCTGATATGGATGAAGCATGACTGAAATAATATATAGGCCATTGGGGCCAATTTAAAGTGTTTCCGTGGCCTGTTTCCATTATTCGCTATTGTAGGTGAAATCCAAGCTATCAAAAGCATTATATTTGTCAAGCCATCATTACACTCGTCAACAATGGAACTGTCTTGAACAGCTGATGATATACACACGACCAGGTCACGCTTATTTGTAGGTCTAATACAAACGACCAGGTCGTGGTATTTCTACGCACTATATGCTCGACCATTAGAAGGCATGCATATAAGGAGTAATTATACAGACGACCAGGTCTAAACTATAAACCACTCCTATGTGATACAAATAGAATAAGAAATATGAAGATTATGAAGGCATCCTACAAGGGGGTTCGAACCTGCAAGATCATATTATATGCAAAGTCCAATGCCCTATCCATTTGGCCACAGGGCCATGTACAGAATATGCTACATTTTTATCTATATATTCCATCTATGTCCCTTGAATCACCCTGGTCTTGGGTATTGTGAGTACTAACACACACGACCTGGTTGTGTGTACAACAACTATCAATAAGCATGACTTTGTTGTGCGTATATCACGGGTGGTCTTAAACCTTTTCTCGTATATCAGCATATTCTATATTCAATTTGAGGGGGGAGGATGCAATTCACTGATAAAAGGTATTATCATCTTTAAATGAAATGCAGAGATGCCAGGCAGTTCTTTATTGATAGACTGACAGTTCTCTGGTCGAACCAGATGGAGATTACAGTCCACATTTTTTGACTGGCACTCAGCATTGATGTAAATGTACAGACGTTGCTTTGAAGTTTGACATAGTGAATTATGCATAATTAAAGCATAGAAAGAAATATAGCAGGTAAAGTCAATGAGTGGGTCGAACGTACAACGTTTTGTTAATATATCCTCTGCGGTATGTACATTATCTGTCTAAAACTGTATAATCTCTGTTGGATGATATTGATCAGAGAAAAAAAACAGGAAAAGCAAAAATGCTAAGTTGCGTTTTAACAGTCAGTCACAATTGCCTGGTAGGCTGACCCCTGCAAAGAAATTGTTAAAGGCACAGGGTTTGACACAGATTCATATGGATAGCTTGGTTATTGGTATTCCAACGGCAGTCTACACACATAAAAAATGGGGACTTCAAGATGCATAAGTAGAAGTAAATAAAATATAAAATCCACACTGCATTTGGAGCTCTGACTTCGCGTGCCCTTTTTCATAAGTTTCCACTTAGATACCTGTATTGAGATAAAACTCCATCCCTAATCTGTCATAGCCCTAACTTAGAGATAAGCCCGTTCAAGAAAGTAACACAGCTTTATAAAACCAGGAGAGAATAATTTTATATCTCTTCAAAATGTCACATTGAAGCTACTGCAAATTGACCGATGTAAAGGCCTGACCTAAATCAGCAGCATCAAAGTAAGGCAGTTGAATAACAGAGCACTACTACATGGCGCCAGTCTCACCTGCAGGCAACCGGAAGCGGAAATAGTTTCATTGGTCAGGTGAGCCACATAGCGCTTCTTTGTTACCTCCAGATGGGAGAGCTCCCCGGGGAAAGTAAGGTGGCGGGAGGAGAGTACCCAGTAGCTGGTGGCTATAGTATGGCTCTCTGACCTTTAGGGGACTATAGATCCACTGAGTAGTTCAGTGGACTATTGTTGGGACACCTTACAACGGCTGAGAACAGGGGGTGAACTGCAAAGTTGGTTGAGTATTATCTGCATAAACCTGTAACTCCACTTTGCTATAGTTGACAACATAGTTCCTTAGAATATGTATAAAAAACAAATGCGTTATATCGATGATACTATTTGGACTTTTTAGTGTTCAGAGAAGATATTTTACAACAAATTCTTCTTGGCGTATAGAAAGTGTTACCATGCACGAATTTAGATGGGGTAATACCCAGTATTTTATAGTTGATACAAAATAAATGAACAGCAATTATTGACAATACGTAGCAGTACTTTTTAGAGAGGCAGGGGAAGGAAAGGTGTAAGGTTAACTCATGTACTTTCTGATTATGACTCGGTAGAACCAGCCCCAGGTGAATTACTGTCAGAGATCAACTCCTCAAAGTGCAGCTTTTTGTTAGTCTTCTTATCATACAGATTTCGCTAACATAACCCCCAGGGATAATTCACTTAGCTCCATGGAGGTAGGACTGGAGACACCAGAATGGCTCTGTAAGATTACAATGGCCAGGTGAGGGAAAACATGCCTCCAGGGGGAAATGGCTTTTTAAGGTTAAAGTCATGGGTTTTAAAATGAGATATCTTGAGCTAAAATATCCCTGGTAGTTTTGCTGTAATTGCCTGTTAGACCTAGATTGGTGTGTACAACTGGAAATGGGAAATAAGCTGTTAGTGCATTATATCCTATCATAAACCCTTATAATGCAAAAAAAATACAGTTTTGTGGAAAAACAAAAAGAGAAAGTTGAAGTTTTTATCATAAATTTTGTTTTAGAGGGAATTTTTCAGCACTGTTTTCGGTTCTCGATTCCTGAAGTAATTTAAAAAAAGGTTTATGGCAAAGATTTCCAATTGCAATAGTGGAGTGGTTTCCATGGCAAACACATTTTGTCCTATCTTCCAATTTTCTATGTTTCCATGGTAACCAACATTTTAAAAATTGAACATTTCCAGTGGAGATGGAATAATTTTAAGCATACCACTGGATTCCTTGTCAAAAATTGGTCTAAAGCATTTTTTAGCATATATGTCAGTGTTTTACCCATATACTGCCCCCTGGTGGCCAAACCCTGTACGAAACTTCCCCTGGAGGCGCATTCTTCCCCGTTGGCCCATTTAGTCATACAAAATACTTCTAATAGTTTTAAATTGTAGTATGTTGAAAAATGCTATCCCAGTAGGCAAACAGATAGATCTGTCACAGACTTTGGAGCCGAGCAGGTTATATCAGGACATGCTCCAACTGATACTGTGCATAAATTAAAACATAAATACATCATTGGTACCATTGGGGAATTGTTACTTGAATCGGAAATATTCCACCTTTTGATTATGATACTTTTCGAAATAAACGAGTGTTCTGTACACTAATTGAACAAAAAAAAACTTCTGCTCATTTTCAGGTCATTGTTGATGAAGAATGGACAGTAGGGTCCTGCCTTAAGGTTGGGTGATGGTGTATGTTTCTGATATTAGATTTGGTATGGCCAGGTGCAGAACGAGGATCTAAAATAAAAGGAAGTGTGTTAGGTTAACACATTTAAAAAGAATGGCCTTAGTGATACATGCCTAACCTCACTAATACATAACATTTCAAAAGCCTTTTCAAGCCAAGACAGAGGACAGTGACATTAACATAGCATTTAAATAGATTCATATAAAGGTGTGGATCACTGTAAAAGGCAGGGTCTTTGTGGTACAAGAAAACATGAAATGTCATCTTGAGTTAATAGTGTAGTGGTCAGCGGAAAATGTTATGGAGAATCCGGGACTCGAACCTGTGACCCTTCAACTTCAAAGCGGAAGCTCTACCCCTGAGCTACTTCCGCTTGCCTGACATTTTCTACCTTCCAACTACCCTTCATCGGTATAGTGTACATACGAAGGCTCTGCGCACCTGACAGGGGAACAAACCCCTACAATAGTGAAACCATTGTGCACAAACATTGAGAAGGATATGAAACTCTTATTCTGAAGTCGGAAGTTGCTGTGGGTAGCTTTGCTTGACATGTGATATAAATATTCACATTTTCTTCAGTGCAAGCTGCCATGCCTTTCCTAGTAAAGAGTCAATAAGTCATTTCTATTTCACAATCTGATTGTGGCATTCATATCCAACATTAACACCATGTTTGAAAGAAAGATATTAACAGTTAATTGCCCCTTAGAACAGACATTGAAGGATTGAAATCAATCTATTCTGATGGAGCTGCACATATTTTTCGTATATGTCACAGCCAATACCCGGTAATCATTGTGAAGGATTAGAATTAGTTAATCAGATAGCACTACCCGTGATGTATTTGATATATATTACAGCAAAGAACTGGCTTTTATAAATTCTGTTAAGATAAAAATCTAATTAGTCCATATTTAGATCAATCTATTGTTTAATTGGACAATTACACAGCTCAGACTCTATAGAAACACTCACTTTACACTGCACAGTGACATCCTGCTCTTCATTAGCTCAGGTTTTGTTATCAGCACCCTTTGAGGCAGTCAGACTCTATCACTATCACATGAGACTGTAATCACATGGGGATAATTACATTTCACTAATTAGTGCGATAGTAATCAGGGCAGACACATCATCTGTATAAATTCACTTCGGTCTAAAAATTAATCGATGTTGCCACTCGAGAATCCAGAAAGGGTAGAAGATAGTCTATATAGTCTATAAGGGTAGAAGATAGTAGATTGATAGCTATATCATGAATTTGTATCTTCATCAGATTCCAATGAATGCAGAACTATCGCGTTTAGAGGGTTGTGGGCTCATGGTCTCAGTTAAAGTATGTCAAAAATGAAATTATCTTCCTACATATTCAAATTTAACCCAATAATAACAGAGAGAGGATTTGAAGAAAGATGCCAATGGCAGTCTTGAGAGCAAGCAGCGAATAACTGAAAATAAGGGTAAAAAAATGCCAGATTTGAAAATGAAATTTCTTAACCCTCAACCCTCTGAGGGTATGCTGTACAGAATAGGAGGAGAAAGCCATAAAGCTTTCAAGGATGGATAATGATATTAATATTATGATAAAAGACAGTAAGGGGGAAATGAAACAAATGGTAGCAATTGGTAATTAAAATAAAGTCATGAAATATTATTCATAAAAGATTTAATTGACCTATGAGGAGAATATCTTTATCAAGATAAACCTGGAAATCTTCTATGATTTGTCACAGGCAAATGGTTTTATTGACAAAGCTCCGAGTGTATATTAGATAAGGGGTTTTGGGTAATGTCATTGTCAAATGATATCATTGTACTCTTGGGCTCATTTAGTGCCCGATCAGAGAATTCAGAAGCTGAAATATTTTGTGGTGGTCATTTATCAGATGTCACATCTCCACTATCACACTTGACACATATATTTCATAACAATCTGATGACTGAGGCTCAGGTTAAAATCCTCCAAGATAGAAATACTTTTCTTTATAATGAGCTAGCAGTGTCAAAGATATCAACTCAGCAGACATTCGATTGTATGACACTGCTAAAAAAACAATGTAGGAGTTCTTGTCTCTTGTGACGGGAAATCATGTTTGAAACTCTCCCCTCGGCGATTACTTTAATCAAAAAGCTATCATTCTTATTTGACATGGGATCTCTAGCTTTCTGTCCCTGCCACAGCTTACCTTCAGAAGGTTGACATCACCACTTTGCATCATATCAGTACTAGATATAGAGATTGCATTACGGCATTTGAAAAAATTATGAGCTAGTACCCATGGGCCTAATACCAGACTTCAGCTTTTGCCCTATGAATGAGCAGCTCTCGATTTGGAGTATCCATGGCTGTTTGCATTCACAGGTAACTTCTGTAGACTACAATAAGTGGGAAAAGTGGTAGAAAATAAGGGGATAGCCTAATTGGAGACCAAATACCTATATCAGTTGAAAGGGCCTTACTCAGATGTATCTATGCAGTGAGCTGCTGATGAGGGCTGTTCGAGTTGGCCTGATGGGTGATCTTTGATAACCTTCTCTGTATTGCCAGTGCAGGCAAATGGCAGTGTCTGGACTGTTAATTCTTTCATCATATTGCACCAGAGAATTTATGATAATTATGGAGTAAATCAAAGAGGCCTATGTAAACTAGTCCGTCTTCTTATAGACCTGTATGAATGAATCACAAGGCCTCAACAGTATTGAGAATACCATGTATTATGATTTCGCAAGCCAAGGCCTTTAGCGGTATGATTCAGTACCTTAGGAATACATATTGACACATAGGTCACCAAAGCAATTTCCAGAACCTAATGAAGCCATTTTCCTTACATGAATGACCATGGTCTTCCTACTTGTTATGGAGGCATATAGTGGTGGTAGAGTAGGTCTGGAAATATAGGGGCAGGAACTCAAAGTTGCATCTTGCTCCAAGCCCATGGATGTATTAACATCCAATGAAACCTTGAACAGTCAAATGCACAATCTGAAGTACGTTGATGAAAATAAGGTACAGAATTCTAAACATGTGGAATCGTTTGGTTCTTCTAATTAAGAAAGTATGGATGTACTTGGATTATACATGGTTTGTATAATCCAAGTACGTCCAAGTAATCCAAGTACTTGGATTACAACTCTTAACAAATACCACAGCACATTAAAATCCTAATTAGTCTTAATGCTTTAATCCTGAAAGACATTGTTATAACCTATTATTTCAGAGCAGAAAGGAGCTAAGGAACAGTATTTGATTAAATATATTAGTCATCATGAAGCTACAGTAAAGTGTCAGTCACTCAGTCATGACCTATTGAAAGTGGCAGCTAACACCAAAGGTAGATAGCTGATTGACAGGATGCTAGGTAACACAGTCCCAGTCTCACCTGCAGGTGAACGGAAGCAGATCAGGTTAGGTGCATGACACTCCCTTGTTAGCTCCAGATAAGGGAGTTTCCCTAGAAAAGTAGAGTGGAGTGGAGAATAGCTACAGTATGACACTCTGACCTTTTGAGTCATTGGGTAGCTCAATGAGTAGCACACTGAACTACTACCAGGAATCCTGACAGCTGCCTAAAACACAGAACCTCAATGGGAAAGGGAATGATGATATCTAGCCCTGTAACTCCTCACCTTTGTTCATGCCTTATTACATCATGCCTACCTATGGATAAAGATTTGGGTTAAGTCCTGGATCATTTATGCATTTCCCAGTTAATCTGACGTCGAACAAGGAAGAACTGAATGAGCAATCACAAAGGGTTGAAAAGTAGGAAACGGTGTGATTTGAAAAGCATAGAATGTAGTATATTTGTCAGCTTAAACCATAGTAGTGAATGCATTAGCGAGATCAATGAACACAGCATGCCTTAATTGTAGGATGCATTTTGCTATAAATTCTAACTAGATAAAAATTATCTGCACAAACATCAGCATTACCTGCATAGTAGAAGGACTTGCCCTGAAAGCTGACTGATGTTCTAATCATTTTCATAAAAAGGTTTGGGTATCTACTTTCTTTCAATACTAGCTAGGTAGATATCGGTCTAGGGTTTGGCTGATAGTCGGGCACTCTTTTCAAATGCTGAATCAAAATGTTTAATTAGTTCTGATAATTCAGGCCGCCGTGTAGGTATGTAAAGAATTAGATTGGTCCTGTCTTTATAAAAATTCATCTGTAGAGTCAGTGCGTCATCAGCCAGTTTCTTTTTTTTTTCTCTCAATAAAGTAACCATTGGGTAGGAGTTACAGCTTATGACTTCAACAAGGAAGTTTTTTTTACAATTTTTTTCAATACAATATTATTTTTTTATTCCAGTCTAGTCAAATACATGATGGTTCCAAGCTGTACAACCTTCTCCCTTTCCTTACTATAAATATGGGCACTTTATCGAGAATTTACCTAGTTACACATGGAATAACAAGCTATGTACTCTCTAGAATAAAAGATTCCAGATTAACAGTAAGCATTAAATGGATCTCTTCTAACCAGCTACAGGAGGTGTAATCCTTACTACTAATGGGTTATGTGAGACAATAAGAACCACATATTTTATTCTAATCCCTTTCTTCCTGGATATATCCTTCCTATTTCATATATCACACTAGAGTATTTCACAAACCTTATTATATGCTCAGATCCCTCTAGGTGCAAAAAGTTATACATCATTAATATGAGATGATCCCTAGGGAGAGTCTTTATGCATTTCATTCTTTTTGAATCATGCAGTTATAAACCAACATGTAGGATATGAGGACACAATATACCCAGCACAATTTAATCTGGCAGTTTTATCCGCCTACAATATAGCTGAAAAGGGGCGCCTTCCTTTGAAACAGAATAAGTGTATGTCATGATTATGAATGTCTGTGCTTGCATAAGACTTTGGCTTTTTTTCCTTGTTGAGCCTCAATGAGATTTGATCCAGGCTTTATCATATATAGTTTATTTATATAGAAGCATCCCCTTTTATAAAACAATGCTCCTATCATATATTCCCCATCCAAATCCCATATCTCTGGAAGGGAGATTGAAGAAGCCTAATGCCACCCAAGAGAACTATACATCAGCACACTCTGAGTTCGATGTGAAACAAAGATGTTGTCATGGTTATTGGATTCTGGACCTTCTTTCCTTACATGGCTATCAGCCAAAACACAAGTCTGCCAGTGTGTGATATATAGACATAAGGAAGTATAGTCAAGTAGATCTTGAAATTATAGAGAATGGCTGAAAGGCACAGATAGAAAGGGTGTAGATGCCTGTATGAAGGCATTTCCCAAAATGGTATGACTTGAACCCTTCGAATTACATAGGTGGATCCCTCTCTCTAATGCCATTACAGCCCTGCATCTAGTACTGGTACTACTGTCCTGCTGTTGTTTAAAGTTCAAGTGCTGATTGCTATTTGTTAAGAGTTGTCGATGGTGATTTTGGTTAAGAAAGGAATGCCATCATTGTCCTCACGCAGAAGCATAGTGACAACTGTTCTGAGGACCGATGTAATGGTGGCATTGATGTCAAGACAAGACTACTAGGTTAGTAGAAGAGTTAAGCAACAGGATCATGTGGTTGCAAGTATGCTCCTATTGTATTACTCTCTCAATATTAGGCTGATCCGAGTATAAAGGATTAAAAGAAGGATGTATGCAGTTTTTGGGTGAAATGTAGAATCCTCCTTTGAAAAATTATCAGTAAAGCTCGGCTGTCTTTCATTTGGATGAATGAGGAGCCAACAGTACACTGCTAATAGCGCAACATGACTGGTATGAAACAGAATTACACCAGCCTGCTTTAGATTACAACATGGGGCAACTAACATCAATACTGTTTCTGGGGAACTGCAATCTAAGATCTCCAATGCATATATAGAATTTTCTTTTTAAATGACTTGTTTTATTCATCTGAAGTGATGCAAATGTGGAGTAATGTTATTTGTTCCTTTCAGTTCAATGACTAGAGCTAGAGCCATATGGTACAGACGAACGCTGAAGTACAAGCACTTCTTTTAACATTGATCATGGCAGTCCAATGTGTGCCCAGTGCAAAAAGTATGCAATATCCATGCTATCGGGAGAGGACTATGAATACCACCAGGAGTCAATGACCATTTTGGCGATACTTCAATAATACATTCAATCTATCAAACAGTCTATTTCAACTCTCTATTGTAGTTCTCCAGGCCATGCTGTGACTGCACCTTTCACAAAAGTAGTTTCAAAATAAACACCCGCATACCTTTTAAATGATGATTGGCATGACCAACATTTGCCATTACTTTAAAAACATATCAGCTTCATGGTGTGCCAGTCAAATTTTGAGTGTGGTGCATTGAAGTTGCTACTTTTTTTTTCTTTATGAATATGTTAATAATATCAAATTTAGATCATTTACCTGAAGAATATATAATTGGAAAGTATTGCTGGTGATATATTGTTTATATTATTCATATGATATTATGTAAGATTATCATTTTACACCCAATAATTGAAAGGGGAATGACATAAAGTGATTGTATAGCATGACCAGCAACACTTTTGATATATATATATACATATATATATATATATATATATATATATATATATATAAGTTAACTCGCTACCAGGGAATAATAATACCGGTAATAACGATAATATTAATGTTGATAACACAGTAACAATAATATATGATACAGTAGTAATAAATGATCATATCACAGACACATGAGTTTGGTGGGTTACTGACCTTGGGGCTATCAGCACCATACATGCCTTTATTAGAACAACTATAATAATTAGTTGACAATAAGAAGTCAGTAAAAAGTATAATATAATAACAATGGTATAAGTAATAACAAGAGTAATAACAATAGTATCAACAATAGTAAAAATTTAAAAATCAAGGAAACACCCTGCGTGGTGTTACCTGTACAGGTGAATCGATCCAATTGACCGTTACCTTGAAAATCCCCTCTTATATACTGGAGGAGTGTTGATCATGACGTCATGCTATGACATCATAGATACCAATGCGCGCTGCAAATAGTCCCTAACCGTTCGCGGTTAATTATATATATATACACGAGTGTATATAGTTCCATAAGTTAACTCGCTACCAGGGAATAATAATACCGGTAATAACGATAATAATAATGTTGATAACACAGTAACAATAATATATGATACAGTAGTAATAAATGATCATATCACAGACACATGAGTTTGGTGGGTTACTGACCTTGGGGCTATCAGCACCATACATGCCAAAAACACCTAAAAACACGCCAAACACATGTGGAAAAAACACATACCAATCAACAATGCAATTGAGATTGGCAAAGTCTATCTAATCTTAAAAGTTCACTTTTATGGTTATGCAAGTATGTAAAAACAGAGTTAGATTTCCAATTTACCTTTTTCTTAATGGAGTCTATACTGAGTCCAGCATCCTTTAACATAGTAGCACCTCCATGCCTAAGCGAGTGAGTGGAGACTGAACCTTTGATACCAGCACGTAGAGACAAAGATTTCAATTTCGAATTAATAAATTGGTATTGTAGAGGCACACCATTAATTTTAAATAACAAATCCCTTGCACCCCTACCTGAGCACAATTTTTTCAACTCTTTACAAGGGCATAACAACGAGGAATCGTCCCTACATAAATATATATTAAAGGAATGGGTACCAAGCTGGTTTGTTTTAGAAGTTTTAATCAGTAAACTAGCATAACTTTTAAATATTTTTACATCACCTACCCGTAGTGTATGGGGAGAGGATACAACATGTCCTATCCTGAGGACACCTCTATAACACAAAAGAATAGCTAACCAAAATTTCAAGTCAGCCCTGTTAGAGAGATCCAAATAAGATCTAATACATAACATTTCCTTCGGACTCAATGGGTGAGTAACCCTAGTAGGAACAGTACAATTTCTATCGATACCATCCAACACCTTTTTTAGCATGAAATCACTGCTATGGTCTAAGCCACCTCTAAGTTTTTGATGATACCAAATGGATGATAAATAATTTCTTACAGATGAAGGTTTCATATAACTAGATAAATATACTGCATAAGTAGCAGCTTGTGAGGGAGAACAAGGAAATTTAGATAAATTAAATTTATCACAAAATTTTTTGTACCTTTTAAGTTGTTGTTTCCTTGTTCTCCTTGTATTGTCGGACACACCCTTCGCTAAAAGACACTCTTTTCTTTTTTGTAACCTTTTCCATTCTGGAATTAAAGCAACACATATCATTTTCAAGAAGAGAGTTTACACATTTGTCCAATACACCCTTGTAAGCAAGTCTAGAGAGTTGGTCGGCCAGGATATTATCCTCCTACCTAATATAAGTTGCATACACCTCCACGTTATTGATGAAACAAAGCCAAAAAATCTCTCTAAGCCATTCCATACACAGCTTATTTTTTGACCTACCGGTATTTACCATAGCTAACACTTGCATATTGTCGGTAACGCAATGTATTCTTTTATTTTTACAGCCAGATATCCAACGTCTAAGACCCATAAGAAGGGGATATAACTCGTATACATTTATATTTCTATGGTGGTTTTTTAAATTATCCAGTATTGGTGGTTGGGTAAAATGACCACTACCTAGATTAAATTTATCGTAAGATGTCCAGTCACCATATAAATAATCTTTATCCATCCATGCCCCGAAGCCTTTCATGGAAGAATCTGAGTACATAGGTGCGTCAATATCATCATTTAGAATTAACCTCTTACAGTTAAAAACTCTACAAAAATCCAACCACCATTGGAAGTCTTGGCGAGTGCAAGCTGATACCCTAACATAACCGCCTGGTCTGGCCCGGGCACAGAGATCGAAAATTCGCCTACTAAAGGTTCTACCACCCTTAACCACCTGCGAGCAGAAAGACATTAACCCACCTATCCTCTCCAAGTTCTTTTTTGAAATAAATTTCTTATTAACGTTATCTAACAAGAGATTTTCCATTTTCTCAACCTTTTCAACAGGCAAAGACAGTTCCAACTTAACTGAATCTATGTTAATACCTAAGAATTTACAAACTTGAGATGGGTCGGTCACCTTTTCTCTGGATACTACAAAGCCCATGTAGGTCATACATTCCATTAATAAATTTCTTTGTCTAAGACATTCATCATAAGTATCAGCAATTATGATAAAATCGTCCAGATAATTTACAATTTTTTCTACACCGTAGAATTTTGCCACTCCCACAATAAAATCAGAGATTCTATTAAAGATATACGGGGCACATTTCAGGCCAAAAGTTAACCTGTTGCTTACATAATACTCCTCCCCATGCCCAAAATTCCATCTGAAACCTTGCATGGTCGTGTGAGGTGCATACACATTTATAGACCTGTACGCTGACTTTAAATCTACCACACTCATGAAATTATTCTTATTCAATTGAGCAGTCACCGTGCTAATATTATTATAAGAAAATGTCGAGCTAGTAGTCTCCATAAAATTATTAATGGATATCTTATCAGGCATACTACAGTCAGTTATGGGTCTTAACTTGCCATTTGATTTTTCTACACCACCTAGGGCATGGATACAACGGGGTTTATCTGCACTTTTAGAGACTAGACCAGCTTCTAGTTCATCCAACAATATACCACAGTACTCGTTATAGAATTTTCCTTCGAGGATTGACTTATAATTTCTGCAATCATAAGAAGTATTGCAGTCAGGATCCACTATCCTGAACCCCTCAACAAAACCTTGCCATAAGAATAGTGCCTCTTTATCATTTATATTAATAACTCCTTTTTGGGTTAAGAATGGGGCCACTCTGCAAGGTAAAATTTGGGAATTTTCTCCATTGATATAATGAACACAATTGCACACACCATTTATACAGCTATCATACACTTCGATGCTAGGTAAATCATTAATAGCAACCGTAAACAGTGGTTTAACTCCGCCCTGTACTGGGCTAATATATGATACATCCGAACCAACAGAGTTGGCTTTAATATTAATATCATTTCCAAATTTAGTTTGTAAACTTGCCACCTTGAAACCACTAGAGGGGACCGGTTCTACTACTCCAGCATTACACACACCAACACCCTGAGCTGGAGCAACGGGTGGGGGCGGACCAGGATCTACCAAACCTACTATACACGATTTTGGCATCGACACACTATCACATATAGGAACCTGGCCACCTGTAAAATCCTATTCAGACTTATTAACTTGACAGTCCACTCTACTGTGGCCTGATTTGTTACATGAGCTGCATACATGTCTATACCTGCAGGGATCCCTTACACAGCCTTCTGCCCTGTTAAAGGCATAGCAAGAATTATTTGAGACCTTTTGTTTGATACCATTCCTAGCCTTGGTAGTGTATGCTTTCTGTGCTTGAACAGTACCATCATATGATAAGTGTCTCAGAATATCCGAATTGTCTATAACACCAAAAGCTTCTATCCCATCATTATTTGCCCTGGTCCTAACTGATTTATCGTATGCCACTAGAGCAGCTACCGTATACATTCTAGTACCAGCCTTTTCAACCAGAACTTGGAGATGTTTTAACATGCCTTCTACATCACTGTTGTCTTTGTAATAATCTAAGACAAAATGCAAGTTGACTAGCATCAATTTCTCAACGGTATCGATCTTTTCCCGTTTTTTCACATATATTTCGTGGTCAAACTCACCATATTTGGTATTGGCGTGAAGCTTGGATGCAGTGGAATCTATTGACGACCCTCCTGAAGACGACCGAGGTCTGTGACGAGTAGAGAAAGATGATTTAGATCTCCGGCGACGACCGCGATGTCCAACTTCGTCCCATTTCGAATCGTCGCTAAGGACGCTGGGGGACCGCTGCCTGGTTACGCGGCTGCGCTCTCGATGCGATGACGTCATCGGTCGTTTACCAACATTCGCACGTGTATGCTGCCACGCCCCCTCCGTTGGTTTCGTCTCGTCTTTCCTGTCCTTTCCAGCCACCAGCTCCTGTAGCAAGCCTCTGATATTGCATAGTTCATCCTCTAACGACTCCAGCCTCTCCGTCTGGTCAGTGAATAGATTGCCTTCCAACCCCTTAGCGTGCTGGGGCGAAGTAGATCTCTGATCTACACAAGACGAATCCAACTCACTCGAAAATCCTAAATTGGCCGATTCCACCGTTTTCTTTGCCGATTTGGCCGATTTTTTAGAAGTAGTAGCACTTCTAGTTGATTTCCTCCCCATCTTGATCCAAAAATCAAGAATCAACCAAGGAAAACCGTTAAAAATCAAGGAAACACCCTGCGTGGTGTTACCTGTACAGGTGAATCGATCCAATTGACCGTTACCTTGAAAATCCCCTCTTATATACTGGAGGAGTGTTGATCATGACGTCATGCTATGACATCATAGATACCAATGCGCGCTGCAAATAGTCCCTAACCGTTCGCGGTTAATTATATATATATATACACGAGTGTATATAGTTCCATATATATATATATGAACGATGCTTACCAGAAAAGGCTTGCTTATGGCTATGTCTCACCACTGTGGTACAATTCTGAATGTGAGGATTTCTGACCAGCCATAAAGGTGCAGAAAAAAAAGCTGAATTCCAAGAGGAACTGACAAGATAGGAATTCCTGCAGTATTCCTGTACATGTTTCAAGTAAAAATAAATCTTAAATATCCTCTATGAGGCTGCAATAATTGGCTATTATCGTCCAAAGCTGAAGGTTTCTGTCTGGCAGGGCCAAATCTGTTCATTGCTGCCCTGCTTTTATTATTTAAATGTCCTTGTTCATAGTAATATTAGATGAAGTTTACTATTATTTTGTTGAGAACTTGTTATAACACGCTATGACTACTAGGAAAGATTTGATGACAGCCTGTCAGAAACCTTGGGTCAGAAGCCTTCATCTCTGAGAGAGAAATTAGCCGAGTGTTACATAAATAAAATGTATAGAAAAGAAATATTCATTGGGTTATTTGCTCTGTAGGTATTTGGTCCACTAGATAGTCACAATTTAGTTTATTGACCATTAATAGAACCTCGAAAGATAAATGCTGATAAAAAAATACTATGTCATCAGTATTTTTGTCCGCTTCCAGCCAAAACTTTCAGAAGAATTTTGCCAAATATCGTACAAGGGGTAAGATGATAAATGTACAGATTTAAAGCATTTGAAAAATCTATACTTTTCTGTGACAGAATTCAAACTACAGCCCAATATAGCAGCCATTCAGAAACCTCGATCAGAAGTTTTCATTTACTATTTACATCACTTCCATCGGACAAAGCCTTATGACATCTATCATAACATTTCATAAGAATCTAATGAAGTTGTATTTTGACCATATATTGTTCAATTGTAGGATTACACACTTTGCATTACATAGTGCTCTTCATCAGTGGAGGTTTTGTTATCAGCACCCCTTGAGGCAGTCAGACTCAGTCACTATCCAATGAGGCTGTAATCACATGGGTAGAATTAGATTCTGGTAATTAGTACCAGCGTAATCAGGGCACACACATTGTCTGTATGAACTCACAGTGGGGTGTTTCAGAAGCAGGTAATGCTTACAACCGGTCATAAGGAGATATGATAGCAGTTTTAATAGTGATTGTAGGCTTATAACTGCATGTGTTTCTTAAGCATTACCATTACCTTACTGTGTCTATAACTAAAATGACTGGCAAGAGATGATAATGGTTGCAGATGTAAGTTTAGAATCTAACAGTTTTAGCAACAGATATCTAATGTTCATTATCATGTCCGGCTTCTGAAACACCCCACTGGGGTTTAGAATTATTGTAAAGCTATTCTGGTGAGAGTGGGTTCAGCAAGGTTTCATTTTATGTTTATAAACTAAGGCTGGCCATTGTTGTGGCAAATTCTGTGATGAAAAATAGATCAGGATACGCTGTAACTATCCTTACCAGTTAATGTAACTCACCATTGAGTGGTTGCGTATCCCTACTTGTGATTCCCTTCACCCAGAAAACCTGACTTCAATGTTTGATGTATGAATGAGCCGTTCTCGATTTGGACTATTCATGGCTACTCAGACCTAATAGGAACTTCTATAGCCAATAAAAAGTGGGTTAGGGCAAATACCTGCATCAGGTGGGAGGGCCTTACACAGCTGTATTCAATCAGTGAGCTGCTGATGAGGGCAACTAAAGTTGGCTTGCTGTGCGAACATTGATTAACCCCTCTCTACTGCACTGTGCATGCAAATGACTGTTTGGAATCTTTTCATCATATTGCATCTGTGAACTCATAATGACTGCAAACAGCTGCAAGAAGACTATGTAAACTAGTCCTTCCTCTGATGGACTAGTATGAATGAATCATGACTTAGGCCTCAGCAGCATTGAGAATACTATGTAATGTGATCTTACAAGCCAAGGCCCTTAGTCGTATGATTCATTACATTATGAATACATATTGACACAAGGGACACCAAGTAATTTCCAGAACCTAATGAAGCCACTTTTCTAACAGGACCATGGTCATCCTACTTGTCATGGGGATGTACAGTAATCACAGGGTAAGTCTAGAAACATAAGGGCAGGATAGTTTATTAATGCATTGATATACAATTACACCTTAAAAAGCACAGCCAAAAATGCGATAGATGAAACAAAGTGCAGACTTCTAATCATATGGTATTGTTTGGTGCACATGATTAAGATAGTGTTACTGAACTAGGATGATGCATGATTATAAAACTCCTCGGGCTGGTCAAGTCTTCAAATATCAGAGCACCCTAGATCCCCAACCGGGATTACTGATTTAATCTGGTGAGATGGCATTGTTGAAACCTAGTTAGAGTAGAAGGGAGCTGAGGAACAATATTTGATGATATGCATTACTTATCGTGAAGCTACAGTAAGATGTTCAACACTCAGTCATGACCTAAAGTAGCACATAGCCCCATAGGTAGATAGCTGAATGACAGGAATGACAGGTAACACAGTGCGAGTCTCTCCTGCAGGTGAACGGAAGCAGATCAGGTGAGGTGCGTGACACTCCCTTGTTAGCTCCAGATAAGGAAGTTCCCCTAGAAAAGTAGACCTTTTGAGGACTATAGGGTCATTGGGCAGCTCACTGAGTGGCTCACTGAACTACTACCAGGTTGTTCTTTTCTCTTTTTAAAAAGAATATATACTAAGTCTAATTTTGAAAATCGTTTTCAAAACCATTTCTCTTTCTATTTTCTTTTTTCAAATTTTTATTCTTTACAAAACCATGTAAAATGATCCAAACGAAATCGTTTGAAGAAAGTATTGCTCTTTGTAATCTTTACAAGATCTTTTTATTTTCTTTTAGTGAAAAGAAAAAAGTTTGGTATTTTCATTTTTCCAAAACTTGTTGCTCAGGGTCAAGTAAGTGCCACCTCTTGAGGTGGGGATAAGGAATCCCGAAACTTCCAGATACTTTTTTGAATATATTTGTCTTCAGATTATTAAAGAATATGACTTTACAAAGGCTATTTAAAAACATAAAGGAATTCACAGCAATGAATTTGGTAGTGTTTTGTTTTAGAAAGACTCAAGTCATGTGTAAGATGTTTTTCATATTTCCAAAATCTTTTTATGCATATGCAGATAGGGTCATGTGACCCTCCCCTATGGATGGTTGGTCTATGGATAATCTTTTTGAAATCGTTAAACGGATACCCTCCTGATATTATGACATGATAGGCTGTTTCCCAGGTCTGTTCATCAGAATGTACGTATCATCATAGACACAACTTAGAATTCATTCTCTGAGAATCTAATAAAGATTTTAGTATTCTAAAGAAAATCCAAAGAATGAAACAGATTTTCTTTCTATATTCTTTACATGTTCATTTTCTTCAAAATATATTGAAATACACTGAAAAGGATTTAAAGGGAGAAATAGGTTTTCCATCCAAGCTGAATATTTTCTTTATCAGATCTTTTCTCTAAAACGATTATATAAAGATTTCACCAATATAACAGAAAAACTACCCTGGACACCTGACAGTTGTTCAAAACAAAAAACCTCAATTTGAAAGGGAATCAGGATCTCTAGGCCTGTAACTCCTCACCTTAATTCATGCCTTATTGCATCATGCATACCTATGGATACAGATAGAAGTTGACAATGATTTTGTAATTGTCTCCTTTAAAATTGTTAAAATGGAAAATCTTAAAAACGTGAATGAGCTCCATTTCTATGGAGAGAAAGAAGCCATTTCAGTAATAAGAGATGTTGGCTGACGTCAGTTTCAGAAACAATCATGAGAAATAGGTGTAATTTGGGTTAAGTCCTGGATGTTATTATTTATGCATTTCCCAGTTTATCTGACGTCAAACAAGGAAAAACTGCATGAGCCATCAAAAAGGGTTGAAATGTAGGAAACGGTATGATTTGCAAATGCAATGCAAATTTCATGTTTCATGAAAAGCCTAGAATGTAGTATTTTTGTCAGCTTAAACCACAGTAGAGAATGCCAGTGAGAGATCAATGAACACAGTATGCCTAATTTGTAGTATGCATTTTGCTATTATTTCTTTCTTGATAAAAATGATCTGCACAAACATCAGCATTACCTGCATAGTGGAATGACTTGCCCTGACTGACACTACACAAAGAATGGGAATTACTTCCACGGAAATGCACATAATTGTGGCTCGGTTTTAAGGTTTCACATTTACGTAAAATTTAAGCAGGTTTATGTTTGCCCAGATTTAATGATTCCCATAATGTCCAATACATCCCAACTACTAACTCTCCCTGCCCTCTCCTGCTGTCTAGTACATCTCCAGGTAGGGCCATTGAGGCTGGCCCTCTTGCACTCCTCTTGCACTCCTCCCGTGCATCATGCCTCTGAGGCCGACCCTACCTCCCTACCCACTCCTCCTATACCTCTGTTCCCATGCATTATGCCTCTCAGATCGCTACTATCTCCCTAACCACTCCTCCTGCCCCTCCTCCCGTGCATCATGCCTCTGAGGCTGCCCCAATCTCCCTACCCACTCCCCCTGCCACTCCTCCTATGCATCATGCCTCTGACGCCAACCCACCTCCCTACCCACTCTCCCTGCTACTCCGTCCGTGCATCATGCCCCTGAGGCTTCCCCTACTTCCCTATACCCACTTCTCCCATGCATCATGCCTCGAAGGCTTCCCCTTCCTTCCTATACCCACTCCTCCCGTGCATCAGGTCCCAAGAGGCTTCCCCTACCTTCCTATACCCTCTTCTCCCATGCATCATGCCTCTAATGCTTCCCCATCCTCCCTATAGGGCTTAGTATGGAGGCCTAGTGGGTCAACCATTGCTTGAGCTGGAACCTGGCGAGATGAGCACTGATCAGAACCAGCATGGGTACCTCCCTCCCTCCTCCTTGCCTCCTCACCCACCTCCCTCCCTTCTCACCAACCTCTTACCCTCCTCACCCACACACCTCCTTCCCTCCTCACCCAACTCACTCCCTCATCACTCACTTCACTCCCTCCTCACCCACCTCACTCCCTCATCACCCACCTCAATCCCATCTCACCCACCTCCCTCCTTCCTCACCCACCTCCTCCTTCCTCACCCACCTCCCTCCTCACCCACCTCCCTCCTTTCTTACCCAACCGGTCTCTTCTCACCCACCTCCGTCCCTTCTCACCCACCTCTTTCCCTCCTCACCCACACACATCCTTCCCTCCTCACCCACCTCACTCCCTCATCACCCACTTCACTCCCTCCTCACCCACCTCACGCCTCATCACCCACCTCACTCCCATCTCACCCACCTCCCTCCCTCATCACCCACCTCTCTCCCTCATCACCCACCTCCCTCCCTCATCACCCACCTCCCTCCCTCCTCACCCACCTCCCTCCCTTTTCATCCACCTCCCTCCCCCCTCACCCACCTTACTCCCCCTCAGCCACCTCCCTCCCTCCTCACCCACCTCCCTCCCTTCTCACCCACCTCCGTCCCTTCTCACCCACCTCCCTCTCACCTCACCCATCTCGCTCCCTCCTCACCCACCACCCTCCACCCTCCATCCTCACCCACCTCCCTCCCCCTTCACCCACCTCCCTCCTTCCTCACCAACCTCCCTCCCTCCTCACCCACCTCCCTCTTTTCTCACCCACCCTCCTTCCTTCTCACCCACCTCCCTCCCTTCTTACGCACCTCCCTCCTTTTTCATCCACCTCACCCCCCTCACCTACCTTACTCCCCCCTCACACACCTCCCTCATTCTTCCTACTTAGCAGGTCACGTGACCACCTCTCAGCCAATCAGAGACCAGCATTCTTGGTAGCCTTGGTAACATGACCTAAATAGGGTATTAGTTGGTGGGTCACATGGGTGGGGTTAATTATGAAAATGACATATACCATAATCATCTTTTTCAATTTTTCAATTTTTATTTGATAAAATATATTTACAAGTATATACATTGATTTTCAATCATAATTCAGACTGTACATAGTGTAATCTTTGTATATGGTTTTCATGTGAGGATTCTTTCGAAATGTAGGAATGGTGTAAGTCATTCTTCCTACCCACAATTCATCTAAATTACAATAGAAATCTACTGACGTATAATACCAAGTATTCCATTCACTTTGTGCGGACATGACACTTCTTAGTAGAGCGTTCTGTATATTTTCAAAATGAAACTTGCTACAGAGCACAAGATCTAAACACTCTTGACAGAAAGTGTTGAATATTTTCTCAGAGTCATGACAACACAGGAGTCGTAAAAGGTCCGAGTTTTTCTCGAGAAGAAATATGAAAGCATCGGTAGATCCTAATGTATAACGTCTTTTGATGAGAGGACAGGTTTCCTGATTGTGAAATTCATATACTCCTATACATGTATCTGTGAAGACATTGGTACCTTTCCAGAAAACATCCTTGAAACACTCTTTCAACGAATCGAATGACTGATTAGCAACGAGATCTTAACGTACATGTTGTTTTAACAACGACACTTTAAAAAACAACACATCTGTTGCATCCATTATTTCCCATGTGTAACACAGGTAGCAAGTACACATTTTTTCCTCCTAAAACAATATACAAGTAGGTAAAAGTAGTAATACTATCTTGAAAATTAGAACGATCTTGTACAACCCTACAAGCAGTAGTGGTGACACAAGAAATTAGTGAAACTGGCTTGATAGTCGGTGAGCTTACCTATTTAAGTTAGTGCGATGTCTGTTCGTTCAGGTGTAACAAGGGGTGTGTATTCGTCAGCAGCAGCAGCACCATCATCAGCAGCATCAGGACCATCAGCAGCAGCAGCAGCACCATCAGCAGCAGCAGCAGCACCAGTGTTACCATTATCACCAGCAGCAGCAGCAGCTTCAGCAGCTTTCAACCATTCGTACGCATCAATATAAAAGTCCTTAAATCATCATCATCATCATCATCATCATCATCATCATCGTCATCATCAGCAACGTTGTTAAACCATAGACACGGGTCGATATGATTTTTGGCGGCGGCGTGAGCGTCATCTTCCAACAGAAAAGCATAAAAGTCCATTGCCGTGGGGGGATATGGTGATGCTGCTGTAACAGTTCTTGCGTTCTCAAAGTTGACAGTCTGTAGAGCGGTCGGTGTTTCCATGATAAAGGAGGCAGAGAAAGTGTGATGGGGACAAGCGCTCACCTGCCCGTATGTACCCTGTCCGAGATAAACCTTTTTACTGCAGGTTTCAATCGATCAAAGACTTAAAAGAGATTTAAGCCCATTTTCACAGAGACCTTTCGCTCGGTAGGGTATTTCTCTTCTTTTTTTTTTATTTTTTCACCTGCCGGTCACTGCAAGCATGGATCCCTTAGATCATTAAGCACGGTCGGTCCCAGAGGGAAAAGATAAAAGACTTGAAGGATCTGATCGCATAGTCACAAAGGGTACCTGTTGTTTGTGTCCCCCCACCTTTCACTGCAGGAGTCTTAGATCATCAAAGTGTTGTCACAGACATAGAGGCTCACCAACACTCCAGGTTGGCGACAAGAGGAGGTTTAAACTTTCTTGATTTCTTAGACTTAAGACGCTTACCACACATGCACATTTTGTAGTCACAGAGAGAGAGGCAGACAGACACGGCACCCCCTGGGGTATCTCTGTAATCTAATATACATTGAGATGAAGTTTGTGGCGCGCCCCACACCTTTTGGTAGGGAGTAATCCGTCACCTTTGACACCACGACCACCACCACTTCTACTACTACTACTACTACTACTACTACTACTACTACTACTACTACTACTACTACTACTACTGCATGCTTGCTTGCTTGCTGCTGCTACCACACACGACTGTTGTTACCTGTCGGCGCCTGCCTGCCGTCATCGCCCGTTCACCACTTACACCCACTTTTCCCTCCAGGAGGGGAAATTAAAGCTGAGTCCATTTTATTTTTTTTATTTTTTGAGCTTTTTTTATTTTATTTCACTCTATTCCACTCGAGATGGCTCGAGATTTTAAAAGAACGATCGGGAAAACCTCATCTATTTTTTTATCCGAACGTAGAGAGCAGCACATATTTCAGGCTCACACCTCTTTTAAGGCGATGAATAATCTCATGAAAAGCAAAGGTGAGACCTTTTATAGAAGCTTTTTTAGCAGTAACACCACCAGCAGTGATAGAAATAGCGAAAAAAACAGTAGTAGGAGCAGTCAAAGTAGTAGAAGGAGGACAAGTAGACCAGGGAAAGTAGTAGTAGTAGTAGAAGTAGTAGTAGTAGTAGTAGTAGCAGCAGCAGTAGCAGCAGCCGTAGTAGAAGTAGTAGTAGTGGTGGAAGAAGTAGTAGATCTTCAGCAACATAAGTAGCAGCAGCAGCAACAAAAGCAGCAGCAGAAGCAGCAAAAGCAGTAGAAAAAGTTGTAAAAAAAGAAAAAGTAGGAATATGGCCAAAAGCTGTCTTTAAAGAAAAGAACTTGATCCATTACTTTTTGATAACCACCCTCAGTGCACCCACTCGTTGGGCGTAAAAGGTAAAAGTAAAAGGACTTCAAATATGGTTAGAAAAAGTGCTATGAAAAAATTCAAAGAGGACATTGGATTTTTGGGGGTAACCGCCGCTCCCACTCAGTGGGTGCGCGTGGTGGCCGAAGTAAACACGATCTGGAATCACCTGTTATCTGGCGTATGACAACGCAGCCGAACTGAAAAAAAAGAGAACCCACTACTTTCAAGATTACATTCCAATTTGGGTTTGTCACCACTGCGCTGTTACCCCTGATAGTTTTTTGAATATGGTTATGTTTAAGAGAATAAGTAGGCAAAGCAACAAGCTTTGCCCAAATAGTTAAAAAGAAGAGCCCCCCCTTTTTTTTCTTTTATTTTTAATAAATTATTTTTATGGACAAAATTGAGTGAAAATAAAATATGTTGGCAAAAAAAAAGAAAAAAATATGAGAGACGTTAAGCTTATCTGGTGTCGTGAAACATAAGGAGGGAGAATAAAACTCACTGCCACTCTTTCCTGACAACCACTCGTCACCGAGCGTTCGACTGAGGACCACCAGTAGTAAACTACTACTACTACTCATACTACTACTACCTACTACTACTGCGACATTCCCCATTATGATGACCGCCGGAAAAATGACGAGCGGTAAAATCACACCCTTCTCCGAAATCGGTTTTGATCCCCCACTACAAAGACCCTTCAGTTGTATCATCAGCGGTCCGTCCAGTTGTGGAAAATCGCACTTGGTGAATCGATTTCTGAGCGATGTTAACAACTTGGTCACACCGCTGGTGGAAAAGATCTTTTACGGCGAGTGGCAGCCCCTCTTTGAAAAATGCAAAAAGACTATGAAGGAATTCAAAGAAGGTCTTCCCAGCAAAGAAGACATAGCGGAAAATGAAAAATCATCGTTGACGTCTACCACCACTCTTCGACGACCGCACACTCTACTGATATTAGATGATCTGAAGAGCAGTTCCAATCAGCAAGTGGTAGCCGACATCTTCACCAAATATTCTCATCACTGGAACATGAGCGTCATATATATCACTCAGAACCTGTTCACCCAAATTTCGAGTCTGAATGCTCACTACATGATCATTTTCAAGAACCCTCGCGACATGAGACAGATAGGTACTCTGTCTCGTCAGGTGTTTCCCTCCAGGGCAACGGCCGTCTCGAGTATATTTACCCGTGAACTCAAGCATCCTCACTCATACCTGCTTCTGGTCTTTAAGCAGACAACACCGCATGATCTGAGAATATTCTCCTCCCTGACGTCCATAGACGACCAGATCTTGTTCGTTCCGCTAGAGAAAAAGAAAGAGAGAAAGTAATGGCTACTCATCGCCTCGGTGAGCGAAATAATGGACGAGAAAACAAATCCCGACGACTGAATAAGCATAGTCGACTTACTGAACGAAGCCGCCAGAATGAGGAAAACAGTGAAGACGAGACTGGAGGGGTACATGCTGTTCAAGCAAGTCCTGAGGGTGGAAGATCCCACCAGTTCCTTGATCCAAAACCAGCTCTATAAAACAACCAGTGGTGCCAAAGCTTCGCACAGAGGGAGGAAGCGACCGAGCACCAACGAGGAAGACACTGACGACGACTTGGACAAAAACTATTATGACGGGGATGACACTCTCCTCGTAGGTCCCTCCTCCTTTTCCTCTCCGTTTTTCCCGTCGTAAGGGGGCGACGACGACGCCGAGGACGAAATTTACGAAACTCCGACTACCGGTAAAAGAATGCCTCGACCTGACTCCTTCAGGAAAAACACCCAAGGAAAGAAAAGGAAATCACGTAATTGTGCCACCCCACCATGACTAGGTCTAAAAGACTGACCAAAAAGGAAAAAGAAAAGAGACGTGTGGTGGCTAAATACACCGACGTGAAAGCACCATCCAGTTTCACCAGCGTCACCAAACTCCAGAAACATCATTTCCGCCACCGAGATCCCGCCTTCGTCCGAGACGCCTTGGTGTCTCTGGACACCAACACTAAACATAAACCCATTCGGAGAAAGTTTGCGAGGAACAAAACCATCACCGGGAAAATCGATCAACAGTGGCAGTTAGATTTGATGGACATGCAAGCTTTGGCGTCTCACAACAACGGGTTTCGCTACATGGTTACGGCCATCGATGTTTTCTCCGGGTACGTGCGAGCTGCTCCCACCAAAACCAAAGGTGGCGCAGCTGTCACCCAGGCGTTTGAAAAGATGACCGCCGAGAGACACCTGCATTCAGTTTAGATGGAGTTTCTCAACAAGACCTTCCAAGATCACCTGAAGAGCAAAGACATAGAGTTTTTCACTAGCGAAAACGACGACATCAAAGCTAGTCTAGTGGAGCGTTTGAATTGAAGTCTAAAGGAGAAGCTGTGGTGCTATTTCACACACAAGCGTACATATCGCTACCTAGACGTATTGGACCAGGTGGTGTCTTCTTACAATCGCACTCACCACAAAACCTTGAAAATGCCGCCTGCTGACGTCACCTCGGAAAACAGCGAAACTATTTTCTACATACAAGACCTTCCTACTAAGAAACAATATGGAAAAAAGAAGAAATGGCTGCTCGCCGCTCCGACAACGACGTCATAGCTCCAGGCGACAGAGTGAGAATGTTGAGAGGAGATAAAAGGGGTCTTCTATCCGAAGGAGGTTCAGAAGGTCTACAAGAGTCGTTACGGCAGGACAGGTACCTGATAGACAAGTTGCTGCGCTACAAGACCATCAAGGGTAAACGTTTAGCTTTCGTACGTTGGAAGGGTTACGGCGACAAGTTCAATGAGTGGAGTCCTGTCAAGCAAATTATGTAGGAGGAGGAAAAAAAAAAAAATGATCATCACCCTACCTAGCAACAGTTCTAAGGACAACACCTTGACCACTTTCCGAACGCGCTTCGACTCGCCGCTCCTTCTGTCAGAGGACCACGAAGCGGCTCTCAGGGAAATCATCCTCCCGACAGAATGGAGCAATGTGCGAGACAACAACATGATCATGGTCGTTCCTCTGCGCACAGCGAATTCGTTAGACAAGGCGAGAAAGGTTTTGAAAAGAGACGGAAACGCCGACTTCCCTTCAAACACGAAACCGATCACGGTGGACTGGGCAAAGGTGAACAGGCTGATCAACCTGAAGAAAATCCTTGACAGAACTAATCCTCTGAACAAAACGGAGGAGAACTTTTCTGGCGACAACCTAATGCCGGAACTCTTAGAAAAAAGAGTTGGAGGACCAGATATTGAAACCTGGGAAGAAGTCGCAGCACGTCACAGTGTTGACATGGGAAAAATCACAGTTCAAAGACTACCTGTCGACTTTCCAGAAAAGGCGGAGAATGAGGAGTCTGCTGGCGCAAAACTTGGTTCTGAAAATGGAGCGAACAACGAACCCAAACATATTTCCCGTGCCACCCGTTTTCACGGTGACCAACGCTCAGTTCGTCTACTTCTTGAACCGTCTCACAGAAGACCCGCTTGGAGGTGAAAACTTCCTAGGGGGGGTTGAAAGAAATCTTCTCTTACGACTCGCTGACGAGGCACATCACCATTAACGTGCCCCGATTCACAGTCGTGATCATCACCGAGCATCTGGCACACATTCTAGGATTCAGGAAGAAGACTCTACATCATGGACCCCTTCGGGGACGTGTACTCTGTGTACATGTACACCGACGCCATTCAAGAGAGACCCAGGGGTGACATGCATGTACCTCTGATACGCTGTGTCGCAGTCGACAGAAGCGGAAAGTGAAGAGGGGGAACACAAGCTGTCAGTTTTCCACATTTGGATTATTTTCCCTTGAAATCCTGAAGGTTGGACGAGATCAGGGTCTACTTAAGAGACAGAACCGGCTGACCCATACCACTCATGAGAGGCGAGGTGAGGGTGACACTCCATTTCAGACCCCTCGAGCGTTAACTGAAGAGGTGCAGACATGATGATACGCAAACGAGTGGGGTACGAGGACAGGGGTACAGCGATTATTATGACTTATCGACGTATACAGCGGACGACCTTTCCAGAACGGTCACGGTTTCGGAGGTGCGTTCTAGGGTCTCATGCGCTCGGCTTCTGAAGACAAGTGGGTAAAACACCCTTCCGCGCTGGCGTGGTTGTGGCCAAGGACATGATGGCGGGAGGGACTTTCAAAAAGAGCGTGAAAGAAAGAGGGGTAGGTGCTCTGAAGAGTCTGGTGGGTAAAGTGCTCTCTCTTGGAAAAAAGAAAAGCGGCGACCCAAAAAAAAACGTCAGAGGGGCTCTCCTGCTTCTCAGACGAAGGTTCCTGTAAAAGACGCCGGGGTGACATTTTTGATCGCTAGGCAATCGACCTATAAATAAACAAGGACTAGCGGTCACCGGCGTCAGTCTACCACCGACGTGAAGAGGGAGCGCAATGCCCTACGTACACGAGAACAGCAGAGAGTGTGTGCTCTCTGAGCTCGACCTGCACACCATAGCACCGACTCAGACCACTATCCTGATGTCAACCTTTGTCGGGTTAAAGACGAAAAACTCTTTGGGAGACGGAAGCAACATAAATTTCACTATCAGTAAGTTGCAAGAATACACGGACCTGAACCAAAACTACCTGCATCTAGAATGCGAGGTGCTGAAACCAAACAGCGAGGCTCTGGATGCCAACGACAAGGTGGCTCTGGTGAACAACTTGGCTCACTCGCTCTTCAAGGACATCCAAGTCTCCATCGGAGGTTTAAATGTGTCTGGCAACACCGAAACCTACCCCTACAGAGCTTACCTGGAAGGTTTACTCAACTATGACAAAGGGGTGAAGGACATCATGAGCATCCAATGCTGGCACGAAGACGCGGCTGGTAAATTTAACACCTTATCCGACGAGAACCCGGGGTTCAAGGCGCCCAAAGAACTCATCTCCAACAGGCGCTTTCCGCTGATGGCAAGACTCCACTTTGACCTGACTCATCAACCAAAGTTCATAGCTGGAGAGACGGAAATCAATCTGACTCTGAAACAAGCTTCACCTAGTTTCTATCTGATGAGCGCCGTCGACATGGCATACAAACTCAAGATTCACAAAGCTAAGCTCCATGTGCGTCGCGTACTGGTAGCTGATGCTGTGGTGGAAACGCACAAAAAGGCTGTGATAGAACAGGGTCCCTTCGACTACCCAGTCAACAGAGTGCAGGTGACGAGCTACGCCATCCCTGCAGGTAACAGAGATCACACCTACACGCACTCCAACACAGGTCAACTGCCCAAGTCCATGATGATTTGTTTCCTGGACCAAGACGCCTTCAACGGAAGTTACGCCAAGAACCCGTTTGAACTGAAACATTGCAACGTCAACTGGCTTCAAGTGATAGTGAATGACCAGAAGGTACTGAACAACGCCTACATGCCTAACTTTGCCAAAAAGGAAGTGGTGAGAGTGTACCTGGCACTACACATGGGATGTACAAGGGTTTGCGCTCCTGCCGCATTTCCTACGCCAATTTCCTGAACGGGTACACGCTCTTCCCACTGGATTTAAGGTGGCTGGCGGGGATTGTCAGTTCACCAGGGGTCTCCTGTGCTCTATTAAAATTATGAGAAAGAAATATGCAAAATTCTGAATGGGTTGAATAGGGGTTTGAACTCCAGACCTCTTGTGTACGAGGCAGAGATGTAACACATGCACCACAGAGCCAGTTGGGGGAGGGTATTTGGAATGTACCATACAATCTAGATGTACTTATTCTAGCCATTTCCCTTAAGGAAAATGTTCAATCATCCAAAATATTAGAAATATGGCTGGGGCCATATGTCGGAACTACACTCACTGCAAATATATATGTATATACTAAGTGCTGAGGAAGTTATAAGAAAATCTAATTACTTCTGAATATAACTCTGTGGATTTATGTTGCATATTGCTGTATAATCCTATATAATAGTAAAAGTTCTGTATGATAATCTGGTGATAATCTGGCAAAAATCTCATTACATTGATTCTTTCCCCGCCAGCCACCTTAACTCCGGACAGGTCGCATGACGGGTGTAGAGTGAACCTTATAAAAGCGGGTCAACTGAGGGTGGAGCTCAGTTTCGGCACGGCGCTGGCGGAGACGACAATGGTGCTCTTGTACTTGCTGTATGACAACATCATCGACCTGACCAGAGATGGACATCCCATCACAGACTACCATATGAACTGAAGACGAGAGAGAGTAGTGCATGTATACAGTCGAAATAAACAGAGTGTTGAAGGAAAACGTTCACACAAAACATCATTTCCTAGGTGTTTTCTCTTGTGACACTATCCCCAAGCACCCTCTCAAGGATACTTGTTTCGTGAGTAACACTGATGCTCAACATTTACCAGGTGAACATTGGGTGGCGTTTTACGTGTCAAGGACAGGAGAGGCGTACTACTTTGATACATTCGGTTTACCTCCGCTGAGCGCAGAGTTCTTATCTTTCCTGAGATATTCTGCTCCATTTAAGTGGCAAAGAAATCATATTCAACTCCAAGACGCTTCTGCTGACACCTGTGGACCTCATTGTGTGCACTTCCTGATCGAAGCATGTCGAACAAGACACCCCAAAAAGAAAAAGAATGGTGCTGGAAACGTGTGCAAGTCATGCAGACAAATATCCTATGTCTGGCCGAAATGGTGTTGGGTTTATCCAAACTACTTGAGACTATGTTGTGACTATGTTGTGGTTTGCTGAAAGGTCAAGCAAAAAAGTAAAATGATTGATTGAAATGTTGTTTCAATGAAAAGAAAAAAAATTAACTTATTTCATTGTGTCTTTATTTCCTACATATGTTATGACACATAAAAATATACAAAACCTTTTTTGCATAATTAGCTCCACCCCTTAAGGGGTCACGTGACTAATCCCCTAATTAGGTCATAAAAGCAGCTACTAGTCCCCTACATCAAGTTTTCATTATATGCTACCAAAAGAAAATGTCATTAATTTTCTCCTCTGCTCCTCATCATCCAGTGTAGCAATTGTGTAGTGAACATTCTTAACATTGTTGTTTTGTGACATTGACTTTACAACCTTGTAAATATGCCAAAAGTCATTCACAAATATTTCTTTTATATTTTTAAATGATTTTCTTAGAATGAAATTAACAAATGATTATTTCATTTGTATTTACAGGGACATTTTCTGGAAAACACAGAAAATTAGAAAAATGTCATAAAAATAACTTGACAATAGATTTTGCCCTTCAATGGCCTGAAAAATATTTTCTATTTACTTTATATAACCTTAACAAATTTGTGAAGGGACATCCCCTGAGCCCAGAAAACCAAAAAATACTAACTTAGGATGTCCGGTTCCATTTTTATTTCTTGCTTTGTGTCATGTAACGCCAGGTACCAAAATGATGAAAAATGGAGGTAATTGAAGTTGCTCTCAGAATATAAGAATGTCCCATTGTGCATAACAAACAAATGAAATAACAAGGCCAATATGTTTATTATTGACTTTAATTACAAAATACAACAAAATTTGAGCTATGCATGCACAGTAGACTGCCTCTTACATGATGATAAAGGTACTGGACGTTACATAACATCCGGTACTTTTATCAGAACTAGTGCCTTTGGCACCAGTGGGTGGGGGGCAACTCTTTCTGCATATTGTGGCCCATTCTCACGGCAAAATGTGGTCCATTCTCATGGCAGTGAGGTGATGTTGCACCATAAACCATGATGACAACACCACTCTCCAAGCAGATTCTCTCGGAGGAGCTCAGTTCAGAAATTTGAAAAGGACTATCTTGGATAGGTAAGCTTTCTATTCTCATGTTACTTGTTCAACATTATTTTCATGTGAGCACCCACTGAAAATATCTTCTTGAAAGGAATGCAATGAATGCATTTTCAGCATAACATGAATTGAAAATTATTTAATGGTGGAGATGTGAAAACATAGTGAACACACAGTTTTGTACTTTAAAGGAGCTCTCAATTAGCGAAGTCATCTGTGTGGAAAAGCCAAGTTAGGTCCTTGACTCAATGGTCCTTTATTGTATGTAATATTGTTGCCTATAAGGTGGACCCCCAAATTTCACTGATGCTATTCAAAACAGGACAGTAGGTAGAAGGGAGGGATAATTCAGACAAGCCAGAAGATAGAGAAAAACAGTAGGTGGGGGCAATTAAAAACATGTGGATGAGAGGGAAAAGTTAAGGAGGAAGACAGGGAAGAGAGGATTGGAGGTAGAATAGCATTTTCTCACCATACAATGAAAACTTTCATACAGGTGCAGATCATAGAAAACTAGGCATGGTGCAGATGAGATCAGACTTACCATGGACCCAGGTCCTGAGAACAGAAAGCTTTTCATATGAGTCATCTTCCATAGAATACAGGGGTTGGGGCTATATAGAAGTATCTACTTTCATGAAACAATGCTCTTATCATATATATTCCCTATCCAAACCACATCTCTGTGAGGGAGCTTGGAGAAGCCTAGTGCCCCCCAAGAGACCTATACATCAGCACACTCTGAGATTTAAAACAAAGATGTTGTCATGGTTATTGGATTCTGGACCATCTTTCCTGACATTGCTATCAGTCAAAACACAGGTCTGCCAGTGTACGATCTATAGACGTAAGGAAGCATAGCCAAGTAGATCACAAACTGATAGAGAATGGATGAAGGGCACAGACAGAAAGGGTGTAGATGTCCATGAAGGCATTTCTCAAAATGGTAGGTCTAGAACCCTTTGAATTGTAGTGGGATACCAATATCTAATGCCTTACAGCCCTGCATCTGGTACTGGTACTACTTTGATGACACTACTAGATGATAGGGGTAAGCAGGATCTGTCTCAGGGTAGCATGGATGCTCCAAGTGTTACATTTTTCTCTGAATATTACACTGGCCCAAGATTAAAGGAATGAAATTGCCTATATGTGTTTTTGGGTAAATTGTAAGATCCATCCTTGATAACAAGCATTGCTGTAGATATAATTTGGATGAATGAGGAGCTAAAGGTATACTGCGAATAGCAAAACATAACTGGTATGGAATGGAATTACACCATCCTGCTTTAGATTACAACATGGGGCAACCAACATCAATACTGTTGCTGGGGAACTGTTATCTCAAATCTCCCATGTGTACAGTATAATTATTTTCTTCTTAAATGACTTGTGTTTAATTCATCTAAGGTGGTGCAAAGGTGGGGTAATGTAAGTTGTTCTGTTCAACCCGATGAGCAGAGCTACAACCATACAATACAGACCAATGCTCAAGTCCCAGCACTTGGTTTTATATTGATCATGGTATTCCAAGGTGTACCGTGTGCAAAAAGTATATAGTATCCATGCTATCGGCAGGAGACTATGGATACCACCATGAGGTAATGACCATTTTTTGGCTATACTTCAATAATACATTCAATCTATCAAATAGTCTAGTTCAACTCTGCATTATAGTTCTCCATGCCATGCTGTGACCACACCTTTCACAAAAAAAGAGTTCCAAAATAAACACCTGTATGCCTTTCAAATGATAATTTCATAGGCATGATGATTGGCATGACCAACATTTGCCAGTACTTTCAAAACACACGCTGTAAGAAGTAGGCAGGGTTATTTTACAGCAAAATCCCTTCACAACTTTGGTTCCAGTACATTTTGCTGTAAATCTACAGGAGGTGAATCACAGTAATTTTACTGATCATACAGCAAGATCGATCAGTTCTACAGAGACATATGCTGTGAATTAACAGCAAAATGTGTTATAAAATTACAGGGAAATGTCTTGTAAAAAACAGCAATATTTTCTGTGAATGGACACCAAATTTTGCTGTAAATAAACAATAAAATATACTGTAAATTTACAGAAACCTTTGCTGGAGGTTCAAGCACCTATTGCTGTCAAATTACAGAACTCAAATTATAGAATTACAGCTTGCATTAATACTATAAACCATGCATGCCTAATAAAGACATAACTGTCTCCAATCCCAATGAAGTGAGGCACTATTGAGGGTAAGAGAAATAGATAACAATCTCACCCAAACCATTTTACAGTCATTCAGTTTTAACACTGAAATAACCTAAGGGCAGTTAGACCTATGTTAGCTTCAACCCCAGAGTCCAGGGACTTGTATTTCAGATTTAGACACAGGTATGGTCAGATGGTGTCATGTATGTATATTATTGGTTGTTCCTAATTTCTTTTCAGCTAACCTTGTACAATATCATTGGTGTACAATGCTAGACTGAACCTGTTGAGGTTATTATCATATTGCAATTCATTATTAAACTCTGGGGACATTTTTATTGTATTTAGGTATGCAATGTAAAAATATACAAACTAGACATAGGGTATACTACTGGCCTCTAGTGGGGGAAAGTACATGTAAGACTATTTTGGTAAACCCTTTGAAAGGTCACTAGGGTGACTGCCTGGCCTGGGGCATACTGCAGACAGAGTAATTATACAGGATCACTCACTGTACACATATATCTACACCTGCAAAACCTTGGTATTACAGTAAGAGTCACAGTATTTGAGAGTACAGCACTTTCCCCTGTGAGTTTACAAGAGACATCACTGTTATAAAACATAAACTTCTTACAGTATATCAGGTTTGAGGGGTGTCAGTTTAAATTTGAGTGAGGTGTGCTGATGGTGTTATTTTGTCTTAATAAATGTCATTTACACATGAGGTGATTGAATTAGCATTACCAGTGACACTCTTGATATATAACCAATGTTGCCTGGAGAAGACTTGCTTATGCCATTTATCATTACATTTGATTAGAATCTAAATAAGTTATATTTTGACCAATCCAGGATTTAATTGTAGGAATACATACTTTACATTGCACAGTGCAATCCTGCTCTTCATCAGCGGAGGTTTTGTTATCAGCACCCCTTGAGGCAGTCAGACTCTGTCGCTGTCCAATGAGGCTGTAATCACGTGGGTAGAATTAGATTCTGGTAATTAGTCCCATGGTAATCACGACACACACACATTGTCTGTATGGACTCACTTGGTTTTAAAATTGTAAGACAGTCCTGGTGATATTGGAACCAGTAAGGCATGCATGCACAAAATCTAAACTTTGATTTATATCCTTCATTCAAATACACTAAAAACAGGGACTTTGATACAAAGGTCAATGTGTTATCACCACAATCATATGAGATAAAGAAGCAAATATCCACGACCATGGGATATTTATTCATTGTAATACGATGTAAAACATCCCATGGGAGTGGACATTTGCATTTATGTCATGGCCTAGGGGGTTATTTTGCTTTTAAATGAAGAAAAACAGCTCAGATCTGTTAAAAATCCAAGATGGCGGACATTGAATACGGACACATTGTATTCAATGCCCCCCATTGAATATGGCGGTTCTAGTACTAATCTATAGTTACGTTCGTATCAGCCATGACATAAACAATCGTTTATAGTGAAGATACCTGAAGAGGTAATTTCATAATCTGTATTTGGTGTGGCAGGCACCTACACATGTTAATATATGACAGGAAATCTCAACATGTTTATTGAATAATGAATAGTTACGTGCATTTGAATAATATTATTGCTATCTATTTCAACAATTAGATAAATTAGATGCAAGAGTCTGGACAGTTTGGACAGATATGAATACAAAGTATTTGACACTGTTTGCATTGGGTACTAGAGAGCAACCCATTGTGTGCTCAATGGCAATTCATTTTAATTAAATGAGAGCTCTATTCACTGAGGGCTTGACCTAAATGGGTTAGGTTCTATAAACTACAATAACTCACGATCTGAATAAGCTGTCAAACCAGTGAGTGAAATTGAATCATTGAATTATTCAATCACGATAAAATTATCAATAACTATCTAGGTAGGTGTGGAAACTCACATGTGGATTTGAAATGATGAGTGTGGTCTAGTAGCTGAAGATATGCCTATGTATGCAAGCTTAAGGTTTTGTAGAATATGATGTCAGTGATGCTATCTACTTAAAGGGAAAAAGTATTATATTACACCAAACTACAGGCTATGCACATATGTCAATATTATAATAAATTGGTTGAATAGATGCCAAGGATTCTCAGGAGGTGCAGGTTTTATGTCTTGAGTTCATAATCCTAATAGTGATAGGAAGAGAGCTATTGTTATGACATTGTTATGAAGAGCACTCTTATCTACACTGCAAAAATGGTGTTTAGATCCTAAACACAATTATAAACATATTCTTGCAACGTTTTTGTAATCACATTAATTTCCTAAACATGTTTAGCCAAACAATGTGCTTAGCTCAAGTGTTTAGAAATCTAGCTGTTTAGGTTAAAACCTTTGTGTTTAGATATATGAATTTTTGTGTTTAGGTGTTTAAGAACTTTTGTGTTTAGATGTTTAAATAATTTGATGGAGAGTTAAGGTTTGCAGACATGTATGCATTAAAAAACAGAGATTTTTTTTCTCATTTACTTGGGGGGGGGGCATCAGCAGGTATTTACTTGTCAAAGTCTCCAAAGATGTCAGCCACACCTATATGTGTACATATATTACACACTGCATCAGAATGAGAGACTTGAGAAAGTACAACAGCTTGCCAGGAAGGACATTGCCTTATCTATTCCAGAATAACATCAAATAGGTGTCAGTCATGGAGTTTATTGATTATTTTATGGTAATGATGGTGGCATGAGGTGAATCTAGTCAATTTTCTATTGCCCTTTCTATTCACATGACATTCTATGAAATCAAACAATGATAAACATGGGATTTGGGGACATTTGTCACAACAATTGATTATAACTGTGTGCAGATAGTCCAGTCAAAGGTAGTGCTGCTACCTGGTGTGGATTCAACATCCAAGTATTTAAACATATTGATGTTTAAATCTAAACACCTATTATTCAACTGTCTCAACTCTAAACATCTAAGCATGTTTAGCATAAATGTTTATGTAGTTAGAATAAAAGAGTTCATTTCCTAAATGTGTAGTCGATGAGACACCTAACTGACCTATATGTTTAGGTTTTAAACGTGTTTAGACCTAAACATGTTTAAAATCTAAACACCATTTTTGCAGTGTAGGCACCGCCTGATTTTGTATACAAGCTTTCTATTCAAAATCCGTCCACATCCTACCAATCATTTGTTGGTACTCAATGATGGAGCCATCTGTCTGTTATGCCTCGCTTTGTCAAGGCAGCAACACTGTTATGGACAATGGCTTTTTCATATACATTGTATGAGACAGCTTTTCCTTTGTACTTAATAGACTTGTTTGGACGATATACTATGACCGAATCACATACTAATACGGTGACATGTCAATGTGATGAGAACGGAATTTGGGGAAGGGCTATTTCAGTGGGGGATCTATACTGCCAATGGAAATCAAAACAGGTTTGTGAAGGGACCAATTGAATTGAATCTGCATTTCATCTATTAAAGTACGACCAAGGACTAGAGAGCAGGTTAATGAACAGGGAGGATGTGCGTATTCACCAGAATACGGGAAGTTAAGATGGAATAGAGGGCGCATGCAAGAACTCATGGTATGAGAAATTGGTAAGGCAGATGTTAGAAAGGCAACGCATCATGCTATGTTGTGATTGACAGAGAATGGTTTAGAATTAAACACAGAAAATCATGCAATATGCAGATACAGGTCAGACTCATTGACCACCCTGGTTATCGTTAAACATGCCAATCTGGGACTCTCTCAATGTGTTTTTTCTTTCTTTAAGAGAAATGGTTTAAAGGCATGTGCTCAATGTTAATATTTGGTTTGGAGACCAGGTAGCATCAGTGACAAAATGGGATCACCGGAATCTCGTAAAGACTCAGGTAGAACCCAATTATGGATTGGGGAAGCTAAGTTTGCATGGGTATCATTCACACCAAAACTCTTGAAGCATTCTTTGTTTCTACACCTCTGCCCTAATCCTACAACACATTGTGGGAGTCTCTTTTATTCAAAACCATTCATGATTTTGGATCTTTTAATTTAGGAATAATATTTGAAATAGTCATTTGACAAAAAGGCTGTGCGTGCCTGTGCCTGGGTTGAGAGCCAGGAGGCCATTTTTTAAGGTACTACGATCACTCACAGCCCTACGACTACAAAATGCCAATGAAAGTCCTTTGGGGATTTGGGTACGACGTGAAGGGTGTAGTCGTTGGGTCTTAAGAAATGCCCTCCAAGTGGTGCTTCAGGTATCATGTTACTGTCAAAATAGGATCAGCAGAATCTTGTAGAAGCTCTAGTAGTGACAGAATATGGGTTTGGCAGGCTGTGCTTCGGAGTTGCTTTATTACCATCATGCTTGAAGCATGCTATACCATTTCTCTTATCATCTCTGTCAGAAATGATGTCATGTAGATGAAGTGTATCAGATGATACTATAATAAATATGATTTCCTATTATCTAGTACAACTCCTCTCATAAATTAAAAATTTGGGAACATATTTTATTTTGGTGCAAATACTTTCATGTAATTTTCATGAGACTTCTACATTTCAATGCCATGACAGATTTTTTGCAATTTGAAGTAGTTCTCAATGTCAGTTCTAAATCAGTAGTTGCAGTATGATTATACAACCCGTGGAGCACACTGTTCTCTCCAGCAGTGTGATGCTTGAGGGAGAGATGTAGGGATTTTGTACCTTGTGACAGGGGATATTTGAAACCCCAACCATGGGCTCTCCGTGATCCAGGGAATGCCATTCTTATTTGACAGTAGATCTTCTAGGTATTTGGTATTGAGTAGTCCCTGCCTTCAGAAGGTGGATTTCACTGCAGTGATCAATGTCAATGTGCACAAAGAGAGACTATAGCTTCGAATCTGGGCATCAAGGGAGACAGTGGATAAGATGACAAAGGTATCATCCCACACATAGTGCTAAATGAACCGTGTGGCAGAGCTGGAGATAAGCTACATGTTGGGTAAGAGGGGAAGGCATGTAAAATAAAGGTAAGCCTAGGGGTATCTATAATACTTATTTAAAGAACGCCCCCTGAATTACAAAAATAAAGGATGGTATGGTGATGTTATTAACCGTTGACCTTTAGCCATTCTGTTCACCGAACACAATATCCAAGATAGAGTACTCTGCACCTTGGGTGTTTTATCATTATACCACGGGCCAACTAGATACAGGTCTTTTATTTCCACTGCATACAGAGCTGCCCACATTTCGGGGCAACCTCTGCAGACCAAAGAAGAAAAATGACTTGTACATTGTAAAGACGTACCACCGTCAGACCTCAAAGGGCTACAATGGAAGGGTCCTTATTCATTCCACACAGAATAATGCCAGCCTTGGGAGCCATATTGCATAAATGTCATATAATATTATGTCTGACGTTGTTTAGCACCTTTCAAATGGGCTAAAGTTTGTCTTGTGATTTGCTAATTACTAGCCACTGGCATTGATTATGCCATAATACAAAGACAGAGGATAAGGTATCCATTACAGTGGATCTTGTAGGTATTTGGTATTGAGTAGTCCCTGCCTTCAGAAGGTGGGTTTCACTGCAGTGATCAATGTGCACATAGAGAGACGATATGGCATCAAGTTCTATGTGCATCGAGGGAGACAGTATATAGTCTGCCAGTGACCAGTTGGACAATTATATGAATTAGACGGTAGAAATATCTGGCCTATGACATAAGACACTATTTAGGTCTTCACTTCATCATCAGCTGCGGCTTTGCTACCAACAGCCTTTGAGACAGTCAGACTGAAACAAACAAGGCTGTAATCACATGGGGAGAATAAGATTCCTGTAATTAGTGTCAGGGTCATCAGGACCCGCCCATCAAGTGGAGTCCGGGCTAAACCAGTGATGTGGCCTGGCTAGCACAGGAACCGACAATGGGTACATTTGGGAACAGGTTTTCCTGGTGGATTCTTTTAGGGTATTATTGGTAGCTCAGTTGACACTTATTCTGCGTTCTATGGATGACTGAGATTTGGGCTGACACATAAAGGTGATGATAGAGATTAAAAATGACATGTGTTGTGGTGCTAGTGCATTGAGTTGCTGTTGCTTATTTATAAATGGTTATGTTGCTTGATTTTTATTGAACTATCATTGAACTAAGCATTAGGGAGATTTATCACATTTCCATCCTAGAACTAGCGATAAGGGATGTACCTAAGCCATCTATTTTCCCACATGCCTTATATGGAATGGCGTGAATCCGCAACTCTGTTTTATCGAAATAACTGCCACAAGGGAGAAGTTAAATGGATTTGCCAGGTGAGAATGACATGAGTAAACTCTTGGCCAAAATTCAAACAACATAGGTAAACATTGCAATCAATGCGGTATACATACACTAAGATACTTAAGTCATCACAGTGTGTCAAAAAGGCTCAGTTTGAAGTGACAGCCACTGATGTATACCCTCATTCACCATTACAAACAACGGGGAGAATATTACGTATTTCCATATCAAAATGCTGACAAGATCGGTAAGAACTGAGCTAAATAGACACTTGGGGAATAAAGCATGGAGAAAAAACTTTTGATCACTTTAAGTTATTAGTCCAGCTATATAAAGACATAGGCTCACGAAAATCGGTCTGAGTAAGGGTTATCTCACAAGGCAAAGTGATCTTTTGGCCCATGTTATTTAGTGAGATGTTTTCAAAATATCATGTATTTGGCATAAAACACTGATTTCTTTAATATATATCTGGTCATTTGGGATCCTGCAACTGACCATGTAATACAGGGTATGCTGATTTCATGGAGGTGTTCAATGCAGGGCTTTGAAGATAAACCTATGGGGCTGCTGTATCCATCTTGAGATATCTACAAAAATACAATTCAGGATGCAGGTGCCAATTCTCTTTACAATGAAGAGCTTCTATACTGTTCCAAATGGTTTGGCATCATACTATATTCCCCAATCCCTATGGATGTTGCTCTACACACCTGCACCTTGTTAGTACAGATACATACGCAGATGTGATAAGCTCAATCTCCCACTTTCTGGTCCCCATCTTGTATTCTTTGCACATGCACCTCCACCCAGGCATTATTCCACTTCCAGGCGCTGAGCAGTATTCAGGGTAATCTAGCATGAGCGGGGAGGTAACAGAGTGAGAGGGGCGCTCAGCTGTAGTCGGCGGCACGAGCGACGAATAGTGATATTCTCATTATCGAAGGTACAGAGGGGCAGGACAGACAGAAAGCTCTAAACGGTTTATCGACAAGATGTGAGGGAGAGAAAAAAAATGAGCAAACAACAGTGGTGGATGTATATGTGAATGTGTATATTACCCTATAGTTAAAAAAGGGCTGCTCAGTGTGGGTTAGGAATAATGATTCTGACATTGTTGTAATATATGATACTATAACATACAACCTATGAACAAAAAGTACAACATCCTCTTCACACAACGAATCCTTTCAACAATCAGCAACATCTTTCATTTGATTATAGAAGGTAAAAGTGCACGTAAGAGTCAGGAGCTTATTTCTGAACAGACCACGAATGGACCTCTCAAGTCATAATTATATGTGTAAAAGGTTCCATGGGAATGGCAGAAAAATGTGCAGTCCTAGTGCTTAATACGATCAGGTTGTGATCCTTAATGAATGGCCACTTAAGAAGACCTTGAATATATGTTGGCTGAATATGGAAGAATTGACCTAACTTTTCCTCGAAATGGGATCGAGTAGCAATTTTCTTGAAATCAGAAAACCAAATTTTTGTTGTTAGATATTTGTTAAAGCCTTCTCAGAGCTCAGAGCTTTGAAAAGAGAACCCCTTTGGGCCCTATCAAATGGTCGTCTTTGTTAAACGGTGCATTACACTATAAATGCTATTTACCCCATTCCGAAAGTTCATACTCTTACAGCCAGTTGTACAATTCCAGTAAAGAGCAATAACTGTGAAGATATTTGGTTCGGTTGCCAACTGCGATTCTACACTTCAGTGCACACTATCTGTCAAGCACCTGACCAATGCCAGGATTCCAAAGAGGTCATGTGACCTCTAGGCACAGCCCACTGCACATGCGCCAAATGTAATTTTGCAGCATAGCTAGAAGACAGGCATCTCTGGAGGCCATTTCTTAAGGCACCTGGATCATTCATTGCCCTACGACTCCAAATACCAATGCTATTCCTATGGGGATTTTGGTACGACTTGAAGGTTGCAATCGTAAGTTGTTAAGAAATGGCTTCCAGCAGTAATCATATTTATAACCTATTGTGATAAATGTCACAGCCATCCTATATACCTATGTCTTATCAAATAGTATAAGAGTGTGCTTCTTGTCTTATTATGGAAAGATACGCCCAAAAGTTTACGACTTTTTATTTAGTTCTTATGCCGATAAATGTTTATACTTCAACTGATTTTCCTAGAAGAGCAATGTGTTGGGTATCGGTGATAAAGATAGGTTTAGGACCTTTGAACGCCTTATTTTACAGAATCTATTTAAACCAACAATTTGGCTAAGTTCTAAGGTTTAGAATACCAACCCCAAACAGATACTCATGACATTAGTTTGGTTAATACCAGATTTTTACGTGTCAGACCACACATTTTGCTTACACATTGACAGCCAAGATGGTGGTCATCGCATGATGACCAAGCGTATTATTATATCACTGCCATTTAAAGCTCCACACATAGTCATTGCGTGCAGACCTTGTCCAGAATGATCTTACCATACCAATCTATCACCTTTTCTATAGTATTCATCTATAGCAGGCCTTCCACCAAAACCCTCAATTTTGTCGGGCCGATAGCATCATTTTAGGGTATCGGCTCCCTATCAGCTTGATTTTTTTTGTCGGGCGATAGCAGATCAAAAGAAGAAGTAGCTCACACTTTTACCTCTTCCACCAAGAAAAAAATAAATCGTTCACGATTATCAGGCGAACTTTGCACACCATATTATCACTCTGTGCAATGTACAGACTTATTTATATATATATATCAAAAATCATCTCTGTTGCAAGCCGATGCATCGCTGATGCAATCCGACACCAAAATCGTGCACGATTTCATTTTGGTGGAAGGCACCCTCATGAGTTTATGCTATGCAGCAGACATGCACGGTGGCTCTTTTGCACAAAGAATGCTAAGATAAATGTGTTATACATCATCATGCAAAGTGATATAATATGCCAATATGAGCAATGAGCTTTTGCAATATTCTGTATTCTCTACATCTTTCATGAAAATGTTTGTCTTTTATCCTCTCCACCCTTCCCTATTGAGTGTTTTTTCATGACCCTAAACTTCCTTTTTCCATCTAGGTCCTATCGATTTTCACACAATGTAGATCTATATACTATCGGTACACTGGACATGCATGACCTTTTCACTTTGTCTTCTCACGTCTTGACACTTAACTTAAGCATTGAGTCACCTTAATAGAGGCACTTGAATGTATAAAAGAACTGCCCTGACCATAACACGGAAAGGAAACAAGCATCCCCTTGCTAAAACCCTTCATCGCATTCCCATGGGAATCCATATCTCTATAAGGCATTACTCACTGCAGACACTTGCATAATAGAAAGGGGAAGGGATAGGTTTCTGTGGTGTATTTCTCACCTACATTAATTGCTGAGATTAGCCAATAAATCAGTGATTTTCCTATCTTTAAACAGGCATTTCTAATTGAGGCCTATATGATGTCCAAAAGCTGAGTCAAGAGTTTACAGAAAAATGTTTGAAGGACTTTACTTTGTATATAATACCTACCTAACATGACTAAAGCCTTTTGTCAGGACTGTTACAAAAGAAAACCTCTGTAAACAATGCTTGACGAGCATCGAGGGTGCTAGTAGCACCACAATAGTGGGGCATTTCAGAAGCCAGACTTAATAATGAACATTAACTATCTGTTTCTAAAACTGTTGGCCTCTAAACTTAGAACTGCAACCATTCTTATCTCTGACCAGTCGTATCTCAGTTGTAAACTATAACTTTAGTTGTTTCAGAACAAGATATGACTACAGTTATAACTACAGTTATAAATATTTATGACCGGTCTGTGACCAGTGGCTGGTGTTTCTAGAGGCCAATCTGTGTGGACCTATTTCATCCACATCAAAGAAGAATTATTTAGTTTTCATCGGGGAGAAAAACTCCTGTAGGTTGTGCATGTTGAGCATATATCATACCTCTTTTCTTATTACTTAATAACCTCGTCCAGACCTTCAATTCAAGGAAAAGAATTTCCTTGTGCTATGGTTTGGTAGAGTTCCCTCTTAAAACAGTCATAACTTTACTGTTTATAACAGGTCACCACTATAGTGAGATTACTATAGTAGGTAACTATAGTATGTTATATATAGTGCAGCTGCCACTAATGGCTAGTCATGACCGGCACACACAGGCTTGGAGGGGCTGGATTGCTGAGCAGCCAGTGGTATTTGGCTGTTTCAGGTACCCTTGTTCTCATCATGACACTTCATTCCATGTGTATCCAAATTCTATTTATCTATTCTTTGCCTGTAGGCCTACCCTAAATGCATCAAGCACTCCATATATATACATAAACTCCACATATCTAAACCTTGTCCTTCAAATCAAGAAAAAGAGTTTCCTTGTGCTATGGTTTGGTTAAGGCCCAATTTCCACCACCAGATATGGCCCCTCTATCAGCTGATAGACCTATAGTAAGTGCTGCCGTCTGCCGCCAGTGCCCATGACCCTCCACTGAACCCAATGGCAGCCTCGTCGGCCGAGGTGGTAGTGTGGCACAGCTGTGGGCCAAGAGAGGTACCCTGTCAGTTGGTGGAAAATGGCCCTTAGATCACTCTTAAAACAGTCATAACTTTACAGTGTACAACGGTCTACACTATATTGAGATTACTATAGTAGGTAACTATAGTAGGCTATGTAATGTGGGCTATTGCTAATGTTACAGTTGTAGGTCACATTTTGTTTTCAATTGATTGAATGGTCGGGGTGGGGGGGGGGGGGAAAGTAGCCACTGATGACCTGGGAAACACTTCAAAGACTGAAAGTCAATGGGGAACAATCCAGCTGTCCAGTTTGGCAAGTTACTAGATCTATTGTAGATGTATTCAAATCAAAATGCTCAGAATATCTAATAATAGGCCTATTAGTCGTCAATAACATGCCACAATGTAAGGCAGTGATCATTTTTTTTTAACAACAGGTGGGGGTGGGGTGGGTATGGGAAGGGGTCAGAATGTTTTCGACCCCTTGACTAGGGAGTTTAATTTTTTTTTACCCATCTAATGGGGGGGGGGTCGAGATAATAATAATAAACCTTGGTTTGACCTCTTCTCAAACACATAAAGTTCAACTTCAAGTAGTCCTCTCTCCCCAGGTTGTTTGCTGAGTTAGACCATATGTAGTCAAGAAGGTAAATGTCATGTGACTCAGATGGATTTCCCTCTCAACTATGACGTTGGAGGGGTGGTTTCCCAAGAAATACACTGGTTCCCCACTCTCTGCGTTTATAACTATAACTTACAACCAGAGTTATAGTTGATGTTACAGTCTACAACTGGTTCAGTGATAGGTGGCAACTTACAACTGCTGTCTGTTTCACAACATTAGCCATAGCACTTATTTTAAGTCATGAACTAGGTAACATAATAGTCATCGTTTAGAAACACCTGCGGGGTGTTTCAGAAGCCGGACATGATAATGAACATTAAATATCTGTTTCTAAAACTGTTAGATTCTAAACTTACAACTGCAACCATTATCATCTCTCACTAGTCATATAGTTATAGACACAGTAAGGTAATGGTAATGAAACACATGCAGTTATAAGCCTACAATCACTATTAAAACTGTTATCATATCTCCTTATGACCGGTTGTAAACATTACCTGCTTCTGAAACACCCCACTGCAGTCTTAAGCCTACAATCACTATTAAAACTACAATAGTATCTTCTTATGACTGCTTGTAAACATTATCTGCTTCTGAAACACCCCACAGAAGACGTTTTTTTAACCTAAGTTCAAGATAGCTTAACCTAATCAAGTCGGCTTCCTACGGGGATGGCCATTTGGTACTTAATTGATATCTTACAAGAGTTAACTGTACACATATAAAAATAAAAATGAAAACTTCCAAGTCTATACAGGATCCATTTAGAAAACTTGGTCTCACTAACTTGAATGAGGTAGTCGAAAAATGGGAGTTGAGGGCGTAGCGGATAAGTGGCATCAAAGGCTTCCCTTGTGTCTCTTTCACTTATAAGTGTCTAATTGAGACGAGTGAACATGCCTTCAGGAGAAGCCACTCTTTGTCAATTCTACTGTCTACTGACTCCATATTAGAAGGGTGCATATAGTAGAGCCTTGGGAGATATTCTCTCCTTATTCAATTAAAAGTAAAAAAAAACTAGTAGAATAGAAAGTGCCTGACAGCATAGTGAATTGACTTTCTGTTCTGTAGCGGTCTTACTCTCAAAGGGATACCGGGCTGTCTAAGTATGCCCTGAATAGTAGGCAGTAGGGATGCTGATTACATTTGATAAAATCCTGAGAGGCATCTTTCTCGCCCTTTCTTACTCTATTTTGCATGGACGAATGAGCTGTCGGACAAGATCTGTAGGTGGTCCACACTAAATGTTATTTTGTTCGAGGTTATGGAAAAAAAAGTGAACTGGTGGATTGGATTTAATGTGTGGTTTTGCTGATTCATTGTAATAGATCTTGTTGGTGCCCCAGAGAATTCTGCTATTCTTATATTCTCCATTCCTTTCTAAATATATCATATAACATGATTTACGATAGAATACATCTTTTTTCATATCCCTTATAAATTTTAATACATTCATTCTGACACCTACTAAATGCATGTTTTAAATTCTCAGTTTTGAAAAGACCTCATTAAATGACAATCAACTGTCCGGATATCGGTGAAGACAGGTGGCAGCTGGGAAATAATTTATGGAAAATAAAGTGGCCTTGGCAGAGCACAGCAGTATACACAGAGGGGAAACAGTAATAGAAGGCAGTGACATAAAAACGCCTGATATAAATTTGTGAGGCTGATCCAAATTTTCCATCAGCGTCCATGGTTCCTTTGTAGTTTTCTTGTTTTACCCCTTTGATTTTGCCTTTGCTCCTATTGGTGCACTGAAAACTTGGAAGATCTGAAACTAGTCAGTGGTCCTCAAGTTGATGATACCTAAAAATACAACTTTAGGTAGTCAAAATGACGACTTTAGGTCGTCAGGATGACAATACTGACAGTACAGAATCATCATATTGATGACCTTAAGTCGTTATTTTGACTACCTAAAGTTGTAGTTTTAGGTATCGTTAACTTGAGGACCTAAAGTAAAAACCATATTAAAAGGCAGTGAAATGAAATTTCCTGATATCAATTTGTATTGCTATATCAAGAATTTTGCAAGAGTATACATGATATCCCTAGTCCTGATTCTACTGTTACTGTTTAAAAAAGAGGTATAGTTGTAAAGTACATTAAAGGAAATGTTGCCAGGTTAGGGAAAACATGCCTCCTGGTGGGAAATGGCTTTTTAAGGTTGAAGTCATAGGCTTTAAAAATGAGATATCTTGAGCAAAAATATCCCTGGTAGTTTTGCTGTCATTGCTTGTCAAACATAGGTTGGTGTGTACAACTGAAAACAGGAAATAATCTCTAAATGCATTATATCCTATCATAAACACTAATAATGCAAAAAATACAGATTTGTGGAAAAATTATATATAACAAAAGAAATGTGATGTTTTTTGTCATGAAATAGGTGCTAGAGGGAATTTATTAACTCTGTTTTCGGTTCTGGGTTTCTGAAGGAATTTCAAAATAAGTTTGTAGCAAAAATTCCCAATTGGAATACGGGAGTGGTTTCCATGGCAACCAGAAATAGCCTTATCAACCAATTTTCTATGTTTCCATGGCAACCAACATTTCGAAAATGGAACATTTTCGGTGGAGATTGAATGATTTTAAGCATACCACTGGATTCCTTATCAACAATTGGTCTAAAGCTTTCTTAAGCATAAGTATTTGTCAGTGTTTTACCCATGTACTGCTCCCTAGTGGCCAAAACCAGTACTAAAATCCCCCACAAATTGGCTGAAAGAAATAAAATAAAATGGAAGAGATAGATATCATTATTTAAATCGTATCTATATTGATTATAAATGCAGAAAAGGCTTAGAGACTAGTACTGCAACTCTTTCCTTCCTTGGTCCTATGCTCACCTTTTCAGAATTAAGAATAATATTCACTCATTTGTCATCGGACTGTGAACTCATTGAGAGCCATAATTATAAATTCAACACTTTTATGGTAGTTGCCTGACTAGTGCATCAAGAATATACATAGACTGTATAAAATATAAAGTTCCTATTATACACCCCTCGCGAGTCCACACTCACAAAAACTAGCTATTCCATTAGGACATAGTTAATGCCCCTACAGAATCCAATTACCAAGCAATAGAGCTGAACGACTGGTGTATTGGGAAAGGACTTTGATAATAGTGTTATAAAACTGAAATCTATTTGCCTGATAGATTCGATACTCAAAATTTGGACTAGGATTAATGAACTCTAAGCTAACACCAGCAGCCTAGTAAGTGGTCTGCAATGCCATTAGACAATGCCTACATGGCTTAGGCCTCTTCCCTCACAAATGCATTCGGGCCTTCATGGCAAGGACAGCTGGGAAAAACTTAAAAGCTAAACTACCTGCTATTAGGCATGCGCACCACCAAAACACAGTTCTATTTTGCCAGATATGTTCTCATGAATAAAAGGCACACACCTCGGGTTCAGAATGACAGTGGCATTCTGAGTTCAGTTTGGGATTGATGTTCTCTATCCTTAAGATACGCAATTGATCACTGGCCAAGAAATCAATCAAGAAATGAGAGGTATTATGATCAGTTTGATAGAACGATGCCTAATGCAGCATTGTGTAATGGACGTCCACGCCCAACCATTCAACTCCAAGCCTATCTTGGTCTGTCCTTGAAAGAATGTCCCTCCTCGAGGCGCTCTCACATTTGGCATTTATTTACAGCCCATCCTTAAGTTGGTTTCTAAGTGATGCTGGACGAGGGGGTTTGAACCAAAATGATGTTTTTTTTCTTTCCACAGACTTTACGGCATGTTTAACAAGATGTTTTGTGATTCAAATTGAATTACCAGTGTGGGAAGAATGGAATGGCCAAATAATAGCTGCAGCTTTGAGAGAATTTAGAACAATGGAAGAATTTTGACTAAAGGATTCTGGAGAAAATTGGCATTTTTTCTCTAAATAGAATCTTATCTACTTTCCATTGTTCCAATGGTGTACATGGAATGCTTTGGGTATGTCAGTAATATTATACCAAAAAAAGAAAAAAGGAAAACCCATCACCAACTTGCATCATAAACACCTATCTATAGAGATCACTGGAGGACAAAAGAGTTTGTTTAGGTAATATGGTCAGACCTAGGTACATGCCTAGAGGACATTACTCCTATTCCACCTTCCCGAGACAGACTGTGTCTGAACACGATCTTATATACACTCATACCTAGCGCCATATGAAGACACAATATAGTGACCACCAGTATGTCCCTGAACTAGTCACTCTGCAAACATATGTTTCAAACTTGAAAATTACAACCTATGCTTGGGGAGTGAGTAATATTTCTAGTTCCCATCAGGTGGAAGATGGGCATAGTGGGAGTGAAATATAGTAAACTACCTCTATGCTTTGCTGCTTCCTATACTACTTCCTGCGCAGTGGTTCCCTGAGGGTTTGTACCTCAGGGCACCAGAGTAGATCTTACAAGTCAAAGTGGGTTGGAGTGCCTAACTCCAAAGAAAAAAAGTATTGAGTAGCAAGAGTCGGTGCATTGAGGCCTGTTAATATCTAAGGATGTCTGAAATGTCTGTGGATGCTTAACTTAAGTGGTCTCAGTGCTTCCTTGTCTCCACTGCCGGGCTAAGATCTATTTTCCTGCACTATGATCACATCTCTCAATTCAAGGAATTATCTATAGATGCGAGGGCAGTGTCATGCTAGTTATTGGTTAACACAGCCAGTGTGAAGAATGCTGTAGGCCTCAGTAAAAATCATAAGCTGTAGATTTCAGTAGATGATCAGCCGGCCTTAGTGGAAAGCAATTAATTCCCTTGCAATGTTTTCTTACTCTCACCAGTCCCAAAATGGCCCACCCCCACAATGCTCAGATTACAGTCCCTTGTTAGATTGGTAATGGGGGGGGGATAAATAGAATACTGGGGAACTGGACCATGTGCCATTAGATTTGGCCTGACAAGGATCTCATGCAACATTAAAGGATTGGGACTGAGGCTCAGAAACGCGAATCCTCAGTGCACTGTAACAAACCGACTGGAGTGAAGTTCTATCACTAAGCTCAGAGATGTGCCAGTCTGCCTTGAAGGTCCTATTGTTTCACGCACCCTTCTACAACATCTCATGTAGAAAGTATTTTATGTGTTTACCTAGATGAATAGCAATAATGGCATGCACACTGCCAGGATGCTTCTTGACTACTAGGCCAAAATATCTTGCATGAAGCATTTAGGAGAGAAGGAAAGACAACCATAATAATTAGTTGACAATAAGCAATAGTCAGTAAACATTGAACAATAGTAATATAATAGTAAAATTAAAATCTGAGGTACACCTGGCGTGGTGTTACCTGTACAGATAAATTTGGCCAACTGACGGTTGATTCAAAGTAGTCCCTTATATACTGGAGACCTGTTTACTGTGATGTCATACTATGACATCATAGATATTCTTGTGCTATGAAAGTAGTCCCCTAACCGTCAGCAGCTAATTATATATAATTATATATATATATATATATATTTATATATATATGGAACTATATAGACTTGTGTATATATATATAATTAGCCGCGGACGGTTAGGGACTACTTGCAGAGCGCAATAATATCTATGATGTCATAGGGTGACGTCATGGTAAACAGTCCTCCAGTATTTAAAAATCAAAAGCACTTCATATATTAAAAGACTCATGCAGTATCAGTGAAAGACAACAATGTCCCCTTTTTGGCTGTTTTTGTATGAATATTAGAGAGAGTAATTAGAATACTCTTTGGTGTTTTTACCTGAAAAATTGATTGGTGGTATGTATACTTTACTGAAAGTCTATTTTGGTATCATTGGTTTCCCCAATCAGAACCACAGGTATGTTAGTCACTGACACATCATTGCTTTTTGAATAATGCTCTCCTATTATGGTATATCCCGTCCTGGTAGGAGCTGCTTCAAAATGTATATCGCTCTAAATAACAGGCCACTGTGAATTACTGATAATAAAGAATGCAATACTGATAATAATTGTTCAATGTTGTTGTAACGTTGCTCTGAACCTTGTTTTCTTTTTTTCTTTTAGGTGAGTCCTTTCTTGGACAAAATCAAAGTTGCTGCGTCAAACCGGAATATGAATAGTTTGTCCAGACTACATTACATTGTATCAGTTGGTAAGAAAAACTTTGATTTTCAATCTGGTGGGACAAATACTAAAAGACAGCCTTATAAAAAATGCATCATTAAAAGAGTTAAACCTGAATTTCAAAGAATTTCCTTGAGGCTAAACAATATCATTCTGCAGAATGCAAACACATAAGCAATGTGCAAAATAACAATGCAAAGAATTTGCACTGACTGTCTTTTTGTAATGCTCACAAGATGGTTCATGTGTTTCACTTTCTCCAGTTGGAATGATTATGTTAAGCTAAACATCTATGACAATGATGAGAGCTGGTGATGCATTTGATGGAGTTCGATCTTTTCCAATGATTTACTGATTGCTTTAAGTCTGATTCTCTCTAGATGATCCAGCTGCAGTAATAGTTTCAGAGGAATCTCCAGGTTATGAATGGTGCTCAGTGACAACTTACCTTCTTCCAAAAATGGCCTAGGCCTATTTAATGCACTTCATTTAAGGAAGTGCCTCCCTGAGGTAATCCCAGCATTTAGCTCCAAATATTTAAAGGTATAGAGAAGAATCCAGAAGAGACTCACTCTGTGTTAAAATTAATTTGACTATTTACTGAACTAAGTTTCTATTTGAGTTTCTATGTATCCTAGTCATGAAGAAACTGGTTGTAGATGTATCTTAAAAGAGGAACAGAAATAAGAGACAGGAATTTCCACCAAATTAACAAATGCATTCAGAAATTTCTCATTTTATATGATGATTGTGTATCACCCCTTGGTGAAAATGTCAATGCAAGTGCATGGTTACAGTCATCCTAAAATACCCCTGTAAATATATAAGCTGCAACAAATTTTATGCACAGGGAAACATCGTTATAAATGTGTATAATACTAATTTCAAATGATGAAATGTTGAAAGACGTCTACTGTTAACAAGACATTATTCTGTAAGGTTACAGACCAATGTAATGTACTGGAAATTTCCTTATTCTAATAAAAAAAAACTTCTTTTACCCTTAGACTTTCAGACTCTGGTTCTGATAAGAAGAAAACCTCTTGCCCTTAATGAAAACTGTAAGTACTATATTATCTTACACTGGGAAGTGTCAATATAAAATCGGATATTCACAAATGTATAGGAGCTCCTGAAATTCTTACAAATAACCTTCCCTACAAAAACAGACTTTGGCTACTTATGAAGATTTCATTAAGTTAATATTTTATTTTGCAGGTATTGAATTCTGAAGCCATTGAAAGATTATGGAAAGTGATGAACATGAAACTCTTTATGTAACTTAATGAGAGCAGTCCCAGCAAATTGTCGTGAGTCCTCATCAACCTGTGTGAAGTGGCTCACACAGGTCCTTAGATGGAACACAATGTTGTTATAGCACAAGATCACCAGGAATAGCAATTGCTATGCCACGTGAGTCTAACACACAGTTGCGAAAGATGACGGAATGAGTTATCACTCAAAAAGGAGTCACCATTGATGACCAATCATGGCGACAGATGACGACAATTTGCTGGGGTCGTAGTACATGCAGTGTAACGGTTTTATAACAAAGAAGGCCATTCCTTTAGGAACAAAATGTTTATGAATGAGGAGAAAACTATGACTATGACTTAACAAAAAGAGATTGTAAAATGTGACCTTATTTCTCTTTCCTAATTTTGCATAATACATAAAGAATAGCAGATTGTTTCTTTTGTCTGATGCACTACTTCATTCATTCAGTTGTCTCTTTCTCTACCAGGGTTGTATTTTAAAGTCATGTGGTAGAAGACAAAGCTTTGGCACAGGGCAAAATTTCGAAGAAAATTCTTGTGTACTGGAGAGTATTTGTGTAAATATTGGACAGATCTGAGTCATCAGATGAGGGGGAGTGATTTAATTTAAATATGCGTATAATATTATAAATAATTTTATATGTTGACAATAAGAGAGAAGGGGAGGATGCTCTGTAAAGTATTCTGTGGTTACTAAAAAAAGGGGCCGATTAATGCCAGGACATGGTTAGGCACTATTTAAACACAGAGGTTGCAGACAGAGTAGTGGTTACTGGAGGGTGTTGCTCCTATTGTACAAAGAGCTGTGAGTATGTGCCATCCTTTCTAAACAAGTCATGCACTGCTTCACCAAAGTACTTGCACTCACCAAATCATTCCCAGAAGTCACCTGCCTTGTTTAGAACAGAGAGAGCTGCACTATCAGGTACCTACTCATGTCACACACTCTATAGCATATTATACTGACTGACTTCTCCTGACTAGGTACCTACTCAAAGGCGGCTTTTTTAGCACCATACTTGAATGACCACTTGTGAGCAACAAAAGGGACAAGTTATAGCTACATGAAAAGAAAGGACTGGAAACAAGGGCATTTTTAGCCGGCTCTTCCTTTTACTATAGGAGCAACACCCTCCTGGGTGTTTTATTGGGCCATATATAAGTCAGTAAATACTGGTAGTCTCAAATTACCTGAATGGTAAAAAGAATCCGTTTTGGCTGTAATCCATTCCCGAAGGATTGATTTTGTTGAAGGGAGGTGAATAGCACATATAGAATACATGAAACACACCTTTAGTCTGTTGTACTGCTAGTGCCTCTAGCTATGCATACCAAAGGTAGTCATCTAAATTTATTGTGCATAAACTGGATATATGGAAAGTGGGCCTGTGCTGGTTGGTCGCCCAAACCAGGTCTGCACTCCCTGCCTAAATGATATCAAGACAGCCTGAATAAACAGACAGCTGAGTCACAAATGTAGGAAGTACATAATTATTTTATTGAATGTGGATACATTTTGAAGCAGGAGCAGTGTTTGACCTTTAGGCAGCCTGTAATCATGTATTAGATATAAAGAAAGTGTGAGCTGCAAAGTATTTACTGTTATTTGCCAATTGTAGGAACCAACTATATTCAGCACCTATAATTGATGCATTGTTTTTTGATGAATAGAATAAAGCTCAGATTTATCCCACCACCCCCCTACCCTCAACCCACTGTTTCTATGTATTCAGTGTTCTAGATTGCCAACACGCCCTAGCTAACCCAGAGATCTAGATTTGAGTGCAATAAACTGTTGAATAAAGTTATTTAAACATTCATTGTTATGACCTCCAGTTTCACATCTTATTCCTCAAGGATTGTACGTACTCTGAAAGGTTGTGGAGAGGTAACGTAACTCTTCATTTACGGACTACCCTGGATTGTCTAGTTAATTCCCCTGTTCATACCATGAAATTGACGTCCTTAGTATGAAGGTATAACTATGCGATGGCGGGATGGTTGCCTAAATACCCTGTCAAGAACGTAATTTACCTCAGTTTGATGCCAAAATACTCTGTAGACAGACTACATATTCAGTCGAGTCAGTATAGATCAAGGCTATCTGATGCTTTTCATCTTATTGAGATGCCACTACATGTTATCTATATTGCCTAGGCAAGATTAAAAGCATCAATATTATCTATATTAAAACAATCGGTGGACCTGTACTTTCTTTTGGTATCATAAATGGAAGTATAGGGCAGTCTGCTAGCAACCTCATGATGTGAAATAAGGCTAGTTAATTGCACTATAGCCTTGGCCACAACTGATAGATCTACGATTTCTAATCTCAAAATGGCCAACTTCACTGCCATTTTTTACTACCAAATAATTATTCGCCAGCTCATCCATGATGCCAGAGCATACATTTTTAACTTGTGACAGAGGAGCCTACTTTTGCTAAAACCTCACTAGTGGATTTTCCTGAAGGGGGCTTTACATTCTAATCCTCTAACTGGACATTGTATGTTGTAACGTGATCCCTCAGGGCCTCTGTATCTGACCAAGGGAACCCACAGTTAAATAGGAAGGAAATGGTCTGGCTGGATCAACCAGTGGCACTAGTCTGATCTTGAAAGAGTAGGGTATCCAGAATGGTCCTCTGTATACATAATACCTATGTCCTCCATGTATGTTGTAAAGTTAAAGCAGTCTATATTATTTTTTTTTTACCTTACAACTTGCCATACCACTTATAAAAATGCCTTCCTCCTTCCCCAGCAAATTGTCGTTATCTGTCGCCATGATTGGTCATTAATGGTGACTCCTTTTTGAGTGATAACTCACTGCGTCATCTTTCGTCACTGTGCATGGTGATTTATCACAGCAGTCCCCAAGATGGATCTCACTCACCATGTGAGTATGTGCCCACCCTTGTCATCCCTCACAAAGCATGGTGACTTATCACCACCATTGCCAAAATGATCTCACTCACTGCGTGAGTTTGTGCCACTGCCTGTCAACTCTCACTCGGAATGGCGACTTTTCACCTGCATCACCACATGGATATCCCTCACTCTGTCAATATGTGCCACTGTCTGTCAACTCTCACTCAGAATGGCGACTTATCACAACCATCGTTAACATGGATCTGACTCACTATGGGAGTATGTGCCATTCGCAGTCAATTCTCACTCAGAATGGCGACTTATCACCACCATTGCTAATATGGATCTCACTCACTCCGTCAGTATGTGCCACTCTCTGTCAACTCTCACTCAGAATGGCGACTTTTCACCTGCATCACCACATTGATCTCACTCACTCTGTGAGTTTGTGTCACTCCTAGTTAATCTTCTCTCAGAATGATGACTTATCACCACCATCGCCAACATGGATGTCACTCGCGTGTGAGTGTGTGCCACTGCCATTAACTCTCACAGAAAATGGCAACTTATCACCACCATTGCCAACATTGGGCTCACTCAATGCGTGAATTTGTGTCACTCCCAAGTCGATGCTCTCTGAGGATGGTGGCTTATCAACACCCTCGTCAACATGGATCTAACTCATTGCATCAGTTGTCACTCACTGTAAACTCTCACTCAGAATGGCAACTTATCACCACCATTACCAAAGTTGTTGAGACAGCAGCACTGTTTAACATGTGGCCTATCTAGGAAGTGTGGGCATGAATTATAAGTCCTATATCAAATGTGCTTTGTTTCACATTGATTTCCATGTAATACTTCAGAGTTGAATCAAACAAGATTATATAGAGAAAATCTCAATTGAATTTAGATAGAGGTATCTCTAAAATGAAAACAACTATCTATAAACACCTTTTCTCTGGTTAGAGGAAAAATACATAGGGAAATACTTTCTCTGGAAGAACATACTTTGATCTGGCAGATGTGAGGCTGCATGATTACCAATGTTGATGATCCTGAACTGTGATGTGGTGCATGTTTCATCTAGCGAGGTGAGTGATCAACCGTCTCGCCATCCCTGGTGAGTGTGAGTCATCACGATCCTCGCCAACCATGATGAACGTGCATTTTGGCATGGTGCGCGTTTCATCTAGCGTGGTGAGTGATCACTCGTGTTGCCATCCCTGGTGAGTGCGGGTGATCACGATCGTTGCCATCTGTGGTACGCATTTCATCTAGCGAGGTGAGTGATCACCTGAGTCGCCATCCCCCGTGAGTTATCACGATCCTTGCCATCCATGGTGAACATGTGCTATGACAAGGTGCGTGAGGTGAGGCCATATGATCACCACCACTGCTATTGCTGGTGATCTTGTCCTATAGTGACATCGTGTTCCATCTAGTGACATGTGTGAGCCACTTTACACAGGTTAACGAGGAGTCACGACAATTTGCTGGGTCGGCTCAAACTGCTTTGGGTATTATACTTTTGAAGGTCTTCACATAGAATATAATATTGTGTCACAAATGACCAGTAAACTAAGACTGATTGCTGTCAGACCCTTGCAGAGAGCATCTGGGTTGAGTCTATGATGGCGGCTATGTTGCAGACACTTTCAGCTCTCCCAAAAAAACTCTTACTTCGCCTCCCTGCTTTTGGAGTGTCTTCTGTGGTAATTATTCAACTATCTCGTTTTGCTCTGTTTAGCAGTTGCTTGAAGAGGCAACTGCTTTTATGTTGTAGTTCCGTATTTATAAGCTAGTCAGGATGGGTATCATATCAAGATGAAGACTGACAATAGATTAGCACTGAAGGATATAACCTTGCTCATACTAGTTCTTTGAAGTGTAGTCATCTGTACTGAGTGCCAAGTGCACAACACGCCACTATGTGGATGCCAGGGGGTTTAGATTATAAAACATACCCCTACCCATCTGTGAGGGGAGATAACAGAGTCTGCACACATTCATCGTGGCCTTATCAGTATTGATGGTACCTCTGCTAGTAAGTGCCTCTGGCAGCTTCTAGAGATTATTGAAGTATTTGCAAAATTTAAGGGCATGGCCGAGATAGTCCCAGTGTAACAGATCACGGTAGTCGATAAATGGGCTGCTATATCTTGTTAAACATATTCGGTAATCTAATAATACATAATTCATTCCCCAAGCTGAACCCATGGTGTTTAAAATACCGGTATGGTGGAGATTATCATCATAACTAAGATAACTGTACTGTAGGACATAATTAACAAACACAATCCTACCATTGATGTAGGGATGGCTTGGAGGATCTAGACATATATTGGTGGCATAATAATTCATTACAAGGGTGTCATATTCTAATATGCATGACATGTTCCTGTGTAGAGGTGACTGTGTTCTGTGTTGCCGCTGGCTCCAGTATAGCCGTTCCCGGTCAGTAAGTCTTTTAGTATCCCCTAAGGGTCTGCCTTATAGTCTGCCTCCTTCACACTTTGGAAGAAAGTCATCCATGTTGTTTCACCCTGGTAAATAAGAAAAGCGTAGCTCTTATCAACTTACTGGCCCCAACCGAGCCCAGCCATAAAGTGGTTGGTGGTGGAATTCTACATTATAGACAATACAAGTACCTCCTGATTGAATTATCCTCCATGAATTCGAGGCAGTCGTTGAGGTGTTTTGATCAGAGGTGAAATATATCACAATTATTGAAAGTTGCTGAACTGATTTATCATATTTATTCCATGACACATTGTTTTATAGCTCACTATAAAAGAAGAAAAAAGAACTCCTACAAAAAAAAATGAAGGGCTTCACTGGGTGTCTTAAGATGAATTTAACTATTGCTGAGGCAGAGCAGATATTTGTGTGACCCAGAGAGCTTCTGCTGTTAAAGTCATGGTTCTCAGCTGAAAGTGTTCAGAACATAGCGAAAGAAAGTAATTCCCCCCACACCCTTGAGTGGTATAATGGTTTCGGGAGGCTGTAAGAATAGATAGGTTTTTGAATTATGACAAAGTCATCGGGATGCGGCTTATAAGTAGGATGCACCTTATACAAGTGGTATTACAATATATTCTAATCTGGGTGACCTTAGGGCATAAGGCCAAATAGAGAATAGTGTGTGAAAGGCAGACCTGTACTTCAGTAATGAGCTCTTATGTTAAACCTATGGGGCATCCATATTCCACTGCTTCCAACATGCACATGCAGGTATAGTAATAGTAGGAGCAAGCAGTATTTACTCATCAGCTCTAGAGATATACCAATGTAAATTTGTGTTGCTGGAGTTCTGAAGTTTGAATGGAAACCTAACCATTTAAACCATGTCCCGACCCCCTCCTTGAAGAGGTTCTTACATGTCTTTGCTTTCAACCTGGTCATGCATTCTTCATTCATTGGTCCCAGATGAGTAAAAACAACTGTTAACGGTTTCTGAGGACTCCATATCTCTTTTTAAGAATTAAATTGGCATTGCAGCAAGAATGTAATTGTAGTGATTATCTTTTTCGGAACCTTGAAATTGAACGGAGTGTGGGTGGAACTGAGGAATATACATAGAGTAACTAGATGTCATGCTATAAATGTGTTAGGGAAAGCAGAAGTGATTCTATGAAATGAATTTATGCATCAAATGAAAAAGAATGTCTTATCCCTCACCCCCACATAATATATCATAGCCCTTTTACCTTGTCTGTAAATGAGAGTTGTGTCAGCTGAATTACCAGTAGCGGTATCCAAATATAATAGATCTAGCAACAGACCTACCGCTTGCATAATGAATGCACATCATCCATTGATATAAGGGATGATCCCTATCTGCACCTCATCTATTATGTTAGTGGGTGTGCAGGGACTGTGGACGGAAAACCAGGAGGCGTTTCCCAAGATGGTACAACTAGACTTCCAACTCTTAGTGGGATCATTCAGTCTAATGCCATTAGAGCCATGAATCTAATGGCTACTAATAATTACACTGGTACGACTGCCCTACCAAATCCTATGTGATTGCCACATTAAGAGCTGATCATAGAGAGCAGCCGCAATTCATTACCTACTATCAACCATTCTAATTTCCAGGGTTTCAAACCCGAGCAGAAGAGCCTAGTTATGCCATCATGAGAAATGCCCCCCAGGGCTAAGATTATCACCACCTCATTGATCACCCAGGTAATGTTGTGGAGGATTAACTGTAAAGGACTATCAGAGTGCTAATTATAAGCCAAGGAATTGTTAGGGAAATCACAAACTCATTATCTCTCCAAAAGCTAAAACCTAATGAATGCTGGTTATTATGATCGATCTGCCAAAAATGATGCTGAGCTTCTCCAGTGCCTTTTCATTTACCTTACTTGGATTGGAGTTCTACTTTAATATTAATATTTGGATTAACGTTAATATTATCAGTTGTTGGGTGAAGATTTATCTAAGTGGTGTGATAGTTTGAGAGGGGATAACAGGGATAGTTAAAATCTGAATGTCTGATGCTCGATCAGTCATAAAGTATCTTAGTTCTCTCATTTTTCATATTAGTTTCCACCATGGCCATTCATACACAAATTCCATCATGTGTTGGACAACAACAACAGTCCTTAGGCAATAACATCTGCCAACTCATACATAGGATTTAACATCTTCCTCATTTACTAACTCCTTGGCTATTAGGATAAGATAGGTCTTCGACCTGATACATATATCTGATTTCAGGATATATTCACACTGGCACACAATTATGTTTGTGCTGCTGTGCATGTAATCTATCGTTGATACATATTCTATACTTTATTTGTTACTCAACAGCAAGTTACTGTACTGGAGTATGTACTGGAGTATGACTAATTACAGCCAATTGAGCTACAGTACTTCAGTATAAATAAAGGAATTTTACGTACATACATACTAGTTTATACAGAATATTCATATCTACACACAGTCTTCATTCAAAGGGTTGTTTGTCTTAGTTGTCTGAAACTCTATATCAGGAGGCCATTTCTTAACACACTACGACTGCTGTCCTTAAAATCGTAGTGAGAACCTAATAATTTGGCCTTAACAGCACCATGACCTGGTAGTCCCTAATGTCTGCACCAGTACAACTGCCCTACTAAACCTTTATGTAATTACTGCATAGCTGCTAATCGTAGTGAGCAGTCATAGGGCAGTTCCTACGATAGCCTGGCTTTTTCTTGGCATTTTTAAAACATAGTGGCTGTATGCAGTCGTAGTACATTGAGAAATGGCCTCCTGACAAACCAACCAGTATATTATACTGACTGACTTCTTCCAACTATAGCTACCTATTCAAATCCCCCTTTTTTAGCACCATACTTGAATGGCCACTTGTGAGCAACAAAAGGGACAAGTTATAGCCACATGAAAAGAAAGGACTGGAAATGAGGGCATTTAACCAGCTGTTCCTTTTACTATAGGAGCAACACCCTCCTGCAGTCATCCAGAAACGTCCATGGGGTTGCATAAAAGAAGTTCATTGACTAAGGCACTACTTTATTTTAGTCTTGAATTACTGCAAATCCTTTTTCTAAGGATTTGATTGTGGGTTTATTGCTACCTTTCCTCATTGTAGTACATAAATTGATGACTGTATATGGAGAGCGGGGATTTTCACAACTTTAATAATACGATTTGATAAATTATATCAATTTGATTATACTTTGAAAGGGGCTACTTTAGCTGTTCTACTATGGTAACTCAAGCAGACTATTGTAGCTATGCATATTTCAAGGTATCATCCCAGGAGGGTGTTGCTCCTATAGTAAAAGGAAGCGCTGGCTAAAAATGCCCTCATTTCCAGTCCTTTCTTTTCAGGTAGCTATAACTTGTCCCTTTTGTTGCTCACAAGTGGTCATTCAGGTATGGTGCTAAAAAATGGGGATTTGAGTAGGTACCTAGTTGGGAGAAGTCAGTCAGTATAATAAACTATAGAGCGTGTGACATGAGTAGGTACCTGGTAGTGCAGCTCTCTCTATTTTTAACAAGGCAGGTGACTTTTCAGACTAATGTGGTGAGTGCAAGTTGAAGGGTGAAGCAGTGCACAACTTGTTTAGAAAGGAGGGCACATGCTCAAAGCTCTTCTTACAATAGGAGCAACACCCTCCAGTGTTCCAAAGAGGACCAGTTTACATGTCAAGAGGTTGTTGAGAGGTCATCCCTCCCTTTACTCCTTAACAACTTTATATATATATATATATATATATATATATATATATATATATATATATATATATATATATATATATATATATATAATAGCCACTCACTCACTGTATCATCGGCATGGATAGTTACTGGTGGCTCAACATTACTGTGAGATATAAAATGAATATTGCAGTCTTCTGTCTTCTAATAATATAATGCCATTCTGCCTTGTCCACATATGACGCTGCTACAACCTGAGCTAGAGAGTAAAATATTACTGTGAACCAGATGTAAAGCATCTTCCCATATTATAGGCGTGTCAAACGATGCGTTCTGTATGTCCTTTCATGAGAGTCTGAGAGTTTTATTGGTGGGCAGCAGGTCTGATTGCCATCCAGACAACCGTATTCTGGATTGTGTGTGTGTGACCTTTAATTTAAATGCATTCCAAGAGAGATATGGACATGAAAATACATAACCTGTCAAAGGGAAACCACTGATGCATTCTTCCTGTAGTATCACAAGCGCTGAGGAAATTCAATTAGTGTTAGGAGAATGAATAACAACTTAATGAAAATCAACAATATGTGAAAAAGAAATTGTCATACTTTAACTTCCTTGAATTCCTGTATGACAAATTTGACATCCAACCAATGTTTGATGGCTTCTTGCAAAACATCATCCCCAATGAAGTAGGGAATTGAGTTACTCTCAGAGAGCTCAAGTTGAGTCGAATTCTGATGGCATTGAAGGCTGTCAGAAGATGTAAGAAAAAGGAATACTGTCATTGTTTGCCAATCTTAATTGCTATAAACATGGGTAAAGTCATCATAAAGTTTTTCATACTGTGGGATGGTAAAATGTCCCAAGGACATCCAATTAGTGAGATATTATAACTAAAAGGAGTTCTGAATTTGTTAAGTACTAATAGTTAAAGGTCATTCAGGTTTCGATTCAGCATGTTTTTTTAACTTTTGTTAATTAATTTGTCTCAGTCACGTATATGGTATTCCTCAATGGACAGCATTAATTCAATGGCAAGGTTGCACTTTTATAAAAGAGTAGTGTGGACAAAAAGAGAAAATGTAAAAAGGCTAGCATTGAATACCTCGAGGCATGGGGAATGATGATGAGTATGGTAAATTAGTGGGATGGGAAGATTTTGTAAGCAATAGTCCTTGCATAATAACTGGGATAGGGTGAGTAGGGAACGTAATATAATAAGGATATCCAGAACCTGTGGCTACTGATACATGGGAAATAGAGATTAGGGCTTTGTTTGCAACTGAATTCAACCACTGGGCTGCAGTGTGAAGAGGGGAAACATTTCTCAAAGTTCTTCATTAAAAAGCACATGCTGGGCCCATTGGCAGGAACATAAGGAGAATAAGAATAAGATTCTTCTAGATGAGTATCCATGCCAACCTTACCCAGCAAGTTGTCGTGACTCCTCGTCAACCTGTGTGAAGTGGCTCACGCATGTCGCTAGATGGAACACGACGTCGCTATAGCACAAGATCACCAGGAATAGCAATGGTGGTGATCACATGGCCTTACCTCAGATGGCGAGGATGGTGATCACTCAGACTCACCAGGGATGACGACGCGGGTGATCACTCACCTCGCTAGATGAAACACGCACCTCGTCATAGCACATGTTCACGAGGGATGGCGAGGATCGTGATCACTCATCCTCACCAGGGATGGCGACATGAGTGATCACTCATCCTCACCAGGGATGGCCACATGAGTGATCACTCACTTCGCTAGATGAGACGCACACCACGTCATAATACACATTAACCACGGATTGCAAGGATTGTGATCAGTCACCTCACTAGATAAAACGCGTACCTTGTGATAGCACAGGTTCACCACAGAGGGTGAGGATCTTGATCACCGACACTCACCAGGGATGGCGACATGAGTGATCATTCACCTCGCTAGATGAAACGTGCACCACGTCATAGTGCAGGTTCACCATGGATGGCGAGAGTGGTGATCACTCAGACTCACCAGTGATGGAGACGCTGGTGATCACTCACCTTGTTAGATAAAAAGCTCATGATCATCGACATTGGTAATCATGCAGCCTCACATCTGCCAGATCAAAGTATGTTTTGCCAGAGAAGTTATTGCCATATGTATCTTCCCTCTAACCACAGACAAGGTGTTCATGTTGATATTTCCCTATGTATTTTTCCTGTAACCAGAGAAAAGGTGTTTATGGATAGTTGCTTTCATTTTAGAGATACCTCTATCTAAATTCAATTGATATTCTCTCTATATAATCTTGTTTGATTCAACTCTGAAGTATTACATGGAAATCAGTGTGAAACAAAGCACATTTGATACGTATGGGACTTATACTTCATGCCTACACTTCCTAGATAGGCTACATGTTGAACAGTGGTGCTGTCTCAACAACTTTGGCAATGGTGGTGATAAGTTGCCACTGTGAGTGAGAGTGAGTGACAGATGATGCAATCCTCAGAGAGCATTGACTTGGAGTGACACAAGTTCACGTATTGAGTGAGACCAATGTTGGCAATGGTGGTGATAAGTCGCCATTTTGAGATAAGATTAACTAGGAGTGATACACACTCACGCAGTGAGTGAGAGCCATGTGGCAATGCAGGTGAAAAGTTGCCATTCTGACTGAGAGTTGACAGGCAGTGGCACATACTCATGCAGTGAGTTAGATCCATGTTGGCGATGGTGGTGATAAGTCACCATGCTTTGTGAGGGATGACAAGAGGTGGCACATACTCACGCAGTGAGTGAGATCATGTTGGCGACTGTTGTGATAAATCGCCATGCCATGTGAGACTGACACACAGTGGCGAAAGATGACGCAGTGAGTTATCACTCAGAAAGGAGTCACCATTGATGACCAATCATGGCCACAGATAACGACAATTTGCTGGGCAGTCTATTCCGACTGATGGGAAATGATTAAAGAAGGATGGTATTGGAATTCGATCTAGGCCTGCAGGGAATTCCATCTCACCATGGCTCGGTTGTGTTAGATTAATTTCTTTTTTCTTAATATCATTGCAAATTATACTTTGGATTAATTGGACCGTGTTCTTTTTCCATATATCCACTGGCTGAATTTCATAACTGGCAAAATCATTAACATTTACACGTGCTTCGTACAAGCAGCTAGGATGGAGTTGACAACTGAGCTCTACACTGGGGGACTAGAAGGAATTAGCCCAGATGACTTAATCCCGTTAATCTAAAAAATGATAATTCTAGTTGATAGTAAAACTAGCACATGAGGGAGGGGTTTGACAGTGTCAGGCTCCTCTAAATGATTATACTGCTGGTTGAAATGATACTGAAATATGACATTGATGTGGCACAATCTAATAAACTAGGCTAGACTTCAAGCAGGTAATTTGGGGATGTGGGTAGCCTTACCTTTTCCTCGAAAATGTTCATACTTGTTCACTTATGTCATGCCCTGAGTTGAAGACTTATTACAGAATAAGTCACCGTTTCAAAATAAGGCCCATGAAGCTATAATCTATTATTCTAACTAAAAGTTAGTTAGTTCAAATTAGTACAATCTGGAAGCTAACAGGGATGACTTGTTCAGAATCAAAAAGAATATACTGGCCCAATTTAGTAACCATTTGTTCAGCAATGATTTTATTCATCTAATATAAATGGTGGGGAAATGCGATACAGGATGCATTGTTGTTGTACTGGTAGTCAGTCAGGTTAATGTCTCAGGATCTTGCCATCTTTCTCTGGTAAGGCCTAGAAGGGAAGGGGTTGTGAGGTCGACCTCTCCCAACACCCCCATACAACCACCAGCCAGAGAGGTCAGACGTCTTTCAGTCAGACACCACCAGAGGTCACTCAGGGTATTATTAGTGCCAGGTTCAGACGTTGACCTTGTCCTGCTGAGAGCACATTACTGCCAATATGACTCTCTGCAGACACTACTGCCATAAGCCAGTTGGATCTTGTGGAATGGGTATGCTGTTGAAAATCTAGTATAAGAAAAGTTGGATGGCACAAGAAATATTTCATTAAAAAGGTTTACATTGACAGGGTTCATGGGTGAGTGTCCTCGCAACTGGCTGGGCTAAAAACCTGAAATCTCTTTCCACTACTTGTGTATATATTAATTTAGAGACAAGATTGTGGATGATGCTTTCCTCTTATAACGATGTGTTACACACCTTACAGACCTTAGGCATTTTGAGGAGAAAAAAAATGAGACAACCGATACATGATAGATCCAAGCACACAATGAATATAACACACCTGTAAACATAGTTGGTGGGTACTCCACCCCACCTGGTGGGAATAAACGATACAATATACAGTCCTTGTGAAGTATATGCCAATACTCTGATATGGAGTATTGGTCACATAAATGGGCAAGCTTCTATTTGAGGCAGGCTTGTAGTCAGATTATCAATCAATGTGAAACCCTAGAATTCTAGTATATATCTGTGTGTGAAGAATAGAACATTAACTTTAGATTTATAACCAAAAAAAAATATTTAGAAATATTTCTATCAGAAGTGTTGGGATATGTATATGCGTCTGCCTGTTCTGACCAGGTTTTTATTTAGGGAATGGCATTTTAGACCCAGTGGTCCCTTTGACAGGGCTTATCAATAGGGCACACTTATATTCAGGTCTGGTTTATAATCAAAGAAATAAGATATATGAGATTGTGAAGTGCTCCTTCACTTTAGATTCAGGATTCCTCTTTTCTAGTTGAATTTGAGTGGGAAGCAGTAGTGTTTTGATAAGTTCAATAACCAACTTATTAGGAAAATGAGACAGAAATGTCCTTGAAATACTTTCAGTGACTCTCACATCTCTTCTAAAATGGTTTCGATTTGTTAAAAACAGCATTTTCTGCAAAAGAACAGATCAATCAAACTTCATTTGTTCGTGTAGTATTGGAAACATGATTATTTGGTAACAAATCAGGAAACAGATATCAAAAGTGCATGAGATGGAAAACTAAATTGTAAAAACTTTGAGGTCTATCTAAATGTGTGGTTGCAGCATATACACGGAGTTTTATGGCAACAATGCATACATACTTTGGTCATTGAGACCCAGTACAATCTATATAATAATAATGTTGACTGGCTATACCACTTCACGTGGATACTTTAAAGTCCTTTGTTGTTTTTGGGGAGCACCCTTTGTGAAGGGGTTGAGATTGGGTTCTTTCTTCATCCTTCAGATATCTCAGGCCCATTCCATGCCAAGTTTAGGAATCTGGGAGGGTATTAGAAGAAGGGGAAGGCACTTATAGAAAACAGCTATTCTAGTCATGAATCAGAATTCAAGAAGCATGTCAGCTCAATTGATATCAGGAGCTCCCAAGCCACCTTTTGAGTGAGTTTCTTTTTCTATTACCAAGTGTGAATGTCTACTTGATTCCCAATGCTTTCCCTAACAAATGGATCCTGTATATCCAGGAAGAGATAACAAAAAGTCTAAAGGGACATTTGTTTGAGCTTCTGGCAGGAACACAGTTTTAAGCAGAGAGGGCTGAAAGTAACAGGGAGGCAGTTCACTGGTTCCGAATGAAATACATTAAATTGATAGCACACATTCTATAGCAGATGTTTTGTCTAGTTTATGCCTTTGCCTTCAGGGCTTTTCTGAAGTTAAATCCATTTGATAGTTCAAAAACCATACGCTTGTCAATATTATTGATGTGAGGTCCTATGAAAAAGGAGATGGTGTGGTTTTTTTTTGGCTTAAGCAGTAGTTAGAGCTTAAAAAGGACCCATTGCCTTGGGACACTTTTCATCAAAGGAGTGAACTTTCTCAAGGGGGAAGAATTTTTAAGATTAGGTCTGTCCAGGAGTATATATACCACCACACCATGTGTCTTTTGAATCTAAATCAGCATATCTCATGTCTAACTTAAATATAGTTTGCCTACTGCATTGTGACCCTAGTGATACAAGAATTATGGTTAGGTTGGCCACTATAATCTATGATATACACTCTGATTTCAATACTGTTCCATATTGTTTGATCTAGGGGCCTAATTGTGCATTTCCACTGACCTACAATTTTTTGTCTTATAGGTGAGCACCTCAATATTATGTGAATTTACCAATATGACTGTCAGTAATCACAATGCCAACTAACAGCATGGTTAATCAAAAATATTGTCTCATCAAGAAGTTAATTATTCTCTTATTTGTTCAATATGCTGGAAAATAGAAGGTTGAGACTGTTAGGGCCCATCAGCACTAAGATATGAACCCTAACCCTTCATTTTGCTGTAACAGATTAAGATGTCCCCTTACAGATAAGGGTTTAGCGTTACTAAATAAATAAAACCAAATCTTTTCACTTAGAATATGTTATAAATTGCTTTACATGAATCCTAGAAAGATGAATGTTAAACGTTTTAGTGCTTAATGATCTGATCAAATATCTTACACAAATGCTTCTTAAGGGAAGAAATGACTGCTATCAACAAAGTAAATCGAAGTTCGGTTGTTACTAAATTCCAGAGCCATCAAATGATGCAGGTATTGTTCAAAAAAGTGTATTCCTTTATAAATCAAGCCATAGGCAGAGCCGTAACTCATTGGCGTTCAATAAAAAAGTGAATGTAAAGTAAGACTTTAAAAGCGGTAAAATATTTCTGATCATGTAAGCAGCGTTTGATGATACATATCATTGCAATCTTTTTTTGTCCTCTCTGAACATAATCCCTAACAGGAAAACAAGAAGTGTTCTGCTTCTGATGGCCATTTAAGGCATCATCTTCAAATTTCTATAAAACGACTATTTTTTTAAAAGTCGAAGTGGAGTTCTGAGTATCAGAAGTACTCTGCTGCACAGGGATTGGGCAATGAGTTATTCTGTTGTTACCCAAAACATCTTCAGAATACCAGGAAATCAAATGCATATTTAATATTCAATCTCATATTGGAATTAAATCTTGGTACCTTCAGACAACTCTCCCGTACAGCATCTCTGTGAAGGAAAATGATGGATAAACTTAAGATGGTGGTCGTGGGTAACTACCTTTATCTTTATGATCAGCACTTATTTTGTCTCAGTACTACAAACACATCACAATCACTAATATAAAGCTTTATGAGTGAGTGAGTAATAGATGTTTAACACCATTCCCAGCAAATTGTCGTTATCTGTCACCATGATTGGTCATCAATGGTGACTACTTTTTGAGTGATAACTCACTGCGTCATCTTTCGCCACTGTGTGTCAGTCTCACATGGCATGGTGATTTATCACAACAGTCACCAACATGATCTCACTCACTGCGTGAGTATGTGCCACGCCTTGTCATCCCTCACAAAGCATGGTGACTTATCACCACCATCGCCAACATGGATCAAACGGCCGATCAAACTCACTGCGTGAGTATGTTCCACTGCCTGTCAACTCTCACTCAGAATGGTGGCTTATCACAACCATCGCCAACATGGATGTGACTCACTGAGTGATTATGTGCCACTCCCAGTCAACTCTCACTCAGAATGGCATCTTATCACCACCGTTGCCAATATGGATCTCACTCACTCCGTCAATATGTGCCACTGTCTGTCAACTGAGAATGGCGACTTTTCACCTGCATTGCCACATGGCTCTCACTCACTGCATGAGTTTGTGTCACTCCTAGTTAATCTTCTCTGAAAATGGCGACTTATCACCACCATCGCTGATATGGATGTCACTCTATTTGTGAGTGTGTGCCACTGTCATCAACTCTCACACAAAATGACGACTTATCACCACCATTGCTGACATTGGTCTCACTCAATGCATGAATTTGTGTCAATCCAAGTCAATGCTCTTTGAGGATTGCATCATCTGTCACTCACTCTCACTCACAGTGGCAACTTATCACCACCATTGCCAAAGTTTTTGAGACAGCACCACTGTCCAACATGTAGCCTATCTAGGAAGTGTGGGCATGAAGTATAAGTCCCATACGTATCAAATGTGCTTTGTTTCACACTGATTTCCATGTAATACTTCAGAGTTGAATCAAACAAGATTATATAGAGAAAATATCAATTTAGATAGAGGTATCTCTAAAATGAAAGCAACTATCCATAAACACCTTTTCTCTGGTTACAGGAAAAATACATAGGGAAATATCTACATGAACACCTTGTCTGTGGTTAGAGGAAAGATACATATGGCAATACCTTCTCTGGCAAAACATACTTTGATCTGGCAGATGTGAGGCTGCATGATTACCAATGTCGATGATCATGAGCTTTTCATCTAACAAGGTGAGTGATCACCAGCATCGCCATCACTGGTGAGTCTGAGTGATCACCATTCTCACCATCCATGGTGAACCTGCGCTATGACGTGGTGCGCGTTTCATCTAGCGAGGTGAGTGATAAACCGCCTTGCCATCCCTGGTGAGTGTGAGTCATCACGATCCTTGCCAACCGTGGTGAACGTGCACTATGGCATGGTGTGTGTTTCATCTAGTGAGGTGAGTGATCACTCATGTTGCCATCCCTGGTGAGTGTGGGTGATCAAGATCCTCACCATCTGTGGTGAACCTGTGCGATCACGAGGTATGCGTTTCATCTAGCGAGGTGAGTGATCATCCCCCATGAGTGTGAGTGATCACGATCCTTGCCATCTGTGGTGAATGTGCGTTATGATGTGGTGTGTGTCTCATCTAGCGAAGTGAGTGATCACTCATGTCACCATCCCTGGTGAGGATGAGTGATCACTCATGTCGCCATCCCTGGTGAGGATGAGTGATCACTCATGTTTTCATCCCTGGTGAGGCCATGTGATCACTGTCATTGCTTTTCCTGGTGATCTTGTGCTATAGCAACATTGTGTTCCATCTAGCGACATGTGTGAGCCACTTCACACAGGTTGACGAGGAGTCACGACAATTTGCTAGGTTTCAACAGCTAAGGTCCTATTCATGGTGAGAACAACATTACACAATTTTACAGAAGAATGTGTCGGTGCCCGTACATATGTGCACCACACACATCCTGAGAGGATAGGAAAGAGGAGATATAGACCCTTTAAAGTGGGCTAGGGAAGCCCAACAGCTTTATATAAAAGTATTTTCTTGCATATGGAAAAGTTAACCCAAGGTGCAGCTTTTAGGACGGATTGAAGCTTGCAGTGCGACTTATGCAACACAAGGTATGTCTTATACACTGGTAGGAAGGTGATATTTATAGCAAAAACATTTTATTGGATATCAGTTTCATGGATAAATGCATATATGGTTGTCTGTGTAATCAGGCAGCAGACACATGGAAGATTCACACAGAGAAGATGCATTCAGGAAACCCATCAGGTTAATGATTCAATCAAATATTGGAATCTAATCTCAGTCGATTTAGGCCTGCCTCTGATTTTTATATGGACGACAGATATTCAAAACATGATGGGAAATACACTGCACAGTTTAAGGGTAATTTACATATGAAACTGGGTGAGAGTAGATAGATTAAAAACGCCCTATTAGTGGCCCACTTATACCACCACTACCAAGTTTAATGCTCCCAATCTGGTCCACAATGCCATCTTACAATCCTTAAAAGACAAAGCACCTACCCAAACAAAAACAATTTAAGGTCCAACTGGCATGGCCACTACAGCAGGGCTTAATAAATAACAGCAGAACTCAGGCACATCTACCCTGCAAACGAGGGCTTGATATTTTAATACAAATTTATGGATGTGGATTATAACTTATTTCCACATTGGATGGCCTCCCCCTTGACAGAATTAAATTATAATTGGAAAGTTATCAGGCATAAATCCTTTTTAGCCAAAGTGAAGGGTATTGTTTTGTTTTCAAGTAATGTCACTCATCCTAGCGTTCTTACAAAAACAATAAACCCTGGATTTGATAAGATGGAAATAGCCAGGGAAGCAATATTAAAGAAGGAAATTGGTTGTGTGCCAAAAGCATGCTAAGCTCTCTCCTGGAGGGGGTTTACACATTTTATGTTTGTTTTTGTGTTTTTTTTACGGTAAATTTGTTGCTGAATGCTCCTGGACAAGATTTTGATTGAATACGGTTTTTATCTGTTTCTTTGGTCTTCATGGGGTGTTTAACAAAGTGATTTTTTTTTTGTGGCAGGAATTTCATTGCCATTAGCTACCTGTGTGGATGGCTAGCCTGGTGAGGGAGATGATAAGCCTTGTCACAGAAATTTAACTGGTAAAGTGTAATTGCATTGGAAATCTGACTTCATAAAACCTGTATTGTGCTGGTAGGGTTAGCTATCACCAAATAACATAATCTAGCTTTTGAAAGATGTATCAATGGGCATAATAGATCGAATTTGGTAAAATCACCTTCTGTAACCTTAGTCTCCCGTCTAAGACCCATGCTTTGAACCAGCAAGGTCAAATGAAAGTGATTTCTTGTACTCAAGTGCAGTCTTCCAGAAACATCCAAGGGGGGTCACATAAAAGGAGCTTAAATGACTAAATGTACAATATATTAGTTTTAATACATGTCAAGAGGTTCTTGAGAGGTCATTCAAACACTGTGTATGGTTCAATACAAGACAATTACCAAGCTGATACTATGACTTTTTCCTAAACATGACAGTAACCATTACATCATTCTGGGGGACACTTTGCAAAGTCAACACATGGTGTCTTGGAGACTGGCAACTTCCTAGCCACCTAGACCGCACCCCTATCAGCTGTCTTTTATAGTAAGGGCATATATGTGGCCAGATTAGGGAAACCATGCCTCCAGGGGGGAAATCGTTTTACTAAGGTTTAAGTCACAGGCTTTAAAATGAGATATCTTGAGCTAAAATATCCCTGGTAGTTTTATTGTAATTGCTTGTCAAATATAGGATGCAATCTGCAACTAAAAATGTCAAATAAGCTCCTAATGCGTTATATCCTAGCATAAATAAACTACAGTTTTTTTGGAAAAATAACCAAAGAAATGTGATGTTTATATTGTAAAATTTGTTCTAGAGGGAATTTTCAAACTCACTCTTCAGTTCTGAGTTCCGGAAGGGATTTCCAAAAACAATTGTGGCAAAAATTTCCATTTGGAATAACGGGGTGGTTTCCATGGCAACCAGAAAATGCCATATATGTCGATTTTCTATGTTGCCATGGCAACAAACATTCTATGAATACCACTGGATTCCCCATCAAAAATTCGTATAAAGCATTTTTTGGCTTATTTTTCAGTTTTGTGCCCATATATTGCCCCCTGGTGGCCAAAGTTAGTACTAAAAATCCCCCGTGGAGGCGCATTCTTGCCCGTTGGCCCACATATAACAAAGAGAGGTGCACTTGGTGATACTAGCGGCAGATAAGAAGCACGAGGCCGTAGGCTGAGTGCCTTCTTATCTAGCTGCTAGAATCACCGAGTACACCTCTATTTGTTATTTATAGTGTTTATACCATGGTTTCCACCATTTATATATTTACCTTATAAAGCAATGAAAATCAATGTTGCGAGTTGACGTAATCCGCCCATAATTGCCCATAATTGTATATAATACTGTCATAACCTGGTTATCCCAGTACACCTTCTTTCAACAATCTTTGGAAGGATATCATTGTCAGGGATTATAGTATTAAGATAAACTAGCATCAGTTGTCTGGGAAAATCATTTGAAAGATGAATTATTAACAGCCCTTACAAGTGTAAGACATTGGACCCTAGATACTAGTAAACACAGAGCAATGTCATAATGCACTGTCCATGTTGCAAGTGGATTGCTTCTTTCTTAAAGCCTTCTTTACTAGATGTCTTAAAGGAGGTCTGGCACCAGCTGATGTTATCCACAGTGACTCTGACCACTAGGAACACTATATAGAATTACCTGCATGTATGATGTTCAGCTTTATTAGTTTGGGCTCTGTTCAAATAGGCTGATATCTTATAAATGCAGTACCTCTTTCATTTATTCGACATGATTGGTGAGGAAATTCAATGCAGGCTGTATAGTGGTAGTCAGTCAGGTTAATGCCCCAAGACCTTCCCCTTTCTCTATGATGGCCTAAACACCTCTGAATGGAGGTGGTTGTGAGGTAGAGCTCTCCTAACATGCGCATACAACCAGTGGCCAGAGAGGTCACACATCCCTCACTCAGAGACCACTAGAGGGCACTTAGGGTATTACCAGTGCCTTTTTCAGACCTTGACCTTGACCTGCCTAGAGCACATAACTGCCAATATGTCTCTCTACAGGCACTACTGCATTAAGCCAGTTGGAGCTTGTGAAATTGGTATGCTGTTGTAAATCTAGAATGAAAATAAAAAATATTGAATGGCACAAATTCTTGAATTGTTTCATTAAAGAGGTTCCTCAACATTTACGTTCATTATTTTGGTCATTGAGATCCAGTATAGTGTATTTCTACTGATGTTGACTGGCTATACATCTACACTAGAATATTTGGAGTCAAGGACCTTTGTTGTTTTCTGCGAGCTTCTTTTTTGAGGGTGGAAAATCGGTATCTATCCCCCTCCTTCAGATATCCCACTCATACATGCACAGGATCTCCAGACCCATTATACCAAGGTCACGTTTCTAGGAGGGTGGAGAGTGCTGAAACGCAGTTATTCTACTCATTGTGGGTTGGAAAATGACAAAGTGGGTGAGAGATAAGTGAGTTGGTGAGAATTTAAAACGAGAGTTGGGTACACAGGGAAAGAATACAGGATGAGGTGATGTAAGGGCACCTAAATAATGAAGTTAACTACAAAGAAGGGTAATGGGGATGTGGGACATCTGTAGCTAGCCGGGATTTGATTGATATTACTAGGATGTACTTGACCAATAGGACTAAAAAGGCAAAAAGGACTGTTGACGTGAGAGGCATAAACAGTGACTTGGAATTATGCCTGATATTCAAAGCATGACAATGCATTGCATAGTTGTGTCATGCTATCGGTGGATATTATATTGTTAGCACAAAGCAAACCTAGAACTTAAAGTTTTGACAAAATGACAGGAATATATCAAATTTTTACACTCACAAACAAATGAAATACGACTTTCCTAAGATTTACTTAAGAATAAAGAGAACCTAGGTTATTTCGATGGACCTGAGGCATATCGCACAGTCGTGTGGTACGACTTTTGGAGCTCTTGACCAATGAAAATCCAGTTTTGTAGGTCAGCCATGCCCCCATTTCTTTATTGACCAATCAGAGCACAGCATGTCCTGATCATGTGACAGGGCAAAGGTGACATAAACAACAGCAATTTTGCCGATACAACATCAAAATAATGCTGATTTAACATCAAAAGAGCCAATACAACGTCAAAATATGATGAAATAAGTAGAATAATGTCTTCTGATTGTGTAACAAATATTGATTTGAACTCACATGATGAGTATTTGCCACATGGCTCTTGAGGCATAAGGCCTTTATAAGGCCAGTGGGGTGTTTCAGAAGCCGGACATGATAATGAAATTAAATATCTGTTTCTAAAACTGTTAGATTCTAAACTTACAACTGCAACCATTATCATCTCTCACCAGTCATATAGTTATAGACACAGTAAGGTAATGGTAATGCTTTAGAAACACATGCAGGTATAAGCCTACAATCACTATTAAAACTGTTATCATATCTCCTTATGACCGGTTGTAAACATTACCTGCTTCTGAAACACCGTACTGTGGTCCCGAATAAAATGAAATAATTATAATTATGATAGCTTGCATTCTCTAGCAGATGTTTTTGTTCAGTTCATGCCTTTGCCTTCAGGGCTTTTCTGAAGCTAAAACCATTTGATAGTTGAAAACCCCTAACAAAAGCTTACAAGTCAATATTATTGAGTTGAGATCCTATAAAAAGCGGAAATGGTAGTTTTTAGCATAATCAGTACTGACAGTGCCTCACAGTTTAAGAACTTTTTGCGGTGGAGTGTTTTTATTACAGAAGAAACATTTTATCTAGGGGTTTGGATGTTCAACTTGCAGGTGTATCATATATAATAGGATGAGTTTTCTACTAGATTATGTTCTTCATTTTTTCCTCTCCAGAAATATTCTACCACATCCTGTGTCTATTAAATCTAACTCAAGATACCTCAGGTGTAACGTTAAGGTACTTTACTACTGCACTGTGGCCCTATGAAACTAGTATCATGGTCAAGTTTTCCACTCCATCTATGATATACACTGCCATTTTAGTACCTTTCTATGTTTGATCTAGGGACCTAATCATCCATTTCCACTAACCTGCTTTTCTCTTATAGGTGATTTGATGTGAATTTAACACATTTAACATAATGCCAACCCCAGGATGCTAAATCAATTTTGTTGTTGTCTTATGAAGATGTTTTGATTGGCCTCTAATGTGTCACCAATGCTGGAAAATGGAAGGTTTCATTCACCTGCTTCTAATTACAAGTCAGCTTTGATTAGCCTTTGCACATCTAGTGCATTAGATGCCATATAAGGCATCGCCTTCAAAAATCTATTTATGATTAAGTTTTAGATTTTGAAGTCTTAAAAGTTTTTAATCCGGACGAGAGATTTCTGAATACCAGAAGTACTTTGCTGCACTAGAATTGCTGTAGCATCACTATGATAAAGGGTTCACCTAGGCTTTTCAGGGGGTCATCCCTAGCCTGCTAGGGAATAACCTCCAGAACTGATCGATTGAGAAGCCCCTCCTAGTAGTCTCCTGATACTACAGCCATCTTAGCTAAAGCTCCGAAAGTGGTCCAGAATGATATTAGACAATTACTACTAAGCCGAGGCTTCTCCCATGACAATCGCTTTAAGGTCTGCATGGCAGTGCCATTAGAGCATTGGAGGAATACTTAAGTACCAAGAATCCCCTATTACCACCTACCCCGTAAGCCGTAAGCCATCCTGCCCTGACATGAATAGGTCTCTAAAAAAAGCTCATGGCCTCACATACATATAATGTATTCTGATCTCTTTCTGACTCCATTGTGAATACCTTGGGATAGGTTGGGGAATAACATCAGTTATTTTGGTGCAATTAATATACCATAAAAATAAGGTAAAACATTTTTTCACGAGTTCTGAAGGATAAACCATATCTATCTACAAAAAGGTAGTAGTGACTAATAATTGCACTGGTATGACTGCCCTTCTAAAACTTATACATACATACAACTACTATACTGAGAGCAGGAGTATGACATGATAGCCTATGATCACTCACTCTAATTTTCAAGTTTTCAAATTGTACTGCCTGTGCGTAACTGTACCATGTTGGGAAATTCCCTGTAAGCCTTCACCCTGGCCTCCACAGAGGAAACAGCTACCATTGCAACTCTCTGCCTGGGGACTACTGTTGTGGACAGTCCAATGCTGTAGAACGAGCTGGTGTCATGATTCTAGAATAAAATATTATTGAGTGACATGAGTCTGGTTTTAGAGGCTTGTCAATATCTGCGTTTGCTGTTCGTGTCCAGGGAGGTTTTACTCAAGTGTCCTGAGGGCTGCCTCAGCCGTGTTCCTCAGGCTTAAATCCACTTCCCTGGACTACAGATACTTCTATGGGCTCAAGGAATGTTTGCCGAGGACAGGTTTAGCCTAGAGCTTTCCTAGTACATTGGCAAGATCAAGATTTTTGTTTATACACTGTTAGTAGTAGCCAGGGTTACTTTACAGCAAAAAAAAATCTGGCAACTTTGATTCCAATACATTTAGCTGTTTAGTCACTGTAATTCTACAACACAATCCACAGTAATCATACAGTAACAACTACTGTAACCATGCAGCAAGATCATTCAGATCTACAGAAACATATGCTGTAAATTAACAACAAAATATGTGACACGATCTGCGAAAATAGGGCTACATTAATGCTTCACTATGTCAGAGTACACAAAAGCACATTCCCCATACATGTCACATATGTTGAAAACTTACAGATATATGTCTTTTAAAATCATAGTAATATTTTCTGTAAATGAACAGCAGAATATACTGTTGCTGTAAATTCACAGAAACCAGGAGTGTAGAATCAGCAAGACGTGCTGTCAATCTACAGAAACTGTGTTGTATATATATATATATATATATATATATATATATATATAAATCCCTTATACAGACCCCCTTGATGGTGATAAATAGGAAGTCTGAGGATAATATTTTTATAACTGATCTAATGCCATAAACGATTCATCACGCGCCTTACATCACTATTTTCAAATTAGAAAAATGGCTAGGGTAAAAAAAAATTGAGACATATCACCTCCATACCCCATGGAAATGTTTGATAGGACCCCCCATGAAGGAATAAATAAAATTATGACGGTCTCTTACTGCTTGGCTTGATGGTAGTGGGGGTGGAATGAGGTGGAAATTGAAAGAAAATGCTATTTTGGGCCATTTTTCAACTTTGGGCCATCATATCTAAAAAGATTCTGGTCTGGCATATGTAGATCTGCCCTTTCTTTGATCCCCAGGATGTTTACTTTCAAATAACACCAAAATAGGAAGAATGGTTAAATAGTTTTTTATTCTGCAGCCCCCTAACTCCAAAAAGACCCTAAAAAGCAGAAAGTAGGAGCTTTGGCAGGAATCGCCCATATATATATATATATATATATATATATATATATATATATATATATATATATATATATATATATATATATAGGCACTGCTATATGTGTCCAGCCAAGCCAAAAGGGTCCCCCAAGGGGAAAAGTCAATTTCTAAATTCAGGTCATGAGCTTTTAACTGATGTTTTACATTAGAAAATATCTCTGCTAGTTTTTGAGTTATGGCTCTATGAATTTGGGTGGTCAGTAACATATCGATATACCAAATAACTTGCATATTTCCCGAGATATCTTGAGATAAGTGTAAGTATGCATAATTATGCAAATAATGAAAATTATCATATTCTTTTAAATGATTTTCTCATAGAATTTGACCTAAAAATAGGATTTTACCATTTTTTGAATATATTCATCCCTGTGAGTGGGACAATCAATGGGCTTTTTTATTCCTCTGTTTTGAGTGTAAATCTTGTTTCCATGGCAACACATATCAACAAATACACTGACTTATGCCCGGAAATGCCATAAAAACGTTCTATTGGCATTCCATGTTTGGAAGGTTTGGACCAAAAATGGAAATTTCCCTGTAGGACTGATGGAATCCTCATGAAAATCTTGTATAATACACTTCTCGGTCTAGATAGTTTCCCCTTTTTAAGCCTTAGTGGTGCCCCCTGGTGGCCAGAATTGGTACTAATCCCCCTTGGATGGTCTTTTTAGCTTGCTGGCTCGCATATATACTCTATCAGTGAGCTTAGTCCAGGAGATAGTCCCCATGATATTTTTTATGTGTGCACTCTGTACATGCATTGATCTATGTACCATGCATGCCTGATCAAGACACAAATGTCTCCAATTCCAGGGATGTGCCATTATTGAGGATGAGAGAAGTAGAGAACCGTCTCACCAAAACCATTTCATCATCATTTAGTTTTAGCACTGACATAACCTTAAGGCAGGTAGGCCTATGTTAGCTTCACCTCAGAGTCCAGACACTTGTATTCAAGATGTAGACACAGTTGTTTTGTTAACTATGCGTAGCATTGGTTGTTCCTAGTTTATTTTGAGATAACCCTGTGCATTATCATTTGTGCAAAATGCGAGATTGAACCTATTGGGGTTATTGTCATATTGCAATTCATTGATAAGCTCTGGGGAAATATTGGATTGAGATGTCCACTATACGAATGGGTCAGGTCGTCAGAAAGTGTAAGATTTTGCCCTTGAAGGCCCTGGAAAACTAATTTTCTAATTACTTTATATAACCTTAACAAAATTGTCAAGGTACATCTCCTCAGCTCAGAAGACCAAAAAATACCGATCTAGGCCATCCGGTTCCATTGTTATTGCTTGTTTTGTATCATGTAACGTCCGGTACCAAAATAATGAAATATGAAGGTAATTGAAGTTGCTCTCAGTAATATAAGAATGTCCCATTATGCATAACAAACACATGAAATAACAAGGCCAATATGTCTATTATTGACTTCAATTACAGAATGGAACAAAATTTGAGTTATGCATGCACAGTAGACTGGCTCCTACATGATAATAAAAGTACCGGACGTTACGTAACGTCCGGTACTTTTATCAGAATTATTTCACATAAGCTGCTCTCATAATAGAGATAAATGCTGGTAGACACAAAATTTCTTCACCAAAGTAGGGGATGATAGGGCCCTTCATATGGGTAATAACAAAGATTTTGAAGCTTCATTTTTTCCATGTTTTATAACCGATTTAGATTTAAGTACCGGACATTACAAATTATAGATTTCTATTTTGAAAGACACATCATGAAAAATTCGCATTTAATACCATGTCCAAACCTCATGGAAATGATACCTATGATCATAAACAATACAAAAAATAACTTTGGGGTTCTTTATTCAATACAGGACACTTGCAAAAAATGCAAAAAGTATAAAAAAGAACAAATTTGGCCATTTTTTTCACTTCGGCAGGCTATAAGTCCTAAAGTTTTTGATGGATGACCACAAATTTACATTTTTCTGATAGCCCTAAGTGTTCTCTATCAAATGAGTCTATGTAAGACAAGATTGGTTCACAACTTCCTTCTCCAGAGCCATAAAAGTCCAAAATGACCAAAAACACAAAATCTACTGCTTTCTGGTGACCTGACCCATATACATACTGAACATGTATGAACTGAACTGGTGTACTGCTGCGCTCTAGTGGGAGAACCGGCACAGGTAAGGCTATTTAGGTAAACCCTCATTAGGGCCATCAGGGTAACTGGTAGGCCTAGCTAGGGGTGCATGTTTGAGTAATTATACAATAAAACTCACAGTACACATTTCTCTACAGGTAAAAGCTTTTCACTAAACAGTGACACAAAGTGTATTTCAGAATACTGCCTTTTTCTCCTGTTAATTTACAGAGACCGATCCTGTTATATAACCCCAACTCGTTACAGGGTAATTCATGAAGATTACTTAACCTGTACTCATTAACAATGTCAAAGCCTGATCATTCCTTTTATAAACCTCTCCTCCCCTGTCCTCGTTCATAAATAACTGGATTAGGCTTTAATATTATTGTCAAATCCCACAATTTTTCCTATCCTGGGTGATAGTGGTGCTTCCTGGTAACTGGAGGCCATTTCTCAATGTACTACGACTGCACACAGCCACTATGATTTAAAAATGCCAAGAATAAGCCAGGCTATCGTAGGAACTGCCCTATGACTGCTCACTACAATTAGCAGCTATGCAGTAATTACATAAGGTTTAGTAGGGCAGTCGTACTGGTGCAGACATTAGAGACTACTCATGCATGGTACTGTTATGGCCAAATTATTAGGGTCTCACTACGATTTAAAGGACAGCAGTCGTAGTGTGTTAAGAAATGGCCTCCTGACATTGAAGCTTTAACTAATGGGGAGGTTCCAGTCTGCCTACATATTCAACTATTTGTAGTACTTCTTTTAAGCCACAAACGTGGTAGAGGTGCAGGTGATGATTTCAAGTGTTTAGCTGTAAATGTCATCAAAACTCTTGTCCCAAAGTTGCCAGAGATCCATCATTACTTTCACAGATGTCCCCTGTACCACAATACTGCAATCTGGGACTTCATTAATGGATCCACACGACCATGATGGTTTACAGTCAAAGAGACAAGATGCATGCACATTTACCACCTGCTGGAAGAGGACACTTGATCTTCTCTCAATAAAAGCAAACTTAACAGAATTAGTATTCTTCTGCACATTGGTTCATGTGAATCACTACCATGAACACAACATCCTTTTGACAGAGGCGAATTAAAGCGAGTTGACACCAAATAAAAATTGCCGAACTGAAAAAATAGACCATATTCAGCTTAATCTATAAGTGTGTGGAATGTTATAAGTACAATACACAACTCACCCTTATAATTGAGAAGAATGAAGGCCTATATTCTCTATAATATGTTGTAACAAAATCCAACCGATGAGTTTTTCACCATGTTGTGACTGCGTTCTGTCCGCACTGTGTTGGACCCTCAATACACAAATAGATTCGGTTGAATTTGTCCTCGGGGCATTCTGCCCACCACGTGCACTGCTAGCCAGCGGATCTACTATGGAAATGCCCATAGGACATGCCTCAAGGTAACAGTTTGCGTTTATGCTGTCAGGTTAACTGGCCAAGAAAGGCTCGTTGTCCAAAGTGGCGGAGGATCCGACCACATCAACTGGAAACAAAAATCAGTGTATTTCATGGCTTTATATACGGAAGCTGTAGAGGGCCACACCTTAAAAACATTCATCATGATTTTTTTATCTCCAATTTGTAAACAACATAAAATGGAACATAAAAAACTACTGTGAAACGTGAAATTTGACCTGTCAACTGTCAAAGTAGAAGTAAATCTGCTATTGATGTGATATATTCCCCTGTCAACTGTCAATTCGACAGTTGATGGCATATTTTTTCTAACTTGACAGTTGACAGGGGAAATTTCATGTTGACAGCAGACAAGACAACATGATTTTTCCCCTGTCAACTGTCAAGTTGACACTTGACAGGAGAAATCATCATGTTTGACAGCAATATTTTTTTAAATTTCATCTTGGTAGTTGTAAGAAAATCAGGCTGATTTTGAAGTGCATGTTTTTTTGTTGTGTGGCCCTTCACGGCTTCCATATTTATAAGGTAAACTTATTAATTTAATGGTTGAAACCATGGTATAAAAGCCATGGTGGATTGCTAGGCTTCCACTCGGTCCTTTTATCCCTTAGATAAAGGACCGAGTGGAAGCTGAGCAATCCATCATGCCCTTACTAATTTTGCTATTGACTTGGATATATACAGCCTGAGAGTTCAATGACCAAAGTTGAAGTGGCTCTCCAACTTTTCTGGAACCTTTCTAATGTCAATCATCTATAATAGCGCTTAGATCGCCGAAACCTGATATCCTCCAACTATGTTCAGATAAGTTTCCCTAATAGCCAATACGATAGTAAGGAGATACATCTTTTGAGATACTAAAGCTACTGGCAATGTTCAGAGTGTATCTATTACCAATTTCATGGGGGTCATCTCTACATGACTTTCCTCACAATGGCTATTAAATCCGGATGGCCATTTGGTTTATATTGTCTGGAAGTAACAGATAGGCCCCTGAGGAACATATATGAGGTCGTTTTCTATACAAGACCTCATTATAAGAAATGAAGTCCACATGATGTATGTCATTAATTTGGAGGTAATTATGTAGAGAATTACTTTCCATCATGTCTTCAATATCAACTGATGAATACCTGCAGGATAGTCGATAATAACTCCTGCGGCTCTCATATGTTACGCTACCCCTAATCAAGTGACATTAAAACCCTTTCAGGGTGTGAGATGCCTTATCAAAACACACAATCTTTGTGATGCTATTAAAGTACAGGAAATGTCAGGGACCATGCTTAAGTTACTGTTATGCCTTGCATTTAAGGCACGTGTCTCATTTATAAGGCACACCCCAACTCAGGCCCATCCTATAGGGTGCAGCTAGTGAATACTCCTGTGGGGTGTTTCAGAAGCAGGTAATGTTTACAACCGGTCATAAGGAGATATGATAACAGATTTAATAGTGATTGTAGGCTTATACCTGCATGTGTTTCTAAAGCATTACCATTACCTTACTGTGTCTATAACTTTATGACTGGTGAGAGATGATAATGGTTGCAGTTGTAAGTATAGAATGGAATAGTGAAGTGATCCCAGGACTAGCTATTCTGGACAGGCCTGCAACCACTGCATTACATAGGGTAGACCAGCCAGGTCTTATGATATGTGCCTACACTAAGATCGCTGGTGTTGGGATCCCAGGATCTTTTGAATTAAGCTCCTGTAGTACTGGAGCTTAATTCAAAACAACCATTTCCACCACTAAGATCACTACGATCTTAGTGAAAGAAATGCATAGTGGTTTTACCTGAGTACAAGAGCACTTACAGGGAACACTCCTGATCGAAAGAGTGAATAGTCTGCTGCATACATAAAGAGGGTAGGGAGGACCTTTGCTGAGTGTCCTTGAGGGCTCTTAGGGCTACTCATGTGTTAAGTGCACTGTAAGGTAATTCTTCCCTTCTCTCTCTTTGTCCTGGCAGCAGGGCACAATGCTTCTAATAGGCAAGCATAAATCATACATTCATGGGAACAACTCTTGAATAATGTACGGGGGTCAACTGCACACTCCACAGCTATTCCTTTATTTTGGGACTCTTACCCCTGTGCCTAGTCAATTCTTCTTGGAATAGTGTAGGAGGGCTGAGGCTAAGATCTATGCAATCTTAGTGCTAGCTAGGATTTGTGAACCCAGTCAACTCTTAAGATCGCTTAATAGGATACGGCTGATTTATTCCTAAGATCGCTGAGGTCATGATCCCAGGATGTTTTGAATTAAGCTCCTGGTATCCTGTGTTGCTACGTATAGTCACTAAAATACCATTAATATAAGGAGCAATTCAATAGCCTGTGCCTGTAACCTTAGCTCATGAGCAGATCAGTCACTTAGTGGAGCAGTTGTTAGCATCTCCTGCTTCCTTTGGATAACCTAAAAGACCAACACATAGACTAATACATTACATCCCTAGGTGGTCGTTACTTTACAGTTCATTGCCTTGTGTTAGTCCAGCAGTTTTCCATTCAGATGCTGGTATAGCCCTCAATTAGGAGTGGACTGGTTCCTGAGCTCACTACGTGCACACTGATATCAGCGAATTTCAGCTCTGATCTCGCACTAGACTAGTTTCTGGCTTGTCATGAGTTACTGGAAACACATGTATGAAATATTTTTTGGCCCCTTGTAACATGTCTACTTATTTTGCTGTCTGTGAAATAGAATAGCTGACCACACTACATGTGGATTTATTCTTTATTTATCATGTTGATACCTGGGGATTTATCAGATGTTATATCGCTATCCCGGGCACAGTTCATTCATATATTTGGGCTTTCTCTTCTTAAGGAAATCTGTAAAATACCAGCAGTTTACATGATAAGTATGTGCCATTTACTTAATGGTGAGATCACTCTGTACTTTATTTATTCCTACACTTTCTGAACCACCTAGGTGACAGCACCACAAGATGACAGCTCGCTGCTGTGGCAATAGGACCAGTCTCGACATTATATGGTGCAGTGCAAACATATCTCACCAAAAGCTGAAGCCTACTTCAATTCATTTTCTGTAGTTACATTCAATGGTGCTGATTCCATAAGCTGTGATTTGCAGATAGCTTCATTTTCCTAGTCAAATCATCTATGTTTCCCCATACTCAGGCAACGATTACTTAAACTGCTTCTATTTTAAGAATGGACTGAACAGTTTTATTGATTTTCAAACTACCATTGTTAGCCTCCATGAATAAAACTCACAAACAAAGTAGGAAATTTCCGAATACTTAGAGAACATGTTTATGACTTTTATCGTGTTTTCCAGTGACCTGAGGTTTGCAAATAGAAACTTAGAAAGGATGTCATTTGACACATGATACTAAAGACTCATAGAATGCTGTTCTCATTGTCGCCCGGTTAAGGCTTGAAATATCAGTCTTTCAGTCTATTGAGATTGATTGACAATGAATAGCGTTGGAAACCTGTAAAACCTGGCCCAGTCATGTTTCCAATAGTGCCTGCTGGTCTGAATGCCTAACTGACTCATTAAAAACATGGGGATACTAAGGATCTCATGGGTTACTCATACTTATTCCTGCTTTTATTTATTTAGTCAATTGAAAGGCATCTACATTCTGGTGGAATTTGAATGGAAATGTTATGAGTTGCTCTGAGATTCAAAGTCTTGTTTGAGTCATTATCTTAAGTTGGAGCATGTTTTGAGATTTATTTTCGTGAAAAAGTTTTGGTACCAGGCTACGCTGGTTCCAAAAACTTTTTCTTGTGCAGTAGTGCCGTAAGTACACAAAGCCACGTCACCCCTATACATGTTTTGAGATTTATCTTGATTTTGCAGAGAGGGTTTCAATTAGAACCATCACAAAATGTCATGCAGGATTATCATAAAACCTGTCCTGATGTGCATTCTATCCTGGAGAATATAGAAAAGATTGATAGGGATTGCCCTAAATAGTGTGTGTGTTTTTCACAAGTTAGCCTCAACCTGTATTTCACACAATCTAGCTGAGTAAAGAAACTTTTGAGGCCCTAGGTATAAAGAAATCCTTACTTTAGTGCAATACATGTGTACCTCCTTATTATCTAAAGTTAAATCAATGTAACCCCCTCAAAAGTTCACATATTACTAATAAGAGGTTTGAGGCTATTCCAATGATGCCACAGCAGTGAGGAATTGGACTGTGATGACTGTCAACAGTTGCACCAAACCCCTGTGGAGAATGGGTCTTCCATGGAGATCAAAAGCAAGGTTGGTTCTTAACACATTGTCAAATAACTTTAGTTGCACTATGTCTGTTTTGAGCACTAACAAAAGCAATAGTAAATCAACAGTTCTGAGCACATGAAAATGGCAACAGTCACTTGACCTACATTAGATGAGTTTTTTTTCTCTTCAAGAAATTGAGTGGTTAGATGTGGGGGAGCACATTATGATAAGGGAACAAGTAAACAATTGGTGATTGAGTTGGCCTGCCATGGAAACAAGAACATAACAGCTGGAAGATAATGATAATGAATGGCACATTAACCAATGCTTAACATTTCAGAGAAAGAAGGTCGGTGCAGGCTCCAATGTTTATAGGAGTGGTTGTTAAAATAGAGATTCTTTCAAAGTGTGCAGTAAAATCAGGAAATCTGAGACAGTGATCAAAATGTGGCATTGTAATAAGGCATGTGGTGGTAATCTGAAAACATGCTTGTTGAACACTAGCCAGCAAATGGGCTGTAAAATTTGTATTGCTATGATGATACTGAATGTGTGCTGCATTTAACCTTAACTTTTCCATGACCATAACAAATGCTGAAGGCTATTTTTTAAGAAGCCATGAATAAGGCAATGACCAAAGTAATACTCTGTAAGGTAGACCCTCATGTCATCATTATTTGGGGGGGATTTGGCAGAGCTGAAAATTGTGTTGAAATGCCACCATATTGCGGGCTCCCACTAAATCTCTGAGGAAGCCGTCTTCAATTAAGGGTTACTCTTCTCAAGAGCATACACAGATTATGCAGTAGACTAACTTTCAATAAGTATCAATGCAAATCATTATACTTGATAATGGTGGAAATGCACCGAAGAATCAAACAACATTTTTCTTGTATATAATTATATGAAGCTTCTATGATAAAGGATACAAAGAGTGCTTGCATGGCATAATGGATGCCATAGGCATTGTGTAAGTCATTCTGGGATATCATTACAGGCTAGTTGACAGGCCAGGACAAGGTTCCCAGTACTCAGAAGACATGTATCATTCACTGATTGATGAGAGAATGTCATGCGCTGTAAGCAAAGTACATCTGTGGAAGGTTCTTGTAATTATGTAAATATCCATCTATTTTATACCAGAAATATCTTAAGAAAATATCTAAACTACCTTGAGGTATGTAAGTGGATGTAGTGTGCGAAACAGGAGTTTGCATACTGGAGGGTGGTGGCCCTCACAGCACAGCCATGTTCCTAGGGTGTGTTTGTGTTGAGTTCTTTTCACATGTCATTTACCTTATATTATACTATAGGACTTTTTAATCAAATTACCTTGGACACTGGCCGAAGCCTCCTTTTTAAAAAGGGATGGAACAGATATTGATGAAGCGCAGTTTAGTTATGATGATATGATATGAATGAAACTTTGTTTCAATGAAATTGTATTCTAAATTCATATAAGAAACAATGGATCCAACCCATTGAAGCCCTATATGATTGATTATGCCTCATGAACCTTACTTTTAACTGATGTTTTACATTAGAAAATATCTCTGCTAGTTTTTGAGTTATGGCTCTATGAATTTGGGTGGTCAATAACATATCGATATACCAAATAACTTGCATATTTCCCGAGATATCTTGAGATAAGTGTAAGTATGCATAATTATGCAAATAATGAAAATTATCATATTCTTTTAAATCATTTTCTCATAGAATTTGACCTAAAAATAGGATTTTACCATTTTTTGAGTATATTCATCCCTGTGAGTGGGACAATCAATGGGCTTTTTTATTCCTCTGTTTTGAGTGTAAATCTTGTTTCCATGGCAACACATATCAACAAATACACTGACTTATGCCTGGAAATGCCCTAAAAACGTTCTATTGGCATTCCATGTTTGGAAGGTTTGGACCAAAAATGGAAATTTCCCTGTAGGACTGATGGAATCCTCATGAAAATCTTGTATAATACACTTTTCGGTCTAGATAGTTTCCCCTTTTTAAGCCTTAGTGGTGCCCCCTGGTTGCCAGAATTGGTACTAATCCCCCTTGGACGGTCTTTTTAGCTTGCTGGCTCGCATATATACTCTATCAGTGAGCTTAGTCCAGGAGATAGTCCCCATGATATTTTTTATGTGTGCACTCTGTACATGCATTGATCTATGTACCATGCATGCCTGATCAAGACACAAATGTCTCCAATTCCAGGGATGTGCCATTATTGATGATGAGAGAAGTAGAGAACCGTCTCACCAAAACCATTTCATCATCATTTAGTTTTAGCACTGACATAACCTTAAGGCAGGTAGGCCTATGTTAGCTTCACCTCAGAGTCCAGACACTTGTATTCAAGATGTAGACACAGTTGTTTTGTTAACTATGCGTAGCATTGGTTGTTCCTAGTTTATTTTGAGATAACCCTGTGCATTATCATTTGTTCAAAATGCGAGATTGAACCTATTGGGGTTATTGTCATATTGCAATTCACTGATAAGCTCTGGGGAAATATTGGATTGAGATGTCCACTATACGAATATATGGGTCAGGTCGTCAGAAAGTGTAAGATTTTGCCCTTGAAGGCCCTGGAAAACTAATTTTCTAATTACTTTATATAACCTTAACAAAATTGTCAAGGTACATCTCCTCAGCTCAGAAGACCAAAAAATACCGATCTAGGCCATCCGGTTCCATTGTTATTGCTCGTTTGTATCATGTAACGTCCGGTACCAAAATAATGAAATATGAAGGTAATTGAAGTTGCTCTCAGTAATATAAGAATGTCCCATTATGCATAACAAACACATGAAATAACAAGGCCAATATGTCTATTATTGACTTCAATTACAGAATGGAACAAAATTTGAGTTATGCATGCACAGTAGACGGGCTCCTACATGATAATAAAAGTACCGGACGTTACGTAACGTCCGGTACTTTTATCAGAATTATTTCACATAAGCTGCTCTCATATAGAGATAAATGCTGGTAGACACAAAATTTCTTCATCAAAGTAGGGGATGATAGGGCCCTTCATATGGGTAATAACAAAGATTTTGAAGCTTCATTTTTTCCATGTTTTGTAACCGATTTAGATTTAAGTACCGGACATTACAAATTATAGATTTCTATTTTGAAAGACACATCATGAAAAATTCGCATTTAATACCATGTCCAAACCTCATGGAAATGATACCTATGATCATAAACAATACAAAAAATAACTTTGGGGTTCTTTATTCAATACAGGACACTTGCAAAATATGCAAAAAGTATAAAAAAGAACAAATTTGGCCATTTTTTTCACTTCGGCAGGCTATAAGTCCTAAAGTTTTTGATGGATGACCACAAATTTACATTTTTCTGATAGCCCTAAGTGTTCTCTATCAAATGAGTCTATGTAAGACAAGATTGGTTCACAACTTCCTTCTCCAGAGCCATAAAAGTCCAAAATGACCAAAAACACAAAATCTACTGCTTTCTGGCGACCTGACCCATATACATACTGAACATGTATGAACTGAACTGGTGTACTGCTGCGCTCTAGTGAGAGAACCGGCACAGGTAAGGCTATTTAGGTAAACCCTCATTAGGGCCATCAGGGTAACTGGTAGGCCTAGCTAGGGGTGCATGTTTGAGTAATTATACAATAAAACTCACAGTACACATTTCTCTACAGGTAAAAGCTTTTCACTAAACAGTGACACAGAGTGTATTTCAGAATACTGCCTTTTTCTTCTGTTAATTTACAGAGACCGATCCTGTTATATAACCCCAACTCGTTACAGGGTAATTCATGAAGATTACTTGACCTGTACTCATTAACAATGTCAAAGCCTGATCATTCCTTTTATAAACCTCTCCTCCCCTGTCCTCGTTCATAAATAACTGGATTAGGCTTTAATATTATTGTCAATTTTTCCTATCCTGGGTGATAGTGGTGCTTCCTGGTAACTGGAGGCCATTTCTCAATGTACTACGACTGCACACAGCCACTATGATTTAAAAATGCCAAGAATAAGCCAGGCTATCGTAGGAACTGCCCTATGACTGCTCACTACGATTAGCAGCTATGCAGTAATTACATAAGGTTTAGTAGGGCAGTCGTACTGGTGCAGACATTAGAGACTACTCATCCATGGTACTGTTATGGCCAAATTATTAGGGTCTCACTACGATTTAAAGGACAGCAGTCGTAGTGTGTTAAGAAATGGCCTCCTGACATTGAAGCTTTAACTAATGGGGAGGTTCCAGTCTGCCTACATATTCAACTATTTGTAGTACTTCTTTTAAGCCACAAACGTGGTAGAGGTGCAGGTGATGATTTCAAGTGTTTAGCTGTAAATGTCATCAAAACTCTTGTCCCAAAGTTTCCAGAGATCCATCATTACTTTCACAGATGTCCCCTGTACCACAATACTGCAATCTGGGACTTCATTAATGGATCCACACGACCATGATGGTTTACAGTCAAAGAGACAAGATGCATGCACATTTACCACCTGCTGGAAGAGGACACTTGATCTTCTCTCAATAAAAGCAAACTTAACAGAATTAGTATTCTTCTGCACATTGGTTCATGTGAATCACTACCATGAACACAACATCCTTTTGACAGAGGCGAATTAAAGCGAGTTGACACCAAATAAAAATTGCCGAACTGAAAAAATAGACCATATTCAGCTTAATCTATAAGTGTGTGGAATGTTATAAGTACAATACACAACTCACCCTTATAATTGAGAAGAATGAAGGCCTATATTCTCTATAATATGTTGTAACAAAATCCAACCGATGAGTTTTTCACCATGGTGTGACTGCGTTCTGTCCGCACTGTGTTGGACCCTCAATACACAAATAGATTCGGTTGTATTTGTCCTCGGGTCATTCTGCCCACCACGTGCACTGCTAGCCAGCGGATCTACTATGGAAATGCCCATAGGACATGCCTCAAGGTAACAGTTTGCATTTATGCTGTCAGGTTAAATGGCCAAGAAAGGCTCGTTGTCCAAAGTGGCGGAGGATCCGACCACATCAACTGGAAACAAAAATCAGTGTATTTCATGGCTTTATATACGGAAGCTGTAGAGGGCCACACCTTAAAAACATTCATCATGATTTTTTTTTATCTCCAATTTGTAAACAACATAAAATGGAACATAAAAAACTACTGTCAAACGTGAAATTTGACCTGTCAACTGTCAAAGTAGAAGTAAATCTGCTATTGATGTGATATATTCCCCTGTCAACTGTCAATTCGACAGTTGATGGCATATTTTTTCTAACTTGACAGTTGACAGGGGAAATTTCATGTTGACAGCAGACAAGACAACATGATTTTTCCCCTGTCAACTGTCAAGTTGACACTTGACAGGAGAAATCATCATGTTTGACAGCAATATTTTTTTAAATTTCATCTTGGTAGTTGTAAGAAAATCAGGCTGATTTTGAAGTGCATGTTTTTTTGTTGTGTGGCCCTTCACGGCTTCCATATTTATAAGGTAAACTTATTAATTTAATGGTTGAAACCATGGTATAAAAGCCATGGTGGATTGCTAGGCTTCCACTCGGTCCTTTTATCCCTTAGATAAAGGACCGAGTGGAAGCTTAGCAATCCATCATGCCCTTACTAATTTTGCTATTGACTTGGATATATACAGCCTGAGAGTTCAATGACCAAAGTTGAAGTGGCTCTCCAACTTTTCTGGAACCTTTCTAATGTCAATCATCTATAATAGCGCTTAGATCGCCGAAACCTGATATCCTCCAACTATGTTCAGATAAGTTTCCCTAATAGCCAATACGATAGTAAGGAGATACATCTTTTGAGATACTAAAGCTACTGGCAATGTGCATAGTGTATCTATTACCAATTTCATGGGGGTCATCTCTACATGACTTTCCTCACAATGGCTATTAAATCCGGATGGCCATTTGGTTTATATTGTCTGGAAGTAACAGATAGGCCCCTGAGGAACATAAATGAGGTCGTTTTCTATAAAAGACCTTATTATAAGAATTGAAGTCCACATGATGTATGTCATTAATTTGGAGGTAATTATGTAGAGAATTACTTTCCATCATGTCTTTAATATCAACTGATGAATACCTGCAGGATAGTCGATAATAACTCCTGCGGCTCTCATATGTTACCCTACCCCTAATCAAGTGACATTAAAACCCTTTCAGGGTGTGAGATGCCTTATCAAAACACACAATCTTTGTGATGCTATTAAAGTACAGGAAATGTCAGGGACCATGCTTAAGTTACTGTTATGCCTCGCATTTAAGGCAAGTGTCTCATTTATAAGGCACACCCCAACTCAGGCCCATCCTATAGGGTGCAGCTAGTGAATACTCCTGATGACCCAAGAAGGTGCAATAGTGGCCGGTCCATCTTTGCATATCAACCACGTCTTGTATAGGGTATTATGGTACATTCAAGCATCATCTGGACTATACACATGTCAATAAAATCCTAACAGGTTGATTTGAAGCAGATATTTCTGCATGGTGCTTTGAATTATTAACATTGATTTGGCACACTTCCGATATCATGGTGAATATGACATAAAGCATTGAAGACCATGTTGCCCACAAGGAGTGAGGAAAAGTCTATTGCAGTAGTACTGGAGCTTAATTCAAAACATCCTGGGATCCCAACCCCAGCGATCTTAGTGTAGGCACATATCATAAGACCTGGCTGGTCTACCCTATGTAATGCAGTGGTTGCAGGCCTGTCCAGAATAGCTAGTCCTGGGATTACTTCACTATTCCATTTCCACCACTAAGATCACTATGATCTTAGTGAAAGAAATGCATAGTTGTTTTACCTGAGTACAAGAGCACTTACAGGGAACACTCCTGATCGAAAGAGTGAATAGCCTGCTGCATACATAAAGAGGGGAGGGAGGACCTTTGCTGAGTGTCCTTGAGGGCTCTTAGGGCTACTCATGCGTTAAGTGCACTGTAAGGTAATTCTTCCCTTCTCTCTCTTTGTCCTGGGGGGAGGGCACAATGCTTCTAATAGGCAAGCATAAATCATACATTCATGGGAACAACTCTTGAACAATGTATGGGGGTCAACTGCACACTCCACAGCTATTCCCTTATTTTGGGACTCTTACCCCTGTGCCTAGTCAGTTCTTCTTGGAATAGTGTAGGAGGGCTGAGGCTAAGATCGATGCGATCTTAGTGCTAGCTAGGATTTGTGAACCCAGTCAACTCTTAAGATCGCTTAATAGGATACGGCTGATTTATTCCTAAGATCGCTGAGGTCATGATCCAAGGATGTTTTGAATTAAGCTCCTGGTATCCTGTGTTGCTACCTATAGTCACTAAAATACCATTAATATAAGGAGCAATTCAATAGCCTGTGCCTGTAACCTTAGCTCATGAGCAGATCAGTCACTTAGTGGAGCAGTTGTTAGCATCCCCTGCTTCCCTTGGATAACCTAAAAGACCAACACATAGACTAACACATTACATCCCTAGGTGGTCGTTACTTTACAGGTCATTGCCTTGTGTTAGTCCAGCAGTTTTCCATTCAGATGCTGGTATAGCCCTCAATTAGGAGTGGACTGGTTCCTGAGCTCACTACGTGCACACTGATATCAGCGAATTTCAGCTCTGATCTCGCACTAGACTAGTTTCTGGCTTGTCATGAGTTACTGGAAACACATGTATGAAATATTTTTTGGCCCCTTGTAACATGTCTACTTATTTTGCTGTCTGTGAAATAGAATAGCTGACCACACTACATGTGGATTTATTCTTTATTTATCATGTTGATACCTGGGGATTTATCAGATGTTATATCGCTATCCCGGGCACAGTTCATTCATATATTTGGGCTTTCTCTTCTTAAGGAAATCTGTAAAATACCAGCAGTTTACATGATAAGTATGTGCCATTTACTTAATGGTGAGATCATTCTGTACTTTATTTATTCCTACACTTTCTGAACCACCTAGGTGACAGCACCACAAGATGACAGCTCGCTGCTGTGGCAATAGGACCAGTCTCGACATTATATGGTGCAGTGCAAATATATCTCACCAAAATCTGAAGCCTACTTCAATTCATTTTCTGTAGGTACATTCAATGGTGCTGATTCCATAAGCTGTGATTTGCAGATAGCTTCATTTTCCTAGTCCAATCATCTATGTTTCCCCATACTCAGGCAATGATTACTTAAACTGCTTCTATTTTAAGAATGGACTGAACAGTCTTATTGATTTTCAAACTACCATTGTTAGCCTCCATGAATAAAACTCACAAACAAAGTAGGAAATTTCAGAATACTTAGAGAACATGTTTATGACTTTTATCGTGTTTTCCAGTGACCTGAGGTTTGCAAATAGAAACTTAGAAAGGATGTCATTTGACACATGATACTAAAGACTCATAGAATGCTGTTCTCATTGTCGCCCGGTTAAGGCTTGAAATATCAGTCTTTCAGTCTATTGAGATTGATTGACAATGAATAGCGTTGGAAACCTGTAAAACCTGGCCCAGTCATGTTTCCAATAGTGCCTGCTGGTCTGAATGCCTAACTGACCCATTAAAAACATGGGGATACTAAGGATCTCATGGGTTACTCATACTTATTCCTGCTTTTATTTATTTAGTCAATTGAAAGGCATCTACATTCTGGTGGAATTTGAATGGAAATGTTATGAGTTGCTCTGAGATTCAAAGTCTTGTTTGAGTCATTATCTTAAGTTGGAGCATGTTTTGAGATTTATTTTCGTGAAAAAGTTTTGGTACCAGGCTACGCTGGTTCCAAAAACTTTTTCTTGTGCAGTAGTGCCGTAAGTACACAAAGCCACGTCACCCCTATACATGTTTTGAGATTTATCTTGATTTTGCAGAGAGGGTTTCAATTAGAACCATCACAAAATGTCATGCAGGATTATCATAAAACCTGTCCTGATGTGCATTCTATCCTGGAGAATATAGAAAAGATTGATAGGGATTGCCCTAAATAGTGTGTGTGTTTTTCACAAGTTAGCCTCAACCTGTATTTCACACAATCTAGCTGAGTAAAGAAACTTTTGAGGCCCTAGGTATAAAGAAATCCTTACTTTAGTGCAATACATGTGTACCTCCTTATTATCTAAAGTTAACTCAATGTAACCCCCTCAAAAGTTCACATATTACTAATAAGAGGTTTGAGGCTATTCCAATGATGCCACAGCAGTGAGGAATTGGACTGTGATGACTGTTAACAGTTGCACCAAACCCCTGTGGAGAATGGGTCTTCCATAGAGCAAGGTTGGTTCTTAACACATTGTCAAATAACTTTAGTTGCACTATGTCTGTTTTGAGCACTAACAAAAGCAATAGTAAATCAACAGTTCTGAGCACATGAAAATGGCAACAGTCACTTGACCTACATTAGATGAGTTTTTTTTTCTCTTCAAGAAATTGAGTGATTAGATGTGGGGGAGCACATTATGATAAGGGAACAAGTAAACAATTGGTGATTGAGTTGGCCTGCCATGGAAACAAGAACATAACAGCTGGAAGATAATGATAATGAACATTAACCAATGCTTAACATTTCAGAGAAAGAAGGTCAGTGCAGGCTCCAATGTTTATAGGAGTGGTTGTTAAAATAGAGATTCTTTCAAAGTGTGCAGTAAAATCAGGAAATCTGAGACAGTGATCAAAATGTGGCATTGTAATAAGGCATGTGGTGGTAATCTGAAAAAATGCTTGTTGAACACTAGCCAGCAAATGGGCTGTAAAATTTGTATTGCTATGATGATACTGAATGTGTGCTGCATTTAACCTTAACTTTTCCATGACCATAACAAATGCTGAAGGCTATTTTTTAAGAAGCCATGAATAAGGCAATGACCAAAGTAATACTCTGTAAGGTAGACCCTCATGTCATCATTATTTGGGGGGGATTTGGCAGAGCTGAAAATTGTGTTGAAATGCCACCATATTGCGGGCTCCCACTAAATCTCTGAGGAAGCCGTCTTCAATTAAGGGTTACTCTTCTCAAGAGCATACACAGATTATGCAGTAGACTAACTTTCAATAAGTATCAATGCAAATCATTATACTTGATAATGGTGGAAATGCACCGAAGAATCAAACAACATTTTTCTTGTATATAATTATATAAAGCTTCTATGATAAAGGATACAGAGACTGCTTGCATGGCATAATGGATGCCATAGGCATTGTGTAAGTCATTCTGGGATATCATTACAGGCTAGTTGACAGGCCAGGACAAGGTTCCCAGTACTCAGAAGACATGTATCATTCACTGATTGATGAGAGAATGTCATGCGCTGTAAGCAAAGTACATCTGTGGAAGGTTCTTGTAATTATGTAAATATCCATCTATTTTATACCAGAAATATCTTAAGAAAATATCTAAACTACCTTGAGGTATGTAAGTGGATGTAGTGTGCGAAACAGGAGTTTGCATACTGGAGGGTGGTGGCCCTCACAGCACAGCCATGTTCCTAGGGTGTGTTTGTGTTGAGTTCTTTTCACATGTCATTTACCTTATATTATACTGTAGGGGCCGGCATCATTGTATATATATTAGTGCCGTTCATCCGAGAGACGTGTTCGTGTGGTGCTTGTTCCTTCTATGCTAGCTAGGTGTCGCTTTGCGATACCTCGTTGGTACAAGAGGGGGCAGCACCATGCCTCGCGTCCAGCTCCTACTAAGGAGCCGGACGAGCGGCAGAAGGGGACTGGACATGGTCCAGTCCAGACGCTAATACTTTGACATCAGAGAGATTGAATAAAGTCCTACCCGAGAGGTAGGGGTTTCTGGGGCTTTGCCCAACCCGAACTACTCGTGTTGTGTTGGTACATCTAGTGGTAAGCGAGCCAAAGAGCCACCCAACATATAAGTCAATACGAACCATTACACTGGTGCCGTGACCAGTCGGTTCGGGGGTGGTGCGCGGCCACATTGGCCGAAAGCCTCGGGAAACCCGAAGCGGATCCCCCCAGCCCTGGGCTAGAGGGATTCGAAGAGGATGATTATACATCCCAGCATCTGTTGTTAGACTGGAAACCCGGTCAACAACAAATGTTTAATCAGGAGGGTGTACGAAATATTTTTTCTACACCCGACCTTAGGGACAATGCCACCAGAGATGGCATCGTAAAATTGTATCCGGCTACACCCCAGACAGGAGTACCGGATACCGGATTGTTCAGGGGAGTGTTAAGACCCCCAACTTTAGACTTGAGCGATTGGTCCCAAGTTATAACTAGCAGACGCCAGCTAGGTCCTATGGTACCAACAGGCTCGGCTAGCGGCTTGGGTACACCAATTGCACAAAGCCCTATGCAGCGTACTGCAACCCCCCAGGGTTCAGCACCCGGTGGTGGAACCGAAGTAGCCCCACTAATGACATCGTCGGATCATGACAGCGACGATGGTAAAACCAAAAGGGACGCAATAGTCCCAGACGCGAAATCAAGAGATAAGCCTAGTGGTACCGGACCGAAAAGCTCGGAAAGGCATCACCTAGGCCGATCTCTAGACGAAGGCTTGTCTGACTCCATGTTTTACCCTGGAGGCAATCGCAAGTCTATCTACGGACGTCGGATGGGTCCCGGGTATAAAAATACTCAGGCCTATTTGAAAGCCAAGGAACAGGTAGAGTTACAGGCAAAGAGGCAACATGAACAATTCATGTTAGCCCAATCCAAAATAGAGGAGGAAGCTAAGTCCCAGATCGGAAAATTACGATCCGTTGAGCAGGAGGCGATTCTAAAAGAATCCGACCTCAAATATCGTCTATCCTCCGTATCCCATCGGTTGGAGCGGAAGGAAAGAGACGCACAGGAAAAAGAAAAGAGGCTGGCTGAGTTGGAAATCGAGGAAGCCAATAAACTTAGAGCAATCGACAAGGCTAGAGCCGAGGAGGTTGCTAAGGCTCGGGATGTAAATAAATTACAAACTGAGTTGCACGCAATGGAGGAGAAGCTTAAGAAACTTCAACTCCGGAAAGCTGAGACAGAAGCCAAGATGGTCTCGGAACAAGCCGAGATCAGGAAGGAGACTACTGAATATAACAGGTCTCAGAAAGAGAAGGGTGAAAAGTACCGCCTACTTAAGGATACTTTTAAGCGAGAGGCAATGATCGCCCAAGAAGAAAGAAACCGAGCTGTGGCTGAAAATGAAAAGATTCGATCCGAAATCTTGGCAGAAAACGCACAGCTTAGGGAGGAACAGCGAAACCTGACTACAGACGTAGCTACCCTCACAATAAATAAGTCCGCTATGGAGAGTTATTTACAGGAGCAAGAGGAAACACATGCCCCTCCGGCGAGTAGGGTGACAAACCCGAACTCGACGTTCGTGAAACAGGGCGACCCGGTCTCCTGTTCTACACCGAAGAATCCGCAGTATAATCCTTTTGTAAATGATAATGCTTCGCGGAACGTAGATCAAGGGGGTGTTTACATCAGAACCCAGGATAAGCATGGCCGAACTAGTAGAGTCCGGATAAGTGAGGTGCCCATAGTCCACAACCTGGACCCGGACTATACCCCTAGAGAGGCTTCCGACAGTAGTGCGGAGACCAGTGGGTTCCACATTCATGTGGATCCTAGTAACGACCCGGGGCTGGGTGCTGGTAATGACAACACCCAACCGAATCCATCAAACGATGGCGGCCAGTCAACGGGAAACCAGCCATCCGATGGCGGGTACCAAGGCGCGCAAGGGGGGGGCGCTGCTTCGGGTGCCACAAGCTATAGTGGTACCTCGGGTACCGGCCCCAACCAAGGTAGTGCGAGTTATACGAACCACGGTGGTACACAGTGGACGTATACTCAACCTCCACCACCGCCTCCACCTGGCAATTCTAGCTTCGGTGGTATAGGGGGCAATCGGACCTTGAATGAAACCAAGGCGATTGAATGGAGCAAACAGCAATGCACTAGATTGATGTATGCTCCCAATTCTGCCCGAAGGGTAGCCGTTATTCCTAAAGAATATGACGGTACTCGACCATGGAAAGAGTGGTTTGAAGATTTCATCGATGTGATGAACTGTAATGGATGGACCCCATACGAGGCCAAGCCACATCTGGTGAGATGTCTGAAAGGCGGGCCGGGTCGCATGGCTGTAGAGCAATGGCGAACCTGGTACGGCCTCGTTGGGAGTTTTGAGCAGTTAGTAGAAACTGCTAGTGGACTGTTATGCAATATGGTCAAGGAAGACCCGATGGTCCGTTTTAAGAAACGCACACAGAAGCCGAATGAAGCTTTCAGAGCATACGGTATGGAACTCCATGCCCTGCTAAGTAAGGCCAGACCCGGTACTGAAAACCAGGACTGGTATATGGACGATTTGATCACTCAATTCTTCAAGGGTCTAAGAGACCGAGATGAACAAATAGCAGCGAGGGATGCCTGGAAGGAGGGCATAACACTACACGGCATATTTAATGGTATAGATATGGCCGTGAAGAAGCGAGCTATGTTAGCTGGGGACATACCTAATGCCAGCGGCTTGGTACCCCTAGCATCGGTGACCCAGCAGTCGGAGGTCGATACTCCATCAGATGACTTCGAATTGATTGATATCGAACAGGAAGACGGCACCTTCTGTTCGATGCAATTAAGGAAGAATACTTCAGGTAGGAAGTATATTCCCAGGAAATCTTTCAATAAACAAAGGGACTCTAGACCTTCATCCGAGGTCAAGAGTGACCCGAAGGCTGTCGATAAGGCGGTCAAGTCCATTGTAAGCACTGACAAAGTGAAGACTCAGTCCCCGGACATGACCAAACTTCTGGAAGACATGTGTAAGAAAATTACAGATGCCATCCAAGCCAATCGGCAAAGACCCCGGGTGGATTGCCGAACGGTTAAGTGTTTCAGGTGCCAGCGCATGGGACACTACTCATCCGAATGTACCGCTACTAAGCCGGTAATGGCTGCCTTCTATGAAGCCGAAGACGACGACGTAGAAAGGGAGAATGCTAGGGGTTCCACAGATGTGGAAAACTAGTGGGGGTTGTGTCAACGGCATCTGACATGGCCCCGAGTGGGAACGAATGCCAAAATGCTACCGGGGGTATCCCGGTGGAAGATTTCGAGTCAATTACACCTGGAGGCCGGGTGGCTGAGGGTGCGCACCCCTGCACCTCGGCCGGGGCCAGGGACCCTAGTGTTGATATGTGCAGGAGTGATCATATGGAGGCGAGTGGCCGCACTAGGGGAGAGGAAGGATGGATCAAAGAGTTGATTCGAGTGTGTGGGACACGCCTTCCCCCAAGTCATCCGTGTCTGGAATTCCTGAGAGGACTCGGATTGAATCTTGGTGATTCGGGAGACTTTCACCAGTTTACCAGTAACCCCTCGCCTTTAGGGGGGAGACGGTGGTATGTACCCATATCTGTGGAAGGCCGGGTGGGGGAATTCTTGGTGGATACTGGAGCTAGTCATTCATGTGTGTCCAAAAGATTCTTCGATTCGGTGGCCGGCAGCCATGAGAACCTCAAAACGGGGGTAAATGCTTGCACGGCCGACGGAAGCAGTATGCGTACATTTGGTAGGACGTTTATGCCTATCCATATAGGAGGCAAAGAGTTTGTTCTTTCGCCAACTATAGCAGAGGTTAGTGATGACGGAATCCTCGGATTGGATTTTGCAAGCTTATACGGGGCCGTCTTGGACCCGAGGGACGGTAGTATGGATATACGGAGCCCGTATGGCTTGCATGTCCAATGCGTATTGAGACAGGTGTCTTCGGTCGCAGCAGTGGTACATACGGTGAAGATCCCACCGGGTACCACTTGCGATGTCCTTTGTGGCGGATCCATGGCTCAGAGGAATGAAGCTGGAGTCTACGAACCCGACACGGTGTATTTGTCAAGCATCGGGTTAGACTCAGTGGATACATTAGTGGCTAATGCAGCTTGGTCCGTATTACCCATAACTAACCGGAGTGGTTCAGTGGTTTATTTGAGGCGAGGCGACAGTGTTGGAAGGATGAGTTCGGTAGAACATGTCGCCGAGGCTAAATTTAACAAACCACTAAACCCAGTTAGTCAGCATCCTATGGATGAAGAATTCCAAAAGCTGATTGATCAGTCAGATTTAAAGAATACGGACGATAAGGATTGCCTAGCGAGACTTCTACAAAAGTACGAAGGTGCTTTTGGTAGGGAAGGAGGCCCGGTGGGTAGATCCGATAAGGTGTTGCACACCATAGATGTGGGCAGCGAGAAACCTTTTAAAATCCCGTATCGTAGACTTCCCCTTAAAAAGAAGTTAATCTGTGAAGAGCAAATACAAAAACAGTTGGACCTAGGGGTAATCGTGCCTAGCTCGAGTCCCTGGTCCAGCCCTGTTTGTATGACTACTAAGAAAGACGGTACAATCCGCTTTTGTGTCGACTACCGGAAATTGAACGGTATAACAAAGAAGAACTCGTATCCTTTACCAAGGATAGACGAGACTTTAGATAGCTTGGGCGGAAACCAATGGTTCTGTACCTTGGATTTACAGTCCGGATATTGGCAAATACCAATGCACCCCAAAGACAAGGAGAAGACAGCATTCTCCAGTCATATGGGGCTGTTTGAGTATAATGTCCTACCCTTCGGATTGTGTAACGCCCCCGCTACATTCGAGGCTATGATGGAATCCTTACTGAGTGACCTTTTGTGGAAGAAATGCCTGGTTTACTTGGATGATGTGGTCGTGTTCGGCAAGTCATTCAAGGAATGCCTGGCAAATCTGCAATTAGTCCTCGACCGGATACTATCAAACGGTCTTAAACTTAAACCCAAGAAATGTAATTTGTTTAAGAAAACCATTACATACTTGGGAAGGATCATTACTCCTAACGGGGTAAGTGCGGATCCGGAAAAATTAGAAGCTGTAGAAAATTGGGAAAGACCCACGAGTGCTAAGGAGGTGAGATCATTTTTAGGATTTTGTTCCTATTATCGTGATTTCATACCGAATTACTCTCGTGTCAGCTTCCCCATGCAGTGCTTAGCTCACTGGACCCCGGGTAGGGCACGGGACCCATTCCCATGGACCAGCGAGCAAGAAGAGTCTTTTAATAAAATAAAAGATTTATTTAGGAATACACCCGTGTTGAAATATCCCACTCCCGAGGGACATTTCATCTTAGACACCGATGCGAGCAATGATGCGATTGGGGCAGCTCTCTCTCAGGTCCAAGAGGGAGTCGAAGTGCCAATAGCATTTGCTAGCAACACGTTAAGCAAGACACAGCGAAATTATTGTACCACCAAGCGAGAACTCCTCGCTGTGGTGGTGTATACGAAGAAGTTTAAGCATTTCCTTTGGGGAAGTGACTTTACTTTAAGAACAGACCATTCGTCTCTTAGGTGGCTCCTTAACTTTAAAGACGCCGAGGGGATGATTGGACGTTGGTTAGCTCACCTATCCGAATTCGGATTAGAGCATAAACAAATAGAGCACCGACCCGGTGCTAAACACATCAATGCGGATGCCTTGTCAAGACGGCCTATCCGAAGGTGCCAAAATGCCACATGTGAAGACTGCGGGGCCCACAATGCTGTGGTAGCCGGGTTGGTATTTAATTATACCACCCCCCGTATCCCCTGGGAGGAGGCTGTATGCAGCTATCTCGATTGGTCCCCGGAGACCATCAAGAAGTTTCAACAGTCAGACCCCACCACTGCGCGCATAATGGAATACCTACGGTCAGGCATTAAACCGGCAAGGCCTCTAGTTTCCCTGGAGGATAGGGAAGCGAGGCGGTTGCTGGCTCAATGGGCCGAGCTAGAGATCCGAGACGACATACTATGTAGGTGGAAGACAACTCCCACCAACGGTAGGTTGTTGCAAATAGTGATACCCGCCCCGATGAGGAGGGATATCATGTATTATTGCCATGGCCACCAAACGAGTGGCCATTTCGGTAAGAGAAGGTCGATAGAGCGTCTACAAAGGCGTTACTACTGGCCCGGTATGAGAGGCGACCTGCTCCGGTGGATCGCCACTTGCCCGGATTGTTGTAAAAACAAACCGGGACCCGGCCTGGGTAAGCAACCCTTATCACAGGAATTGTTTGGTGTCAGATTTGCTCGAATAGCGATAGACATCATCAGTGGGATTAAGACGACGCCGCGAGACAATACTTGTATGATGGTCGTAACTGACTATTATACTAAGTACACTCGGGTGTTCCCCCTTCCCAACCACAAAGCCGCCACATGCGCGGAGGCATTTGTGAAAGGCTGGGTGCTGCATTTGGGTGTTCCCCTTATGATGCACAGTGACCAGGGAAGGGAGTTCGAGTCAGAACTTTGGCAGGAAATGTGCCATTACCTAGCCATTTGTAAGACCCGGACAAACCCGTACCGACCACAGTCGGATGGGCAGGTAGAACGCTTCAATAGAACCCTCATACAAGTACTAAAGCCCCTGGTTAATACCCACCAGGATGACTGGGATGAACAGTGCGAGTTTGTGGTACATGCCTACAACAACACTGTCCATTCATCAACTAACTGCACCCCAAACATGCTAGTGTTCGGCGAGGACATCATAATGCCCGCCGACTTAGTGTATGGAGTGGTTGGAATAGACCCAGAGGCGCCTTGCACGGTGCTGTTTGTAGAGTCATTAAGGGACCGGTTCAAACAGGCATACGAGGCCGTTCGGAAAGAACTGCTGAAGAGTTCGAAGTGGCAGAAGGTGGGCTATGACACCAATGCTAAACGAATTCGTTTTAATGTTGGGGACAAAGTACTAAGGTACTACGAGCCGCTGGATAAGCTGAAGCTCGTAACGCCTTGGGAAGGTCCATTTAAAATCGTTCGCGTCATCTCCGAGTCCACGGTGATGATAGAGGACTGCCTGACGGGTAGGAAATGGAAGACAAATGTCGGAAAACTTCGGCCCTGGAAGGGGCGCGAAGAGGCGGAGAGGGAGTTCGGTTACAAACCACCTGTATCTGTCCCTAGCGGACCGAGCGTGGTAGTACCGACGAAACGCCCTAGAGGCCGGCCGAGAAAGACGCCGGGAGACGAGGTTATAGTAAAAAAGAAGACGAAGGCCAGGAAACGACCTAATCGTAAGAAATGGAAGAAAGTCTCGCTGAGTGAAGGCATTACGTATGGGAAGGGTCCCGCTCTGACTAAGCGAGATCCAGAAAAGGCCGTACGTAAAGCCGGGAAAAATAAAATGCTAACCGAAGGCGTTAGACGCAGCCCCCGGTTGAGGTCTGCTGTAACCTAACTCAGTACACAACGAGCTGCTGCGTGTTGTCCGCCATAGGCAGGCAACATACGTTCCACGGCCTGAGATGTCGAACGCGCCCTCCCCGGGTGGCTGTATCCCGTGAGTGGCGGTCGGATTAACCGGTACATTCGCTTTGAAGTGTTGTATACACCGCTAAGCTCCAGACGATAGCACTCGGGTAGTAGGCCGCGTCTCACATGTCGAGTCGAATGTTGGTTCGGATCTAGTTCCCTAGGTGGCGCTGCTGGTGTGGCGGGAAAGCGCGGAACTAGGTCACCGGATAGCCATGGCGGGATCTCGCGAGACGAGAGGTCTGACGTCATACTGGTCATAACTAGAGCGGACTCGTGGTGGTTAGACGCCACCCGTTTTTGCTCTAGTTATTTGTCGGCGGTTATACAGCCTGTAGCTGTCGTGTTAGCCTAGCTAACCCCCCAAAAGCCTTTCTGTTGGACGAATCCTTCGGGAGGAGTCCAACAAAACTTGCCAATTAATTTTGGAAGTCGAACCCGGTGCCATGGCACAGGGAACGATTGACGCTGCGCGTCAAACAGCCAACATTCCGTTGGAACAAGACGAGGACCCGAAGGTCCCGTCTCGGGTCGAGGAATCTATGGATTCTTCGACAGAGGAGGCCGCCCGGACGCTCACGGCTATGGCCGAGGCAACCGACCGGGAGAGGATGCCACCTCCACCCCCGCCACGCCCGGAGCGCCCGTCTACAACAGACGCTTCGGGTAGCAAAGTGGATGTCCTGGACATTCCAATGTATCCTCCGGGATTCAGGACGCAGATCAGACGTCTAGCACACGTTGATCGCCAGGAAGGTATCGTGTATACCTCCTGGGGAACGTACATCCCTATGCACGCCTCCATGTTCGGATGCGGGCCCATGGCGGTGGAGCAGGGCGTGCCCGAGCCCATACCAGATGAACTCAAAACTATGGTAATGGACTCGTGTAGTGACGAGCTGGCTGACAACATGCCAGTTTCTTGGCTCCGCAACTACCTAAAGTTGGCGGAGAATATGGCGACTAACGAGAATTTAGCTCGAGCCGTCTTGATCTCTGCGGGCATCATCCAGAAGGCCACGGAGTTAAGGGAGTCCGAATCCGACATGGATACAGACTCCACAGTAACCTTGTCGTCGGTGGAAACCGACCGGGTCAAGCGATTGACCCGTAAACCTGCACCCAAGGGTCCTCTCACTGAGAGCGACCTGGAGGCTGAAGATGTCCGCATCGCCGTCGAGAGGTCCACGACCGAGACCGACCCAGCTGCCGACATCCCAGAGGCACCTGGCGAGATCTCGGAAGAGGACATCTCGCGCCAGCAGGCTGCTGTAGAGGCAAAGCGAATCGAGCTTGCCAAGCAGCAGAAGGAGCTCACCGCAGCTCGCCGGGCCCATCGCAAGCAGCAGGCCCAACGAAAAACAGAGATCTCTTCCGACTCTGACTCCCCAGTCAGCGGAAGGAGGAGCCCTCGGACAGGGGACAGGAGCCGACGCGAGTCGGATTCCAGTCCCGAAGTTCCGGCCCAACCGACTAAGGTTGTGCGCCGGAAGAAGAAGAATGGAGCGAAAGCGTCTCCGGCAGAGCCCACGCCCCCCACCAAGCCGAGGGGTAAGGGCAAACCGAAGACGCCCGCTCCCACCACTACAACCACCACGGTAGCCACCTCGGTTACTGCATCTTCTGCAGCCAGCACGTCGGGTGCAAAGACGAAGTCCCCTACCAAGGCTCCGACTGGTACTACCACCTCCAGCCGAGCCGGCCGTAGGGGAGCTGACATATACACGGACAGCGAGGAAAGCGAAAGCGATCCAGAGCTGCCCGAGTCTGCCAAATCTGATTTGGAGTCCGTGACAACGTGGGAAGAAATGACCACGGATGTTCCCAAGGACGACAATCAGAAATGGATGTGGAAGAATGCAGCCGAGGGGTTCAAGGAACGGACTCCCCGCTGCTTCGCGGACTGTGCTTACGACACAGTCCATTATATGTGTCCGAGCGCCGTCAATAAGGACGGTGACAGCGATGACGAGGAGTGGATGAAGTCCGGCCCCTCGGATACGCCAGTAGGCAAGTTCTACCTGATTTGGATTGACCAGCTCAAGTCCAAATTAGGCTCGATCTACAGCTACGAGGCCCGGACGAAAGTCCAGTGGGCAATGACCCAATGGGGACCAACCGGCAACCGCCGAAGGTGCCCGTTTGAGTCTTGCCAGCTGTCTCTCACGGGTGAGAAGATGTTCGAGACGAAGCCCCGCTTCGCTCGACACATCGTCGAATTTCATATGCATCACAAGCCTGTGATGATGTGTGTGCTCGGGGACCGCCCGAGTAAACATTGTGATGGCTCGTTCAGCACTCACCGGCGCCGAGACATGGCTCTGCATTTGCAGAAGGCCCATGGCATCGGCCTGGAGAAGACCAGGAAACGAGCCATCAAGTGCTTCAGCGAGCTCCTTGCAAATTGGTCCGCGCTGAGCATCAAGGAAGTGAAAGAGCAGGCATTCGAGACCGGATTCTGCTCGTGGAAGAGCGGCAACTTGCTGACTTACTTCCAGACGAACTCCTCGTCCACAAAATTCGGGATGCCCAGCGAGGTGCACCTGAAGGTAAAAAAGTGGCGAGGAGACGACAAGCGAGAGAAGGCCAAAGCCCGCTCTAAAGGTCCAAACGGAGGCACAGTCACGACTACTGCTTCCAAGAGGACCCGAGCAGACCGGTCCGTGAGCCCTTCGGGTGGCAAGGACCAGCCCAGACCAGCCAACCCAGCTGATCGTCGCGAGTCGGGACAACAGGTCTCGGCTCTGGAGATGCCTGGCAACCAGGCCCGCAGGTCGGGTAGCCAGGCGACCGCATCGGCGACTCCTGCTACCTCCACACCTGCACCCGCGGAACAACGCCCGGGCGAAGCCTCTGGCGGCCAGGATGATGGGGGCGAACTGTTCGCTCCCCCATCCGGGTATTCTACTTGGTGGGCTGGAGAGGGATCCTCCGGCAAACGCCCCACGTACAGTGAGTACGCGGCGAAGTTCCCTTCAATGGGACCGGCTGGACCCGAGTCGCAGGTCCTTACCCCCTTGGGCCGGGCCAAAGCTCGTGGTAGGGGCCGCGGTGGGCTGGAGTCCACCCGAGGCTCTCCGGGTGGTGGCCGAGGCCGAGGAGGCATCACGGTAGAGGGCCCGTCTGCTCCTCCAACAGGCACCCCGCCTGTCTCAGTGGAGGCCCCAGCGCCACCACCAGTGATAGTTCCACCAACAGGTCCTCGGGTACCCCTAATGGAACTAATCTCCGGTACCCTGTCAGGTCTTCAGGATCCGAACACGTTCGTCGACCACCGCGATGTCCGAACGGTTCAGATCCAGAATGAGCTGATGGAAGAATGGCAGGCATTGCACCGCCAGAAGTCTGTTGACTACTGGCGTGTGATGACTGAAGCCACCGTCAATCTGGTCTACGAGATCCAGAGGCGGGAGGAAGATAAAATCAGGGAGCTGGAAAGGAAGAAGGTCGAGGAGGCCCTCGAGTCCTGCCGGCGAAAACAGAAGGAAGCCGAAAAGCTTAAAGAGTTTCACGAAGCTGAAAACTCCAGATATATCCATCGATTTAAGGAGGCTGACCTCAAGTTTTTCCTGGCATTCGGGAAACATCTGGAGGAGTGGGACGGCTTACCGTCGTCTCTCATCTTCGTTCCAGAGATACCCCCGGATGCCCCGCCAGCCCCGGCTACTCCACCGGTCCTGGCCACTCCACCGGTCCCGGCTGCTCCGCCGATTCCGGCAGCTCTCTTGCTCCCGCCCCCCACTTGGAACCGGGCTGTCCCAACTGCCACGGTTGCTGCACCAGCATCCGAGGCAATGGACAGTCCGTCCGCAGTGATGAGGGCCTTGAGCTTGGGGAGCGAGACTCCCAGCGAGGCTTCAGCGGCGCTCTCTACGAGCAGCTGTAGCAGCTCGGCTCCATCTGCCTCAGTGGAGCCGGCTGAGAAGATGGACACAGATCCTGAAGATCTTTGAGTGTCCATCTGTTGGTGTCTCCTGGTACCCGAGGGTAAATGCATTTAATATGCCAGAGGCACTGTTCCTTACGCTGGACTCCTGATACCTGGATCGTAACCTGCAGCGAGGATGGACGCTAACCCGAACACCCAATGGACTACAACATCTAACCGGGTCTCCATCTTCCCATCTTCATCAGGGCACATCATAACAGCAACGTGGTTTGCCACCACACATATGTCGCCGGATGGAGCTGCAGAAACCAGTCGTTCCAGGTTCGCCGGAAGTCCGGTATATTGTAAGGGTGATCCTGCTACCCTGGTAGGACACCTATATTTCATATTTTGTATAAATCTATTTTTATATCTTATATTATATTCTTGTAAGTAAAAGTCAAAATTTTTTTCGGGTTATTTACCCCACCTCGGGTCGGTAAAAACATTGTAAAAATTTTTCAATATCACCTTACTACACATCGAATATTCTTCGTCGCGTCTCATGTTTAATAATAACACACGTGTAACATTATCACCATAGGTCGATGGTCCATAAGGGGCCACTTCCTATTTTTGTTATTATTTATAAACACTTCGGGTTATATACGATGATGCCTTATTATGTACATATAACTTATAATGCCCCTTAAATGTTCTATATTTAATACGAACTGTGTATATATAGACTTACCTATTTATTTATAACACCACTGTATAAAGTCAACAATAGTTACTTGTTAATTACACACAACCCTAGGTAAAGTCTAGTGGGGGTGGTGTAGGGGCCGGCATCATTGTATATATATTAGTGCCGTTCATCCGAGAGACGTGTTCGTGTGGTGCTTGTTCCTTCTATGCTAGCTAGGTGTCGCTTTGCGATACCTCGTTGGTACAAGAGGGGGCAGCACCATGCCTCGCGTCCAGCTCCTACTAAGGAGCCGGACGAGCGGCAGAAGGGGACTGGACATGGTCCAGTCCAGACGCTAATACTTTGACATCAGAGAGATTGAATAAAGTCCTACCCGAGAGGTAGGGGTTTCTGGGGCTTTGCCCAACCCGAACTACTCGTGTTGTGTTGGTACATCTAGTGGTAAGCGAGCCAAAGAGCCACCCAACATATAAGTCAATACGAACCATTACAATACTATAGGACTTTTTAATCAAATTACCTTGGACACTGGCCGAAGCCTCCTTTTTAAAAAGGGATGGAACAGATATCGATGAAGCGCAGTTTAGTTATGATGATATGATATGAATGAAACTTTGTTTCAATGAAATTGTATTCTAAATTCATATAAGAAACAATGGATCCAACCCATTGAAGCCCTATATGATAGATTATGCCTCATGAACCTAACTGTATAGAAATAAATTGAGTGTGTCAAGATAAGTGAGTGATGTATGGGTGAAGAACTAAAAGAAAACAGTTATCTCTTCCCTTATCCTAACCTGTAGATCAATGCATATCTAAACCAGTCAGAGAAAGGAAATGAAGCTCAATGATGTATCTCTTCTAATGAAGGCCTTTATGGTCTAAAACAATTCTGTGACATGTGTTTATGCTTAATGATGATATCTGCGACCTTATCTTAGAATATTATCAGGGACCAGGAAAAACTGATGTAATTGATAGCATCAATATTGGAAAATAGTTGAGATCAGAGAAACTTAGGACACAGGTCATACCATCAAAATAAGAGGTAGAATCATTACCCTAATGATCGAAAGGGGGCGGGGGCAAGCAGCTTTCTACATTCATTATTCTTTACAACTTGCAATATGTTTTATATTGAATCCATCATGAGTCTTTTAAGTTGGAAGGTAAGCACACTAAAAGAAATTATCTGGATTAGATGCAGGGTGTTAAGTGAAGGACAGATTGTATTAAGGAGTTCTGTGCCCAAATAGAAAGATTGATTGAGCATCAAATAGACCTTCATTAGATGACTAAAGAACTATCAATGGAAGGATGGCATGATTAGGTTGATCGAGTTTGCTCAGCATGATAACTAGGTTTGTTGAATCTGCTTGATAGCATCTCAAAACACAGAAATGGCATGACAATAACCTCTTGTTATTCTAAAAGCATCACCATCAACAATATTTACAGAATTAATTGTGATCCAACTCACAGAATGTGCGTTGAATGGGGAAGAAGGTGATTGTAATTAAAGCATTTGTAATGGAACATGCAATCATAATAATGAAAATTGGTCTTTAATTAAATAAAAAATTTCAACTTGCAAAGCGGGATCCTGTGTGCGATGTCATGTAATAATAGGTTAAGCAGAGACAAGAGGATGGGATGTGCCACTTTTATACAAAAGTATGAACTTTAGATACTCTATAGAAGTGAACCTGATAACCCCACTCATATTATATTTCTGTAATGCCCCATGTATAAGGCCCATCTCATACACGAGGATAGGCCCCTGGTGCGGCTGATAGGATAAGAAAAAGTTGAGACCATAATTTATGATCCAATCCTCCCCATGAAGTCGGAAGTGGCTATAGTTCATTGGGGGACTATTTAAGGCCCCAGAGTCAGCTGAAATGACTTCTATATTAACAATATATGCCATCAGTAATAACATTTTTTTCTCATATTTTGTTGCCTATTTTCTCAGGAAGGAGGCAAACACCAATACCAAACTGTTATCATTCTTTAGTGTAAAGATAGTTCTTTTCATTGATGCCTAGCATAAGTTTGGTGCTATTTATCCCACGTACGTGGCCATATTAAATTGGCAACGTATTAAAGGGACTCCATCTTCATGGTCCATGTTAAGAACTTCAAGATCAATGAGAATGTCACTTCCCAGGAAGTAATGGTTTTGATGCCAACATTTTTCAAAAATTGCTCTGAAATCAGCAAAAACTGACTTTGGCCTTATGTAAGAAAATTAGGCCTTCATGACAACTTCACTACTTTGGCATTTCCTGGTAGTGGATGAATGTTTGTGATAACACAAGCAATGTGAGACCTCTAGCTCATTCTGCTTAGACAATATTGGATTTGGAAATTGACCCTAAATCGAGATTTATCAAAATAATGGTTAACCCCTCTCAAGTATAGGGGTGCAAATCTCAGTCCTGAACTAATTGGAGTTGGAATCTACATTTGTGTGTGTGGTCACAATGTATAGGCATCTTCGTATAGGAGGAAATTGTCTGAATCTGAGAGGGTCATGTGGGGACCACTTGTTGAAATACCATGGAATGACTCAGATAGAAGATGACATGTACAATATTTAACTGTTTTCTGGCCAATCACTGATGTCAAAGTGTCATAGCTGAAGTTAATGACTACTATTTATTTATAATGTAGCCAACGATTCCCTTGCATGTTCTAGAACTAATATTCTTTAAGAGGATGGCTTAATGAGCAAAGTATCTAGTCTAATTAGCTCTCTTTGTTCATGAATTGATAAAATTGTGGTTTCAAGCAATCATGGCAACGAAGCAATTACACCTGATAATGATGGAATTGCATCAATGTCATTTCTTTAAACCGTCCCTCAAATATCCCAGCATGATATAACTGACATCCTGAGATTGTATCGTCTTGTAGACTAATTGACAGCCCCTCTATACTTCAGCAACTTTCCATTTGCATGTATCCTACTCTGCTTAATGTAAAATTAGCATGCACTGCGACGTGCTGCATGCCTATAGAGGCTTTACTTACCTTTGTAAAGCTGTGAAGGAACCTATCAATTATATATCCTAAAAGTCTTCAGGGAACATGTTTCTTAAGCCTGTTAAGAATGTAAGTGGGCGGTGTGTGCTTGACTTAACTCGAGTTTTGCATGTTGCCTTATAAATCTTTTCAAGTAAAGTGCCATGATTCTAGTGAGTCCGTTAGGTGGGCAAACTGAATAAAACACAGGACCAAGACAGTGTTCTCTGAATACTCATGAAGCTGTGAACAGGAAAAAGGGTTGTTATATGCTTTAGGTGAACTGTGTTTTCTAGTGGTGAAAACAAGTTATTGAAATGTCACTTTTTTGCCTTACATCGATGTGCAGTGGACGATTTATGAAAGAAAGGAAATCCTAATCATACTCTAAAAGCAAGACCTGTACATGACTTTAAGAAAAACCTACAACTGCTGCAGTTTACAAAGGCTTCACAACTACATTGAAGCTACATTTCAAACACAACGTGCACGGTTGTCCTCTACCCTTTAATTGTATTTATAAATTGACAGGGCAAATCACACCATAGAGAGGATTTGTAGATACAAATGAAATGTCACACAAAGAAAGGATTGTGTGAACAGGATCTGTCTCTGAAGCCTCAAGATGTCAAAATGATAAACCTAACTACAGTGCAGGGATGCAATGAGTTCATTAGGAACCTAGGAATGAATAGTTAAAAGAGTTGAGTAGATTTTGAGGGAAAGAGGAAAGGACTTTGTCACAGAGAGGATCCTGAGTGGGAAGATTCATGAGTGCGGTGGTGAACCTCATCCTTCATCTCACACTAGTGTCAACTGTGATTCACACTCACATCCACTATCCCCAGAGATCATTTCTCACAGATAGTCCTCTGCAGGCAGAGGACTCGACAAGTCTCTAGGGACCGCTTGCCTTAGCTATTCCATATCTAACGGTTCTCATAAAATGTTTTATCAAGACAGTGCTAAAAAAAGGGAATGAATGTTGACTATTTAATATGTTTTTGCTGAGTTTGACCAGGTTCCAATCAGAAAACATACATAAGACAACACAGAAAAAATATTGATACTCACCGTGAGCCTGATGTTAGCCTCAGGCAAATGTCGCCAAAATGAGTATATTTTGATACTCAGGGTGAGCCTAGGGTGTAGGCATACTCCAGCAATACCTGACACTCTACTCTAGATTGTTTATGGCTTAGCTGGACCCTCTACTGCCCTACTCTCACAGTGCAGGGGTCTCTTTAGAGACAGGCTCAGGGTAAACTGGAGTAACATAATAGAAGTGAATAGGACATTGCCTGAATATCTCTATGAACAGGGTCAGGCAATGCTGGATCCTACCTGAACAGGCTCCAACATTGCAGGAGTCTTTCTTACCCATGGTGTAATGCACTGCCAGAGTATCCCAATACATAGGATCACAATTTGCTAGATTCTACCTTCAGAGTGAGTCCAGCAACACCACCAAGTGGGCACAACCCCACTCAATGAGTTACTAATCAGCACTGCATTGTAGGGCTTACATACAGTCTAAATTGTAATGGTTATGTAGCCCTGCATTTGTAGCCCTTATTGAAATACTAAGCTGTAGGGTGTATTAAGCCCAACACATAAGTGGTTTGTTAAACACTATAAAGAAATATAGCAATTAAGGTCACCGTATGACAAAAGCTCATTATTTCATACACTCAAGGATTTTAGATGGTCGAACATTCAACTTCCTAAGGCAGTCTCATTAATTGATGAATAGTTCTTGCATTCCTGGTTTCAGTGTCCTTATTGCTCCTTGGTGGGATTTGAACCGGGTACCTCCTTATTGTGACTCCTTTGTGCTCCTATCTGTGCTAGTGGGGCAGGTGTTGAAAGTGGCACTATCAATATGATATTTCAACCATAGACCTACTACAGTGAGATGTCATTGGTCATATGAGGCCCAGTAGACTAATAGGAAACACAAACTGGAGTGACCTCAGTAAGGAAAAATGCCCATAGTAGGGAGGTTTAGCAACCAAGACATATGTCACTTTTTCCTAATTGTATGTAGACGTAGCAATGCTGCATGTCTATGTTATATATTGCTTACGCAGTACTTGTTAAACCTCCCTAGTAAGGACAAATGTCCACAATATCCTCAGTAAATATGGCACAGTCCTACTTATATGCCTATTGCAACCTGGCTCACCAGTTGTAGAGGTGGCACAGCGGTAGGATTCCCGCTTTGCATGTGAGGGGACTCAGGGTCAAGTCTCGGTGGTGCTGAGAAACATTTTTCATTTTTTTTTTCAGTTTAATAGGAAACATCTCATCTATTGCAGTGTATTTTTCTAAGACCTAACTTGTAACTAATTGAAATAGATGCTTGCTTGAAAACTGACAGAATCTTCAACATCTGCCAAGTCAGAAAACAGCAAGAAAATAAATTGTTTGCATAACAAAAAATTTTGGATTGAAAACTTGCAGCTTTTGAAGAGCATCCCTGGGCTGGAATCAAACTCAGGACCTTCTCATATGAAGATAAACATGTTACCACTACAACATCTTGACTGTGCTGAAAGATCTTCACTTGAAATCTCATATGTGGGCAGATGAGGGGAAATGGCCCTCCCTGCGGGATTTTTAGTACTGGATTCGGTCACTAGGCGAGGTACAAAGGCTGGAAATGTGAAAAATAGACCAAAAATAGGTTTTATGTACCTTTTCACCCAGAAAAAGGTGGTTTTCTCAGAAACGTTCTATTTCCTGGTACTTCCTCTACATTTGGAATGCAAATGTAACTTTTTGAATCCAATACAAGGCCTAAATAAGGGTTTTCAGAGAAATGTGTTGCCATGGCAACCAAAATCCTATTCCAAATAGGAAAAGAATAATGTCAACTGATAGGAGGATTCATGGAGATTTATACGCTGAAAAAAGTATAAAGATACCATTTCTAGATCTAAAGCTATGCCCAAATGTATGGAAAGGGATGGCCATATTTTAATTGATTATTTAAATTATTATGCTAATTAGATGCCTGATTTTATTAAAAACAATGAATGATAGAGCTTATAGGCTGTATTGATACAATCATGTCATTCCATTTTTGTGAAGCAATATCTCCGGGACTAGAAAGGCTATCTACAAGTGTTATACCTCATTTTAAAGCTGATGGCATCAATTTTTAAATTCCATGTTTAACCTCAAAGGACCCTTTCCCCTCATCTGTCCACATATATCATCTGCTCCCTCTGTGTGTTGAAAGCTGGTATTCAACTTTTTTCCAAGCCCCAACACATTAGAAATATGCCTGGGACCATATGTCACTTTTACATTTACTGCTAAGATATGATCACACTCTAAATATTTTAGTGATTAATTCCTATTGTATTCCTATATAGATAAGATTACATTCTTAGATATCATGGTTACAAGGACTAGAGGATGATAGAAAGGATATTGAGTATGTGCAAGAACGGCTGAGCTAATGAGGCACATGGTGTGGTTGGTGCTAGGATATGATATAATCTGAGACATCAGTGTAGGGGCTAGACCCCTGCTTTGCTGGAGTATTCAGTTAGATTCAGACTGAGTATGGCACCATGCCTGAGCCTTGTGCCATACTCATGCTGATCCTTTTTCCCAATGTGTGGCATTGAAGCAGGCTCAGCATGAGTCTGGCATGTCAGGGGAGAGCCTCTAGCAGAGGCTCTCATGATACTCAGGCAGCACAAGAGACTAGGTGAAACTCAGGCCGATGCTCTTTTTTCCATCAGTAAACCTTTACTTATACATACTGTTGCTGTGAGAAAATATTTGCTATATTGCTCATGCTCATAGATATGGTGGTGTGGCAGTTAAACCATTGATTAATCAAGACTAATGTATAGATGTCCTGTATAAGGTTCTTAATATTTAGAGAAGTCAGTGCATAATATGTATATCTGGATCACCTATAATTCATGAGTGAACTTCAATTCTGAATTTTATTTGTCCAATTACTCCTGGATATATGCTTATGAAGGTGGTAGAGAGATTCGTTAGAATCAAATGGTCTATGCAGACACAGATATATCTACCTTGAATGTATCTTAGCCTGGACAGAACAATAACCAACATAATTCACTGAAAGAGGGCTGAGAACAAGTGAAGAGCACTGCAGAGAAAGTCATGTCACTGTGGCAGCATCAAACAAATAGCGCGGAACCCAGCTCAGAAATAATCGGCTTTTTGAGGAGTTCTATGAATTGATAACTGAGAAGTTGTTCATAATGGAACCCTTTTGTCAGGAAAGGCACTCAGATTACATCACAGGGTGTCATCATGAGATGAAATAATGGAAGCAGGAAAAGGCCCTGCAATTATAGAGATGGATTTGCAATGACAGTCTCTAATGGTGGGCGAAATGTGAGTGTCTCTGGGGGGAAAGTGCAAAAAGCTAGGCTGCCTATACTGCCACATTAGAGGCATGGGTAGGTGTGAATGAATTCTTGCCATGCTATAGTAAAGCCATCTAAATGTAAGTAGTCATGAAGTAAGATAGTATGATATGTACATACCTTCAAGCAACTGAAAGTGTAATGACTAGTTAAGAACTTGAAGACTTGGTGGCTAAGCAGTTAGCTGCAGCTAAAAGTATGTTCCTTGATGGCCTTCCTCGCTTTATCCTATCATTTCATGGCCCCTTGTCTGGATGAACAAAGGGAATGGAGTCACTTGCACAGGTACCTTATTACACAAGGTCAACCAGTGCAAACAAGATAATTTGGCTGAAGTATGGCTCTAGAGTTGTGATTGCCTCACTATAGAGCACAGTACCTAAGGATCCAGACATGTAAGCTTCAAATACAATGATTTAACAGGGCCTTGTCACTTTATTTGGCCCAGATGTTGGACCGGCTGCCTTTGTAATCAAGTTCCCCCTATCATTGGTATTAAGCATCAACTAATAGAAGTAGCTGTTGCAAAGAACGTGGTATATCTTGGTATATCGGAAAGGTTTATTCAAGGATCCAACTCCCTGGGGTTCAGTTGTTATAGCCCTTAAACCCTTCAAACTCTTTCAGCGTTGATCACGTTTTTAGATATAACATCAAAACTACACTGAGTAATGCTTGGATTGTCACCAAATGTTGTCTCAATAATGCTACAATATAATAGTTTAGGTGTACCAAAAATCAAAGACCCGGGATCTTAACTTTTGGATTGACAGATCTTGTGTAATACACCCTGCAATCACCAACCAGAGGTCAATTTATCAATACATACTATAAGGATTATTAGGTGCTTATTGCCACAGAGTTTCCTAATTTCCACAGTAGACGGTTTTCCCATTGAAAGAAGTAGGATTATCTTGGAAAGTTGTCACTCATCAATCATTCCTAGCCAAAGTCAAGTATACATTTTATTTTTAAGTGATGTCTTCAATGATAGGATTGCTACTAAAGCGAACCATTGTTTTGGTAATATAGGAATTGTCAGGGAAGAAAAATTAAAGAAGAAGAGGGAGTGTTCCAAAATCTCAGACACATTTTTTAAAATGAAAAAGTTGCTTAATGCTTCTGGATGATGTTTTGAGTGAATACTGTTTAAGTCTGCTTCATGGGGTGTTTAACAAAGTGATTATTTGGTAACAGGTATTGAAATGGAAGTATGGAAATAATTAAAACCACCTACCTGTGTGCATGGCCGACCTTCCGTTAAATCATTCTCACTCAGAGGTTAGGACAAGTTGACCATTAGAGAATCAACGTACAAGCTCTTACTGATACCAACCTTCCTCCTAGTCTGCACTATTCACTAACTAATGTTTTCTCTTAACAGGTGAGCTCATCAGAACGATATGAAGCCAACATTTTTGCAGTAAGTGATCCAAGCATGCACCATTCTCGTTAATATGGTGCAACTGCAGTAGAACTGTGACTGTACAGCACTGCAAGACTACAGTGAAATGCTCTTGGACTCTAGTTGCCCATTTTCTTTGATAAATGGCATTAAAACACAGCAGTTGTTTTTTAAATGATATTATAATATTATGCACTTCAATACTCTATTTATAATCATCCTTCTCTGCCGCTTTCCCGACAATATAAGCCAAGTGTGCCATGTAGCCCCGCAGCTTGTTGGCGGTGGCTTCCTAGGCTTCCTATGCCCCTTGACAGTGCTGCCAGCATAAACTCCGGGTAAGTTGGCTCTTTCTTTATGAGAGGATGGAAATGTTCACTATAGCTCCACTAACTCTTCTCCTTCTCCAATTCATCCCGTGTTTTAGCTGTGCTGCCCCCTAGTTGGCCACCCCAGGTAGGCCGCCCCTTGGTAGACTGCCCTCCGTACCACACCGTACCACATCATATCACACTGTACCACACTATACCACACTGTACCACACCATACAACACCATACCACACCGTACCACACCATACCACACTGTACCACACCGTACCACACCATACCACACCGTACCACACCATACCACACTGTACCACACCATACAACACCATACCACACCTTATGCCATGGCGAATATCGACGACACTATAGATTAGTACTACTTACGCCGTATTCAATAGCCCACATTCAACACGGCCTATAAGGCCACGTTGAATACGGGCAGAAGCACCTCTGGGAATACGAGCCTAAATTATTCACTGATCGTTGATATTTGCTTATGTACCACACCGTACCACACCATACCACACCGTACCACACCATACAACACCATACCACACCGTACCACACCATACCACACCGTACCATAATCGGGTGATTTTTGACCAACTGTTAACTTTAAGGAATAGGAGTATCATATGCTAGGTATAAAAAATCAAAAACACAACTCATGGGCATACCAGGAACTTGTATGCCAATTCGTGGACTTTCAGTGCTGTCGTATTGTGTGGTATGGTGTTGTGGTGTGGTGTGGTGTGGTATGGTGTGGTGTGGTGTGGTATGAGTGTGGTATGAGTGTAATATGGTATGGAGGGTACGGCCAAGCGTCGTTTCGGCTTTTTTTTGGGGGGGCTATGTGACATGGGGCTAAACGCCTGGGGGCTGTTTGTCTTAAGGGCCATAAACCAGGGAACCCACTCCTGCTTGTCATGTGACTCAGTTCTCTAACAATTGGTCCTTTATAGTTCTAACCCACTGGTGCCAAGTGATGAGTTCCACATTTGAAACAATATTTCTTACCTGGCATAACCTATCCTTGGGTAGAAGTCTAAGATTTAGACAAACTTATACCAAACACAGACATACTGGTGTGGATTATGGGTGGTGGTGAGGTGAGTAGTAACCACAACACACAAGTTGTTCAGGTAGAGACACACCTGGTTAGGCAGCACAGGTAGGGTGCTTGAGATATCTGGGTGTAACCGGTACCTCACCAATAAACATATGGGGCAATGCACAGAAAGTGGCCACCTGGGTCTTTTTTGGTCTTTTTTTGGATACAGGGAGTTGTAGAATAAAACCATTCCTCTTATTTCTTGTTTCATTTGAAAGAAAACACCTTGGGCTTCAAAAGGGCAAATGTCTACATGTCTGCCTGTTATTTTTTGAGATATGGTAGTTTTCAAAAATGACCCTCTACCATGGACAAGTAGCCACTTTCAGTGGATTTACCCATATAATACATTATATTTCCCATAAACATGTTTTACAACAGCCTCCATTCATAATCAATTCAGTACCTGCTGCATTTGGTCCTTTTTGACATCATACAATGCAGCAAAAAGGCCTGATGCTCTCCCTTATATAGAGGTATATATTCTAGTAAGAGCCAAAATCTTGTTTATCAGCACAAAGACTATCAATATAAATCAACATAAAAAAGGGTGGTCTTTTCCTTTAAGGAGTGAGGAAAGGTCTATTACAGTAGTATTAGTATTCTATGTTGCTACCTATAGTCACTACAGTACCATATATATAAGGAGCAATTCAATAGCTGGTGCCCTAAAGCTTAGCTTACGAGCAGATCAGTCACTTAGTGGAGCAGCTGTTAGCTTCCCCTGGTTCCCTTAGATAACATAGAAGGCCAACACATATACTAACACATTACATCCCTTAGTGGTCAATACATTACAGGTCATCACCTTGTGTTTGTCCAGCAGCTTTCAATTCAGATGCTGGTATAGCGTTCAATTGGGAGTCGACTGGTTCCTGACCTCACCTCACCATGTGCACACTGATATCAGCGAATTTCAGCTCTGATTTTGCATGTTCCTGGCATGTTATGAATTTAAAAAGTTGCAATTTGGTACCCATTATGAATATCACAAGATTGTCTGAGATCAGATCTGTCATAGCCACACACAGATACCTCGTGAATTTCATCAATTTGTCACGAATATTTTCTTTGGATGTACAAACGATAGCTTTGTTTGTCATATCTTTTGCTTAATTTTTCACGTTTCTCATATGTTTTTAATGTTTATTCTGTGATTTCAAAGAATCAGATAGATTTACCCATACATTTCTATACAAAATCAAAAAGAAATTTTTTAAAAATAACCGACCTACCGACCCTAGGTCTTTGAGTCATAGTACTGGAAACACATGAAATAGTCTTTGGCCCCTAGTAACATGTTTAATTTGCTGAAATAAAATAGTTGATCAAATTAAATGTGCATTTATTTTTTATTTATCATATTGATACCTGGGGATTTATCAAATGTTATATCCCTAGCCCGGGGACAGATCATTCATATATTTTGGCTTTCTCTTCTCAAGGAAATCTGGTAAAATGCCAGCAGAGTACATGATAAGTATGTGCCACTTACTTAATGGTGGGGTATTTCTTCATTTTTTACTTATTTATTCCTACACTTTCTAAACCACAGCACCACAGGATGCCAGCTTGCTGTTGTTGCAATAGGACCAGTATTGAAATAATATGATGCAGTGCAAACATATCTCACCAAAAGCTGAAGCCTACTTCAATTCATTTTCTCTACTTACATTCAATGGTGCTGATTCGATATGCTGTGATTTGCACAGATGGCTTCATTTTTCTAGTCCAATCATCCATGTTCCCTATACTTGGGTGATGATTACTTAAACTGCTTCCATTTTAAGAATGCACTGAACAGTTTTATTAATTTTCAAACTACAGTTGTTAGCCTCCATGAATAAATCTCACAAACAAAGTAGGAAAATTTCGGAAAACTTAGAGACCATGTTTATGACTTCTTTCGTGTTCTCTCAAGTGGCCTGAGGTTTGCAGATAAAAAGGAAGTTTGCTTAAAAGCCAGAATGATACATGATACTTTGGACTCATAGAATGTTGCCCTCATTGTCACCGTTAATGCTTGAAAGACCAATCTAACTTCACTTTATTGAAATCAATGAACAATGACTTGCGTTGGAAATCTATAAACCTAGGAATTTTTTCAATAGTGGCTACTGGTCTGACCCATTGTAACATGGGTTAACTTAGGATCTCATGGGTTATTCATGCTAATTGTTGCTTTTGTAGAGGTTGGTGAAAACGTTCTGGAGAAACCCTGACTCAAACCCGGGGCATTGCCCTAAAATGGTGTGTGAGTTAGCCTCAACCTGTATTTCACACAATACAGTTCAGTGAAGAACTCCTTGAGGGCCTTGAAATTCTTAGTTTATAGTGCAATGCAAGTGTACCTCTTTATTTATTTAAATTTAACTCAATGTAAACCCCTCAAAACCTTGCACATTATTAATAAGAGGTTTGAGGCTATTCCAACGATGCCACGGCAATGAGGAATTGGACTGTGATGACTGACAACAGTTGCATCAAGACCCTGTGAAGAAAAGGGTTTCCATAGAATTCAAGAGCAAGGCTCGTTCTCAACATGATGTCAATTAACTTAAGTTAACTATGTCTATTTTGAGCATGTAACAAGACCAGTAGTAAATAAATGGTAAGGCTCATTCCTAACATGAAATAGAATAACACAACATTAGCTGTGCTATATCAGTTCTGGGCATATTACAATGGCAACAGTCTCTTGACTTACATTAGTTTTTCTCCTTTGAGAAATTGAGTGATTATACACTGCAAAAATGGTGTTTAGATTTTAAACATGCTTAGGTCTAAACACGTTTAAAACCTAAACATATAGGTCAGTTAGGTGTCTCATCGACTACACATTTAGGAAATGAACACTTTTATTCTAACTACATAAACATTTATGCTAAACATGTTTAGATGTTTAGAGTTGAGACAGTTGAATAATAGGTGTTTAGATTTAAACATCAATATGTTTAGATACTTGGATGTTGAATCCACACCAGGTAGCAGCACTACCTTTGACTGGACTATCTGCACACAGTTATAATCAATTGTTGTGACAAATGTCCCAAAATCCCATGTTTATCATGGTTTCATTTCATAGAATGTCATGTGAATAGAAAAGGCAATAGAAAATTGACTAGATTCACCTCATGCCACCATCATTACCATAAAATAATCAATAAACTCCATGACTGACACCTATTTGATGTTATTCTGGAATAGATAAGGCAATGTCCTTCCTGGCAAGCTGTTGTACTTTCTCAAGTCTCTCATTCTGATGCAGTGAGTACTATATATACATGTATATAGCTGTGGCTGACATCTTTGGAGACTTTGACAAGTAAATACCTGCTGATGTCCCCCCAGTAAATGAGAAAAAAAATATATCTCTGTGTTTTAATGCATACATGTCTGCAAACCTTAAATCTCCATCAAATCATTTAAACATCTAAACACAAAAATTCATAAACACCTAAACACAAAAATTCATATATCTAAACACAAAAGTTTTAACCTAAACACCTACATTTCTAAACACTTGAGCTAAGCACATTGTTTGGCTAAACATGTTTAGGAAATTAATGTGATTAAAAAAACGTTGCAAGAATATGTTTAGAATTGTGTTTAGGATCTAAACACCATTTTTGCAGTGTATGTGGGGGAGCACATTATGATAAAAGGACAAGCGAACAATTGGTGATTGAGTTGGCCTGTCATAGAAACAAGAACATAATGGCTGGCAGATAACACATTACAAGATGAATGAAGTGCACAAGAATCAACACTTAATATTTTAGAGATAATAGGTTGGTGGGAACCTCAAATGTTTATAGGAGTGGTTGTTAAAACAAAGATTCTTTCAGTGTGTGCAGTAAAATCAAAAATCTTAGACAGTGATCATAATGTGGCATTGTGATGATGTATGCGGTGGTAATCTGAAAACATGTTTGTTGAACACTAGCCAACTAATGGGCTGTAAAATGTGTTTCGATATTATGAAACTTAATGTGTGCTGCATTTAACCTTAACTTTTCTGCCTTAATCATAACCTACCCTGAAGGCATTTAGAAAAAGGCAATGAAGGGATAAGATGCCAAGAAAAAGGCAGTGGCCAAATACTACTCTGTAAGTCAGACTCTCATTATTTGGGATTTGGCAGAACTGAAAAAATGAATTTTGTTGAAATGCCACCATATTGAGGGCTCCCACTACAATTTAGGAGGAAGCAGTCTTCAATTAAAAGTTACTAACCTAAGGAGCCTATGTAGGTTTTACTGTAGAACCACTGTCATTAGGTATCAATGAGAAACATTGTATTGATAATGGTGGAAATGCACCAAAGAACATAAAGAACATTTTTCTTGTGTATATATATATATATATATATATATATATGTACATGAAGCTTCTCTGATAAAGGATGTGGAGGCTGTTTGCATGGCATAATGGATGCCATAGGCATGATGTAAGTCATTCCGGGATATCATTAGAGGCTAATTGACAGACCGGGACAATGTTCCCAGTACTCAGATGACATGTATCATTCACTGATTAATTAGAGAATGTCATACACTGTAAGCTAAGTACATCTGTTGAAGGTTCTTCTTATTATGTTAATGCCCATCCATCTTTAATATCACAAGAAGTATGTTAGTTGCTGAAGTGTGCGAAATTTACATGACCTTATCCTGCGTATTCCTTGGGTTGAGTCACAAGCTGCTATAGAGTAAAATAAATGTCACATGAAACCAATAACTTTATAGAGCTATAGTCAATAAAGGCGGGAGAACCTAGGTAGTCTTCTCTGTAATAGTGACATTACATAAAGACCCATGCCAGACCCCCTAACCCTTACATTTAGAAACGCAACATCAGTCCTCTCAAATACCAGTACAATAAGCGTCCAATCCAACCAGGAGTGATTTAGAGAGCTGTCAGGGGCTTGAATATAACTTAGAAGATAGGAGGCCACACAGTATTATACAAAGGGGGTGAGGATTAAAAGAGCTAGCTCATGTCAGGGATGGTTGGGGCAGTGTGGATCCCTGAAGGAAGATGCATGAATAAGGTTATGAACTGCATCCCTCATCTCCCCAAACTGTCAAGTTTGAAGTTTGATTGCACCCCACACCCACACGCCCTGGACCTATCCTAGCAAATTGTTGTGAGTCCTCGTCAACCTGTGTGAAGTGGCTCACACATGTCGCTAGATGGAACACGATATCGTTATAGCACAAGATCACCAGGAATAGCAATTGCTATGCCACGTGAGTCTAACACACAGTGGCAAAAGATGACGGAATGAGTTATCACTCAAAAAGGAGTCACAATTGATGACCAATCACAGTGACAGATGATGACAATTTGTTGGGATTCTTCATAACATCCCCTGGGGAGCTTTTTTTGATAGTACTGCCTCGAAAGTTTCCATAAAAGACCATTATTTTATGGACCACTGCAAATGCCAGTGTAATCCCTTTAAGCTTAAGAAAATGAAATATTTTTAACTCTACAACCAATAATCCTTGTCATTACCTCCTGCACAGGTCTGGAAAAAGATTCCTGTCAATGAAAATGAAAATAAGAAAGCAATGATGTCAGAAGCAGCAGAATGGAAATATCATAGCATAGCGATGTTGGACTGCTCCATTGTCATAAGTTAAGACGAGTTGCATCAATGAGGTGAAGAAACATTAAATCTGGTTTACTTGAATGGAATAACTGTCCTCCCTTTCTTGCTATCATTAAGTCCTTGATTGAAGAGCCACTGCTTAGTTCAGTTAAAAACATAATGTTGAGAACCTAATGTTTATTTTATTCAACCATTTAGAAGATAAGATAAGCTAGGGAGGACTTTCATACAGATATCCATCAATATTATCACTGTGAAGTCCCACCACTGCTGACATATAACAAACGTTTGATTACTAACACAATAATTATAGTCACCCAACCTGCCTGTTAATTGTTGAGGTTCTTAGGGAGCCCCCAATTATGAGGACACTCGTATATCATGAAAAACTAACCATAGGTACTACACAGGTCATAACTGGCAGGTGCACTGCCTGGCTGAAAATAATAAAACTGTCATCAGAGACATGATGAATGGGATCCCAAAATAACATCAAGCACCAGGTGTCTCTAAAGGAGTTAATGAGAATCATACCACCCTAAAGCTTCAATGACAGTGTATAGTTAAGATTAGGAATGGGAATTTGAATTGCAGTGCACCTTTTCAGTTTGCTACATATCTGGCGTTCTGTACTGAATGAAACTTTCTTTTAATGAAATAGGATTTTAGATTCATATAAAAAGACAATAGATTCAACCCATTGAAGTATTTATTCTAATACAGGCCTTTATGGTCTAAAGCAATTCTGTGACACGTGTTTGTGCTTAATGATGATATCTGCGACCTTATCTTAAAAATGTTATCAGGGACCAGGAAAGACTGATGTAATTGATAGTATTATTGAAAGTACTTATGATAAGAGGGATTGGAATTGGGATCAGGGGTTGGACAGATTCCGATAGAACTTGCATTACCCTAATGAAGGGGGGGGGGTGAAGCAGCTTTCTACATTAAGGTGGCTGGCGAAGATAGAATCAATGTAATTAGATTTTCGCCAGATTATCACCAGATTCCCAAAACAATATGTACTATTCATATATGCAATAAAATGTGGGGGTCCCAAGCATATTTCTGAGATACAGAACCTTTACTATTATATAGGATTATACAGCAATATGCAACATAAATCCACAGAGTCATATCCGAAAGTAATTAGATTTTCTTATATAACTTCCTCAGCACTTAGATTATACACACATCCTTTGCAGTGAGTGTAGTTCTGGCATATGGTCCAAGCCATATTTCTGTTTTGGATGATTGAAAATTTTCCTTAAGGGAAATGGCTAGAATAAGTACATCTAGATTATATGGTACATTCCGAATTCCCTCCCCAAACTGACTCTGTGGCGCATGTGTCAATGCACATTTACATAGCTAAAAGGGCATTACTAGTCGGAAACTGCCCACAATTATGATCATTAGCGGTCACTCATGTGGGCTACCTCTGCTATTTGAAGTCCAGCAGCAGAGCACTTTGCAAAACTTTACAATTGCGTGCTGCTATGACTGCAGCTAAAGTGCTCCCTAAATCAGTGGACACTAATCTCAGTAGCGCCGGGCAGTCTTCTGGCCTAGCTAAAAGATAACGAGGACGGACCTCTGTAATTTCTTTTTCAGAGAGATCTGTAGAAAATGTGACATGTACTGGGAATAGGGACCTTACTGCACCCTGCACTAAGGGCCCTTTTCGCAGATCCTGTCACAAATGTGCATGGTCTAGCTCATTTTTATAGTAATGACAAATAATTATATCATTTTAAATTTCCATTTTTTTTAGTTGTAAGTAATGTACAGTGAGACCTTGATAATTCAGCCCTTGATAATCCGACATACACGGGATCTGGCCAAGCTGAGACTGGGACATTCCAATACAAATCTATTGTAATATTCTTTGATAGTCAAGTAGTTTTAAGATCCGGTCAATATTTGTTTAGGACAGGGGTGGCCGGATTATCAAGGTCTCACTGTACAGGTTAAAGCACAGCGAGTTACATTTGGGGTCTTGGGAGAGGGAAAGCAATGCGCATGACTGCCACCTGTGATATTTACTGTTTTTTTTAACTCCATTGCTTTGGGTTAAGAGCAGAGTGATGACAGTTCCCCAGTAAGGTATATAAATAGTGTTACTTAGCATTGTTGAGAAATGCCTCGGTGAAATGTAGCAATCTAAAACTCAAATACTTAAGTAATCCAGGCCCGATGACTATAAAGCGCTGAGGAGTGTTTAGATAGGCCCTAGAAAAAAAACGAAATGATTTGGCTTAGGGGTTGTGTATGAAAACAGCCCCGTTTCATGAGCTGTAACTGTAGCGGTGTAGGAAATGGACAACAATCTTCTTCAATCGGGATTGTCTGTTGTATTCATGCATCATAGGACAACAGGCCGTAAAGATGTGAAGACGGAGTTGTATATTGTATTCATAAAACGGATACATACATTGCATCACAATGACTAAATGAAAAGTCTTATTAAAAGCCTCCAATATGCTGTTCCATCATGCATTGGTACTCACGTGAGACTTTGATTAACCATGGTCTGGTTGTGATGTATGTTGGGACATTTGTCAATGTGTTACTTTATGACTTCGGTTTCTCATTTTATTTGTTCATATTTTCAATGTTCAGTGTTTCTATGATTGAATGATATATCCTCCAGGGAATTAAATTGATATATATATATATATATATATATATATATATATATATATATATATATATATATACAAATGTGCACGAGAATTGGTCAGCACTGAGGGTTATGATACGAGGCGAAGCAGAGTGTGATAATCCTCAGTGCTGACCAATTCGAGTTCTCCTTTATTTTTATCTCAAGTTAATTTAGCCAGATATGTTCAAAATTTCATTTATTTGGCATTAGAAATTATTTTATCATTATTTGACCATTTTCCCTGGCAGTGTGATACAGGGGAGGGTTATCCCGGGGAGTTATCACCCTGGGGATGTGATATGGAGATTCTTGGTTGAATCTATGGGGCTCTCGTATTCAACTTGAGATAAATGACAGTATTGATAGTAAGAGTAGACTCTATAGGTAAATGAATTACCTTCGTTATACCACGATTTCTGGCTTACACAGTGCTTTTTGGGGTCTATTCCCATCCACATATCTGTCGATATTGCACACCCTATAGGCTGTAACATCAATTTTCGAAGGCGTGCGGTTATCAATGTAAGGCGTGTGGTTATCCATGTAAGGCGTGCGGTTATCCAGGATAACCGCACGCCTCTCATGTCCTTCCATGTCATATGTTACATGTTAAAACCCATGATAGGGTTGACCAGGGCAGGGCTCGAACCTGCAGCCTTAGATCCCTAGTCCAACCCCCTATGCAGTGCGCCACAGCGACTGACGAGATACGCTTGGTTAGAATCAGGTCTTGCTATGATACAAAGCCGTGTGCGCTGTCACTGTCCGCTGCCAGGCGAGGAGGTGTATTATACACAAACATAACCGCGAGACGCAGTGAGCGGAGAAGGCGCGGTGGTCTAGCGGTTAGCGCTTTGCGCTCAGCCGCGTGAGGTACACGGTTCAAATCCCGGCCCGGGCGCATCTTTTTTCGCCATGTGTGCTGTAGCTGTCCGCTGGCGGGCGAGGAGGTGTATTATACACAAACATAACAGCGAGACGCATGTTTTTCCGCTGTGTGCCGCTGCCAAGCCTAGCCGACACCGGGGCTGTCGCTGTCCACTGCAGGGCACCGAGGTGTATGTACCTGTGTACACACACAATGGCTGGCATCGAGTCCCGGGGAGGGGGAATAATTTTTGTTTTCAACTTGAATTTATTGGTATTATATTGATTATTTATTGGTTTCGTGGTATAAAATAAGTAGTCAATGGATAACTCATGACTCATCGGGGTTATCGACGATAATAACACATCGTCGATAACCCCCATTCGTCATGAGTTATCCATTGGTTACTTGTTCAATACCGAATCCTCTCTGGATGAACATAGGATAAAACCACTTCCACACAACTAGGCCTCCTAACCTCAATTGTAATTCTTGAAATTCTTTACACTCTATCAGGATCTCTGCAGCATCCTTTATAGTATTCCTCTTATCTTATTGTGTTATGGAAGGTGGGATTTTACAACACAACTGATAGCACAACTAAATGTATACCACTGAGTCTCTTACGTTTTACTCCCAAAATACAGCAAGAGAGCATATCTCAACAATTTTGAGAAATAATATCATCCTCTTGAGATATGCAGTTTTAGAGTGTAACAGGGCAAGTGGTATATGAATAATGAACTTTACAGCACCCTGAATTCATCATGCTATACTGTAAAAAAAAATAATTGTTGAATCTACCAGGGATCCTTGTAAAACCACCGTAGTTATATAACAAGGGTCAGTGTAGTTTCTACGAGAAATCCCAGGTGGCAGTGTCAAAATTAATGTGAGAGCTTTATGCCATGCCCTGTTGCCTAAATGCTAAAGCACATACTTGTACTGGTAGCAGTTACTTCAACTTACTTTGTTTTAACAGTTACCTTTTTATGACAATCAGTCTGATCGATCAACAAAAGCACCATCCTCCTTTGTCCTCATATCCAATAATTGATGACGAGCTCCATTGTCATGGTTGGTGAATTCGTTGAGCTTTTCCATGTTTTCTCTTGTCTCCTTGGAAGTATTTCCTGGGAAGAAATCTGACCTAGCATTGCACCTTTACAGGTTGTGAGTGGATGACGAGCTTTCAGTGAATTTCACTCAGACGCGCTGCCCACGCTGAAAAGTATATAATTAAACACACGTTATTTTGACATTTTTAACTTTGCCACATTTTGGGGTTTCTTATACTGCCCACGCTGAAAAGCATATAATTAAACACACGTTATTTTGACATTTTTAACTTTGCCACATTTTGGGGTTTCTTATATTGTTGTGAAAAAATTGGTGAAATGGTTGCCTCGAAAGAAGTAGTTTTTGGATCTGCAAGTACCACCGCCCACCCCCACCACAAAGAGAAAGAAATATATCCTTGTTTATTTTGGGATCGTCAGGAATCTTGATTGAAAATAATCGTGTCGAAACTGTTCATAGTACAATCATTATCGTATATAATGTTGAATATTTTCTTTATGATTATCATGGCTCTTGAGGGGTTGATAGTAACAAAGCAAAACAAAAATGAGCTAAACAGCATTCTCCTCTGATACAGGTACTTCCATTACCACACCCTGGTACACATTCGCTTGGAGGCGTCTAGAGTTCCTCCTAAAAGAACAGAGATCCATATACATAGAACGACTAGTTATTCAAAGGATGTAAATGCCAATGCTACAATACAGTAAAGATAGAAAAGACACTCCCCTAAACCCATACCTAGGAGCAGACACCTTTGAAACCTGACTTCATCACCTAAGATGCCTGCTTATGTGGTTGCATTGCGTCTTACCAAGCTTATTAGGTTAAGCCTGCTAATGTAGCACTATCCTAAATAGGCTTTCTCCTTTCTCCTGACTCTTGCTTGCATGTGTTCTTGTTTAATAAATGGGTGACAGAAAGAGGACATCGCGTTAAACGAAGCTTCCCCCTCATATATGGCCATCTGCAGAAGCCTGTTGGATCAGTGTGTGATACAAAGGCCTTTCAGTACACGTTGGAAGACAAAGTATAGGTACAGTGGGGATTACGAAAAGATTCAGCTTTTCTGAGGTACAATAGTAAAAGGTTCCACCTTTTAGGTCCTGCAGTAGTCCCATTTGGGAAAATAGGCTAGCTACCTTTTGTCACGAAAGAAACTGGCTTATCTTTCTAGACGTAGTGGTTTACAAAGGCGCAGTAAGCTTCAGGCACTCTAAGATTATCTGGCCACTAGAGATTCATTTGGGTAATATAGACTTGCTACCCAGCAAATTGTCGTCATCTGTCGCCATGATTGGTCATCAATGGTGACTCCTTTTTGAGTGATAACTCATTCCGTCATCTTTCGCCACTGTGTGTTAGACTCACGTGGTATAGCATTTGCTATTCCTGGTGATCTTGTGCTATAACGACGTCGTGTTCCATCTAGCGACATGTGTGAGCCACTTCACACAGGTTGACGAGGACTCAAGGCACTTTCCTTGCCAGCACCCTGCTTGACGATATTCTGAAACCAGTGCTCTTGAGGTCCTTTGCACTTTATCAAAATGAACAGTTGATCATGATCCATAAGCAATGCAAATGGACAGATATAATCCTTTACAGAGTCAGAGAGAAGATGGGGTGATCCCTAGTATTGCCATGTATATCTAAGGGGAGAGGTGAGTGTAAAGGTGGTAGCAATATACACATAGTACAATGATATTCAATGTATAGCAATAGAAATATAATGTTGGGTAATCAAGTATAAAAAGATACAAGATTTCCAAAATGTAGTCAGCCATTTTTGTACCTCTCTTGGTGTTAATAGGAAGGTTTAGCAGCCACTACGTAGGCAATATAACACAGACGTGCAGCATACTTACAGCACTGCTACGTCTACGTAAAATCAGATTTGAGTGACGTACGTCGTTGTTGCTAAACCTACCTAATAATATGGTCCAGGACTGTCTAAAAACAAGATACATGTAGCAAGGACCACGGATAGAAGTTGTGCTCATAGATCATGGCAACATCGCTGGCCACTGCGGGTGACGTCACTGAGGCAGCATGACGTCACCAATGACATCATAGGTGACAGGGAGAAAACCGAAAACATTATGGAGGAATATTTTATTTGATGATTGTCATGGCTCCCAAGAAAGTCGCTACGCTCCTGGCCGCTGACCCGGCTTGCAACTCCAAAAAAATCATGTTTAGAAAATGAAATAACTATTTTTATTGGATGACATGCAATACATACAATACCAGTTGTACTTTTTATATAGGATAGACCTACCAAAAATTAAAGAAGTAATCCGAATGATTATTGTAACTATTGCCATTCATTTTTGAAGGGATATATCAAATGCATGAGGTGTTGCTGGAATAAGTATTAGATTGTCACAAAAGTTGCCTATCAGCTGTAACAAACACTGTCTGGATCTTATGAGAAAGAAAACACCTTTACGTTAACATAATTGTTCATTTTACCTCCCATGCCCAAGAAATTGTATTCAGCGAAAGTCGACGATTTCATGTTACAACAATCAGACCCCATTAACCATCCACCTTCAACTTTGTCTCTCTGCCGATTAACATGCAAGTCACATTGTCTCATGAATTCATTGAGATTTGATGAATTTATTGGAGTTTTTTAAGGTGTCCTGCAAAGTATTTTTGAGGGGTGGCTTAATCCCTAAGGCTCTTAAAAGCGAATTTCAAAGCGCTAAATGAATAAAAAAAAAAAAGAATGCTACGTGACTTTTTCTAATGCTGCTCAGGGCTACAGGGTCTCTGGAGAAATGCATTGCACAGTGACCAGACTGGGCAGATGAGGGGAAAGGGCCCTCCCTGCGGGATTTTTAGTACTGTGTTTGGCCACTGGAGGAGCTACAACAAGCATAAATGTGAAAAATAGGCCAAAAATTACTATTATGTACTTTTTTACATAGAAAAAGATGGTTTTCTCAAAAATGTTCTATTTTCTGGCACTTCCTGTCTATTTGGAATGTAAATGGAACATTTTGAATCCAAAAAGAGGCTAAAATAGGGGTTCTCAGGTAAATGTGTTACCATGGCAACCAAAATAAATGTTCCAAATAGAAAAAAAAATAATGTCAATTGATAGAATGATTCATCATGATTCATATGCTGAAAAAAGCATATAGATACCATTTCTATATCCAAAACTGTGCCCAAACGTATGAAAAAGGTTTGGTTATTTTTGATTGATTATTTAAATCATTGTGCTGATTAGATGACAAATTCAATGCAAACAATGAATAATACAGCTTATTGCCTATATTGATACAGTTATGTCATTCCATATATGTGAAGCAATATCTCCAAGACCAAAAGGGCTATCTGCAAGGGTGATACCTCATTTTAAAGCTGATAACTTCAATTTTAAATGTCACATTTCACCTCGGAGGACCCTTTCCCCTCAACTGGACTGGAGGGTGTTGCTCCTATAGTAAAAGGAAGAGCTGGCTAAAAATGCCCTTGTTTCCAGTCCTTTCTTTTCATGTAGCTATGACTTGTCCCTTTTGTTGCTCACAAGTGGACATTCATGTACAGTGCTCAAAAAGGGGATTTGAGTAGGTACCTAGTTGGGAGAAGTCAGTCAGTATAATATATTATAGAGTGTGTGACATGAGTAGGAACCTGATAGTGCAGCTCTCTCTGTTTTAAACAAGGCAGGTGACTTTTCAGACTAATGTGGTGAGTGCAAGTTGAATGGTGAAACAGAGCGTGACTTCTTTTGAAAAGAGGGTACCTACTGATAGCTCTTTTTACCATAGGAGCAACACGCTCCTGGACTGATGCCAGGCATTACCATTGCATCCCACCCTGATCTCGGACTAAGAGTGTTGCTCCTATGGTAAAAAGAGCTATCAGTAGGTACCCTCTTTTCAAAAGAAGTCATGCTCTGCTCACTATAGGTACCCAGGCAGAACATTGCAATGTTGAGGATAGTAAAAGGGTGCTTTATAGAGCCAAAAAGAAGCATCTTACATTTTTTTCTTTCAATCCCATAATCACAGCAGTTGAGTGTATGTAAAAGCTTTGACATAGAGCCAAAACTATATAAAATTAAGGATTTTACAACCTACATACTGGTTTAAAAAGTCACCTTCCATTTAATTTCACACATCCTGAACAGCCACAATAAACATGACTCCTCAAGATAAACACCGGCTGGCGAGGAATATTAACAAAGGATTGGTTCCAACATAAACAAAATCCTGATCACATGGCTGTTAGATTTTCTCCCAATTATTTGTTAAGGCTTGTCACAAGGTGAATCACCATGACTAGTCCCTTAGGCGCTAACGGAATTTGGCAGTTTACAACAAGACTATATTATCAACAGGGGCCACATAATGTATACCATTAGACTTTTGTTAAAATGGGCCCCTTGGCTATGATGTAGCCCTTGTTAGGTACTGCCTACAGGATTGATGAGTGGGAGATCCGGGATTTTTGGGCAAATTTTGGGGTCCAAAATATGTAGTTAAACTCTTAAGTACTTGGAAAGGGGGGTGCGCGTGCCCCAATGCCCCCCAGGTCTAAATCGGACACTGTCCATACATTCCCAAATGGTCTGGATGATGCAACAGTGAAGAGCTGATGAGTACACTGCTTTGGTACAACGTATAATGACAAATAAGCATGAACCGACTAGATCCATTCTGTGGTGCTCAAAAGTTGATAATGATCTTAACTAGTTAAAGATTATCTCGGCTTTCTCAATTTGTAAACATTCTCTTTTTCCTCTGTGACTTAATCACTGATTTTTCACAAATGATTGATATCAATTGTTTTCAATCATAAAAAAGATATCCATCTTATAAAATCTAGCAGAGTCCTCTTTTAAAATCAGGTTTTCCCTTTTGTCCTTAATCCTAATTTCAAGGTAAATAGCATCTTAGGGGTTTGTCGTCACTCTGAAATGCAGGGCATGATATGCACTGTATTGGTAAATAATTTCTATAATTCCTGACAAAGATGATGGTTCAATCAAGAGGGTTTGTGGTCTAGATTTATGTTTAGAAAATGATGATGGCACAGTCAGTGCAGCAGCACTTTTAACATCAATATTTACAAATATCATATTAGTTAATCAGCTTAGATGACCACCACAATAGATCCAGTCTGGTGATGATAAATCGAGCATTGGTCCTTGGGACCTTTGCACGCATACCTTAATAGCCATCAGATATAGGTTTAGTTTCAGAAGGCTTCCATTCGAGTTCCATTTAAACAGAAAAGCCTCACTGCCTCTCTAAACTCTGTACTATCCAATACAGAGATAGAGTATTGAAGAAACAGTTTCTTCTCTTCATTCAGTATCAAAATGAGATCTGATTGACCCACAGACACTTGATAGAAACATGAAGGGGCAACAGTGTGTAACACATAACTAGATACATCGTTTCCAGTTCCGGCTGATATTCCCCTTTGAGACCTAATCCTGATAGAGTTGTCAAAGGCATTGGAAACCAACTTCAACGGCACAACCAGATCGAGGCTAGGTTACAGCTGCGCACGACTCCAGGGAAATTCTGCCATTGCAGCATTACAGTGAGTGGCACAATGCAACTTATACTTTCGGCTGAAGAAATCCAGGGGAGGTCTCATTACCTTTACCAGTACTATGGCCTTCCTTGGCTCTTACTTGAGCTTTGCACATCCCTTCAAAAGGTTGTGTCGCTATTCTATGGCAGTTAGTTGAGTCGTATATATATATATATATATATATATATATATATATATATATATATATATATATATATATATACAGTAAATCTTCAGTTCAGAACATATTCACAGCTATGGTTATCAAAACTGCAGTTCGCTAATCTCTCCACAGTGCATGATTCCTCTTTGATACAAAGACAGCCTTGACTAATTTCATCCCAGTTGTGTATGCCTTCGGGTGTCATGCTCCAAGCGCATCACACAATACTTTAAGGTTCGAAATGTTCTTTGAAAATTAGGAACCTTTAACCTTTATTTAAGCCTGATAATTCTGATGTGAGCAGCACCCCTGGGAAAATATTGCAGCAGTGGTATTATTGCCCAATAATCCAGAACCCATTTCCAGAAATTCATGTTCAGACTGATTTAATCACCATCCTGCCCTTTGTCTTCGTCCCTGATAAAGACTGACAGATTCCTTTGTGATGTTTGATAAATTGAATGCTTTCCTGGGGCTTTTTAGGTCACCTTCCCTTCTACATTGGACCACATTTGCATGCTTAACATTGTGAATGACACTTAGCAAGATTTTAATTAGATTCTCTTCATTAACCACCAATGGAAACATGAAGACGGTTTGTTTCTCTATTTTTTTCCTTCTTTTTGATCTTGGCAAAGCACATTGAATGCTGCATAATCATCATGGAACTCACAATGTAGGGCAATGTTTTTTCTGTTTTGAAATGAGGGTTTAAATCAATGTCCTGGGCTTTCAAGCTAAAGCTTTGTCTGAAATATTGATTTAAATGAGAGTAAAACAAAGTGGATAACAGTGTGGATGGCTGAGTTAGAGTGTGTCCAATGTCCATTACATCTGATTTCGTTTTGTCATGTAGCACATCTAATGTGGCACAGGACACTGTATCATAATGAGGACATTTTCGATCAGCTACCCAGTTAACTTCTGAAAATGAGATAGATAATGTATGATTTAATCTACTCTTCTACTGAGGTAATATTGTGTAGAGAATGAAGAAAATGACGACAGACCTCTCCTTTAGGACAGCTGAGACAGGACAAGATAATAATATTTTCATTTCACCACCACCCCCCCCCCATACACACTATGGTGCCTAGATTCTTTGCTTGACATGTGGTGGTTCGTGATTGATGTTGGGCCATCAACTTATTTCTAATTAGCAGCCTAGATTATTTGAAAGGACTGCTGCATCATTTCTCTGTGATTTTCGAACCTTTAAAACAGCATAGAATCATTTCTGATCCCTTTTTTATTTTTAAATATACATTAATTAATTGTTCAAGAGTGCAGTACATAATTTTCACGACTTTCTCATAGAAAACTTTTCATTCATGTGATAGTAGTGATATTCGCTCCATGTGACAGTTATAGGTTGCACAGAGATTTGAAAGACTTTCAAAAGTGAAAGACTATAATCTGTACTTAGTCATTCACATGAAATTCAATATGATGAATAGAAACATCCTATCAATTATAGTTACGCAGCTAATTGCAAGGAACTATAGAATAATTCGCAATGATTTGAACAATAGTCATTCATACTTTGAAGGTCACGTCCCTTTTCCAAACTTATAATGAGAGAGAATACTAGATAGGATACCATTAATATTGTGTCACCTGTTGAACAGCAAATAGTCACATATCCCTGTGATATCCAGCAAGATATGTTACACTCTTTCCATTGAACCTCCCAACCAAAAGAGCTCGACCCCTAATGGAACAGTTCTCATGTCACAGCAATCAGTTCTGATTAACCACAACATCATCCCTTTGTCTTTGTGCACTTAATGAGAGGCAAGTGCAATTGCTGCCTTTGAGGAATTTATTGGGAGTGTGGTTGTTTTAAGGTAGCTCAAAATCAATACCAGTCACCAGGTAGTTAGCTGCTTTAGAACAACTTTTGTTTATGACTGGTCTAGTTTTGGTAATTTGGAAAAGGCCCTGGAATACCCATCAGTGGATGTCCAACCCTCTGATGGATTTAGAATTACTGCCTCCATTGTTCATACATAATTTCTAATATCCTGTCACTGCCGGTGTTTATTTTCATGTTTTTCTTTACAAAGTCTTAAATAAAAAATTATGATATCATATTATCATAGCCACAATCTATGAATCATCCACAATTTAGACATGTTTTTATCCTAGTTGTCCACGTATAAGGCACACTAGTCAGCCCTGACACCACAGAATAAAAGCAAAATATTTCATTCTATACATTAGACTTCCTTAAGAGGGTTTTATCAGGGGTTCGGGCATTGTCCTTGCTGCAAAGAGCTTTCTGAAATGTGGAAATATATTGATTTGAATGGGCATCGTCTATCAAAACTTCTTGTGATGGATCACAAAATTATAGAAACACAAGAGACCATTGTATATTTCATACTCTGGTGGAGTATATGGGTGAAGATCTCAGGAGATTTGACATCTAGGGCTAAATTGTAATATGCCAGACATTGGAATTTAGACATAAAGTAGGCCTAAGCAATGGGATATAGGAATTTATACTCTAAGGGACAATATACTTGGAATAGTGCCTCTTCTGGGTATATAAACCATATCCATGGTCATATCTCTAAGTACCACCCCTCCCAACACATACCAGTTAAAGCACATCTTCGTCATTCTTCAAGCAGAGGCAACCTCCCATTTGGGTGATAAAGGTTTAGGCCGCTAAGGTGACTATTTTGTTGGATATTGAGATGACTTGTTATGTTTTTTTTTTCTTTAATATCTAGTCCCAACTTATACTATCCACACAGGGCACATCAGCCAATCAGCAGAAAGTTTGATAGAGGGCTGCAAATATAATCCTATACCGATCGTATTCTAAATTTCATCTATTTGTTTAAGTCTGTATGGTAGAAGTCGATTTATATTTAGTATCAGGAGAGAAGATCAGATTAACCTACAAATGCTTGATGGAAACCTGGAGGTCGCCCCTATTTATAACCCATGAGTAAATATCAGTAAAACCCCAGCCCCCATTCCCTTCTGAGATCTACACCTAATAGAGTTGTCAAAAGCATTGGGAACCAACTTTGCTCGGACAGTCAGATGGACACTTGGTTCCAGCTGGGACCTCCTCCTGATACCATAGATATTATAGTGAGTGGCACAGTCTAACTCATAATATTCTTCTGGGCTGAGAAGTCCCAGTGGATATCCTTGAGGATCTTGCCAAAAAAAAAAGAGAACAAAAAAGTAAATGAAATGTGCACAGTTTTTTATTGCAAAATACTACTCAATTCACATTGCTAAGACGCACACAGTGGTTGGTTAAAAACTCTAAGTATGCTCATCCCATATGTGTACATAGTTGTAATGTATTTTCTGCAAATATTTTGTCAGTACTGTAACAACAATGCACTGGGTCATATGTTCGCTTTGAAAGATATTAAATAGGCTCTCGTTATCTTTTAGCAAGACCCTCGAGGTCAGTCCACCAATACTGTTCAGACTCACCGATGTACTATCAGTCAGTGGGAATATGCGATTCAGTGTTAAACATTGTTATACCACAGAATATTCCATTTCTCTATAAAGGGTCTTGAATTATTTACTCTTACGCAGTTTCTTATTTCATTCTTGTGTTCCTTGATCCTGCAGGATTGGGTTACACTTCGGCTCCGGTATAGAGCAGTCAAGAGCAGTTCATTGGTGCTTAATTTCACCAATCCTTCAGTTTTGTGCAAATTTGGATATGTAGAGGCAAAACATAGACTTTTCTCACCTGCACTCAATTTCAGTATCATGCTGCCATTGGAGGGGTGTATTACTCTTCAACAATTTAGGTATTTTCCCTTCTAGCCACTCCAATGGATTCGCTCTGTGCAGACACCTGGGAATCTCTTACACCTGTCCCCACCTATAAAACCGTGCAATAATCCATCACCTGCTTTCAAAAGTGCTTCCTCACATTGGATCAATCATCACAACATCCTTTTGTCTTTATGCCTGATAACGGCTGGCAAGGGTCTTTGTTGTGTTTAACAAATTAAATGCTTTTCGGTAACTTTTTATCTGGACCTGCCCCACCATGACATTTTTTACTTGAAAATTAGGGATGAGGCTTTAACCATATTCGATCATTAACTATTAACCCCAAAAGACACTTTTTGAGAAAATGCTTTGACATTTCAATGAATCGAAAGGAAAACGACTGGAGATATTAACCCTACTCCTGTGACATGAAATAACTGAAGTCCTGAAATATACGTTGGTCATTACAAGGGTTACATAGTTGAAGGCAGTATTTTGTTAGACATTATAGTCATGTTTACAACAAACCTGTCTTTAGAAAAAATACAATATGTATGGATGATTTGAGGTGAAAGAGAATAATAAAAACAGAAAAGTTTCTTTCTTCCCATAACAACGATTGCAGGGAGGCAGTACAGTACAAGACAGTACATCATAATGCAACCCCAAATTTGGCGATAAGCTATGGCATATCGCCACAAGCAGACAATCAGAGTAATAGATGCACACAACTAACTACACAGAAATAAGGAATAATGTGTAATGATTTGAATAACAATTGCGGGCTTGGTAACTGACAAAAATAATGTAAGCCCTTTCTCTGGAATGGGAACCTGAGTTCAAGCAAAAAAGGCTTGTACATGGGTTTTAAAGACCTGCTCTGTCCTAGAAGCATCCAAGGTGCATGTGAAGGTAACACCAAATCAAGACTGCAAATTTGGGTTTGCGATACTCTAGGGATTCGTGCTGTTTCTCAGAGAGGCACTGTGCAACCTATATCACTAGGCTGAGCAGCTCTCCGGAGGATGTTATATTGACTTCCTCAAGTACTGCATTGAAACCTTCAATCAGTGATTCCTTAACTTTGGATTAACTATTGTACATGCGAAAGATACTGAAACTCAGGAAGCAATTGGTAGAAGAGGTGTTGCTAGTAAATTACAGGAACATAACCTCTTGGGCAACCTTCACGAGGTTATTTCTTAATGCTCTATGACTGCACCGTTGCAGTGCATTAAGAAAATGACCTACTGGATTTTTGCTTACCCTTTTGGGTATTGTGTCTTTTTTTACTGCCTTATTTTATCTCATTTCTGTTGAGATTGATTTTAATTGGACATGGTACTTTTACTAATAGCACTTTACATATCCTACTTTTAAATCCTTCCACTCTCTAAAGTTAGTCTCATACTATATTGACACCTACTAGCTATGGCGGTCCCTACAGCCTCCAGACCCCCATGTATCAGGTTCCTATCTACACCAACCCCACTGATAACATCCGGGGCTAGACCAATCCCAGATGCTGCTCCTAGTTCGTCCTCTGTTCACCAGGTGTCACCCCGGAATAATCAGATAGAGCCCCCTGGTGGCCTTGAGGGAGATTGGTGACTGAACAAAGAGAGCCCCCTAATTCCTATTGCCTCCATACCTCATCCCTTAGCAGATGGCTGCTAAGAGAAGATGTTAGCCAGAAAGTTTAAATCTTCTTATTCCTACTTATAGCATTTGTTCTAGCTGATGGTGACATTTATAGAAGTAACCGGTATATATACTTGGTTTTAAAGACCTCGGACTTTTGACATTGCGCTTGGTTCCCTACATACTAGAAGAGGTGAAGGTGAGCTCAAGTATTCCTACTTCTGATGTGTGCAACCATCTCACACAACTATTATAGTGAGACAAACAAAATAGCTCCAATGATATGGAGGCGTAGAGGCTGAGGCAATGGAAGTTGGAGGAATTGAAGAAACAATCGTAAGAAAACAGAGAAAAAAGGAAAACTGACATGGTCTTGCAGAAGCCAAAGCTTCTTGGTTGAGCCCTGATTGATACTAATTGCAAATATTGAGGCTTTCCTCTCTGTTTTGCCATGGGCCAGAACATGGGAATGATCTATAGTATGAACCAGATGCAAGGGAAACAATCCAAGGCTAAGCAACGCAGACCGTCCAAGTCTTATGTTATCTGATTGGCTGCACAACTTATAACTCACGCTCACCATGTCTCGGGGTCTTTGATTGGCTCAGGTGGCCAAAAGTTTTTCATATGTTTTTTTTCTTCTATCAGACTGCATTTCCTTTGCTGGTTGACTTACTATTTTCTCCCATTTATTTTCTCTCTCTCTCTCTCTCTCTCTCTCTCTCTCTCTCTCTCTCTCTCTCTCTCTCTATCTTTTTCCTAACCTGGCTTACTAAGGTAGGCTACAGAATGTTATTACACACCAAGAAAAAAGTGGTGTCACCGGACATGCAACCAATTAGCTAATTAGAAACTAAATCTCAAAATGCCTTTTTGCCATTGCATTAATTAGGAATGGTGAATTTGAACCAACAAATTCTTTATGGGTTATGTTTTGGTTTGGTTATGTAGGCATTTTGTAATGTTGGGTGGCACCGTGACATGTACTGCGCAGCAAGGGAGTGTGCCCTGCATCCTGTAGGTAGTCCCAACAGGCGCTGTTTCCAGTTCCGGTATTTGGGCCGGAAAAGGAAAGGGGTTAGTGAGTAAGAGTGTGTGAAGGGTGCCCCTGGTGTGTGCATGAGGAACTAATTTAGTCCCAACTCTCCTTTGTCCACCCAGAAATCAAATATATTTTTACCAAATCATGACAACACTAGGCCACAAGTTGTATGTTTGTGCTGTTAGAAAAAAAGTTTCTAGTCCCCACTCTCCTTTGTCCACACAAAAGCACATGGCTGTTGTGTTGTGTATAACAAAGTGGTCATTGTATGTACAAGAAGGGAGGTGGTGGTTTTTTTTATGGACGTGGGAAAACTACCTAACAGCATTCAGATTCTTTTACCGCCCCTCTCTAAGGGAGTGGTCATTATTTATCAACAGGGGGCGATGGTGGGTCTTCGCACAAACTCACGAAAATCTTTTACGCCCCTCCCTCGACGGCAGTCAAAATCTTTTGGGCTCCCCCACGCTGGAGGCGCGGTGAATTTTCCTGCCCCTAATTGATCTATAGTAGCGCGCAGGCTGTTTTTGCTAAAAAGAGGGTAAATTTAAAAAGTAGGTCTACTGTTACCGGGTACTAGCTGGTACCGTATACAAAAACAATGGTACCCGCATCAATTACGCGTTTCTGCATGCGTTCCTGAAGCTGTACAGGCAGTACATCCTCTTTGGGATTTTGCCTCACTGAAAGGTTTTTTTTTTCCAAATGCCCCCCTCACTGGTAATAAATGACTCAGCCCTTATTGTTTGTCAGCTTGCACTGCCATCTGGTGTCTACTTAGAAATACTGTATGTTGCTCCATCTAGAGGACGGGAAATTTGACTGACACAAGCCTGTCCCGAGTATGAGAGCTGCAGCAGGTTGCCAGCTAAGGATTTAGTTTCTCTCCCTGTACTGTTATATTACTCTACTGTCACTCTTCAAGCATAGGCCGATCAAACCGTGAATCCCCGGTGGATGGTATATAAATATAAGATGGTGCATGTCGCACACTGGCCAGTCTAGTTCTGCCTGAGCTGGGAGCAAGACGTGCCCAAATGCCCAAGCTCCACTATGCGACACCAGCAGCAGCGAAACTCTGTGTTCCTGTAGATCCTTTGTTCTACTTCTACATTTTTTACATTTGGCGTTGCACTGGCAAGCAGAAAGGATCCCCCCAATCCACTCTATGATGTAAACAATAACAGTGGAGCTAGTAGAGCCGTGGCTTTAGCTGGCTCTAGTGTCCCAAGTGCTATAAGTGCCACGCTCCTAGAATGACGGTTGCAATGTGCTTCAAGTGAGCTCAAAAGAGAACCATATTTGTTACTCAAGTCCTGGCTTCTGTCCTATATTCACTCTTCCTAAATCCCGTTATACATTTAAAAGCTCATTGCATGTGACATGATTGCCAATGCGATTGCCTCAACATCCCCCCTTCTTGCCAACTATTGGTTTCTTTTGAGACTAGAGAGCTAGAACATTTTTTTAATTAACATGAGAAAGCTACCTCATTAGGTTTCTGCTAGATAAATGGATATTAGGCAACTTTTACTATTTCTAAGACCCTCTGAAATATTTATTTGATGAAGTATATATCGATGAGATCATCATAGAGACTTCACAGTAGATACATAAGCAAATGTCCACAACCTATCATAGTGGGATACAATATGCAATGGGAGTGGACATTTGCATTTTTTTCATGGTTTTACACTCTTAAAACGAGGACATTGTAGCTAATATTTGCTTGTTTACACCATTAGAATGTCATGTGACCTGACCATGGAATACGGGGATGCCATATTCTATGGGTCCATTTGATACGGAGCTTCTTGGTTAAACCTATGTGGGCCTCCCCAGCCCCAGGCCATCTTTAAAAGGGGTCTATGTCTTGCTTTTCTATCCTCTCTGAGTGTGGGTGGTGTCCATATGCACGGGCACTGGCACATATTCGTTCCTTGAATCTCCTCTTTCCTGTCCCCTCTTTCTTACATGTGTCTGGTGTCCATATGCACGGGCACAGGCACATGTATTCCTTTGTGACGTGATGTCTAATGTACTTTTTCCGCCATGAATATGACCTTAGCTGTCGGCTTGGCGTTAAACAACCATTACTCACTCACTCACTTGGTTAAACCTATGAGGATGTCGTTTCCACCATGAAATAAAGCACAAAGGTAATGTCATGGATAACTTCATTGTAAGTGTAATTGTAAACTCATTAGAAAGAATTTTGTTATTCAAATGGAAATTTATATTAATGAAATGGGATCTTGAGAAGGATGTTTGGCAGTGGGAACCTTTGCAAATTAGATAAATCTTTCGGGGTGTGGAATTTCTTCAAAAGTGAGAAAAGCCCTTCTCTATGGGGGGAGCTAAAACTAATGTCCTGTGTAGTTGTTCACAGATGAGTCGGCCTACATTCATTATCCAAAATGCCTTGAAGATGAAGCCCCTATTGGCTATTGGCCATATTGAAAATATTGAAAATACTAGTCTGCTATCGATGAGATTGAAACAAACAGTCAAACCCTTCACAGAAGGGGCACGCAAGATGGCAGGCTTCATGCTTAATGGGAAATAGATACATAAATACCTTATAGGATACATAATATGTTAACCAGACCTGAACTGAAGTTTGGGCGTGTCTATTTAGATGACCATTGGAAATCCCTGGCCAAGACACGCCTAACCGAAGGAACTGACTGGTGATTAGTTAAGCACATACACATTGGGGTTCAGAAAAATGTCTTTGGCGATCCTGCGATCCAAGTCTATCTTGCTCTGCATAGTATGGTTGAGGTAAAGGAGAACACTCAGGCTCTTCCAATCCCCCAATTTTTTTTATATCCACCAGGGACACTCCATTATCAGCCAATAGGGTCGCTTCCCCATGGCGCATTGAGTGAGAAGATAACTTGACAAGATTACACACTGAGCATAAATAAGTTAGTTTTTGGTGTACCAGCTATAAGTTGCCCTAATATGTATACCTTCCACCCAAGGTATAACCCAATACTTGACTATCCACCCCTGGGTAGGCTTATATTTCCCATGATTTCCACATATATGTATACACACAGAAAATGGAACCTGGAATCATGACAAAAGGAATTGTAAGTTTTCTCTCATTGAAACTGATGGTTTTGGTTCTGCGAAGCGTAACAGTAATCCCCCAGTGGTACCATGCAACGTCACCCTTGAAGATTGCCATCCTACTCTCCAACAAATTAGATTTCCTTAAAAGGCCCAAAAACCTAATAAAACCGCCACCCAGAAGGCCACATCTTGTACATCTCAGCTGATTCATCTATTATGAGGACTAATTATAATAAGATTATAAAAACAATAGGGCCAAGAGATATAATATTATCGTTTCAAGCTTCAATACCTTAGTTGATTAAAATATTCCTGACTTATCCAAGACAGTTGCTCAGTGTATACTTCCTTTATCATGTTCGTTTAATCTTTATGAAGGTATAGAGATCGTCTAAGAGGTTACAATTATGCTTATGTAGGTGGCTGTAGATGGCTTCCTTAGTATGTAAAGGGCTCCCTTGCCATGCTGAAGGTGCCAGTTCCAGTATTTTCCATTCCTTCTGTGAACCCTAACCCCACACACACACACTCACCAAGGGCTCATAGGCTCTCCCCAGCACCCTTCGTTCCCCTTCAGGTTCTAACCTATATGTCACTGATTCTCCCAGAATTCTCTGTTCTTGAAAAAGAATTTACCCTCTTCTTGTTCCGGCTACATGATACTGCTTACATTATGTATTTGGTGAGAAGTCCTGGCTAATTAGTCCTGCTGGCCTCTGTCCATTTCATCTGACTCTACCCGGTATGTTACCTCTCGCCTTCTCCTCACTACTTAGTCATTTCCCTTTCCTCATTGTTCTCCACTCTGCAAGTATCAGGCCAGACCTTCATATCTCCCATCGCCCATTGTCGCTCCTGATAGCCGCCTGGTCCCCATTCATTATAGCTAACAACCACAATAGACATAATGATATTACCTACCTGATGTAAATCACAATATGCTGCAGGATCACATCATGAGGAGAGGTTTCTGGGCACATCTGGGGTACATGGACCCAATAAGGGCCACTTAATATCTGTTGTTTAGTGACCCCGCCACGAGCCGTATAGGTAGCTGTGTCAAGCATTGTTCAAGCAGCTTCCCCGTCCCGATAGCTCAGTGGTAGAGCTTCTTTCTCGGAGGGTCCCGGTTGGGATTGGGCTTTTCCATGCAGACCACTACAGTTGGTTCATATCTCTATGTAGATATGCAGATATATCATTTTGATGTTTTTGTCCTGAAACTTATCTTTTCATATACAACAAAATGAGGATAAGTTCCATACACTATTTTCAAAGTTCTACACCTGTTTCGTAATAAGACATAATCTTCTATTCTCAAAAAGGAGAGTTGATTGGGAATGAAATAAAACCCAGAATTGAATTATACCTGTGGCCCTAGGGCACGCTTATTGTTCATCTCCTTAATATTTCCTTACAGACATCTATATGTGTTTCGCAAAGGAGCCCATTGTGTTTGACATATAAGATAATTGGACACGGAGCCCCAAACCCGCTATCCTAATACCCAATATCTTTCAATGCAATATCTTTATGTTCTCTATAAATCCATAAGAGGCACTTGAAATGGACCAAGAAGAAATCCAATGTCGTAATGGGTAATATAAGCCTTGGCCAACCCACTCTTCTTCCAGAGTTCACCATAAACCTGAATATCCCTTGTAGTCTTTGTTTCTCTGCACTAATGTTTTCAAAATGAGACGAAATTCAGATATTGGCAAAGGTTACATCTACACCAAGTCAATAATTATGTGTATTTAAAATTCACTTTTGATCTTGATCTATGATTTAGGACCAATGATGACTCCATATTTGGCAAATTCTTTTTATGAGATACGAACCAAATCTACAACCTTTGGCCATCAGATTGAGTGCCCAATCTGATGGATTTAGATGAACATGTTCACCTAAGTTAGTTAAACTGATTACATAAGATTGTTATAAATACTGACAGCCTTGGTCGTGAATACCTTCGGTCCTCATTCTGACTACCCAAAGCTGTAGATTTGGGTATCCTCAACTTGAGGAGTAGAACACAAGACATAAGAAGCAGTACTGTTACTGGTAGCCATGTACAAGGAATCAAGAAACCCTGACAACATCCTTGTCCCCACACAGTTGCTCTGGGCGAATGTGAAAATGAAACTGAAAACACAGATGATTGACGTCTTGAGATCTACAGAAAAAGTCCAATGGCAATTTGAATGGGTGAACAAATGCAATTTTACACTATTATAAAGATTTAGACCACTCTTGCACTCCTGATATAAGAGTATGTACCATACATCCGTTTGAGACAGTCTACAGCATGTATAATGTTGAAAAGTTTAGCACTGTTACAGATACAGTGGCGAGAGTCCAGTGGGTCTACCTACACATAACATTGAGAAGCCACACTGCAGTAGTGTTCATCATCACGCCTGTCCGACTCCTGCAATACCTTGTATATAAGGCATGTCTTATATGTGAAGTCTAGGTTTCTTTAGATGTAAATAAACGTGTTTTTTTTTTTCATGGTAGAATAAACGTAATTCTGCTTTGTTTTTCTGCCTCCAACTGGGAAGGTTTTTATCACCTCCAAGAAACTGGAAAACGTAAATATATCTCCCACAGAGGTAAATAAAGGTAGGAGATTCAGTGCACATTCAACAGAGGTAGAAATGCGTTTGGGCAATGGCAACATATTGCATGCAATATGAGCAAATATCTCTCTTTCTGATTTATCTCAACCTATTCAACAATCAAATGATGATATTGTCTGGTTGTCGAATGGATTTTGCTTAAAGGTTTGGTAAGTATCAGACATAGTTGTAACCAGAGGTTATTTTTCATAGGTTCTGGACATATATTTACCTATCATTTGTTTTTGTGCACTGAGAACCGTAATACCCCACATATAAGGCTCACCCTGCATATAAAAATGCATCTTGGCCCCATATTAGATCGTCCATAACCAAACTTTTTGTCAAACCTGTAGTAACATGGCTGTGGTGGATGCTGTGACAGAGTAAGTGATTGGGTCATCTTACATGTGAGATGACCCTGCGTCACCAGGTTATGAGATGTGTAATAGTCATCTTACTCCATTAGATGGCCGAGTGTCTTCCATCATCTAATACATTAGGATGACCCAAGATGTATAATAGGGTGGCTAAACAGCAGCAGAGAGACAATGAGAAGTTCATCTCCTCATTAACCAATGCCAAATCAATTGACTAGAACTTGCCTATTGCGTATTCGGTGTATGTAGAAAGTCCTCACCGGTGAAGAACCTCAGTTCAAAACTGAGAGCCTGATCATCAAACATGTGTGGCACATACCTGCCACCTTGTGAGGTAGTTACATCTTGCCAACATACTATCATAGACTCACAAGGAGGAGAAATAGACTGAGCGATTTTATTTCCTCTAAGGTACTCTCTCCTGTCTTAAAGAAACCCCCTACACTATTTTTATGATACGGTATTTTGATCAATAATCTTTATGTCAAATAAAAAGATTCTGGCATGGTTACTGGAATGTGTGCCTCTACAGAGGGAAGCTGCAGGTCTATCTAATGCATATGATGACGTCACGATTGACAAAATGCATCCAACTTGTGCTTGCACAGCACTGTAAGGGTGCAACCAGATGCTGTTTGTAGCTTTTTCTCTGACGTGATTTAATATCCCTCAAGAAATGAGAATAAATAACTCAAATCAAGGTACCTGTGTAGTATCAGAGCCCTGCATCGCTCACTATTCTAAATACAAAATATTATGAAATACCTTCCATATATAGCCAATGCATTACCTGATGCATTTTGTCAATCGTGACGTCACCAGAAGCATCAGATAAACATGTAGCTCTCCTCTGTATGGGCATATACTTCAATAACCATGCCAGAATCCTTTTATGGGCCATCAAATAAGATATCATGAAAATAGGGTAGGGGTTTTCTTTAAGTTCATCTGACACTGCCTGAGGACTATGGGTCGTTGGCCTGATGGGTTTAATGATCTGGAGGGGTTTCAGTGTAATGGATAAGCCTTAAATCTATTTTGGATAAGATTCTGATAGTTCGAGTAAAGTACTAGTAAATTTAATAATTTCTTAGTCTTATACTGAAAGTCCAAGTGAGTGAAATGCAGTTCTGTTGGTCAAAAAGTCGTCGAAAGTATCTGTAATATCATGTCAGCACTTTTTTTTATGAAATAAAGTCATAGCAATAAATATAATAAATGGCAGGCCACAGTGTTTATTTTATGTGAATAACTTCTTCCCGTAGAGATAGCATTGCGCGGCCGATCGCCACACCCCCAGTGGTGTAACATGTGTTGATCCACCACAGCGGCAGATCCACCACTGCAGCCTCGTTCTGGCTGCGTGTAAACTTTCAAAATGGCGGACCGGCGCTCGTGCGGTGAACTACGGTAACGGATTTTGCTAATTTTCAGTTAATTAAACCCTCTAAAAACATAAAATAAATATAGAACTAAACTCCCCTGGTGTCCTCGGTGGCCGATCCACCCCTCGGGAGTTGTCTCGTGGTGGATCGACCACCTCGTACACCACGGTCGTTTAGTTCTATCTATTTATCTTCCATAGAACTTTTCCTACACCTACCGGTAGGCTTAAAAAGAACAAGTCTGCTGTGGGGTTCTAAAGCCTCCAATATTCATGTTGTAATTCTAATGACGCACAAGGTGTTCACTGTACATTGTTTTCTAGATGGGGCAGAGATGTGATAAAAAAGGATTCTGCTTGTGAGAAAGAGGGCGGAGACAGAAAGAGCCTCTGATTTAGCACCCAATGTAAGGTTTGCGGCTCTCTCTATTACCAGCATATTGGCCATTCACCTCAGAGAGGCTGAGGTCAGTGCATTGTCCAGATGTGTTATTGGATGTAGCTAGTGGTTGAGGTTATCACATTATATGTTTTGGGGATATGGTGTATTGGGGTGCAGCTGAGGTGACTTTGGCCAGAAATGAAGATATGCTTCTGGCCATTTGACCCGACCCAGCAAAATGAGGTCGAAGCAAGAAAATCATATTTTATATAGAAAAAAGGGCATAAAGAATTGCTAAAGTCTATTTTTGGGCCCGGCTTGATTCTGACTTTCGCACTCTAGGACCCCAAGCCATGCTCCTTGTTGAAGTAAATAGTTATCATGGTTAAGCATCGTAATGATTAATAAGTTATGATGATGAGGCCGCCTACATACTCCGTTAGAACCGAAGATTTTCCTTAATCATACTATTTCCGATCACATGTTTTGCAAATATTATAAATGCATATGCCAATTACATCGATTATAGCCCAGTAAACACAAAATTTTATCAAACGTAGCAAATTTGTAGATATCAAACGTTTAAACAAGGCAAACATTATGTCTTGGTTATGTTTAGTGAACATTTAGATTCACATGGTTTAACATGATGCAGCATCGCAAAAATGTGTATGTATACCTCCCTTCTTATTTGTGTCATATGTTGACTTAGAATCTTCTTGTTGAGACACCAATGGTACCAAAAGAGGTTGTACTGACTTGCCAAAAAAGTGCCTTCTATCACTATCAGCAGCTAGGTTGGCCTCATGGTCAAATAAATTTGATTCCTGCCTTGATGTCCAAAGGTCATCACGGTGTGGGTTCAAACCCGGGTGTCAGGAGTTTTGAAAATAGCTATTTTATTTTTATCATTAGAGAAGGTAGGTTCAAGCCAGATGTAATTTTACGTTTTATAATGTAATTGCCTTAGATGTATCAAGAGTACAGAAACAATTCTTTCGGGTACTGAAGAATTCTTGCGGGTACAGAAATAATTCTTGCGAGTACTGAAGAATTCTTGCGGTTACTGAAGAATTCTTGCGGATACTGAACAATACCAAAAAGTTTTTTTTTATGAAAAAAATATTCCTGCAGGTACTGGAAGATTCCTGCGGGTACTGAAAGTTTCCTGCAGGTACAGGAACATTTTTTCAGGTACACAAAGAATTCTTGTGGGTGCACAAAGAATTCTTGTAGGTGCTAGAATTATCCTTGTGGGTGCTAGAATTATGCATTCACCTACGAAAAAAGTCTTTTTTCCGCCAATAAAATCTTTCTTGTGCCAGCCAGAATTGTTCTTGTGTTCGCAAGAAATGTTCCTGTATCTGTAGGAATAATTTCTATGGGTAAAAAATCTTTTTACACGTCCTATCCAGGACTCCGTATGTACCCCTAAGAATAGTTCTTTACCTGCAAAAATCCATTCTGTATCCGCTTAAATAGTTGATGTACCCACAAGAATGTTGCTGTACCTTTAGGATTTGTTTAGTAGCCGCAAGAATTATTTCTGTACCCGCAAGAATTGTTCAGTACCCGCAAGAATTGTTTCTGTACCCTCAAGATTTGTTCAGTACCCGCAAGAATTGTTCCTGTTTCCGCAGGAATGTCCCTGTTTTCGCAAGAATGTCCCTGTTTCCGCAAGAATGTCCCTGTTTCCGCAGGAATGTTCCTGTACCCACAGGAATATATTTTGCATGAAAAAAATCTTTTTAATATCTCCACTAGGGGCTCCGTAGTAAATGCACAATATGGTCCTATTTTATCAATGTGCTTCATGCCAGCTTTTCATGCACAGAATGCTATTTGCACGATGACATTGGCCATTATTACTAAACGGAATAAGCGGTCTCTACTTTATTGCCACCATCTACTCTATATGCCTGGTTAATGAACTAAGTACATCCACATGGTTTGGCATCCATCTAGATTGTTAGCACCTGCATCCAACTGCGTGAGTTATTAATGTTGTGTATGACTAATGGGTAGTATAAAATGGACAACCCCGCAGTAGACACGTTGCACTATCTGTGACAATGGCAAGTTAGGTCGGTATCATTTCAGGAATAAAAAATGAAATAACCCTTCCCATATGAATTGCGCTTACATAGAATTCTAGTGTTCTAAACACTATTACATTATCAAAAATGTGAGTTTGGGATGTATGATAAGTACAGGAACGTTACATTTGGACACTCTAAAGTGATTTTCACTTAGGCGTACACAATGTACATGGGCATACATCCTACAATCAAGCCCAACATTAGGCATGAAAACATAATGGCTAAAGCCTAGTAAGTGGCAATAATTATATCCAAAGTGACTGATACTAACTGTGGATCAACACGGTAAAAGGTATAACCGCAAAAAAGAAAACATTTCACCACAGTGCGAAATATGAAAAACCTGAAACATGTTGTGCAGCACTGCCCTGAAAGGTACTCGAATGCATCCTGATTAGTCAGAAAGTAACAGTAGTTTTTAGTGCGGCAGGTGTGTGTTGACATAAGTGAGCCTACATTATCCACTCGGTTCTGATGACTTGGACAAGCAGCATGAACTGATAAAGTAGCCCCACAGTGTACTTTATGATCTATTTGGGGGATACAACATTTGTCTACCACTTCGCAATCCCTCCGTACCACACATTAGTCTGTTAGGGTCTGAGTGCTGCATGTGTGGGGAAACAGTCGGTACAGTCCTCCTGAATCAGGCATCACATATATTGTATTTTATAATTTGTACTCAGACCAAAGACCATGTCAACCATGGCATTGCCTCAAAGCTTAAATGGCATAAAAGTAAACAAGATTTGGAAATCCTCCCATGCAGTGCTAGTTGAACATAGCTCCTTCATTTTGCTTTAGGTTAGTAAAGAAGTATCTCACAACTGCACTGAAAAGATTATCTCTGACAAAATGATGTCTACACACATCAACTTTAGCAGCACACATAACTGGGGCATGACTGTGCACATGGTACCAGGATTAACTACCAATAGGTACTAACTACACTTGAGATATTTGATGTATCTGTGTCGTTCTGTTTTCATAATAAAATAATAGATTACTAAGGTTTGTTGATATCATCAATTAATGGTAGTGAAATCTATTTTATTTTAAATTTGCATTTGTTGTTGAATATCAAAATAGACACCCAAAATTCTGAATACTTCAGCAGGAGAGGGTAGACACCTTATGTGTAGTCTCAGTGTCTACAGAACATGGAGACATGGCATTGCTATGCACCTCCATGGCCTTGTCTCATGGACTGCATTGAGGTCCTCAGACAAGGAGAAGTTATGTAGTGTCTTTTTGCAGGCCTGTGGGATTATGATATCCTCTGCCTCCTATCATACCTTGATTGAACCATTGGTACATAGCTATTGACTGCTCTCATCCCTCAAATAATTGTCACACAGTATGACCTGGCACTCAGGTGCATAGACCAGGAATATGTGATGTGTCTTCACTAGGCATGTCAACTAGAGTTGACAAACCAAATGTGAGAGGGTCAACCTCATGTGATATGTCACTTAGGAGAGGAATTCAAACATGTGCAGTATGCGTCAAAGCGATCAGTGTTCTTCTCTCTGTGTAATCTAAGACACATCTCCCCTTATAAAAGCACACTTAGAGTTCATGGTGGTGGTTAACTGTCCACCTGGATCCGAATTTTGGTAATATTGCTATTCTTCTATAACATGAGATCCTTGCCAATGAGGACCACCCTAACCTTGAACAGATCCATTCAATTTGGTGAAACACATTTCTCAACAATGTTGAATAACACTATTGAGAAATGTCCTCTGGGAGTGATGAAGAGCAAGCAACTATTGATACATATGTTGTCATAGTTCCAGCCTTTTTTTGCTAAGAGGAAGATTAGCAGAGGTTTTAAATTCCTTCTTTTAATGAATTCATTTTAGACTGGCTAATTTACAGTAGACTTATAAATACCACTACTTTCCAGAGCTTTGCACATATCATATTAAATGATATGTTTGGGAGACAAATTAATCTAACTCAGTTGACAACAACCCTCCAATCACCTTACATATTCCCCAGGGCCTCATAACAGTAGCTCTTACAAGCTTACAAAGCCTTTGCTGATATAGCGACATCATATATCTGAGCTTATGCCTACCCGTACTTCATAAAGCATTCTGCACTAGTCCCTTGATGCTCGCTTGGCATTGGGGGATTGACAGCGTGACAAATTGATCAGGGATATGACACCTATAGGTGGTCGGTAGGATCCACTCCACAAGCACTTTGGTAATAATATATATATATATATATATATATATATATATATATATATATATATATATATATATATATATATATATGGGCTAAGAGGGAGCCTGGCGCTGGACAGATTTCTCTGGGGTGTTGGGACAGGCAGTTGGTATGTGAGCAATCTAATATACAGTGCTGGGGTTGGAGGAGCATATGGAGGCTTTCAAGAGGTGATGCTTGAGCAGTTTTGAATATTGGATTCCACAGAATAGATTTATAGAAGCCACTGATTTACTCACAGTCTACAGGGGCTTAGGAAGCAAATTTTTATTAGGGGGGCCCAGGGGTCTCGGTTGGGGGGCCTGCTATATTTTTATCTAGGCTTATATAGGGAACCTCCTCATTATTGGGAGGGCCCAGGCCCCCCTGCCCATCCCCCCTTTTCCTACGCCCCTGACAGAAGAATGAAGTTTGCATGTGTAGGGAATCAAAAGGGAGCAAAGGCCAATGTAAATGTGTTACCTTAAAGTTAAGTAGGAAATTTGTGATATATTTGAGGAACACATACTATAGGAATGATGGAAAACATTTTCAAATATCATTCACACTTACTCATGAAAGGGGAATTTCTAATATCCAAGTTGTCCGATATGTAGAGAAACTTTGGTGTATTTTGCCTAATATGGGTCTTGGTCATATAGAAAGTGTGGTGAAAAAATGCATGTCAATACTGTCTAGCATGTAAGCTGACCGGGTATCAATAGCCAGTGGGGAGATTGCCTTCAAAATCAAATTGGCATATTCAATTAATCTGCTGAAATTAAAATATCAATATTAAATCTAACTGAAAGCTCTGCTTATAAAATATTAGAGATGGTTCTGATTTCTACAAAACTTTTCAGTTAAACAAGGGTTGGTGACTACTGTCAAATTACTGATAATATCTCTTCCAATTGAGTAGTGTTAAGTGCACAAAAGTCATCTTTCAAACCAAAATGTTAACGCAGCACTCACTGATTCTATAAAGTGATTTCTGTTATCAACATGAAAAATACAGGACTAGTTTCAATGAGAATCGTAATTTTGGGTTTACAATACTGTAAATTTTCTTTTTGCTATCATAGCATACTTTATAATAGTTATCACCTTTACCCCAGTCCCATTCACCACATTGACTAAAAAAGAATTAGATGAAAATAAATAAAGGGGAAATAGATTCCCAACCAGGTTTATACCATATCAAACAATCTACGACGCTATGTTTTCTCTGTTGTCATCCTTTCCAATATTTCATTTCCCATGCAATCACTTAACCTCCTTTGATATGGAAATTCTCCATTGTTTTTCAGGTTACTGCATTGATGCCTGTAGGAACATGCCACACTGTGACAGCGAGATTCTACTTGTGATTTAATGTAAGTATGACAAAACCGAATTTCCATCTATAAGGATGATTTTCCAATGCTGCTGTTTGCACAATAAACTTCAGGCAGTTTCGCAGGTCCAGGGTGCCGTTATGGAATCAATGATGCCCAGCTGATATCTGATGAGAGCTATAGATTTTCATTAGGTAGCAGATTCAATTGACCAGAACTGCAGAGCTCAGAAAAGCTTAACTTGGAAATTGGGGCAGGAAGTTTTTTGCCTTGAAAACATAATTCAGTATCACAGAATACATAGCTGTAAGGTATGGATTTCCATGGTAATTGCAGGGGAGTTGCTGTTAATAATGCAAGATAATGGGGGATTCACTGGGCTGCTGTGGATTATCCTTCCCTTCCTGGTGTGGTAAGCATTAATAATAGATTTACATGCCTTTTACGAACCACAGATTGAACTCTGGTCTCCCTGCCAATATAGTAATAAATAATATTATAAAACTGTATAGTACCACCCAACCACCAAGATACTTGCCCCCCCCCCCCTTTATAAAAACAAAAACTTGCCTCCTACGCCTCTGAATGGGGACAGCAACTGGGAGACTATGAGATAATGGAGGTCAGCCCTGGTTAGCAGTCTCACCAAGGCTGCATCCAGTATATCAAGATAGCATGTTGGCGCGATCCTTGTATGGGTTAGAACCGTATTTAAAAATAAACCCCAGTAGAGAATGAAATACTGACATATCTATTTTCAGAAAGATCTTTCAGAACACACCCCTAATATGGCAGCCACAACCTGTAGCAATACCCAGAGACAGTTATAATGCGTCTGTCAATGCAACTAGGAAATGTAACTAATAAGCCACAATAGGGATTCATCTATACACGTCTCTAATTGTCCCAGTCTGAGGTCAAGGCCACATGGCATACTCTGGTGCACAGGATTTTGCAGTATATCATGAGTGGTGTCATTTTTGGTTGTAACATTCTACATGAGCAGAGCCACTCGTTCACATGAGCAGAGCCACTCATTCACAAAAGATCTCCCATATACCAACCGTGTTGTGTCATATCCATGTTATATTTCAAAATGTTGGATAATTGACAAGTGGTTTCAGCTTAAGTGCCTATTGATTGCTATCTGCTAAATTGAGACCTACATAACCTTAAATCTTTGAATAAGGGTATTCGGTCATCAACATTGTCATTTGAATCAATAAACAAGCATTCTGTGCTTGTTAGTTAGTTCAGTTTAGTACTCAGTATACTCAGTACAGAATTTCATTTTGCACGATCTAAACTTCATCCTCCCTGAAAATTGGAAATGGTGAAAAGAGCCAGAGGAAAATATTTAATGTCCATGCGTGTTGTGAAGGATTAAGCTGCGGACATCTATTTTTACTATTGGCCATGGTACCCCTGCCAATATATATGCTCCTTCCTTCTTAACTCAATTTCATGGGAATTGAGCTTCCTGATCACATTTTTAGATCTTTTCACATGGGCAAGGAAGTGAATGTAATCAACAAAATAACTCTGGTGTGGGCATTGACCCTTAACCACCCATTGGCCAATGATATGGGCCTCTTTGATGTAGCCCGGCCAATGTTATGAAAGCATATTGGTGTTTCCGTAGGGTAATAGCATAGGGACTGGGAGGACCAATGCAATAGGGAGGAATCCCTCGTTATTGCCTTATGGAATATACTGATAAATATGTACATACTTGTGTCAATACATCCAGGCACCAAGATCTAGGACATGGTTCTGCAATTGTGCAGGGGGTTGGTTTATTGACACAGGTGAGCCTATTTTGTTAATACAGGAGAGGCCCTTGATATTTCACATTTTAATTTATCATTAGGCTCCGGACATTATTTCTGGACGTCATTGCTTAACATCCTAAAACTGCTACCTTCAAATCAGAGTAGTAGTCTTTGTAATAGGCCCATTGTACACATTAATTAGTCGTCAACAGTGTCAGCACTTCCCACCAATGCAAGAGCTTGACCAAATACTTTGGTATTGCTACATAAGTGTCAATTGTGCATAAGGCATTACCTATGATCTGGCTGATTTCAAATCAGCAGGCCTACAGATTGTCAAAACATTATTTCATTCTTGGAGGTCATTTCTTAGTGTACTACGATTGCAGCCATACGAAAGTTAAGGTTGGTGTAATTGGACATTTGGTACAACTAGAAGGGTGCTGATGAGACATGATAGGAAATAGTCCCCTGAAAATGTATAATCAAATATACCTCTCATTTGGTTTACCTATGATCATTGGACGTGCCTCGAAGACACTTGCTTACTTCCTTCCCTGATTGGTCTAGAAATTAACAAACTACTAGCAGCATTTATATAGTCTAGCAAATATATCTATGTCAGTGTGAGAGTCCCCTGTAGGTATTCACCTTATCATTGCTAGTGCCCCACCCCGGTAAACCATCATGAATCCTGGTATGCCCTCTCTCATATTGGCCTTCGTGGTCGGTTTGACGTAGGGACTCATCCTACCTAGTCCCCACCTTGACACCCCTAGGTCTGCACATGCACGGCATATCGATTGTCACTTAGTTTTGTTTTACAGCACTAGATGGTATGTATAGTAAGTCTGTTACAGCATAATATCTCAGAATCTCTCTGCATGCATCTCTGACCTGGCCGGAGCCAGAAGCAATATGCCTGGACAGGAAATTCCCCACTTCCCTCCTTCTTTGTTTAAATCAACTCTCATTATGATTTTATTAAATCTAGGCTAGAACACTGGGCTACATGTTATAGCCTGTTTCGCTGTTTCTTTTTGGGATCAGTTTAATTAGATACAGTCAGCTATCCAATCAATGGCTGTGCAAGTATAACTGAACGTCATAACGCAATGGTCCCCATTTAAAAAACAGTGGTTTCCTAGCCTTGCGAGATTTGCTGTGTGAGGAGACATAATTAAATAAGCGAAAGCACAGAAATGAAGAAACAACATATTTCCATTCAAAGTGGAACTGCATTGCTTCGTACAGTGGGTTCACTGTGAGTGGAGACTGAAATAATTATAACTCTTCACTACTAATAAAAGAAAAAGAACATGAAAAACCATAAAAGGCTATTTCCATTAAAAGTTTGACATAGTTCCATAGCTTAAGGCTGTGATACTTTGCCGAAACAGACTTCGACCAGGACACCAAACATGATTTTTGAGGGTACAAACTAAGGCCACATATGTGAGGGTGGGAACAGTCCAGAGCGAGGCTGAGTTATCGGCGTCTGTAGGGCCCTATATTATCACCAGGGGGCCTTGCAGAAGGTCCCCTAGTGCTGTGTATAGGGTTAGCCACTGCCATTCGTACAGTTGAGATATGTTTCGAAGTTTGCAGGAGCTAAGTAGGGTTTGTGTCATATGTACGGTAGCCAAAGAGCCCATTCACTTAGAAGAATCCAGGTGAATAAGACATTAGAGCACAGAGTTCAGCCGTTGGGCACTGTGATCTAGAAAGGCACAATGCCAACTACATCAATGTGCAGATTACTCAATAATGTATGTACACTAGCGTCTACATTATGAAACCTTCATATTTTCTAAAAGGAAGTCATGAAATGCTGATGTTTGAACAGCCACTGATTTTTCCTCAGTCTTATATAAGCATATAATATCATTTTACCATGTAGTTACCAATATGAATTGGTGTCAGAAACTCTCCCCAGCCCATAGATTCGCCCACCCTATGCTCTCCATCCATAGAGTAGAATTCTAACCCGCCTCCCCCCGCCCTTGTATATGTAGAAGGACATAGAGAGTGTATGGAATTAGGCCCTAGATATATCGTTAGGGAAAGAGTAAAAGGAGAGCGAATGGGTCAAGGTTAGTGTTTGTTATAGCTTTTTTCTAAGGATAAGATCAGTAAGTCCAATAGAATGCATATTGTATAAAGCAGATAGGGAAAATTTTAGTTCAGCCAAAACTATATGTAGAGGGGGCTGCAGAGGGAGATTTCATAGAGAATTCTAGGCGGACAGGTTTGCACAATCATGCCAACATCCCTATGGCTCACTGAAAGGTCCTGGAGAAATCGATTCGAATTTATATCCTAAGAACCAGAGAGGAGACCAAAGTAGAAAAACATGAATCAAATAAAGCAATAATAATCTTTGCCTCTTTTGGATTTTATTTAGATGCCATCATAGCTTTTTATATCGTGTTTTAGTCAAGAGGCTACATGTAATTTATGAGGATAGTGCTGTGAAATGACAGCATTAAATCCCTACTTTGCTCGTGGTAAAATCCTTCTCTCCTCTGAGAGTGTTGAGAGGGTTAGAGAGGAATCATGTTCTTTATGCCATAAAACATCCAGTGAATTTTATCAGATTTGTATGCAGATCATTGGAAGATGCAAAGTCCTTCACCAATCCTCCACTCCCTAGATAGTGACCAATGAGTCATGAAGGTGATGTGTTACACCAAAACCAGTCTCAAGTCAGGGTCTGCAAGAGCCAGGGAACTCGGTTATCACCCTTCTATATCAAGACGATATATAAACAATATACACGTTGGGCAATTTTTGACTTATTTAGGTAAAGCACATCACATAAAGTCCTTTGGAGATGAGTGAGTATGGTGAGGGAGGAACTGTCTGAATCTAAATGTCCCTGTTCATCATACTTTTAAGTGCCTTTAGGGAGATGTTCATCTAGTGGATGATGTACTGCTGTTACGTCCACAGGTCTGCTAAATAACAACTATGTCATGTGTTGTGGTCACATTGAAGTAAGATATGAGTCATGTTATACCAAAATATCTGTTCTAGGTAACACATATTCTGCACATCAGGCATCTGTCAGCCACCGTCAGATAGTAAAGCTACTTTATTCTGTGCCTATTCAAGTTTGAGCCGCTCGGAAGGTTCTTGTTCCAGGTACAAGTCACACGGGAGAACTACTTTCAACACAGTACTCTTTGAAGGACAATATATAAAACCTGGTGATGGATATACATCCTTCATTATGAAAGGCCCCATCAATTACTGAGCAAGGGAGTGGGCGTCTCAAAATCATGATAATTAGCGTCATTTTGACATTTTCACTCTGTAGCCTTCATATCCATCTACAGAACAGAACCACTAACATGCATTCTGTATAATGAACATATCTATAGAGCCAAAGCTATGAGCTCTGATTGAAGTAAAAGTCGTTTTTATACCCCCTGCCATTTCAGACCTGTATTTTCTATGTCATCATATCATATGCATTGCTTTTGGCAAAGCCTATCAGCTGCTTGTCAAAGTACTGCTGAAAAAGATGCAGTGAAAATTAATCTTGCAGCGAGTATGGTTATAATACCTGGCAATTTAGGCAGCGGCAATTCAGGCAGAGGCAATGCCTGTGCATGCCACAAAAAACAATAATACAGAAAAGAGGAGCAGCGGAAGGTAAATAATAACAGTTCCTGCGTATAATGGCGTAGGCATTGTCAGGAGAAAAAGCAAATGAGAAATGAAGGCAAATGGAAAAAGAAATATCATAAATGGCGGAAATTGCCTGGCAGAAAACCATGTGAACAATTTCAAAATGTCTCTTTTTATGATACATTTTAAGCACAGGTAGTGGCGGAAGTCATCTTTGAAATTGACTGTTAGCATAAATTGATTTGAAAAACATGATTTTTGTCTTAAATGACCTTTGAGGACAGGGAAGTTAAAGCTGCAAAGCACCAACCTTTTCATAGGAGGGTTCTGATAGTCCTCTGACACTAATGGAGAAAAGTGAGAGTCTTTTTGTACATACAACGAAACATGGCTGCTGATTTCCCAGCTCTATTCAAATTTCTGAATATTTTTCATCTACCCTAAAGGTTCCCTGATCATCTAGCAGAAGATGGACGAGCAAGTAAATATGGCTCAGGGTCAACCGAGGGGCAGGGGCAGATTTGCTCAAACCATGTTAGTCAGGACAATGAGAAATGCCCAACAAAGTGTTTCACACACCGGCATGTTTTAAAGTTTGCACTAAGTATGCCATAATCTCCCGGCAGAAATATTAGGCTCTTTGTTATATGTGAAGAAAGCTATGCGCTATAAAGGCATAAAGAGTGTATGAATGTCTCCTTAGTGGGTCTGAACCATCAAAGTTTCATGTTCCTTGGCGCCTTGAGTAACCGGGCTCAGAGACCTGAGTGGCCTACCACCATTAGTCGTGGAGGAGCTTGGGACCTGCCATGGGCACCCAGGGTAGAGTGGCAAACAGGCGGGTGCTGCACTCTCTTGTATGTTGGTACATAAATGGCTGCTATCATTACGGCAGGATACTTGTTAAAAGTCCCTACCTTCACAGATTCCAATACCAATTGAAAAATTGACTACATGTAATTCATGTTGCAGCTTTCCAAAGGGGCTTCAGTTTGTATAATTATGGGCAAATATCAGAAACGGCCAATTCCCACCAAATTATATTCACTCTATTTGAACCTCAATGTCGATTCAACTGGGCACTACAGCAATGTCCCTCCTGAAGCAGGATGGCACTTTTTAACTCTTTACAATATAGTTTGTTTGAATCGTATCAGAAACACAATGTATGATTATTTGTAGTCCCGTGGTATGGATCAGTCAAAGGCTTTTATACCCCCATAGACTCAATTGATTTTTTATTAAACCCCTTCTCCAAGATAAGACTCCCAAGTATCAGTCCTTCTGAGTCATACATAAAGTTATTGTATGTTAAGAAACACCCTTCAGAAGAGGTGAGGCAGCTGTGGGCTCAGAACAAGTAGTCATCCATTGTTGAAACAATACTCTTTAAGGTGAAGAATGTGCAACTGGGCCCTGCAGCCGGGTTCCTGCACAAGTGGTGAGCTTGGAGACTAGCGGGTTCCCTGATGTGTCAGCTGGAGGAGGGAGAGTGTTGGCCACCTTCTTAAAGATAAGGCATTTGCGGCATTTCTATTTACACATAATCCTAATCCTGCTTCGGGAGGTATTGTCTAGGTTAGACTTCCTGAGTTACATTGTTCCTATCCTCTTCAGTTTGGATATAGCAGCTCCCAAAATTGTTTGCTAGTGACATGAACATGTAACACATTTTTTTACATAATCATAAATTTTATGGGCCCAAGCTTTGCCTGCTTTTGAGTGGGAATACCTCCTGCATTGTGTGCTTCTCAATATAAGATACAAGTTCGGCTGTCTAATGCAAAAAGAAAATTAGGGGTTTGCAAGACCCAAGTTTGGAAGATCAAAGTGCCACACATGTTGATCATAAAATATCCTATGATCTAATTATGGTGGTTTCAATGCTTTTAGCTTGAAGTGATAAAAGACTTCGTGAACCGGGCTCTGGCAAACACTTGACTAAAGTACTATGATGGGTAAAGAGGGGTTAAGGGAAGGCTGGTCAGTCTATGGATGGACCCTGGATAAGGTTACGATTGATCCAAGCAGTGTTTAGAGGTGCCTGGTGTTGTGACAGGACAGGGTCTGAGACGGGGAGGTTGCTTACAGAATGTCAAGGGACAATGTGAATTATATTAACATAAATGGATGGAGAATCACTAGGAGCAATAACAGGTCAGGACCTTGTTTCAAAAGTTTCCACGACAGGATGCCCTCAAATCGTAGTGGGAGGTATAAGAAATGGCTCAATAGCAGTGACCACATAGTGAGCTATAGTACAGACCTCAAAATAGGAACTGCTATTTATTCAACTACTGACTCAATACGCACCACTCTGAAGTCATAGTGCCCAATCTTAGGAGCCACTATTGGCTAAATAGTGACCAGTCGTACCTGCCTCATGGTCTGGTTTACACTCCACTGTTCAAATGAGCATTTGGCTGCAATATATAATAGGTGATCCCACATGGTAACAAGGTCACACACAAGGTCAATTGCCATGAAAATGGATCATAGTGTTGGATCTCAAAAGGTCATAATTCTACATACTGTTTATTATGATATACAAGGCAATCAATTGCAGTTCTCTCACAAAACAGTTTATAAACTCAACGAGCCATAAAAAACATGACTGTTATCATGTAATTGCCAAGACATGTTAATACATTGTACTTATAAATGCTCCATGTTCGAGAGAGCTGGCTACTGATCATCACACTGTGTGCATTACACCTGGTGTTCTGGTAGGTCAGGGTGTTTTGGGTCATTATTCTGTATATCCCGCTAATGGGCCACTGATGCAGGAGTGGATCATGTGCATTGGTTGGTGTAATGCCCCAATGAAGTGCCGGCAAGACTGCTCATCAGCTCTTCATTGGAGCACAATGTGGGAGTGTATCGATCCCATAGGTTTGGCATGATGCATGAATGTAGCCCTGGCAAGTTACTTGCTGGGGCTACATTCATGCTTCATGAAGACAGGTGGGCATGATGCATTAATGCATCAGCAGCCCTTAAAGGGATATAAAGTACAAATATGGTTACAAAGGAAAGATCACAGATTGGATACATTTAAGTAAAGGAGTGTGGAGGGCAGTAGCTAAGATCACCCACTAGTTATCCGCATACAGGGATGTCATACCAGGGTCCCTTATTGAGTCACTGGTGTGGTGGCTATTTAGCCAGTAGGCAGTACGATCACCCAGTAATGTAGCCAGCTACTTATTCACTATGGCAAAAGTCCTAAGATCACCTGCTAAGGTTTGGCCCCTCTCAAGTCGTAGGGACCTTAATCAGTCGTAGAATGTATTGAAACAAGGTCCTGATGTGAGATCCTAGGCTGCATGGAGAACTAGTGAAAATAATAGAAGAATAGCAAGTATCATAAAGGTGGGTGCCACCATTTTGACCAAGCCTCCTTTCCTTCACATGGGTATAGAAAAAAAACAGTTCTACTCATCAGACAAACTCAATGACATTAAAAAGTAGTGTATGGCAGGATTCACACATTTGAACAGCTTTTGATATCTGTGACAGTTCTCACACCTTCTGTTGTAAGTTAATACTCACCTGGCAAATGTACCAACAGATCCTATGACTGTAGTTATTGTTAATGTTGTCATTTTGACTGGGGTCTTCTAATATGCATCATTATGAGAAAAATGTAATAAAGAATAACTAGAGATTATCTGAAAAGATTTGAGTAATGTCATAGCATATTCAAGATTATGCCTCTCGCACTCTCCCTCAGGTGGAAGGTTGCAAGTGTCGGGTAGCAGGATGGGGGAGTCTTGAGGAGGCAGGGGGAGAAGAAAATGAAGGGGTTATGTGTGGTATTGCTAAGGGAGGTGATATAAATGGGCAGTTGAGGGAAAACTGCGTTCCTAGATGAAGGAATGTCTTCCCAAACTGAGTCAAGGTCAAGGGTCAAGGTTATTGGCTATTATACTCCATGTGGCTCTGAACCCCATTATTCCTACTGTAGGTTTATTTCCACATTCTACAGTTTGGAGGAATAGGAGGAGGTTTTATGAATTAGGTCAGTTCTGGGAGGAAGTTTTGTGAATTGGGGCAGCTCTGGGGGGATGTTTTGTGAAACAGGTCAAGCATAGCAGGAGGTTTTATGAATCAGGTCATTTTGAAGATCAGATGAAATTGTTGAGAAAATGCTGACCCATATGGGATTTGTAGCCATGCACCAGACAGTGCTGGGATCCTGAGTCTCATGTGCTAACTGTTACACCATGAGTCCTCAGCTGATACTTTGGGTGTTAGAACCTCTACTAAATGGTGGTATGCTACTACTTTGACTGAATAATGTTCAGATTCCTGATAAATGGGGCACTTTGACTTTGAAGGTTTGACCAGTCAATGTAGTGTAGTGGTTAAGGCTTGGGACTAGAAACCTACACCACACAGGTTCAAACCCCTGGTGTGATTTTATTTTTATTCTTAGTTGACCACTATCATTTTTGCAACAAATTCTAAAAATAATGTATTATAATGAACATCTTCTGATTGCCAAAATGATAAAGGGGGTTTCAGGGGGGCCTTTTACAAAAACTCCTTTTACCTTGTATGTGTAAGTTAAAACACTTTCCCCATGCAGTCTTGAACCCACATTCTGTGATTTAAAGTGAGCCATGCTAACCATTATACTACTGGGACTGCTGGTGATAGTAGACTTGAACACCATATATTTATCATAGCTTTATATCACAGCCAGTGTAGATGATTTGAATCCTCTTCTAGGCTTCTAAAGTTAAAGTCAAACTATGTTTATATTCAGGGTTTTACTGTTCTATAAACCTCTGTGGATGGAGTATAAGTAAGAAAACCTCCTTGGAGCTGGAGGATTTGCCACAAATTCACCTCGGAGGTTTGTGGCAAAACCTCCAGCTCCGCGGAGGTTTTTCATTACTTAGATAGCAGCTTTAGCCTTTACAGTGTGAAATTCTAAAGATAATTCGTACTGACACCTTTCCACCTTGTCACTAGAAACTACCACCCATGTGTGGCGTGATGTATTCAGTATGCCTTGCCTCTTTGGTGGGGACGGGTGAGAACGCTTCATGAGGGACACAGGAAATTGGCCATCAAGAGCTGTCAATGAAATGAAAGAGACACCAATAAAGAAAGAAAAATATAAGGAAAGGTAGGGAATGGGAGATTGGCGTCAATTGCAAAATAAAAAGGAAAGTTTTCTGTAGACTAGTTAATTCCCTGAAAAATCTATTGTCGAAATGCCAGACAGAACATGGAGACATTTTTGTGATAAATCAAACACTGTCTAGCAGTCTAGACTCTTCTCTGTTGGTAAATGGCATGTATGTCGATGGCATAGAATGTAATATTTTTTTCACAAAAGAAAAGAGATGAAGTCCACAGAAGTTATAATGCAGACAATGCATCAGGTAACTACATTGTGCCTATAATATTATCACTTGACTGCTTACCTAATGCCCTTAGGGATACACATTGAGAAGTATTGAGTAACTGTATAAAATCATACAGCTATCTGTTTTCCTAACTTCTATAGAACTTTTTCTCTTTTCGGCTTCCAGCTGTATGCGTTTGGCTGTGTAAGCATTGCTGACTAGGCATTATATGTACCATTAAGCTTGTATAATGTCTAGATATCCACATGTCAGAAGTTTGTTTTCTTTATAAGAAAGAAGCTAGACATTGAAAAACACATGCAGACAAATGTAGAGATTGGGCATTCTTTAGCACAGCAGCACATCATTTAATCTGTACACAAGGCCGATGCTGCACCTACCCACTTAGTGGACACACATCAAGTACTTACAATGTCTTCAACACACCAGCTAGCCATTTCTCAAACGCTACGATCCTACCCCTCTCCCTCCGATTTCAACCACCCCTACGGTCCAGTGCAATCGTAGTGATTGACCCTTGGTGATCATGTATTACCTACGATTGCCTATGCAGGTGCATGCCTTTTCCCTCTATATCTGCACCACTCTTAGTGATTGACCCTGTGTGCCTAAGAATACCCTTCCGATCCAGGTCAGCTTGGTACGATTTGAGAGTGCCCAAAACTTACCGTCTGAGAAATGACTTCCTGACATAAGAAAGAATAGGGTAGACTATATGAGGATTACAATAAAAATGAAATGCTATCTCTTCTTGCATGATGAGGCTGGGTATAATATTGATTCATCTGGCATCTGAAGCACAGTCTGCAAGATGTGCATGCACGGCTCTTACTTTACAATTCAAGGAGCAATTGTATCAGTGCTGTAGATTTAAAAAAAAGTAAACATTTAGATGAAATAGATTGCCTTGTAAACCCTTTCGTTCATCATACCTGCCTTGAAAAAGAATGCAATGCAATGTAGGTTTGTACTGTTACATAGCTGTAGAGTCTGATGGTTGTGATAGATATATCTATTGAGAGGACTTATAATATAACTCATATTGCTGGATTTTGATATCATAAGTGGTGACTGTTGATGCTTTGTAGGGGGTAATACGTATGGTCCTCCTGAGTACAAGCAAGCCTATCTAAGATTATCATGGCATCCCTGACTATAGTGAATCTTTTATCTGAAGGAGAGGCTGACAAAGACAGTCCTGTGTACACGCACCAAGCAGGCGATGAACTCCAGGGTGGCACACTGAAGACTCATACACTATCACTTTAATGACCAGTGGGCACATTTGGCTCAATTATCTACCTCTAACAAGGATTGGCATTTTCGCAACAGTATGGGGGCTCCCCAAGGCCTGGGAAATTTATATTTCGAGAAAGAAGTGTAAATGGTTGCTGCCACCCCTGTTTATTCCTATCATCAATACCAGGGCACACCACCCAAAAATGAAGATATAATGGAGTAGCACTCAGGATAATACCCCACCTACCTCCACGGGAGGCTCTACTCCACCGCCTTCGCTGAAGGCACCCTTTGGGGCTGGTACATTGGTATAGCAGACAACAGGCACAGTGAAAAATATATGTCTCTACATCTTCTCTCCTAACAATGATCGACAAAACGAAATGTGAAATTCTGGCCTAGGGGAATAGATAGATTTGACACAGTACCTCTACGCCAATACCACCCACTGACAACCACCTCTGTGATTTATCACCTATGGTTGAATGCACAAAGAAGTGCAGGTTTATGGGTATCTACCTCCTTCCAATTCAGGAAAATGGATTAAAAGAAGTGGTAATGGCGTGTACATAAAGATGATGTAATGGGTAAACCTAATCCTCTATCAATGAAATTATTTGTCTGATTCGGATATCACCAGACTCCAAGGCATTTTCTTTGTTTCTCTTTTTTGTCAATTCCTGTTCAATAATAATTACCCAGCAAATTGTCGTGATTCCTCGTCAACCTGTGTGAAGTGGCTCACACATGTCGCTAGATGGAACACGACGTCGCTATAGCACAAGATCACCAGGAATAGCAATGGTGGTGATCACATGGCCTCACCTCAGATGGCGAAGATGGTGATCACTCAGACTCACCAGGGATGGCGACGCAGGTGATCACTCACCTCGCTAGATGAAACACGCACCTCGTCATAGTGCATGTTCACCAGGGATGGCGACATGAGTGATCACTCATCCTCACCAGGGATGGCGACATGAGTGATCACTCACTTCGCTAGATGAGACGCACACCACGTCATAACGCACGTTCACCACAGATGTCAAGGATCGTGATCACTCACACTCACGGGGGATGGTCACTCAGGTGATCATTCATCTCGCTAGATGAAACGCACACCATGCCATAATGCACGTTCACCACGGTTGGTGAGGATCGTGATGACTCACACTCACCAGGGATGGCAAGGCGGTTGATAACTCACCTCGCTAGATGAAATGCGCACCACGTCATAGCGCAGGTTCACCATGGATGGCGAGAGTGGTGATCACTCAGACTCACCAGTGATGGCGATGCTGGTGATCACTCATCTTGTTAGATGAAAAGCTCATGATCATCGACATTGGTAATCATGCAGCCTCACATCTGCCAGATCAATGTATGTTTTGCCAGAGAAGGTATTGCCATATGTATCTTCCCTCTAACTACAGACAAGGTGTTCATGTAGATACTTCCTTATGTATTTTTCCTGTAACCAGAGAAAAGGTGTTTATGGATAGTTGCTTTTATTTTAGAGATACCTCTATCTAAATTCCATTGATATTTTCTCTATATAATTTTGTTTGATTCAACCCTGAAGTATTACATGGAAATCAGTGTGCGACAAAGCACATTTGATAAGTATGGGACTTATACTTCATGCCCACACTTCCTAGATAGGCTACATGTTGAACAGTGGTGCTGTCTCAACAACTTTGGCAATGGTGGTGATAAGTTGCCATTATAAGTGAGAGTGAGTGACAGATGATGCAATCCTCAGAGAGCATTGACTTGGAGTGACACAAATTCACATATTGAGTGAGACAAAGGCTGGCAATGGTGGTGATAAGTTGCCATTCTGAGTGAGAGTGAGTGACAGATGATGCAATCCTCAGAGAGCATTGACATGGAGTGACACAAGTTCACGTATTGAGTGAGACCAATGTTGGCAATGGTAGTGATACGTCGCCATTTTGTGTGAGAGTTGATGCCAGTGGCACGGGAGTGGTACATAATCACACAGTGAGTCAGATCCATGTTGGCAATGCTTGTGATAAGCCGCCATTCTGAGTGAGAGTTGACAGGCAGTGGCACATATTGACGGAGTGAGTGAGATCTATGTTGGCGATGGTGGTGATAACCTGCCATTCTGATTGAGAGCTGACCGGGAGTGGTACATAATCACACAGTGAGTCAGATCCATGTTGGCGATGCTTGTGATAAGCCGCCATTCTGAGTGAAAGTTGACAGGCAGTGGCACATACTCACGCAGTGAGTTAGATACATGTTGGCGATGGTGGTGATAAGTCACCATGCTTTGTGAGGGATGACAAGGGGTGGCACATACTCACGCAGTGAGTGAGTTCATGTTGGTGACTGTTGTGATAAATTGCCATGCCATGTGAGACTGACACACAGTGGCGAAAGATGACGCAGTGAGTTATCACTCAAAAAGGAGTCACCATTGATGACCAATCATGGCGACAGATAACGACAATTTGCTGGGTAGTATTGCCCCTACGTTCCTCATCGATACACAAACACAAGCAGTTATGCCTGCTGTTTTAAAATGTCTGATGCACATGGGGAATAAATTGTAGAGAAGATTCTGTTTCAGTCAGCACCTAACTTCAAAACCAAAAGTAAATTGGGCATGCTGACAAACAGTGCAAGGCAATGAAATACAAATAGCTACAAATGATGAAATCTAATAGTTTCTATACATTTTGTTATCAGATGGGCCTATAGTCTCCTTCAAGGGTCTGGCCGTGTATTTGTGCAAAGCTATCACTGCACACTACATGCAGATCACATAGATGACACAGCCTGTATTAAAACAGTTGGCCACACCCACCGTCTGTACAGGCCTCTCTGATCCATCTCCTATTGGCACCTCACACAAGGAAAACTTACGAAGCCAAAAAAAGTTACCAGTTGGCTATCATGTGTGGGAGACACTGCCATCAGAATTCATAAGAATGCAAGGTGTTGTTTGCAATGGTTTTCACTGCGTAGATATATTCGCTTGCAAATCCATTTTTTCTCGATATTTCCACCTGTTTTATTAGTAAATTATACGATCAGGGAAATGCAAGGCTACTAGCAGCTCGATGATTTCTTTTGCCAAGAAAATAAAATGCATATGAAAGAGAATATTGTTTTCGAATAGCCTGTTTCATTTCAGCTTGGGTTTATCCAATAGCAAGGACAGCTGGGTAAATGACTCAATGAAACCTAGTAAAATTAGTTTTGTGTTATTTGAAACGTTTCCCGACAGCTGAATAGGATGAAACCATAGAAATAAGTTAATGTCAGCACTCATCTGAACGTTGCTGGGGAAATGACAATGAAACAGCTGTTTTTTAGAGTGTCGTTTTAATTTGACAGCTCACCATTGGTGGGATATTCGAAATTCAATTTCACTTAGGGAAGACCTGTAGTAGAGATCACAACATGTATGGGAGGAAAACATTGAGACATTATTGGGAGTATATAAACCTGTAAAGAAATTGTTTCAATGTTGTTTTCCTCAATACAAAGTCTGGCTTAACTAGAATGACCAAAGCATGGTATTTTACCATCTGTTTAGATTAAGGCATCCTCATACACAATTATACACAGGGGTTGATATTGAGAAGCAATGAACAATTCACCTATTTCAAGCAAGTGAACATCTGGATCTACACTACAGAGCTGAGAACTGTGCTAAAAAAATGTATAGAAGTGCTATAATATTGCAGAATTATTCAGTAATGTCTAATTATGAGAACTGAGGTTCCATCTATAACACCCAACATCTCAGAATGAAAGACTAGTCTTGGGCTAGGGTCCTTTTGGTTATTGGAACCCATTTTCAGTGTTCTATTTGTTTCCATCCATAGCAGATATTGATCTGGGGTTTCATGCAGTTCCAAACAGTCTGCTCGAATTTCCCCAACCCAATTAACCTACCTGATCCATACTTAAACACAGAAACCATGCAACTGAGGTCACGAACCAGAATACACTAACAATTTGCAGGGTCTCACGGGATAGCTTAATGGCCCCTGCTAGCATATCACAGCTAGTATTAAGTGTGCATCAACTAGAGACATGCAACAGTATTTCAGAGCTTAAGAAGCTATCAAACTGATCTAAATCTATCCAGGTATAAACTCTAGAGTTTGCTTTTTCAACCATTCTAGAACTGGGAAGGCATTATAGTATTATACTCGTGGTCATCATTATAAACCAATACAGCCCCAAACAGTGTAGTTACCAGTATTACATCCATATGCATCATGTCAACCCTATTGCCTAGATACGAATCATTACTCCAATAAGGACTGGTCCGCATACTGCATATGAATGACATTCTGCATGCTAAATCGACTAGTAATCTTGAATTAAATGCATCATGATAGCTTTGCACTAGTGGTCCTAAAATGGTGAACTCAGTGGTAGCAATAATGCAAAACTAAACCAGCAAATTGTCGTCATCTGTCGCCATGATTGGTCATCAATGGTGACTCCTTTTTGAGTAATAACTCATTCCGTCATCTTTCGCCACTGTGTGTTAGACTCACGTGGCATAGCAATTGCTATTCCTGGTGATCTTGTGCTATAATGACATTGTGTTCCATCTAGCGACAGTGTAGCCATTACACCTCAAGTAAGACCTTGCATCTTATGGTATGGATCCTCATGTTCTGCTTCAACTAGGACTCTGCCCCTAGGTCAGGGTCAACTGTGGACAGTCTTGACCTTGCCACTGGAGACCCTATTCTATAAGACCCACCCAGAGGTAGGTACACCATAATAGCCCATTTACGTACCTGGTCTTTTTATGAGTGACAGTCTCAAATAATTGCCGGGACACAATTGGTTCAAAATTAAAATTGGCGCTATGATCTATGTCTTGGGAAAGGCCCAACTTCTATTAGCATCAGGATAAAGCTGTATTGAAATCCTCAAGTGCCAGGGTGCTTAAACAGGGCATTATGGTAATTGTCAGGTAGTCCTACGAAAGTCAGGCTGAGTGCCTTCTTTCAAGGTCATCATCGTATTTGAAGAAATATAGCATCGTAGAAAAAAAGGATAATTACAGCAAAGTCCTATTATATTTCTACAATTCCTAGTTTTAATTAAGTTTTAATTAATCACCTACTAACTATATGTTCTAAAGCTACACAGAATCCTACAATGATTTTAAGTTTCTGTATATAAAGGATTCTTGAACGTGGCCTCTTCAAGAATACTCAAATGAGATGGTGACATGGATCAGCAGTGCACATCCGAGTGTTGGTTACTCCTTGAATGGGAGACCCTAAATAAGGTTAGCATTGGTTCCGGACATAATGGTTGTACTTTAAAGTGATGCTGGGAAGGTGTTAGCTCTGGAAGGGGGACAGTAAGTTTTACAATCGTGAGTTGATGTCGTCATCCCAGTGACAGGAGTTGATAGAGAACTGCTGGACCTTTGATCATGATGCCCTAAATGTACCAATAGAATGCCCGATTTGGTGACCAGCTTTATTGCCACAGTGCTGCCTACATTTCTTCATGTGACAACATAGAGCAATTCATCTTCTGTTTTACTTGTTTTAATTCCTCCATTTTGGCTGAGCTGAAAATACTACTTGGGGATAAGAACTTAGGATTAGGGCAAATCAATTAGGGGCAGCCCAAACTATTTTAAAGAATGAAAAGTTGATATACATGGAAATGCCACTATCAGTATCTTGAAAGGGTGGATGGAAAAGGATGAATCACATTACAAGACATTATTTCTTAATATCGGTTTACTTTGGACAAGGAGGAATGTCTGAGGCAGACTTAACTTGGAATAGAGTGTTAAATCATGAAGATAAGGAGTGCACAGTTCAGGGGGTTCCAGGGTTCCCAGTATACCGTGCTTCATTAATGGAAAGGGGGACCCCTTTAAGAAGCAGAGATGAGAAATAGGGCATCAGGGATTGCAAAGGAAGGGTAGGGAAAAAGAGAGGGATTGATGAGAAAAGCGACACAGAGATCCATTACAACTAAAAGAAGATTGTTTGCTTTAGATATTGACATGATAGAAAATATCACAGTATGCAAAATGAGAAATGTGAAGGGAAAGGAGAAATTAGGATAGTGGAAGCTTGGGCGAATGTCTTTGGTACAGCAGACGAAGCTAAGCTGCCCACCATAATATGTCCTTCTGGTGAGTATTCAACCACTTTATAAGAGATATGGTTGCCAATATAGCAAATGCAATCAGTGGCGATCAAAAGAAATGGATGTTGGACTTTCCCAATGAAAAGGCTTATCAAGTAGTAAATGTATCAGTCTCTAAGATGACTCTCCTTTGAGATTTTCCCTAATCATATACTTGAAATGCAATCATCTTTGATGTTTGCCATTCTAATAGGCAGATCATGTATGATAATATGTTTACATTCATGTTAAATAGTATTGATATCATCATTGGGAATTGTTCTTCATACTTGGTTCTGTTTGATGGTATAACTTCATACCCTGCAGAAAATAGCACAACATTCATCAATTTAGAGTCTATAGCATAATATTATGGGTGTGGTTGCATCTCCAGGGATGTAGAGACACAGAGTACATATAAAATTATAACATGAACAGACTTGGGATGAGATGCACTGTCATTTATTCTCCTCACAGAGTACAGTGTAAAAAGATGAGGGTTGAAGGGAAGTCTGTACTACAACAATACAGTCAGCCCCTACACACGGCCCTCTGATCTATTACTTTTGGCACACAATACTCGGCATAACAGTTCCAAGAAATAATGACAGATATCTTGGATTCAATGGGATGATTTGCAATGCACATCGGCTTTTGTCAGCAATAAACCATTTTCCTGTCATTCACACCTGTGGTATTTTTAATTTATTTTTCCAAAAACAAAGGGAATCGGAAAAAAAATAAATTAATTTTCATTTTGTTTTCAAGATTTACCAAAAAGAAAGACAACTAGGTATTCAACTTCAAAAGTGAGGATCTTTCTGCTCACATCCCTGTGTGTGAAAAATGTTAATTGTCCTAATATATCCATTCGCGTTCAATGGTAATGATGTCCAACATTTCATTTCTGGTGGTTTTTCCTTCCTCTTCACTTTTTCCCTGCTTGGTTGGAAATGCACCTAGGTCTGACTGCAACTAACCTTCAACCCCATACACATATTACATCCTGTAGACATGGCATGGCCCATTTCCCTTCATTAGCATGTGTGTCTCCTTACGGGCCAATCAGTATGTTACGTGATGCATTTCATCCAATGGCACTGCCTCATTAAGGGCCCAAACCCTGCAGGCAGCTTCCACTGCAATATCCTGTTGGTCAGTTAGTTAAACGTTTCTTTTGAACTTGTAAACTTTGCTGCGCCTTAAATAGAATTGGGTTCGGCTAAAAGGTTAGGGGCATTGGTGGTTCTATGAACTCCCTGAATGTTTCCTTTCTTTTTAATGTTACTTTACCTGGGTTATGTTCAATACAGCACATTTTAACCATTAGGCCTTGTTGAATTGGCCTCTTGGTAGACCTTTTCATAATGAAACTATGGAAACATCTAATATATTTTTTTTTTCAATTTTACAAAATATGCTAGATCTTCTCTAGACTGATGTTGGATAGCTTCCTTTAAAGCAGATACGCTTTCTGTTAGAGGAAGGTCTGGAAACTCAGAAATTAAGTGTATACATTATCATCTCTGATTTTATTGCAGGATTTCCCAATGATATCTTACACTTTGTGATGGACTGCTCTAATTATCCCATTTTATAACAATTCATTGCATTTACACTTTTGCAGAAGAACTACTACTTCATTGAGTGCCTTTGATTCATAGTTGAGGCCTCCAATAGTAGCAAATGGAGAGAATTTGAAGCATTGTACACTGCATGAATGTAGGAATTTAAGCACATTTCCGATTGCTGAAAGTGACTATTTAACTCTTCCTTTACCGATTACGCATTAATGCGTAGTTTGGGCCGATTGTGGCAGATCTTTGACCGATTTTGAACACCCCGCAACAGTGTCAGGAATGAGAGCCCTCAGGAAGATTGGCACCCTGAAGTGTGGCCACCTGATATTCAGCCCCCAGAGCTCAAGCCCTTCAGGAAACCAGCCCCCACCCAATCAGCCACCCTGAATTAAAGCCCACATGAATGTAAGCCCTTTTTTCTAACCTCCAGCACAACATTTTTAGTCCTATCTCTAACATCTGAATAATCTTTCATGAAATAGACTGAAATTGTGATTTTCTTTATTTCATGATCTAAGACCCGTCACCTCACACGCAGTCAGGGTTAACCTAATATCCAGAAAACCTAACCTCTGGACCACATAACCTCCAGACCATCTAGCCTCCAGTCCACCTAACATCCAATCCACTTAACCTCCAGTCCAACACTTGTCCGATCTATCTAACATCCAGACAACCTAACATCCGGACCATACTTTTTTTATCAAGGGCTGTACAACCTGTGTGCTGGTATAACCATGTATTGATAAGTTTATACCATGATTTATACCTTCAGGTTGCATGTGAAGGCACAGGGAACTGGAGACAGCCATGCCAGTGCCTCTACCTGGCTTGGTTTGGTGGCTACAGGAGTCAATGTCCAACCCACTATATATATATATATATATATATATATATATATATATATATATATATATATATATGTGACCTGCACTAGGAAAAGGGACCTTATTCCCTCTGAAATTAGGTCCCCTTTTGCAGATCTTGTCACATATATATATATTGTGGCGGAAAGACCTAGGGAGCCAGGGCGAAGCTGAAACCATCCTAAATGGGGGCAGCTGAGCCTCGTGCTTCTGGAGTCTCAATCACTATTAGCTTTTAAAAGCTGTCGATGTGAAGGCTACAGGAGTCAATGTCCAACCCACTATATATATATATAGGGACCTAGGGAGCCTGGGCGAAACTGAAACCATCCTAAATGGGGGTGGCGGAGCCTCATGATTCTGGAGTCTGAGTCAGGGTCAGTCTCAGGGCGAGTCTCTGATGCTTAGATGGCCCAGTGTCAGGGATAGCAGTTAAGTATATTGTAGCGACACGGCCACTGGGATCTTAGGCCGGCGGCAGGAGCTACAAACATAGCTCTCCAGTGGTACAGTAAGGGAGTAATGTATACATGGGCCAACGGGTACTGAATTACTTGTATCATAGGATATCAAATAAGGGGCCATAGGCCCGGAACCCACTGATTCATCTGAATGTTCAATTCCTGGGGATAATGATGGGTTCAGTAGTGCTATCCTGGGGAAGGTGGCAGCACTTTCCCTGTATTCGGATCTTCCACACCAGGTGGCCTCCTCGATTTGTCACACACCATGTGACCGGCCATGGTTTCACACCCTTTTCCTCTATACATGTATAATGTGATTCTCTCCACTATTCAACCATGTGGTGTTATCTTCTCGGTTTCAAATATTAGGTGGTCTGGATGTTAATTGGAATGGGTGTTAGTTGAACCGGATGTTAGGTGGACTGAATGTATATGCTAATGTATAGGCAAATGGGCATTATTCAGGTGGGTTGTATTCATAGGGCTTATTATCAGGGGGCCTAAATTCTTGGGGGCCTACCCTCAGGGGGCCTATTTTCTTGGGGCCTTTCATCAGGGGGCCCTTTTTCCTGGTGGCTCCTGTTCTGGTAACCCCCTGCAACTTCTTTATTTTCCACTGAAACACCGAGATTTTTCTCATAGTCAAAGGGTGAGTTGGGTTCTCCGCAGACTCCAAAGAATTTATAAGTCTGTACCTCTGATACTTCGTTCATGGTAGTCCTGCTAACTTTAGAGGGAATTTGAAAATAACCTAAAAGTTTTCATTAGTTTTTATCAGTATAATTATAAGCTGAAAATCATGAAAAATGTCAAAAAACATAATTTTTTTGTCAAAAATCGACTTTTTACAATTTTTCATGCTCATTAAAATGGCACCAGAATTTTCAGTGAATTTTGATGTATTGTTGGCCATTTATGTTGGTTACCAACGTCTCCTTACACCCAACCTGTACCAAAACTTCAAAATAATTTCCTACAATATGCACTTACTTCATCAAAACTGATATAGGGAATGCTGAAAAATCACATTTTGAAGCTTGTCTGAATTATCAAATTTTCTTATCAGAACATTACCTTTAAGGTGATGTATCTCACTAATAACAACAGAAAGACAGATAAAGGAAACTGGGATGTTACATTTTCTGGTCAACCTATCTAGCCAAAACCATCACCATTTCTCTTCTAATTGGAATACCAGCATAATTCCAGCAGTTTTTGAAAGCATTTGTGACCTACTACAACCCAAAAGTTGCTCTGAAATCGGTTGGTAAAGGAAGAGTTAAGCAAATTTAAGTTCAGTAAATGTCACGTAAATTTGCTTTTGGTAACTTTTGGGTAGCTTAAAATTGCTTAAATAGTCTTTTTAAGCAAACGGCAAAGTGCTTAAATCCCTACATTCATGCAGTGGTAGTCAGTATAATTTACTGCTGTCCTACTAAAATCTTTCAAAGTAATTCACTCTTTGTTTAAGAAATGAAAGAATTGGTGTACACTTATGATGAAAGAAAGACATTGAAGAATTCAATCTAATAATGTGACAAGCGATATCAATGATTGTACAGTATAGGATAGGTCAGTCCATACAGTCCTATAGTGAAGGCCAACCCCCCTCTACCCCCCCATGAAACTAGGTGACCTTGTGTGTTCAGTATTGGGCCCTATATAGGATAAGGGGGTTTATGGAGCTATCGTGTATCTTCCTGAAAGGGATACCAAATGAAATGAAGAGACTATCTAAGCCAAAAAATCCTGCTGAATCCAAAAATGTTGGTCTTTCTTATAAAAATTTGACCAAAAGTACCCGAAAATGATGTTTGATGAAGGAAATACTTTTAAAAATGTACAAAAATGATATTGAAAATGATTACAAATCTTTAAATATAGAACGCATAAATCAGAGTTGATACCTCAATCCACATACCCAAATGTCTGCCTCTCAGTCAGGCAAGTTCTGGGCTTATGCATTATTCTGCCTATCCCACATACAGCATATCAATTGTGTACCTATCACTCATCCTGCCTATCTCTTCAATCTGAAACATTGACAGTTCAATCTGGTTATCTCTTAAAAGGCATAACTTATAATGCTTACCCCTCACCTTACCTTATCTCATTTGTTCCTTCTTTCCTTTAGTCTACCTATCCTCAATCTGCCTATCATTCATATTACCTATCCCTCATAGTGACTATCCCTCAGACCATCATGTTTAATCTGCGCTGTTTGTCTGCTATATAAGCTTTTATTGTTTAACGGTACATTCCTTACCATGTCTACTATTTCAATTTTACCTATTCCTGATAATGCCTATCATGTAGCCTACCTGTCCCTCATTGTGCCTATCCCCCAACTCTGCACATCCCTCATATTTGACTTGCATATCTGTCGCTAGGATGCATGTTTTTTTTGTTTTTTTTTTGTTCTTTTTACGTTTGCTCATCTTACAAGGTACTCTGTGCCTATTCCTTAAATTGCTAATTGCTCATACTGCCTATCCCTCTTGCTTCCCATCCTTACCTATCCCCCATGCACTCTATACAGCTCTCTTACCCATCTCCCCTCTCTTACCTACCTATGTCACAACCACCTTCATTATGATGACCATTTCTTAGTCACCCTATCACCTAACATACTGGTTACAGTCCACCTTATTCATACATCTACCTATCATTCATGCTGCATATCTTTCAGTTTACCTATATAATGATATGAATGGAGGATAGGCATAATGGGGGATAGGTATATTTCACAAGGCATAGACCTGGAGACAGGTGAAAGAAATTAAACACAAGCTGAGATATGTATAGAGAGAGCGAGTTAGATTGACTGAGCTGACATGGTAAGAAAACCATATGGAGAGCATGAGGGATAGGTATTCAAAAGGATAGGTAGCAAGGGGGATAGGTAGCATGTGCACTATCAAGTTTGAGGGATAGGCACAGAGAGTACCTTGTAAGATGAGCAGATGTAAAACAAGAAAACATGGGTGGTAGCGACAGATGGGCAAGTCAAATATGAGGGATATGCAGAGTTTGGGGGATAGGTATAATGAAGGATAGGTAGGCTTTATGATAGGCATTGTTAAGGATAGGTCGGATCAAAATGATAGACATGATAAGCAATGTAACTGTTAACCATTAGGGCCTAAATAAACAGATGAACAATACAGTTTAAACATGGTGGTCTTAGGGATAGTCACATGAGAGATAGGTAAAATGAATGATAGGAAGACTGAGGATAGGTATACTATGGGAAACTTGGACCAGAGAAGATTAGCTAAAGTAAGGAGTAAGCTTTAGTATCTAGGTCTTTTGGGAGATAGCCTTACTTCAAGATACTTTAGATTTAAGAGATAGGCAGTATGAGTGATAGGTAGACTAAGGGATAGGCAGTATGTGAGATAGGCAGAGTAATGCACAGTTAGAATACTTGTCAAATTGGGAGATAGGCAGACATTTGGAAATGTGCATTGAGGTACTAACTCTGGTTTACCTGTGTCTATAAAGACTTCTCATTATTTTGAATATTATTTTTGTACATCTTTAAAATATTTTCTTCATCAAACCTTATTTTCGGGTACTTTTAGTCAATTTCTGAGAATCATGATAAAAAATTTGGATTCATCAGGATTTTCTGGTCCAGGTGGTTTCTTCTTCCCCTTTAGTATACCACAGCTCCATAAACCACCTAATCCTCTACAGAAATCAACAATGAAGACACAGGGGCACCTAGTTTCATGGGGGGGGGTAGAGGGGGGTAGCCTGTCACACTCTACCCATAGACTATGCTCTCAGTGACCTCTCCTATAGTATAAGCTTCTTGGCGATATGTGATTCTATTTCCCTATCTAATAAATAGTAAAATAAACATTGGGTGATTTTAATGTCATTTCTTGGCAATATGATAATAGATTTATAGGAATGCCATTACCATTGTGACAAAAAGCGCCCTTTCCCAGTGAAGCTGTTATTTAAAAAGATCAAGATCAGGTTAATGGCCATGCTGCATTGTCTCCCAGTTAGACTATTATTCACACGACAGTCCAGAGTGCATAGAGCACAATGCATATCATTTTCTCAATAATGCTAACTAGCATTTTCTAGTAAATGCCTTCCATATCATTAGTTTTTTAATGTCCTGCACAGGCATTTCTATTGCCCATCTGCAGAAAAATAAGGCCCAATATGGTTGCCAATAGTGTGCTACAATTTCCTCAACCCCATTAACCCCTTCTGTAACCTTACTTAAACAAGATACCATTCTCTGCCAATGCCATTCGACTAGGACTGCACTCTGACATGCCCTAACCTCTGGGGAGAAGAATGGCCACTGGTAGCATACATTAGATGGTGTTAGATGTACATGAAGCAGGAACATGCAATTGGACATTGGTAGTCAGGAACTGAATTGCAGCCAAAGACTTCTCAAGAGCTTGTTGCAATAGTGTCTACGACAGGTTCAGGCCCCTACGACTTGAGAAGGGCCAAATCTTACCAGGTGATATTAGGACTTTGGCCAAAGTGACTAAATAGCTGTCTACATTACTAGGTGATCATACTGCCTGCTGGCTAAATAGCCATCCGAGCAGTGACTCAATAAGGGACCCTAGTATGACAACCCTCTATGTGAATACATAGTGGGTAGTCATAGCTCCTGTTGTCTGCACTCCTTTGCTCAAATGCACCCCACCTGTACTCTTTCCTCTGTAACCATGTATGTACTCTATATTGAGACTAATGCCCTGACCTCTGGCCACTCATAGAGGTCAATGGGCCTTACTATATATATATATATATATATATATATATATATATATATATATATATATATAGCAAGGTGTTGAGGAGGCTATGCATCTTCAACCACAAGTTGAAGGTAGAGGAACCCTCTGCCAAATAGAAGCTTTCTGTACAATTATGATATTTGTAGGTATATTTGACCAACTTTCAACAATATGATTTATTTTCATGACAATTGACCATGTGTGCGCCCCTGTAACCAGGTGGGATCACCTATAATTATACTGTAGCCCTATGCTCATTTGAACAGTACAGTACAAACCATACTATCAGGGAGGTATGACTGGGAGTCATTTCTTAATAGCGTACTATTCAGTCCAGAGTGACATACCTACTATAGGGTACTGTACTAGAGGTCCCACCTTTAGTTGGCAAAACCATTTCACAATGAGGAATAGTACAGACCAATTTTTATACCTCTAGTAAGAGACACTACGATTTACTGGTAGCCTTTTACCTGTAGTAGGCTACTTAGTAGATTGTACAGAAGTTAATAATACAGGTTATCTAGCGTTAGTAAAAAAATAATCTGGAAGGGGCCTGCCCTCTATGACATTATGAAAGGGTGCAGCAAGGCCTTCCTTGGGTATGAGCTGCACTCTATATGCAAGGTATTACCTTTATGTGGCAGAGGCCGATTTCTTTTTTCCATTGAACATTGCATTGAGGGGGGGGGGGGGGTTAATAGGCCATTGGGGAAAGTTAGAGTTGGCTCCTTGCAAAGAGACAGGGTGGTTAGCTGCAGGCAAACTTTGCTATCCGGTGGTCAGTTAGCCACAGCATGGGTTGGAACAACTCATAGCATTCCCTTAATATCATTATAAACTCATACCATACACACAAAGATAGTTCAATGTAGTGCATTGGTATTTTGTCCACAAAGGCCTATAAAGAGAGGAAATCAGTGAATTTGACCTAATCCTATAAACATAATGAGTAAATATATAATTATTTCATGTTTGTAACAGTGAAAAACAGACACCCAGATCTTAAAACATGTCAATCCTCAGCATCTTATGTCCTTTTTAATGATTTATGTACATTTATGACTGAGATGACATGAAATAAATAAAAAGGTTCACTCATAACGGGCCTGAATTAGGGTTATCTTATGAGGTGAAGCTGAGTGAGATAACCCCCAGTCAGACCCACTACTCGTTAACATTTGTCTACATATTGGACGACACAAAAGGCTTAATGACTTATGCAACAAATCTATTGGTTGATAATCTATTGATGACTTGGTTATAATTAAGGAACTCTACTATCACACAAGGTTACTTACAACTGCATTCTACATGTATTTACACTATTTGTAGTTATTTTTCACGGAGGAATTACTTTCTGAAAATGGATGCAAATCATCAAATTTCATGTTTGAAGTACAACCCGTATAAACAATGTTAATGAAATACATAGACATGCACTTACAGTGATAAAGGACCCATTACAGGAGATTGAGATGACCTCTGAGGGTGTCTCAGCTAAGTGCTGTCATAGGGCACTTACTAGAGGTTAGATGGAAAAGCATATGGTACAATGTTGTACTATTTGCCCCAACTATTACATTATGAAATGGGAAAGTTTTAACTCTACTAGAGGCTCCAGCTCTTACCTTTGTACTAGAGGTGGGGTCTTACTATTTAACCACATTCTTCTACTAGAAATGCCAATTACCTCTAGTAGTGACTTGAACCTATAGTTGGCTATTAAGAAACGCCACCCTGGGCACTATTCAGCCATTTAGTATGGGTGCCTGGCCTGTACGACTGGGTGCTAAGACTTCATAGTGGTCTGTATGAAGCCAGCAGTTGAATACATAGCAGGGCCTATTTTGAGGTCTGTACTGTAGCTCACTACACTATGTAGTCATTGCTATGGAGCCATTTCATACACCTCCCACTACGCTCTGTGGGTGTCCTGTCGTGGACACTATTGAAACAAGGTCCAGGCCTCATTGAATGGATACTGAACATTAGGCATGGTCATAGTTAGTCATAGCTATTATGAATCCATGAATCATGGAATTGACTTTCAATACCACTATTTTTTTCCACCTCACACCATGACAAAACTGTGAGAACCTATGAAAATAGTGTACTCCCTAATTGTTCTACCATACAATTCTACTGATCTACCCAAATCAGTATTAGCTAATCAGCAATGTATTATTTGCTGATTTATCAAAACTACAGGCAAGAAAGTTTACAGGCCTAACGTTTACTGTTCTAATTATACTAAACATCTCACTGAGGTTTGAGATCTTTCTCTCTGTCTGCTGGCACACTACAGCTCAAGAAAGACCTTGTGTTTCACATTATTGAGTTTAGGAGTACGTCCCAAAGTTAATGTCAGCTGTTGACGGTCTTGTCTTTGACTCTGGTGATCGTTTACTATATGGACCTGACTTAAGGCCACCCTGAGGTAGATATACCATGGTGGTATGATAACGCAGCAGGTCTCTTAATGAGTTTTGGTGTCGAATAAGTGCTGGGGGTAAGCACCGTGGCTTTTGAATTGAAAATGGCACTATACTATATCTCTTGGATAAGCACCGGTCTTGCATAAGCTAAGATGTAGTTTCATTGAAACCTGTACTTACCAAGGTGCTTAAACAGGCAACCATACACTGCACTGTTAGCCCGCTCACATAAATAAGTAGTAGAAGGCTACTATACAGTAGTACTATACAGTAAAGCCTACACTGGATGTATATTCAGCTGTAGCTGGCTGTAGGTGGTTTGACTGCATACGTACAGGGGTAGTTAGTGCCGACCAACAGTCCCACACATTCACAGGCACAGAATGAAGCTTTATTCACGGTCATAATTCTGTCTAAAGCAATATAGCATTGTAGAAATAATGATTATGATTTACTAAAGTATTACAATCCACAGGATGCCTAGTTTTGGTTTTTGACTGTAACTTAAATTTTATAATTATACTAGACATACAGACATACTTCTCTCCTAAGTTCAAGGAGAATTGTAGTTATTCCGAGGGAACCCGTGGTGTTCAGGGGAGTAGACGAGAGGTGGAGATGTGCATGCTCAGTCAGTCCTTAAAGAGACTGGAGGGGGTGAATTATATTAAAGACTAATAATATAAGATGTACTCTCTTCTGATTCTAATAAGGTAACTAGCTGAAGTAGTAGGTAAGCTTATGGGAGGGTGAGGGGGGATCTATTCCCCTGAACCCCACAGGTTCCCTAGGAATAACTACAATTCTATATGCCGGTTTATGGTTCCCTTTGAACAGGTCTGACATTTGTGTTATTTTTTTTTCTAACAATTCTAAGGCTAAGCTACTAAAATTCTGTTAGCTTTCTAGATGTGACAGTTACCAGGGATTTTACAGCATAATATCAAAATAGAATGACTTTCATGAATAATAGTTTTCATTATATCATATGAATTCATATATGCTGATAATAAGTGCAATTGTGAAGTGTTTAATTCTGTTTATCATTCTGATGACATTGTAAATAATCAAATAGTGAGCTAGTTCTGCCATATCCTACTAGCATGAGAGCACAGGGGACACGGTAGGGATTGGGGATGGCCAGTGGAGGAGGGAACGTGTCCATTTTGGTATTAGTACACCCAATATATCTCTCTTATTCAAAATAGCTTACCTTAGTTCTTGCAGAATTGACTAGAGGAGATATGAAGCTAGAAGGTTATATAAGGCACATTCCAGCTTAAGTCTATCTTTTCATGTCCTCAGATGCATTTTGGTTATATCTTGCGATGTAATTGATTTAGAGTAATGTGAATGGTTTCTAATGGATCTTGAAGTCTCAGAGTAATTTCCCATTAGCATTAAGATGTCTTCATATGTTATTTTCCCTACAGTAAGGATATTTAATGATAGCCAAACAGTCAAAAATGCCTGTCCTCAACTCAAATTTTCATTTTTGAAGCATAATGGTAAAATTATCTCTAAGAGCAGTGTCCCACAAACTTGAATAGCTGGAAGTATTTTCATCTCAAAATTCTCAAATCATCTTTCACATCATACCATAATACCTGGTCTCATTCAATGCAAATGATTATTGAGTGGATCTGGGATTATCCAATTATATAATATAAATTTCATCCTCATAGTGCACTAGTGCACTATTCATGTTATACCTCGTAGTGCATTAATGCACAAGCTAGCTGGAAAGAGTTAATTCACTCCTGAACAGAAAAAAAAACAAAACAATTTAAAAATACTAACTTTATTTTCCATGTGCATTACTACCAAGTTATACAAAGAGGGGCGTGTAATGTCTTTAGCGTTTTCGGGCATTAGCTTGCAAGAGTTTACAACCAACATTGGTTACATCAGTGTCTATGTTCTTATTGTAGAATTTTGCAAACGTTTCCGCATTTTTTCCACCTGGCCTGATGTAATAGGAGGTTCAAGTCTGCTCCGACTGCCAGTGCCTCAGAGGCAGCTGCCCCTCCTGTTGAATGAGCCCCATAGGTCTTTACAGTTTTGACGCCAAACTTGGTTGTGTTTATGCCTGATTTAGCCAGCGTGGACATGACCTACCTAGAGAGGCTCTGTCGAGTTATGGTTAAGGGGAGATGAAACTAATGAACAATTGTTTCTCAAAGTTGCCGGAACACTTTTCTATAGCTATGTTCTTTTCCCTCTCGAGATGTTTGATATGGGCAGGCCCATATTGCACCCCATGTGAGTTAGAGGTCATAAGACCTACTATACCCGCTACCTGTCGAATGGTCAGCATTTGTACAGATAACACCTCTGCTACCACCCTGTTACATTTATCAATTTTAGTGATTTCAGTAGAAAGCCTAGAAAGGTGATCTCCTGAGTGGGGTAAAAAATAATTTTTCCCTATGGACCACACAACCTAATTTATCTAGCTCTTGTGCCAACACTTCGGTAGTGTGTTTGCACTTCTTTTGAGTGTCCACTAGAATGAAGGAGTCATCCAAGTATGAGAAGCAATCGTGACCAGCTTCCATCATCTTCACAAAGATTGGGGTGAGGAGTCTAGTGAAAGTTTGTGGGGTGCAAGCGAGGCCATTGGGCATGCCTTTAAATTCATGAATTTTGTTCTTCCAACTGAAGCCGCAAATATTTTCTGTCTTCTTCCCTGACTAGGTCTGACTAGTATGTGTCCTTGGATGTCTTTGAGGTCTATGGATGTCATCCAAAATCCTGGGCGCATCAACTCGACTGCCATTTGAAGACTATTCATTTTGAAGTGTGTGTACTCCAGACTTTCATTCATCTTTGACAAATTTAGATTAAGCCTAAAATCCCCATCGGGTTTGGGGTGTAAGAATACATTAGACAAAAATTAATCTTGTTTGGGAGGAACCTGGTAAATAACTTCGTTTTCCTCTAGCTTTACTATTTGAACGTCTACCTCACTGGCTTCTGATTTGCTTAATGCATAAGGACCTGGGACATTGCTTTGGTTTGGGACCAAATCTTCAAAGGGAATTATGACCCCTCTTACGATCCCTAACACCCAAGGGTCTTTGGTGATGGCGGTCCATTTGGCAACATAACAGGAAATACTACCGGGAACAAAATTTTGAGCAGTATGTACAAAAAGGAGGGGGACTCACCTGCTTGTGTGAGGCCTCTACTTCTGAAAACGATGTTTCTTTGAAGTGGCACTGCCCACCGCCACTGATGGTGGTGGGGGTCTAGGTTATCATGGGGTCGACACTTGGGGAGCAGAGTTGTATCCCATCTGAGGGAAGACAATGGGGAAGCATGGGAACCCCATCCCCATGAGTGCAGCAGGGTTCATTCCCCTCGGCAGTGGGTGTTCTGTTGTCTAGCTGGGAACTTGCACTGCTTTTGCTGATTCTGTCTGTAGGCTGGCTTAGCCTTTCCTGGTGCCGGCTGCTGTTTGTCGATTTTGTGGGCTGAGTCCACCACCTTTATGGCCTCCTTCAGGTCATCTTCTTTCCTGGATGCAGGAAAAGTGAAAACCTAATTAATTCAACATTAATAAATTTACCACAGTACTATATTCAAAGTTTAAGTCAAAGCATCTTAAAATTCTTTTAAATCAGTAAAAACAAAGCCCCAATACAGGGGCACTGTCATATGCATAAGAATCAAGTCATGTACTAGAGAAAGGAATTTTGTTCCAACCTCTGCAAGAGTCATTCACAGTGGTGGAGGTATGATGGGGCTCACCATGTCAGTGATCTCCCAAAGCATCGTCAACCCCGCGATGAAACGCGCGCAAGGAGCGGGATTTAAACCTACGTCCTCGGCATTGTGTGGCAACGAAACGCGTCCGGCAGACAATGCCTTCAGCAGGATTCAAACCCACGATCTCTAGATGTACATTGGTGCCAACCCCTGCCGCGCGACATCTGGTGGAACTAACCCAGCGCTTTAGACCGCTCAGCCACAAGGCCGGGGGTCTGGCCCAGCATGGCGTAAGGCATGTCTCTCCGGCATAGGTCGTCGACAGACAAGGTTTACCAAGCCATATGCAAGCGATTTGTGAGTGATTCTGCCGGTTTAAGAGCGAATAACTATACAAATCCTGGTCTGTTAGGTGCCAGGGGGCAACAGATCAACCAAGGAAGGCCTAAACCATCCAAATTCTGAATATCTTAGCACCAGGGGTGCAGATGAGTCCAAACCTGGAGGGGCCCCGGGAGAGGGATGTCAACGTGACCTAGTTCCTTGCGTCGATCCAGGACTAAGGCAGGCAGCATAAAAACTCCCAAATAACTACAAATCTGCGTAAAGAGGGTGTCTCTGGTGGGAGACACAGTTGCAGAATACATTCATAAGGGTCCCCTTAGAAGGAGATGGAGATTTAAACAAGAAAACAGTACTTACCAGGCAAATTTGCTGCTGTAATATTCAGAACTGACTGTGTTTACCAGGCGGGAATCCTTGACTGACTGAGCATGCGTGTCTCCACCTCTCATCGATTCCCGGCAACCCAGGGTTCCAGAGGAATAATCACCAGATCACTATATCCTGAAGGCTACATGAAATGCAACACTAATTTAAAGTTTCAGAATAGAATCTTGAAACTGGCCCATGAAAATTATTCCAATGAAATGCTGCCATGGGTCAGTAGTGGACATTATGGTGTTGGTCACACCTTGAATGGGAGACCCTGGATAAGTTTAACATATGTTAATTGTTGTACTTAAAAGTGATACTGAGATGGAGTTTCTGGATTCCAAGGGGCCAGTAAGGTCTATAATGATAAATTAGACAACCCAGTGACAGGATCTAGAGTTGATGTGAAACTAATGGACCTTTCAACAGGATGCCAATAATGGACCATTAGAAGGGCTACACAGCTGCATTTGGTGTGCAGTGCTGCCAACATTTCTATGTGTGACTACATAGCACAATTTATGTCTTTTCTTTTTACTTGTTTTATTTCCTCCGCTTTGGCTAAGCTGAAAAGCATACTCAGGGGAAGTACTAAAGATTGGGGCAAGATACTTAGGGGCATTGCAAACTGTTTTCAATGCAAATATCATCAAGGATGACAATATGACATCTTAGGCAGGTGATTGGTGGGAGGAAAGGGATAGGTTGAAATACCATAGTTTAATGCTTTTGAGAAAGAGGAAGGTCTGAAGCTAGGCTATACTTAGATTACTGCCACAGGCTTCACTCTGACAATAAGAGAGCATAAAATCCTTGAGATCCCCATTGTCTCCCAGCCTTAGCGTTAAGGGATCACCGTCTAGGAGGTTCTACCCATCAATGGTGACTCCTTTTTGAGTGATAACTCATTCCGTCATCTTTCGCCACTGTGTGTTGGACTCATGTGGCATAGCAATTGCTATTCCTGGTGATCTTGTGCTATAACGACGTCGTGTTCCATCTAGCGACATGTGTGAGCCACTTCACACAGGTTGACGAGGACTCACGACAATTTGCTGGGTAGGGTTCCCATTATATAGCGCTTCATGCACAGTAAGGGAGATCACTTTAAGAAAGCAGATATGAGAAATAAGTTATCAGAGATAGTACAGGAATGGTATGGGAAAAAAAGTGGATAGATGAGAAAGGCAACACTGAGAGATCCATTACAGCTACCGTAATCTCCCGCGTATAAGGCGCAGCCCGCGTATAAGGCGCACCTAGAGTTTTGGAAAATTCTCAAAAAAATGAAAAATTCATAACTTTGGTTCTACTGAATGAATTTTCAAAATTCAAAAACCAATGGGTAGCTTGGGCCACCTTGGGCCCTCCTGGGCCCCATTTTGTCCTATTTTGACCGAGGGGGCATGTAAGATATCAAAAGAAAGGTCTTGGTGTCCCCCTTGTGGATCCAATGAGAACTAAAACCCCCCATATAAGACGCGCCTTATACGCGGGAGATTACGGTAAGAGAAGATTGTTTGCTTTAGATATTGACACAAGAGAAAGTATCACAATGAGTGAGTTCATGTATGTGAGGGGAAAGGAAGAATAGGATAGAGCGGGCTTAAGAAAATGGCTTAGGCATACAAGACATAGCGAGGCATTCGTCCCACCACATGCCCTTTTTAGGAATATTCAACCACTAAAGGCCAAACAGAAAATGTTAAATGGTTTCCCAATAAAACATTTTGTCAAGATAAGTAGTCAAGGCAACTTTCTTAAGATGACTCTCCATTTGGGAATTTCCCTACTCATTTACTTGAAATGAACTGGAACAGTAAACTTATGTTTGCAATTCTAACAGCCAGAGTATGAGTGAGGAGAGCATTTTACAGTGATGTTAGATATCATCACTATCATCATTGAGAATATCCCATTAGATTGGCTCTGATGAATTCATACCCTGTAGAAAATAGCATAACATTATCCAATTTAGAGTCTAGCACATGTGATTTCGGTTGGATCCCCAGGAATATAGAAACACAGAATACATAGATATACAACATAAACAGCCTTAGATAAAATGCTTTGTTATTTATTCTCCTCACATACTATAAACATGTTTCACTAGGTATCCTGTAGAAAGGAATAAATTGAGGGTTTGGAGCACATACACAAGGCTCTTTGATCTGTTACCTTTGACACACCACACAAAGAAAGACTTGGCATGACCAGGTCTGAGTCGAGTCAATTTTTACAGTCATATAGTGATGACTGCACAGTTTATTAGACACATATTTTTCACATCATCTTCAAGATCATATGTTGCAAGATCATATGTTGCATTCTAACTAAAAGAAAACTGCTCTTTCAGCTCATGCTAATATCAAAACTGCCAGACTTAGGGAAAATTGTGAAAAACACACTTTGAAATTTTACTTTGAAAATTTCCTGAGATCTTACAATGGCCCCAGTACCATGTCTTAGAAATGATCATGGGATTAAAACTAGGTCTAGCCCCAGGAAAGGTACAGCTGATGACAGTCCCAACAAACAAGTCGAGGCGTTCGGAGTACGGCCGAGGGATCGATGCTAGTTTGTAAGGCCATCTCCTATTGGTCCTACCCATGTGGGTCAAGGTTGATCCCTGAGTCAACTTACTACCCTCCCAAGCATAGTTAGGGAATGGTACCTAGCCAGACCTGGCTGGGGGGGAAGGGGATGGAGGGAACAAGCTAAGGTGGTGTAGTTAGCGTTCGAGGTCACCCCTACCCATAATGCACTGGATCTAGGATGAGGATGACAATGGAATTGTTTTGTTTTTTTTTATTTTTATTTTATGATTTACCCATGCAAAAAAGACAAAATTAGGGATTAAAGTTCAAAGGTGAGGAAGTTTCTTCTCATTTCCCACTGTGTATATATATCTTTTCCCCTGCTAGGCTGTAAATTCAGCAGTCCTGACTACAAATAACCTTAAACCCCATACACACCTTTCACCCCACATGGCCAGGCCCATTTCTCTTCATTAGCATGAGTGTCACCTCACAGGTCAATCAGGTTGTCGTGTGATACATTCTGTCCAATGGCAGAGCCTCACTAAAGGCCCAAACCCCCAGGCAGTTTCCAATGCAATATCCTGTGGGTTTGTTGGTACAACGCTATACTGGAAGTTGTGAACTTTGCTACATGCTAGTATGGGATCAGTTAGCCTAATTGGGGTTAAGAGCATCGATGGTTGCATGAATAGCCGTGATGCTTCTGGGTTCTTTTTTATGTTGCTTCCCATGATCATTTACCGGGGTCCTATTGGTCATAATTATCTAAATCCCTGTGGAACACCTTGATAGAATGGCCACACGAGCATGAAGACCTTTTGATAGCAAAAGTATAAAAATGACAATAAAATTGACTAAGTATATTCTAGAATGGTGCTGGATATCTTTCCCTTTGTAAGGTTCCCTTTTTGTCACAGAGGTCTGGAGGTTAATTCAAAAGATCCTAGGATCACAACCTCAGTGATCTTAGGAATTATTCTGCCTTATCCCATTAAGCGATCTTAAGATTAGACTGCATTCACTTTTCCTAGCCAGCACTGAGATCGCATTGATCTTAGCCTCAGCCCTCCTACACTATTCCGAGAAGTACTGACTGGGCACAGGGGTAAGAGTCCCAAAATAAAGGAATAGCTGTGACCCCTTACAGTATTCAAGAGTTGTTCCCATGAAAGTATGATTTATGCTTGCCTATTAGAAGCATTGTGCCCCCCCCAGGACAAAGAGAGAGAAGGGAAGAATTACCTTACAGTGCATCCCAGGATCTTTTGAATTGACCTCCTGGAAATTATGGAATGAGATTCATTATCCTCTCTTATTTCACTGCAAGATTCTCAATGATATTTGACACTTTGTGATAGACTGCTGTAATCATCCGATTTTATAACAAGTCATTGCATTAAAACTTTGAAGAGGAAGTATTGCTTTATTGAGTAACTTTGTCTTATAGTTGTGGCCCCTAATACATACAAATGCAGGGAACCTGAATCACTATATTTTTAAGTAATTTGATCTTTGTCTTAGAAATGAAAGAATTATACAAATAGTGAAAGAGAGCAATTCGAAAAACAATGCAACTACCAATGAGTGACTCCTTACCTGTCCCTTTTTCATTATCCATTAAAACAACAATAGAAGAATAGACATAAAGGGACTGGTCACTTTTGTGTTATTTCTTGGCATTACAATATTAGATATCTAGGCATGTAGTCCAAGAGGCAAGACACTTTTATTTTTGTTTTGGGTACCAAAAGGTTTGATTGTTGTTTCTTATGTATAAATATCTCAGGAACTCAGATATGCAATTCTTTAAAAAAAATCTGTAGTTGGTTTTTTTCACAATCTGAGCTCAAAGTTGGTCACCGTCAAAATTGAGAGGGATGGAATATTTTCCATTCGGGCTTATAAACTCTTTTCATTTCCGCCCCACAACACTATTATACCTACGTTTTCAAGGGTCAGGGATCCCTTTTTGATATTCCATTATTTAGGTTATCACCGAGAAAAGATTTCAAGATGACTGTCATTATATTGACGATTTTCAGGACACAAACACCATATACATGCTAAATACTGTTTCCTTATGCCAGATATGACCAACATCATTCCTCATAGGTCTTCTGGTATGTAAGAGATGTAATTTATCAAATTCAAGCAGGAAAGTTTATAAAATAAGTCACCTAGGATATCTCAAATGCCCTCCTTGTCAACATTTAGCATTTTAAATGTATTAGAATGACCTACTAAACAAAGTGCTCAAGGGCAACACAAAAGAGAAATGGTTCCTCAGTAGTTTGCAGCTGTTTGATATCTCTTCTCAGATTTCACACTTTTCTGCTTTCTTGAATCCAACATGGCCACTGTCAAATTAGGGTTATCATCATCATATATATATAGAACTAATGATTGTATGAAAATGTCTAGTAGCTCTATTAATATCAAAATTTGAAGATCTATCAGTAAGAGCCATTTCTAAAGCTCTTTGGTCCAAGGGAACAATTAAAATTACATGAATACTTGACTGATTTGCAACCATGATAAGTTGAGGATTTATCATACATAACAAATGTAAAAATATCATATGAAGCTGATTATCAATAATCTCGGTTGTCCTGATTAGAAAGCTTTTACAATAAATTCACCACACAGCAATGGTATTTTTATATTCCTATTATGGATTGTTTCTATATAAACAAACACTTCATTGATTTGATATATTTTGTCGTCTTCGTGGAAGAATATCCATCAAGAGTATGTCTCTTCAAAATACAAGACAGGCTTCCAACCTGCACCTTCCTCTGTTTATCAAATTTCAATATGGCTGGAAATAGTTTGCCAAAGTGTGATAATCATGCCATGACAAATAAGAGCATAAAAATTGACAACTGGCTGGAAGGTGTTGATAAAACTGTTTTCAACATTCTGTCACTGATTCCTTTTCAATTTTGTCAGCCATCACCATTTCCAACAACAGATCAGCATACCAATGTTAAAATATTGTCCTCAATTCAATATTGATTCAACTTTGATTTTGTCAACATTGAACTGATGCCAATTTTAACTAGACAACAGTTTTAAATTAGAGCAGTTCAATTGGTATCCAGTTACCAGTATGGGGGCTGTGGAACAAGAGAGCAGAGAAAGTGGGGACAAACCAGGAGTGCAACTGTCCAACCCTCTCTGAACATCAATCTACACCTGTAGCATGATACAGGGATATATACTCTTACTGAGATCTGAGATTGGTGCTGTGTGAGACCCTCCCCCTCCGACCACCTTATTTTGTGTGGTGATAAGAAACTAAATATAGCTGTGTCTAGACCATCAGTCTTGCTAGTAAGGTGTAGTAATTTACCTAAAACTGAGCCATGCCCATATTTTTTTGGTTACTCAGTGCTCAGAGCCATGCCCATATTCTTTTGGTTACTCAGTGCTTTTTGCTGGATATTCCCATGCACATACCTGTCGATATTGCACACCCTGTAGGCTGTAACATCAATTTTGTAAGGTGTGCGGTTATCTATGGATAACCTGCATGCTGTGCGGTTATCCATGGATAACCTGCATGCCGTGCGGTTATCCATGAATAACCTGCACGCCTCTCATGTCCCTCCATGTCATATGTTACATGTTAAAACCCACGAAATTTACAAGGCCAGGGTAGGGATCGAACCAAAATCCAACACCAAATCCAGCACCCTATGCATTGCGCCACAGGGACTGACGTGTGATGGTCTGGGTTTGCTTGGTATGCTTGTAGAGGTAGGCGGGATGAGTCCCGGTCTGGGCGTATATTTTTGTTCCCTACCGTCCACATTCAGATATAGTCAAGCCGAGACGGCTGCTGAAGGAGGAGACGCGGTGGTCTAGTGGTTAGCGCTTTGCGCTCAGCCGTCAGAGGTATGCGGATCGAGCTCTGGTCCGGCCGCATGTTTTTTTCGCCTTGTGCGCTGTCACTGTCCGCTGCTGGGCGACAAGGTGTATTATACACAAACATAACCGCGAGACGCATCTTTTTTTCGCCGTGTGCGCTGTAGCTGTCCGCTGCCGGGCGACGAGGTGTATGTATCGATTGTACACAAACACTATTTTTCACTGTGTGCCGCTGCCAAGCCTAGCTGAGACGAGCGCTGTCGCTGTCCGCTGCCGGGCGACGAGGTGTATGTACCGATCGTGTACAAACACTATTTTTCGCCGTGTGCCGCTGCCAAGCCTAGCCGAGATGGGCACTGTCGCTGTCCGCTGCCAGGCGATGAAGAGGTGTATGTACTGTGTACACACACTATGGCTGGCTTCGAGTCCCGGGGAGGGGGAATTATTTTTGTTTTCAACTTGAATTTATTGGTATTCTATTGATTACTTATTGGTTTCGTGGTATGAAATAAGTAGTCAATGGAAAATTCATGACTCATGTGTGTTAGCAAAGGCTAATAACACTCGGCCTACGGCCTCATGTAATTATCCTTCACTAACACACACTCGTCATGAATTATCCATTGATTACTTGTTCAATACACAACTCATTTGCATTGACCTTTGTAGGAGAAGATTTTAAGGCCACATATACCTACCAAGTTTCACCTCATACTATTAATAGATACTGGTTTCTCAATCCAACATTACTAACAAATGCAGCTATACTGACTTCACATTACATAGAAACAGTACAATAAACATGGAGCAGGCCATTGCATTATCCACATATCTGGGCTGTCTCAGCTGATCTGTGGGGTTGGGGGTGGTACTATACACTATGCACGAAGCTCAAGTGGCCAAGCAGAAATTTGATACTAGCTTATGTAGTGCTGAAGCATAGACCTGCAACTTGCATTGCCTAACTTCACAAACAGCCCAACACTGCCAGCCTGTTACAACCTGTATGACACATTTTAGCTTTACCCCAAAGGTGGGAGTAAAAAAAGTGAAGTTTATAGGTGTCTAGTCTACCCAGATCCTATGATGAAACACATAATGTATTGTAATGTTTTGCTGCCCGGCCTTGAATAGGGGCTGGGGCAGGGGTGGGGTGGGTGTGTTTATCCTAGTACAAGGCCATGATGGGTGGGGGAGGGGTATACTGACCACCTGCATGTTCCTCATATCATACACCTATGGGCTAATATGATTGCTTTCTCCTTCCCTACAGCTTAGAAAAGTATAAATCTCTTGACCTATATCACAGTACCTCATTTATTGAGTACACATGATGATGGCATCATGTAGGCCTAGAAAGATCCCAGAAAAAAGATGAAGATGAAAAGTACATCAATGGGACAGAACACAACAAAAAGTGGGTTCTAAAATATGACCATCTCCCCCCTTCTGCCTCAGGGTGGCTATGGTCTTACTAAGCGTGGCATGGGGGTGGGGGCAAATTAACAGCTTCTCGGCTTTCCTTTTCAATGGACTACTGCATAGGTGATAGGGGGAAGGGTAGTTAGGTATGTGAGGGATTAGCACTAACTCCTACAATCTGAAAGAAGCTGACACTCCTCCCAGAGCTTATTCTCCAACTTTACATGGAATATTCCCCATTTCCCTTTGGATTTCTAATCTATTATTTCATTAAAAATAATAAGTGCCAGGCCTTGAATAGGTGCCTCCATTGATAAGGGGCCGGGGATAAGAGGGCATCTAAATAGATAGGGGCTGGGGCGGCAAAACACAACAATACAGTATTTGTTTCAATGCTATAAGCTCATTGTAATTTTTACTCATTGATGATAGCAAAGACAATTGAAACAAGGGACTGATTTTATGAGACTACGAGCAATTGCAATGCCAATATGGGATACAGTACAGTTATGGCCATATAACCAGTTGTCAGCTCCAAATTTACTCCTCAATGCTGTTGTTCTACTAAAAATTGTTTCTATGACAGATAAAAAGGAAAGAGATTGAACTGATATTTTGCAAAGTTATGCTGTGGATGAATATTTTACCCTTGTATCTCCCACCAATGTTTGCTTTTGGTAACAATGCCTAGTAGGAATTCAAAGTCACAGTCACCTTGACTTTAAAGTGACCTTTGGGCCAGAGAGCTTTAGAAATGGCTCTGACTGATAGATCTTCAAATTTTGAGGTTCATAGAGCTGCTACACATTTCTATACAATTATTAGTTCTATACATACGATAATTTCCCTGTTGACCTACTTTGACGGTAGCCATGTTAGATTCAAGAAAGCAGAAAGTGTGAAATCTGAGTAGGGATATCAAACAGCTGCAAACTACTGAAGAACCATTTCTCTTTTGTGTTGCTCTTGAGTAATTTGTTTAGTAGGCCATTCTAATACATTTAAAACGCTAAACGTTGATAAAGAGGGCATTTGAGATATCCTAGGTGACTTATTTTGTAAACTTTGCTGCTTGAAATTAATAAATTATATCTCTTACATACCAAGAGACCTATGAGGAATGAAGTTTGTCATATTCTGGCATCAGGAAACAGTATTTAGCATGTTTATGGTGTTTGTGTCTCGAAAATCATCAAAATCGCCAATTTAATGGTGGCCATCTTGAATTTTATTCTCGGTTATAACCTAAATAATGAAATATCAAAAAGGGATCCCTGACCCTTGAAAACATAGGTATTATTATATTATGGGGTGGAAACTTATAAGAATTTATAAGCCCAAATGGAAAATATTCCATCCCTCTCAATTTTGACGGTGACCTTCTTTGAGCACAGATTGTGCAAAAAACGCAGCATTGGATTTTTTTTTAAGAATTGCAGATCTGAACTTCTGAGACATTTTTACATAAGAAACAACCATTAAAAATAAAAGTGTCTGGCTTCTTGGACTAATGCCATTACCATTGCTAGAAAACGGCCCATTCCAAGTGAAGCTAATATGATTAGAATATCTATAAAGACCATGTTAAGGTCCTTGCAATGCTTTCAGACCATGCAACAGCTTCTAGCATTTAGATTATGGCTCTCAGGAAGTCCAGAGTGCATAGGGAGCAAAGATTATAATTTTCTCAAAAGTGCTTACTAGCATTCCCTGAGAAATGCTTTCCATATCATTTGCCATTTAACCAAGACTAGTATTCTTGATCCTGTGCCAGATTTTCCGTTGCCCATCTACAGCAAAGCTAGGGCATTATATGGTTGCCAATAGTCTGCTCCAATTTCCTCAACCCTATTAACCCCTTCTTTAACCTTACTTAAACTAAATACTCCTTTCCACCAAAGCCATTCGCTAGGACCATGCACTGGCAGGGACTGACTCTGACATGGCGTAACCTCTGAGGGAACTGAATGGCCCCTGTTAGCATACATTCAATGGTATCAAGTGTACATGAAGCAGGAACATGCCATTTGACATTGGCCGTCAGGAACCTAAAGGAGTTTTGATGGGGTATCTGAATTGTAGCCAAGGACTTTTCAGATCAGTAAGAGAACCTAAGAATGGATATTAAACATCAGGCCATAGTTAATTGAATTGAACCTTCTTTCTCTACTGTAATCAAAGTTGACCTGACAAATCTAGTATAATTTCATGATATGATATATCACTTCAACTATGGATCCATGAATCAGACAAGTGACTTTTGACAACACTGCCTTTCCCACTTTGCAACGAAACTGTGAGAACCTAAGAAGCAATTTTCCCCCTAATTATTTTACTGTACTAATCTACTGATCTAACCAAATCAGTAGCAGCACCCAGTGTTCCAATCAACAATGTATAATTTGTTGATTGTTTAACACTACAGCGTGGAGGTCTAGCAGACCATTTTCCTAATTTTACTAGACATCTCACTGAGGTTTGCGTTCTTGCTCTTGGTATGTTGATTCTTACTTTTAGAGAGCCAGGGCACAGCACAGTCAATTCATGAAAGAATATACTGTTTGAATGAATTATGCACTCATTATTTTCAATGGCTAGACTTATAGCCAGATTTTGTCTTTAATTATAATCCAAGCCAAGATTCTGGATACATCAAAAACTGAAATCATGACATGTCGAATTGTGAGGGAAATTGGTCTGGATTGTGTTAGCTGCAGTGTAAGTTGATTAGAATTCAATTCGTCCATGCAAGCAGGGAAAGAGGGTGGGAGTCTCTCTGTAGATCAAGTCTTCTTTGTAAGATCAGCTGTAGTTGATCTATTTAACTTGATATTTGAAGAACTGATTACCTCAACTCACTGGTAACTTTATTAATATTTTCCTCTTGGAAGCTCTGGAGCAAAACTGGGACATTTCAGCAATATATCAGACTTCAAGATTGAATTCATACATTTGACTGAAATATCTTATTCCCATTTGACCATATATTTTGTATAAGAGTTAACTTTGAACATGGGTATCGTGAGGGTGTGATTCAGATATGGTGACACTTTTAGTGCAGGGCTGCAGGCAATTGAGAATGGGTTGCCTACTGCCACCCCACTGTCATGTAATGGTTTTGATAGATGTGAAAGAGTCAGTAACTTTTGTCTTTTGAAAGTGGCCAACTGTTTCAAGCTGGATAGGTTATTAGTTTACTACCCGCTAAAATATGTCTAGTGCATTGAAAATGGGGAAAACATTTCTGGGATCCCAAAGTATCGTTTGTGGCGGGGGTCAACACTCAATTATAAGTAATATGATTGGGTAACACAGTTAACATGTAAAAGAAAAATTACACACAAATTTCAAATTGGTCATCTTAATGCACATTTCTCTAATGCAAATTCTGTATGCACCAGTAGAGCTAGGCATGTTGCATCATGTTTATTGGATTTACAACATTAACACTGCTACTCATGTTGCGATCCCACTAATTGACAAGGATCATCTAAGGTATTACCAAGCATGGGCTCAAGTAATAAGTAATAATACAAAACTGATCGCACTAGGCAGCGTACTGGCGAGAAATGATAATATTGGTGGTGGATTGATGATTTATGTTGACATAGCATTCAGTGCTTTCTGTCATACAGAATGGACCCTCTGTTTAATGGAGGAATGCATTGAACTTAAATCATTGATTGTTGAAAAACCAACAATGATGATACTCAATGTATATAGACGGCCAAAATAAAGATCTGCAAACCTTTTTGGATAAACTAGATATAGTTCTGAAAGGCGATAGATTGGGATAAATTTGAACTATAGTTATTAGGGGATTTGAATATAAATACATGAGATAGACACAGCACTTGTGCCCATGGTCTTTTTGATAAATCCAGGGAGTATAGCATGAAATGGCTTAATGAAGATATTACCAGGCCTAACCTGCACTACACTGGAGGAACCTGTATCGATCAAATATTAACAAACTGTGATATAGTAAGTCATTCTGGGGTCCTGCAGTGCCTAATTGCGGAATTACTATAATGTGTATGCATGCAGAAAAAAGCCTAGAGAGATCCAGGATAACCTAGAATTTACTAGCCAGGGTTATAAAAATTATAATAAAGAGGACCTTTATAAATATCTAAGTGACATTGACTGGTCGCCGTTTAGAGAAGCCACTGACCCAAAAATGCAGTGGGATTTCATATACAGCAAGCTAATGAATTATCTGGATATTACATGCCCTAAAAGAACAACCAGAGTTAGGAAAAAAACAAAACCCTGGGTATGAGACAATAGCACTTATAAATGACTGACAAAGGCAAATCTGTGAATTACAACGCCCCAAAAACAGGATATTATTTAAGGGAAATAGGAACAATGCAAAATATAATACAGAGACAACTGGATAATGGAGAATGACTATGCTTTTAATCTTTCGAAAGAAACACCTGGTGATCCTGTCACGTTCTGGCAGGAGGTAAATGACCTAGTAAACACAGTAACAAAAAATCTGACTATACAACTTACTAATGATATTACTGGCGCTGTTATACCAACAGATAAAACTGCAAATTATATTAATTCATACTTTGCAAATATAGGACATGACCTATTTACAAAAGTACCTCAAACAGGGATAAACATACCTGACCCATTAATTGATGATGATATTGAGGACATTTACTTGTCTGAACTAATTGATTTTGATGACGTCAAACGCCTGATTTACAAAATCAATATTGACAAATCATATGGTCTGAGAGGCATAAATTCAAGAGTATTAAAAGACATAATGATATATCTAGCTGATAAAATGGTGGTCATTTACCGTAATAGAATGAATGAAAGTATTTTCCCCTTAGCTTGGTCAAAAGGAATGTTCATACCCATCCCAAAAAAAGGCAGTCTAAATAGCATTAAGAATTGGCGCTCCATCACTCTATTGCCGCTACCAGGAAAACTGCTAGAAAAAATTATTCATCAAGTTTTGTCTAATCACTTAGAGCAGAATGCTATCCTAAGTAAAAACCAATATGGATTTCGCCCTGGTGTGGGGACTTCTGACACTGCTTTTGATGCTGTAAAAGACCTACATGATAACAAGGATGATGGACTCATAACAGTGGCCTGTTTTATCAAATATTGTAAAGCTTTTGATAGTGTCTATCCCTTAAAATTGGTGGACAAAATCTGTAAACTATGAATACATAGGAAATTAAAAAATTTGTTGTTGTCGTACTTAGCCCACCGCTCGCATGAAACAATTGCAAATGGAAATAGGTCAGAAAACTGTGAGGTAAATTTTGGAGTGCCACAGGGGTCGATTTTGGGGCCACTGTTACTTGTCCTATTTATTAATGACCTATCTGATGAGATCAAAAATTGTAAATATGCAATGTATGCTGATGATGTTGTAATTACACTGCAGCGGAAACACAAATAGCAGCCACTCAACTCTTACAAGAAGACCTAGATCGCATTATTACCTGGTGTAATATTAATTCAATGACAGTAAACAGTCAAAAGTCAATGTGCATGCATTTCGGCTCAGCCCATAAATTAAGGAATTTACCAGGACCTGTGCTTTCTGTCTCCCTACATATTAATGAAATGAAGAAGTCCCTGGGTAATAGGATATAATATGCTAAGTAAATTAAGTGAGTCAATGACCCAGGAGGTAAGCCTCAGAATCTATAAAGTAATGATGTACCCTGTGATTGACGACTGTTCATTTTATACTGGTAGCGGCCAAAATGCTGACCTACAGAAACTGCAGCAAATGCAGAACTTAGCACTCCTTATGTGTTTGCAGCAAAGAATCAAACAAATTAGCACTGATACATTACATGCTCAGAGCAAAGTAGACAAATTAGATAGGCGGAGATCCATTGATCTGCTGATGATAATATGGAAAAAGGCTAGAAATGGGGAGGCTATAGAAATACAAAATATAGGGATAAAAGGTTACAGGAAATTGAAATTTGCATTACGTAGGGCAAGGACAAAGTGCTATAAAAAATCACCTTATTATAGAGGCGTTAGCCTATGGGATAAACTGACACCTGAAGTCCAACGTCTGCCTACCAAACGACATTTTAAAAATGCCATCTTGAAACTAAAGCTCTAAGAAATCCTCATACAGCCGATTCCAAATTATATCAGTAATTGCTCTTCTCTGTTATCATTATTCTTGAATATGATCTGAAACTGTATACGAGACATATCAATCATTCATTGTTTCACTATAAAAAAATAGCTAGCTTGATTGTAACCGTGCCTGGCTACGGAAAAACATTATATATGGACAAGTTGACCAATAAATAATAATAACAATAATAATAATAAAAAGTCTCAGCTATCACCAGTAATCTCGATAATTACCTTCAAGGAAAACTTTGGTAAGGCTATTAGTATATGAGATTAGTGGTGCAGAACATGAAAATTCTGCACATATGGGTGGCATTAAATCCCTTCACTATTTTAAGATAAGTTAAATCTCATGGGAATCAACTTAGCTGAAATAATTTCTACTCATTCTCTGATAATTATAGGTGACATCTCAATACTTCAGTAGGATGTAATGTGCATTTACCCATGGCACGTGGAGCTCTTATGTGGCGAATTTGATTTAGTAATTTTGAATTAAATTGATCATTCAATGTGAAGTGTTTATACCCATCTTGTTAGTTCTATCATTTGTTGGACATGGTTCTAACAATACATTATTGGCATGAAAATAGACAGCGTCGCTGACATGTGCAATTAGCCTAGTTTCATCCTATAAAATGTCATTTAAGGATCATATTTTGACTCCTACTACACTATAATTATTTAGATCTACAGCGAAAGTGAGAACATCTCAGTCAACAAAAAATGTTTTAAAATATTTCAGAACGTTTCCCTATGGCTCCCTAACATTGACAAATGTTTTAAAAACAGTAGGTCTTTTTTTACGTTAACTGATGTTTTTTTGTTGAGTGTTTCTTTTTTCACTACATGCTATTTAGAATGCAAATGGTCTCCATCAGGTTTTCATCCCCCAAGGAGGCCATTTCTTAATGTACTACGACTACACACATCCACTACAAAAACTTACAGGCTATGATGCTCTGTACGATCAGCACCTATGCAGTAATTACATAAGGTTTGGTAAAACAGACATACTGGTGGAGGCATTAGTGATTACTAGTGCATGATACTGTAATGGCATTAACTCAGGGCTTATCAGGGCTTGAAGGACAGCAGTCATAGTGTGTTAAGAAATGGCCTCCTGGTATCAGATTGAGCAGCCAGCGAGCCTGGTACTTAGTATTTGAAAAGGAAACCAGTTGCTGCCGCATTCACTGACATAATATTGGGATACATTGAGAAATAATCTTTATGAAAGACAGTTTTAGCTCGCCAGACTGGATGGCTATTAATTCTTCAAACAGCTGTTCTCCTCTTAAAACACATAGATAAATAGTTTGCATACAAAATACTTAAATCCTCTAGTGAACATACACTTCAATTTTTTAGGTTTAGGGTAAGAAGACCCATGTAATTGGGTGAATCACTGACTGTAGAAACATCCATATACGTGTGGCAAGCTGTGCAGCATCAATTTCCATTTGGATTATACAAGTTACTCAGCATGGTCTCAGCTGGTTATCTGAAAGTAGCTTTATATCCCCATCTTAAGCTGACTATCTGCACCAATATGATCATCTCCTGTCCCCTGTGCATTAAGGCCATATGAATTCAGGCATTGTCAATTCTGCCTGTCAGACCATTGGTGATATTATTACCCTTTTGGGATTGCTCCTTGAATGGCATTGATGCACCTGTACAGTGTCTCACCTATGTCATAGTTATGCATCATACAAATCCCACAGGATTGATAAACAGCAGTAGATTAGTATGATACACCAATGCAGTCTTGGTGGTATGAGTGTAGACCGATTGGCCCAATTTTGGCACATCATTCTAGTGGGCACAGTATGTTAAATCAGCATTACAATAACATTAATCAACAAATCACAAAATCAATATACCATTCTGTGGCCAATAGAATGTGGACAAAATACTTGAACCTGTATGTATCATACAGTCCTTATAGGGTTTACTGTTTCCTGGTGCCCAGTGCAGAATGGAGGGAGACTGGTACATTACTGTGTCCCTTATTATGTACAGGTACAATAGGGGTTCTGGCAGCTGGATCTCTTGTATCCATAGAGACATTTCTGCACACCTAGTCCACGTTGTGAGACTATACGTCATTGATTCATACATGAATAATTCTTAACTTTTTATTGTAAGTTTTGGTAATTTTTCATTCTGTATAATCTCAAACCAAAAGAGAGATAGGATTGCTGACGAAAGGCCCATGTGTAAATGCTAATACTAGCCTGTTTTGTTTTATCTACTCTTGATACCAAGAGTTGCAAAGTGACTGCACTGCTCTCAGATGAAAAATAAAGGAAGTGTAAAACTTGGTGAGCATTGGACGTTGAATCAATGTTGAAAACTGATCAATCAGCATTGGTCAGTTCAAACATCTGTACCCACTGGCAACCAGTAATTAAAGGAATATCTGGGCAGTGATTTCTAACATAATGCACCTTTTTGCATGGTAAGTGCTCAAAGTGAAGGCTTTTCCACAGAATCTATGAAATAGATTCAGAAAGGAGACAAGCTGTATTGCTGGAATTTGCATATAAATCAGTATTTGTTATTTGATGGAGAACTTTCCTGGGCAAATTGAGGTTTGCCCTTTAGCATACTGCATATTGTCATTGGGAAGAGAAAGACCACAGAGCGCTTCTTTATAGTTGAGTGCAAGGCTGCAGCTATGAACCTTTGAACAAAGACTTTTGTACTACTCTTAGCCAGAATTTAAATTGATAACTTACCTCATGTGAATCTGGGCAAGGGTTGTTGTGCAATTTGGTGTTGGTGGGTTCTATGTGACAGGTGAGGTCACGTTAAAGGGTTTGGCAGCACCAGAGTAATGGCAGTAAATATGACAGACTGAACCCATGCATAGAGGAAAGGCCATGGTTGCCTGCATGACACCTTGGCTCCAGGGTATAATGTTTCCGTCCTACTGACAACCAGCCAACAGGGCCAATAGAGGCGGAGATATATAGGAATCGGTAGGTGTATCTCCAAACCTTGCAGCTGGAGGTTACGTGGAAGTAAATGCTGCCCTTCGTGAATCATATGGTATTCAGGCCTGCACTGAAGGGTGTGCTGGCTGCTAATTGGTTTAGAATTGGAATAGAAGAATATTGGTAGAATTATGAACAAAATCACAGGTGTTCTCAAATAGTTAATAAATGGAATAAATATAGGTGGAATGACACTCACTGCCCATAGTTATCATTCCCTTATTTAAGATGTTCAGGTTAAGCCTCTCAAACATTCTGTCACAGTGTGCATGAGGGATAGTTTAATTGTTCTACTGTTATTATTACCAACAAACATTTTAGGCGGCTGTTTTTGTATGTTACGCTAAATAGAAACATATAGGAAATGGATTTAGTCCCTCGTGACCAATGCTACTGAGCCTTACTAGCATACCTGCCACCATACACACATATATGTATTGTGAGATTGCTTTGTTTAGCAGTAGTCCTGCCTTGAGGAGTTGAGTATAAGTGGGAAACGTTCTAAATGACTTCCTGGTAGGGTCACTATCGTGCACCTAACTATACCGAATCCTGCTTGTCCCTCCCTAAGGGCCTAAACCCATTAGATGATTGTAAAACTAACCGATCATAAGGGTACACATTAAAACGGGTTGCAGATTCGGCCATTTTGGCCATTCCTCAAAAGATAATGTTACAACCTTGAAGGTAATAGTACAACCCTATTCATTACCATCCATGAATTTCTAACATGTCTGATATGTTAAAATCCGGAATCAAAACATGAAATGGCAGTATGCTCTACACTCGGCCACAGAATCGGTTACTCCTAGACCGACCATCCTGTCATCCATAACTGAGCAATTTCGAGATGTATAATGCAATATTCAGCCGAGGGTGCTGTCAAAATAAGTGCAGAATGGTCCTTGGCTAGTGGATCTGACCCTTCCATGCAAATTGTCGTGAGTCCTTGTCAACCTGTGTGAAGTGGCTCACACATGTCGCTAGATGAAACACAACATCGTTATAGCACAAGATCACCAGGAATAGCAATTGCTATGCCACGTGAGTCTAACACACAGTGGCGAAAGATGACGGAATGAGATATCACTCAAAAAGGAGTCACCATTGATGACCAATCATGGCAACAGATGACGACAATTTGCTGGGTTAGATCAGCCCTTCTTCATTAGGCGCCCTATTGGGCCTATTCCATGCCCTCTTTGCACACCATATCCATAGTTTATGAGGTCTTGAATACTTTCCTATGATTAAAATCAGGATATAATATTATCAGTTTCTGTGAAGTTAGAAAGGGGAAACACAATCATAAAATCATAATGAATAGACATCACATTTAGTCTGATTCTGTTTGACCAAGTATGCTCTTGCACATTTTTATACACCTCTCAATTCATCACTTGTATCTTTAAATACCTTGCAGGGAAAGCCAAACAACACTCTGAAGGTCAGAATTAATTTGCACCTGTTACAGTTCCTCTCACCTATAATATCAATATCTTTGCTGGCTGCTGTATGTGAATAGAATAGAGGTCTTAAAAAGCTGCCATAAGGAAAAGTACACACATCAATTTAGCCAAAGAGACTGTGGCAACTGTCAACTCAGAATGGGCCCAACAGGATGTGGCATCCTGTCGATAAATATGTTTAACACAGTGTCTGGGTGACATGTGACAAGGCCCAGCAATCTTCAGTAATTCAGATAATCATCTCTCGTAAATAAAACTCTCCAAGGCTCTTAGTGTATTACACTAGGTCTGCAGAACATGTGTGTCTGCACATACATGTCGAATCTAATCCCTAGACTCATAAAAAAGCAAAAATCCAGCATTGGGAATTGAAATGATCTGAGCCTTCTTTAATTCTAGGTGACATCTTGATACTTCAGCCGGACAGTAATGCACATTAAACCAAGGCAATTTTCAGAAATCTCTCAAGCAGAGTGTGTGATTTCATAGTCTAGAATTAAATTGGAGACTTCAATTGGTAATTTAACTCAAGGTGTTCATACATATTACCAATTGTTTTAATTAATAGTAGGAGAATATCTCACAAGAAACAGACGAGTTGATTTTCAATTAAAAATGGAATTTTTCAATTGATAATGTATCTTTTTTTTTGATGATATAGGTATGTCTGATTTTCGTTGTGACATTTCAGAACCGTTCAAATTTGTTCTTCTATATTTTATTTCTCCCATGGATTTAGATGTGTGGATGGATTACATATATTTAGTGGTACAATACAACAATGTCTCTTGTTAACGTGAGCAATTTTTATATCTGCTTCTGGCCTATACATTTGAGACATCTTCCCTAATAACCTGAATACATGTTGTATTTCATACCATGCCGTATAGTGTCATACCTCATATGACTTAAACACTTTCATAAATTCTAAGCATCTCATTTAAGACTTAGGCTGTTAAGTTAGTTCCCAAGTGATGATCTCAGGTTGTTGCATTTCAAAGTTACGTTTCAGGAATTTGTAAACCTTTCTATTGATATAGCATAATCAAATTTGTGTTTGAATGTTTGCCTAAATATAGGTGTTTAGTTGCCCAGGATATTTGCCTTTGAAATTCTATGATGAAGATGCTGATCCTACATGGAAAAAAAGATTCCTTTGTTCATCCCATTGATAATGACAAGGATTATGCAATTATGGTAGATTATGTTGCTGACAACCAGATTACATATAACTTTCAACCGTTTTTTTTTTAAAGAGCCTCCTATAAAAGAGGCTATAAGCTTATTTTAAACGAAAATTATTCTAAATTATGCATGATCATAATTATTCTATATTATGCATCATAATCATCAAGAAGATTATTCTGTATACTGATTTTTAGATATTTTCATACTTCATGTATCTATTATCTTTAGAGAAAGTAAAATGTGACTTGAAAAATACAAAATTATAATCTTCGTACGAAAAGCTCACTCTGCACAAATATGAATTATGAAACCTGTAAATACACCTTAGTGTCTCCCCATCTGCAAATGTGTACATTGGGGCTTTGAGTAAAATATCGTGTTTTAGGAGTTGCTATGGGTTGGGGGAGCATATGGAGGCATTCAAGAGGTGATGCTTGAGCAGTTTTAAATAAAATTATTGGATTCTACTGAATAGATTTACATTGAGACGACATCTCTGATTTACCCACCGGAGAATGAATATTGTCTGTGTAGGGAATCAGAAGGGAGGACAGGTCAATGGAAATGAGGTACCTTAAGTCAAGTAGGAAATTCGTGAAATATTTGAAGAATAAATGCTATAGAAAAAATAGAAAACGTTTTCAAATGTCATTCACTCTTTCTCATGAAAGGGGAATTTCTAATATCCAAGTTGTCCGATATGCAGAGAAACCTTGGGTGTATTTTGCCAAATATGAGCCTTGATCGATCATTACAGAAAGAGTGGTGAAAACTGCATGTCGACCAGGTAGTAATAGCAATTTCGGATTTTGATCTAGCCACAAATTTTGCATCCTATCAGGTAATCACCCATCAATTTGAAGAGAACTGAAGTGGGGAGATTGCCTTCAAAATCAAATTGGCACATTATTTAACTCTACTGAAGTAAGAATATCAATATTACATCTAACTGAAAGCTCTGCTCATAACACATTAGAGTTCTGATTTCTACAAGACTTTTCAAAGTTAAACAAGGGTGGATGACTACTGTCAAATTACTGATAATATCTCTGCCAATTGAATAATGTTAGGTGCACAATCTTTCAAACCAAAAGTGTAAACACAGTGCTCAATGATTTGAGTACTGTATTACAATGATTTCTGTCATCAACATGAAAAAGTACAGGACTAGTTTCAATGAGAATCGTAATTTTGGACTTGAAATACTGTAAATTGTCTTCTTGCTATTATTGCATACTTTATTATAATTAGCACCTTTACCCCTGTTCCATTCTTCCCATTCACTAAAAAAGTTTAAGATGAAACAGAATAAAGAGAAAATAGATTCCCAACCTGATTCTACTTCTGATTTATTGTAAGTATGACAAAACTGTAGTTCCATCTATAAGGATGATTTTCCAATGCTGCTGTTAGCACAATGATGGCTTCCTCAGACAGTTTCAGAGGCCAAGGGTGCTGTTACAAAATCAATAACCCTCTGCTGATATCTAGATTTCATTAGGTAACAGAATCAATGGACCAGAACTGCACAGCTCAGAAAAGCTGAACTTAGAAATTGGGGCATGAATTGATTGCCTTGAATACATAATTCAGTATCACAGAATATAGCTGTAAGGTATGGATTCCCATAGTAATTGCAGCGGAGTTGGTGTTAATAATGCAATATAATGAGGGATTCACTGGGCTTTTGTGGATTATCCCTCCCTTACAGCAGGCCATGGTACACTAAAGCAAAGTCAATAATAGATTTGAATGCCTTATCCATACCACAGATTGAACTCTGGTCTCCCTGCTAATAGAGTATATTACCACCCTTCCACCAAGATCCTTGCCCCCCGCCCTTTTTAAAACAACTTGCCCCCTATGCCTCTGCATGGGGACAGCAACCAGGGGGCTGTGAGATGAGGGATGTCAGCCCTGGCTTATAGTCTCACCAAGGCTGCATCACTGTGCATCCAGTATATCTAGACAGCATTTGGGCGCGATCCTTGTATAGGTTAGGTATTTGAAAAATAATCCCCAGTAGAGAATAAACTACTAATATATTCAATTTCAGTATACATCCCTGATATGGCAGCCACAACCTACGGCAATACACAGAGAGAGTTATAATGCGTCTGTCAATACAACAAGGAAATATAATCAATAAGCCACCATGGGGATTCATCAATACTTGTCTCTAATTGTCCCAGTCTGAGGTAGTGCTCAAAGCCACAGTTCATCATGAGTGGTGTCATTCCTGGTTGTAGCCTTCTACATGAGCCCCTCATTCACAAAAATTCTCCCATATACCAACCATTCTGTATCAGATCCATGTTCTGTTTCGTAATGTTGGATAATTGACAAGTGGTTTCAACATAAGTGCTCATTGATTTCTATCTGCTAAATTTAGACCTACATAACCTAAATTCTTTGAATAAGGGTATAGGGTTATCAACATTGTCATCTGATCAATAAACAAGCATTCTGCATTTGCAAAACTTAAGCCAAAGTTATCATTTTAGTACTCAGTGCATATTAATTTCAAATTGGTCATCTTAATGCACATTTCTCTAATGCAAATTCTGTATGCACCAGTAGAGCTAGGCATGTTGCCTCATGTATTTAGAGTCTTTTGATGATGAAAGAACCAGCTTAAAAGAGCTAAATATGGCCTTGTAGGGGTTCGTTCCCCCGTCGGGTGCGCAGAGCCTTCAGAGGGACTGTTCACTTGGTTGTGTCACCCCCCCTATGTATACCATACCGATCCAGGGTAGTTGGAAGGTGGAAATGTCAGTGGGGGCCGTGTTGGTGACAGGGTATGTCAGGCCAGGGGATGTAGCTCAGCGGTAGAGCGCTCGACTTGCAAGCGAGAGACCCGGGTTCGAATCCCGGTGTCTCCAGAGACGTTTTCACTGACCACTACAGTGGTGGAGGCACCGAGTGGTCCTGCCTCGCATGGGGGACCTTTAGAGAGCTCGGTACCTGGGCCGGTATGGTATAGACAAGCGCTTCAACTTGCTAGTGCTGGGAGACTTGGAAACAGATGGGCTGTGTGTGACTCAGTACTGGTACCGTTCAGACTGGACTGGAGGACCGGTTCTGGCGGGATACGGTTGAAGCTGGTTGGGAGGAGTGTAGGGGTTCATTCCCCCGTCGGGTGGGCAGAGCCTTCGGAGGGACTGTTCACTTGGTTGTGTCACTCCCCCTATGTATACCATACCGATCCAGGGTAGTTGGAAGGTGGAAATGTCAGTGGGGCCGTGTTGGTGACAGGGTATGTCAGGCCAGGGGATGTAGCTCAGTGGTAGAGCAATCGACTTGCAAGCGAGAGACCCGGGTTCGAATCCCGGTGTCTCCAGAAGACGTTTTCACTGACCACTACAGCCTTATGGTACAGATTTTTATTACACCATTGTACTTATCAAATCTGATATTTGTGTGTTTATTGGATTTCCAACATTGACACTGCTACTCATGTTGCAATCCCACTAATTGACAAGGATCATCTATTACCAAGCATGGGCTCAAGTAATAAGTAATAATACAAAACTGATCGCACTAGGCAGCGTACTCGCGAGAAGTGATAATATTGGTAGTGGATTGATGATTTATGTTGACATAGCATTCAGTGCTTTCTGTCATACAGAATGGACCCTTTGTTTAATGGAGGCATACATTGAACTTCAATCACTTATTGTTGAAAAACCAACAATGATAATAGTCAATGTATATAGACTGCCAAATAAGGATCTGCAAGCCTTTCGGGATAAACTAGATATAGTTTTGAAGGCAATAGACCGGGAGAAATTTGAACTATGGTTAGTAGGGGATTTGAATATAAATACATGAGATAGACACAGCGCTTGTGTCCGTGGTTTTTTTGATAAATGCAGGGAGTATAGCATTAAAAATGGCTTAAGATATTATGAGGCCTAACCTGCATGACACGGGAGGAAGCTAGATCGATCAAATAATAACAAACTGTGATATAGTAAGTCATTATGGGTCCCTGTAGTGCCTAATTGCGGAATTACTATAATGTGTATGCATGCAGAAAAAAAGCCTAGAGAGATCCATGATAACCTAGAATTTACTAGCCAGAGTTATAAAAATCATAATAAAGAGGACCTTTATGAATATCTAAGTGATATTGACTGGTCGCCTTTTAGAGAAACCACTGACCCAGAAATGCAGTGGGATTTCATATACAGCAAGCTAATGAATTATCTGGATATTACATGCCCTACAAGAACAACCAGACTAATATCTAATATCAAAACCCTGGGTATGAGACAATAGAACTTGTAAATGACTGACAAAGGCTAATCTGTGAATTACAACACACAAAAACAGAATACTATTAAGGTAAATAAGAGCGATGCGAAATAGAATACAGAGACAACTGGATAATGGAAAAAATGACTATGCTCTTTATCTTTCGGAAGAAACATCGGGTGATCCTGTCAAGTTCTGGCAGGAGGTAAATGACCTAGTAAACCCAGTAGCAAAAAAATCTGACTATACAGCTCACTAATGATATTACTGGCGCTGTTATACCAAAAGATGAAACTGCAAATTATATTAACTCATACTTTGCAAATATAGGACATGACCTATTTATAAAATTACCTCAAACAGGGATAAACATACCTGGCCCATTAATTGATGATGATATTGAGGACATTTACTTGTCTGAACTACTTAATTTTGATGACGCCAAACGCCTGATCCACAAAATCAATATTGACAAATCATCTGGTCTGAGAGGCATAAATTCAAGAGTATTAAAAGACACAATAATAAATCTAGCTGATGAAATGGTGGTCATTTACTGTAATAGCATGAATGAAAGTATCTCCCCCATAGATTGGTCGAAAGGAACGTTGGTACCCATCCCCGAAAAAGGCAATCTAAATAGCATTAAGAATTGGCACTCCATCACTCTATTGCCCCTACCAGAAAAACTGCTAGAAAAAATGATTCATCCAGTTTTGTCTATTCACTTAGAATAGAATGCTATGCTAAGTAAATTCCAATATGGATTTTGCCCCAGTATGTGAACTTCTGATGCTGTTTTTCATGTTGTTAAAGACCTATATGATAACAAGGATGATGGACTCATAACAGTGGACTGTTTTATCAATTATTGTAAAGCTTTTGATAGTGTCTATCCCTTAAAATTAGTGGAGAAAATCTGTAAACTAAGAATACATGCGAAATTTAAAAAAATGGTTGATATCCTACTTAGCCCACCGCTCGCATGAAACAATTGCAAATGGAAATAGGTCAGAAAACAGTGAGGTAAATTTTGGAGTGCCCAAGGGGTTGATTTTGGGGCCACTGTCATTTGTCCTATTTATTAATGACCTATCTGATGAGATCAAAAATTAATTACACTGCAGCGGAAACACAAATAGCAGCCACTCAACTCTTACAAGAAGACCTAGATCGCATTAATACCTGGTGTAATATTAATTCAATGACAGTAAACAGGCAAAAGTCTATGTGTCAATGACCCAGGAGGTAAGCCTCAGAATCTATAAAGTAATGATGTGCCCTGTGATTGACTACTGTTTGTTTTATTACTGGTAGCGGCCAAAATGCTGACCTACAGAAACTGCAGCGAATGCAGAACTCAGCACTCCGGATCTATTTGCAGCAAAGAATCAGACAAATTAGCACTGATGCATTACATGCTTGGAGCAAAGTAAAAAGGCTAGAAATGGGGAGGCTATAGAAATATCAAATTTATGAGTATAAAAGGTTACAGGAAATTGAAATTTGCATTACATAGGGCAAGGACAAATTGCTACCCAAAATCACCTTATTATAGAGGCGTAAGCCTATGGGATAAACTGACACCTGAAGTCCAACGTCTGCCTACCAAACGACATTCATTGTTTCACTATAAAAAAATAGCTAGATTGATTGTTACCATGCCTGGCTACAGAAAACCGTCCTACATGGGCGAGTTGACCAATAAATGATAATGATAATGATAAGTCCCAGCTATTGCCAGTAATCTAGATAATTACCTTCAAGGAAAAATTCTCTAAGGCTATTAGTGTATGAGATTAGTGGTGCAGAACGTGAGAATTCTGCACATATTGGTGGCATCAAATCCCTTCACTATTTTAAGATAAGTGAAATCTCATGGGAATCAAGTTAACTGAACTGATTTCTACTCAATCTCTGATAATTATAGGTGACATCTTAATGCTTCAGTAGGCTGTAACCCATTAACCCATGGCACATGGAGCTCTTATGTAGCGAGTTTGATTTTGTAATTTTGTATTAAATTGATAATTTGATGTGAAGTGTTCATACCCATCTGTCATTTGTTGGACATGTTTCTAGCAATACATTATTGGCATGAAAAAAGATAGTGTCACTGTGCAATTAGCCTAGTTTCGTCCTATAAAGTGTCATTTAAGGATCATATTTTGACTCCTACTACTACTCCTACGTTTTTAAAACGTTGAAAAACATTTTATTTACATTAACTGGCATTTTTTGTTGAGTGGGCATTTATTTCCTTTTTTACTGCATGCTATTTAGGATACAAATTGTCTCCATCAGGTTGTCATCTCACCAGGAGGCCATTTCTTAATGTACTTCGACCACACACATCCACTACGAAAACTTAAGCCAGGCTATCATAGGTAAGGCCCTACGACTGCTCTGTACCATAGGCACCTATGCAGTAATAACATAAGGTTTGGTAGAACAGTCAAAGTGGTGCAGGCATTAGTGATTACTAGTGCATAATACTGTGATGGCATTAACTCAAGGCTTATCACTGCGACTTGAAGGACAGCAGTCATAGTGTGTTAAGAAATGGCCTCCTGGTATCAGATTGAGTAGCCAGGGGTCCTGGTACTTAGTATTTGAAAAAGAGCCAGTTGCTGCCGCATTCACTGGCATAATAGTGGTTATCTGGAAGTAGCTTTATATCCCAATCTTAAGCTGACTATCTGCACCAATCTGATCATCTCCTGTCCCCCGTGCAATAAGGCCATACGCATTCAGGCATTGTCAATTCTGCCTGTCAGACCATTGGTGATATTATTACCCTTTTGAGATTGCTCCTTGAATGACATTGATGCACCTGTACAGTGTCTCACCTATGTCATAGTTATGCATCATACAAATCCCACAGGATTGATAAACAGCGGTAGATTAGTATGATACACCAATGCAGTGTTGGTGGTTTCAGTGTAGACCAAATGGCACAATTTTCGCACATCATTCTAGTGGGCACAGTATGTTAAATCAGCATTGAAATAACATTAATCAACAATTCACAACATCAATATACCATTATGTGGCCACTAGGATGTGGACAAAATACTTGAACATGAATGCATCATACAGTCCTTATAGGGTTTACTGTTTCCTGGTGCCCAGTGCAGATTGGAGGGAGACTGGTACATTACTGTGTCCCTTATTATGTACAGGTACAATAGGGGTTCTGGCAGCTGGATCTCTTGATTCCATAGGGATATTTCTTCACACCAGGTCATGTTTGCCTGCATGACACCTTGGCCTAAGAGAATTATGTTACTGCCAAACTGACAACCTGCCAACAGGGCCAATAAAGGTGGAGATGGGAATAGGGAGAAGTGTCTCGAAACGGCACAGCTGGAGTCCAATTGAGAATTATATCAATAGACCACTTGATATCTGTCGTCCGATTGAGCCATTCAAATTCTATTTAAAATCTGGCGAAGGAGGCTTAGTGGATGATGGGAAGGTTGTTTTCACTTAAATGAAACACTAGGAACTGTTGGACATGGGTGATGCATATCAAGGCAGCACAAGGCATAAATGCATCAATATTTATTATAGAAGAAACTAAGTCTGGACAATAGTATGGCATATATATAACTTCATTATAATAAAATGATATCTTAATGTATCTGTCTGGAAGTCAGCAAGGTGCTGTTGAGAGAAGAAACGTCCTATGCTAGTGAATTATCTGACCCTTAGATCAGCCTCTCCTCATTAGGCGTCCTATTGGGCCTTTTCCCTGCCCTATTTGAACACCATATTCATAGTTTATGATGTCAGGAATACTTCCCCAGAATTATGATGAGGATATATCAGTTTCTGTGATGCCTAAGGTGGAAAGGGGAAATGCATTCATAAAATGATTATGAATAGACATCAGATTTTAACTGATTCTGTTTAACCAAGTATGCTCTTGCACATTTTTAAACTGTTCTCAAGTCATCACTTGTATCTTGCAGTGAAAGCCAAACAACACCCTGAAGGTCAGAATTAATTTGCACCTGTTACAGTTCCTTTCACCTATTCTATATATCTTTGCTGGCTGCTGTATGTGAATAGAATGGAGGTCTTCAAAAGCTGCCATAAGGAAAAGTACACACATAAATTTAGCCAAGGCTACTGTCAACTCAGAATGGGCCCAACAGGATGCAGCATCCTGTCGATAAATATATTCAGCACAGTGTCCGTGTGACATGTGACAAGGCCCAGCCATCTTCACTAACATAGATAATCATCTTTCATAAATAAAACTCTCCAAGGCTCTTAGTGTATAACACTAGGTAAAGAGAACATGATAAGTCTGCACATAATATGTGTGGAATCTAATCCATCGACTTGTAAAAAAGCAAACACCCAGCCATAGGGAATTGAAATGATCTGAGCCTTCTGAACCACCTGTCTAACATCATTGAATGTATCGATGCATCTTTACATGTTTGATTGTATCCTCTTTTTCGGCTGATAATTGTAAAAGCTTCAGTATGTTAAGATATTGTTGGCCAATAAACCTTTTTCAAACTCAAACTTTGATTCTATGCGACATCTTGATACTTTAGCAAGACAGTGATATGTATTAGCTCCAGGCAATATTTAGAATTCTCTCAAGTATAGAGTTTGATTTCATAGTCTTGAATTAAATTGGTAATTTGACTCAAGGTATTCATACCCATTACAAATTGGTTTAATTCTTTCATGGATTTGGATGTGTGGATGGATTACATATTTAGTGGTACAATACAACAAAGTGTCTTGTTTACATAAGCAATTTATCTGCTTCCGTCCTATACATTTGAAACATCTTTCCTAATAACCTGAATACATGCTGTACCGGTTGTCTCTGATTGGCACTTTGTGGCCGCCAATAGACTTGGTCATGAACTCCTTAAAGGTTTTAATGTGCTGATTTCCCCCCCCCCAGTAGTGCAGCTGCAGCCAATGTGATTCGTTCGTCTATCATACCTAGTAGCTAACACTCTATACCCTGCTTCTTATACTTATGTGTCACTTATTACACGATTTCTGTGATTCTGAGTGCTTTTCCTGGATATTTCCCTGCACATACCTGTCGATATTGCATGGCATGATGCATGCCTCATGACTTTTGTATGGTGTGTGGTTATCCAAGGATAACAGGCACCAAGTGTAGTTATCCATGGATAACATGCACACCCTACATGTCATATGTTACATGTTAAAACCTACGAAATTTTCATTGCCAGAGGTAGGGGTTGAAACTGCACTCTACTGATCCCAAATCCAACTCCCTATGCATTGCCCTGCAGGGACTGGCGAGAAAATGTGTGTGTTTGCCTGTGTATGTATAATTCCCCCATAATGCCATAGCCACTACCTGGACAGTAGGGACGCCAGCAACTCTCACATGCACATGGTTAGAACAGCATTATAATTATAGAGGATATACGGTACTGCTGGATGCGTTAAAACCAAGCCAGCAGCTGCTGAGTGCCAAGGTGTGTGTACCGATAGTATAGTGGCTAGCGAGTAGCACTCTAAACCCCAGGTGTAGGCGTTCAAGCCCTGGCCTGGTTCATTTTCTTTACTGTCTGGCACAGGTGTTGGTGGGGCAAGTCCTGTTCACGGCATACCTTTTATTTATGGCTGGTTTAGGGAGGAACGATTTTTTTCAAATTATATTTATTGATTTTCTATTGATTATCTATTGATTAATCATGTAATAAAATAAATAGTCAATGGATATGTCATGATGCGTCACTGATATCCAACAGTAACATGCAACGAGGGGGCAAACTTAGCAGGTAGACATTTCTTCACTAGAGATATGTGGCATCTAGGAAAAGAATCATTTTGAAAATATCGGAATAAAGTTGGATCATTAACCCCTTTGACGAGTCAAGGTGTTATGTGAATTTGTGTCATGCTTTGCTGAATACCAGTTTGCAATTTACCCACGAATGTTGGTGGAACACATAAATCCCCCTTATGGCCAGCATGATGTAGTGATTTAATAGATGATCATATCATAGTGATGTCAATTAGGTCATATAAAAATCATGCTCTAGCATATATGCAATGCCAACTTTGATGGAGAAGGAACGTCAATCCTTGAGGACACCAAGAAACTAATTGTGGATAAAAATGATAAAAGGTATTCCTGCACACCCCTTCGTGGGCACACCTTCAACCATGTTGATCCACAATTAGACTTAAAACTGTCATGTTTGAGATTTTACGATATGCATGTTGACTCTTCTTTCTATTTACAGAAATCCAAACCCCCAGCAATCACTGACCACATTACCAGGTAAGCATTATCATCTCATCTAAAGCTAATAAAACTGATCACACTAGTACTAAGTAGGACGAAGGGTGGTGCAGATGGCAGTGCGCTAGCCGGCGGATCACCAGATCGACGGTTTGTGTCCCGTCCGAGTTGACTCAGCTCTCCATCCATTCATTTGTCAGTAAAGTGAGGAACACCAGACATTTATCTCACTGTGCAAAATCAAGCAGGGGGGCAATTAAAAAAGGTGGAGACAGAAATGTCAAAGCGAAGCGACCATAGGCATGGGCATTGTGTATGTATCCTGTAAAACCTTATGCGCATTATCATGTAGGCCGGTGATAAGTTAACATTGCTGATATTATCCTGCCAGACTCTCAATATCCAAATCCCCGTTGAAATGTAGGATTAGTTGCAGCAGGCTTGAGAAATGTGTTAACAATATCAGATTGAGCCATGGTATTTAGTAAACGATGAGAGGTAAATCTTCCTACAACTAACTGAAAATTCCCAAAGCCTTAACCAAGGAAGCTTGTCACTTCTGCACGCATTAAGGCTGTTACGAATTGTTTATATGAAACCTTAACCCTACCCCTTATCATGCATTATGCTATAGATTCAGAGACTGTTTTCTTCTTATGTATTTATGGTAGTGATGGTCAGGATGTGCAGCGCACGACTAATAATGTGGTATATGAGGATGGCTACAACTCTCCTGGAGACAGAAGGCGATTGTAGTCATCTGTCTTGAAAAAGCACTTGGACAGGGCTGCAGTTAATCCTTTTGCAGTCTCCCTAATTAAGCATTAATAAAGTGAAAGGTCTCAGGAAAAATTGCTATAGTTCTTTTTCCTTGGCACGAAGAATCAAGATATGATGAAGATGCTGATCCTACTTGGAGAAAGGATTCCTTTGTTCATCCTATTGATAATGACAAGGAATATGGAATTATGGTAGATTATGTTGCTGACAACCAGATTACATATAACTTTCAGCTGTTGTTTTTCATAAAGAGCCTCCTATATAAGAAGCTATACGATTATTTTAAAGGAAGATTATTATGTATTATGCATGATCATGATTATTCTATTTGATGTATGATATTAATCAAGAAGATTATTCTGTATTATGATTTTTAGATATTTTCATACTTTGGATAAAGGATGAGGTTTTCATAAAGGATTTAACATAACTTATTTTCATAAATATTTTAGATACGTCCTTCGCATTTGCAAATCTAGTTACTCACCATTAGTGTAAATCCTGCCATTCAGAACAGCTTTGGCGATTTGCTTTGGCCATATCTTTTAAGACACTAGATATAATACAATGTACCTTTTATCTTCAGAGAAGATATAATGTGACTTACATGATTCAAGATAAAACAAGTCTGTTTCTGTACTATTATGTAAAGGGGCATATACACAAATGAATTAGTTGACCAGTCTGCCATTGTGAATCATTTTCTGATATGAGTGCATTGTCTGAGGGAAGTGTATAGTCATTAGATGCCATGAATCACTATCACTTTTCTTGAATGTCTGTAGATGATTGTAAAAGTGCTGATAGATTTAAATATTATAGTGAGATCTGCTAAGCCCAAATTAATAATGAAAAATTATGACTTATAGTGATGTGAGGTACTCAGAGGAGATGTATAGAGTATAACAACGGTTTATTATCCATGATTATGAGAAATAGACCATAAGCCTCAGGAGGAACCATAGAATACAGTTATAAATTGATAAAAGATAGGCATCAACCAAATCAAGCACAGTCCTGCCAATATCTATTCCCCCTTGCCTCCTAGGCATCACGCAACATTACATAGAAAGAGTGCGAAGGTCAGAATTGATTTGTGCTCATCATAGTTCTGTTCACAAATCCCATACATTTTTGCTGGCTGCTGCAAGTGAATAGGGCGCCTCAAAATGCTTCCACTGTAAATAATGAACACATCAATTTAGCTGAGGCTATTGCAGTAACTCAGCACACAATGCGCCTCTCAGAATGTTGTGTCTTCTCAATGGCTATGTGTCACCCCAGCCTGTGTCACTCTGAACAAGGTGTCTCAATCTATCACGATTTCTATTTTGTCCATTTTCATGTATTAGTCCATGAGCCAGCAAGCAAAATTTAGCTTATCGGTATCATTATGGGGCACCAAGGTTCATGCTATTTTCTTGAAAGGTGAGGGTCTAGGGATCATATTTTTGTGTGTTAGCACTTTGGCTGTTGTAGCCATCATGGTTAGTTTAACTCGTTTCCCTGGCAACAAGGTAAAATTTTAAGATTTCATCCAAGTGATATGACACTCTGATTGATTTAAGCCAAAGTTATGGACAAATATGTGTATTTTCTATAGATCTCATTATTTCACCTTCTTGTCATGGAAACCACCCGACCTTGACCCAAAGGTCACTGATATCTAGGTCTATCCTCAATATTCTGTGAACTAGTCCCTCTCTATCAGGAAACTTGAAATGTTTTAGATTTACACAATTATAATGTAGATATAACATTTGGAAGGTAACATAGGCCTATTTTTATACTATTTTTTTAATATTTGACCTTAAAAAGCATGACCTTGACCTGGGCCAATGTCAACCAAATTCATCAACCTGATTAGGCTCATTGAGTAGTATATTTTAGGATTTGGAATCGTGTAAAAAGATTGATTTAAGCCAAAGCTATGGAAAAATATGTGTATTTTCTATAAATCTCAAAAGTTTTACCTGGTTGCCATGGAAACGGGTCAAACTCACCATGATGGTACCATGACCAAAGTGCTTACACACAAAAGTATGATCCCTAGACCCTCACCCTTCAAAAAAATAGGATGAACCTTGGTGCCCCAAATGATATCGACTACCCCCTCTGGCTCATGGACTATATGGTGTACCTCTTTCTGAGCCTAATGTACTGCAAAGGTTCGATAGGCAATCTACACATGGTTAGTTATATGCTTATGGAATGAATAACAATAATAATATAAGTTAAAAGGATGAAGCAGCCATGATGTCTGATAAGGAAAGGGGGGCTCTTGGAATCAGTTTGTAGGCTTGGATATATTCCCATCCCCAGGGCCACAACAGTGACAAGGGGCATTTCTATTTGGTAAAGAGGGTAAATACAGTATTGTCAACTGATGCAAAATGAAAACGCTCTATTTCGCAGATTAACAGCAATAGTTACCCTATTATATAAAAGTAGGCTGTTAGATTGCTGGTTAATGTTGCACAATCAATCAGCCTCTGAAAGCCATAATACCCAGGAAATGGATAATTGTAGTCCCACATCTGAAGTACTGTAGATTATGCTACAGAAAAGGGGAACTCATTTGACTATAATTTGGTCTGTATTTACCCTCTTCTGCATCTGGGCCAATGTCAACCAAATTCATCGACCTGATTAGGGTCATTGAGTAGTATATTTTAGGTTTTGGAATCGTGTAAAAAGATTGATTTAAGCCAAAGTTATGGACAAATAATATTATATGTGTATTTTCTATAAATCTCAAAAAATTTACCTGGTTGCCATAATTCAACGAATATGATTTTTTACTGTCTCATTGGTTGTCAACGTTATGTGAGGAAATATGATTAGCAATAGTAAGTGATAATAAGCAGAACAGAAAGGAAAAAATGGGGTTATAAAGTTATTTGCCTTGAGCGATCATCATTGCACTCTGCAACAAATCACAAAAACCCAAATCGGCATGATTATGTTGGATTTATAGATTTATGATTCCGTTCTCAGAGGGCATTTGTTTGCCTGACCATATATAGGAGCATTAAGAAAACACCAGTTGGAGTGTATGCTGAAGGAAAAGTTAGCATCATCCCCTCACCAAAGATTTCTGGAGGACATTATACAAACTTAATTAGGTATGTCTCACTGTCAATATCGTCCTTCTTACTTCCCAGTTATTTCCAGCCATTTTCTGGTACTGAAGTGACCTGATCAGTCCAGTACCCCCTGGCATTCCCTGGGGTCCACTCTTCATTTACACCATTGAGAGAGTCAATCAGACCCTGACACCAAAATACTGTGGGGCAGCCAACGTAAGCAGAGACTGGTCTGCCTTACTGACTAACAACTAGAGCCCATCCTGTGCATGGAACCCTAATTGTATAGTGCTACCAGATGAGCATCTGAGGGCCTTGTACTTCTCGGTAATGGATATAGCACGGTTGGTTAATCTGTGAGTTACAAATTTCTAACACTATTAATTAGTGCAACGAAGCTCCCCTTGAAAGCATAACGGAGAAAATCGATCACATAGGATATTATACTGATATTTTAGGCTCTCAGGCGTCTAATATAAAATCAATCGTTCAAAGGGCAACAGGCATGATACGCTTATGCATTTCTGGCCTTCAGCTTGTTATGTACGAGCAACCTGTGACAATAGAGGAAAGAAAAATGATCATTGCCCAGCTATACATATGAATATCTGGTAATTGGAAGTAAAGTGCTCCAAGAGATATGAAGACCATGTCCAGCACCATTCTGTTGGATAAAAAAAGCTGATCTGAATGGGTGTATCTAGGTCAGGTTTCTGTCACTCTCACAGGCACTTCACTTCCTAATCAGAGGTTTAGAGATTGGTTGGTCTCCAATTGCAGAAGCCGGTCTGGGTGAGCCACAGCTTGAATGGACTCAATCTCGGAAAAGCCCCGGAGGGTGTTGCGAAAGGACAGGAATCAATTCTGTCGGAGGTGCTATTCCCAAATGGAAACTGACTACCCTTAGGTGATGACTTCTCCCCTGTTTTACAGCAAGGTAATAGAATTGATTCTTAAGTTTCCATGAATTGAGGAATGCTTCCCAGTATTATTCACACAAAGAGGATTGATTCTGAGTGTAGGGTGAGAAGTTGGTTCTAAACAGCAGACCAGCCAGGAACGGGAATGTGAGTTACGACAGTGAGAATCCGTTTCCGATTCTTTTCGCAATAGCCTCCAGACTGAACTAAGTACAGTGTGGGATAGAGCTTACACTGTTATACTTCGCCAAGCTATTTACAGGATATTCTACTGTATTTTTAGAAAATGGTTGGAGCTGCTGTGAAAATACAAACCGAACGACTCTACAGAGGCTGATGCTATCCACCCGAACTCCTCGGGCGTACAGTGGCCTTATATGCGCCCGAGGAGCGTACACGGGACTCACCCGAGGCATCCTTTACACGGGACTTCACCCAAGGGAATCCTATACATGGGACCTACTCACTTGCTTTCCTATACACGGGATTCCGCCAAAGGAATCCTATACATGGGACCTGGGATTCTGCTCTAATGCAAATGAAGAAGAAAAAGCGAAACCGGGCGCAGTGAGGAGGATTTGAACCCACAATCTTCACATGGCCTACATCTACAGATCATGGGTTCGAATCCTCCTCACGGCATCCGAATTTGACTTTTCTTTTTTATTTGTGCATTAGAGCAGAATCCGCTCGAGGAATCTTATACACAGGACCTGGGATTCTGCTCTAATGCTCTAATGCAAATGAAGAATCCCTTGTCTGGAATTGTCCCGTTGTCGCGTAACAAGCAGTTACAGATAGATAAATCCCGTGTTTGGATGGGAAAAAAACATGATCCCTGCATCCTATACAAGGGAACATATAGGCCTAACCGAGGATAGTACAGTATAGGAAAGGTCGGTCCATACAGTACTATAGTGAAGGCCAACCCCCCTCTACCCCCCATGAAACTAGGTGATATTGTGTGTTCAGTATAAGGGGGTTTATGGAGCTATTATGTATCTTCATGAAAGGAATACCAAATGAAATAAAGTGACCATCCAAACCGAAAAAATCCTGCTGAATCTAAAAATGTTGGTCTTTATTATCAGAATTTGACTAAGACTACCCGAAACTGATGTTTGATGAGGGAAATATTTTGAAAATGTACAAAAATGATATTGAAAATGATTGCAAATCTTTAAATATAGAACACATAAATCAGAGTTAATACCTCAATCCACATACCCAAATGTTTGCCTATATCTCACCTAACTGAGCCTGTGTATTATTCTGCCTATCCCACATACAGCATATCAATTCTGTACCTATCACTCATCCTGCCTATCTCTTCAATCCAAAACATCTACAGTTCAATCTGGTTATCTCTTAAATTGCCTAACTTATAATGCTTACCCCTCACCTTACCTTATCTCATTTGTTCCTTCTTTCCTTTAGGCTACCTATCCTCAATCTGCCTAGATCATTCATTTTATCTATCCCTCATGGTGACTATCCCTCAGACCATCATGTTTAACCTGCACTGTTCGTCTGCTATATAAGCCTTTATTGTTTTACAGTACATTCCTTACCATGTCTACTACTTCAATTTTACCTATCCCTGATAATGTCTATCATATAGCCTACCTATCCCTCATTGTGCACATCCCTTATATTTTACTTGCATATCTGTCCCTAGGATGCATGTGTTTTTTTTTTTGTTTTTTTTTTTTTTTTCACGTTTGCTCATCTTACAAGGTACTCTGTGCCTATTCCTCAAATTGCTTATTACTCATACTGCCAATCCCTCTTGCTACCCATCCTTACCTATCCCCCATGCTCTCTATACAGCTCTCTTACCCATCTCACCTCTCTTTACCTACCTATATCACAACCAACCTTCATTATTATGACCATTTCTTAGTCACCCTATCACCTAACATACTGGTTACAGTCCACCTTATTCATACATCTACCTATCAACCATGCTGCATATCTTTCAGTTTACCTATATAATGATATGAATGGAGGATAGGCATAATGGGGGATAGGTATATTTCACAAGACATAGACCTGGAGACAGATGGAAGAAAATGAACACAAGCTGAGATATGTATAGAGAGAGCAGGTTAGACTGACTGAGCTGACATGTTAAGAAAACCATATGGAGAGCATGAGGGATAGGCATTTAAAAGGATTGGTAGCAAGGGGGATAGGCAGCATGTGCAAAATCTAGTTTGAGGGATAGGCACAGAGAATACCTTGTAAGATGATCAAATGTAAAACAAGAAAACATGGGTGTTAGCGACAGATGTGAAAGTCAAATATGAGAGCATGAGGGATAGGCATTCAAAAGGATTGGTAGCAAGGGGGATAGATAGCATGTGCAATATCTAGTTTGAGGCCCAAGAAGGAAATATGAGGGATATGCAGAGTTGGGGGATAGGTATAATGTAGGATAGGTAGGCTTTATGATAGGCATCATTAAGGATAGGTAGGATCAAAATGATAGATATGATAAGCAATGTACTGTTAACCATTAGGGCCTAAATAAACAGATGAACAATACAGTTTAAACATGGTGGTCTTAGGGGTAGTCACCATGAGGGATAGGTAAAATAAATGATAGGAAGATTGAGGATAGGTATACTATGGGAAACTAGGACCAGAGAAGATTAGCTAAAGTAAGGAGTAAGCTTTAGTACTAGGTCTTTTGGGAGATAGCCTTACTTCAAGATGCTTTGGATTTAAGAGATATAGGCAGTGATACGTAGACTAAGGGATAGGCAGTATGTGAGATAGGCAGAGTAATGCACAGTTAGAATACTTCATTCTGGTCACCCTGAGATATAAAGTCACATGCTCTCCCATCTGATCTAACCGGGCCAGCTGTTAAGGGCCAGCCTTCCCACCATCATATCACTCCCACCTCATGCTCTAGGCCTGTAAGTATACATGTAGTCTAGGTCTCCCCCAGCTGTCTGGTCACCAATCTGGGCAACAGTGAACCAGATCATTGATTTTATTTCTGTCAAATTCTGACCCTCTTGTATCCCACCCAAGTATCACTGGCCTTGGTTCAGTAAATTAGAAGCACTGACAAATGTATAGATGGGACTGTAGGGGCCTTATGTAATCTGTAATTATTGTCAAACTAGTGCAGGTCTCTGGTTCACTGCTGCCCAGACGTCACTCCAATATGGTTGGTCACACCTGTCTATATGTTACAGCTGACTGGGCCCTAGTACTGGGGATGGACTTTGCACACATAGGACGGGGAGAGATGAGAGCAGCAAAGTGCAGTGTGCAAGTCTTAGACTCAGACTGTAGGGTCTACTTCTACACTGGTCAAGGGCTCCAAGATACAGGCAGGTTTAGCAACATACATGGTTAGTTTGGGATTGGTTGCTTCATGTTTATTTCAAATTATACTAATGGTGCTCTCTAATTCTATAGCTCTTTATTTGATATTTCCATCCACAGATGGTTCCAATGTGGTGGGAAAAACCAAGGGATATGCAGAATCTCTGACCCCAAAGTCCACCACTACAGGTTCTCCCTTAGTCCTACCTAACCTTTCTTAAAGGCCCTTTGTGGAAACTATAGCGATTTGTAGATCTTTAGCCTTAAAATCATTTCTTTCTCTATAATGCTCTGGACGGCGTTGTTTGTATGATTAGAGGATATATAAGCTTTATTGATATGTGAGTTGACTTTAGGCACTTGATACAATGGTGGTATAACTCCCTCGTTCATTGTATCCATGCCTAAAGTCAAATCGTGATACAATGGTTGTATAACTCCCTTGTTCATTGTATCCGTGCCTAAAGTCAACGAGTGCATCAATAAAGCTTACATATGCTCCTTATACTATGGTGCCAACCCTAAATTTTAATTGTTTACCTTAAATAAAGAAGAAATTAGAGTTGAGTCGACAGCGACGAGGAGGAAGCCATCCTGCCATATTGGATTTCTCTTTATCAACATACTGTCCAGTATGCCGAGAATAACATTTGATTTCCACCATTTATAGAGTATTTCTGTCCTCCACCGGTTAATAAAAGAAAAAAAAAACTAGACCTTCTATTTAGTGTGGCCATGGCACAAGAGATGATTTGAAGCCTACATTTCCTCAAAATGGCCATAATCCTATCGCTACCCATTCAGTTTCCGAGAAGACGATTAGTTTTATCAGAACACACCAGACGGTGGGACAGGGGAGGTTGACACTAAGGCAGAGACGCACTGCCCGCTGGTAAAGGATACAAGTCAACTCACTGTCATTGTATGTTTCAGTTTAGTGTCAACTACTGTTCATTCTAGCCATGGTTAATTGCACGAGTTAACATGCAAATGACCCATAACCATGGTATAACACAACATAAACACCCACAGTGAGAATATCCCTGCATAGACACAATGGCATTGGGCACACACAGAAGGGCAATGTGACGGTGTATGAAATACAGACCTGTACAAAGTGCAGACATAGGTCACTGTATAGGAGTGTACTAGCTGCCCACACACCATACCAAATGCTACGTAGTCTTTTTTGAAACAACCAAGTATGCTGTCTACCAAATTGGTCTGAATTACATTTTTGTGCTTGGTATATGGACGTTAAACGTCAAGGTTTACTTACGTTCAAAAAACGTAGTTATCAGAAGTACATTTTTCTACGCTTTGCTACGTTTTCTCATACCAAAGAAACTTTAAAAAAGAACTAAAATAAAAAGAAATAAAAAAAATGTTCTTGTTATGCTGCTGATATCGAAAATGCTAATCGGATATACCCTTGGATTTGAAAATCTTTGCTCTACCAACTGAGCTAACCAGGGAAGCAATATATACTTACACCAAAAGGTATAACATATAGCATGAGTAACAGTTACTGATTGGTACTATTCATGTGTTTCTGGGACCAAACACCAATGTACTGAGTTGATCTTTGTGTAGCTTTTCTCCTATCAAAAGTTACATGAAAAAAAAGAAAAAAAAGATTTTATTATTCATCTTAACCCTTATATTATATTGTATTTCTTTCCTTTTACAAGTCCTATGTTATATATATTAGTTTAGTCTACATTTACTGTAATACCTGCAAAGTTTTCTAGTGTCTTTTTATAGATTTTTGGTGGGGAAAAACACATTTCTGATATATACGTATCTAGAACGTAACTCAACCTTAACGTTTGAACATCCATATACCAATCAAATCTACTTAGTTGGCACCACAAATCCACGTAGATCTACCTTTCCCCAACGTCCATTTACGAATGTGTGTTTACTGGGTGTCTTGTAATTTCATCTGAACGACTTATCTTTTAATAAACTAGGAATATACTCATATAAAAGTCATACTAGAATTCCCATTGGAATAATATTGATATTTTGCAGTCTTATATATATTTAAATTGATCATAAGGGTGTAATTTCCTGGCAGTGCTTACATGACAGCCCTCTTAATATGACCAGCCATAGTCGTCATGCAGGGTACCTAGCAATATAAATGGAAGTGATAAATGCAGGGCAAGAACCAAATAGGATGGGAGATGTTTGTTTGTATTTCGAAAGGTTCCCTGGAGAACTACCAGAGTGTTATTTTTCTTCCTCGCCACCATTTTGTCAACACGGCTAACATAATAGACAGTATGGATGGGGCAGAAGGGTTCAAAATGCCATACAGGGTTTGGCCATACTTATGGCAGGGTAGGAGAAGGGAGCAGATGTGAAGCGGAGAGTTTGGCAATTGACTAGTAATATACAAGATAACCACAAGCATCCAGGGTCTTTTGGATTTAGATGTGCAAATACCCTCAATGATATCATGCTTTTGAAAAAAAGATGGGTGGTTCTTTGAGGTCTATTTTTGAAGCCATCAACATCCAAATACCATGCCGGCTTGTAATATAATTTGTTGTAGGTAGGCAAAACTATGTAGTTTTCATTCAAAACACAAGGATATAATTTTAAGGTAGAGAGGCAGTTACAGAGGAGGGGGGACCTGACCAACGGAGAGAAAAAGCATTATAGTGGTGAGGGGATGCATGACGTTGAGGCAGACATTCAGATGAAAAACAGTATCAGGGGAATGATTCCCGGCACGTGAACAGATATTGTATGCTCTTCACATGCCTCTACTGTCAACATCGATACCACCATATACCCTCATGCCAGGAGAATGGAGAGCCTCACCGATTATTTAGATAAAACACATTCATAATAATATATGAAGAAGCTGGAAATTGTGTACGTAATGTTATTCTATACTGATAGATTTAAATGTGGACATAAGGCTGTAATCAGTTCAACTGCTATGTGATGTTTCTGGGATAGTTGTTGGTGGTGGGTGAATTCAAGATTTGATGATTTGTTATACCTTCCCTGCATTGATCACCATGAATGGTTTTGGCATATCACCTTGTAATAAGTTAGATTTTACCAAATTTATAAAACAAGAAGATAAATGCAGTGATTCTGAAGAAGCTTAACTGAAAGTGGTGTTAAAAGGTTCCACCGATTAAATCAAATCTGAATCAATGTACTGAGTCTTGTGTCTGCTATATGAAATATGAAAAAAAAAACAAAAAAAAAAACATCAACTCCATAGTTTGCTGATCAGGTCATTACAGGTTCTCTGGTGGATACTTCTGCCTAGGCAATCATAGAAATTTGGATACAAAGTACTGATTCAAGGATGTCCACTTGGATCTAATGTTATTTATACATGGTAGTAAGGGATTCTCTAACCCAGGGACTTGCAAATAGTTATCAATAGCATTGTTCCTCATTCATAGAGTAAACGATGAGCAACCAATTGATATACCTAAATTCAAAGATATGCAGTTGTGCCTCTTTTGTTTTTTGTGGTTGAAAGTTTCACTACATCTTAGACAAATTGAGTCTGTTTCAGTTCAATGAAAAAGAGAAATTCTAATTAGTACTTTCTGGCTCTAGCTGATTCTCAGCTGAGATGTCTACAATCAACAATATATGTATATATATATATATATATATATATATATATATATATATATATATATATATATATATATATATATATATATATATATATATATCAGAATGGCATGGTAATGTATATATCTGACGATACCAGAATGCTGCTAGACTCGAATTCATAGCATTATAGTGACACCACCCTAACATCTGGAACCTTTCTGGCCAGGCAAGCTGACATCCACTGACAGATCAATGGATATTGGGTATATGGCCCTTCTTACTAAGCTCACCACCCAAGATACTCACCTAATAAACTTCCTGATGCAGTGCTAGCTTATCTAAGATAGCTGATATGATTTTCTTCGGTCCTGACTAGATGAGTTGGCAGCGCTACTGGCGATGGAACATGTGACTGGCAATATACTGACTGATAGTGAATAAGCTATTAATGTATTGACGAGGTGAGGTTTGCTTGGTGAGGTATTGACGAGTTGAGGTTTGTTTGAAATATCCGCCTGACCGCGCAGCGGGAGGGCGAATATTTCAAGCTAACCTAGAATATTGGGTATAATCCAAGCATGTCAAGTCCTGTATTTCTAGCATCGCCAAATATACGATCTCTAGTTGGTGTTTGCCTACATTTTGTATCCATTTTCTTATAAATAAATAAGAATCTATTGATTTTCCATAGCGATCCAACGCACACGGCCTGGTACACGGCCATTTCGTCTTGTTGATGGGAGATGCCAGGATGGAAGAACTAGGTCAGATATGCATCAAACAAGGAATGGCCGGACTAGGTGGGTCCCGACCCATATCGCTTTGGATAATCAATGGATTCTTATTTATTCCGAACAAAATGGTGAAATTAGGCATGGCATGTTCATCTAGGATATCTAAGGATGTTTCCCTGTTAATAACTCCACCAGGCTCCATGGATTCTATGCTAACGAGGTGTGTAAACATCAGATATGTTGGACAAATTTTTCAAATCCTTGATGTACATTGCTTTGTATCACCGGTCGGCTTGGTATAGTGGACAGCGAGCTCGTCTCCTGCCACAGCGGCCAGGGATCGATTCCCCGTTGAACCTAAACGGTTTTAACTGGAAAACTATGGCGTAGTTGACTTCATATACTTTGTCAATTTATTAACTTGGTCGGGTTCTAACCAAGATAGTCTTAGAAAAGAAAAGGACTCTGAGAGTGTGGTTAAACCCCGATAACAGAACGGGGTTATGACCAAAAAGGCACTGTAGAGCCCAGAATCGTTAGATAAGAGCATATAATTATGTTTGACTGACATATTCCTATGTCATCAGGGTGGCGTAGATATGAAGTAAATACAGACCCAATACTGCCTCAATGAGACAAAATGAATACTAGAAAACAATTTCATTTCATCTGCGAGGGTAGTATATAGGGGCAAACTCAGCGCATAGGAACAGCTACTGAAATTGATTTGACCTACCTTCGAACCAGAAGTGACCTTTTGACCTCAACCTCTCAAACAATCAGAAGCCAGCATTTGACAGGAAGCCATTCCCATGACCATATATGGGTATGTGACCTCGTTTTTCGAACTCTGATTGGCTGAGAGGTGGTTGCCATGGCAACTGTCAAAAATAAATAAAATGGGTTGTCATGGCAATGTCACATTATCACCTGACACCTAGTGGATATTATTGGAACTGCTTATAGCTGGGTTAAGTGGAGCCCCCTTGTGGTTAAAAAAATACTAGTGATGCCTTTACGCCTGATACCTAGTGGATATTATTGGAACTACTTATAACTGTGTTTAGTGGAGCCTCCTTGTCTCATTTTTTCTATATCTTACCCCTTTTCAACATATGATTTGTGGTGCTAAAACGAATCTCATGTACCATTACTGTATTTTGTAATTATAACTTCAACTATAGGTAGGTTTTTTTTTTACTTGTATTTCATTTTTTATTGTACATATGCAACAGAAAGAGGTGTTAGCTCTAATTGATCCATGGTGAATGAAAGATCAAACCTCAACAGTGGTATCTTTTAAGTTAGGTGCAACCTCCGTTAAACATTCTACGTAAAGAGCTACATCGACACAACCCATGTTGTTTAAGCCACAATTAAACTGCTGGGATGAGATATCTTCTTGTATTTGCACACCTTAAGAACTTCAAGGACAGGGTTTTGTACACTTCTGTCCAAGAGCAGAGGTTAAGCTCAGGAAAACTTAACTCCAATTCCATTCCCAATTCTTTCTTCTGTGCAAGGTCAACAAACAAATTTTCTACTTTCCATTTCTCTGCTAGTATTTCACTATGATCCACCATGTTTTGATATGCTATGAACGATCTGCAGTGTTTTACCAAATCATTATGTCCTATCTCACTCAGTGCATCTACTTAAAATGCACATTTGTCCTGTACCAACAAGTTAGCATTTCTCAGGCTATTGAAGCAATGCTAGTATCACTTTTCATGTACTCCATGAGACTCATTCTCAGTCCTAAATAAACACCTAGCTGAGTGTACTCTGTCATAGGCAGTTTGTTGCTTACTTTCAATAAAAAATCATCCAGAAGGTAATCCTCCATGATAGTTCGTAGGTAGGTAGATAGGTAGGTTATGATAGGGCAGGAAACATACAAGTGGGTTATATAGGCTAGGAGGGTTAGGTGGTGTAGCAACTTAGCGAGTGGTGGTGGTGGTGGTGGACCCCCTGTGTGTCTAAACAGCGTGTCTGCTTTTCACTAGGTGCTGTCAATGTCTCGTTACATGTCATGAAGTGAGGTAACAGGAGTCCAGACAATTCAGTTGATGATCCAGCTTTATTGTAAGATTGGCATGATGAGTAACTGATACAGTGTACAATATGGTACTCGCCAGTCTGACCAAGCTATATCCTAAGCCAAGGCACCTGAGTGTCGTAGGGTCTAGGTTTGGAAAAGAATAAGATGCTGAGGCTTGATCATGGCTAGGTTATATAGTCAGGAGCAAGCCCAGGTGATGTCGTGTCTATTTCTGTACTTTCTATTTTTAGTATAGGGAGGGACTCAAATATGCTGAGTCGGTGGTTCTGCTCAGGTTGGGACCAGTCGTGCTCAGTTCCAATCTGTGGCAGGAACGGTGAGCTGCTCCTATTGGATAGGTGAAGCTAAATATAGTTGAGTTCTCCAGTGGGGGATCCACAGGAGGGAGCCTGGGGATTTCCCACTGGAGGAGGGCAGGTGTGAACTCTTAACCCTGCCAAGCTAAAAATAGGTTGACCTTCTCAACTACTTGAGACAATAAATATTTAAACAATTTTGCACACATGATTTTCTACTGAGGCTAAAGCCCATAAATTCAGCAACATGGTTGGGCTTGAAAAAGGAGAGATGGGGGCTCTGTGGCACCTGAAAGATAGGGTTGATCTGCCAGCCAGGTCAACTCTAAGCTTACACAGAGTTTTTGCAAATAAATGTATGGTAATTGTTGGTTGAGATGGTACAACATGAGTTTTGGTTTTATTTTACAATCGTGGGAAAAATGTAAACCTTTCAGATTGAATTAAAGATCACGTACAAATGAAAATGAAAGTATTGTGGTTCTTGGGGGGGGGTGTTTTAAATTGTGTCCCTACAATCGATAAATGTGGAAAGGAAATAAAAATAATACTGACTTGTGGTTTGAATTTGGATGGGGTTTACATGGTTTTCTGAGTTTTAATGCTTCCAAGGTTTACTGTCTCCAGCACTGATACTGGAGGGGGGTAGGTTAGGGTGGGGTCGGGGGGTTCTTATGTAGAATCTGCCCCTTGCCCACTTCCTTCTGAATGCAGCTCTTTTTATGGGAGTGCTGGGGTCTAAGTCTATGTCTCTAAAATCTTCTTCTACCGAGGCCAGGTTGCCTGGTTCGGCAGATGTAGAGGCTGAAGAATCAGAGTCTTCGGACTCAGAGCTATTGTCATTTTTGTTGTCAAGGTGATGTAGATTTGGGGTGCTATTGGTGAAGGTGGTGGTGGTGTAGTGTCTCTGGGATATTAGGGGCCTAAATTTGATGCCTGTGTAGGGACAAGGGCACACAAAACCCTCAGGGGTGCTGGAGCAGAGTCTGCATCCTGCGGTCAGGCATTTGGGCCTTGCTGGGGCACGGGGGTAGCTTCTCCGGCTGTAGCGGACCTCTGGGATGGGTGTGTCGGCACTTTTGTTGCGTGTAATTCCGCTACCGCTAGTGGGGTTCGTCCCTCCTGAGCTTTGGGGGTCATTGGTTGCTTGACCTGGTTTTTTTCCGGCTGGGGAGGTGTTTGGTCTTTCTGGGCCGGCTTGGTTGGTGTTGTCTGGGTCCCAGTCATCTGGCGTTGATCTGTCAGAAAACAATATAGAGCAGAGAAAACAAGGCATTAGAGACTGTGTCAGGCTTGTATGGTTCACAATCAGGTCCACAAAAATACCAAGATTAACCTTTGGCGCTAAAAATTAGTCATGTCGACACTTAGAAGTACCATACAGAAGCAAAGGTTGAGGTTTGGAGCTAGGCGGGAGGCCGTATCCAAGGACTCTATGTTAGTTCCATTGCTGCACACCAGGCGGCGCCAGCGGACGGTCGTTGGACCGTACGCTGCTCCGTCTCGGATTTTAGTTCGAAAAAATAACACCGTGAGGCACCACTGCGGCAGCGTCTCTACGGTGTTTTGTTAATGTATGGGTTTTACACTAAGGCCTATAAGTTAACGGTAAGTGACTGATGTAGACTTGCACCAATCCTTCAGGGTTGGGCTGGGGCTGGGGGGTTTCAAAATTTTCATGTCGGGGTGGTGTGGTGGTGAAATTTTGAAGAATTTTGTTTGATGTTTGCCTGGATTTGGGTTCGAAAGTTAGGCTTGAAAGACGATTTGATTTTTCTCCAGCTAGGCCTAGTATAAAAGGCGATGAGTTGCATTATGACGTCATAGGCTGCAGAGACTTTAAGGGGTGCGGACCAGCTCGTTACTGCTCCTCGGATCTTACGGAGAAGTTTTGGAAAACGGAGCTAGATATCCAAGATGTTCACCATCCAGTGCGCCATACATGTGTGCCCCAGCGGGTCGGTGTACCTGCTCTTCAGGATCACCGGACTTTTCTGGTAGGTGGGATTTGTGCTTTTATGACTGAGTTTTGGTAGGGCTTGTTTTTGGGTGATCCTGTGCTGAGATCGTGCTCTCTGTTTTGTAGGGTTCTGGACGTCGTGGATTCTCGTTGGCCAGGTGCCCTACGTGTGCTCCGATGTAGAGGGGCCTCGAGATCGACCAGAAGGGGGATCTAGTGGTCCCTGTCATGTGTTCGCCTGAGTGCGAGGTGAGGTTTTCCAAAATTTTGAGGTTTTTTAGGTAGCGTGGTGAAATTATATGTACGTGTGTAATTTTATGGGGAAGTTGGGGTGTGGAATTAATTCTACAGCTGTTAGGAGATGTGCATTGTTTGGTTTGCAGGGACAAGGTGTGGTTTGGCCGAGCTGAGGGGATTTCTGTCCGGAGCTAAACGGCACGGATACTTTGAGAGAGCCGGCTGACAAGGCATGACAGGAGGCTAAAAGGACTTGTTCCCGAAGGTGGCAAGCTAGTGCTGTGATTTCCCTGTGATTGAAATGTGATTATCTGTGATTTTTGACAAGCTGCTGGCCAGAAGGGCGCCAATCAAAAACTGTGATACTTGTGAGATCTTTTTACATCCAATACAGAGAGTCCACCACCAGTCTGGAGTCATGGTTGTGCTTTGGGGATTCCAAATTGGTGCTGCGGTTTGCTAAAAACCGGGTTTGAATAGGCTACGAGGGAGTGGAAAACCCGGGAATAATTCAAGTCTATGGTCAATACAAACACGTGCATATGTTATTGTAGACGTGCGGACGTCTGTTTGGTTATGCATATTGTCATGTGAGCGTGATCACGTGCGAAAAATTTGCATTTGGTGACAGGTTTCAGTACTGGGGACGCTTGGTGACGTCACGATGCCGCGTTTGGCGCGAAAGCGCTGAGACGCAGCGTCGTGGCCGGAGCACGGAGCGTCTTTTCAAAACATGGTCCAAACTGGGTCAGTGGGTCTTATCTATTGCTATGGGTGTATATGGTTAGTTTGTTTAATGGGGCTTTGTTTGTTATGCTGATAAGACTGACGGGGCATGGGATGGGGGCCTGGGATGAGATGAGGTCTGGCTCGGCATCGCCGGGCTGGGCTATTGTGTGGGGGGAGGGAGGGGAGGTGGTTATCCCCACATAGGATGTGTTGTCCTGTGTGTGGCTATCCGGCCGTATGCTGTGGGTATGGGTGGCGGATTCCACTATATGAAAAATAGGGGTGGCCGGTGGTTGTAAAACAACTGGGTTACGGAGCACGTGGGTATCCCCACATAAATCAAGACATGGGCCTGGAAGATTTGAAAATAGAAAATAAACATACCGATGGCTGGTGGGAATTTGGTAGATATATCCTCCAGGGTGGGGTCGAACACGTGTCATGTCCTTAAGGGGTTGGTATTCCTTGGTTCTGAATTTAGTTAGTTCCACCGGGCTGCTGGATTTTTGGGTGCCCCTGAGCTTGGGGATGGGGCTGCTTGGGGTGTGGATCTCGGAGATTTCTGGGATATTAGTGTCCTCGATCGTCTCGTATCCTGGGGTTAGCTGAAAGTTTGGCTGGGCTTTGGACTTGATGACCAGGGTTATAACATGTGGCTTCCCACTTAGGATCCTGTAGAGGGGTAGTCTCCAGAAAAGAGGGCAGCGAGGGTATCTCTCGAGCTGCACCACCCTCAATTGGGCGCCAATGATGAAGCTAACTTTGGCCTTCCAGTGGAGGTCCAGGTGACGGCCAAAGGGCATAGTGAGGCGGGGTTTTCCAATTTTAGGGGCCTTAATGAAGGGTGGCCATAGGTTGGAACCAAAAATCATGGTGCCCACAACAAACTCGTAGGTTCTTCCCTGGGAGTGGATGCAGAGGACAAACTGGGGTAGGCCATTGGATTCATCTTGTCTACAGTGTGGCCAGTGCCTGCAGCACCTGGAGATGAGGAGGCGGGCTAAGTACAGGATGATTAGGACGGAGCCGATTGCCCACATCACGTCGTAACGTCCAGGGGTCTGGATAAATTCCAGGCTTTGTTCCACGGGCTGTTGTGTAGATGCTGAGGGCCAGTTGTTGTTGGCCTTATTGATCAAATCCTTAAGATTCTGCCAAGTTGCCACGTCCGCCATTCTGGGTGTGTTGAGTGCTAGATGGACTGTCACCAACTGAGCCAGGCGTGATACGCGCATCTGGATCTGGCATGTCATTGCGCAACAGAGGACGGCAATCAGAGGGGGCACTAAGTGGAACCAGATCGAATATTCCAAGTGATAACCAAGGTGTGTTAGTGAACTTGCTGACAGAAGAGAAGACTCATCTGACAAACCTTTGGCTGCTCGTCTGAGGGTGAGTACGCTTTTAATTAAGGGTACTATTTTTTGGTTGTGACGCTGGAAGTTAGGTAGTTCCAGGGACCGCGGCATGGTTGTCATGGTAACGCCTGATATGTTAGCTGGAGGTGAACCAAAATGTCGCCATAGTGGTAAGTTTATGGGCCTCACGGTTATGGGGTTCAGTGTTATATTTTGTACACAGGTCATGTTTGAATTGATCATTACCATGCCTGCGTTTTTAATAGAGCATAGGCATGGCACTGACATGACTGAATATGCTGCGTTAATGATTAGAATTTGTGCCGCGTTGTGACACTGTAAGTAAGATGGTGACCTACTAGTAATTTGAGGTTTGAAAATTAATTTTATTGTCCGACACAATTTAACAAAAGTGGATAATGACAATAAAGGTGATTCCTCATCCAATTCATCTGTTACAAATCCAGTTATTTTCACATTATGACATATATGAATGTACATGATGAAATGAGGTCAAACAGGTAGAGAAAATATGTATTATGTACACAAAAACAAGACTACCATAGGACTTAATGGCCACACAACAGTGACACAGCGGATAACAGGGTAAAGCGGGCTCTAGCACATGCTTCATTACATATTATATTTAGTATAGAGTACGAGAGTAAGACAATACAAGATTTGAAGTATGTAGTTATTAAGTGACTCCGGCAAATAAGTAGTAAAGATTAAAACAGCTCCCACAAACAATGACATTGCAGCACACGATAACCATACGACAACCATTACTAGATTTCCAAGATTAGGCAACATACTCAGTGTCCAGTAAGAGTAGTCATTACAGCAGCTCCTACTTTGCACGAGGGGGTAGTCATTACAACAGCTCCCTCAGTAAAACATATCAATCATCCATGTTAACAGGATTCTTACTGACTTTAGTCAGGTCAGTTATGCCAGATAATCTCTTCTTAAATATAATCTTATCTTTACTGTGCTGATACCAGCTCCCTAAATTATTCCATAAGGTTATACCACGGTGCATCGGTGATTTATTGTAACCATGATTTGGAGCAGTGTATTCTTTAAACTTTACATTGTTATCCGATCTTAAACCAGGCCGCCTTGGTTCATTCTCTAGATATTCACGATTCTTTGCAAGTTTAAACATGTAACACAGTAGCATTACCTCCCTTCTTCTCCTTAAAGTTGGTATAACGGCTAATTTATACATCTCAGCCTACCCCTAAATACAATCTTCAGACCTCTCAGCTGAAGCCGATCTAATTTTTTTAAGACAGTCCTCATTTGCACCATCAAATACAAAACTAGCATAATCAAATAATGACATAATAGTAGTTTTATAGACAGTAAGAGCCACATTTTCAGTCAAATTGTGCCTCAGTTTACTAAATCTGAACAGTCTATGGCTTACTTTTGAATTAAGATCCTTCAATGCACTATTAAAGCTCAAGGTCTTATCTATTTTAGGCCTAGGTAACAATAGTTCTCAATCACCTCTAATTCAGTAGTACCAATTTTAAGTGAAGGTACTTTCATCTTCTTTAACTTATGACTACTACCATACCAGACCACTTTGGACTTATCAATATTTATTGTCAATCTTTTTGATATAAACCAGGACAGTATACTATCTAAAGCACTCTGCATTTTTCCTTGGGCCCTATCAGCACTGCAACCAGAAGTTAGTAAAACTAGATCATCAGCATACATATAAAAATCACAATTTTGTAGCACAGTACCAATATCATTTACAAAAAGAATAAACAACAGAGGTCCTAACACAGACCCTTGTGGGACTCCAAAACGAACTAGCATTACTTGCGATGTATAATTTCCCATTTTTGTAAATTGACTTCTTCCCATCAAATAGCCCATTAACCAATTGAGGTTACAATCATCCAGTCTCAATTCCCCCAGAGTTTCAATAAGATATAAATGATGCACAGAGTCAAATGCCTTTCTAAGGTCGATATAACTGGCACAAGATAAGTGTCCTCTATCTCTATTTTCATATAATTTGTTTAAAATGGCAAATATAGCGTCTCCTGTTCCTAAACCTTGTCTGTAACCATATTGACGCACTGACATTGTACCAGCTATGTTAGTAACATCTGTTATATGACCATGCATAATTTTTTCAGCAATCTTTCCTGGCACCGGGAGAAGAGAGATAGGCCTCCAGTTTTTGATTAGTTTGTTGTTTCCATCCTTTGGAATAGGACTTACCCTAGCAATTTTCCAGATATCAGGAAAAATCCCTGAATCAAAGCTTAACTGATACAGCCAAGTCATTGGTGTTAAAAGAAATTTTAAAGCTGCCTTTAAAATATCACATCTGATGCCCATTATACCGGATGTTTTATGAACATTAATCTCTTCAATGTAGATTGAAACAAGCTCCTTTTCATCTCTAAGCTTAGGTACAAATGCATCCTCTGGTTCCTTGAAAACAACGCGTTCAGGATAACCTTTTACAGTCATATCATTAGATAGCTGCTTACCAATACTGGAAAAATATGTATTCATGTAATCCACAGACTCTTGCTGTGATATGATTAAATCATTATCATCAATCAATTCGGGTGGTTCAACATCAACTTCAGGTTTCAATATACCATTCACAATTCTCCAAAATTTCTTTGAATTATTTAAATAGTGGTAATATGTGGAAGTTCTTTAATGTGACATTTTGGGATGCTTTTGCCGTTTGCATTGACTACTGTAGACATAACAATGTTACATTACAGACAAAGGATTGGTGTATTGGAGTATATCAATTACACACTAAAGAGACATGTCGACGACATTATACTAGGTACACACTAGGCAGCGTGTGAAAATTTGCAGCATACCTTCAGGAACTAAAATTTACCCAAAAGTGGGTGTATTATCCCATTGTAAAAGTAATCTGAACATTGGCAAAATATGTGAAACCATATGTTTCACCCGTCTACAATGCACCTTGGAACTTTCAGCTTTAAACTTGGTTAGGGTAAAAAGTCACTTTTCATTTGAGCTAAATTTCATGGAAGGCTACCTTTCAGGGCTTTTAGCTTCAGTGAAAAACAACTCCGTCTACTTTCTGGCTCAGGCATTGTTTGAACCTGCTATTGCAAACATATCTAGAATCGTTAGCATGTGTTATTTTAATACCTGGAATGAAAGCTACAAGTCAATGCATTGGACAAGAGCTATATCACTAACCACAAGTACCTCTTTCTGTCGCATATGTACAAAACCTTCTAATGGTAAAAGTACATTTGTGTGTCGAGGTTGTCTGTAAAATAAAAAAGTGAAAAAAAACCTGCATTGAGTTGTGTTGAGTTAATTACACATTAAATTTCTTGTCTTAATGGTTAAATTGCATCGGACATCAATGTGGGGAAAAAAATTCCATGGGTATTACACAAATGTCAACAACCAGTCGAACCTTAAGAAATTAGATCATGTATACACTATCCAACAAGCAATTAGTGCTAAAAAAACTGCAGTTAAAAGTTAAATGGGTATTACACATCACTTCCTAACCACAAGGGGGCTCCACTGAACCCAGCTATAAGTAGTTCTAATAAAATCCATTAGGTGTCAGGCATAAGGGCCCCACTAGTTTATTTTTAAACACAAGGGGTCTCCACTAAACCCTGCTATAAGCAGTTCCAATAATATCTGCTTCGTGTTGCCATGACAACACAGTTTGTTTATTTTTGACAGTTGCCACCTCTCAGCCAATCAGAGCTCAAGAAATGAGGTCATGACCTCACTTCCGGTTAAAAGCTGGCTTCTGATTGGTCGAGAGGTCGAGGTCAAAAGGTCACTTCTGGTTTGTAAGTAGGTCAAATCGATTTCAGTAGCTGTTTCTATGCACTGAGTTTGCTTCTATAATACTCTTTGCAGGTTGTACCAATTTAATCAATTAGTTAAATGACTGATCACATGACAAGTTTACAAGAAGGGTTTTCACAAAGGTATATCAAAAAGGGATGTTCCAACTTGAAACTTCATATGCTTAGGTCAACAGCTGTCCAGACTTTACCTAACTAAATTATACATGTTCCAGAAAATGAGGCCTCTGAAAGAGAAATGCCAGATGTTCATTTGTCATAACTTATGATCCCCTCAAAATAAGATGTTCCTCTTTATAATTTCCTCAATGCTATTACAAAATTAGTGGCATTTACATTATTCTTTCCTAGGTGTTTCCTTCTCTAATTATTAAGATTGGATCTGTAGTGGTATATGCTTGAACCCTGGGGAAATGATATATTACCATTGAAGCGAATAGACAATCAAGTAATGTCATCTCTCCTATAATGGGGTATTTGTCACTATAAAAGTATCATGAAAAGGCAATATTTGCAGCTCATCAATTCATGTGAATGTGTTGTTTCCTGGATATGAGCTGACACAGCTTCATCCATAGAAAGTAATTGCAATGATTTATTGAATTGGAGTACATAGGGACATGTGCACATCCTAATCTATTTCCCTTTTACATAACCTTTATGTGCCTGAAAATACACAGAGCCACGAGAGCAGTCTAGTCCCCACTTTCTTGGGTGACTTATCTGCTTGTTAGGGCAGCTTATCTCCATTAGCCCCCATTTTGTGCTATAAACCCAGTGGTCGCTGCCCCCTCTGCATGCAATATCTGTATTACATCCCTACGTATTATATTGCACAATACCCAAAGTGACTTAAGACTGATATAAATCTGGTCATGGGATCATAATGAGAATGTGGAGGTGGGATCATTTTGTCCGTCTGCATAAACCATTGAGACAGATATATGATTGGTAGAGATTATAAACAGATTTGGTTGCTTAGCAAGTGATGTCCATGCTGGTAGGGTGGGTAGGACAGTTATACAGTATACTTCAATGCAGATTCACGCCAGTAATCTAAGTTATGAAGATTGCTTGGAGAAGATGCCTTGATATTATTATTTATGTTTCCTTCTCTTATACAGTTTGAGGACATGCAGCAGGGCTACACCACTAGATGGACATAAAAGGACACCCAATAGAGGCAATCTCCTGTAATTAGAGCGTCCCTGTTCATCTAAACTAATTGCACCTACACTGCAAAAATGTTGTTTAGGTTTTAAACGTGTTTAGGTCTAAACATGTTTAAAACCTAAACATATAGGTCAGTTAGGTGTCTCATTGACCACTCGTTTAGGAATTAAACACTTTTAATCTAAACACATAAACATTATTGCTGAACATGTTTAGATGTTTAATATTTAAACACATTGAATAGCAGGTGTTTAGATTTAAACATAAATATGTTTAGATACTCAGTTTTCAAATACACACCAGGTTGCAGCACTACCCTTCAATGGATATTCTGTACACAATCATAATCAATTATGGTGACAAATGTCTCCAAAGACCATGTTCATAATGGTTTCATGTCATAGTATGTCATGGGAGTAGAAACAGCAATAAAGAATTGACTAAACCCACGAAACATTACAATCATTGGTTCAAAATAATCAATAAATTTCATGTTAGACACCTATTTCAGGGTATTTTGTAAAGGATAAAGCAATCTTCTTCATGCCAACATGTTGGAGCCGGGAGGCATGGCGCAGTCGGTAGCGCGTCCGCTCACAGGCCGTAAGGTCGTGGGTTCGGTTCCCGGCCCGGCCGGGGCATAGTGGTGGTTCCAAACGTCGCCGTAAGGTGTCGTTTGAGTTCCTCCCTGCTCTGGCTAGGCTGTGCTGGAAAGTCTCTCGGCGGTCATGGCAGACAAATGACTTGAAACAGGCCTGTCCATCTCTCACTATGCCTATGTAGTGACGGATGTTAAAGAACCATTGCCTCGGTAAATGTGTAGGGGCGTGATTTCTACCTTAGCTCCCTCTAGTGTACGGGTCCGGGTTTCACGCCACGGGACCTCTCACCCTCGACGTGTCCTTGAGGCACATAGGTGAGGTTTAAATTCAAAGCAAGCAACCAACATGTTGTACTTTCTCAAGTCTCTCATTCTAATGCAGTATATACATATATATGTGTATATACCTGTGGCTGACATCTTTAGAGACTTTATAGATACCTTCTCATGCCCCCCCAGAAAGTGAATAAAAAAAAGATAATCCGTCTTTCTCTTAAGCATACATTTGTAAACCCTCAGGTTCCATCTAATTAGTTAGACATCTAAACACAAAATTTTGTATCAGAAAAAAAATTGAACCTAGACATCTAAACACATGAGCTAAGCACATTGTTTGGCTAAACATGTTTAGGAACCTAATTTGTTTACAGAAACGTTGCAAGAAAATGTTTAGAATTGTGTTTAGGATCTAAACACCATTTTTGCAGTGTAATTGCGTCTTCCTATCATGCATTTACTCCATCTGTGAATGACCGGGCTTACTATGTCAGGGCCGTTTAATGTTTACCTTTAGGGTATATGTGACAGTACCTACCATCCTAGACATGGGATGTAAGTTGTACCTATATACATCTGCCTATACGTTATTTGCTGTAAAAGCTAGCTACCGGTGAGAGTAGAACCTGTGACTGCAGGGAGCGTCTAATATGGAGCCCTACATGCTATGCACACGTCTATAGCGTCTGCTCGGTGGGAGTAGAATTTGTTGTTTTTTTTCAACACTACAGCATACAAGCTGTTTAAGGTTGCATCATCGCCTTGAATTGGGCATGAAATTCTCTTTTCAACTTTATTTTATTGATTACTGAGTACTTATTGGTGGTAAATCGTGGTATAAACATCATATGTGATGATTAGTCAGGCACTTGTTGATTTTAGGGCCTTGATAACGTGACTCAGCTCCACTTTATGCCTTTATCATATATGCCCTTAACTATCATATATGCCTATATTGTGTGGCATGCAGTTCAATCCACTGCCATTACTAATTCTCCTGATGAATATGTTCTTAATTGATGCTAAACTGACCCTTTAAATGTTACATGATATATGATTACAAGAATTTTCCATACACTGTAAAATAATAACTGTCGACTCTACTAGGGATCCTTGTATAACTGAAAAGAAAAATTGTTATCATTTAGCAGGGGGGCATTGTAGTTTTTACAAGAATCCCGAGGTGCATGGCAGTGTGGTGGTACAAGGAATCTCTGTGAAAATAACGAAATCTCGAAATATAACGATGGATCTCTGGCAACTTTGAGATGAAGGATCCTTCGTAATTTTGACGACATTTTTTATAGTACATTTTATTTATAGGTGTCATAGACCCAAGACTAACTACCCACCATTAGTTCAGTAAGTGTGTCTTTTCTATCAGAATTTAATCACAAAACTCTCTCTATATTCACTATTTAACTAATTCTTCACTAAACAAAAACCCCATCCACATTGCTAACTACTGGTATCCAAAGATGGCCATGTCTCTACCGGAAGGGGATACTTCCTTGGATTTGGAAGGATTTTCTATTTATTTCTGAGAAAATAATTATGCCCAGATTGTATGCTAGGTAGTGATACACTAGGCTCTTTCAAAGGACTTGTACTACAATTCAAAAGAGACAATATCACAAAGGTTACTCTAAATAGACGTCTTGCTCCATCTTATATTTGACAGAGAGCTTGTCTCAAGATTTTCAGATGTTGTGCCTCTGACTACCTTATTATGGTCTCTTCCCTCCCCTGTCAGAGGTTTAGAGGCTGACAAGCACTCCAAATATAGAGGCCAGTCTGGGTGTGCTAAAGCTGGGATAGGTCTAGGTCTAGTAAATGGACAAGGTAAGGAGGGGAGAACATGACATTTGTGTGTATCCTACTACACTGACTCTTTCTACACTGTTAGTAGTAGCCAGGGTTATTTTACAGCAAAAACCCTTGGCAATTTTGGTCCCAATACATTTTGCTGTAAATCACAGGAGGTGAGTTGCTGTAATTCTATAATACAATCCACAGTAATCATGCAGTAACAACCACTGTAACCATACCGCAAGATTATTCAGATCTACAGAAACATACATTGTAAATTAACAGGAAAATATGTTGTAGAATTACAAAAATATGTCTTGTAAAGTAACAGTGATATTTTTCTGTAAATGAACAGCAAGCTTTGCTGTAAATTAACAGCAGAAAATACTGTAAATTTACAGAAACTTTTGCTGGCAACTGAGGTTCCAGCAACTATTGCTGTACATTTACAGAAACTATGAGTGTAGAATTACAGCTAGAGGTGCTGTTATTCTACAAGAACTGTATTGTATAGTATAGGCATTGCTATATAAACTCTACCAGTGAGGTGAGTCCATGACATAGTCCCCATAATATTTTTTTCATGTGTGCACTCTGTGCAGGCATTGGTACTATAAACCATGCATGCCTAATGAGGACAAGAAAGTCTCCAATCCCAGTGAACTGTCATCACTGAGAGCAAGAGAAGCAGGCAGCCGTCTCTCCCAAACCATTTCATGGTCAGTCAGTTTTAACACTGGACTAACCAAAAGGCAGGTAGGCCTATGATAGCTTCAAGTTCAGAGTCCAGGCACTTGTATATACAATTTAGATACAGGTGTGGTGTCTTCGGTGTATATGGCTGGTTGTTCCTAGTTTCTTCTCAGATTACTCTATATACATTATCTATTGTAAACAATGTTAGATGGAACTCATTGAGGTTATTATTGTATTACAATTAACTGATTAGCTCTAAGAACATTATTGGATTGTGATGGCACTATAAGCATATACATTCTTAACAAATGGTGGATACTGCTGCCCCACAGTAGCAGGACCTAGAGGTAAGGCTGTTTTGGTAAAGCCTTTATGGGTCACTCTGGTGCAGAGTGACTGGCTGGCCTAGGGTATGAAAGAGTAATTATAAAGGACAACTCACAGTATATATATATGTCTACAGGCAGAAGCTTGTCACCAAACAGTGACAGTCAATGTATTTGAGAATACTGCCCTCTCCCCTGTTGATTCACATAGAACAACCCTGTTATATAACCCCAACTCTTTACAGTGTATGGTAGCACACTATTGTCCTTTTCTCCTTAATTCACAATACAATGTATCATAACAGATGAATGGCCGGGTTAAATGAGTTGGAATGGAAAATGAAACACTGAGAGTCATCTAATGCCGAAGATTCCCAAAGAGTGTTTCATATAGCTTTGCTCCACTTTCCCAGACATAACAGATAGTGCAACTCATAGGATATCAGAATGCAATACGTGCTATCATCAAAAGAGTCACTGCATGAAGTGACAACAACTGGCAGTCCAATTAGTGTCATCCTGCCATCTGTCTGCCTCATGGGACAATGTGTCACATACACCGTATCAGTACCTAGACATAAAGGGAATTGGGGTAATCAGCTTTTAATTTGATGCAAAGACATTGACCTCTTGGAAGTAACATGATATCCATCACATTTCCAACAGATGTAATATGCAACCTTTGCTTACAAAACTGTTTAGGATACTACCATATCTGTGTAATGCATATTTCATTTGGTATATAACTCGTGATATTTGAGTCAGATTGCACCTTGGGGATTCCTTAAAAGAAAATGTAGCAGTAAAATCGACTAATACACCAAAACTATGTCTCTTATGCTTTTGGGGAATTCAGGTCATGATTCTAAAGGGGTCTAGCCATTATGTCGGGAATTGGCTCCATAGTATATTCCATTGCATAATCTGGAATAAGTTCTGAAAATTAACATCGCCAGCAGAGGAATGAAATTATACAAAGTCCCATCATAACAATTGACAGAGTGTGTAAGGTCAAATGACATGATAACTCTGAACTCTGAGATGACCAAAATCAGTATGTCATTGAAATGAGTGGATGTGATTTGTAGGATAGGTTGAATCATTTGTAATTTTTCCCGATTTCCATCTAGGGTTTACAGTGCATTAGTGAAAAACACTGAAATATTCTAGATGTTGAGGTTATATCATAAATATGGCGTCCGCAAGCTGCACAAGTAGTACAAGTAGTATCTTTTGGCACATGTATGTCTGGAAAATTTGAAATGCGTTACTGATAATCTAGTATGTGATCAACACCATTTATTATGTCAAACAAACAGAATTTGGCTCTCAGAAATAGGAAGGGGTGCATTGTGACCACTCAAAACACATCATGTAATATTATGTTATCAGAGTGTATTCATAGCTCTACCAAGGAGCCCTAGGTTCAATATTTTATTTGAAGTTAATAAAGAATGGCTTTCCTATGACAAAGGGTCCTGTGAATTGATAAGAAAATGGGAATTGTTTTTATTTTGCTTTAACTTCATAACATGACTTTGCGTAGATTGGTGAAAAATGTACATTTTATCTCTGGGTGTGACAGTGGGTAGTATTTTCAAAGCTTCATGTGCAAAGTATAGGATATGAGATACATTTTGTGTAGGTAGTTTTATGTAGTATGTTTTTTTTTTTTTTGAGGTACTGCCAAAACTGTTCATCAATGAATGTCACCATTCTACTGAATGTATTCACACTCTCAATTTTAGGCATGTGGCTAAATAAGGGTTTATCATTAAAGACAAATGCTACCTGATGTTCAGAACAGGTTCTGCTGCTGATAATCTCAAATAACTCTGGATTATATTAGTTCGATGTACCAACAATAAGAAAATGCAAAAGAAAAGATCGCTATGTCACCGTGCTTAGTTTTACAGTATGACAATTTAAGTACAAAATGCCTTAACTATGGAAATGAATGGTAATAACTATTTTTTCATATCATGTCTCATACATAGTGATCCTCTGCTATTTCTTCTATAAGACTCTCTGGATTGGAAGAGGACATCTATACAAACATTTTGAGAAAAGAACAAATTGGAGGGTCATGGTTGAAATGAAAAAGTGAATTTTTGAAAAATATTAATTTCCCCTTAACTATCAGACCCTATGGGAATTCAAATGGCATATATATATATATATATATATATATATATATATATATATATATATATATATATATTTATATATATATATATATATATATATATATATATATATATATATCCAATGTATCTATAGTGATCAAAAATTAACTGAAAAAATATATACAGGTACAGTGGGCCAGTTAGGATAGATGATTTTTGATTTCTGCCATCAGGTGGCTTTTGTGTACCGGTCAGCGTTTGTCTTTAATTGGAAGACAGAAATCAATATCTACCCCTATAGAAGTAGACAAATATTTGTTAAAAATAAGAAACACCTCCCTATCGTCACTATTTCTATAATAGAAATATAGTGCAAAATGTTGTTTAATGCTTCTTGGAAAATAATTGTCACAAAGGATGGGCTGCATGGAAAATTGTTTGGCAGGTTAAATGGTTGATGTGTCCTGTAGAGAGTTAATTATTATAGAACCAAACATGTCCTCATTAGATATTGTCATAATTACACTTATATTATACACATAAAGTACCAAAGATGGACCTGGTTGAGATATCAACTATAATATGGCATATGCCACTTTTAGCCCTTTGCTGAAGGACAGCCATTTCTTCCTAGTCCCCATTATGTGCAACGCAGGAAGGCATAATTAACAAATAATCAACAAATATCTATCGTGGCTCATTGGTTGACAGCAAAATGTGAAATATCATGATTATTAGTAATAGTGATTAGTAGTAAAACAGAAAAACAATGGTAGAGGTAATAAAGTAATTCATCTTGGGTGGTTATCACCACATTGTAAGAAGTGACCATAACTACCCTAGTCTGACAGGGTGGGATTTAGGATGCGCATGATAAATCTATCTTTGTCAGGATGGTGCTTCTCAAGATGCTACTCTTCCATAATGCGCACCGTAGAAGACAGGTCTTCTACATGGGGATGGACTCCCATGTCTTATAAGATCAGCCAGGGATTTGGGTATACATTGTAGGCAAGAATATCGCACTAAAGAGCAGTACTAAACCGACCAATATTGAACAAGTAATCAATGGATAATTCATAACGAGTGTGTGTTAGCAAAGGATAATTACACGAGGGTGTAGCCCGAGTGTAATTATCCTTTGCTAACACACACAAGTCATGAATTATCCATTGACTACTTATTTTATTCCACGATACCAATAGATAATCAATAGAATATCAATAAATTCAAGTTAAAAACAATAATTGTTGCCCTCCCCGGGACTCGAAGCCAGCCATAGTGTGTACACGATCGGTACAAACACCTCCTCGCCCGGCAGCTGACAGCTACAGCACCTGTCTTGGCCTGGTTTGCTTTGAATGCGTCTCGCGGTTATGGTAGCGGACACAAGGCGAAAAAAAGATGCGCCCGTACTGTGTTTGTGTACGATCGATAAACACACCTTGTCGCCTGGCAGCGGACAGCTACAGCGCCCGTCTCGGCTTTGCTTGCTTTGAATGCATCTCGCGGTTATGGTATGAGACCCACGGCGAAAAAAAGATGCGCCCGGACCGGGACTTGTCCCGCCTACCTCTATCAGCTGAGTGCAATGCGCTAACCACTAGACCATCGCGTCTCCCCCTGTGGCGCCCGGCCTGGCTTGCTTCGGTTTGAATGCTTCTGCGTCTCGCGGTTATGGCAGCGGACAGCCCGCCGTTGTGCGAGCAGTAGCGACAAAGCTTGGGGTGTCACAACCCAGACTGCTGGGGATTTTCACACTTTGAATGTATAGTAGTTATATGTGAGTGATATCCAGACCTGGTTCTAGCCAACCACCTCTCGTCAGTCCCTGCGGGGCAGTGCATAGGGAGTTGGATTTGGGATCTGAGACTGCAGGTTCGAGCCCTGCCCTGGCCATGAGATTTCCTGGGTTTTAACATGTAACATATGACATGTAAGGTTATCCATGGATAACCACACTGGGTGCCTGTTATCCTTGGATAATGGCACATCTTACAAAAGGCATGATGCAGGCATCATGGTATGCAATATCAACAGGTATGTTCATTGGAATATCCAGGAAAAGCACTCAGAATCCCAGAAATCATGGAATAATGAACAAGTAATCAATGGATAATTCATGACAAGTGTATTAGTGAAGGATAATGACACAAGGCTGTAGGCCAAGTGTTATTAGCCTTTGCTAACACACACGAGTCATGAATTATCCATTGACTACTTATTCCATTCCATGAAACCAATAAATAATAAATAGAATACCAATAAATTCAAGTTGAAAACAAAAATTATTCCCCCTCCCCGGGACTCGAAGCAAGCCATTGTGTGTACACGATCAGTACATACACCTCGGCACTCGGCAGCAGACAGCGACAGCCCCAGTGTCGGCTTGGCATTGAATGCGTCTTGGTTATGGTAGCGGACACACGGCGAAAAAAAGATGCCCCGTACCATGTTACTAACTGTTAGACTAGATATACACCTCGTTGCCCGGCAGCGGACAGGGACAGCGCACACGGTGAAAAAAAGATGCTTCTCACGGTTATGTTTGTGTAAAATACACCTCCCCGCCTGGCAGCTGACAGCGCACACAGCGAAAAAAGATGTGCCCGGACCGGGACTCGAGCCTCGTACCTCTGACGGCTGAGTGCAATGCGCTAACCGCTAGACCACTGCGTCTCCTCCTTTGAATGCATCTCACAGTTATGTTTGTGTATAATAAACCTTGTCGCCCGGCAGGGGACAGCGACAGCACACACGGCTTTGTATCATATCCAGACATGGTTCGAACCGAGCGTTTCTCGTCAGTCCCTGTGGCGCAGTGCATAGGGAGTTGGATTTGGGATGTGAGACTGCAGGTTCGATCCCTACCCTGGCCTGGAATATTTCGTTGGTTTTAACATGTAACATATGACATGTTAGGACATGAGAGGCATGTGGTTATCCATGGATAACCCACACCGGGCACAGGTTATCCATGGATAACCGCACGCCTTACAAAATTGATATTACAGCCTACAGGGTGTGCAATATCGACAGATATGTGGATGGAAATAGCCACCAAAAAGCACCCAGTAACCCAGAAATTGTGGAATAACAAGGTCTGTGTGCACCCTATGGGATAAGATCTACCTTATAAATGGAGTGCATCTAGTATGCAGCTGGATGCACCTTGAGATAATGCCCTCCTAAACATACAAGTGCATTAAGAAAACAAACCTGTCTTTTCTTTGCCTTACTATTTTCAGCCATTTTCTGGTACTGAAATGACCTGATCAGTCCAGTTGCCCCTGGCATTCCCTGGGGTCCACTCTTCATTTACACCACTGAGAGAGTCAATCAGCCCCTGACACCACAATACTGTGGGGCAGCCAACGTAAGCAGAGACTGGTCTGCCTTACTGACTAACAACCAGAGCCCAAAGTGTGCCTGGAACTCTAATTGCATGGTGCTTCCAGACGAGCCTCTGAGTATGTTGTACTTCTTGGTAATGGATAAAGTACCTTTGGATTGACGTGTGAGTTGCAAGTATCCAGTAAAGGATTTGATATTTATGTAGAAAATATCTAGCAGTCTGGCTTTGTGCCAACAAGGCATTGGTACTTTATTGTCTGTTGACAGCTTTATAAATTATGTTTCAATTGCAATAATCTTCCACTGGAAGAAGTACAGATATGCTAAAGTTATTCTGTATATGGAAAAAGAAGGAAATCCTAAATTCCCTGTCATTCAATCAGGAATTGAATCTTTAAGGGTCAACAGGCATCATATACTTATGTATCAGTACAGGGATATATTTAATAAAATGGGATATTGCAAACTTACAGAATACAATTGGAAGTAAAATGCTCTGAAACACTAAAAGGCTACACCATTATAATTATGTTAGACTGAAAGAGCTGATCAGAGCAGTTACCCCTAGGTCAAGCTTCTGTCACTCTCACAGTCACTTCGGGCCTCCCCAGCCCCAGGCCATCTTTAAAAGGGGTCTATGTCTTGCTTTTCTATCCTCTCTGAGTGTGGGTGGTGTCCATATGCGCGGGCACTGGCACATATTCGTTCCTTGAATCTCCTCTTTCCTGTCCCCTCTTTCTTACATGTGTCTGGTGTCCATATGCACGGGCACAGGCACATGTATTCCTTTGTGACGTGATGTCTAATGTACTTTTTCCGCCATGAATATGACCTTAGCTGTCGGCTTGGCGTTAAACAACCATTACTCACTCACTCACAGTCACTTCACTTCCCAATCAGAGGTTTAGAGGATTGTCGGGCTCCAATTACAGAGGCTAGACTGGTGAGCTGAAGCTGGGATGGACTTTGTGCACTGAGTGTGGACACAGACAGATGACAGCAGCAAAGTGGCAGTGTGCAAGTCTTAGACTGTAGGGTCTACTTCTACACTGGTCAAGGGCTGTCAGATACAGGCAGGTTTAGCTTAGCGGCTTACATGGCGAGTTCGGTTGCTTAATGTTTATTAGTAATTATTGCTCTTGTGGAATTGCAATTGTGCCATTTCTCTTTTGCTTATATTCCCAATGGGAATGATGCAAAATATTCCCAGATGTTTATGCACAAACAATATTGAATGTATAATGTGTCACCTTAACTAAAGGGGGAAAAACAGTGCAAATTACATCAGGACCCTATATAATTTTTGGAACGAGATGGTGACCTTGGTAAGGTTGTGTCACTACTAATGCAACTGCACAACATAAACACGGCATATAGTGATAACACCCACGCTTAGCCACACTTCTGGTAGACACAGAAGGGAAAGTGAGTATACACAAGCTACCAGTGTAAAGAGATACTTGCCATCTAACATAATATACCGGCCCCTAATGAGTAATAGCCAGCCATAGTCTCCATATAGGGTCCCCTAGCTATGGGAATGGGTGTGATCCATTATAGTGCAATAACCAAACAAGATGGGCCATATTTGTTAGCATGGTGGAATGTTTCCTGGAGAATTTCCAGAGTGTTGTTTTTTTTTGTCAACAAGGCCAACATAATGGATATAGCAGAAGGGTAAAACATCAAAATGGAGAGGGCCACAACGCTGGGCAGAGTAATATGACAGATAAGATCTCAAGTGGAGATTTTGGCAACTGACATATAGTTATACAAGATAATCGCAGGTACCCGGCGTTATTCAGAAATCCAAGTACAATTACACCTACTGGGAAACCAGTGGTGGACACAGGATTTTGGAAAAGAAGAGACCTAGCCTAGAAGGAAGGGGTGCAATCCCTTTATTTAAGAAGATTTTGGGGTCTAGAATAACTGAATAAGGTAGAGAGGCAGTAACAAGTAAGCCCCTTAAAGTCATTTCTTAATATATAACATCTGGTACCTTCAAGCTGTACGAAAAGTCCCATGATATGTATATGAGAATAGCAGAGGGATTTGCAGTCATATGGCTTAGTGTGATCGCAGTACCATTCAGAATGGCCCCCAGAGTAAGGGTGAGAAAAGCAATTATAGTGGTGAGGGGAGGCATACGATAGAGGTAGATATGCAGGGTTAAGACAGTATCAAGAGAATGAGCCCTGGCATATTAACAGATATAGTATATGCACTTCACTTGGCTCTACTTTCAACATCAATATTACTACATACTTTGCAGCAAGGAGAATGGAGGGCCTCATTGATCATTTAGGTAAAACACATTCACGATACGAGGTAGCTGGATATTGACTATGTAGTGTTTTTCTATACTTAAATTTTTGGATATAAATGATCTATTAGTTTGACTGGAATGTCTTTCTGGGCAGTAATTGGGATGGCTGACTTGACATTTTGAAAATTAGTTGTGTCATCACTGAATTAATCATTATGAAAGATTTCTGCTTACAATCCTAACATAAGTATCATTATGCCACACTTAGAAATACAACAAGAGTATTGCATTAATTCCGAAAAAAAAACATAATTCTGATTATTCTTTTCTGGATGATCCATTTAAAGGGGTGTTAGGTAGTTCTTCAAATTGAAAGGAAGTTGACTTGAAAAATAAGCCATGTTATAAACTTGAAAAACTGCATGCACCTGGTGGTGGGATTATGATAAATTTGACAAAATGGCACTTTCAACAGCATGATCAGTGACATTGCTAGATTGTCATAATTGGATCTTCTCAAGTTCTATCGGCAAACATGGGGATGAGTAACTTTAACCTCTGTCCATGCCTTAGGCTATGTGCTTTTCGTCTTTTACATGAATCTCTTACATGAGGATCCCCATTGCTTGCTCATCATGTTTCTTCATTCCCCCCTTCTTTGCACAATACGTGAGGGTTGCTGATGGACAGATCCAGACAAGTATATCGATATGAGCTTCCTCAGAGTTCCAATTTCTGCTCTAAGGATGTCCAACATTGGGACCGATGTATTTTATTATAGTGTTCAGCTCCTTTTGGATCTTGCAAACATCTGGTCACATATTCTTAGCTGAGACATCAGAAGTCAACAATAATTGTATCAGCATGACACGGCATGGTAATAGACAGAAGGCCCAAGCAAGATTCTCCTGAATGAGTGGCATGAAAGTATTAATATCTGTATGGATTGGGAAAGACCGTAATGCTGATAGATTCCAGTCTATAGCATTATATGAACACTACCTTAATAACAGGCAATTTGCTGCTGTAGTTGGCTCAAATCTGCTGACAGGCTAATGGATAATGTATCGATACTTACCTAGAAGAGAACGTCTGATACAGCCCTAGCCTGATATTATCTTTCTCTGGTCCTTACTATAATTGTGACTTGGCACCACACTAGTGGAGGGTGTTGCTCCTATAGTAAAAGGAAGAGCTGGCTAAAAATGCCCTCATTTCCAGTCCTTTCTTTTCATGTTGCTATAACTTGTCCCTTTTGTTGCTCACAAGTGGTCATTCAAGTACGGTGCTAAAAAAGGGGGATTTGAGTAGGTACCTAGTTGGGAGAAATCAGTCAGTATAATAAACTATAGAGCGTGTGACATGAGTAGGTACCTGGTAGTGCAGCTCTCTCTATTTTTAACAAGGCAGGTGACTTTTCAGACTGATGTGGTGAGTGCAAGTACTTAGGTGAAGCAGTGCACGACTTGTTTAGAAAAGGGGGCACATAATCACAGCTCTTTTTACAATAGGAGCAACACCCTCCTGAACATAAGGGAGGATAGGACTAGGGTTTAGGGAATGGGGCGCCTGAGATTAGGTAGGATAGGTCTAGGGTTTGGGAAATGATGAGCAAAAAACTGATAATTAGGTACTAGGGTAACTCCTTATTAAGTTACCCTAGTACTTGTTATTGTCAACAAACTGGGTTACCCCTGGAGGCTGTTGCTCCTATAGTAAAAGGAAGAGCTGGCTAAAAATGCCCTCATTTCCAGTCCTTTCTTTTCATGTGGCTATAATTTGTTCCTTGTGTTGCTCACAAGTGGTCATTCAAGTTTGGTGCTTAAAAAGGGGGACTTGAGTAGGTACCTAGTTGGGAGAACTCAGTCAGTATAATATACTATAGAGTGTGTGATGTGAGTAGGTACCTGATAGTGCAGCTCTCTCTGTTTTAAACAAGGCAGGTCTATTTTCAGACTAATGTGGGGAGGGAGTGCAAGTACTTTGGTGAAGCAGTGCACGACTTGTTTAGAAAAGGGGGCACATACTCACATCTCTTTTTACAATAGGAGCAACACCCTCCTGACTGGCAATACACAGACTGACTATCGTAGTGGCTTATCTAATTGCTGGGTTATTGAACAAAAACCTGGTATTGAAGCGCTGGGTATGAGGTGATTTCTACATTGAAATTCACACTATGATCTATGTCTTAAATAAGCTCTATGTGCCATTAACCAAGGTTACCTTCATCATATGGTTATTTCAGAAGCTGTCCTAACTTCTAACTAGAATTTCCTGCAGATGTGACCCCCAGGAATAATATGAGATATTCCTCCTTCTCAATTCCCAACTGCTATTCAGAGTGTTGCCTTGCTAATCTTCTCATTCATCATGGTTGTATTGTAGAGGAGTCAGCCTTTCGGAAAAATCAAAAATGATTTGGGAAATTGATGACATTAATGGCACAGTATTCTTTTTATTATTTGCACAGGTCGGAAGTCCAAAATGATGAAGGTGCCTGGCATAGGACTGTATTCTTTCCTAGGTGTCTCCCTTCTCTAATTGGTGTCATTGGATGTATAATGACATACCCGAAGGTGTACTTGAACCCAGGTGAAATATACAACACTTGAAGCATAAAATTAATGAATAATGGTATCTTCCCTCTAACAGGGTAACAATTGCTATGAATGCACTAAATCTGAAAGGGTATCCATTCTGGTTTGTCGTTTATCTGAATGTGTTTCCTGGATATAAGCTGAGCCAGCTTCAAACTATGAGAAAACTGAGTAAAGAGGAGGATGTGCACATCCAGACTCCTTTTACATCTCCTTTATATGGCTGCAAATACAGAGGGCGACAAAAGCAGTCTAGTGCCTACTTTCTTACATGAATTATATGCTTGTTAGTGCAGCTTTTCTTCATTAGCTGCCATTTTGTGCTGTAAACCCAATGGACGCTGCCCTCCTAGCATGCACTGTCTCTGATTTATCACCCTGTTGCACAACACTTCAAGTGAGTCAAGACTGTTGTAAATCTTGTCATGAGATCTTAATGATATTGTAGAGGAGGGATCATTGGGTACGTCTACATAAATCATCAGGCGATGGGGAGGAATTATAGGATCTGCAGAGATTTTCAACTAGTATCAGGTGTTGTAAGATAATATATTATATAGGACCTCAGGGCAGGGTTCATAGGGTCAATGTACATAAACCATCTTGGGATTGGGGGAAATTAAAGCATCTGCAGAGATTTTCAACAGGTTTCAGGTGATGGTCCACATGCCACAGATATAAGTTACCACGATTGCTATAAGAAGTTTATGAGAATGTCTGAATCCTAAAGTATTACTAGTTTCCTTCTCCTCTCCAAATCGAGGACAAATGAAAGGAAGTAAAAATGTTAAGTCGTGCAGAATGGTCATAGACATAGTCCCAATCAAGCCAATTGCATGAATGTATGGAGCATTCCTGTTCACTCTATTAGAAATCTAAAAGCTAATTGCACCTGATAGCATTTGGCTTCTATGTTTCCTCTACAAAATATGTCTTGAATCAACCCGGCATCGTCGTAACCAGTAAACCATAAATACTGATAAAGGTTTGTAAAGCAGTGAAGCAGGGTAGTTTCTACAATGAAATCCCAGATGGCAGTATAGTTAGGCTTGGAGGTACAATGAATCTTTGGGAAAATAATGGCGAAATCATTTACCCAAAGTACATGGTATCTCAGCAATCTCGCCCAGGTTGTGTGTTGATTTTTAATACCAAGCCTTTAGAAGTATATCAAACTATGTATAAACAGAAGCTTGGCCTAGGAAAGAATGCATCTAGTTGTAGGTACCTAAGCTACCTCAGGTCATCAATTTGGAAAGTCCCCATGAAACCATTTTAACCCTTGTATTGTATACTTTAAACAATCATTTGACCTCTACCAATGGAAACACTTCATACTATCTATATGCTAAGACTAAGCAGCTCCAGACATTATCAATTGTTCTCTTTTTTCTATTTGCCCCCACCCCTTTTCTCGAAGTTTAAAATTATGTTGCCCCCCCCCCCCCGCGGATAGATGGGCCAAAAACAGTGTGCATAGCCTTGTACCCTTCGAATCAACTACCCCCTGTTGTCAAAGAAAGAATTATTATTCTTAAATTTCATATTGAGAAAAGCAACCAATCTACAGTAACACAAATGTGGAATGTTTAATGTAGCAAAGAACCTAAATGGGCCAACCAATTGGTTGAATCAAAATGCATAATTATCCTTTCACCTATTCATAATCTGCACGGTGTGCAAGTTGACATAACAACGTGGTTACGAATTTTTATATCTTATTAGTAATTTTACTGATTGTGTTCTCAATTGATCGTGGAATGTCCCTTTGAATTCAGTTCATAACTTTGATTTCTTTGATTTATAGGTGCCCAAGATCCAGGACTTACTACCCACTACTAGTTTGGTGAGTGAGTGTTTTCCTATCAGAAAATAAGTACGCTATAAGCATAGATTAGTACATAATAATGCATTGTTTTTCTCAGTATTCACGAAAAATTGATGTATAAAAACAGCTGAGAAAGACCTTTCTTAGTTTTATGTTTCTATAGGCATGACTATTGTGCCGTGATTCAATAATTCCTTGCAGGGAAAATTGTTTTTATCATTCTGACATTATTTTTGCCTTTTCATTTCCTCCTGATATAATGAAGTGCTTTTTGCTGGCTTGGTGGATACCTCCATTTTTTCCCCACTGAAATAGGGGATTCCCTAGATGAAACTACTTAGATAAGTGATTCCATTACTGTATTCTATAGGGAAACCATTTAGGCACTTCCCTAGGGAAGTAGTATTCAGAAATGGGGGATTCCGTGAGCCCTAGTGCTGTAGAGAAGTTTGACTCTTGAGCAATCGTGTGACAGGGTAGTCCCAAAGTGTCCAACCATTAAATTCTGTTGGGGATTCCCTAATATTAGCATGTATGCTAAATGATCATCACCAAGTGTCAGGATAGATTGTAAGTATACTAGGTATTGAATGACATGCTTGGCTCTATGGACATTTGCTAAAAGTAATAATGCCCAAAAGGTCACTTTACTCTAAACTGACGTCTAGCTCCATCTTGCATTAGGTATAGAGAGCTTAAGATCCCTGTGGGGTGTTTCAGAAGCCAGACATGATAATGAACATTAAATATCTGTTTCTAAAACTGTTAGATTCTAAACTTACAACTGCAACCATTATCATCTCTCGCCAGTCATATAGTTATAGACACAGTAAGATAATGGTAATGCTTTAGAACCAGGTGCAGTTATAAACCTACAATCACTATTAAAACTGCTATCATATCTCCTTATGACCGGTTATAAACATTACCTGCATCTGAAACACCCCACTGGGATGCTGCGCCTCTCCTCTTCCTATCATGGCCTCTTCACTTGCCTATCAGAGGTTCAGACGGTGACAATCTCTCCAATTACAGAAGCCAGACTGGGTCTGCTGTAACGGTGAAAACGTCTGGGCCTCCTGAGAAAAAAACTAAGTGCAGGGGGGATTAGTGTGCATCGTACTGTAGTGGCTTTTTATAGCGGCCTAAGAGCCAAGTTTTCAAAGAAATCATGATAACATACAGCACAACAGATTTGGTCTTAGTTTGGATGGGATGAGTAGGGAGGTTAAAGCGAATATATTGAGGGTTCTCTTATGCTGTCTGAAGATTGTCGAACATGTTCTCATTCCACTGTCCTCGACATACCGGTACCACATAGCATAGGCGTCACCGACAGTAGAAACGCTAGATGAGGTCCACAACTGGCAGTTCAATTAGTGTTGTATTACTATCTGTCTGCCTTGAGAGAAGGTTTTCCAAGAGTTTGTACAACTGGCATCATATTACTCAAAGTACCTCAAAATCTACATAAATGGGGATAATGAACTTTCAATTTGAAGCAAAGATATTGACATTGACCTTCTGGGAAGTAACATGATTAATCTTAATGCAGTGTCGACATCGCAGTTCCCGTAGACTGATAAACCTCAACCCATGTTTGGAAGACCAAAAAGACAGTGTAACTGAATATATAGATATGTGACAGTGGACGCTGGCTATTTCATGCATTGACATGACGGCGGCTGAGGGGATGATCATGTTGGCTACAGCAGTACAGCATAAACCATACACTAAACAGGCCTTGATGCAGCTCTTTTATCATAATTGAGTAGTACCTTCATGTCCTGTGCTTGAGGCTAGTTCTTAACAGACTACGACTGCACCCTCCTAGTGGTACCAAAAGTACCATAGGAATAGCATTGACATTTTGAAGTTATAGTGCTGTGTGCGATCGTAGTGCCTTACGAAATGGCCTCCAGAGTTAATTCTTTTCAAGGGGATGTAATGCTGGAAAAACGTGTGAAGACAATATAATTATATATAACAAAACAGCGTGTGAACCATGATGGCAGAACATGTACTTTGACCTCTTACACATTAAAACAGGACAACCTGGCAGTAGGAGTAGGTGTGGTACATGACAGATTGGACCCATATAGGATAGGGTATGTTTGCTAGCATGAGGACGGGCCTTGGGAGAACAGCCAGAGTGGTATGTTCCTGCCGTGGCACCATCCTGTCAACAAGGCCAATATAGTGGGGATGGAGTGGAGGAGTGGCAGGACCTTAGGCATCACAACAGGGATATGTGGAAGAAGGAGGAAGAAAAGCAGGCATGCGGTAGACAAGGAGGAAATATCAATATATTTTGTAAGGTGGATGTATTGCCTCTGTAAAGTAACCGACCACCTAGATTACCTCAAACTTTGAGGAAGGGTTTTACCTAAGACAGATGATATGGGTTTTCAATCAATTATCATGAAATTTAATGAAGAAATGATATTGTATTAACCATTGCATATACAATCCTACATATACCTATAGGTGTAGCAGTGTGACATCAGCGTATTTATGTTGTCGTTGGATGTTGATTCATAATTTCAAAAGAGATTCAATCACCAAATGCACACACCTTTTCACGATAAGAAACCTCATCAAGTTCAATCATCTCAGGTTGTAGCAGCACTCAGGTTCACGTGTAACTGCAGTCTTCATACATGTATGATGTCTGCTGTTTGGCTGCTACAAAATCTCTCCAAAGCACATAGAGGCAAACTTTGACGGATGAAGTGACACCAAATTCATTGATTTTTATAACTTTAGTTTTTTTTTCATCTCTATTTGTATAATGGCACTAACGGGCTTCCCTAGCCCACTTAAAAGGGTCTATATCTTCTCTTTTCTATCCCCTGAGGATCTGTGTGGTGCACATATGCACGGGCACTGGCACATTCCTCTGTGAAAATGTAGTAATGTTATTCTCGCCATGAATATGACCTTAGCTGTCGAAATGGCGTTAAAAGTCTTTTACTCACTCACCTGCCATCATTAGAAGACGTGGAATTTCTCTGCAATGAATGGTACAGGATGCTCCTATAGACAAAAGATGTCCTCCCCAAAAAAGGAAATATGTGACTCAACAAGGGAGAAAACCCCTACGCGTGGGATGTTTAATCCCTCATTTGACCAAGTTGCATTAAGCTACTTTGTTAAATGGTTTCTTTTCGGGTAGAAATACCGCATATTTGAAGTTGAAATGAAAAATTTACCTATTTGCCCATTCCTTGTTGCTATGGCAACCATTCCAGTTGTCTAAATTTGCAAATTATTTTATGACAATTTTTGGAGATGTTCACGACAATTTTTGGGGATGTTCACCAAAAAAACAAAAACTGAAAGCAGAAATAGAAAATTCCGTGTAGATCAAAATTTATGATAAAAGATCATGATATTATTGTGTGTTTTTTTAATGAATAAAAGGCTGATTCGTTTTATTTTTTAGACATGATTATGGTTTATAATGTATTTAGAGCTTCGTCGATTTCTGATAAATTCTCTCTTGCAGGCCATGTTTTCTATTTCCTCTGTAGAAAACTAGTTCAAACTTAAAGTCAGTAATATTAAGGTTCCCTGAATAAGCCATAGGGGAACATTATCCGAATAGTTCGCACCTTAGATGATTCAAGGCTACTGGATATAGTAGGACTAATAATACCCATGGTACATTTTCATAATATTAAAGGGGTTTCATAGTGTTCTTCTCTCTGATCACGGAAACAGATATGTAAAAGGCAGTTATCATCTATGATCAGTAAACATGCCATCACTGAATCTACAGCAAAAGTATACCCCTACCAAGTAGCATTATCAGTAATGTTCACATTACATTCAATTTCGTGAACCCTTTCGGGGAGAAATGGTATGATCGGTAGTGTGTCCCTGGTTCCGGTGGTGAATATGAGAAAGTCTTTACAAGCGAAAATGGTGCCGCGTTAGCGCTTCTCCTCCAGGTCTCAGTGAAGGAAATCCCGCAGAAAACCGGAAGTCATATACGATTGTGGTCAGAAGTGAATACTGCAGGCACACTGAATGGTCAATAACCATGTTGAAAATAATGCCAATAAATATAAAACCACTACACATGTTGTTGAACATTTGCTGCTTTGGATAAAATACCAGGAGGGCATTTCTCATAGTGCTTACCCATTTTTTCAAAGGTTAGATTGGAAATAGTGAATCTACATTTTATTCAGTGCAGATTTAGGCAGAATCAGGGTGTTTTTATGTGATAGTCCAGTGCTCAAAATTTTCGTGGTCAATTCATATTTGAAGTCAGCCTATATTATGAAGGAAGGATGTATCTATTAATTCTGGGGTGATTTTTAGAAAATGAACATTTTCCAATGGGTGCTATCGTGTTTCACGCTACATTAAATTATAGTGCGGAACCAATTCCTTCTCTGAGAAGGAAGTACGACTGGAGGGTGTTGCTCCTATTGTAAAAAGAGCTGTGAGTATGTGCCCTCTTTTCTAAAAAAGTCATGCACTGCTTCACCTAAGTACTTGCACTCACCACATTAGTCTGAAAAGTCACCTGCCTTGTTTAAAAAAGAGAGAGCTGCACTACCAGGTACCTACTCATGTCACACGCTCTATAATTTATTATAATGACTGACTTCTCTCAAATAGGTATCTACTCAAATCCCCCTTTTTTAGCGCCGAACTTGAATGACCACTTGTTAGCAACAAAAGGGACAAGTTATAGATAAATGAAAAGGAAGGACTGGAAACAAGTGCATTTTTAGCCAGCTCTTCCTTTTACTATAGGAGCAACACCCTCCTGTTCTACCAAACCCTATGTAATGACTACATTAAGTGCTGTTTGGCTGATCGTATACAGAACTGTCGTAAGGCAGAACCTACGATCACAGCCACTAATTTTTAGGTTATGCAATCGTAGTGGCTGTTTGTAGTCGTAGCATATTGAGAAATGGCCTCCAGACAAGAGTGCCTATCAGCCAATAAGTCTACCAAATGGGGTGGTGGAAAATTGAGTTATACACCAGAATGAAATATCAAAGTCTACATTATATTGGAGCTAGCAGACATTTGCAGAAAATGATAAACTTATGATACTGCTTCAAATGAGAAATGCACATGAACTACATGTAAATTATGACTGTAATTTAGGGTTGTCATACAAGTCAAAAGAGCGGTTCACACAGAAGCTAATCTTAAATTCAGAATAGCATCAGGTACTGTTGAGAGAAATAAATGTTCCTACACAGACGGACGCCATAGAGTTGGAAGGTTAGATTTCATCATCTTCATAGAACCTTCCCGTGTTCATAAAACAACCAGGAAAATGCACTGCCTGGCTTTACAGTACATGTCTCTCCCTGAAGACATCCAGCTCTGATATGGAGATCTGATAGCTATTTCTCCATGTTTAAGAGGGCGTAAGCACACATGCAGGCACACATGTCATTATTGAGAAAAGCTTGTGTTGATTTATACATCAGACTGAGGCATTTAAACGGTGGTTAGTTATCATATGTAATGGCACACATGAGCAAATAGCATTTCCCAGACAAGAATAGGAAATAGTTCTAAGTTCTAATAATTATAAGCGCAGATGGGGGGGGGGGTTCTCAGATATTATTTAGCATTTTTGAGAAATGCCCTGCAGGCCTTCTATGAATTCAAATTCTTCCTCTTTATAAATACCAACAGTCCACTGGATCTTTTAGCCTGACTTTTACAGAGGGGATTTATGGCCAGAATCAGCCGAAGGGGCCAAGTGCATTATTATTTTTTATGAGAAAATTAGAGCTAATGCTGACAGTTAAGACTGTATATCTTATGCCCCTGGTCATGACTATACCCGGGCTTCCCTAGCCCACTCAAAAGGGTCTATATCTCCTATTTTTATATCCCCTCAGGTGTGCGTGGTGCCATATGTGCGGGCCATAAAAACAAGATTAAATATTAATGGGGAAGGGGAGTTGGATCTGATGCAGTACACTCAAACTGAATACAGACCTAACCCGTTTTGTGTGTGTTTTTGCCTAATGTTCTATTTAATAATAAATCACAATGTTCTATGTTCATGTATTATTACAATTAACGGGGAAAAAGTGAAAATATATCGCCCATCGTCCATCTATATTCTTAAGATTTTAAACACAAGAAAAAACTACAGCTAGAAATAAGGGTTTTCTCATAATCTTGTTCAAAGGGCATACTGTTGAGATTTAATCAGTATGATAAGTTTGTTCAGGTCAGCCAATGCCACTGGAGCTGCAGGGATTACATCTCCTACAAGGAATGGGCAGAGACACACATAGTTAGTAGCCACTGGGTCTGTATCTGGTCGTAGTAAAAGGATCCCTAGCCATACTCTGAATCCATGAGAAATGTAGCCGGAGTGTAAGAAGGGAAAGGGGACACGTTAGACAGGTTTAGCAAGGATGGTTGTTTTGACCTGCCTTGCTGCTATTATCGGTCAATGAGATTTTGTAGATCATTTTTACATATTTCCTTGCTCTTAAAGAAGATGAGGATTAACCTGATTTCCACGCCACATGTTGTCAATGTTAACTAGTGATTTTCTTGCATCTCAACATCTTAACTGGACAAGCTTAACTGCGCATATTTTCGAAGGCAGAGAATTGGGAAGACGATCTGCATGATTCTCAGAACCATTTTGAACCAGCTAGATACTGGATATGCAAATAATATATTAAGTAAGTGAATCTTATAAAGTGAACTGTGTCACTAAAACAATAAAAAATGGGTGATGCTCATTTAGTACAATGGGGTTGGGGGCAATGACTCCTCAAAATCTATCACCGCCGGGCAGTTACTAGGGTTAATATGGTATTCTTAATCATAACTTTGGATATGGCATTAACCATCATCAGACACACCTTCCATCATTGATGCCATCACCTCTACTTCCACTACTGTCATGATATACTTACATAGCACAGGGGAGGAGACAGACAAACTACCCGAGGAATCGACTTTATGCAGATTGCACTGGGAACTATGTTTTCTGAGTCAATAGAGAGGAAAATGAATGACAATGGCATTGCCTGGTTGAACCTGGAATGTAAGGTGCACTAAATCAATGCCGGTTGCTGCAGCCCTGGGACTGTACCTGGTAGCCATATAGGTGTCTTTTATAATGCAGTACATGACCACTCCCTTATAGTTGTTCGGAAATTCCTATTTGAATAGCACTGCCACTTGCAGTCGTAGGGCCGTGTGCGATCTGACTATCTTAAGAAAGGACCCCCCGATCCTGAACACAGTAAGACATTAGCAAATCCAACATTGATGGATTTTGTTAGAAGTTAGGATGTGAGCATGGTACATTTCAAATTATAGAACCAGCTCAGTAATCTATTATGATTGGCACTTAAGTTCATAGATTACATTCATCCCCGTCTGTCATTAAGCATTGTAGATAGGAGAATCCTATACATAGGGAGTCTATTTATGGCAAGGCCCAATCAGGGAACCTTTTAGAGCATACTGCCTACCCTAAACAAAAAGCAGTACACACATTGCTAGATTGCATTTAGATGCTGCCTTTGGGAATATGATGCCGCTGCCTTTTTGAGTCTTTGTGAAGGCCTTTTCTGATCAGAGCCAATGATTCATGTGTGTTTCTATTCTTTTTTTCCCCTCATATTAGGATGTGACTGAGCAAATGTAAAACTATCAAAAGGTATTCGAAGTATATGCATATTGCCTTTAAGACATCCTGTATAGCAGATTGCAAGCATATAATGAAACGGCATGAAGTGGGAAATGAGACGTGTGTTAGGCACTTTTGCTGTGAGCTTTTAACTTCAACTGTAGAACTACTCAGGCCGTTTGATGTATGGATGTATAGGATGTTTTGTTCATCTCAGTGATGCATATCGATATAACAATGATCCTTGTGTTTTTTTTCCTAGGTGGGGACTGAAGTAAATGAGGAGAAGAAAGTTGAGTCCTACACAGTTACAATGAAGGTAAGTAGCTTTATTATTTTTTGCAAATCAGAATTAATGTGTTAGTAACATGTGCAAATTTATCAGTTTATTGTAATCTTTCAGTTGGCTAAACCACTGGTCACACTGCTCGCCCGACCGGTGGCAGTGGGACCCCTACTTTTAGCAGGTATTTCACAACCAACTATTCGGCTGACTGATACTTGTGTCAAAACTAGGATAAAATAGGATACATGCATTGTACACCATCTTGCCAAACATCATCTTCTCTCATTTAGAGTTATTCTAAAAGTGTGGTATCCTTTAGAAGTAAAAGGAAATGCTTGTATACACGAATAAAATGTACGTTCTGATAACAAATAGATTCATTCTGGTAAAGAGCTACCATTCAGCTTTCCATCTTTGTTTAGGCTTTGTGTCATTTCAACTCAAAATCTATTAAGAGGTATGTGGAAGAAGTATGTGCAAATATACACTATTCTTGAGAAAATCCATTTCAAAGCTAATTAGCAAGTGTCTATCCTCGCATATAAGTGTTGTCTGATACACAAATACAGCCGTGCACACTGAGAAAATATTCTTACTCACATGAGTCTAGATTGCAGTTTTCCACCTGAACTGATGAAACAAATCAACTTGTAGAAACATTAAGTCCCCACTCCAGATACATTATGTATAACGTTCTGGCGGGTATTTAATTGACCTGTTTTCTTGATTACTTAATTGAATAGATTTCTCCATCTCAATGCCATGGTGATATCATATACCGGGTTTATTGTCATCACTTGCCGGGTTTAATGTCATAAATTGCTGTCAATAAAGAGATTTGTTGAAGGGAGCTGACCATTCATTAAAAAAGAATGTCATAAGGTTAATGTTTAACCCTGAGCAGGTACACCTCAACAAAACTTTAGGGAGTGCCCACACCTTCTCCTTTTAAGTGCAAAGAATATGCCGGAATATATCAGAAATGATAGCCCATGAAAGAGCACATGGACCTTTAGATTATGACAGCAATGTCTGTTCACTCATCATTATCTTTTCATCTTCTTCAGATACAACCCTAAGCTACACCGACCCACCTTCTCAGGGGCAAAAGAAGTGGACAGCCGAACCTTTCATGATAGGTCATGTACGACAGGTCTTCTGACCACTATCCGCTTCTGTACGGACATGTAAAGGCCATTGCCTGTCTTAGGAAGAAAGATCAAAAGGCAGAGTTGCTTATCCGTATCAATCCCTGCTCGGTTATGTCCGGAGAGTCAGGGGTCAACCTCCTTTGGTCGGACAACTTGTGAAGTGTGCCACAAGCAGGTGTTTTCTAACACTAGGAGGAAAGTGCATCATCATTCTCAGATTTGGATTTCAGAAAAGACTATCAGGGTGAGCCCTTGAGGTGCTGTGACTCCTTACCCTAGAGTGATATCCGGAGAACATTGATTTGCTCTTGGTAATGACCCTCAGGAGTTCCCGAGGTGATGGGGATTTAGACTTGATGTATAGGATGCATTTCTGAACTCTTGGGAATGGTCTTCTCCTGACTGAGTGGCCTTTACTTTATAGTCATAAAACAATATACTTAATTATTTGAGTGATTTTAAAGCACTGACTACCAAAATGGCTGCCAATATGAGTGTGGAGAATGCATCATTTCCCAGTTATATCCCATCAACTTTGTGGCCAAATACAACTGAGTTGATGGACAATTCCACTGGAGATGCAAATGGTGATGCCTTTTTCCACTATATCACCTTTATCATCATAGCCCCTACATTATTTGGGCTTGTTACACTTATTGGCACGGTTGGAAACATCCTTGTCATTTATGTGATTCTGTCAAGGAAGAAAATGAGGACAGTGACATATCTATTGCTATTAAATTTAGCAATCGCTGACTTATCGTTTGTGCTGATATGCCCACCATTCACGGCCTACTCCTTCGCAGCCTCCATGTGGCCTTTAGGGGATGTAGCATGTCGCCTAATGCACTACCTCCTGAATGTGACAGCGTATGTAACTGTCTATACACTGGTCCTGATATCAGCGGTCCGCTACATGACCGTTGTGTACAATACACAGACAATGCGGTTCAGAACACGAAGCAACATGGTCATCATGATCATTATAATCTGGGTTGTGTTCCTCATCTTAAACATCCCAATTCTGCTCACACACGGCGTGAATTACAACTACGGGCCGGATAGTCCTGATTGTGACAACCTCGGGCCACAGTATGGTAAAAGGATCTTTGCCACATTCTTCGTGTTTGCGTATGTACTACCATTAACAGCTGTGGCCGTACTTTCCCTCCTTATCCTCCGGCACATCAAAAAGTCCAGGCCGACCACCTTAGACAAGAAGACCAAGTCATCTGGGAAAAAGAAAAAGGCTGGTCGCCTTCTCATTCTTGTTGTAGTGATTTTTGCCTTGCTCTGGCTGCCTGTGCACATTCATCTCCTGGTGGCATATTTTGGAACTATCCCTACCAGTAACTTCTATATGGGGATAAGCCTGATCTGGAACACGCTGGCTTACTTCAACTCATGTGTCAACCCCATCATTTATAACTATGCCTCAAAGGACTTTCGTGACAGTTTCAGAGAGGTGGTTTGTTGCGTAAAGCAAGGAGCTCTTAAAAACAAGAAGGAGAATACTGTTGTTACCCGCACTGCCTACATGGATGCGAATGGTGGGGAAATGAAGCGACTGGTTTCTACTGTCAAGGAAAAGGAAGTAAATGATTCCCATGACCTCTAACCTCTTCACTAGGTGGGACTTGGTGGCTAGCCAAGCACAAGTGGAAAAAAAGCAGAGACTGTGTTGGCATGGCCAGCTTATCCCAATGAAGGACGCTATACAGGACCTTGGGTTGGCGAATGCTCTGATAAATTGGAGTAGAAGCTCAGAAGAATGAGAGAAAGCTACTAACTTTTGGACACCCAAAATGGCAGTAAAGGCCTTTCAAGTTTGCAATCCCCAACCCATGTTTTCAAATGCCTGACTGACTACAAAAAGATGGTTACTGAATAAGGATAGGACGACTACAGGTTGTGAATGCTGGGGAAGCATTGGGAAAGGACAAACCCATAGCTCTTGAGGCCTGGACCTAACCTACAGGCACTGTCTGATGTTTAAGAGCTCAACTCAGTGTGGACTGGACAACTCCTTCTTCTAAGTGCTTTAAAATAGTGGCCGATACCCTCTGGTTAATTAGGCAAAGAGGACAGGTTGATTTCCACTGTAGTGTACTCAGGAGTTGTCTGTGTTTGTTTTTTTAGCTAATGGGACTGCTTATCATTGATGGCGGTTAGCAGAGGAACTGGCATGCTAATCCTCAAGGCTTTGTGAAGGTGAAAAATGTAAAATCTGTTGTGAAACACCAGCTGATGGTGTTCAGGCAGTGTGATTGTCTCAGCAATCCATCCTTCACTCTATTTAGAAGTTAATCTGAGATGGTAAAGGAATCTGTCTTCCCTGACAGATTCTTAATTTGCAATGAGTGATGGTTTTGTGGAACATCGGCGAGGTTTCTGGTGAGAGAATCTATGTGCGCATCATGGGTGTGCATTAAATACAAGCTCCGGTGAACTTCTGTGAAGGATGTGAGCTTGACAAAATGTTGTCACTGCCGTAAGACATAAATTGTAAACTGTAGTGTAAGAATATATCCATGTGTATAAATATATGTTGATAATCATGATGGTAACCAATGCTTTCGTTGTGTTGCAATGCATGAAAAAAATGCACAAGTAAAGTAATGTTTTCATAGGAATATATAGTTGTGAATGGATTGATTTTTCGGGGTCTCCTGAAGGTTGCCAGAGCTTTAAATACATAAAAGAGAATTTACAACTATTTTCTTTGTCACAACATTTTCTTACTCATAAGAGGGTGATTACTGTAGAAGTTAAATCTGATATGATGTATATCACTGCCACATTCATATCAAGCTTTGTTTTAGATCGTTCTCTGAAAATCATAAAAAAAAAAAATGTGTGAAATATTTATGTAGAATTTAAGGATTCAATCAAAATTGATTAAATTAATTATATTAAATGCATTTGGAATTGTAAGATATTAGTTTATTCATGGTGATTTCTCTAACGAGAGGGAAAATCCGTAAGTGACTACTGTGTTTAAATTTGCAGATGGGAATGAAATAGCACATTTCACAGTGAGTGTCTTATAGTCATTTTCAACATCCTTTACGTTTTTGTGACATATTGGAATAAGTCATAACTTCGATTTTGATGCCTAGATAAGTGATCCTGTTGCCAAATAATATGAATATAACAGACTATAAGCAAATTTTCTAGTCAATTGTGCAATGTGATCAAATGGGTCAGCATTTGATATGAGACTTGCTCTGATTTTATCTGTAAATGAATCATCCTTATACTTGTGGGAAGGTGAAAAAAATAAGTCCCTTTCACCAAGAGAATTCAAATTCCTTGGTAATTCTGAAATACTAATACAAGCACACTGTTTGAGTAGTACGGAAATTCTCAAGAGTAAAAACTTTGTAGGATTGAGACAGTCGATGTACAATTCTGTTATTAATCAATTACATATGATATTATAAGTATTTATCAGCAAACTAGGAAGTATTGTTTATCACAATGCTTGGGCAAATCATGTGTTCAAAGTATGTTGGAAATTTGCCATGACTTGATTTTGCACTTAATGGTCTTGATTTTGTTTGTGGGAGACAAGAGTTGTTATTGTAAATGTGTGAATAATATATAATGAATAAAACAATGCAAAAAATATATGTTCATTTGTCTGACTCCATATTGGACTGACTCTGTTTTACCGTATCAATTTAGGCCACGTAAAAAAGATATCAGCTCTGTGATAATTCTGCCCAGTGCTTATAGATAATTTAGTTGAAAATACATAGACTTTGGGAGGTCAAATCGTATCTAAAGTCGGACAGTCCTTGCCAAAGAAGACCCCAGAGTCGGACAGCGTATTATCTTATTGATAAAGAATAATATACACACTGTAAATGAGTTGTCCAATAAAAGGAAATAATTTAATGTGATTCAAATTTAAGAGATGTTGCTGGACAAAATAAAGTTTTCAGTTGTTTATTCCAACTTACCAGTGGTGGGGCAGAATGTTTGGGTCAAGTCAGTAGAAAGTGAATTCCAAAATGCAGGGTCTCATGTAATAGGCTACCCTAATGAGTGGCTAACTGTTTGAACCCAGGATTAAGTATACAACCTACCTGAATCTATTAATGGCAAAATATCCATGATAAAGGGAAATAAATCCATGAGCTGGAACCAACATGGTGTCCTAGATGGAGAGTAGATTATGTGTCCATCTGTAGGTATACTTTGACGTTGACATAGACTGACCTCCCACAACGTACTAAGGGTGATGTTTTCACATTTCCAAGTCAACCTACTGGCAAAAATATGTACTTTTCTATTCTAACCTACTGAAAAATTCAAATGTAAAAGTATAGCCAGAATGGATTCACCAGCCAAACCAAACATCCCATCCACTCTTTATTTTTCCACATTAAAATACACCAAGAACACCCCATGTTTGCACAAATATATAACAATGAAGGAAGTGACTTAGACTTGCTATACCATGTCCCTTACAGGGGGCAACATGTCAGTTTCCTCCCAAGACAGTGTGAAAGATGAAATGTAAACATTAGTTACTGTATTTCAACACCAAAGGTGTTCGATTGTAGGTGTCTGTCCGACTCAGGGTGCCTCTACCCTAGGCTTGTTTTTAGGCCTACCTGTCAGGAAGAGCTGTCATTTAGAGGGGGCTTCACCTACAAAGCCTTATTCAGACTAATAACCATGTTATGAGTGGAATAAGAATGTCTAGGGGGATGCCTCAGGGGGTTATTACCTCCCACACACAGAGTGTTCTGTCCTGTCATGTGAACAAGCCACAAAGTGGCGGTTAGTGTTTTGGCTACTGAGGACACTCTGCATTGTGAATGTTATAAAAAATTAATGTCTTTTTTTAGGAGAGCAGCTTGTGAGAGAAAACCCTGAAACCCCTGATCTGCTGAGGTACCTTTAAAACAGAATCAACAGCTGAATGGAAATGGGAGCACGTCTGTTTCTGTACACTTGAAGGATCACATACACTCTAAAGAAAACGACTGTTGGATATAGCAGGAATCTCTGAAAACGTGCCAGTGATTTACTATATTTGTGATGCAGCGAAGCGATGTAATTTCAACAACGTAGTCCTATAGTAGATATAGCAAAAAGCAGTCAGTCATTAAGCGTACAATAAAAGCAGTCTATTGAGTAAAATAAGAAAGGAAGAGAATGTTTCTAAAAGAGAAAGAACATTTTTTCAAGAAGCTCAGTAGTGGAGTGTGTGGCATGGGTTGGAAATTTGTGGACTGAAGCCAGTCTACAAAAATAAAGGGTTAAACGTTATGTGGTTGATGCAGTTATTCTCAGCTTTGGCAAACAAAACCTATAGCTTCCATGCTTTCATCAGCTGGGATGGAGCAGACTATTTATCCCATATACTGGTGAGATTATAGACCATAGCTATTCTACACAAGGGTGCCTACACATACAACAGTTGAATATTAACCCATACTCCACATATAGCAATCTTATTACTGAGCATCCAAGGCGTTCCTCTACCGTGATATACTTACACAATACAATGCAGAGACTGTCTCAGCAATTGATTTCATGCAGATTGGACCAGGAACCATGTTTTCCAAGTAAATACAGAGGAAGATGAATGCCAATGACATTGCCTGGGTGGGCAGAGATGGTAAGGTACATACAATATGTGTGGAAGGTATCGAATTATGGGCTTGTTCTGTTCTGAGCTGACATGTGCACTGCTATATCTGTGATAACCAGACCTCCTGATAATTAGACATAGTGGACTATTCAGAGGAGTCATAAGAAATGCATGGCAGAACTCTTTCCATATATTAGCATGCATTTTGAGCACTACCATGAGAACAAGAACTTAGTATCGATCTAACACATTCAGATTTGAGCAAAGCTATTTCACAGCCCACACAATCCCAGAATTAAAGACTCATGTTATATGGATGAAGTCTTGTAACTGTGAAATTAAGAGAACCTGCTGGTTACAACAATACTAGATCTGATAATTATTATGAGTGCTGGGAGTTTACATGTTTACAGGCAGTGTCTAAAGTAGGTATTCCACTGCGGTCGGTCAGCCCAATTTTCACCAATTCGACCGATTTTCAGGGCTTAGCTCCAATGACCCCTACGCGGCAACCCATTTCAGTTTTGACTCTATGTAACTCTGCCAATATTAGAGATACAATGAAATGGGTAAGTGCGTTGGAATTGAGAGCTGATGGCCATTGTAATGAGGGTATAACTTTACAAATTAGACTAGTAAAAGTATCTAAATGATAAATTCCTTAAGTATACATGTAATTGAGGCCAGAACCGTGCCAATTGGCGCGGTTGGGCACCATCAGGATGATGGCATCAAAGCCTGCCCTGCCGGGTGGCCATCATCACACTTGTCATCATCTCAATAACAGTAAGACCATGGCTCTGAATAAGCTTTTCCACGGGATACTTGTCTTTACCATGGGAAAATAGCCACCTATAATTGAGGGTCATGCAATGTGTTTTCGAAACAGAAAAAGAAAATTCATCTATGCATGTGGTACATGAATTAATGACCTAAATCTATTCCTTTTCAAATAGGATATGATAGATTGTGCTGTGGATTGACTGGATGATCATTTGAAAGAGTATTTCCTATGTGGTCGATGTTACCCTGAAATCATTACCAGCAATTTTCCATAATGATACACACCCTCACATAGGGTAGCAAAGCACCCCTTGGATTATTCTGATTTTAAAGGGAGAATTTTCCTGATTAGTCATAATAGTGTTGTGCATCACCAAGGATTCACTGGACTCTGCTCCCACCACATAATTTATTGTTTGTAATGTAGCCATTTTATAAGAGAGTTCAAGTAATGGAAAACCTCCTTGGAGTTGGGGAATTTGCCACAAAACCTCTGAGGTGAAGCTAAGGAGGTTTTGTGGCAAATCCTCCAGCTCCAAGGAGGTTTCCTTAATTATACCCCATGCACAGAAGTTTATATAACAGTAAAACCATGAGTATAAGCATATTTTGACATAAACTGTAGAGGCCCGGAAGAGGATTTGAATCTAGTACACTGGCTGTGATACACATCTATGATAAATATTATGGTGTTCTAGGGTACAATCACCAGCAATCTCAATAGTGTAATGGTTAGCACGTCTGACTTTTAATCACAGAATGTGGGTTTAAGACTGCATGGAGATACCCTTTTTAACATACACATGCAAGGTAAAAGGATTCTTTGTAAAAGGCCTCCCTGAAGCCCCTTTTATCCTATTGGCATTCAGAGGATGTTCATCATAATTCATTATTTTTAGAATTTGTTGCAAAAAAAACAGTGGCCAACTGAGAATAAAAACAAAATCACAACAGGGGTTTGAACCTGTGTGGTCTAGATTTCTAGTCTCAGGCCTTAACCACTACACTACATTGACCAGTCAGACATTCAAAGTGAAATTACCCTATTTATCTATGATTGATTACTCGGTCATAGTAATAGCATATCACCATTCAGTAGATGTTCTAACACCCACAACATCAGCTGAGGACTTATGGTGTAATGGTTAGCACATGAGCACTGTCTGGTGCGTGGGTACGAATCCCATATGGGACAACGTTTTCCCAAGAATTCCATCAGCGGTTCAAAAATGACCTAGTTTATAAAACCTTCTGCTACACTTGGCCCATTTCACAAAACCTCCTGCCAGAACTGACCTAATTCATAAAACCACCTGCTGGCCCCCTAAATGTAGAATGTGGAAATAAACCTACAGTAAAAACCACAGGTTAGATGAACTAAACCTGTGGGGGGAGACAGTGTGGGGTAGTTCTTAAAGGTCTGACACATGGTGGTCAGCCATTAACTATTTATTGTTGTTGTGTGTGGGGTTGGTCTGTGTTGTAAGGGGTCATATTTACTGCATTCATGCTGAAAAAGCCTAAGCTTTAGTGATATGTATCTTCCAGTTCAAATACACTTTCTATGAATTAACTGTAATTTATTCAGGTAGTACCATAATCTCCCGCGTATAAGGCGCGTCTTATACTGGGGGATTTAGTTCTCATTGGATCCACAAGGGGGGCACCAAGACCTTTCTTTTGATGTCTTACATGCCCCCTTGGTCATAATAGGACAAAATGGGGCCCAGAAGGGCCCAAGGTGGCCAAAGCTACCCATAGGTTTTTGAATTTTGAAAATTCATTTAGTAGAACCAAAGTTATGAATTTATCTTTTTTTTTTTTTTGAGAATTTTCCAAAACTCTAGGTGCACCTTCATCTGTGCTTCATTTTCATGAGTCATGGTATGTATAATGAAGATTCACTGGTTCAGGGATTTGGGATTTGGTAAGCTGTGATCCTGAGTCACTTCATTATTCTACGCCCAGTTCCCGATTTCATAAGCAGACCTGCTATTGGATTATACCATGATTGGAGTGTAAGTGACATTCTTTCTTGACACCCAGATATCATTACTATCATCCCTCAACATAAAAAGGGAACGAGATGGTTTCAGGGCAGAAAGAGAAAATTTTTGACAAACCTAAGAGGTGGATGAAGTCTTGTATCTGTGGCAATCCTTTATATAGAAGAGTTATGCTGATTATCTCTTATATATCCTATGATTAGCCCATACTTATATTCTGTGTATCAATGTCTATCGCCACAGATGGACCAGCAACAAGATGAGCACCAAGAGACCTACCCATTTCACATCCATTTCAAACATACACTGATTCCTGAATGCCTGAAGCTCAGGACCCCCTCCCTTCAATGTTCCCTAAATCAGGCTATCAGTAATATTCTCTATTATCACCTTATTCACACCACTTTATCTCATATCCTCCCCCATCCTGTCAACACCGGCCCATTTCTACTGGCATCAGGTTTCTTCCTGCACTTCCTGTTTTGTGTCATGGCAAGAGTGGGGTGTCACTTCCTATCGCTGTCCACCTTCCTACGTTTGCTGGTACCACTGCAGGATCCATGCAATATGCCCACAGGTGGCTACTAACTGACCTCATGACGTCACAAGTTCTAGTAGAGCTAACACGTGACCAGAATATCATTATCATAAATTATAATTTGCATATCACTCTTCAAGCATTGGCAAAGTACAAAGCCTTGGTATAGGCAAGTAAAGCGTGTGCATGTGCATGCCCATGTGTGCGCGTCACTCTCCTATACTGATCTTTAGGAAGTGCCAATGCTTGGAGTTGCTAGCTACCTGCCCTATACCAAGTGAGGGAGGTGGGGCCGGGGACCAGCCAACTTCCTATGCTCCCCCTCCTCAACACTCGGTTTACCGTTCCCACCTCTCGTGGGAGACAGTGAAGTGGACTGTGTCATGTTGGCCAATGCCTTTCATGTTAAAACCAATTACGCTGTAAATGTATCATCACTCCTATGCATAAGTGGATGGTAGTGCTCTGGCAGTTCTCCATGCACCTAGCAGGCACAGCTGCTATTCCATCAGGCTTATACTGAGCTGTGGCAATCTTATGGGTAGCTAGCTGGAGAAATATTATCATATATGACATGTCCTGGGAAAAGTGGACCTTTTTTGCATTTTGCATGAAGACCCCTTTTTCGCAGAGAGTACTTTTTTCTTTCTATTTCTCGAGTCCTGGAAATCCACTTTGAAAATAAGGATACTGTAAACCTTTAAGGAGAGGAGGAGACAGTGAGCAGACAAATAGAAGGTTAGCAATATTCACATAAAGAACGTTCATGCACAAGGTTGTCCTGGATCACACCTGCATGTGCCACCCATTCCCCATATATGGCTATAGCTCCTGTCACCCATCCCCCATAGCTCCACATCGCGCCTTAACGCAATAATGATGATGTCATCAAAGGCTGCTCTGCCAGGCAGCCATCATCACACTTATTATCATCCCAATAACAGTAAGACCATGGCTCTGAATAAGACTTTCCGAGGGGTGCTTGTCATTGCCATGGGAAAACAACTACCTATATTGAAGGTCATGCAATGTGTTTGGGAATTGAAAGGAGAAAATTCAGTACTTGAAATAATGGCCTAAAACAATTCGTTCTCAAATAGACCCTTTTAATTGTGGTTGATTGCCAGCCAGTCTTCAATCAAAAACTCACTTAAAAAAACAATCAGGTTGATCTAAATTCAAACTTGCACTGTGGATTGAATGGATTACCAAATATATCTAAAGGGGAAAAACGTCACAGACGCTCCTGACAACACAAGATATATTTTCTCCTTGAATTTAGCACCTCCAGAGTTTGTGAATTCTGAATTCAGTTGCACCAATAGAAATATGATTATACCTCAACTTACAGGTAAGTCTCGAATAATTTCAAAATTATATACATAGCTCTCTAGCTCTATGTATTCAATTTGTGATAATGGTCCTTTGAAATCACAATGCCTATTCTAAGCAGCAAATAAATGTACAAATGACTACACTACATCTTAACAATTTAACTTCGAAAAAGTATATTCAAAACTCCTCAAAAAGAGCACATGTTCATATATGCTGTGATAGGGCACTGGTAGAGCAGGGCATAACAGTAAGGGAGGTGGCAGAATAGTGGTATAAGTAGCGTTTAATCAATGTTATAAGACAGCATGAGTAGGTTTATGGTTCAATATTCCATGACCTGCGCAGCGGGGAGTGGAATATTGAACCATTAACACATGAGTGCTGTCTTATAACATTGATTAATGAGTTTATCTGACCTGATAGCCTCAGAATTAATCAAGGAGAAGACATTTTGTAAGTGCATGCAATCTGCACGGTTTGCCAAGCCACCGTAGCCATTGTTTTTACTCCACCCGTCATACCCTCGTCTTTCCAACGACTTTTCGGGTAGAATCCAAGCATGTCAAGTCCTGTACTTCTAGCACTGCCAAATATACGATCTCTAGTTGGTGTTCACCTACGTACATTTTGTATCCATTTTCTTCGAAATAAACGAGAATCTAATGATTTTAGTTAGCGATCCAACAGACGTTGAAGGAGCGGGTAGGTGCCTGGATGTACCTGACCTACTTTCGGCTGAAGAACTGGGTCATCAAACGGCAGTGGCGGGTGCTGACACGTATCGCTATGGAAAATCAATGGATTCTTATTTATTTAAAAAAAAATGGAGAATTTAGGCATGGCATGTTTATATAGGATATCTAAGGATGTTTCCCTGTTAATAACTCCACCTGGCACCATTGGATTCTATACTAACAAGGTGTGTAAACTTCAGGTATGTTGGAAAACCTTTTCAAATCCTTCATGTACATGGATTTCTAGTACTGGACGGCTTGGTATAGTGGACAGCGACCTCGTCTCCTGCCACAGTGGTGGGGGATCAATTCCCTGTTGAACCCTGAACGGTTTTAACTGGAAATGTATGGAGAGGTTGACTTTGTATACTCCTCCAATTTATTAACATGTTCAGGTTCAAACAATCACCTTCTTGAAGACAAAGAAAAGGTCTCAAAGTGTGGGTATTGAACAAGTAACCAATGGATAACTCATGACGAGTGTGTGTTAGTGAAGGATAATGACACAAGGCCGTAGGCCGAGTGTTATTAGCCTTTGCTAACACACATGAGTCATGAGTTATCCATTGACTACTTATTTTATACCACGGAACCAATAAATAATCAATATAATACCAATAAATTCAAGTTGAAAACAAAAATTATTCCCCCTCCCCGGGACTCTATGACAGCCATTGTGTGTACACGATTGGTACATACACCTCGGCGCCCGGCAGCGGACAGCGACAGCCCCGGTCTCAGCTAGGCTTGGCAGCGGCACACGGCGAAAAATAATGTTTGTACACGATTGGTATATACACCTCGTCGCCCAGCGGTGGACAGCTAAAGCTTTGAATGCATCTTGCTGTTATGTTTGTGTATAAAACACCTCCTCGCCCGGCAGTGGACAGCGACAGCGCACACAGCGAAAAAAGACGCGTTCTGGCCGGGATTCGATCCATGTACCTCTCACGGCTGAGCGCAACATGCTAACCACTAGACCACTTGGCTTTCTCCGTTCACTGCGTCTCGCGGTTATGTTTGTGTAGAATACACCTCGTCGCCCGGCAGTGGACAGCGACAGCGCACATGGCTTTGTATCATATCCAGAGGTGGTTCGCACCGAGCATTTCTCGTCAGTCCCTGTGGCGCACTGCATAGGGGGTTGGACTAGGGATCTGAGGCTGCAGGTTCGAGCCCTGCCCTGGTCAAGTCTATCATGGGTTTAAACATGTAACATAATGACATGGAGGGACATAATAAACGCACGGGGTGCGGGTTATCCATTGATAACCGCACGCCTTCCAAAAGTCATGCTACAGCATTAATGCTGTGCAATATCGACAGATATGTGTATGGGAATAGCCACCAAAATGCACTGAGTAACCAAGAAATCGTGGTATAAGGCTGGATAATGCACGGTGAATTATAAGAAAAAAACACTGTCCAAACCCAAATCGTTAGATAACATAGTTTAGCTCGAGGGCTGTCGACCTCATATTGTACCTGATTAACATAATATGATGGTTTTCAATGAAAGCTACTTGACCTTGAACGTCCAACATCTGCAAAGAACTACACAACAATACCCATAGAGAAAAAGATAAATATTTGTCCTTGTTGTGTTCAGCTTTTAATGATAACATTTGCAACCTGAGGACAATCTGATTTGGTGTCATTATTCAACATCTCACAGACAGTGATGTCTATAGCATAGATCTACCATGTAAGTCAAGTAGAGTCTTCTTTGGGCAGTGCTACTACCAAGAATGCGTTCATGAATCATGACAACAAAAAGGCATAGTGTAACTTTAGTGGAATGATTTGATGAATTACTAACAACCTCATACACTCTTAAGGTGGTTTGGGAAATCCTGTAAATTACCCACTACCGGGTACAATCTGAGCCCTGGATTCTATTGCAGTGCTTCATATTTACCCTGCCATGGGAAATTAGTCAGCACTGGCATACTCCCACACCTGCAGTAATCTCTTATCAGTCACCACTATGGCAACCAGGAGATAAGACCTCACACTGAGGGCAGTCCCCAACTGAGGGCTGATGGCCACTGTTTAAATCATTATATCTTATGACATTCAACCTTGGTGAAGCACTTGATTATCTAGTTAATAATATGATCTTTCTGCCTACACAAATGATTATAGTCATGCACAAATTATTTTTATTCTGCTCCCACCTAATATTATTTATGATCTGGCAGGCCTTAGATGTCACCTTTCAATCAAGCTAGACGAATACTGTAAATAGGCATGTAGGTCTACAGATATATTGTTGTTTTCAGAATGATATTTTGAATTTATATAAATGTCTGACTACATATACATAATTGCTTACTATCTGATTTTGGAACTGATTGTTTACCTGTTGTTGTGTTTTTTCTGCTTGATTGAAGAGCATCATATAATATATGAACGAATGTTGAGCCAATGAAAACGACTTCCCTTCAGCAATATTTATGCTACGATTTCTACACTCTCCAGGCATCTATCATGACGTTAAGTGCATGTTCCTTGTACCCTGTTGGTATACTGTGTTCATGCATTTAACCAGTGGAATTATTTTTACCCCAGATTTCTCCGTTGTGCATTCTTCAATCTGCTTGATACATTGCAATATCCTAGAAATGACATCTATCTTTAGTTTAGAAATAAAAATAGGGTGCGCAAATCAGTTATTAGTTGCACAAATTATTACATAAATTTAAGTGGTATTGGTGTTTGATGTGACCACCAGCTAATAAGCCATTGCAGGCTTATATCTATATGCTTTGTCTACACTCATCAACAGTACTCGACCACCATCACATGTGAATTGAATAGGAGTTGCAAATAGGCCCATCCTGCTAGGATCATGGTGTCAGTGTTCTAAGGCACTGCCACCATGGCAAAGTAACTCATGTTTCTCAAAGTGTAGGTAAGTATAAAGCCTCTAGATCTTTCAAAGAGGCAGATTTGAGACTTTGTAATTGCTACTGAGGATTCCAATTCAAATCAAGAGGAGTAAAGTAGTGATGACATTGAGAAACACAAACAGGAATATGGAATTTTCATAACACACTACAGCTGAGGACAGGTGCTGACGTTGGTTCAGGTAAACTCAACGTCTATCCCAAAGGTTATATAATATTCACTAGGCTGAAAGGATCAAACCATTACGGTGCAGTCATGGGAGACATTGTTGGGACGTAGGCTTTAAAAAGTGACCAGCCCCATTGCAGGTCGGCTGCAGAAGTTAGTGTCAACCAATTAATCTTCATGAATGTGTATAAAATAAGTTAATTATTTCTTGCAAAGGTTTAATGGAAAGATCAAAGGCCAGAGAACGAGATAATGAGGGCTATAAATATGACTAGGTACGCAGTTTTATACAATATTAGATTTCCTTAACAGCATGGCATTTATGTTGTTCCTAGCAACACATGTTTCCTTAATTGATAACGTTTTACCTCCAGGCTGCTCCACACTTTCCCCATCAACTCATCCTGATGATGCCATCAAAGTCAAACGTGTGCATCACTGCTCTCATCACACTTAACTGCATCTCAATTACCATCATTAATGTCTACCGATGGAATGGTTGCATCGAGGATCGTAGTTGCTTTGTCCACCTGAATAAGTGTTTGCTTTTTAATGACATAACATATTTTGCCAAAGTGCTGATATTACCAATGGTATTAATCTCTGGAAGGCATTTCTCAAGATGGTTTGACTAGACACAACCACTACAACTTTAAACCCTAAATTTCAGACTGGTTGATCGTAGGTAACACATTTATACTACTCTGTGCGATCAGTACTTAAGGCAGTAATTACATAGGGTTTGGTAGGGCAGTCGTACCAGTGTAATCCTTTGTGACTACAAGACACAGGGCTGTAATGGCATTAAAGTGAGGGATCCCACTACGACTTGAAGGGGGTCTAGTCGTACCATCTTGAGAAATGCCTTCCAGGTGATTGAATTTTCTCTGGATCAAATTTTCGATTCCTCATAGTAATTCTGTATCAATAATGTTCTTCTCTGGGAATCTGTAAGCAATAACAATTTGTTCGAAAGGGTAATCAAACATTGCAAAGTACACACTTAGCTGGCTGAGAATGTCTCAGCGATCAATTGTCTCAAGGATTAACTGTCTTAACAGAATACACTAAATCTGTGATCAGTTATCAGACATCTCCATCTCCTAAAACAGTTTCAACTCTCAGTTCTCAACAAAAGTTTATTCGCCTGCCTGCCATTTATCTTTCATCAAAATGAAATTGCAAAAAAGTGTGTTTTTTTTCACTACTCACTTCATACAAACCTCTGAATTTTCCATAAATCAATTCATCAATTTACTTTTTGTTTTGAAGGATTGATTCATTGTTAAGATGCCTGGATAACTTGTAGGGATTAAAAATCAGAAGATATTGGGAACTGAAACCAATGCAAAACATATTTTTCTTTATTGCCAAGACTTGAAGGCTAAGATTTAATTCCCTTTCATTCTACCTTGATAAGTATGTACACGTCTATTGTGTGGGTGAGGACCGGGGAGAAGAGTCTTACAAATTGACTTTATACAGGTTGAATTTGTATGTTCTGCATGCATGTATAATGACATCCTGGGGGTAATCAAAGAGACTCATGGGAGTTTGTTTAGTATGGATATCGGTATAATAATTTTGTAGTCCATGTTTCATCATAGAGTATGCTGACGCCTTTGATATTGGTATGATATATGAACTGGTGGAGGAGAGTCTTGATTCTTCTTGATTGACATTCAGTATTCGTAATCTCTTTGGGCAGTGTCTTTGAAAGAGAACTAATTTGGTTGCGAACCACATCCGGTAAATAATCCTCTTTATATGATATAGAGCTCTGATTGCCACTGAAAACCGAATTCTATACTTGCTTTCAACTGGACATGGCTGAGCCATGTTATATCTGGTCCTACAGATACAATCTCCTCTAGAGATGTCCTATGAATAACAACTGTTTATATGCACAGGGAATCATCTTTGCAGATGAAACAGTTGCAAACTAAAAAAAAAAGGAATAAGAACCCTTCGCATATGCCACCCCCTTTATCCATACCCTTCCCATTGATTTTATTGTTGCCCCCTACAACATGTATCACCTTCTTCACACTCCGTTATTCCATATCCATTCCCGTGCTGTCAACACTAGCACAGTTTTATGCCACACCGCTTATTGGTATTGGATTTCCTTCACCACGTCCTGTTTTGTGTCCTGGAAAGAGTGGGGTGCAACTTCCACTTTCCTACACTCTGCCTTATCCCGACAGAGGTTAGCCCTTTTTTTGCTCTCATGGGAGACAATGAGACAAGCATGGTCTTGTCGGGCAATGCTTATTCTGTGCCGGGACAGAATATGCTGTAGAGGTTATCTCTACTGTGCTTGACAGTAGATAAATGGTTGACAAGAGGATAATAGTTTTCCATTCAATGAGCAGGTCTTTCTATTCTTCCATAAAGAATCTGTTGCAGATCAGTCATTATGTATGTAATCTTTGTTAACGCTTAACTTGGCCAAAAAACGTTGTGTTTCCAGTTGCACAACCGACCCTAACAAAACAGGGCCAAAAGTAGTTTTGGGGACTTTGAAAAATTTTGTCATTTTGTTAAGGAATTTTGCTTATTTTTTTAGAAAGTTTTCATATTTCATTTTCCTTTCATATTCTTCCCCTCTTTCACAGTTGGCAACTTTTTCTATCATTATTCTGCAACGAAATCAAAGAATTCGATACATCCATTGATCATGCATAATGACAAAAAAAAATGTGTAAGAACTATATATTTAAGAGATTATGAATATCTTTTACAATAATGATAAAAGCTGTGTCCTATATTTGCCAGATTGTTACCTTGTCAGCCCTTGAGCACAGTGTTGATAAGATCCTCTTTTGATAAGATTCTCTTCCCTTTTGATGATAAAAAAAACAAACTGTAATCCAGTATTGCAGAAATTTAATGTTTCCTTAGTTCAATGGAAAGGTATTCCGAAATGTCACATAATTCCTTGATCAGAAAGCTGTTTTATGCATTTGAATGAGACAAGATGGTACTAAGTAAAGAGCTCAGTCATATGGTCCTGGAGCTGACTGATGTCTGCTAATTGGCTGGGCAATGTGCAAGGGATCTTTAAGTGGTGATACATAGATTAGAAATACTGATCATGTGCAGAAGATTTTACATTTGTAAGGTATACCCACAACAGCATACATTATGCAATATATTTTGAAGTCCTAGATTTTGTACAATATTCTAACCGATTTCACTATTCCAAAAACCTTTCCAGTAGGTTATAGTTGAATGAATGCCCAAAAGGGATTATTAAACATCTCAATTATCAAATCCTCAATTTGAAAAAGGGGCTACATAAGCCAACAACTAATATTGCATCAAAACCTATTCTTCATATTAAATTCCCCTTTACCTCACTCAACCACACATCTCTAATTTTCCAATAAATCAATTCACTATACCTGAAGACTTTGCATAATGGACAATATTGATCGTTGCATAGTAGTTAGCTAAGCTACTTTATGATCAATAGATTGATTACCCCCCTTATCTATGAAACCTCCCCCGCCTCCGACGGCAGTGGACCTAGAGTCTGTCTGTTCGTCTGCTGTTTTCACGCACTGACGTGACTGCTTTTATCAAGACATCTCTATAATTATTCACTTTCAATCCACCCATTCTTCTTTTCTCTCAACCCTGCATGTATTTCTATCTTAATTTGAAATAATAACAGATATTTGACAGCCTGATAGTTGGTTTTGGGCCAAAGTGTCAGTCTCACTTTATGCTCATTGAGGCAGTCCCAGCATGCATCATTATCATGAGTCTGATGCAACTGAAAGTTCACCCGAAGTCAACAGATAGACTAGCCGAAACCAGCGCAAAGTTTTCCGCCGCTCGGTCAACGTACACCGGGCTTGTTGTGAATATAGCGCAACTGAGGGATCAGCCAAAAGCGAACTTTTCCCATTATAATCACAGCGCCGTAGGCGCTGGTATCATGAATATAACAACACGCCATGCCGATGGACCATGCATAGCTCTCAATGCGTGCGTGGGTCTCATGCATTTGGGGCTAATCTCACTCTCTCACGCAGAGGAGCCCCTTTCTCACGCATTTTAGACTAAAAAAAAAAAATCAGTATAGGCTTGTTCCATCTATGTTGCCTTTCTCATCGGCACCAGCTTCACAGGATTTGGAGGGAAAATAATTATACATATTAAAGGAAAGAGAAGCATAGATTATGATGCCCCAGCACCTGGGGGACACACCTGAACCATTTTTTATTTTCAAATATGAAAATAATAATCACGTTTCCAAGTGCTGCGAAATGTGACAATGTGAGGAAATCATGAGACATACCCAGAAGTATCCCTCAAAAAAGAAAGAGCCTTTCTGAATACAATTGCCTGTAAAGCCTGTATTCGTGCATGTAATCGCATTGACTGTATGGCAAAGAACAGGAACTAAGGCAACCCTCGGCTAATCCCTCATAGGGATTGTGCCAATTCTCTGTGTCTCTCAGATCTGTCTTTGATGTGGCTCTGGTAAACCAATTGTCATCCCAAACCTAATATTCATCCTACCTATAATAGTGGAGTAACGTTAAAGAACAAGACATTGTGTGAACAACAAAGAGTAGGATTAGTTTCACACTGTGTTATATTACTGGTGGATTCTATAAATGTGATTCTGTGTACAGTTTGCTTTTGAACTGAGATTAACCAACCCAACTGTGGGTTAGATGCACAGAGAAAAGAACACTGATTGCTTTGACACATACTGCACAGGTCACAATTTGTCTCCCACATGACATGTATGAAGGTATGTCGAATGAGGTTGACGCTCTCATGTTTGGTTCGTCAACTCCAATTGACATGCATAATGAAGACACATCACATATTTCTGATCCATTCACCTGAGTGTTAGGTAATACTGTGAGACAATTATGTAATGGTCAAGAGCAGTCAATAGCTATGTACCGATGTTTCAATCAAGGCAGACCTATAATAGAAGGCAAGGGATATCATAGTCCCACAGGCCTGCAACACGAAGGCACTTTTTCCTATCTACAGAACTTTTACTTGACTGAAGTCCTTTATGCAGTCCATAAGACAAGGGCATGGAGGTGTATGGCAATGCCATATGTCTCCCTGTATTGTAGATACTGGGATTATAGATTGTGGGTTAGAATACAGTCCTTTGGTATTTTCACTGACCCACACATAAGGTGTCTAACCTCTCCAGTTGAGTTATTTAGGATGGTGGGTGTCTATTTTAATATCCAGCAACAAATGCAAATTTAACAATGAAAAAGGATTCACTACCATTCATTGATAGTATTTACAGACCTTAGTGATCTATTCTTCATGAAAACAAAATGACACAGATACATCAAATGTCTCAAGTGCTGGTAGTACCTCTTGGTATTGACTAATCCTGGTACCAAAATGGTTGTTTGCCTCATCTAGTGGAATATCCTAGAACAATTATGTATGTCAAACCATCACATGTCAAGTGCCTTCGACATGGCTGTGACCCTAGTCAACTCACAGATGACATGGCATTTTAAAGCATGTCAAATCATATGAGGATAACTGTGTCACCATTATTGTTTGCTAAATTCACATGTATGTATACATTAGTAAAATCAAAAGGCAAAGTCTCTGTATTCAAAATACCTGACCGTTTACCATTACACATATAGGTATGGTGACAGTGATTTACAAACGGGTGGAAAAAAAACATATTAAATAATCTCCATATATTGAAGCATTGTAACACACCTAAGCTTGTTGTGCCATATCTGTCAAGTTGTCCATTGCAATGGCCTAGGATTTGATCTTGGAGTCCTTCTTTAAATGTCATCAGAATTTATAAAGGAAGCTGATTAAAATTGCATTCTGTGATTCGGGATTGCCCAGATTGAATTGAATCCATTTATTCAAAATGCATCTGATTCACTGAATATTAGATGAATCAAATCAGTCAAAAGGGCACAACTTACACTTCTAATACTGTGGTTCTATAGATCTAAGTACTGATCCTAGGAATAAGATATCCCTAGAGTCAGCCAATTGTAAAACTACAGGGCATGGCAGACACTTATTGGATGGTTGTATATACAAGGGAAAGTGGACTATGAATTATCGTCAATGTATGACTTTATCGCAGGTAATGTCAAAAGCATTAGATCTAAAAAGATAATTAAGTTGCCATCCCAAATGCATTGCCTATGTATCTATTAGGGTAAGTCGCCCCTAACTCGACCACTAGGCATGTTGGTGAAACGTAACCTTGGTGTGAATCACTTCCGGGGCTATGTCTGCAGAGTGAGGTGTTGATCTCTAGTAGCTGGAGAGCGGGTGGGATTCTCTACCTGTGTGTGTTTTCTGACATTAGATAGATCCAAGGGGGTGCTTATTGTTAGGCTCTCAGTGATGAATACTTAAGGGAAGCTCATGAGATATTGGGACTTCTAGCTAGCTTCAGGGTTGGTAGGGATAATGCTTTCATCTTGATTTCTGAAAGAAAATTGTGCAGTAGCAATTGAAGTATGACGCTTTTGTTTCATTATTGAATTACCAAAATTGTACAACCTCCCATCTTATGGGAGTTCCTTTAAGTATAGAATAAATTCATACCAAATAGAAGATAATTTTCAAATTCTGCTCTCCCATCTTTGTATAAACCATGATCCAAAATGACAGAGCTAATTTTTTTTTGAGGATTGAAAATTAATTTTTATTCTAATGGAATTTTTTCATGCCTTCTTTAACTTCTTTTGTAACCATGGTAAAATGCATAGTTAAGTGAACCAAAAAGCCTACTTTCCTGCCATTCTAAGATCCGATTATAGCTAACTGCTACAATACAATTATGATCCATATGCTACCATTCATTGCACCATCCTAAACATTTGTGGATAAACCAACTTTATTTGAGAACAATATTACATAGAAGTAGCCAAGGGCCTGCTAACCATGAGTCACTGAACATTCAAATATATGACACTCATATCAGCACAGCTCTTCAGCTGTATTTCACCCACCAATATCAAAACTCATAGCCCTAGCCTTGGTGTCAGTGGAGTCAATAATCCTCTTTGACCTATATTGTTATACCACAGTGGGCAAGGAGAAGAATGTATTTCACACCTCTTATTTATTGCATATACACACTGTGGTATGAGGTGGTTATTGTACTTGGACAGTGTTGAAAGGGGCTTACAGCAAAGGGGGCCTATAAGGACCCCTGTGTTATATATCACTTACAAGACTGTTCTCATACAATAACCCCTACATACCCCCGCCACCCTCTGTACCAATTCAATACCTCTACCTCTACCTCTACATCTAGTGCCAGAGGGTCTTATTGATGTTGATATGAGGGTATACTTGTTCAGTAAAATGAGTGAAGGCAGCCAGAACCCATTTCACCAGAGAGACAAGCTAAAGACCAATATTATTGATTGGATATCGCAATGGATATCAGAAGGTCATTTTGACATAATGTTGGTACAAACCACTGTTTATATGGGCTTTGTGTGGAACTCACTGTTGGGTCCTGTTTTGAGACATTTCAAAGTGCCTCTGTTTCCTACATTCAGTTATATTATTCTGGGTGTGGTAATACAGGCTATAACCCTATTGTACATATCTCCTTAGGAGAAAATGAAATGACTAAAGTGAAATGGTGTCATCTAACTCCAGTGTACATCATACTGGAGTATCTTTAGGGCCTATTGCCCATCACTTGTTTTTTGTATAATGTTTGAATGAATTATGATATAATGTTTTTGCAAGAAGATGTGGTGGCTAACTTAAGTACCTACTCTACCAAAGATACTCTAACAATTTGGTTCATAGTTTGTTAATAAAGTGCCAGGAGACATATTGGCGACATTGATCTCAGGGGGGATCCGCTTGGGCGCCCCATCTAGGCATATGACAACTGGGGGGAAACCAAACATGGGGGAATATATGGTTTATCAACCAAAAGTATCGCTGAAACTATAGTCCTTGGGGCCACACCAATCATGGTCACTTTAGCTTTGATAATGTAGAAACATTATGAAGAAATAATTAGTTGCACTTTGTATAACCTCTTATCTCCATTACAGCCAGACAAGCTTGAATAACAGTTCTGTTGGTTTCCCAGTGCATCCTTGAATTATATGCATTTTCTTTTCAAATAGACAAAGGAACACTTGGTTCAATAAGCATCCATTCTTCTCTGGCATATTGGGCATGATATCAACATGATGATCACATGAAACTGAATTAAATAGTTTGCCCACATGTTCTTCTTGTTACTAGATTCTTCGAATTCTACCATTGGTCAGACCAGTCAGATGTTAACCCTGTCATATAAAATATAATCTATCAAACAACCACCAGACACCCCTACTCTATCCAACATTCATAAATCATGTTACCACTCCCACTATCCCCGGGCCCTAGAAGGCCCTACCTCCTGTCAAACATAAGGATCAAAGGAAGAGGGTCAATCTCCTTGATGTATCTCACCCAGAGTCTATGTTTGGCAAGGGAAATGTTAGCCTCCAGTGACTGGAGAATATGTGAAATGTGACACCCTTGGCTATATGTTTTCTATGTGGCAACTTCACATAGAGGTCTCATGATAAATCCAAAAGGTGTGTCCTTGAGTGAACTCTAGATAGCTGTTGAAGTAGAACACAGCTTCCGATTTTTAAAGTGACTATTTAAGCCAGTTTAAGCTCAGTAAATGTCACATAAATTTGCTTAAAAGTTATTATGACATTTAAACAACTTTTGGTAACTTTTGGATAGCTTAACATTGCTTAATAGTCACATTAAGCAAATTGAAATGTGCTTAAACCCCTACATTCATGCAGTGAAATGCATGGTGAAACAATTTATAAGGATTTCACCTATGCTAAATGATTACACACTTACGAACAGATGTTTCTTCCCACTTCATAGTTATAATTATCCACTACAGGGAAATTCCACCAAGATGTTTCTCCTTTGATCAGATTTCTCTATTGCAGGAGTAGTATAATTGTCTGAGGTTCACAATTTTCACTCAGGACACTGGCAAGACTGTCAAACTGAAATGCCTAAGAAAATTATACTACCAAAATCCCTTTTTGGGAGCCCCTTTCCGATGGGCTCTTTTATGTCTTACATCTCTTGTCTCCTATGGGGTTCACCAGGGGTCCATCCTTGCATATAAGCCACATCTTGTATGTGGGGTATTACAGTAAATTTGAAAGATATGTTTTCTTATTTGTAAGAATGGATCCAATCAACCTATTGGACAAGGCCTTCCTTCATACCATGAGAGAGTTTATTGTCTGTTTAAAAATGCATGCACCTCTTGTATTAGTCCTACTTCCTCTGGCAATTTTGTAGCACCATCCCTTTTCAATTACCTCTGACCTTCAGCATAGAACAGTTATTGTAATCCACAAAAGGCAAACTATCCTTGAACATAATGTCTTTTATATGCATTCAATAAGCAGCAGCATAAAACCTTACATTGTAGTACATTACTGATGCTATGGGAAGCCACCATTTGGTGAATGGGAATTTGCACCTTCCTTTTCTATGTGAAAGTGTGTTACTGTGCACTTTATTGCCATGATACATTATATAACAATTACACAGTTAAGGAAGGTTCTGTTTGGTGCAGCTATTAGTGTTGATCAACAGAACTATGTGGATATGGAGTAGGCTGCATTTGACATTTGCTTTTAATGGTGCATTGTATTTTCAGTGTAAAGGCCCTGTGAAATGTAACATTCAACCCTTGGAAAACAAAAAAAAAGTTACTTAGATGTTGTCATACTGGAGTTCTCAAAAGAGAGCTCCAGTAGCAGAGAGTAACTAAAGCAAGTTTCACTATCACATGTGGCAATTAAACAGTCATGCATTGTGTCATTTCCCTTCAATTTATGCAACAGTGGATATGAGAGGTACCCTAAACTGATTGACACTGGAAATTGCGGGCTCCTTCATAGAGAAGATCATAGGATTGCAATTAGCAAGATTACCCTAAATTGTATATATCTGGAGTAGTCTTTCTGGAGTCTTTATGTTAATGGAAGTACTGTAGGTAAAAATTGATGATCTAAGCCTTAATATCAAGGATTTAGTAGAAACAAATCTAAGCCTGGGAGCCACTGGACCAATACAGGTTGATTTTTCTTGGCAGATGTTTGTCCTTCTCATACTAGTCACTCGGAAATCTCGCACCAGTGGGTCCAGAAGTGCAGTCAAGCATGGCAGACTAAAATTGGCCCCACTATTCAAGTTTGACTAACATGACCCTATGGGATTCTGCTCTTCCTAAGGCTCTGTTGCACATATGAAAGCATGGACTATCAATTTAGAAAGGTCTTTAATGGGGCTAGTCTCTAATTGGCATCAGCTGTTTATTTGTTTTCCACAGCTCATATAGTAAATTAATGTAAATAAGGTTCAACTTTCACTCAAGAGATTTCACTAAAATATTCAAGAGCAATGTGCATAAACACATGAGCAGAACCATTTCCATAGAGAACTTGCTCCATATGCAATTACAGGCAGATTGAAGGGGACGCAAAGGGTTTTCTAGGATACACACATTTGCAGATATTAAATGACTGCCATTTCCTTAGAAGAAATGGTTCCACACACAAACACTAGCTTTTATGGTGCTGAGCCCACAGGGAATCCACAGTACAGCCCATGATTAGTTTAGACACAGCCAGATGACACCACTTTATTGATCCCTGACCATTTATTAGCTCCTTCAAAGTTGACCTACTGCCAGTCAATTAGCCTTGTCTGTAATAAGTTGTTAAATGGAAGGTCCAACATATAACTTAAGACACAGTTCTTATTACACTCTAAATAAGACCATATAAAATGTTCCCTAGGATAGCCTGGGCTGATATATCTGCTTTTAATGAAGTGATTAAACAGAGAAGGCAGCCTAGTTTGACTGGTGCCAATATCCCACTGCCAGGCTACTACAAGTTTATAGTAGGTGGTTGCTTACCCAGCCCCTCCACGTTCACATTGATTTCTCTGCATCTACAGATGATAGAGACATAATCAAATATGGTTTGGAAAGGATTCAATGTGGCCCATCACATAGGACTGGAAAATTCTGAATTTTTGTCATTTGAAAAAAACATTTCCTAGTGCCTACTCATGGTCCAAAATTATAGAAGGTTTGCATATGACGAATTTGGAGGTATTCCAGCACCTACACAGAGAGAAGAACACTGATCGCTTTGACGCATACTGCACAGGTCACAATTTGTCTCCCACATGACATGTATGAAGGCATGTTGAATGAGGTTGACTCTCTTATATATGGTTCGTCAACTCCACTTGACATGCATAATGAAGACACGTCACATATTTCTGATCCATTCACCTGAGTGCTAGGTAATACTGTGAGACAATTATGTAAGGGTCAAGAGCAGTCAATTACTATGTACCAATAGTTCAATCAAGGCAGGCCTATAATAGAAGGCAGGGGATATCATAGTCCCACAGGCCTGCAAAACTAAGGCACTTTTTCCTATCTACAGAACTTCTACTTGACTGAGGACCTCTATGCAGTCCATATGACAAGGGCATGCAGGTGCATGGCAATGCCATATGTCTCCTTGTACTCTAGATACTGAGATTATAAATTGTGGGTTAGAATACAGTCCTTTGGTATTTTCACTGACCCACACATAAGGTGTCTATCCTCTCCAGTTGAAGTATTCAGGATGTTGGGTGTCTATTTTGATATTCAATAACAAATGCAAATTTAACAATGAAATAGAATTCACTACCATTCATTGATAGTATTTACAGACCTTAATGATCTATTTTTCATGAAAACAAAATGACACAGACACATCAAATGTCTCAAGTGTTGGTAGTACTTCTTGGTAGTCATTAATCCTGGTACCAAAATGGTTGTTTGCCCCATCTAGTGGAATATCCTAGAACAATTATGTATGTCAAACCATCACATGTCAAGTGCCTTCGACATGGCTGTGACCCTAGTCAACTCACAGATGACATGGCATTTTAAAGCATGTCAAATCATATGAGGATAACTGTGTGCTACAGTTGTCATGGTGACATATGTGCACTTGTCCCAATGACGTGTGCTCTCTGTGTCAAATCAAGTTGACATGGGTATACATGTCACTTTGTCAGGAAGACTTTTTTCAGTGTACTCTTTGAATTTTAGTTTCCCCCTCTATTTCTTTGGCTCAAATTGTCAGGCTGGATGAGATATTCATGTTACATATGGGTTTTGATGGTCCCATATGCATAATTTGGGCTCCAGGGGTTAAATTGTGCCCAGAATGACCAAAATTGTCTGGGAGAATGACATTTGAGTTACAAGCCATGTTGAGGGCTTAATTTCCTACAGAAACAATCTTCATACCTCCATGAAAATCTCAGGTCCAGACTATTTTGACCTGTAGATTAAGAAAATCATTTATGTCAGATGTGTCCATGCTATTGTAAAAGAAGCATACTTATTTAGAATTCTTTTTCTGGGCACATGTCTGGGCTAATGACATGTAAGGCCCCGTATGCACACTTTCTATGATTTGTGACCTCATACAGGATAAGGAGAGAAAGACACAGCAGCAGATCCAGTATACTGTTTTAGGAGTTTCTCTCAGCTTATCAAAATGAATGAGAGCATTTCCTACATACCAAACCCTTTCCTCTTCTTTAGGCTATTGTATAATTCCCCTTGTTGTATCCGCCTCACCATTTTTCTTCATTTCCTATTCGAATGTCCTCTCGCGACTTAATGTCCTTCCATTTAGTCACCATTTTCTTCCCTTCTACCATCAGATCTCTGTATACCTTGCCTTATAATTAGCTCTCTCCACCCATCTTCTTCTCTAACACTTATTGTATACTTGATAGAATTACACATGATGATAATGCATTGCCTGAATGTGATAAATAGTAAAAGTTCAAAAGAAGGTGCTATGCCTCATGAGATGAACCTCAGTCATACCCTTTATATCTAATTCATGGTACATTGCTTGCATTTCTTTAACACCTCTTCAAAAAGACCGTAAAATTGATATCTAAATTTACATAAGCATATTCCAAAATAATCATTTCTGAAGCAACACCTACATGTGTGATATGGCATAGAATTATCCCAGTGCAATGTGAGATATAGTACCCAGCAAATTGTCGTTATCTGTCGCCATGATTGGTCATCAATGGTGACTCCTTTCTGAGTGATAACTCACTGCGTCATCTTTCGCCACTGTGTGTCAGTCTCACATGGCATGGCAATTTATCACAACAGTCACCAACATGATCTCACTCACTGCGTGAGTATGTGCCACCCCTTGTCATCCCTCACAAAGCATGGTGACTTATCACCACCATCGCCAACATGGATCTAACTCACTGCGTGAGTATGTGCCACTGCCTGTCAACTCTCACTCAGAATGGCGGCTTATCACAAGCATCGCCAACATGGATCTGACTCACTGTGTGATTATGTACCACTCCCGTGCCACTGGCATCAACTCTCACACATAATGGCGACTTATCACTACCATTGCCAACATTGGTCTCACTCAATGCGTGAACTTGTGTCACTCCATGTCAATGCTCTCTAAGGATTGCATCATCTGTCACTCACTCTCACTAAGAATGGCAACTTATCACCACCATTGCCAGCCTTTGTCTCACTCAATGCGTGAATTTGTGTCACTCCAAGTCAATGCTCTCTGAGGATTGCATCATCTGTCACTCACTCTCACTCACAGTGGCAACTTATCACCACCATTGCCAAAGGTGTTGAGACAGCACCACTGTTCCACATGTAGCCTATCTAGGAAGTGTGGGCATGAAGTATAAGTCCCATACGTATCAAATGTGCTTTGTTTCACACTGATTTACATGTAATACTTCAGAGTTGAATCAAACAAGATTATATAGAGAGAATATCAATTGAATTTAGATAGAGGTATCTCTAAAATGAAAGCAACTATCCATAAACACCTTTTCTCTGGTTACAGGAAAAATACATAGGGAAATATCAACATGAACACCTTGTCTGTGGTTAGAGGGAAGATACATATGGCAATACCTTCTCTGGCAAAACATACTTTGATCTGGCAGATGTGAGGCTGCATGATTACCAATGTCGATGATCATGAGCTTTTCATCTAACAAGGTGAGTGATCACCAGCATCGCCATCACTGGTGAGTCTGAGTGATCACCACTCTCGCCATCCATGGTGAACCTGCGCTATGATGTGGTGCGCGTTTCATCTAGCGAGGTGAGTGATCAACCGCCTTGCCATCCCTGGTGAGTGTGAGTCATCACGATCCTCGCCAGCCGTGGTGAACATGCGCTATGGCATGGTGTGCGTTTCATCTAGCGAGGTGAGTGATCACTCGTGTTGCCATCCCTGGTGAGTGTGGGTGATCAAGATCCTCACCATCTGTGGTGAACCTGTGCTATCACGAGGTACGCGTTTTATCTAGCGAGGTGACTGATCACAATCCTTGCCATCCATGGTGAATGTGCATTATGACGAGGTGTGCGTCTCATCTAGCGAAGTGAGTGATCACTCATGTCGCCATCCCTGGTGAGGATGAGTGATCACTCATGTCGCCATCCCTGGTGAGGATGAGTGATCACCATCCTCGCCATCCCTGGTGAACATGTGCTATGACGAGGTGCATGTTTCATCTAGCGAGGTGAGTGATCACCCACGTCGCCATCCCTGGTGAGTCTGAGTGATCACCATCCTCGCCATCTGAGGTGAGGCCATGTGATCACCACCATTGCTATTCCTGGTGATCTTGTGCTATAGCGACGTCGTGTTCCATCTAGCGACATGTGTGAGCCACTTCACACAGGTTGACGAGGAGTCACAACAATTTGCTGGGTATGCATTAGTTAGATTTATAAGGGTGTTTAACATTCTGTGTGAAGTAAATGTACAAGTGCTCCTGTCCTCCAGATCAATGGTGTCTCCAAATAAGTAACGGGGTGGGTTATGAGGTATAGGGATTTAATTAAACATCCTTGGGTCAGGCCAAAATCTTTTGTTTGTGAAGATGGCTAGGCCTATTCCCTATGGCTATGTCCTCAATACAGACACTGAGGAAATGGAATTATAGACATACTTTTACAGGACATGACTTGCTGTAGACAGTGGGACCCTATTCAGCACTACACTTCAGGCATATTCATCTAAAGCAATGGTGTTTATATATACATCCTCCACTAATGTCAGAAAGGTCTGACAGTTAAACATTTTTAAACCACAGGCTAAATGTTCACTAGAAATCACTAGATTATAAAAGATTAGAATATATTAATACCTTCATTCCTTTTTTATCGTGATGGAATGCATCATCCTGTTATTCCATGGGGTAATGGTAATATTGGCATAACTCATGAAACTGTAATAACTATTGAGATATTTTGCAGCATATACATAAAAACAACACCATCACAATATGAGAGAAAATGATGTCATGGGTTATAAGTTGTTGTAACTTGTTGTTGTTGTACAAATGGTAAGGAATCACAATGCCCTCTAGGAAGTAGCCACCCAGGCACTAAGCAGTTCTGGAGGTTAATTCAAAACATCCTGGGATCGCAACCTCAGCAATCTCAGGAATTATTCTACCTTATCCTATTAAGTGATCTTAAGATTAGACTGCGTTCACATTTCCTAGCCAGCACTAAGATCGCAGTGATCTTAGCCTCAGCCTTCCTACACTATTCCAAGACGTACTGAGTGGGCACAGGGGTAAGAGTCCCAAAATAAAGGAATAGCTGTGGAGCCACTCTTCTTCACAACAGTGTTTATACCATCATTCCCCATCCCCATATGGGTTAACAAAAGAGCACAGGGTGCAGTTGACCCCGTACAGTATTCAAGAGTTGTTCCCATAAATGTATGATTTATGCTTGCCTATTAGAAGCATTGTGCCCTCCCCCCAGAACAAAGAGAGAGAAGAGAAGAATTACCTTACAGTGCACTTAAGGCATGAGTAGCCCTAAGAGCCCTCAAGGACACTCAGCAAACATATTCCCTCCCCTCTATATGCAGCAGGCTATTCACTCTTTCAATCAGGAGTGTTCCCTGTAAGTGCTCTTGTACTCAGGTGAAACCACTATGCAATTCTTTCATTAAGATCACAGTGATCTTAGTGCTGGAAAAGGAATAGTGAAGTGATCCCAGGACTTGCTATTCCTGACAGGCCTGAAACCACTGCATTAGATAGGGTAGACCAGCCAGGTCTTATGATATGTGCCTACACTAAGATTGCTGGGGTTGCGATCCCAGGATGTTTTGAATTAAGCTCCTGACTATGTCTAGACTGCAATGGCCAATTGTCTGGCTACATCTCTTAAGGAGAGGGGATGGGTCAGCCTTTGCTTTCCCCAGTTCATTTCAGCTCCTGATGACCCCTGCTGCCGGTTAATAAAGTTACGCATTTAACCAATGTTTACCTTTACCTTGCCCTTCCACAAGTGCTTGTACCAGGCACTAAAGGTTAGTCGTATAGGTCCTGTTGATCAATTTAAGGTGAATAGCCTTAATAGTTTTTTTACTATTCAAAAATCACAATTCCCAACCGCAGTGCATTTGAATATTTAACAAACACTGTGTAAATGAATTCGGCAAGCATGTCTATAATAATGTCTTATCATCAACTACTAACACCCTTTATAGGCCCACCCTCTGAGAAAATGAGAGGCTGCCAACATGGCCAGGCAACTCAGTTCTTCTCTATTCTAAAAGGAGTAGGTAAGTGTAATCTCTAGAAATATTAAATAGAGGCAGATTTAAGTCTTTGTAGTTACTATTGTAAGAAACATGAGGCATACACTATAGGGCTTAATCAAGGATGTAATTATTGTAACAATGTCAGTGGCCAAGTAATCCAATGACCTTCAGCTGAAAGAAATCTCATTTGTAAAACTGTGCTACATAAAGAAAGCATTTTACTTTCAGCCACAAATAATTTCAAAACAACAGGAATAAAACATTGATGAAATAGCAACACAACCACAGAAATATGACATCCAAAAAACATAGTATAGCTGAGAACAGGACTGTTAAAATGTTTTTTGGGGTAAATTCAACAACCAGGAATATCTAGCATTTACTTGCCTGCTATGATCAAACCGTTCCAAGATGTCTGTCATAGTTTTCCTGGCATTTATCTTATTCCAAGCTCACATGCAAAACATGTCTCCTTAAATGAAAATGTATTACTGCAGACTTCAGTATCAAAAGCAATGTAATATCATGATTCCACTTTATTGACATTTGGAATTCTAAATCCCCTTGAGCAGTGTCTGTTTCTTTGACAAAGGTGTAGTCTGGTTGTAACCTGCTGCTTAAAATTCTACATATATCTCCAACTGGACATTGCTATATCCAGTCCTATGGATACAATCCCTTAGGTGTCCTATGATTAAGAAGTGTTGACATGCATGTAGAATCATTTTTTTCAGGTGAAACAGCAAGGAGCTAAATGCCAAGGGCCCTCCCCATATGGCATCCCCTATCATCCATACTTTGCCCATTGCTTTTATTGTTGCCACTCCCTACCACATGTGTCACTATCCTTACACTCCTTTATCTCATATCCATTCATATGCTGTCAACACTAGCCCATTTTTATGCCATTTCATTTATTGGTATTGGATTCCTTCTGCTGTGCCCTGTTTTGTGTTATGGCTCGAGTGGGGTGCACTTCCTACTTCTGACCAGTTTCCTACACCCTGCCTTATGCTGAAAGAGGCTTCCCCAATCCTTTCTCTCATGGGCAATAATGAACAATGCTTGGTCTTAATGGGCAATGCTTTTTTTCGAGCCAGAACTGAATATGTTATACAGGTGTTATTTCCCTTGTGCTTCCCAGTAGATGTAAGTGATTGACAGCTGCCTGCCAGTTTCCATTCAATTAGCAGACCCTTCTACTTTGCCATAAAGCATGTGCTGAATATCAGTCATTTTGTATGTAATCATCATTAGCTCTCATAGGCCAATTGGAACTTTGACCAATCGGGTGTTATTCAAGTTTGATATGGGACCCTGTGAACTCCAGAAATGTTATAGAAATGAAGTCTAAGGTAGCTGAGCAAAATAACACAATAAATTTTCATGGCTAACTATGATATGATTACATCAGAGATTGTGGTGCAAACACTCATGCCAGGGAGTACTTGGTATAAGAGGGAAGTGCTCCTTTCATTCACTATACACTCTCAGTCCCACTTGTAAACGGGCTATAAAGACCACTGTAGTGGATACAGTACAACCCACATAGAGTCATTGGATTTTACTGACAGCACCTACCACTGTTTTCCAGAAGAGAAGCAATCTTCTGTAAAACCCTTGCCACGGTCTGACAGTGTAGTCTCATCTGTATACATAGACTGGCTTGTGGGGTGCCAATGGTTGGCACACATCAGACTTCCATTGAGCAGAGCAAACCTACCTGGACTAACAATAAGACAACTTTTGTCATAAAGAAACCTCAATTATAGAAACCTTAATTATAGGTTTTCAATAAACTCAAATTCTGAACTAACCACGGCTGTAAGGATCTCAATCTCCCCATTCGGTCAATATATCAATGTTCAAAAACAACATGCTACACACCTAGAAACTTTTTCAAACATGTATAATAAATAGAAGGGTGATCGAGTACTGTCTAACACAATGATATTTGCTATTATTTTCTGCTATCAATTTGCTTGGCTTGCTATAAAATCAAAACCATTCTACAGGCAATAAGATTTTCTTTACAAGTATATTCATCATTTTTGGATGGGTCTTGAGAGGCTTGTGATAATATCAATTTGGTATTTTCAAAACTAAGGAAACCACTCTAAAGTGTTTAAATTGATATGATAACCCTTGCCCCCTGTGTGTACTAAGCCAGTACCCCTGATCACTGGAGACCCCTGCTGAAAAGGGCCACACATAGTGCTGATAAGAGTGGAGGAGGCTGTCCTTTAATGGAGGAATCACCTTCAGGATGAATACTATTCCATAAAACACAAACGATGTCCTTGGATCGAGGAATGGGCCTCCTTCTAGTGTTAGGACTCAACCTGCTAGCAGTCCATCCTCATATTACAGTACTGTAGTACAACTTAATATTCCACTAAGTGACATTTACGGCAGCAGTCATGATGGCCAAGATGTTCATGGGCTCATTCCTGGTGACTTGAGGTGAACCACAGTTATGATTTCCAAATAAATTCAGAACATAGGATTGTAATACTAATGACATGTAGAACTACAACGGACAGACCAGTTTCCCTTATTATATATCAAAGCAAACCGGGAACAGTATCTACTTCCCCAGCTTCACAGCAGCCCATACCCATCCTTCATTGAGAAATTTGATGACTATAAATATAAGATATCCGTCTGACCTGTGGGGGCCTTTTATTTTGCCATGGAGATCCCAGCACTCATATGTGTCATTCTCATGAAACGGTATAAACATTTTCTTTCCATGGATAGATCTGGGGCTAGGGTGTGTCTTTAGTGATCAACAGCATGGTAATATGTCGGTGAAGTTGATGTAAGGTTTTGTTGCAGTGGGGCAGTGTAACTTCTACAATGAAAACCCAAACAGCATTACAGTAAAGCAGTTTAAAAAATCTGTTACAAAGCAAATTGGTCTGGGTATACTGACAAGAGCATAATACCAGAAAACATCATAGGTTAAATAGGTTAGTGGAATGATCGAATAACAATACATTGCTTGTAAACAAAGAAAAGGATTTGTGTCACACTGTGTTTTTGTTACTGGTGGATTTTTGTGCAATTTTAAGACACCGGTGTTAACCAACCAAACTGTGAGCTAAATGGTGATGGACATAAGACATACATTAGGGTTCATCCATTAGAGTTATTACTGTAATCCATATTCAGTTTAAAATCTATGAAATAAACAAAACAATTTTTGGCTCTGTCCAATTGCTGATCAGCATTTGTTGTGTGTATTGTGTTGGTGCTTTTTTTTTTTTTTTTATTTAATGCATACACTCAAACGGTCATTTATGCATAGGAAGGGTGAATAATCCCCATGCTTTCTGTGCGATTTTGATAAAATCTTGTATATATATTGAACTGAAAATGAAGTATTTCATGAAACAAAACTGTGATTCTTTACTGCCCAATAAGATGAATTACAATAGAATGATAACCAGTAGAACTCCCAAAATAATGAAAAACATGAAGTGACATCAAATGCAAATGATTTTAAATAATTGATTCCTGAAACCAATGACAAAATGCCTCTGTCCCTAATAATTTGTCAGATAAAGGATTTCCTTAACTACGCTGTAAAGGAATTCCAGCGATTCATGATCCATGATGGCATCATGAAATAATCCTTTCCAAGGGAATTTGCTTTGATTTGTTTTATTGATGGCTTCACTTTTCCTGTGAGATGAATTCCTGAAAAGAGAGTAAATCTTCAGAAAATGTGCCTTGTCATCAGGCGGTTGCTCACTTTATTGTCGTGAAACATTAACTGTGACTCCAGTGAATGACATTGAACCATCAATGTAGGTAGTAATGGGACTTTTATGATCTGTGTCTCTGTGACTTTCCATAAATGCAGCAATATCATGTTTCTTGCAGCTCATTTATTTTGATTTGCCATTCAATCACTGTCATACGGATCATGTTTCCCAAACAAATAATGTTCTGTTAATCCTTAAAGCTGCAATCCCAAACTTTCTTTAAAACTATTCTCATAATTTTAATGTTGACAGTATTTCATAATACTTGTACACAACCCCAAGCCATCCCATTCTCCATGAAGGGTTGTGTGACAAGGCCCCCACATATCACAGTCTGGATGGGGTTGAATGTGACTGTCAGGTGCCGATACTGTAACCTATCTTTTGTCTCATACATTATTGCATCAAGAATCCAGGCCATGGATCCAATTGTGCATAGTCCTGTTGCCAGATGCAATCTGGACACTTTAGCTGCAGTGCATCCATAGAGGCAGAAGAACACAGCAGGGACTCATGTTTACTAGCAGGACAGGCTCAAAATTCTGCAAAGAATCAAAAATATAACTTCATACATATTATGATTGGTTGCCTGCCGAGAGTCCCCTTCCCCGTGACAGTAGCAAGAGTCACTATGACAATACCATTATGGCCATATGTTTGTGGCACTACTAAGCCTGCCTACCCTATACTCTTTTCTATGTCATCGTCTTAGTGCAGCAATGTTGGAACTGCATTTTCTTTTTCAAGTTCTGCAGGAGTGGTAAAGGATGTGTTCTTGTTACTATATCACCAAGTTGACATAACACTATTGCACTACACAGTGGGCACAGAACGTTGCATCAACGTTGACAACCCGCTGATACTGTGTTGATGATGTTGATCAACCTGTCTTCAACACCTTTCAATGATTCTATTTCAATGTTGTCAACCAACACCATTTCAACATCCAATCAACAGTTGACATATCAATGTTGAAATATTGTTCTCAATTCAATGTTGACTCAACATTGATTTGTCAATGTTGAATCAACAATATTGATTTCAATGTTGATTCAATGTTGATTCAACATTGATGTGTCAACAAAGAATGTCCTTACAAATATCAATGTTGTTTCAACATCATGTCAATGTTGTGTCAATGTTGAATCAACATATAAATACAAACATTGAATCAGCACTGATAGTTAGATGCTGAATCACAGTTGATTTTGATTATGTTGTGTCAACTTTCAAATTCAACTATATTTCAACCCTATATCAACCGTTGATATGCAAACATTGCAAACGTTATTTCAACGCTGAATCAATGTTGATGTGCCCAGTGGGTAGGACCTGTAGGCACACATATAATCGAGATAGCTTCCTTGCTTTTCATGACAGGTAGATAAGGGTCAATAGATGTCAAAATGGAAGAAAAGTCAATCTTACCAAATGGCAGTTACTCCCTGAAGCAGCAATGTATTCATTGATGGGACAATTACTACTAATAACCAGCTGTTTTAAGGCATGCCTTGCGACGACCCTGTATCTTATGCATGTTTTATCCAAAATACTTTATAAGAAATAAATTGCCAATAGAAAAAAAATGCACATTTTTTGTTCTTGCAGTTTATTTTTTTGGATACCTGCTGAGGTAGATTGGTGCATTGTGATTTACCCACTAAAGGGTATTTCAAAATCAAAATAAAATGATACTGTTCTGAAATGCTCTCCAGATGTACATAGATCATCTTACCACCCTGTTATAACTACTAACCTCCCCAACTGCAAATGTTGGTGGACATGTGTATGATTAATTGCGTTTGCTGAAATTTCATACATAAGTATAATCAAAAGGTAATTTTTCTGTATTTAAACTAACCAACATTTTACCATTACACTTAGCAGTGGTGACAAGGATGGGCTCACTCTGGGCATTAATGAATGACTGATAAATGTCAAGGTAGCACAGCTATTTAATATCTAGATATACATTTTGTACTCACTGTGCAATATCTGTTGAGACTATTATTGCAATGGTTGGAAGATAATGTTCTGAAGCATTCTAAAATACCTAAGCTCATTGTGCAGTATTTGTTGAGACTTTTATTGCAATGGTTGAAGATAATCAATATGACCTAGGATTTAATCAGGGAATCCTCCCTTAAATTTAATCGACATTTTTAAAGCAAACTCGATATCATGAAGGAAGCCATTTAAAATTACATTCTGTGACTCAGGATTGCCCAGACTAAATTGAAATCATTCATTCAAAATTCATCTAATTCACTGAATATTGGATGAATCAAATTACTCAAAAGGGCACTGGATACACTTTTAGTTGCTAATACTGTGCTCTATCTACTGGTTCTAGATATAAGATCTATCCTTAAAGTTGGTCAATCATATAACCACAGGGGATAACAGACACTTCAATAATGATTAAAAATACTAGGGAAAGTTGGCTGTGAATTAGCATCAATGACTATTCTTCATGCAAACAAAAGCATTAAATCTAGAAGGTTATTCGAGTTAATGCACTGCCTGTGTATTCTGATCAATTCTAATCTGGTTATGCAGTTTTTTGGAAAGCTATAATGCATTAGGCACTTTTTAGACTGTATTGAATAATATTATCCAAACTATGAAGCACAGATCTATAAATGTTACTATACACATGTCATAAAATAGGAAAAATCTGTCCAGTCAGAAGGTAGAGAACACCTACAACACCCAAGACTTCCACCGTTACCCATGGCAAGTGACATGACTTCTGTCAGCTTCCCTAGAGCCAACTAAAAGGCCCCTCCTGTTGTTTGAAATCAGGATCAAAAGGAGAAGGTCCCTCTCCTTGATGTAAATCACTTGGGGGGCTATGCCTGTTGAGTGAGGTGTCGGCCTCCAGTGGATGAAGAGTACGTGAGTTGCTCAACCCACATCTATTTTCTTATATGAGTTTTGTTCAGGGGAGTGTTTACTGTTAAATCTGTGGGATTTCCTTACTAGAGGCTTTTAATGATAGCTATTTAAGGTGAGCCCATGAGACATTAAGTGTTCTAGCTAGCTTCACGGATAGTACCCTCTGTTTTAACTTTGTTTTATAAATCATTTTGCAACTAAGAAAATGGGGATTTGTGTGGCATTTTTCCACATTATTTCCCCCTCAAGATTGAGGTTTCCTTAGCTGTGGAATTCATAAGCTGTAGAGTTCATAGGCTGTAGAGTTCATAGACTGTAGCTAATAGAGTTTTGCTCACCCATCTTTCTATTAATCATTCATGATCAAAAATCACAGATTTAATGGAAATCTGTTGATGCCTCTTGATGCCATGTACATATATAATGGCATGTGTATCTAAATATATGTCCTTGATTGAATCATGCACTTCCAGAAAAATTTCAATAACATTGCAAAAGCATTGCTAGGATGTCATCTATCAAAAGGTATTGCCAGATCATGCCTATTCTAGTACAATAGTTATGCAACCCTGATAAAATGCAAAGTAAGCAGGACAAAAGAACCTACTTGCCTGTAGTCTGCTGATAGCTATCTGCTACGATACAATTTTGATTTATACACTGCTACACAGAGTACCATCATAAAAAAATGTTTGTGGATAAATCAACTTTACTTTAGGGAAATAATATATAGAAATAGCCAATGGCCTGCAAATAATGAGTCACTGAATATTCAAATGTATGCTGGTTTTGGCCACCAGGGGGCAGAATATGGGTAATTTAACCTTGTTTTATAAATCATAAAAATGTTTTTATGTGGTTTAAAGGATTAACAGAACATTAAAGTGAGATTTATATCAACCAGCCCCACTTGCTTTATTTCGCCCGCCAGCTCTTGCCTTGGTGTCACGGAAGTCAATAATCCATTTGGACCCATATTGACTGCTGTGCTCTGTACCAATACAATACCCTATCCTCGACACATGGTGTCAGTGGGCCTTACTGGTGTTGATATAAGAGTACTTGTTTGCTAAAATGGGGGCAAGCAGCTAGAACACATTTCCCCAAAGAGACAAGCCAAAGACCAATAATGGTATCATACTGGATATTTGAAGGTCATTGAGACACACCATTGGTTTGCGCCATTGATTAATATAGGCTTTGTGTGAAAATGACTTTCAGACCCTGTTTCTAAACATTTCAAGCCTGAATGGCACCACCATGACCAACAATGCATTGAAGCTATTAGTGCATAGAGAGCATACATTGCTTCTTTTCACCTAAGATGTAGATAGAACTTTAGCTACCTTTTTCCAAACTTGAAAACAGTGGCACTTCTTGTTCGATTCATTCAGGTCTATTCAGCTGGCTAATGTAAGCTCAAATAGAACCTTAACTGAGCATTTTGTATAGAGCAACTTAAAACATTCAGAACTAATGCAAGTGGTGCCATGCACGCCTACTTTAAGAACACCCTTCTCTGGATATTGTAACAAGTAAACATTGTTTCATAGTTTTGTTAGTGGATTGTTAAAAGACTGCTAGCAGGCAGATGAATTCAGCCTTTCACCACAAAATATTGAATCAAAGATTATAAAATTTAAAAATTAGGTAAAATGTCAAATGGGAATTGAATTCGTAAAACTGAAATCCCAAGTACAACAGCAATTTTTGTAATATCAATAGGTGCTCCCACCCCTACCCACCACCACTCCAAAACAAAGTACAGGATCAGCCCCACAAGGTTTTTGCTAGTTTTAAACCATAGAAGCTGTCCATATAGGATCATATTAATGCACAGTGTTCACCAGGTCTGGGCTATGACATAAAATTCCAGACGCTGACAATTTTACAATCATTGGCATATTTTCAACTTAGTCAGAAATCACGACGAGGGCAACTGTGCTGCCATTGGCAATATCTTCAATGTGGCAGAGATCACGACGCGGGCTTTTCTCCCTACACCTTCAATCTCCAGGCGCAGCACACGGGAGCCTGCTAAAAATATGCTTCGGAGATTGATGCAGTCACGTGACCACAGCGCCACCAACTTCCCTGAACTGGAACTAACAGGTAAACAGGTGAGATCAGCATCATCAAAACAACAGGACATCTAGCCACAGGTTTCAATTGAACATGCCCAAAAAGCCGGCCCCACCACACAGGTAAGTGTGATTACATATTTGTAGTATATTTCTGCTTGAACACAAGCAGTTGGTAACATAATAATGCAAGTCCATTAATGTTTTAGCCACACGCTCTCACTCCAGAAGTCACGTCCATCTGACACCGACAAAACGGCAGTGCTCTCACGGCCCTCCCTCCTCCCCACTCCCGCCACTGCTCCCGTGAGTGACCATGAGAGATCGGAGCGGATCAGTCCAGACCCGTGCGTCTGCCCCATCCTAAGTATCCTGACAATATCTATCCCAACTGATACCTGGCACATGCCATACAATGTTTCCATGATCTCGATGTAAAACTCACCAGTTCTTACATGAAAGTGATGTGAATGACATGATATGTGCTATCTGAGATGGATTTTAAGGGTAAGTTCAGCGTTCTACCTAAAGTCCAGGTAGGAGCTAATTCATTGTCGACATTGGTTGTACCTTGTAGGGCCAATGGGTTGGTGACACTCTTGCTTGATTGAGAGTTTTGGCATGTCAATTTGATATGCCAACCCAGCTAGCACAACTCGTGCAATTTACGTCGTTCTTACGTAAAAACTCATGTTATTTACGTAAAAAAGACATCATTCAGATGAGTAGTGCTGGCAGGGAACACTCTCAAATTAGTGGAGAGACTCCCTGATTCTTTGACAGGTATTTGACAGGAATTTTACAAATCTCACAATCTTATTTTTATAGGTGTGGGCATATGGTGTGGGTACTTTAAAAAATCTCCTGGATTATAATATCTGTATGTTTGAACATTAGTGCTGGTTCATGCACAGAAAGGGTATCAGAGTGGGATTTAGTCAATGTTATTATAGCGTCTCCCCAACATCCCCACTGATAACTAGAGGGCAGGGCAAGGCAGGTCAGGGGGGGGGTGTTGCAGTCTGGCGTCTAGCTGGCGTCTAATTAAACAGGGGAGTCAAGACTCAAGTCTCAAGCCTTAGCCGTGAGACAAACATTGGTCTGGACGAAAAGCAGGGACTTGTTTACAGGGGGCGCCACCATGCAACTAGGGCAGACATATTTTGGAGGTGAATAACAAAGCAGTGCTCACCATTGGCAGTCATGGGGGTGCATCTTGGGGTTGCAACAAATGTTATTTTTTTCTTGAACTATTTCATCAAATTACTTGAGACTTCTGGCGAGTCACCCTAAGATGTTGTTGGATGTTGTGCGTGAATATGAATCATTTCCATTGAGAAAGTTTTGAGAAAAATAATTTTGAAATTGTTAGTGTTACTCCAGTGCACCTCTCTTTGAAAGAGTCTTTCTCCTATCCCACAAGCCAGGTCCCAACCCAAAGTTTAATGATTTCAAAATGGCACTTTAGCTCATAATACCAACAGTAAACTTACAGCGAGTCATTATTAGATAATAAACTAACTGTGTGTGAAGTTTGCAATAATTCTGACCAGAGAAAGCATCAATAATCATAAATTTTGTTAGTGGTGGTTTTCAGCTTCTCACACTCCCTACGGGAGCACTGCGTGAGCATTCACCTCCTTTCAATGGTGGCTCTATCAGTTGTAACGGGATGCACACAACTTTTTCCTCACTTTGGTTGGTTTTCGTCCGTACGAATATCTTTTCCCTACTGTAAGGCCATTTAATTTAAAGATAACTTGGATTACAGATCCGCCATTGGAATATTTGGCAAAATAAAATAAAAAAAGATTTATTTTTTACCTTTGGCTGCTGGTTTCCTCAACATGTTAGGTAAAAAGTTGAAAAAATACATGGTGAAAACCAAACACCTAGAAATTGTCGATCTTTCCTATATTTACTTCCCTAAAACGTATATTTGATCACCAATGAAGAATAAAAAGTATATGTTTGGGGTGTTCGGTTCTAGGTGGAATTATTCTTTTCTCTTTTGCGTTTGGCTGCTGGGAAATTTGGGTTTCAAAATCCAACTTTCTTTTTTAACCTTTGGCTACCCAAGATATCAGCTCAAAAATCCCATAATCCAAGTTATTTTAATCAAATGGCCCAAGCCAAAAAAACACTACCATAAATTCTCTCATGTAAGCCGCAGCTTATACCAGAATCCAAATCCAAATCCAAATTAGGCTTATAGGATCAGTCAAAGGAAGGGTTGTGGCTTATATGAGGGGTTTTACCACCATGGAAAAGTATTAAACTGCCTTCAAACCCTAGATGTGGCTTATAGCCTCCTCCTTAACACAGGGATGCAGCTTATATGAGGGATGCGGCTTATACTAGAGAATTTACGGTATATATATATTTTTAAGTTCCTGGCAATTAACATGCTAAAAAGATGGCAAAAACAGTTGAGGTCGCTAGAAGTTTTTTTGTTAAATCAATGTGTTATATCCAGGGCCCCATGAAGCCTCCCCCCTTGTTCCCCCAATTGAATCTTTTACATGATTGTCAAGCTTCACCACTATCCATGCACATGCATACCACAGAGCACTTTGTGCATACCCAACCCATACAAAATGGATGGTAGAACCCAGTACAGGGCAAGCTACTGCCCATTTACAATCGGGCTTAGAGTGTAGACTTATAAGTAAGTATTATTCGTTTTTTGACTTTTGAATTCTGAAAATATAATCATATACATATATACTGCATTTTACCATTATTTCACTAGAGGGAACTACAGTAAAACCTCACCTATAAGTCAAATTTTATTTAGTGTTTTTTTTTTTTTTTTTGTATAAGTCAAATTCTTGCCTCTAAGTTAGGAGGTCGACCTATAAAGTAAATTCTCTCATATAAGCCAAACTCTCATATAGTAAAATGCAGTACATGTACATGATCATATTTTTAGAATTCAAAAGTTTAAGAGTATATCCCCGGGCCCTTTATGGCCATATTCTACTTTAGGTCGGTAAGGAATTTGAACATCTGAAAAACTACTTAAGATAGAGGCTCCCTGTAAAGAGTGGATTTCTAATAGAGGTGGCGGATCAGACATGTATCTGCAAGTAGAAGTATAGGTAGAAGTAAATCAAATCCATCTATCCAGTATGATTTGGAATTAATAGAGATGACAGTTCACTACTGAATAAGGTCCATTTATCAAGGAAAGTGGTCACTGAATAAGGGTATATTTGATGTGGAAAATAATACCAAACCCAATATACCACATCTAGTTATAAGGCCCTACTAACTCATTTATAATAGATACCTGCCTTCTGTCTGTAAATGTATTCTTAGATAAAGGTGACCCTTGTTTTGTTGAAACGCCCAACCCCTCACTATTTACCAAAATAAAAAATCTATGTGTCCTGTGTCACGAGTGTGTCAATGAACATGGCATCATAATGAATCTATGATATAAAATCCTTGTGTTGTGTGTTAAACATTTTTTCTTTTTTTTTTTACATATTTGCAGTTTTCCTGGCTGGAAAGGCCCACACAAAGGTCCACATATCATTGAATATGATTCAAATCCTGAATCAAGGAGGAGAAAACGCAGTGAGAGACGGCGGACACTCTTCACAAAGAGTTATGAGTTGGCTACAATATGCGGGGGGAAGATCTTCATCATTTGGACCGATGACCTTGGTCAGAACTGGATTTATTCTAGTGATGATAAGGTATTCGAAAGCTACACAAGCACAGGTGAGAAGTATTTCATACTTATCATAAATCATTGGTTCAGGGCCTCCCTGAGGCATTATAGCCTACTTGCGGCAATGATCTCAAAATTCCAAAAGTCTAATTTCCAATTGCCCTTTTCAATGTTGATTTCGGTTTAAAATGTAGAGGTCAACTTGCAAGCGAGCGCTCTACCACTGAGCTACATCCCCAGACCTGACGTTCTCTACCTTCCACCTACATGTGGATTGGTATGACACAAGGGGGCAGTGTTTACTGGCTGACCAGCCCCTGGGGGCTGGTGCAACCGGAATGGGGACAGATAGCATACCGCCATGGACTCACAGCCAGAGCTGGCTCCTACAAAAATATGAAAAAGAAACTGTACGGTAATATTTCCCGTATAAGGCGTGATTCCACAAGGCGGACATAAGGGCCTTGCACTCTTACAGCCCCATTTAACCTCAGCAGCTGCATATGGGGTCCAGGGGGGTCTAGGGGTCCATGCACCACGTAGCTTTTGAATTTTGAAAGGTGAAAAAAAAAAGTCCAGCAAACATTGCATAATCTTCTCCACTTTTTGACAGACACTGGCCGAATTTTTTCTTAAAAAGCTGATTTCAAAGCTGAAAAGGGTAAAATTGCATGGTGTATGTTTTTTTTTATTTATTTATTTATGCTGATGGCCGACAGGAAATGAAGTGTGTTTCAGGGCTATCTTTCTTTTTTTTTTTGCTGATGGCCGACCAGAGTCATAGCTGTAAAATTCCGTAATCCAAGTTATTAGAATTACATGGCCTTATGGGCATATTCTTTGGAAAACTCCAGGACAGAGGATGAAATAATAGAAAAATAATAATGGAATAAAAGCAGCATTTCAGCTACCTCATGTATAAGCCACAGGTTATAATAATAGACATTTCTGTGGCAAACTGCAGCTTAAAGTCACCCTGAAGTTAAGGGTGGTGCATCTTATATGTGAGGTGTTACATATATAGACTATTGTAAGGAATGGGAACCCTTTAAGACCTCAGGTGCGGCTTATAGCATTCTAATTAACTTAGGATGCAGTATATACGCTGCTGTGACTTATACACCCTCATAATCCAATTAACACTAGCATTTGCATAAACAGCAGAAAAATATCTTTTCAAAAAGTGGTCTGTCATTTTTGTACCTTTAATGGTATGGTCACAAGGTCAAAAAAATATCGGAATCTTCAGAAAATGATGCGGGCGCAATCCATAGACAAAATAATTTACAAAGAAAAAAAAAATTATTTCTAAAATTATGATGTGGGAAATCCATAGACCAACTAATTTTTTTGGTGTGGCCTAGAACAAAAGTAGCGAATTTTCTTTTACAGGATGCACCTTATACACAGGGGATTACGTTAAGGTCCTCAAACTGCTCTTCCTTGTGATACCAACATTGTTCAAGAAAAAATCCCATATCCTCATGAAAAAAGTTTTGTACTCTCATGTAACGTTATACAAGTGGTTTTGAAAAAGATACAGCATTCTAAATATTACATCCTACAGGATTCTTTGGTAAACAATTTTCGAAATTTAAAGACAATATTTCCCTTTATTGGTTAGAATTAATATGAGCAGTTCACATAAACTATGCCCACACTTGACCTGGAGAATACCATATGAGCGCGTTCAATCCTTACAACTACAGTAAAATCCCACGTATAAGCCGCACCTTGACTTTAGGAGAATGCTATAAGATGAATGTGAGGCCTGAATTGGTCCCCATTCCTCACTTGAGTCTGCATATTCAGAATCACACGTATAATTATGGCACACCCTGAGTTCTTAGCAATGCTTCAAGCTGCACTAATGACCTTAAAAGCTCTATAAATCGTGGCTTGTACACCTGGTTTTACGGTAATCATCACAATTTGGTATATCAATATGTTGCATACTCCTTTTCTAATACCATGTCTTGTCCGCCTTTCATGTGTTAATATGCAGTATCAAATTAAATCTCACAATGTCACATGTGTTAATTGCTGAGCAACTGTTTAGAATAGAATAAGAAAAGGAAAGGAAGTTTCTTTGGATTCCCTGAAAGTCACCTTGTAAACACCATACAAAAATGCTACAAAGCTTTTTGGTATAATTAGGTTCGGTTTCTACCAGACTGATCTGAATTATGTTTTTGTGCATGGTCGACATTCAAACTTTAAAGTCTCAGATACACCTACTCGCTCTAAGGATAGGGTGTCTGTAGGTGGCAGAGTTTGCACCTGGGGCTCCGCAGCTCTGCCCGTTTCAGTAGTAGGCTCCAAGTCCACTTTTTTCTTTTCCACAAGTTGAGCTTTTCCTTTTCCACAAGTTTTACCCTTACCCCAGGGCAGTTTCTTCTCCTTTCTGGATGGGGAGGGGGGATTTAGGTGACCTTTCCCTCAGCTTCAGGGAGGGTTGCTCTGTTTTTGGTTTAGTTGGGGTTAGAGCTAAGCCATACATAAAGTGGGTCTGGGGACAACAACCCATTGTAGAGACAAAGTGACCTGAACAACGTTCATCTACCTCTCTTAGATGTAGATAAATGTAATCAAAAACATATTTGGATCCAGATACCTACTCTTCAGCATTTCAAAATTATTTTCCATAGTGTTTGATTGATGCTGAAACTTCAAGATATTAGTCATTATAATGATAAAAGTCATTAAAAGTCATTATTTAAAATAGTGACTTTGCAGGTGAACACAGAAAACATTGAAAATGCCATTGAGTTTGAAACATATTTTATTGGCCAATAGGTAATGCCAGAATTCTGCTGCCTTTCTTCAAATTAACACTCCATGGTTATACCATTTAAACGTCATAATCATAAACTTTGTTCTCAGTCATGAATCTAAATTGAACCTTAAGTAATTCTAATTAGATTTGTTAAAATGTTATCAGCACCTTTACCACATCCCTTGTGTAAGAACCTCATTGAGAAATATGATAAGACCTCTCTGTTAAAACTATTAATGATAATAAAGCTGCATCTATAAATGTACAGTTTAGTCTTCCTGAAATTGGATTGTTTTTTCTAAATATTTGCTTTCTTTTTATTTTATAGGCCTTAGCCCTGGTAAAGATGAAATCCGCTGTGATGAGGCTAACAACCAAACACCTGTACCATATGTTGACACAACAGTCACAGCACCCACACCAACTAAACGCTCACGCCACAAACTGCGATTTGCAGCTCAAGCTGCTCGTCACTCAAACATAAGGATTAATGCAACAGCACCCACATCGGTTCCAACCACTCCAACAACCCTAACCTCTCCAGCATTGGACCCATCTTCTTGGGCTAGACTGCCAACATCAACCCCTGCAGTCATCAGGGTGACAGAAGTACGCAGGCTTCAAATGAATGGGACATTTAATGACATGATGAACCAAGACTGTTCTCAGGATGACCTGGCTTATCCTAATTCTCCCAGGCAGTATGAAGCACTGGCAGACACAGCGCCACAGCAGGTAATCTCAGAAACCTCAGTACATCAAATGTACTCTCCCACAGATAGTAGTTACCAGCATCACTGCTCAATAGTGCAACCGCTGTGCGCAGTGTCAGAGCAGTCAAACCAACTATATCCCCAGCAGCAGCAGCCTACTGGTGGCCAACATTCAAGGCAACCGGTACCTTTACAGCCACAACAGCAATATGTTGATAGAGAACAGTCAAACCCAATCCAGAGTTCCTCGGAGGCCCAGTTACAAATGAATTCCCAGAGATTGCCATTACAGAACTACAACACTCAGCATAATGCCCAAATTCAATCCACATTTGGGCCACAGCAGAACATGCCAATGGGAGGGTCCGCACCTCAGCAGAGCACCTCACTACCATTCAACTCTGGACCACAGCAGAACTCACCAGTGCCGGACTCCATGCCTCAGCAGAGTGCCTCACTACAGCTCAACTCTGGGCTACAGCAGAACTCACCAGTGCCGGACTCCATGCCTCAGCAGAGTGCCTCACTACAGCTCAACTCTGGGCTACAGCAGAACTCACCAGTGCCGGACTCCATGCCTCAGCAGAGTGCCTCACTACAGCTCAACTCTGGGCTACAGCAGAACTCACCAGTGCCGGACTCCATGCCTCAGCAGAGTGCCTCACTACAGCTCAACTCTGGGCTACAGCAGAACTCACCAGGGCCGGGCTCCATGCCTCAGCAGAACGCCTCACTACAGCTTGGCACTCTGCAACAGCAGAATTCACCAGTACGGGGCTTCATCAATCACTTGAAATCACCTCGTCAGTCCCAAACTGGGCTACATCAAAACTCACTAATGCAAGAGTGTCCTTCATCCCAGCACAATTGCACAACAGAGCAGAGCTCTTGGGTACTGCAGTACTCAGTCTCACAGGATAGCATTGAAATGCAGCAGAACCCGGTATCAGAGCAGAGCTTGAACATACAACAAAATTCTGTATTACAGGAAGACGATCTTATAATCCAGCAGCAGGGTCTGCTACACATGAATCCAACCCTACCGGAACAATCCCAAACACAGCTGCAGGTTCTATCACAAATCCCACCTCCTGCACAGCCATATCCTTCTGAAATAGAGCATTCTCTACAGTACCAAGCCTCTGTGGATGACATAGAGACAGTAGTGCAACAGGACCATCAAACAACAGAGCCAGATGCACCAAAGGTTGGCAAGACTGTTATGCGGTTTTATGGAAAAGAAAATCAAAAACCTGAAAAGAAAAAGAAACCTGTCTTGAAACCAACACTGCCAAAGACGAGAACATGCAGAAATGTTCGAAAAAATGAACGGTATGATAAAATCATTGCAGATCTGCAGTCTCGTAGAAAGAAGAAAACATGATTCAACTTTGTTGATCTGAGGGATCAATGACTGATTCATTGTTCTCTCCCCAGTGTTTACTACTTCACTTTTATACATTTCACTAATGGTAACATGCCACAATATCTATCAGTTTATGTTACAGAGTCTGGAAAATGTGTTGATATATGTATGCAACCTGCTCAACTCATAGATTATTGAATTTATAATCATACTTAGCATAAAATGTTTTCCTATCTCTGTGATGCATTAACTCAGTCAATCATGCTACCGTCCACACCTTTTGATTGTAATTGAATTCTACAGGCATCTATGCACTGAGTATGTGTCATATTTAATGTAATTTGATCTATACTAAAAACAGGTTAAGCAACTGTAAACCTGATATACAAGCAACACTTTATTTGCTGCTAACTTCAATTCAATACCAAACAAACCTGCTAACTAGCACAAATTTTCCACATTGAGAGAAATGTCTATTTTATCTTGGCCAGAATACGAATTACCCTCTTGGGGTATGTAAAGCACAAATTTGAGACTTAATTACCAGTATTTTAAAAATGTCTATCGGGATTCCTGAGTATCTATATTTCTCAGAAATGTACTTATATGAGGCTTATTTGTTTCTGATGTCGTCTTTGGTGGTGGGTACAGTCAGTGTATTATACATTGGTTTATTTTTTTTCTCCAAAATCATGTGTGCAATCAATTTAAGAATGTCACAGTAGTTTTAGGTGGCAAAAAAAGTATGGCATTGAGAGAATTTGGTTTTTAAGTATTTCATACTTATATTTACACTGTGATGTTATATACACGTTTTATACTGATGATAAGTAGTATTAGATATATTGTAAATTTTCATGTATAAGCATGAGCCTATACACTAAAGCCATGTCGACTACAAATAAAGGGCATTTTAATGATGTTTTATAAATCGAGGAGCAGGCACTGTTTATATATACAACTGTATGAGAAGCTGTATGCAGTGTACATGTGTGGATTTATGGTAGTCACTAGAAAACCAGTAGGAAGGATCTAGATTAGTTAATGTATCATGCCTTGTTTTAAGTATTGATGTACTATAGATTTACTATGTATTCAACCAAATAGGCGCCCTCCCTCTAATAAGCACCCCCCCTTTTTTGGAGCTGTTTACAGACTAGAAAAATGCCCAATTTTCACGATTTTGGAGGCAGTTAAGCTCTTGAGTACTAAACCACCATGGAAATAATTTTTTAAGTGCCGTGGGTGCTTATTAGGTCAAATACAGTATTAGCATTTGCTAAGCTTCAGACTAGAGTAATATGGACAATAATAAACCAATTTCTTCCTGCTTAAATCAGACTGTTCTGCGTTGTGTTTAACACCATTTTTTAAACATTCTTTGGAACACAAATTAGGTTTGTTTGTTTGTTTAGTTTTACGTCCGGGGGCCATCGAGGAACTCAGACATTCAAACACAAATTAGGTGGGTGGGGTATGATGAACGTGAAATCAAACCTCAGAAGTGCATCTCTTAGATTTTATTCAACTCATGCTGTGCTTCATAGATAAAGTGTGTCATATAATGTTATTGCTTGTTTAAGCACGTTATTTGCTTTTCGTTTTCAAATGCCCGCTATCTCCTGTTGTAATACATGACCCGTGGTCTTTTAGAATAATATTACAGAATTTGGGTTTTAGTGGGCATCTTACCTTGTGCTTAGACAAGACCAGTGCTCATTTGAGACCCCTGTGTTTAAAGAAGCAATTTCAATACACACCGATCTAGGTTGAGAATGCAAAGGTCAACAAAAAAAAAGTTTAAAAAAGTGAGTAACAGATCTATGTTTAATGCCATTTTGAAAGCTAAGGTAATGTTCTTGGCTAGAAAACACACGATTTCAGCGATGAGTGTATTAATACCTAGCTTATTTATTCACAAGATCTGGGGGTTTCCCTCTTATGCAAGGTATATATCTGTGTAAGCATTCTGATTATAAACATGATGATGGGAAATCTGCACCGTAAAAGGCACATTCCAGCTTAAGTCTATCTTTCCATGTAAAAAGTAGCATTTAGTTCATATCTCGAATGATAATGCAGGGGTAGATTTTTTGAGTTAGGTGGAGTATAAGATATCAAAAGAAAGCTCTTGGTATCCCCCTTGCAGATCCAGGAAGAACTAAAACCCCTCGTATAAGACGCGCCTTGTACACCAGAGATTACGGTACCTTATATTTACCCATGTATAGCAGACTGTGGCATACTTTACCTTCAAATACGATCCCCATGTATAGGCCACAGCTTATAGACCATTTCTGTCTGTTGCCGTGGCTCATAGGATAACACTGAATTCTGTGTGTGGCTTATACTAAGGGGTTTGCTTATATTGTTACTGCCCTACCCCCACACCCCATACTCCGTCAGAGTGACGGATATTTGATATCACTGGAACTTGGATATTAAATATGGGTTCATCTTAATAAGATTTTTGATAATGAATCAACTAACGTAACAACTATCTGGTCCTCTTTCACCCATAGTACACATGTATTCCAACTTTACACCTGTGAGAATAGGTCTATATTAATGCAACTATATCAACATTATTGCCTCTCACCACACCCCCCCCCAACCCTGAAAATATGTATGTTCACCTACTGTAGCCTCATTAACTGTGTCCCAATAATATACCTTTGCTGGTTTAATCTGTTTCGGGTTTTTTTTTTTTCAGAGCCAGCCATCCTCAGTCTTCACAAAGACAAAGTATTCACCAAAGATATGAGAGCTTATTATTGGACTATATACTCCCAGGTATAATATATATAATTAATGAGTGATACGTTGGTACTACTTTTCACCAGGGCGCATGTTTTTCTATGACGCCACACATAACATTTCCTCCAGTATATAAGCTCCAGCAGTTGAACTAACGGTCAATTGGCTTTATATGCTTGGACAGCATACACCACACTGGGTGGTGCTGGAGATTTTAAACTTTAATTATTGTATTTATTGTGAATTTATGTATATATATATATGTATATATATATATATATATATATATATATATATATAAATTGTTATTATATTGTTTTGTGGATATTGTGATTATATGTATATATATATATATATATATATATATATATATATATATATATATATATATTGTTATTATATTGTATTATGAATTTGTTGTCTTATTTAATAAAGGCATGTATAGGATTGATATTGACAAAGTCAATTCTCACCAAACCCAATGTATTCTCATTTATTGCACATATCATCTTATATTATTATAATATCATTATTAGTATTACCGGTACACTCGTTTCAACGCATTAACTTGTATAATTAAACAAAAAGAATTCTGAAAGACAGAAGTTGAAATGGAGCATTCTGAATGAAAATGCAGCTTGTTTGTGACTTCCCCTGCTGCTGAAATCGGTAATACTTGGGCAACACAATGTTACTCATGACAGGAGGTTGAACTGAAAATAAAACAACCTTCAGCAATGGCAAGACAACTTCAGACTTGCAGTAAAAGGGCCTTACAAGGAAATGTACTTCGGCGTTTTTGAGGGTCCATAATATCCCTTTTGGTACAAAATACTGACAATTAATTGGACCCTGTCAAAGAACCTAATTTGAATACCAAATTCTGCTAAAATAGTTCCCAGGACGTTTTAGTGTTGCTGCATAGGTTTTGTTGCCTTTATTATAATTAGGCTTCATGAATAAGCCTTCTTATATTTGTATCATATTGCAACTGTGTCAAGTCAATGGAAACCTTTCCAAGACATGAAAGCTTACATTTCAGGTTTCGAATTGCCTTCCCAGACAGTCATTTCAGTTTGTTTCCCAGCATAGAACTGACCGAGTACACTTTACCATTCATTCATCTTAGTCATGTTACTAAAACGATTATTGGAATAAATCAATAAACTATCATTAAAGTTGAAATAACAGTTTTGAATGATCTATTTACATTTCCCACTTGTTACTACAGTCTCAAAATGCTGCCAATGGCCTGACCAGTTAGATCCTCCCTTGTGCTACAAATATGATCTATCAAACATCCATCACTCAGACAACCCTGCTCTATCTAACAGTCATGACGATTCATGTTACCACTCGCAGTATCCCTTGGGTCATGAAGGTCCCTAGCCCATGCCAGGATCGTGTTTCAATAGTTTCCACGACTGGACACCCTCAAATCGTAGTGGGAGATGTAAGAAATGACTCCATACCAGTGACTACATAGTGAGCTCCAGTAGAGGCCTCAAAATAGCAGCTGCTATTTATTCAACTACTGGCTCAATACACACCACTATGAAGTCATAGCACCCAGTCATAGGGGCCACTATTGGCTACATAGTGACCAGTCATACCTCCTTCATGGTCTAGTATGCACTCCTCTGTTCAAATGAGCATAGGGCTGCAGTAACTACTGTGATGTCTCATATAGGAGTCGGGCCTTGAATAGCATCCTGCATTGAATAGGGGCTGGGGTAGGAGGGCTGTCAAATCAATAGGGGCCGGGCCTTGAATAGGGTCCTGGTGGGGCCGGTTTTAGGTGGTTTTAGGAAGACAACCGAGACCCCCCAGCCCAAATGATGTATGATTGTTCTAGATAATTCCCTTTCAAATCACATATGATAGATCTATATCTAATGACCTAATTGTATCAAAAACACTCTGTTATTCTTTCTTAATAGTAGGGCTGAGGTGTCAGCTAGGTGTGATATCCTTTGTATTTTATAAGAAAGCCATGGTGGGTGAGGGTTGGGTATGACAGGCATGACAGCTTTGTAAGGCCTAGTGTTCTATCTACAGCACTGCATAGTAGTAACTACATAGTTGGCCCATGTGTGGACGTAATGCTCAATTCTTAGGTGAAACATCACACTTTTCCAAATGATATTTTATTCTTAAGGGGAAAAAAATGCCATCCAAGAGCCAAAGGCGCTGGCCACAGGGTTATAGGTAGTACTGTAAAGAGCCCAGATTGGGTACATTTGAGCAAAGGAGTGCAGAGGGCAGCAGGTAAGGCTACCCACTAATTATTCACATGGAGGGTTGTCATACCAGGATCCCTTATTGAGGCAGTAATATCACCCAGTAATGTAGCCAGCTATTTAGTCTCCAAGGCCAAAATTCTAAGATCACCTGCTAAGATTTGACCCATCTCCAGTCGTAGCTGGCTGAACCTGTCGTGGAAACTATTGAAACACCATCCTGACATAAGGATCAAAGGAAGAGGGTCATTTCCGTTGGTGTATGTCACCCAAAGCCTATGTTTGGGAATGTAGATACATCCTTTTTATTAAGATGATTCTCGATGACATTGATTAAAAATCTAATGAGACGATGCACATTTCCATTGTAACAGATTCCATACTCAACTTACAAGTACATGATGCTGCATGGCTATGATATTGGATACCGGAAGGTGGTGCTGCACAACCATCATCTGTGCTGGTTGACCGTCAAGGCTGCTACTGGTACTACTAATAGGGATAGGGGTATCCTGTCCCATGGGCTTGCTAGGTCTGGTTCACACTGGAATGAACTGGTCTATGGGCCTCACTATGGGATAACCCTGCATGATGGTTATCATGCATAGTGGTTATCCTGTATAATGGATATTCTGCTTAATGGTTGTCCCTCGTATGTTCTTTATATATTCTGGACTATTAGTGGTATGGTTTACATATAGTTGTTTTAGTGGGGCCTAATTGTACAGAAGGGTGAAATATGGCTGGTTAATAGGTGGAGGCGATAATCATATAAAGATTACTATAAAGTGAGATTTATAATGAATTTAATGTATGTATTTTGCTGACAATATGGTGTGGGGTGTTTATTGTTATTTTTATGTGGCAACTTCACATAGGGTTCTCAGTGATGAATTAAAAAGGTTATTGAGAACTCTAGCTAGCTTCTGAATTCTCATCTCATCCCCTTAAGAAAATGCATGGTGAACTCAATGAAAAAGATCATGAAAGAGGATTTAATCTATGCTACATTTACAAACTTTAAAACAGATGTTCCTTCCCATGCTTTAGTAATCAATGATATGATATAATTTTATTAATAGGATCCTATATCGTAGTAAAGAGGACAAATGATTTTCCAGGTCTAAAAGGAAATTCCATGTGAATGATTCTCCTTACATACAGAAGCATTTATAGTTGTCTGAAATTGTTTGGAAAGAGACAGATTCTTAGTGGTTCTTTCTTGTTTTGCAATTATTTGGTCTCTTGCTTAAAAATTTGCAACTTTGAAATTTCATTCACTGAGAGATCAAGGAAGATCATCTTTATTTCCTCTTGTTTGGAAATTTGGGACTGCCCTATTGTGCTTGGTAATGTCTATGGAAATCTGTACATTAAACCTACATTCCATTCAAATATAAGGCAGACATAGTGCAAGAGGTACCCCCTTGCTGCACCTCATATAGCCTGCCTGAAGTCTGGATGTTCCCAGCTGGATGTTCCTAGAAAAATCCTGATCTTTTTGATTTGCATTCCTAGTTTTCGTAATACACCATATATAACCTATGTATAAGATGCACCTATAGAGTTTTTAGATGTTAGAAAAATTGAAAATGACATAACTTCTGTTCCGCTCAATGAATATCAAAAACCATATAACACTCTGCAGAAGTGCTGTAAGTGGCATATTTGTCAGAATGGATCCAATTAACCCATTACACGAAGCACCTCCTCAAATAATGAGAAAATATATTGTCTGTTAAACAAAACATGCACCTCTTCTATTATTCCTATAAATTGGCTCTGTCTCACCAGTTTGATGCAACTACGTTCGGGGAGGTTTCTGACAGGGGAGGATTATGACCAAGGTTTTTGACCAAGGTTTCTGACCGGGAAAAAGATATGGCCAATTGTGCCACAAATATTATGGGGTGGCAAGAAATTTATCAATCTAAAATAAAGTCAGGGTAGGATCAATCCCATATTGACTGAAAAAACTATACCTTTCTGTGATGGAATTCAAACTACATGTCAATTTATGTTTTTATAACTGCCGGTCAGAAACCTCCCCGGTCAGAAACCTCCATCAGGTCAGAGAACTTCTAGTAGAAGTAGCTTCCACTTAAAACAATGAAGAGAGGGCAAATAAGTAAGGAAAAACAGTAGGGATAGAAAGATGTACATCTAAGGAAAAGGGAGGGGAGGCTGAAGATCAAGATAAGTTGCACACTAGCACTGTATTCTTCATCAAGACATCGATCAGAAACCTCCTGGTCAGAAACCTCCCTGGTCAGAAACTTTCATTATGTGAAGCTTTCTGACCAGAAAAAAGATGGCCAATTGTACCATAAATATAAAGGGTGGCAAAAAATTAGTCACTCTAAAATGGAGCCAGGATAGGATCAATCCTATGTTGACTGAAAAAACTATGCCTTTCTGTGATGGAATTCAAACTACAGGTCAATAGATTGTAGAGGTACACTTTACTAAACCATAGGAGTTGGGTACCGTCTGACGTGGCGGGTGAGTCGAGTCGTCGGACGTTCCTCAGGTTCCGGATAGGTGGCAGCACCGATCCGGGTCTGTGGGGACATCTGACGACGAACACCTGGGTCCGTATATAAAGCCCAGGGCTCAGCCGCTACGTCAGAGGCCCTTCTGGCCTCCACACTATGTAAACCACTGTCTTTTAATATTAGCTGCCTCTTTGATATCATTCGGCAGCCGTGAGTGTGCATTAAGTAATAAACCTAACCGTTGGCATACACTTGGAATACTGTCTTACTCTTTCTTTCCGAACCGTAAGACCCGAACCCCCCAGGTCCGTAAGGTCACAAACCCTTACACTGGTGCCGTGACCAGTTAATTCTGGTGTATAGCCCGGACGTTATAACGTCCGAACGGCTAGTACATGGGTTAGACACCCTTAGGGAAGCTAACCCAGCAGGGCAATCACTTGCCCAAGAGAATGGAAATGGATCGCTAATGCTCCAAGCCCATTCGGACTCACAAGATGTGGAATCAGCATCTTGGAGAGATCCCGGACCCCACTATAATGATAGTGAGGAGAATCTGCCAGACTCTGTACGACGCGAACAGTCCATACAGAGACATAGTAACTTAATAGGCCAGCAATCAATTGTTGACGAATTATGTGATTCGATGTTCGAAGTCGGTGGTAGTACTAACCCAGAACATCCGGCACCAATGCGAAAAAGGGTAACATTCGGAGAACTACCTTATAGGTTACCCAGGCCCGGATTACCAATATTAGATTATAGCGCTATAGATGGCGACTTAACCTATGCGGTACCGGAAGGTGAAGAATTAAAACGACCGGATGTCCTGTTGTTGAATGAAACATATGTAACTTTGAACGAGAATTTAAATACCTTGGTCAAAGCTAAGGATGAAGTATTCCATGAAAAACTTCAGATGGAAGAGGACCTAACTGGCATGCGAAAGGAATTCGAAGCCAGAAGGAGCGAGTACATGAAAGAACTCGAGAATGAAGAACTAAAACTTCAATCTATGAGAGAATCATTCAATAAAGAATATGATAATAGGCACATTCGTATCCAAACATACATAGATACGAACGACCAACTAAACCTTGATAAGACAAAATTCGAATCCGAAATTCGCCATTATCAGGATGAGTTGGATAAATTGAAACTTCAGTGCAGTAAACAAGCTGAAGACAATGAAACCATCCGGGTAGGCATCATAGCTTACAACAAACAACTGGAGGAGGATAGACAGAAACTCACAAATGAGCTTCAGGAATTGCAGGCCACTGCAATAACTCTAGATAAATATGTAGAAGCAGCCCAGTTAACTATAGGTAATATAGACCCAGCTGTGGTATCTACAATGTTGGGAAAGACATCTAAAGATGCAACCCCAATTAGATACAGCCCATTCGTTGATGATGGGGCTGACAAGAATGTGGTATCCGGAATCTATAAGAAACCGGATAATGCTGCAGTAAATGGAACCGCATCTAAACCAGTAATTCCAATGCTGGATACGATAGGTCCGGCACCACCTATACCAGATTTGAGTCACAAAATCAAAGCGACTCACGATGGCGCTACAGGGAATAATAATAATACACCCGTGGCACAACCTAGAGCACCCGGACCAATGAGGCATATGTTGACACCACCTTCATATTTCCCCCAACCCGGCCACAGTACACCAGCAGTACCAAGATTACCGAATCCAACCCTAGGTTCTGGTAATGGTCCTACTGATGGACGTTTTCCGAGACCAAATCCGCCACTAAACAATATTAATGGCGGTACGTATCAACCGAGAACATCGTCCTATGGATATAGAAATAATTATAATCCATCGGGAAGTGGCAATTATCAGAATGGTAATAGCTATAACCAGGGAAGGAATCAAAATGATTCTTACCCTAGATACGCTTCTTCTGGAAACACCGGTCACAATAGTGGATGCCCTGGTGGTTCATCTGGAGGCTATAATAATAATGGTCCACCAGGAGGAAACCCTCCAGGCGGCCCAGGAGGATCCGGATTCGGAGGATCAGGATCAGGAGGAGATGGCAGGAAACCTAACAGGAGAACTTCTATGCCTGCAGGGATGCAAACCATCTTTGATAGAAGCCAATGTATACAAAACCTTGGCATTGACTGCTACCGAAAGGGAGCGGACGGCATGGAAGTCATGAACTGGAGCATGCGAGAAGCAGATAGACTACGCGGATGTAATAATCCGGCACGTAGACAGGCACGGATACCCCCTCCATATGATTCTAATGATCCATGGAAGGACAGGTACCAAGCTTTTGTCGACGAAGTCAATTGTAGTGGATGGACAAAAGAAGAAGCTCTGCCATATTTGATTTGTTGGTTAAATAAAGGCGGAAAAGTAGCTCTCAACCAATGGAGAGCAGCTTACGGAATATATGGTACCTATGATCAATTGGTCGAATGTGCCGCATACCTTTTCGGATCAATCGTTAGAGAAGATCCGTGGGTAAGCTTTAAGAAGAGAACACAAAAACCTAAAGAATCACACAAAGTCTTTGGTTTGGAGCTACAAGACTTGCTTTCGAAAGCACGTCCAAATTGGGCTCATGATGATGATTGTTATCTACAAGAATTGTTCATACAATTCTATAGTGGATTGCGAGATCCGGATCATAAGCAAGTGGTGTGGGACTCCTGGAAAGATGACACTTCATTCAGTGACCTGTTCATAGCAATTGATGGACATGACATGAAGAAACGTTTGGTAGGTCTTGGACCTAGTCCAGTAAGAGCAGCTCCTTTCCAATACGGGGGTACACCTGCTCCAGTATACGATACTTCCCAATTAGCTCCGGTTGAATCGAATGAAGTTAATGAGGAAGATGAATATATCTCCGATGAAAACGGAGAATATATTGGTTCAGTCCATGTGGCCGGAAAGTATTACCGACAAAAGCGGTATAGGAAGGTACATTCGAGAGGGAGAGGAGGATCTGTTGCTGGTAAAACAGCTTCCGGATCAACTCAACATGGTAGTGCAGCCTCTACGGCGAACTCAACTGTAGCAGCCACAGTTGCTCCGACTAACATGATGGAAACATTAATAGCCGGATTAACAGAAGCTCTAAGGAGACCAAGAGTTGATAAATCTCAAAGGAGATGTTTCAGATGTCAGAAACTGGGGCATTTTGCTCCCAAATGTATGGCTGAAAAGCATGTTCCACGTAAACAGGAGAGTGTCTCTGGGATAAGTACAGAGGAAAACTAGAAAGGGATCTCCCGAGGGGCAAAGAAGGGGATCCCAGTGACAAATCTTGCCATAATATCACCATCCGTGACGATAGTTCGCATTTAGTAACAAGATCGCCTAACACATAGGTGGTTGTAGACACCCGGAAGGTTAGGGAAGCTGATATAACAGGTGCCACGGGCGCACTGGGGAAACCCAATATCAGTAACGAGGCAGGCGGCTATGAATTAGCCAAGGTCTGTGGTGCCCACCTGCCCCCGGGTCATCCTTGTCTTGAATTCTTGAAAAGATGTGGATCGACTCCTGGTGTGAAAAATGATGTTCCGATTGTCACGGACATACCCTCTGTTCTAAACGGAAGGCGGTGGTATGTTTGCCTCACTGTTAACGGAAGATCTGCCGAATTCCTTGTGGATACGGGAGCTAGCCACTCTTGTATCTCCAGGGGGTTCTACGATCTTATACCGGATGAACATGAGACTCTCAAATCGGGAGGAAGTGCTCAGACGGCCGACGGCAGTACCTTGCAAACGTATGGTAGAACTTGTGTGAAACTACAGTTGGATGGTATCCATGACTATGTCATGAGCACCACCGTTGCGGATATAGCAGATGAGGGTATACTCGGGTTGGATTTCGCATCCCTGTATGGTGCCGTGTTGGAACCCCAAACAGGAGTGTTGAGTGTGAGATACCCGTATCCCGTGAAAGTTAGATGTGTACTGAGACAAGTGAGCAGTATGGCTAGTGTGGCACACACTGTGCGAATCCCTCCAGGAGTAGCCTGTGATGTGCTTGTAAGAAGTGATCCTGCAATGCGTAATAAGCCTGCAGTGATAGAACCGGATGTAGTCACGTTATCAAGTATCGGATTAAATTCTGTAGACACGATAGTAGCGAATGCATCCTGGTCGGTAGTACCTGTCTCCAATACTGGAAACACTACTATCTACTTGAAAAAGGGACAAGTTTTTGGAAATGTGACCCTTTCGGAAACTGTAACGGATAGTAAGCTAAGCTTACGAAAGGTAACAGGAGATGATGAAATTTCGGAAGACTTACTTAAGTTGTATGAAGAAACTTCATTAGAGGATCCGGAACACCGGAAAGAGTTCTATGATATGCTCTGTCAGTATCATACTGCCTTTGCCAAACCTGGTGAAAAACTAGGTACAACAAATAAAGTATTACATAAAATAGATACTGGAGATGCCGAACCCTTTAAAATACCGTATAGACGGTTACCCTTAGCAAAAAAGAGAGTAGCTGAGGATGAAATAAATAAGATGTTGGAACAGGATGTAATAGTCCCTTCCAATAGTCCATGGAGTAGTCCTGTGTGTATGGTAACAAAAAAAGACGGTACTATCCGTTTCTGCATAGACTACAGGAAGTTGAATGGAATAACGAAAAAGAATTCGTATCCATTACCGAGAATAGATGAAACCATTGACTCCTTAGGAGGAAACAGTTGGTTTTGTACCCTAGACTTGCAATCAGGCTACTGGCAAGTGGGAATGAACCCTCCAGATATGGAGAAAACTGCATTTTCGAGTCATATTGGATTATTCCAATATAATGTAATGCCGTTTGGACTGTGCAATGCACCTGCAACATTTGAAGCAATGATGGAAACAATTCTAAGTGATTTATTGTGGAAAAGATGTCTTGTATATCTAGACGATGTCATTGTCTTCGGAAAAACATTCGAAGAATGTTCTAATAACCTGAAAATGGTACTAGAACGTATTATTTCTAATGGTCTCAAATTGAAACCTAAGAAATGCCACATGTTTAGAAAGTCCATAAATTATTTGGGCCGCATCATCAGTGATGAAGGAATAAAGGCTGATCCGGAAAAAATCAAATCAGTTACGAATTGGAATAGACCTAAAACACCCAAGGAGGTGAGGTCCTTTTTAGGATTCTGTTCCTATTACAGGGAATTTATTCCGAATTATTCTAGAGTCAGTTACCCATTACAAGCAATAGCTAACTGGACTCCAGGAAGTACCAAGGAAAAATTTCCTTGGACACATGAACAGGAAAACGCTTTTCGAAAGCTAAAAGACCTGTTCACGAGTACTCCCGTATTGCAATATCCGAATGAGACGGATCATTTCATACTGGATACTGATGCTAGTAATGATAGCATTGGTGCAGCTCTCTCGCAAGTCCAAAATGGGAGAGAAGTACCAATTGCCTTTGCCAGCAACACACTGAGCAAGACTCAGCGCAATTACTGCACAACCAAAAGAGAGTTGTTAGCAGTAGTCGTATATACCAAGAAGTTCAAACATTTTCTATGGGGAACGAACTTTACTTTGCGTACGGATCATTCCTCTTTAAGGTGGCTACTGAACTTCCGAGATGCTGAAGGCATGTTAGGCCGATGGCTAGCCCATTTATCCGAATATGGGCTTGAACATCAACAGATTCAGCATAGACCCGGAGTTAAGCATTTAAATGCTGATGCTTTGTCTCGAATACCAATCCGGAAATGTGATAATCCGGATTGTACTGATTGTGGAGCTCATAAAGCAGTGTTAGCAGGGATTCGAAGACCATTCGTACCCCTAGTTGCCAGTATACTGGATTGGTCTATGGATCACATACGACATTTCCAGGAAGCTGACTCGATAACTGCGCAGCTACTGCAATTAGTACCAAAGGGTATACGTCCAGTTAGACCAGAGGTCTCTCTGGAAAATCGAGAAATGAGAAGGTTTCTTGCTCAATGGACCGAGCTTGAAGTCCGGAAAGGCGTGTTATACCGTTGGAAGCCATGTAATAATGGTGATAGAATCATGCAAGTGGTGATACCACATGCCATGAGACATGACATTATGTACTTCTGTCATGGACATCGGACCAGTGGTCATTTCGGAAGGAAACGCTCGCTAGCACGACTTTCCAAGAAATACTATTGGCCTGGCATGACACGGGACTTGCAAAGATGGGTAACCACCTGTCCGGATTGTTGTAAAAACAAACCCGGACCCGGGATGGGCAAACTTCCCCTATCCCAAGAACTTTTCGGAGTTAGATTCGCAAGAATCGGGGTAGATATTATTAGTGGATTTAATACAACCGCTAATGATAATACCTGTATGATGGTAGTGTGTGATTATTATACGAAATACACTAAAGTATTTCCACTACCGGACCACAAAGCAATTACTTGTGCCGAAGCTTTTGTAAAAGGTTGGGTACTAAGCTTCGGTGTACCATTAATGTTACACAGTGACCAAGGCAGAGAGTTCGAATCAAATCTCTGGCAGGGTATGTGCGAATACTTAGCTATTTGCAAGACTAGAACCAATCCGTATAGACCACAAAGCGACGGATTGGTGGAAAGGTTCAATAGAACCCTCATCCAAGTCCTAAAGTCACTCGTTAATGAACATATGGATGACTGGGATGAGCAATGTCATTTTGTGACACATGCTTATAATAGTACGGTACATTCAAGTACAAATTGTTCTCCGAACCTTTTAGTATTCGGAGAGGATTTGATAATGCCTGCTGACCTAGTTTTTGGAGTCGTAGGAATGGACCCTGAACTACCTTGCCATGTAGTTTTTGTGGAATGTTTAAGAGACAGATTTAGAAAAGCATATGAGTCTGTCCGAATTGATTTGGAGAAAAGTGCCAAATGGCAGAAAGTAGGATACGATACCGATCTAAAGCATCGGAAATTCCAATCCGGAGACAGAGTCCTCAGATTACATGAACCGCTTAGACACATAAAATTAGCGTCTAATTGGGACGGTCCCTTTACTATAACACAAATTATCAGTGATTGTACCGTAATTATTAAGTCTGACCTTGGTCGACTCTATAAGTCAAATGTGGCTAGATTAAGGAGATGGTCTGGGAGGGAGACCTCCACAGAAATGTATGGTGAAGGTTCCGAAAGGATCCTGAATCAGAATCGCATAATAGACCAGGTAAAGAACACTACAGTGAAGCGTGGTCATGGTAGACCCAAAAAGTGTTCCGAATCAGTGACACCCACGCCAACACCGATTAAGCGTGGGGGAGTTAAAAAAGTCTCGGCAGGTGAAGACAAGAAGAAGAGGAAAGGTGTTTCTAAGGCTAAGAAGCACCTAGAGAAAGCTCTTCAGACTGTCAGGTCCGATAAAGAACTATCCGAGAAGGGGAGATACGTTCGCCGCAGCCCCCGAATTGCCCAGAGGACTGCAGTGACCTAACCTGTATACACAACGAGTGTAATGTTTACATTTAGAGGAACGGATGACAACTGACCCTAAAGGCTTATTTGTCGCCCCCGCATGATGTACCAATGGGTAGTGGACGGATAATCCGGTGGATTTGCTTAAGCTTTCCATAATCTCCACTTAAATCCCCAGTCGAGTCATCGGGGTGAGCGATAATTACCTAAAAACAATCAGTTTGTTGATGTACCGCCTGTAGCACGTGCGTTTCCGCATGACGTCACCGTGTCCAGTCTCGGCTGACCTCTCGTGACCTCGCGGACCGCGGGGAAATGACGTCACGAAAGCTGGCCCGTCGCCATATTGTTTTTTGGTAGCGTTTGGGACAGTCGGGTCACCCCTTCTCTCTTAAATTCTACCATCTAGCAAACCCCTTGTGCGCCCTCAGAGTCTGTCTCTTAGCAGGCAGACTCCGCTTGTGTCGGCCCCGGCGCCGTAAAAGCCGGAAAAAGGAGTATTTTACTCCCGTAGGTGATTCCCCGGTCATGGCTGAGGAATCCGTAGCTGCAGCCAAGCTATCCGGTGACCCGGATAAGCTGACTCCGTCCGCAGAAGCTTTTCCGGAAGCTTTGTCGCCTGTTACACAGGAAGAGAGCGAGATGATGGACGTGGAGGAACCCACGGATCGCTCGTTCGAGGAGAAGCTGGCTTCATTCTCACTAAATGAGCCAGAGAAACTACTATCTCCACTCCCGGCCGAGGGATCCGGAGCGACTGCGAGTGCTGAACCCGCAGCGACAGAGTCCGAAACTACCCAAGTTGACGGACAGAAGGATGAGTGGAAGCCAGCAGTGGCGGAGCCTTTTCCAGCTAGCTATGATGGTCGCTACCTGTATGTCCACCCGGAACTGCAGGCACAAGTGACCTACGCGGACGGGACACCAGTCAGGATGGACCCGAAAGTCAGGATAGCTATCGAGGGCGTCATGGCTCCCGAACAGCTGACCAGGATGCCTCCCGAGTGGCTTCGAGACTGGCCGTGGTTCCAACGGGGACTTATGGTGGACGCTGGTTTCCGTGAAACCGTGTACGCAGCTAACCGAGCCTTCGAGCTCGGAGCGTATCCGAAGCCTGACAAGTCCCTGTGGAACGTAAAGGCTACGAACATCAACTGGGTAGGCTGTGTCTGGGATACCGATGGCCAGACCTACCCACGCCCTAGTGCTATCCGGACGCCGTGCCGGACCACTAAGGAATTCCGGGAGGCCGCTGCTAACTTCGAGCAGTGGGACGACGGTTACTACATAACCGAACAGGAATTGGTGGATGTCCAGAACAATTCACTAATCGGATTGGACCGAGCTGCAGCCCTTCGGACGGTTATTGTCCGCCGTATGACTGCCGAACAGGAGGCACAGGAAGAGGCTAAGAGGGCCGCGGAAGCACCCGCACCTCCTATCCCCGACCTGAAGCTTGCCACCAGAAGCTCCGCCAGTGCTACATCAGCTACCGGCAGCACTACTACCCCAGTAGAAGCCACGACCTCCAGCACATCCGGAACCCAGGAACCGGAGGAAGACTGGAAGGTCAGTAAGAACCGATGATCCGCTGCTCGGAAGCTCAAGAATCTCCCGGATTCTGCGAGAGCCGAGCCGAAACCCAGCACCTCAACCACTGGTAGTACTGCCATGGAGGTTGAGTCGTCTGACGAGGAGTCGGTGCACGAATCCTCGGTTGAGTATGATGAGAAGGCCACTCCATCAACTCAAACCGAGGCCGAACGTTGGGCTAACGCCAAATCCGGATTCAAAACCCGGATCCCGACGTGTTTCTCTGACTGTGCGTACGGAGTTAAGAAGGACGGCTCTACCCTCTATGCCTGTCCAGACTCAATCAATAAGAACGATGAGTCGGATGATGAAGATTGGATGCGTCTTTCGGACGAGGACCCCAATCCGAGCAAAGCCTATCGAAAGATGTGGCTTATGCTAAACCACACCGAAGGGTATTACACTTATACCCAGAGGAGGAAGCTGCGTTGGGCTTTAGAGAAGTGGTACGGCGACGATCAAAAGTCCTGTCCCTTCTCTATCTGCCAGGATGCGAGTGATGTCTCGATCCGGACCTGGAGTACTCCAGCCCGGTTCCAAAGGCATCTGGTAGAGGCCCACTTCCACCATCACCCGGTTTACATTTGTGATCCGAGTTATGGTAAGAAGGGCAAGAAGTGTACTACGAAGGTGCAATACAACCGACGTAGTGATCTGGCTAGACACCAGAAGAAATGCCACGCAGAAGGTTTGGACGGGGCACGGAAGCGCATCATGGAGCTTCATCAGGAACTCATGAAGGAGTTCGACAGCCTGAGCGAGGATGCTTGGTCTAAGATCCGACCAGGGGACCAAGTCCTCTGCGAAGTTCCGAAGACCAAGGATTCGAAACTCCGAGCAAAGATAGTCCTGACTCCTGGAAAGGGTAAACTGGACATGCACGAGTCTCTCTGGCAGAAATGCGAGGAATCCGGAAAGGATGCAAAGAGAGCTCGTGAAAGGAGCAGGAGAGATCAGAACCGTGGCGGCAACGGTAATGGTCAGAGCACGACTAAATCGAAAGTCAGAGCAGAGGACCGTTCCAGGTCCCCTCTGGCAAGGCACCCCGCAGAGCAGGCTCAGGGCACTCCGGTGTTCAAGAAGCCCGAACCTGCCGGATACGCTGGAGCCGTATCTAAACCTGGGAAAGTGAGTTCTCGAAACTTTCCGTCCTTAAACCAGGGACCTGGACCTGAGAGCCAGACCTTGGTGGTAGGAAAGGATGGTCGCCTTATGCCAAAGAAGACCACCGCATCTGCTGCCGCCGGATCTGCATCCGCTCCAGCCGCCCCACCAGTTACCTTTACCCAGGAGCAGTTAAACATGTACCTGCAAATGGGACTGAAACAGAATGTCCCACCTGCCTTCTGTGTACCAACGACAGGTGTGTCCGGAAGTCCTAAACCCGGAAGTGGTCCACAGGCCGCCTCGACTCCTCCCAAGGCTGTCGCGGCACCTGAGAAACCAAAGGACGCCATTACCATTAAAACCGGTAATGCGGAAGTTTGGTTCGAGAAGTCTCGCCAAGGGGAGACTCTCATCCGGGACGATGTGAAGGCCCAGGAGGAGGCTGCCGCAGCTGCCCAAGAAAAGGCAGCTATGGATGTACACGTGTTGGAAAAGCGTGTAAAGGAGGAGATCACTCGGAACACCAATCTGAACACTAAGTTCATGAGGGTGTTCGGAGTCGACTTGGATGAGTGGGACGGCACTCCCGAGTCGGCTTTAGCTCTTCTGAAGAAGAAGCATGCTAAGAAATCCGTTTAAAGCATGCTAGGGTTATTTCTTCCATAATTTTTTTTCCAACACCAAATGACCAGATATAGTGTTTGCGGAACCCTATAGGTCTGCGAATGTTTTATTCACTAGTGCATGAACACCTATGATATGTGTTCCGGGTTCCTTTGACCAGTCTATTATATAATTCAGGTTGTATAACATTTATTGCACCCTGAATAGCCTATTCGGATTTATTATTTCATCCATGAACAATCCGATAGTAGACTTGCTGCTGTGAAACGTATCCGGATGCCAGTTCCTGTTACCCGTGCTAACCAATTACTAGGATGGACTTTACGATTTACCTCTACAACTCATCTGTACTCCCGAATGGACTTATACCAACTACTACTATTACTTCCGGACCAACCTATATCGGACTATTATTTTACTTACGTCAACTAAGCTTAAAAAGGATTACGTTCTCTACATAGTTGACACATCCGGACTATTATTCTACAATCTACACCATTCGGATATACTATAAACTTTAGCACTACTAGAGGATTGTGGGTAGCTGCCCCAAATCAACTACCGTGTTCACTCTATATAAAGGAACCATAAACTTTAGCACGTCCATCCCGTGGTTAGCTGACCACACCTACCTACTAGTACCCGGAGGATACAGCAGAAGACTTCAGCAGCATTTATAATTTCTGTATATTGTATATAATGTCATATTTCTATTTTCCTATAATATTATATGTATGTATATATCCACTGGATACATATTATAATACGGGTACATAGACATTTCCTGATACGGATCTCTAATTACTATTAGTATTCATATTATAAGATCCGTTAAACTTCACCAGATAACACATATTATTGTCCTGCGAGACAAATTATATAATAAGTATAATGATCTGGTGCTATAAAGGTTATTAGGTACACGGTGATAATATATTATTATATTCATTACAACACCGTGATGTTTTTTTCTTTTTTTTCAAGTGTATGGTATAAATAATCGTATTCGTACTACTCACGGAATCTTTAACGGATTCGTATAATATTAATTTACGACATGTCATTAGATAGTGATGTTACTATAACAGTCTTCTTTAAGACTACATATTCAAATGTGGTGTCAATACTACAAACACACATACGGATGTTATTATGTGATATGTTTTATTATCGACAGTTCCGTTACATATAGCTGTCATCATCACATGTATACGATTCATATTACTTGTCTTATTAATTATACCTGAAATATAATATAATATTATGTGGTATAATAATTAAATAGACAGTTCCGTTTCACATAACTGTCTCTTCTTCAAGTAATTCGTATAATATTTCAACATCCTAATCGTTATATGTAACTAAATTTCACTATCGAATATATATATATATGACATCTGGTTCACAATTTATTTAGTGTTAATGTTATACCTATGGTTGTACCTCTATTACTAAAGGTTTAGACATGTAGAAATGTTATCCTAGTAATATTATATGTATAACACCCTCCTAAATGTCTGGGGGAGTGGTGTAGAGGTACACTTTACTAAACCATAGGAGTTGGGTACCGTCTGACGTGGCGGGTGAGTCGAGTCGTCGGACGTTCCTCAGGTTCCGGATAGGTGGCAGCACCGATCCGGGTCTGTGGGGACATCTGACGACGAACACCTGGGTCCGTATATAAAGCCCAGGGCTCAGCCGCTACGTCAGAGGCCCTTCTGGCCTCCACACTATGTAAACCACTGTCTTTTAATATTAGCTGCCTCTTTGATATCATTCGGCAGCCGTGAGTGTGCATTAAGTAATAAACCTAACCGTTGGCATACACTTGGAATACTGTCTTACTCTTTCTTTCCGAACCGTAAGACCCGAACCCCCCAGGTCCGTAAGGTCACAAACCCTTACAAGATGTTTTTATAACTGCCGGTCAGAAACCTCCCCGGTCAGAAACCTCTTTGGGAGAGGAGGAAGTTAAGAAAATGTTCCTTCTTGGTTTTTCCTGAGTCTGTAAAGGAACAAAAAGCACAGGGAAGGGTGCCCTGAACCATAAGGACCATGGGGGAATTGAAAAAACAGTACCTTTCTGTGACCAATTTCAAACTGGAGGCTTAATAACTCTCTGTAACTGCTGGTCAGAAACCTCAGTCAGAAACCTCGGTCAGAAACCTCGGTCTGAAACCTCGGTCAGAAACCTCGGTCAGAAACCTCCTTGAACGTACTTGCATCACATTGGTGAGAACAAGCCATTTTATATGTTTTTTATTGTAGCACTATCCCTTTTCATTTACCTCTGACCTTCAGCATAGAATAGTTATTATGATCCACAAAGGGAAAACTATCCTTGTACATAATGCATTTTATATGCGTACATCAACGAGCAGCTTAAATTCTTATACTGTTCAAAGTACATTACTGATGCTATGGGAAGCCACCATTTGGTTGATGAACATTTATGCCTTCCATCATTATGGGAAAGGGTGTATCTGCACATTTTCTTGCCATATATACATATAACAATTATACAGTGAAGGAAAGTCTTTTTCAGAGCGGCTATTAGTGTAGATCAATAGAACTATGTGGATATTGAGTAGGCTGCATTTGAAGGTGCACTGCATTTTCAGTATGAAGGCCCTGTGAAATGGCATAATAATTATGTGACATTCAATCCTGAGAGTTTTAGATTTTAGATTAGTTAAATGTTTACGGCATTACACATTCCTCCAGCCTTCAATTGCTGAGTAGACAATTTGTCTGATTTTAAAAATAAAAGAGAGAGAAATACTGCAATACCTTTTGTGTTGTCAGTCCTATAGCATGAGCAGGACACATGATTTGCGCCTTTTAATGCCTTTTTTGGCAGAAAATATCCTATATGGGAACCCTTTACTTTTGCGGTCCAGGTTTTAGGGTAATTAGCAAGCTCTTCAGTCACCATAGTTTGGTCTCTCAAGGTACTAAATGTTGAATCAATGTTCACAGATGGTTGATTAATGTCCATCATTTGTGCGCCGCCCGGTGATTCTCAGTCTTAGAAGTCAAAATATTAATTTGGAGATTGTACTTCATTCTGATAGCAGACTGTCTTGGCTCCCTAAAACAACCTTCATTATTCGAGACTATTTGTGAACATAAAGCTACTGATTATTTTTCATATGAAGATGAGTCTAGCATATTGAATTGCTTCGGGGATGGGGAGGTGAAGTGGGGTGTGTTAATGACAGAACTCTAGATTGACTGTTGTTGTCATGCATTAAACATAAGAAATTCTATTTCATGCCCTTCAAAATGCACCTGAGATCATGCTGATCGGACCTGCGGTTGGTGAGATATTGAATTTAATACTTTGAGAATGGGTTTGTTATTTGCTGATTTACAAAGACAAACCTTAAACTCTGTTTTCTGAAGTTGGAGGCAGGTGTAGCTAAGAGCAATCGTCGCTGAGCAGGTCACATTTATCAAAGTAGACTCAATGTTCTGCATCTAACAGAATACCTAATGCTCAAGTCGAGACAAGTTCAATCACTTTGATGCACAGAGTTATTAGGGTCAGGTTGTATGTATTAATCCCCAGGGATACAAAATTGGTTTTCAATAGTGACTAGGCAAGCAAAAACACCCCTCTCTAGGGAAATTCATTATCAAAGTTCATCTCAAGATCTTTAAAATGAGATATCATTCGCTTAAATATTCCCAGTAATTAAGTCAGAATCCCTCCTTGAACATTACATAGGTCGTTATTCATATTTGAAATCAAGGATTAAGCTTTAAATACATTATTAACTATAATAATGTCTAAAAACAAAATAAATCATAAAAAAAAATACATAACAATAGGGTGATTTTTATCATAGATTTTGACCTAGAAGGAATTTTCCATTTCTGTTTTCAGTTTTGGGTTTTTGGCGTTTATCCTCAAAAATCAGCATAAAAATCTGCAAGTTTTGATTATTGGAATGGTTGAACAGGCATATAGGTTGATTTGTCATGAAAAATGTCCATTTTACCATCCAAATATGGTCCATTTCTACTGAAAATGGTGAATTTTAAATGAAACCATTTAATTCTGCATCAAAAATTATCTTAACATATTTTTATAATGATTTTAGGATAGTAGAGGATAGGGGAAACAGAGTGACACGCACTATTGTCCCCTATGAACATGCCTGAAGCAACATCAGGTTCTTCAAGGCAGGAGATGGCATAACTGACGCACTGCATCAGGCTAGTGAGAGCCAAGAAAAGTGATGTGATTACCTAAACGAAAATCAAAATAAACTGCAGACTGACGGAGGCAAGTCACTTGGTTTCTAATGTTGGTTCCTAATTCAGCCTAAATCTTTTAAATTTCATTATCACAGCACACCAGGCAAATAACTGACATGCTGGGAGGCGAAAAGATGACACAGCCCTCCTTTATCAAATTAAAACACAAGTGAAATAATCTCCTAAAACTATCTCATATGTAGGAAGTCATGAAGCAATGTTAACTATGAGTTTGAAGGGAATAGGTGTCAAATACTCTTACTTATTTCCCAATGAATGCTATTTTGAAGTTTGTGTCAGTTATTCGCCTGGCGAATAACTGACACGCTGGAAGGGGAAACGATAACACACACCTTATTTATCCAGTTTTAAACAAACTCCCAAGGTATTTTTCCCCAAAATTTTTATTTAAAGACTTGATTAAAATATGAAACATTAGAATATAATTTATTAGGCTCAAGAAAATAGAATCTTATTCAACAGTTTAAATTTGACTTTGCTTTCAGTCATGGCAGACGAAGACAGCAGTAGCAGCAGTATCTCTAGTGACCATGGGGAAGACTTCCAATTTTCTGTACCAGTTGAGCCTCCACCAAGGCGCAGCTCACTCAAGACGATGAGCGCATGGCTGGCGCTAAGAAAAGAGTGGCTCCCTCATTTGAACTATGACGAAGCGAAGGTCTACAAGGTGGTTCTTTCTAACTATCACACGACGAAATCGTACCATGCAACCATAAAGCGTGACAAGAAAAAGATGAAAGAGAGGTATCAACAGTCAAGAGTGAGTATACAAAACACAAATTTATTTCTATCATTATGATCCATATGATTTATGTATTTAGTTCTCTTACATATTTTCGATATAAATTAATATTATTATAAGGACTGCAAAACACATATACCTAAGAAATGGCATAGCACAAGTTTATAAGTTTAACACACAATACATTTTATAGATTCAGACAAAGTTGTCTATGAGGTGGGAAAGATTATTAATGTACAGATGATCACAAAGAATAAAACAGCTTGATTAACTTCTGGTCTCTCTCTCTCTTGTAGTCCTCTTTGCCAGAGAAAGGGACAGACGCATGGCAAGAGCTTCTGAAGAAGAAGCGGGACAGCAAGGCAAAGTGCATGGCTGAAAAGGGTAAGCTAAATATGTCAGTTTCAATCTAAGAGTAATCTTTTTTCTTTTTTAAACATACATGTCCACATTAAATTTTGAATTCATCGAAATATTGAAATTACATATCATGATAGAAAAAGTAAATAGCTCAAAATTATTTTGCATGAAAATTACATTGTTTTCTTTAATTTTCAGCAGAGCCGGAACAGGCACAGGGAAGATCGATGTGGTCTTCTCAGCCCCTTGAAGCAGACAGGTCCCCTGCCGGCACGCTCCCAGACCAGAAGCATAGAAAGACAAACAAAAGGTCTAATTCTCCTAAGACAACGCGCTCCAGATGTTCTCCTCTCTCTCCCCTCGATCAGAGTCTGAGGATGTTTCATAGCTCCCAGATGAGAAGCGCCGCCACAGAACTTCAGCTTTAACTGCTAGTGCTCGCCCCTCACCTGAGCCAGCTGAACAGTTGCGGACGACTCCTGCATTTGGTACTTCTGTACATCCTTTAACAAAGCCGCGTAGACCAATTGCCTGTGAGTAAAACTTTGCATTAATTTTATAAATTTGTTTGTAAATTTATTGAGCCCTGTTGAGGATCCCTTCTGAATTCAGTTTATACATCATATATGTATCCAAAATGCACATGGGTCTACTGATTTAATTAATTTTCAACTGTGCAGCAGAGAGTAGAAATTTTGTATATCCCACATACACCTTTCTGTGAATTGCTTTCTCGAAAATTGTTCTCTGATTTCTCTAAAATAATCTAAATCATCTTACAGCCAACAGTGGAACACAAAGAAAGTCGACAACCAAAAAGAAACAACAAAAGCAACCTTCATCAAAACTTAAGGAGCGGGTCCCGGAGAACATAGACTCTGAGACTGAGGATATTCCTGTGTACTTTGTCCCCCCAGGCCTCCTCACCAGCCCAAGTTCTACACGGACCAAGGAAATGGAAAGGGGAAGGGGAAGAAAAGTAAAAGTAAAAAGGGTGGTGAGTCATCACAAACCACTGGTGGTCAGTCAACGGGTGGTGAGTCATCAGCTACACAAGTGGAGACGGAACTTCTAGCCACTGACCCATCTCAGAACTTACCAGGCACTGGTGGTCAGTCATCTGACAGTGGTCAGTCGATGGACACAGAAGTTCTAGCCTCTCAGCAAGGCTTCCGCTCTGAGTCATATAAACTTCAAGGCACGGGTGAGTCTGACATTTTTCACATTGTTCCTGTCCGTACTACAGGGATGACCAAAGTAATTATAAACAATGATGATCCACACAGACTGGTTACTTACCTTACTGAATCAACAAGCGATGACAACACAGAAGTAGAAGTAGCCTCTCCCACCACTCCTACAAGTACTGCAAAGTCGAGCACCACAAGTGCTGCTCGAAGTGAGTGGTTAGCTTTGGGGTTCAACATGTCCTGTCAAGTGCCAACTAAGAGTAAGAAAACCAAGAGACTGTGCAGAGATGCAAAAAGGTAGGCCTAAATTTAATTCAGATTTTCAATTCATTTGATTTTCAGCTCTACAATACTTTAAGGGGATTTGAATCATCTGTTTGAATAGTGTGGCCTTGGTTTACATGTACAAATAGATTGAAATAAACCAAATTTATGAATTAAAATTAATGACATGCAGGCGGCGAATATATGACATAATGGCGAATATATGACATAATGGCGAACAACTGACACGTTCTAGAGACTGGGAAAAGATTTAACAACATTCATAAATGTTATTTCCTATAAGTGCTCTCATGAAAGACATAAATGTACAAATTGTCTTCCTTAAATTAACCCTGGTAGATCGAAAACATATATATATTTAGTGGATAACTGACAGGCTGGCGAAATATGACACAGGCGAATAACTGACACGCTGTCTACTGTTTGAACAGTTCTGACACTAGACTGTCCGGAGCGCGTGGTGCAGGCAGTTCATGTGGCACAGGCAGTTCATGTGGTGCAGGCAGTTTATGTGGTGGTGCACGGGGTTTACTTGGGGCTAAAAGTCATATGACTGTGTCTCCGAAATGCCCAACAAGGTAAGAACACCATAACATAAATAGTCCAATTAAAACTTTAAAGCTACAAGTGTTTGGAATTTAAAATTTTCTGTTTGTAAAGTTGAAATACAGCTTCAATTAACCTACCTTCAAAGTCAAATGCAGAGAGGCTACAGAAGTTTAATAAATTTGTTGAAACATTTCAGTTTCATTTATTTGTTCAAGATTACTAACAATCACAGAACTTAATCCCTTATTCTTTTTCAGGCCATGCCAAAGTGAGTGTCTCTCAGTTTAAGCTGAAGAGGAACACTCACCATGACCAATTACTAACTATTCTGGAAAACGTTTATCGGTTCAAAGTTCATGATACCCGGTACATGTATAATATATATCTATGTATGTCTATAAAAATAAAGGTCTCTTAAAACAAGTTTGTAACTTAGAACTTAGACTGGTAAATTATAAAGTTCTAAATATCATTTAAAGGAGAAAGAAAACTGACTTGGGTATATATGATAAAATTTATGTTTTGAAATAGCTTCCTTAAGTTTCTTGTCGATTGCAACTTTTCATGTACAAGTTGTAGAACTTCTCCCCCATCTAATTAAATCATAAGACCTTCTATCTACCCACCAGTACTAGCACCAGCGAAGAGAAAAAGGACCCTATAGAGTCTTTGAACCGTCCTGAGAGCCCTATAGACGACCTTAATGAATTTGACCTTGACATGCCGCTATCTCCCAAAGATCAAGTCCTAGTCCACATAGATAGTAATGTTCCTACAGAAGAGGTCGAACCTACAGAAATAGTTCCTACAGAAAACGTTCCAACAGGAAAGGTTACTTCCCATTGACTAGCATCTCTGTCTTTAGCCTGTCCCCCTGTGGCATCGGAGCAGATTGTGCTGACACTGGCGCTACAATCTCTCACTCAGCCGGTTCCTTGTGTAATTGAGCCGGTTGGCCCGGCACCGGAACAACTGATAGAAAAAAATCACTTCAATCACACCGCCTGCTGGTTGTTCCAGCAGGCGGTGTTATCGCTCCTGATCAAGATGAACAAGTGCTGGTTGACACTGTGGAGCAGGATGTCCCAGCTTCTTTGATTGAAGATCAAGTCGCTCCGGTTCAAGAGCTGCCTGCTGAGCAGGATGTGCTCTCAGCTCCTTTGATGGAGCAAGTTGCACCAGTTGAGCTGGCTGCTGGACATGATGTGCTCCCAGACATTATACTCCCCCCTCCTGAGCAACAGCTAGACCACATAGAGCGACAAACAAGAGAACTGTTGATAAGGCTAGCTATTGCCCAACCTACCAGTGACCAGATTGACGAACTTATTCATCTTGTTGAAATTAAGGAGCAGTTGTCAGCCTGCTCTAACAAGATGAAGAGGGGTGTATTCTGTCACAGGGTAGGAAGTCAGCGCAGAGGCATGCAGAAAGCCATAGCTAGTGCTCTGCGTCTCTGTTGCAATTATGTCTACCCACCTCGCAGCCCCGTGAAAAGGGAAGACCATACGACTCGTGGCAGAAGAAAAGGCTCTCAATGAGTTCCTGTGTCAGGAAGATGACTTCCTGACAAGAGGTACTACCAGAATGATCTTGCCAAGTTTGTTCCAGTAGTAGCGCTGGTGGATACTTTGCGGAACTTACACAAAATGTTTTAGAGTGACGTCATACTATCCTTCTCCACCTTCTGCAAAGTAAGGGACTGAAAGACTGTTAGGTCTGTATTTTCCTTAAGAGGAGCATGTGCTTATGCACGACACATGCAAACATAAAACTCATGTTGCATGCGGTCCCTGGGTTAGACAATTCTTGCACTAATCTGCTTACTAAGACAGATGCAGAGGTAGATGTTGCACTTAATGCCATCCCTCAGGAAATAGTGCATTACAAAAGTTGGGGGAAAGAGCAAAGAGTTTACAAGGGGCGAGAGGTGTCCCACCCTGCTCTCCTTAAGTGCAAGGTTTCTCACGAGATTTTCATCGTCCGCTTTGACATGGCCTTAAAGCCCTTCCATGAACACGTCTGTCAGCTGAAGGAGGTTTTTCCTGGCAACCATGCCATTTGCCAGATGGATTATGCTGAAAATTGGGCAACCTCCTACATGTTTGAAATCCAGAAGGCATTTTTTGCCAAGGATCAGCTGACACTCCATTCGATGGTAATGTACACAAGGGAAGGAGAAGAAGTTAAGAACAAGTTCTTTGTAGGTAGCTATCACTAGTCACTCCTTCCCTACTACCCTGGCTTTCCTCACACAACTTCTCACCCACGTGAAGGAAAATGCACTTGGTGACTGACCACCTTTGTCACAGTACAGGAATCGCTTTGCTTGTGACTTGCTTGTAAAGGCCATGTCCTTGATTTCCATTTGGATAACTTAGAACTGGCTAGAGGGGCCCTGCGATGGGGTGCGAGGTGCCTTGAAGGGTCTGGCAGACAGGGTGGTGAAGTCCACCGGTAGCATCCAGACTGCAGATAAGTTTGTTGAGCAAGTGACTCCTCAGCCAAACAAAATCACTCTCCTCCAAGTTAAACGTGACCAGGTGGATGAGTGCTATGACATTTTAATCGAGTAGGGGTCTATGGCGGTAAATGGAATTTCTTCATTCCACGATGCAATTGTTTATCAGGATTAGTTGTACTTGCATGTCACCTCATGTTACAACAACTGTTGCATGGATGGTGATCTCCAACCTTCTTGCGAGGGTTGGAAAAAAGCATCTTTCTCTCGGCCTCCGGACCCCCTGAAGCCTAGAGTCATTTTGCCTGTTCCTCCCCCAAAGCCTGTTGCTCATGCCCCCCCCCCTTTCAGGACAAGACAGTGATGCTGAGGATGATTTGGCTTTTGACAATGAGCCAGACCTGATGGAGAACTCTTTCTCATCTGAAGATAAGGATACATCCCCCGGTGCCTCACGCGCAAAACACCTGCCCAGTCTGGAACAAAATAGGAAAGACCGCAGAGATGATCCAAGACGTCAGGTGAGAACCAAGGTATCTCAAAAATCTGGTAGTGGTTGTGGTTGTGGTCATAGACCGTCTTGAGTTCAAGCTGACTGGTCTGATCCAGAGACTTGTGCATTAGTCATGCCTCCGAGAGCGATGGCTCTATTAGCAGCGATGAGGATGACCCTACCCATGTTCCAGACAGACATACTAGGCACCAACAGATTATGACTGCATGCCGGTGTAAAGGGATCCCAGTCAATGAGGTCATGCTGGACGATTGGGAGACCTCTTCCGATGATTTACCCATTGGAGGGACCATACCTTTTGCAAAAGCCTTATGACTTTGACTTCTTTGAGTGTTCTCTATTCAAGTATCTAGAATACTCAAAAGAAGTCAAAGTCGTAAGGCTTTGTTACCTGTGTCATATATTCGCCAGCAAATGTATGACCCGCTCATGAAAGCTCATCTATATGTACATTTAATATAGTTAGGGATGAGAAATTGTTTCAAATGTTGTTGTATGACATGATAATACGTTGTAGGACCTTTCCAGGGGGAGTTTCTTCTAATTGTCTTAACTAAGTATAAATTATTTTATTTGCAGCATGGACGAAAAACTGACACAGTGGCAAATATCTGACACAGCGGCAAACATATGACACAGTGTGAGAGTGTTGTTCAGAGGCTAGGGTACAAATTGATATTTTACATATGTAATTGGAACCTGTTTCTATGGCAACTATGTTTGAAATACATGTTAACCCTTACATAGAGGTTCAAATATCCTGTTAAAAAATAGTTTGACTAATTAAGTTGGCAAGGAAATAAAAAAAACCCACTTTTTCCATGTATTTTTTTCCTTTTTCAGGGGGTGAAGGGGAGGTTTCATGGAAATAATACTTTTTTTGTGATTTATGTATAGTAGAGTAAGTTGTTCATCAGATTCATCTGAAAGAAGAGCTCTAATATCTTTCAAAGTTATGCTGTGACATCGTTTTCATGAAGTTGAATGTGAAGACTGTAAGGGCAAATGTGACATGATGGCGAATACATGACACGATGTGACAGTGTCGAGGGTACATGGAATGATATTTTATATAAGTGAATGGGACTTGTCTCTATGGTAATTATGTATGTAATACATGTCAACCCTTACATAGAGGTTCAAATTTCCTGTTAAAAAATTGGAGTTTCCCTTCTACTTGGCAATTAAATAAAAAAAACTTTTTCCATGAGAATTTTTCCTTTTTCAGGGGGTGAAGGGAAGGTTTAATGGAAGACTTTTTTGTGATTTATGTATAGTAGTGTAAGTTGTTTATCAGATTCATATAAAAAAAGCTCAAATATCTTTAAAGATAAGCTGTGACATCATTTTCATGAAAATACATGTTCAGGGTGCAAACTTTGCCTGTATGGGTGAATAGATGACACGGCAAATATATGACACAGTTGACATGCACTTTTAGTGTCTCCCAGAAAAATGTACAAAAGTTGAAAATGATAGCAATTATGGTTGTTTGTGATTCACAGACTCTGGCTTGATAAAGAAGAAAAAGAAGTGTATGCCGAAGATTATTGACAAATGTTGTTTTTTTTCTTTGCAGATGAAGGGGAAAAACAGAAAAAAAAATATTTGGTATAAATGCTTGACTTTAAAAGATCTGTCACAGTGTGTTTTTGAAAATAGAAGAAAGAATAAAAGTTAAATATTTGATTTCAGCTGTACTTTGGTGTCTTTAAATAAATTCCTTTAAAGTAAGGTGAAATATGACATGTTTGGTGAATAGATGACACGATGGCGAATATATGACATGAAGCATAAACTGTAAAAATGAGAAACACCAAAAATTGTATACATTTTTTCCCATTTCTCAAGTATCCTAGGGAAAGATAAATAGATAGTCATACTTATAAAACAGATGAAACTAGTTAAATGTTAACCACTTCTAGAGTAAAAAAACTTCAAAGTTCGCTTGCTGAAAGTTTTGCAAAAATTGGGGGAAACATTTTTTTCAAGCCCTTCCTGTTTTGTTTTTAACTGACATTTAAAAGGAAAAGGAGTTCTTTTATGACTGGGCAACATTTATCCTAAAATGTGCAAGAATGAATTACTTAAAAAAAAACAAAAAAAAATATTTAGAGACCATATAATTGACTACCGTGTCAGTTATTCGCCATTATATGACATACACACATGCCCATGGTTACCATGGCAACACCCCAAACATTTAAGAAATAATAACTATGCAGCGCTTACCCTACACACTTAGGGTATGTCCATGTATCAAATGCAGACCCTCCTACTTAAACTAAAAATACCCCCATGTCATATAGTTACACATCAGGTTCACAAGACGAGGTCAATTACCATTTTAATATCTGAAAGAAAGAGTAATTGTGATTTTACTCTTGATAAATGTGCAATTAGAGGAATAAATCCAGCTATTAGTTGTTTTATAATTCATATATCAGACTTTTATATCCTATTATCCAAGGCTTACAGTTTCCAATACCAGAGACAACAGTCAAGAGAAAGTGATCTAATAGATCATGGTCCGATGGTTAACAATATTAATTTTTTTGAAGAATAATGAAATGTTTTAGCATTTTTATAATTAAATTATTTTCTAACATTAGAGAAAATTATGGATTTGTTCTAGAATATCTTATTACGATTAAATCTTTTCAAATCACTATAGTATCATTACATTAGGCAAACATTTCTAGTTTCCATGCTTCATCTAGCAATGTAGATCCCATACCCTTGATTTATCATCAGTTTCAAGAAAGGGTAATTGTCCAAGTATATGTCACAAATATCCGATTGCTAGAGACAATACCCAGTGTCTTAAAACATAATTTCTGCTTTCATCATCACCAGACAAGCATGCTCTTTTCAGGATGCATTTTATGTGAACTGTCCTCCACCCTTGATCGCATTTTTTCCTTTTAAATGCTTGAACTTGAAATTGAACCCTGTTATTGTAATTAGTATCCATTACAGGTACAGCAAAACATAGCTATCTGCCGAATAGTTTTATTTCCCTTGAAATCATCTCTACAAAAAGAGGTTAAGATAACTTTATTGCGCCCACCAAATCTGATCTGCCTCACAAAGGCTTTAGTTCCCAACAGGTTGAACTCAAAGTAATTTGTAAAGTAATCATTGTAAAAGAATTATTTAATGGGGTTCGGGTTTGATATTAAATTAATGACCCCCTTCATCTTATTTAGTTTAAGGTGATAATGATAATAGAAGGAGGTTTTGAAATAAAATGCTTTCTGTAAAAGTGTGATTGTCTGCAAAACCCAGTCTCATCTCTTTCGAAATATATACATGTATAACTATGTTGGAATTAAAGAAAAGTGATTACATGAATACTCAAAAACTAAAGGTACACTGCCATTGTATACACTGTTAGATTTGAGGTGACCTCTTATTTCATCATGTGTCAAAATTATTTCGTATTCCTGTCAACCTCGACTTAATATGTGGTCAGAATAGTGCATGGCCAAATGGGTTCCATTCACCCTTTAAGGTTTGAATAAACTCTATACCACTATGCATTGCTTTGCTGTCATAAGCTACCCCATCCATCACATTGGGCATAAAGGAATGGATCAACACTGTTATATTGAAACCCATTGTGAGCATCAATCACTAGGTCTGCAGCACATAACAGTGGTTCTAAAAAGAGAACTCAAAGAGGTCTCATTCAGGGTCAAAGGCTCAGAATAGACCCATGTGTATATCACTGCCACAATATTTGATTGTGCTAAGGCCCCTGCATTATTATCAGCAAGGGATAGAGTGGGGGTAGGTGAGATACTGATTAGACCTCAGCTAGAGGCATGTTGTTGGTCAGTTTTCCAGTTTTAAGTTTGTGCTTGTTTGGCATTGTGTCCATTAGACCGAGCTACCTGCCGACTCTACCTCACGATGTCACAGCGTAACTTTGAAAGATATTAGCGGTAGTATGAGATGTGTTTTTACTTGGAACAGTGATTATAAAATGCTCAGTTTCATTCTCAGCTCACCCAAACACTACAAGTATACTATCAATGAGTCACGGGATCCGCGCTGCAATTTAAGAGTAGCGAACTGCCCCGGGCCCCGCCCCTTTCTCACACATTGCACCCCTTGGACTGCACCTTGAGCAAAGCATAGAGACATAATATGTCAACATGAATCTATATACTGATTCCTTTTAACTTGACTGTTCACACTTGTGCTTGCTTGTACATGAGAAGAATACGTTGGTAAGAGTTCTATCCATTATTTTCTCCATAGATTTCCCTGGCCAATTCTCTATCAGTATCTAGTAATTTAGTCAAGTCTATTTCTGAGTGGAAAAAAAAACAAATCAGAACGCAACATCTGAAGTTTTACATCTTACAATTTTCAGGGGCGTTGGGGGTGTGGGGCATGACTACAGACACCCTGAGATTTACCTGGCACCAGGAAAGTTTTGGGGGCTGGATACATTTGAGGCAGGGGCTGAGCACTCAGCCTGCCACGGCAATCTACCCAGTGCGGGATGATAAGACGGTGGTGCAGTGGGTGGAGGCCGGGGTGTGGGCACACTCTCCAGGGCCACTTGTGCAGGTTCCTATCTGTCACAGTGTTAAAGAAGGTGTTCTTACATAGGGCTGGATGACTAGTTCTATATTCAACTGTTTGGTTTATGTTATACTTTGACATTCCATATGTGTAGAATATCAGGGTTAACATATTTTCTTGATGATGGGAGTGCTTCTCCCCAGCAAACAAACAAAATTATTCACCTAAAAACAAAGTTCCCAAAGGGCTTGAAAATATATAAAAAAAAAAACACACACACAGAAATAAAACATTTGATTAGCATGGACATTTCCGATTGTAAATATGTAGAAGCAAACTTATGAAAAAAAGAGTTCTTGTGAAATGGTTTTACATTAGGCCAAATAGATAGCACATGGAATATGGCTCGTATCAACCAGTAATTTTCAAATTAATTTTGAGTAAATCACATTTGCCACATTGTTGCAGTTTAAAATTCGGTACCAATGGTATCTAATGGTTTTTAACAAACTTCTTCTTGATGTCTGGTTCCCAAACATTAGCCATACAACTATAATACATTTTACTTGCCACATGAGCTTAGATGGAAAGATAGAAGCTTTTATTGACTTACAATCCTCTATTTTATATCTGCTGGCTGCAGCAAAAGCCTTGCTTTGGCACTGTGCCAAGTTCCAGGTCACAGCCTCAAATCTCTAAGTTTTATCAAAATATGGTTAATAAAGGGTATGAAAGTGAAGACTAAGTGCAGCAAGAAAATAAATAAGTGTTACATTAAGTCTGTGAAAAGTTTAAAGGACAGTGAGGGAAAAGTGTATTTTATCATGAGTTTCCTGCTGTCTATGGGGCCAGCCAACTTTGCTGTCAGCCATTAGCGGTAGCGATAGGCTGTCTCTGTCTGGCCTATGTGTCCATGTGAACTGCTCAGTGTCTAGGACCATGATAAGACTGAGGAGAGGTGGGTCCCCTTGGGATATAGAGGGCCTGCCCAGCAAATATGGGCTTTAAAGATTATCATTAACACAGGCTGGGACATCTCCTTGTTTCCCTCATCCTCTTTTCATACACTGAGAGATTTTTGGATGATTTCTATAGATGTGGGCCAACAAGGTAAACCGTGCCTTCGCGGGGGAATTTTACTTACAGGGAAATCCCGCTAGAGGGTGGCAAAGTGGCGTGACGTAATGCCTATGTCATCTGCAAAAGTTGTTTTGTAGTACTTTGACGTTTCTGATTGATTTTCTGCCCAAAACATGTCAGAATCTTATGCATTTGTGGAGGATTCGTGAGTAATGCACATAATTCATCTTGTTGTGTAGTTAAAGTGTTAAAGAATGTGTTCTTACATAGGGCTGGATGACTAGTTCTATATTCAACTGTTTGGTTTATGTTATACTTTGACATTCCATAATGTGTAGAATATCAGGGTTAACATATTTTCTTGATGATGGGAGTGCTTCTCCCCAGCAAACAAAAAAAATATTCACCTAAAAACAAAGTTCCCAAAGGGCTTGAAAATATATGAAAAAAAAAACACATACACAGAAATAAAACATTTGATTAACATGGACATTTTCGACTGTAAATATGTAGAAGCAAACTTATGAAAAAAAGGGTTCTTGTGAAATGGTTTTACATTAGGCCAAATAGATAGCACATGGAATATGGCTCATATCAACCAGATATTTTCAAATTAATTTTGAGTAAATCACATTTGCCACATTTATAAGTATGTACTGGAGGGACGAGAAGGTGTATTAGACCCATAGGGACCGCCCCTGCAGTATGTATACCCAGGTCCATACAGATGTGAGTGCAAAATAATAATTGCTCATGTTATGTCATAACACATTGTCTCTGCCCTGTGTGGGGGTATGGATGGGAGCCCCCATGTCACATGGCAATTTTAAGAAATGCTCATGTCACAAGTCACTTAAATCCCCATGTCCCTGTCACCTCTGAGAGCCTCTCATGTCCCATGTCGAATTGAAGAAATGACCTATATCATGTCACTAATTTTTCACCTCATGTCACTCAAGACCATGTCACATGTCGATTTTAAGAAATGGCCATGTCACTATGTCAGATTTATTGGTCCACACCCATCTGTGTTGGTTTTGTTACATGCACACCACCACTCACACCTCAAACAGTGACGCCCCTATTTGCTGCTTAATGCCCCTCCACAATAAAGCAATGTCTCAGCATTCCATGACCTTGCAGTTATGAACAACGGGAATGTACACAAATATGCATTTTAGTGCACAAATTTCAAACAAGTTTTATGTAGCATTAGTCTTGTGATGCTATTACTGGGGTATTTGCTAGTGCAGGCCGATCACCCATGGCAATCAATAACCCGTATCATCTGATAGCCAGTAATTCCCAAACCTGAGTACATGTCTGAAATATGTTTCTGCCCTCCCTGGTAGTACTTACCGGTAGTACGAGTAGGAGTCTAAATTCATTTTGTCCCGCCTCCACACCTGCCAGCTCACCCACCCCGTGCCCTAAAGAAAATGACCATTCCCCATGTTGGCAACCCAACTATGGGACCCCACCTGTAAAAGAGAAAATTAGTCATTCATAACATTAGTACTATATCAATATTACTATTAGTACTTCTGTACCCTGTATGTTTTCATCTCTTGTAGTCCAGGCCAATTTCTTTTTTTCAAAGGTTTCTGGTAATTACCTTATGCCACGCCCTCTTAAGAGGGGTCAAACATTTTTTTTTTGTACCCCAACAGGTCAAAAGTTTTTATGCCCCCCATCAAACCCTCCCCCTAGACAAATGACCACTTCCTTCTTCATAACTAGTGAGTCATTATTTTCTCAATCATACCAGATCATACCATGGAAAGCTTAGACAGAAATTCTATACAAGGAGACTAAGACAATACTCAAAATATCAAGTTGGAAATCGATGCGTTTTTGTGTTTTTTTTTTATTGATATGAATAATTGGAAAATAATTTAAAATTTTGTAATGGATGGGCAGCCCTATTCTGCTGATGTACCTCCTCTTATCTCCTGTGTATGAGGCTGCAACTCAGACCCCAGGGGTGCCCTAAACTCAGGGTGCACCTTATATGTGATGTAGATAGAAATGTCAATTGGGAAAAAGTAAGGTAAAACTTATATGTAAAGCAGTGACCAGCTGTGGGGGTGGGGGGGCTATGACTGTCGCACTCACACCATTTTTATACCCCCACCCTTGTCATGTTTTTTTGCCAATTTTGCAATGCTGAAGGTATATGTGACATGATCGGTGAAAAAGGCCCTTAGTCCAGGGTGCATTAAGGGCCCTATTCCCAGTACATGTCACAAATGGAAAATTAATTTTGTCATGCGCGCCTTAACCGCCCCTCCCCCACCTGCATGACGTCATTTATACACAGCCCCCTACCACTAGGCTAAGGCTACAGCTACATACACTGGCCAGCTGTGGGTGTTCTGTCTCTCCACTATAGTGGAGGGATAAAACACCTACAGCTGCCCAGTGTAACAAGAATAGCTTTTTCCACCCTAAGACTTCAGCTAGGGGAGGGGGAAAGGCTAGTCTTGGTCATTAGCCCAGTAGGTGTGTGTGCTTTACAGGGTGTATGGCCAGCATGTGCCGATCACAGCTTTATCCCTCCTGCACCTCTCCCTCCCAGCAGGGACCATGTCCACTTTTAGGTACTGTAAAACATTGCTGATACGCCTAAAGTGGGGCACGCCTTCTCCATGGGCCATGCACAAGGTGCGCTTTATACATGCATGGCTTTTGCCAAGTTAGTGGTGATGATTATACACAGGATTTATCAAAATATCAATCTAGAAGGCTGAGAAGCAGTAGGTGCGCCTTCTAGTATACTAGAGGCAGGTTATGAACTGTTGTAATTATACATACTTATTACATGATTTCTGGGATTCTGAGTGCTTTTCCTGGATATTCCCATGCACATACCTGTCAATATTGCATGGCATGAGGCCTGCATCATGACTTTTGTAAGGCATGCGGTTATCAGGCACCCAGTGCAGTTATCCATGGATAACCTGCACACCTTACATGTCCTTACATGTCATATGTTACATGTTAAAACCTACAAAATTTTTCATTGCCAGGGTAGGGATCGAACCTGCAGCCTCAGATCCCAAGTCCAACTCCCTATGCATTGCGCCACAGGGACTGACAAGAAATGATTGGTTAGAACCAGGTCTTGATATGATAGGCGGGACGAGTCCCGGTCCGGGCTGTCCACTGCCATAGCCACGAGACGCGGGATGCGTTCAAACCAACCCAAGCCAAGCCAGGCCCTGAGGAGTGTTGCCCGGTGGTCTTGTGGTTAGCGCATTGCGCTCAGCCGTTAGAGGTAGGCGGGACGAGTCCCGGTCTGGGCGCATCTTCTTTTTTCACCGTGTGTCCGCTGCCATAGCCTTGTCTTGATATGATACCAAGCCAGGGGAGGTCACTCACATATAACTATTATACATTCAAAGTGTGAAAATCCCCAGCAGTCCCCCCCCCAGCTTTTTCGCTACTACTCGCATAACGGCAATGACTGCAGGCCATAACCGCGAGATGCGGGACGTGTTCAAACCAAAGCAAGCCGAGCGGGGCACCGAGGAGTGCAGACCAGTGGTCTAGTGGTTAGCGCATTGCGCTCAGCCGTTAGAGGTAGGCTTTTTTTTTTCGTGTCCAAACCACACCAACAGGCTTCGAGTCCCGGGGGAGGGGGAAACAATTTTTGTTTTCAACTTGAATTTATTGATTTTTTATTGATTATCTATTGATTATCGTGTAATAAAATAAGTAGTTAATAGATATGTCATGACTTGTGACTGTTATCCAACTATAACATGCAACAGTCACGCATCATGACATATCCAATGTACCACTTGGCTTTACCTGTATGCTTGATTATGATGTTGAGCTGGGGTACAATTGACATGGGGTAAATACCAACAGGGTTTGTATGCATATGCGCATATATGTTTTCTGTGCACAGTAGAGATTTCATGATGCTAGCATGAATATTTATTTGTTTAGACCAAAAAAAGGAAGAGCATGTATGCAGGGTCTATAGTTTGGCCAATAGGACAGGACATTGCACACAAATAAACCAATTGCAGCTCTCTGATTGTTCAGTTCAAATTACCAGTTTCTAACATATCTATATAACAAGCAATGTTAACTCATAATTCAATCTCTCTGGTGTTCACGCATGAACAAGCTTAATATAATGTAATATTCTAGAAAATATGTTTATCTTGAAGATGGAAAATAGTGGGGGCATACACAAATTTATATTTAGGTGCACGAAATATGCAAGAAACAAAAGTTTTATATAGCATTAGTGTTTGATGTTATCACTGGAAAATGAAGCCACATAGGCTGATGAGCAAGGGCAGCCACAGGCATAAAAGCCAGGGGTGGTGATTTCCCCAGTGCCATCTTATCACCAGCAATTTCTAAACCTAGTAAACTGACAACTGGTAATATAATTTATGTTTCAGGTGTAATACCTGGGAGCAGTTTTGGGCCGGAGGTAACTGAAGATGTAGTCGAATTCATAAAGTCCATCGTGGAACTCAGGGCAATACAAATCCCAGGTCATCAACCTAATAGTAAGAACTTAGATAATTTGAGGCTGCCATCAGACCTTACAAAGGCTGCAATTCACCGTGAGAATGAGGAGACCTGTAAAAATACCAACAGGGTTGCAGTATGCCTCTCGACCTTCAAGGAGACCTGGAACAAATATCCCCCTCATGTCGGTATCTTGAAGCCCCAGACTGATATGTGCCAGCAGTGCCAAGAAAACAGTATATTATTATTGCGATCAGCTGGACTGTAAATGTTGCGCAAAGCTGAAGCTCAACGTCAGTACTATAATGAACAATGCAATGAGGCCAAGAAAAGATTTTCAGAGAACAAAACAGATATAGATGCATACAGCTTCGACTATGCACACAATATTACCTACCCTCACCCCGCCACACAAATTGGGCCTGCATACTTCAAAACTGCACGAAGATGGTGTGATTCAGTGAAGGATGTTCACCAGCCTGAGGACCATTGGAATCACAAACTCAATATTACTCAATAACACTTTATTTTATTGAAAGCCCTATATCTTGGCTTACTAGAAAGGTTCATTCAAGTCACCAACTCCTAACATGTCAGATTTTATTGCCCACAGCATAAAACCATAGTTTTTACCCTCACGTACGTAACATTTTCCAACAGATAGTCATAAGACCTATTAGATATCATCCTATCTACATCATATTTCATGTCCATAATGTTATAACACATGTCTTTAAGTGTAGTAAAAATCAAATCCCTGTATCAAGACCTTTTTTTATTACACCTCATCGCCAAATATGAAGATTAGCGAAAGTTGTGAACATGTAGCTTAGCATTCCTAACTTTAACCTCATACATTTAAAAATGAGTAGATCTTCATGAAAATCAATCTCTATTATCTAGAGTGACCTTACTTACAATTAATGTTACCCTTTTGCAACAATATAGCATGCAGACATTCTGGTCCAGATCTGCATGGGTGTTTCTGAATACCAAAAAAACGTTACGTACGTGAGGAATTCAAATGATTTTTCACCTGAGCAATACTTTTAAACATTAAAGATCATCTGCATCACTATTTCCTGTACAGAATATGTTAGATTACCATTTCAAAGGCATATCTACACATTTTAGGCCACTCATTTGGTCATTTCCATTGCTTTGAAAAAAATCTCAAATTTTCATAGCACTTCTCACTCCGAGGGCATGTTATGTCCTACGTAAATACAGACCAGGGTACCCCAAATACTCTTCCTTAACTAGGGCCATAAGTCTATTAATCATTGCAAAACAAATAAACAACATATACCATTGCTCTGGACCATCAAGTTCATTCTACTATGACTTGTCGCAAACACTTGAAAACGTTACGTACGTGAGGAATTCAATGGATTCTTTTTAAGTCCACCTGAACAATACTTTAAAACATCTCAGATCTTCTGTATCATAATTACTCATACAAAACATGTTAACTTATTACTTTAAAGGCATATCTACACACTTTAGGCCCATTATTGGTCATTTCCCTCGCTTTGAAAAAAAAATCCCACATTTTCACGACACTTCTCTCTCTGAGCGCATTTCAAATCCTACCTGAATGCAGACCAAGGTACCCAAATACTCTTTTTCAACAAGGCACCTAAGTCTTTTGATAGTTGCAAAACAGATACTCAAGATATATCATTTAGAACCATCAACTTCATTTTACTATGATTTTTTGTGAATAATTGAAAACGTTACGTATGTGAGGATTTTCCAAGCCGTCCCCACTGTGGCCTTACTATGCAGACTTTGGCCCTGATTTTTGTTTCAAACATTCAGTTTCTATACATCCTAAACTAGAATAGACAATAGATAAAGATTTTCTCATTCAATTAGCCTATAAACATGTAAAAGTGAACCTCACATACGTAACACTGTCTGGAGTTGAATTTTGGTTTATGAGATCTAGCTCGTATCTGCGGCAAGCCAGTACTTTTATCTAATTTCCATCAAAACCCCCCTAGGAACCCTGCTTATCACAGTTAATAAGGACAGTGAGGGTACGTTGTTATTATGGTAGTTTTAGACCTAAAAAAAGCCAAGTGATTTTTGATAGATAGCTATGACCCAACACCAAATGAAAAATAGGTTTATGACAGTCTAGTACTGTCTAGCTTAATAATATATAGATGGGAATGATGTTTAATTGGACAAAAAAGGGCTTTTTTGGTGTATCGCCCAACTTCAAGCTTCCGTTACTTATCAAATTATAGGCCAATATACATAGATTTACCCTCTGCTTGATTCTCAAGATGTATTATATCAAATGTGACTAGAATAAGTAAGGATGGTGGTCTACATTTCTCACTGTAACTCCTCAAATCCAAAAAGTCTATAAAATAGGCCCAAACATCACTCAGTGAATCTGCCCAGATGTGGGGTATTCGGCATACTATGTGAAGGTAATAATGTACAAACTCATCGATGAGGCTGACTCAATCGGCAAAGGAGCAAATAGCGTAATTACTCCATCATTATCTGGAATCTACCATGGCCTCAGTAGAGGTACTTCACCTCCATGCCGGCAACTGCTGTGGCCAGAACAAAAACAATGCGATGGTCCAGTATTTGTCCTGGAGGGTTTCAGCTGGTCTGAATAGGGAGTTTGAACTCTCATTTATGATGCCAGGCCATACAAAATTTGGCCTGGACAGAATGTTCGGCCTAGTAAAAAAGAAGTACTATCGAGCTGAGGTACCTTAGATGACATTGTGTATGTTGTCGAATCATCAACGCTGACAGAACAAAACCAAGCTGTTGTAATTTAAATTTATGCTGCCTGTACAAGTCAATCCCAGGGATCCTCTCCTACCAACACTTCCTCATCCATAACATGAGTCCTTCAGTGGTGTTCACAAGGCGTGCTGCTTCTGATCCAGAGGAATCACACAATATCCATGCAACAGACATTGAGGTAAGCTTAAATTCACTATAACTCTGTTCATTCGAAAATCATTATCCAGATGAATGAATGGCCAATAGATTTGTACTGGTTTATACATGCATGTACATCTTTAATATTAATCGCTCCTGAAAATGTTACTATCATGCCAGTAGGTTTATCAATGTCATATTCATTACAGCCTGCCTGGTGGTATTACCCCACCTGGGATGAGCATCCAGCACGCCTGGTATTTGTATGAACAGGTCCGGGAACTCTGTGGAGATGACATGTCCCAAGCCAAGATAAAGAGTACAGGTACTTGGTATACCATGAACTCTCGCATTTAAATTGTACCCTTGTATAGGGTGCACCCAAGTTTGGGATTAGCTATAAGCCACATCCTAAAAGGTTATGTTTTGTTCTTTAGTGTTAGACACCCACCCATGAGCTACACCCTCTTTTTGGGCATTCCCATAAGCTGCACCAAGCTTCTGGGATGTTAGATAGATAGCTGGATGCCTTTTATAGCACCTTGGTATAAGACCGGCTTATAGGATCAGCCTGCAGCTTATAAGACAGGGTTAGACACTATAGAGTGACACTACAATAACATTTTTCTCAAGCCCTAGGTGTGACTCGTAGCTCTAACCTGAATTCTGTACATTCAGGCTTAGTAGTTTGCATTGTCTTTGGCATGGTAGTATAACCAAGACAGTACCGTTGTGTAAATTTGTGAACAATTCAATTGGATGAATTTGAATGATAATAATAAGTATCATTGTTGTAAAAGTTACTATTTTCTGAAATGTTTCTAATGAAGGAGTGTCTATCATTACCCACCTACTTCAAGGCAATCAGTGAGAAAGAATGTATACCTCCATGTTCTGTTTCCATAGCTACATGACTAGATTTTCATAAATTGTATAATCGTTCTGATGTGCAATAACTGTAAATGATAGAATGTTCAACAAAAATTAAAGGAATGGAATTCGTTGAGATTTATCTCATCATTTTCAAAGCATGGATAGTGTTTTGAAAACATCCCTTCTCTATCCACAAATGGAAGGTTTTGGGTAACCATGGCAACGTTTGATATATGGTTGTTATTACTGTTTGTAAATAAGGAAAATAAAATAAAAATGATAATATTATGAATATCACACAATCATTAATAAATGATAAGTCTGTAAATGTGTTGGTAGTATGGCTGATATTTATTCCCAAATAAAATATAAAATTGTGATTATTTACAAAGCAGCTCTGACGAAGTGCATGTTTTCTCATTTTCATACCTGCTTTTCCCAATCGCATTGTATTCTTTAAATAACCATAGCTCTGTGAATAATTGGAATTAGACCAAAGCAAAAACACCAGCGTGATCCCCAGACTCAGTACTAATCAGAAATTGTTTCTTCCCTTTTGTATAACTCCTGTGTTGACTCAATATCTAAATCATACATAGATTCATAAACCCATGTAAAACGTGTCTGGTGGTGCAGCATTCATTAAATATTGAAATATCAACTTATTTTGGAACATTACAGACCAACCGGACCCCAACCCATATTCTCCAACCTGCATAGTTAGTGTACTTTGCCAACACTGACCTGAAATAAAATAGTTTTAGTCAAAACCCAGATAATTCTTTCACACTTTTGTCTCCTGCATCTTTACGCTTTACTTTTGTAGTCAATAGTACCATATGTTATCATCCTTTGCTACCATTTTCTGAGAAAAGAAAACTATCCTTAGACAGCACCTATAGAAAGTCACGTTGCTACTATCAGCCTCCCAAGGGCAACTTTAAAAGCCCATGCACCCTGTTGTTAGATAAAAGGGAGAAGGGTCACTCTTCTCAGTGTCCCATGTCTGTTGAGGTTGGTATTGACCTGCGCTGGTATATGAGTATAATGGATGTGGCACCTTGGGTACTTCCCACCACCAGAGGAAGTGTTATTTATCATCTTTTATGTGACAGCCTCAGATGGAGCTCTGAGTGATGAGCATGAAAGGTGGACCTATGAGACAATGTGAGCTCCAACTACTGGGAAGGTGGGGAGTTGAATTGATCTCATCTTCTTAATGTGGCATCTCTGGTGAGAAAATAAAGAATGCCATTGATCTATGATAGATTCTTAAATACACCTATAGATATTTCCTCCATTAGAAGTAAAACATTATGCTTTATATCTGTTTATGCCTGAGCTAGACGAGTTTCCTGAGAGGCTAGATCTTAACACTAATTGGACATGATAGCTGCAAAATATTTTTCTTCACTTGCACTAATCAACAACACAATAATTATGCTCAAAGGAAAGTAATGAAGGAGGGGATTGGGTTATAGGTCAACTAGAATAACACCTTTGCATGACAACTAAATAGATATAGGGTAAGCACTTCAGGCGTTCCAACATTTTTAGATTTTGGGGTTTTATAGTTCAATGCGGACCGCTTGGGCTAAAGCAGCCATAAGAGATTTTGCAAAACCCATTTGATCAATAAATAATACTTCTGTGTGACCAAAGTTATCTTCAATACACATAGGCTTCTTTTTGTATTTTCTGTTTGACTAATTCCCTTTCAAGTGTAATATCCTTCCCGTGTGCCCTGAACACATACCCCTTGATACCTATGTGTCCAACCCTAGTTCAGTTAACCCCAGTGCAAATCACCTAAGTAAGTATTCTCTATTCAGAGGTGCCCCCTTACTTAGAAGGTGATAGATAGTTTCCCTTCCTAGACTTATTATAATGTATTACTCTTTTTTTCCTCATTATTTTTGTGTGTAATTATCATTTTAATAGCCTAAAGAAAGACTAATTGTGATTCACACAAGATAAATGAGCAATTAAATTTTATATATCTTTGTATAAACCATTTATGATCTCAAATGACAAATCTAATGCAACTGTTTTGATACTTTCCTTAATTACCAGAATATATATTGTAATACAAAATTTTATTTTGAAGAGGCCAATTGATTCCTCCTGCGACTACCAGAATATATATAATGATCATAAATATAACATAAGTATCTTAGATATCCTTCACACAAGTATGTTCTTCCTTCACACAAGTATGTTCTTATCGATGTTGATATGAGGGTACTTGTTCAGTAAAATGGGGGCAGACAGCCAGAACCCATTTCACCAGAGAGACAAGGTAAGGGAGTGGTCATTTCTTAGCAACTGGGGGGAGTGGGGTTGGGTGGTGGTTTTTTTGCGTCCCCCTCTATGGCAGTCAAAATCTTTGGAGCCTCCCCCATGCCAGAAGCACGGAGAATTTTTGCGCCCCTCTTTGATCTATAGTAGCGTGCTGCCTTTTTTTGCTAAAAAGAGGGTAACTTTTTACCCCCCTCCTCAAGAAGAACCAAAATGTTTACATACCACCCGTCAGGAGGCGTCTGAACTTTTACCCCCCCCCTCAAACCCACCACCCCCCTGTTGATAAATAAAGTTCCCTAATAACCAATAAATAAGTTCCCTGAAGACCAATATTAAAAAGTGGGTATCGCAGCCGATATCAGAAGGTCTTATTGACACACATTTGGTTTAAACAACTTTTTGTATGGGCTTGGTGTGGAACTGATTTTTTGTTACTGTTTTCAGACATTTCAAAGTGCTTCTTTTCCTACATTCAGTTCTATTTACCTGGGTCTGGTAATACAGGCCGCTTCAGGAGAAAACAAAATGACCAAAGTGAAATGGTATCATCTACCTCCAGTGTACATCTTACTGGAGTGCCCTTAGGGCATCACTTGTTCTTTGTACAATGTTTAAATGAATTAGCACTGATAAGGACATAATGTTTTTTGCAAGAAGATGTGTTGGCTAATGTAAGCGCCTACTCTATTGAGGATTCAAATGAACATTGGTTCATGGTTTGTTAATAAAATGTCAGGAGACATTCACAGTAAGTAGCAGGCAGTTAGATTCTGCATTTGACTACAAAATATTGAATCAAAGAAACTAAAACTACAAAACTTTTTCAATGAGATTAAATACCCTTACAATAGGTCAAATGAGAATTGAATGTATCAAACTAATTGCCTAAGCACAATGATATTTTTTTTATATCATTACTTTCCCTCATCCTCCATTCAAAAAAAGGAAAAGGATCAGATCCAAAAGGTCTTCAATAATTCTAAACCAGAGAGGCTGTCTATATGGTATCATGTTACTACAGTGTGCACTCATTTAGCTTTATTGATTAATTCTCAATACTTTGTTGGCATTTTTCTTACAGCCATCCACTCTCAGTCTCATAGTTTTAATATAGATGAATAATTCACTGGGGACATAGGAGCTCCTTGTTCTGTGGAAACAAAGAGAAAAATTTTGAAAAATAGTTGTTGAAATGGAACACTCTGATTGAAAAGGCGGCCTGTCTGTGACTTCCGCTGCTGCTGAGAATGGTAATACTTGAGCAAGACAATGCAAGTTATGACCGAAGGTAGAGCTCCTCCTTGCCTGAAAATGAAATATCCTATGGTAATAACAAGACAACTTCAGACTTTCAATGAAAGGGCCTTCAGATAATGTATAATGGGCAGGGTGTTTTTGAGAGTCTATAATTTCCTTTTTGGAACAAAATATGGATAACTACAGTGGCCCAGGAGGGTCAAAATGTCAACTGAAAAATGAAATTAATTTCCAAAAATGAAATATAATAAAAATCCAAATGTGATTTTTAATTTGAAATTAGGTGTTGTCAATCTGTCAACTGATGCAAAACAACTGACATCTTTTGACAGAATTTTGGAATTTGCACATTTCAAGAGAAAATGCTGAGTCAAAAGTGATTTTCAACTTGATGTTGTCAAACTGTCAATCTGTCAACTCATTCAAAACACCTTTGGCAGGTATCTTTTACCATTGGGACTGATGATTGTTTTTAATAGTTTGCCAACATGTTCTTCTTGTCACTAGTTTCTTCAAATTCTACCATTGGTCAGACCAGTCTGATTTTAACCCTGTCATACAAAATATAATATATTATGCCACCACTAGACACCCCTGCTCTATCCATCATTCATAAATCATGTTACCACTCCCAGTATCCCCAGGCCATAAAATGCCCTCTCTCTTCTCAGACATGAGGATCAAAGGGAGAGGGTCAATCCCCTCAATGTAGGTCACCCAGAGTCTATGTTTGGCAAGGGAAATATTAGCCTCCAATGACTGGAGAATATGTGAGATGTGACACCTGTGGCTATGTTGAATGTTATTTTTATGTGGCAACTTCACATAGAGGTCTCAGTGATGCATCTTCTAAACATGTCTCCTTGAGTCACTGTGAACTCTAGATAGCTGCTGAAGTAGAAGACAGCTTCACTTATCTCATTCTTTTGAGAAAATGCATGGTGAAAAGATTTATAAGGAATCCCACCTATGCTAAATGATTACAAAATTAACAAGAGAATTTTCTTCCCACTTCATGGTTATAACTATCCACTACAGGGAAATTCCATAAAAACGTTCCTCCTTTGATCAGATTTCTCTATTGCTGGAGTGGAGACTTTAGCAACCAAACACACTGATTAATTTTCACTCAGGACACTGGCAAGATTGTTACATTTAGTTGCCTAAGAAAACACTACTACTGACATCCCATTTTGGGAAGCTGAAAGAACCTTTTTCTTAGGGGCTCTTTTATTTCTTGCATCTCCTGTCTCCTATGGGGTTTACCACGGGTCCATCCTTGCATATAAGCCACATCTTTTATGTGGGTATTGCAGTAAATTTGAAGAATATGTTTTCTTATTTGTAAGAATGGATCCAATCAACCTATTGGACAAAGCCCTCCTTCATACCATGAGGAAGTTTATTGTCTGTTTAAAAATGCATGCAGCTCTTGTATCTACTTTCTCTGGTAATTCTGTAGCACCATCCCTTTTTAATTACCTCTGAACTTCAGCATAGAATAATTATTATGATCCACAAAGGGCAAACCTAATTCATTTTATATACACACAACAAGCAGCAGCATTTGCACCTTATATATATATAACTATTACACCCTATATATATATAACTATTACACAGTAAAGGAAAGTCCTTTTTGGTGTGGCTATTAGTGTAGATCAATGTTACTATGTGGATATTGGGTATGCTGCATTTGACATTTGCTTGTAAAGTTGCATTGTATTGTTAGCAAAAAGGCTCTGTGAAATGTGACATTCAAACCTTGAAGAACAAAAAAAAGTGACTAAGATGTTGTCTTACTGGAGGTCTCAAAAGTAGAGAGTAACTAAAGCAAATGTTACATGTGGCGATGAAACAGTCATGCATTATATCATTTTCCCTTGGTTTGTGCAAACGTAGATATGAGAGGTACACAAACCATAATGTCAGATTCACTACTGGAGAAGGTAAGTCCCTTCCATCAAATGTCAGCAGAAATTATTTTCTTCTCATTTCTGATAGTGACCGGTACTGGAAACTGGGGGCTCCTTCATAGAGAAGAAGATCCTAGGATTGTAATTAGCAAGATTACCTTACAATGTAGCTATCTACAGTAGTATTCCTGTAGTTTTAATGTTAATTATAATGAAAGTACTGTAGGTAAAAACAGATGATCTTATCTAAGCCTTTTTGTCAAGGGTTTAGTAGAAACAAATCTAAGCTTTGGATCCACTGGTCCAATAAATATTGTTTTTTCTGGTGGATGTGTGGCAGTGAACAGAAAGACACAGCGGCAGATTCAGTCTGAAGTTTTGGGAGTTTCTCTTAGCTTATCAAAATAAGTTAGTGCATTTACTAAATATCAAACCCTTCTCTTTTCTTTGGGCTATTGTATAATTCCCCTTGTTATTTCCACCATTTTTCCTCATTTCTTATTCCAATGTCCTCTCCTGACCTAATGTCCTTCCATTCAGCCACCATTTTCGTCCCTTCTATCATCTTTGTATATCAGCCTTCATTCATCTTGCCTTAGCTCTTTCCACTTTTCCTCTTCTCATACACTAACGGTATACTTGATAGAATTAGACAAGATGATAATTCATTGCCTGAATGTGATAAATAGCAAAAGTGCAAAATAAGGTGCTACGCCTCATGAGATGGCCCTCAGTCATACCCTTTGTATCTAATTCATTTTATCTTTGGTTAAATCTCTTTAAAAACTCTACAAAAGGCCAGTAAAAAATGAACATATTAAATTCATTTAAGTACAATGTATTTCAAATCAACTATTTTTAAAGCTGTAACTTGATGTTTGATATAGGGGATAATCTAACATGCTGCAATGTTAGCCTCCTTCTTTAAACTTATGGGGCCGGTATATATTCAACATGAAGAAAATTTAGACAGTGGGCCTCTATTCAGCACTGCACTTCTTTTTCTTTCTTTTTTTAATCCGTTTATTTATTCTGGCAATCATGGTGGGTCCAGAAGCAGTCTTCCTGGTGTCCTAATGCTATTCACATGGCACCAGTGGGTCTTGATTTTGTTCAAGTACTTTTCTTTGTATGTAGATTGGCAGTAGTAATTTCATATATAGTTCATACATGTATAAGAAATGAAATAAGTGCTATACATGTAAAAAAGCATACAGCATATCTGGAACACATATTGTAGTAGTGCGTACTCTAAGAAAGTTTCTGATGTAACATTTCAACAAAATGCAATAAAGTACATTCCTGTGTTCATACCTAGAACAGTAAACATTCAGTAGCATGTGTACAGTTGTCTCCATGACACTTAAACTAGAGTTATTCATATTTCTGCCTTTTACAGGAAAGAAGCCAAAGGTCAGAGCAAACGCCAAAATAAATCACTGGGGGATGAACTAGTCAGAGCATCTACCAGTACCGATCCCCCGGGACGACACCAAACACCACATTACAATAGAAACCCTTGCAAACGACCTAATACATGCAACTACTGCCCCAAACTTGATAAAAGTGGGTGTATTTACTCCCTATGTAAAGGCAAAAGATACAGGACACTAATAAATGTCAATTTTCAGACAGCTAACCTGATCTACGCCATCACATGCAAACACTGTGGCATACAATATGTAGGCCAAACAGAAAAGAAACTACTGGAACGGTTCAAAGGCCACATAAATGATATAAAAAATGTTAGCAATGACACCACAGTAGCTAGACACTTTAGATCCTGCCCAGACAACACGAGACTACCTGAGGTATGTTGGCAAAAATGGACCAGTAATATCAATCTTAAGTTTCATTAAAAACCCTGCCACTTCGAGAGAGGGTCAGCTTGAAAGGAACCAAGAGGAAAGACGATGGATGCATCGATTATGCACCATCATACCTCAGGGGCTAACCAAGAGGAACCAAGAGGAACCAAGAGGAAAGACGATGGATGCATCGATTATGCACCATCATACCTCAGGGGCTAAATGTTCTCGCCTAAAGGATTAGAATGCCAACCCAGTCACAAAGAACCGGGAACAAGCAAAAGGAATCATAATTCTCTAATGACCTCTTACTAGGAGGAAGGGTGTTCCATGATCTTTCAGCCTTGTAGGCAACACTCCGCCTTGTGATTTGCTGCCACATATTTCAAAGGTGATCCATCATTTGCACATGTGGCTCTTTCTGGGGCTATTGTGTTGCCCAGTACTCTACTTTTTCTATATACAAACTTAAGTAGGTGTAAGGTACATCTTTCTTCCAGATAATTGATATTTGCTAGTTTATGTACTGTTGCAGTTGAAGTGCGTGCAACTTCATGCAAATCTTAAGGGCTCTATTCGGGAGTCTCTGTATTCTGTCACTGATGTTTCATCATACGATATATCACCATAATCAAAGTAGGGTAACACTTTTGATTCATAAATCTGAAGGGACTGTTATTCACTCATGTATTTCCTTACTCTAGCAAATAGTATAATTTTGTAATCTATTTTTGTCTTTAGATCTTTTATATGTATGTCATACTTCAATTCACTATCAAGAATTACACCCAGATATTTAAAAATTACTACTGTCTCCAAGAGTTGGATGCTCATATAAATATCAATGTCTGGGCTGACTCTCGTAAGTGCATAATTGGTCCCAAAGAACATGATTTTCGTCTTTTTGATGTTTTGGTTAAGTGATTCAGAGTAATTCCAATCACTAAACTTTTTATCAGCTTGTAATTGTACTGCAGCAGTTTCAGGGTTTTTATGTGACTGCGTCATCAGCATAGAGACTCACATTAGAAAGGATATTCCTCTTAAGTTAATATCATTTATATATGCTAAGAACAGCAGTGGTCTCAGAACAGAGCCCTGCAGGAGCCTGCACTTTACTTCCGCTTGCATTGATGTTTGATTGTTACCATATGTATTCTGGTAACGACCACTTAATATGACTTCAACCAGTTTAACACATTTTGGTTTAAGCCCATATCTTTTAGTTTATACAAAAGAATACAGTGGTTGACCGTGTCAAATGCCTTGGTTAGATCTATAAAGGTTGGTAGTTTTGGTTTTGTCTATGCTTTGAAAAATGTCATCTGTAAATTTAGCTATGGTGCTAGAAGTAGAATGTTTTTTTTTTCCCTAAAACCACATTGGCTTTCATCTACAATGTTATTGTTTTCTAGGAAGCCAGAGATATTAGTATGGGCAACCCTTTCTATTATCTTACTGGGGAGTGGTAGCAATGCTACTGGTCTATAGTTACTGGGGTTGCTTAAATCTCCAGACATGGGGATGGGAATGATTGTAGCAAGTTTCCATTTCTTGGGGAGAACTTTTTCAATAAATGACAAATTAATCAGGTCAGCTGAGGTACTATGGCAAGTAAGGCATCTTTGAGTATTTTGACAGATAAATTTAAAACAGACGATGATTTATTTACATTGATCTTTTTTGCAAATTTTACAAGATTTATATTTCATAAGTCTGAATTTCAGTCATGTCTAAATTTGGGTCAGCTAAATTTGGGCCAATTGTAGCAGAAAAGGTATTTATCATTTCAGCAGCTTCTTCCTGTGGGACTGGCCTATTGGTGTCTGGTGCAATAAGATTCAAAGGTTTTCGTTTTGCTTTTCTGTGAAAGAGAAAATCCATTTTGTCCCACAATTTCTATCTCTCTTCATTATCCTGTACAAAATACGCTTTGGCATTACGAACAGCATTTTTAGCTTGATTTTGTAATCTACCGGCAGCCTTTTATCACTTTCCAGCTTTGTTTTTCTGCCCTTTATCCTGGCCCTTCTCTTATCTGCCAGCTGCTCCACAATGCCCGGAGATATTAATGGCACACATTTAATGTCCCAACAGGTATTTGGGCCCCTACTATAGTAAAAATCGTGCCAATGCTTGCTGGAAATCGGCTTTGACATAGTATCTATAAAGCGTTGTTTCCACAGCCATACAATCGGTCGGAATAGCCCTAATCCGACGATTTATAATATATCAAAAGTATAGAAAAAAATCGGTCGGATTAGCGCTAATCCAACCGATTTAGGTCTGTGGAACCAGCGCTTAAGATCTCCCAATAAACTCTGTATTAAAATATCTCTCTTTTGCTTTTTTTCAGGATGATATATATAGGGAGATGGTCACTTAAGTTTTGCTTAAAGAACCCTGCGGACTTCACAATTCGTGAGTTTGTCAATATAAGATCAAGCCTGTTATTTCCCCCTGTTATTTTCTTCAATGAACTGTTGTAAGCCATTTTCCTGTTCAAACTGGACCAACGCTTTCCCTACAGGTTCATCAAGTTTATTATAATTTATATTCAAATCACCAATAAGTACCAGCTCAAAGTCTTCCTCTATTCCTGTATCATCTATAGCGTGATTTAGATGGTTGATGAAGTTGGCATATATTTAAGGTAGACAATCCCCACTAATGGCAGAAAGGTATGACACTTAAAAAGGTTTAAACTATAGACTAAATGTTCATTTCACAAAAAAAAAATCACTAGACTAGACAAAATTTGAATATTGATATAACTTCATTCCTATTGGATGTGATGGGATGCATCATCTTGTAATTCTATCGGGCAATGGTGATATTGGAACAACTCGAGAAACTGTATTGAGATATTTTGCAGCCAATAAACAAAGCAACACCATCACTATATGAGAAAGAAATGATTTTATGGACTACGATGACACATTTGTAAGCTGTTGTAACTTGTTGTGCAAAATGGTAAGGACTCACAAGGCCCTCTTGGTAGCAGCTGCTCAGGCACTTAGAAGTTCTGTCTACATCTAGGCCCCAATGGCCATTTGTCTGGCTACATCTCTTAAGTAGAGGGGATGGTCAGCCCCAATGTCTAGTGTCCACACCAAGTCTGTTGCTAACCTAGATGCCAGTATTGACCAACATGAGCTGCATTTGTTTGGATTAAGTTCAGATTTTCTTGTCACTCGTCTATATTTTCTGCTTTTGTTTTCCCCTGTTCATTTCAGCTCCTGATGACCCCTAATGCCGTTTAATAAAGATATGCATTTAACCAATGTTTACCTTTACCTCGCCCTTCAACAAATGCTTATACAAGGCACTAAGTTGTATAGGTCCTGTTGATCAAATTTAAGGTGAATAGCCTTAACAGTTTGTTTACAATTCACAAATCACAATTCCCAACTGCAGTGCATTTGAATATTTACACTGCGTAAATGGATAAGATAAGCATGTCTATATAATGTTGTCTACCTTATCATCAACTACTAACACCCTTTATATGCAAAGAGGCCCACCCTCTCAGAAAATGTGAGGCTGCCACCATGGCGAGGCAACTCAGTTTTGCTCCATTCTGAAAGGAGTAGGGAAGTGTAAGCTCTAGAAATATCAAATAGAGGCAGATTTAAGTCTTTGTAGTTACTATTGTGAGAAACATTAGGCATACACTATAGGACTAGATCAAGGATGTAATTATTGTGAGAGACCCCCCCTTTCCGATGACAGAAAAATTAGTGTATATAACAATGTCAGTGGCCGAATAATCCAATGACCTTCAGCTGAAAGAAATCTCATTTGTAAAACTGTGCTACATAAAAGATGCATTTTACTTTCAGCCACAAGTAAATTTCAAATTTAAATTCAACAACCAGGGTTATCTAACATTCACTTGCCTGCAATGATCAAACATTTCCAAGATGTCTGTCATAGCTTTCCTGGCATTTATCTTATTCCAAACTCACATGCAAAACATGTCTCCTTAATTGATACTGTATTACTCCAGACTTCAGTATTGAAAGCAATGTAATATCATGATTCCGCTTTATTGACATTTGGTATTCTAAATCCCTTTGAGCAGTGTCTGTTACTTCAACAAAGATGAAGTCTGGTTTTGACCTGCTGCTTAAAATTCTGCATATATCTTTAACCGAACATTGCTATATCCAGTCCTATGGGTACAATTCTTTAGGTGTCCTATCACTAAGAAGTGTTGATGTGCATGTGGAATTGTCTTTACAAATATAATAGTAAGGAGCTAAACGCCAATGGCCCTCCCCATATGACATCCCATATTATCAATACTCTGCCCATTGCTTTTATTGTTGCCCCTCCCTACCACATATATCACTGTCCTCATACTCCTCCCTCTCATATACAATCCTATGCTGTTAACACTAGCACATTTGTATGCCATTTCACTTATTGGTATTGGATTTCTTCTGCTGTGCCCTGTTTTGTGTTATGGCTCGAGTGGGGTGCCACTTCCTACTTCTGACCAGATTCCTACACCTTGCAATATGCTGAAAGAGGCTTCCTCCATCCGTTTTATCATGGGAGGTAATGAACAATGCTTGGTCTTTATGGGCAATGCTTTTTTCAAGTCAGAACTGAATATGTTATACGGGTCTTATTTCCCTTGTGCTTCCCAGTAGATGTAAGTGATTGGCAACTGGCTGGCAGTTTCCCATTCAATGAGCAGGCCCTTCTTCTTTGCCATAAAGCATCTGCTGCATATCAGTCATTTTTTATGTAATCATCGTTAGCTCAACTTTGACCAATCAGGTGTTATTCAAACTTGATATGGGTCCCTGTGAACTCCAGTATTGTTATAGAAATTAGGTCTAAGGTTACTAAGCATCATGCACAATAACACAATAGGTTTTCATGGCTAAGAATGATATAATTATGTCAGAGATTGTGGTGCAAGCACTCATGCCAGGGAGTACTTGGTATAACTGAGGAGCAGGAAGTGCACCTTTCATTCACTATACACTCTCAGCCCCAATTGTATATGGAGTATAGAGACCACTGTAGTGGGTACAGTACATCCCACATCTAGCCATTGGATTTGTACAGACAGCACCTACCACTGTTTTCTAGAAATAGAAGCAATCTACTGTAAACCCCTTGCCCCAGTCTGACAGTGTAATCTCATCGGCATACCTAGACCTGCTTTGTGGGGCTAGTAGATGGCACACACCAGACAACCATTGAGCAGAGCAAACTTAACTGGACTAATAAGAAGACAACTTTTGTCATGAAGGAACCCCATACCTTGATTGAGCAACACTCCTTGTGTTGTACATATTATTATCATATTTGATTAATCATAGGTTTTCACTAAAATTAATTTGCGAATTAACCACTGCTGTAAGGATCTTGATCTCCCCTTCAATATATCAATGTTCAAAACAACCTACTACACACATGGAAACTTTCTCAAACAAGTATAAAATGGAATGATGATTGCATACTGTCTAACACAATAGTATTTGCTATGTTTCCTATCAATTTGCTTGCTATTAAATCAAGACCATTCTACAGCCAATAAGATTTTCTTTAAAAGTATGTTCATCATTTTTGCAAAGTACTTAAGAGGCTTGTGATAATATCAATTTGGTGTTTTCAAAACCATTGAAACCACTCTAGAATGTTTAAATTTAGACGCTAACCCTTGCCCCCTATGTGTATTAAGCCAGTGCCCCACTGATCACTGGAGACCCCTCCTGAAAAGGGCTGCATGGTGCTAATAAGGGCTGAGTAGGCCATCCTTCAATTGAGGAATGACATTCAGAATTAATCTACTATTCCATAAAACACAAAGGACATCCTTCATAGGATAGAATTATAATACTCATGACACGTAGAACAGACTGGCCAGTTTCCTAAATATCCATCAAGGCAAGGGACCCATATCTATCCTTCATTGAATAATTTGATTAATATGTGGCATGGACTGCAAGAAGGGGCCTTAGGGCCCCCTGCACTAAGACCCCTTTTCGCAGATCGTGTCACATATTATGAATATCAGATATCCGTCTGACCTGTCGGGGCCCTCTAGTTTTGCCCTGGAGATCCCAGCGCTCATGTGTGTCATGCACTTGATATGGTATCAACATTTTCTTTCCATGGATGGATTACGACACCTACAATATAACTGTTGCTGCATTGGACTATCTAAAAAAAAAAAGGCATTGACCTGCTCAGGCTTGGCCGTGTCTTTATTGATCAACAGCTTTTTTTTTTCTTTTTGCTCTCAGAAGGGGAAATGCTCTTTGCTTGCTAGAGGACTTGGTCCAGGGGAATGACCAACTAGAACCTTTTAGTCATGTTTTAGGATATTAGGACATCCAAATAAAAACAAATGGTGTATGCAAGATGTGAAAAGTGTTAGTGCTGTAGTCTTCCATCATCATATCATTCATTTTAACTACAGAAACATCCCAGTCAGGTTATGCTTCTCTCCTTCACATGAAGAACTTGATCAACTACAGTATGAAAGTGGGAATTTTGTGGTTTTATTGTACAGGTAGCAGGTACGGGTAATATGTTGGTGAAGTTGATGTAAGGTTTTGTTGCAGTCAAGCTGTGTAACTTCTATAATGAAACCGCAGAAAGCATTACAGTAAAGCACTGTAGAAAATCTGATACAAAGCAAATTGCTACGCCTATACTGACAAGAGAATAATACCAGTAAACATCATAGATTTAAAATAATTTTCAGTATCTGAAATTGAGACAAAAGGTCCCACAGTGGCATCATAAGATAAATGTATCTTATATAAAGAGTCCCCCTGAATGCAATTTCCTGTAAAGCCTGCATTTAAGGGAATTATCACATACTATATGACAAATAACAACAACAATGGCAATCCTCTAATAATCCCTCCAGGGGGATTGTATCAATTACCAGTCTGTCTCAGATCTGTCTTATGTGGTATGGCTAACCGATAATCACCCCAAACCTAATATTCATCCTACCTACTCAACTAGTGGAGTGACATCAATGAACAATACATTGCTTGTAAACAAAGAGAAGAATTGGTCTCACACTGTGTTTTGTTACTGGTGGATTTGTGTGCAATTTTAAGACACTCAGATTAACCAACCCAGCTGTGAGTTAAATGGTGACGGAATATGAGACATGAATTAGAGTCCATCCATTAAATTTATTACTGTAATCCATATTCTGTTTAGAATCTATGAATTACACAAAACATCCTTGGCTTTGTCCAAGTGCTTATTACAATTTGTTGTGTGTATTGTGTTGGTTTTGGTTATTGTTTAAATGCATGCACTCAAACGGTCATTTATGCATAGGAAGGGTGAATAATACCCATGCTGTCTGTGCCATTTTGATAAAATCTTGTACATGTAATAAACTGAAAATGAAATATTTCATGGAACAAAACTGTGATTCCTTACCTTCCAATAAGAATAATTGCATTAGAATAATAACCAGTAGAAATTAAAAAAAATAATGAAAAACATGAAGTGATATTAAAAAATCATGCTAAATCAAATGCAAATAATTATGAATACTTCATTCCTGAAAGCAATGACAAAAGGCCTCTATTCCTAATGATTTGACAGATAACGGATTTCCGTAGCTACCCTGTAAAGGGACTCCAGCAATTCATGATCCATGATGGCATCATAAAATAATCATTTCCAAGGGAAGTTGCTTTGATTTGTTTTATTGATGGCTTCATTTCTCCTGTGAGATGAATTCCTGAAAAGAGAGTTATTCTTCAGAAAATGTGCCTTTCCATCAGACAGTTGTGGTGAAACATTAACTGTGACTCCAGTGAATAGTATTGAACCGTTAATGTATGTAGTAATGGGGCTTTTATAATCTGTGTCTTTGTGAGTTCCCATAAATGCAGCAATATCATGTTTCTTACAGCTTATTTCTTTTGATTTGCCATTCATTCACTGTAATGAACATGTTTCCCAAACAAATAATGTTCTTTTAATCCTTTGAGCTGCAATCCCAAACTTTCTTTGAAACTATTCTCATGATTTTAATGTTGTGTCAGTAGACCGTTATAGGTATTGTACTTATCATATTTATTTTTCACCTTTTTCACCGCATATAGCACCAGTCTTGTGAACAACAATCGCCATAGAAAAAGAGAATAATCTCAATAACAATTCCTGAATCTTTAATATTCAAGCTATTGTTAAAACTTATGGACTAAAAGTGTAGTAACACGCTTTCCTTTCTGACCACCCATGGACACTACAAACACTGACCCAGTAAGCCTAGTCAACTGATTATGAGGCCAGTCCTTCTTGTTTTTCACAAGGCCACGATACATAACCAAAACAACACGCTGCATTTTTATTTATTTTTTTTCTACTTAAGAACCTTATGAAGACCACAAGCCAAGCAGCAAATTTTTGTGATCTTAAGATGCCATAAAGTTCTTTTCTTTTCACACTGTACCATTTCAAACCCAACCATGTCAAAATATTTATGGGGTTTAGCTAGTTTATATTTTTATAAAATTTCACAAGGAAGCACTGGCAGCCTATTTCTACAGGATCAACTGAGATCCAATCTAAATATCAGCCAGAGCCACCTTTTTTTATTCTTGTATTAACCTTGTCACTCTCAACCAATGATAACCCCAGGCAGACTGAAGGCTAAACATGCTAAATTCTCCATTAACTAAGACAAACCTTTTTACCAAATAAGAAATCCCCCTACGATTAAATCAACCAAGACCAAAAATCCAAATTTTTTTTTCATTAGAAAAATTCCTAAAACACATTACCCAAAAGCCTTCAGACTCCCTAAAGCCTTATCAGTATTATAAGGACTGATTGATCGACCTTTGCCAGTCATCAATTACCTTACCTCTGTTTTTATTTATTATGTTGTATTGTATATTGGCTCAAGACCTAAATAGTAAGTGCCTACCGGTACTGCAGCAGACTTCAATAATAACTTGTCTACCTCAAGGTCTGCCTTAGAGCCAATAATTGCATGTTTTAGGATAGTTTTTATTCCTTTATCTTTGTGTGAACCTTAGAGCTAGATAAACAATCCAGCCCTTGTATCCTACCACGACCTGAATTTTTCATATTCTTCTTGTCAAAATTACAAACAACACTTCTTTGACACAGTTTTGTTTTGTACTGTTTATAAATTATTCATGTTCAACCAAAAACCAATATTAAATATCTCCTTAATACTGTAAATTTTCAACTTAAATGATAAGATGTAATACCTATTATTACACATCAAACATATCGTCAGTAGACCTTTTCTCACAAACTTCCTCCTTAAAACCTCGCGTGGAATCGAGTAGGAATGTGGGGATTTGTCAGTAGACCGTTATAGGTATTGTACTTATCATATTTATTTGACTCTACCATGTAACCCAGTGTCCGAGTCTACCCACAAGCCAAACCATACCAAAGACCAAAGGCTGGCGGCGTCAACTGCACTCAGTGACCCCGCCTCCTCCCACTGGAGGATACGCCGTCAATCACAAGCAGCTCGCTGCATGCTGGAAATTCCTAGCAGACAATGTTTAGAAACAACTCCTCCTGCTGGAGGACATGCCCATTGATCATGAGCAGCTCACAGCATACCGGGAGTTCCCAGCAGCTATATTTAGAACCACACTGAACTCTGTGAACCCCAGTGCTATGTTTGGGATGCCCCCTACATACCTGCACTGGAGTTCCCCAGTTACTATATTTAGCTCACCTGATACTATTTTTAGGATGAGCTGGGTGAGCAGCCCTACTATAAATACTTGTAGGTAGAGCAGCTCACCATCACTAGCATAGTATCTTTCCACCTCCATACTTCATACCTCACACACACTTACGTGAGACCAAGGCCCTTGGCTCAAGGGCTAGGCTTGGACACTGTTGGGCACCTTTATACTGTATCACCAACTATACCTCGTGGACTTCTATGAATAAAGTGGATATCAAACTGGATTCCTGATTCGTCTGTATTCATCCTTATTCATCATTTACGGACTCGTTGACAGTTGACAGTATTTCATAATACTTGTACACAACCCCAAGCCATCCCACTCCACATGAAGGGTTGTGTGATAAGGCCACCATATATCATAGTCTCAATGGGGTTGATTGTGAATGTCAGGTGCCGATACCTGTCATTTGTGTCGTACATTATTGCATGAAGAATCCAGGCCATGGATCCAGTTGTACATAGTCCTGTTGCTGGATGCAATCCAGACATTTTAGCTGCAGTACATCCATATAGGCAGATGAACACAGCAGGGACTCATGTTTACTGGGAGGACGGGCTTAAAGGTCTGGAAAGAAACAAAATCATAACTTCACAGAGTGGTTGTCTACCAAGAAGGAGTTGACAAACAGTTAGCACTGTAAGACTATATATCAGTCCTTCCTGATTCACATCACCCAACAATATATAGCCTCATGAATGGGGTCATGCAGGAAGAGAGCTCAAAAATGCCCTTGGATCACATTGAGTGATACCTTTGCCTAATTTCTTTTTATCATTTTAACCCTTTAACCTCTAGACCAAGTGCCAAAGGGCATTATTGATGTTGATAAGGGACTCTGGCAAGAAAATGTGGCAGGATAGCCAAAACCCATTTCCCCTCATGGCCAAGGCTAAGACAATAGAATACAGTTACATGACATTTGCTAGAGTTATCATAAGGCATTGATATACATCTCAGTTTCATAATGTCCTATAAGTCAAAGATACATGTCCTTATTAAGTAAAGGAGATAACTGTTTCATTGTAAATGATCTTGTAAGAGGGAGAGTATTTACATTTGGGAGTTCACAATCTGTCTAAAATCACAAGTAGAATGTGAAACCAATCGTTTTTTTTCACAAGAGAACTGCCATGAACAACAGTCCAGTTGATAGAATTCAGCAAAAGTGTAACATCTTTGACACCTGTTCTGCTGTGTGGGAAAAGATGTCCAAAGTCAATCTTCAGCAAGAGGCCCAAGTCCAACATTGCCACCTTCAGGATACCTCAGTATTGACTGGATTGCATCGATTGTATTGATTTTCTGATCAGTAAACCTTTGGCAAACCAAGATAGAATATCATAGACACCATAAAAGGTAGTTGAGAGAAAAGAGCAAACTGAAATGAGCAGCACATGCGTCTTTCCACATATAAGAATTTGTATCTCTTTATGATGATTTCTCACAGGTTCCCTTAAGTAATACATTCATCATTGATCAGAAGAAATCCATGAATTGATGAGCCATGATGGTAGCAAAAGGAGCCTTTTCACAAAATACAGATATCATTCTTGACAATAGAATAAATCTTTGGGAAATCTGCCTTTCCCTTAAATAATTGATTTTTTTCTAGCACTTAGTGATAAGGAATCCTGGTAGGCAAATGAACACTACTACCACATGTCTAGAGCACATGGAAACCTGCAAGTCAGAAGAAATGCTGTTGATAAGATGAGACTCCACTACTCATGAGGTTACTGCAAAGATGCTATCACTGTCCAGCCCCTCCCCCATGACAGTAGCAAGAGCCACTATGACAATGCCATTATGGCCACACTTTTGTGGCACTACTAACACTGCCTACCCTATAAACCTTTCTATCTCATCATCTTAGTGCAGCAAGGTCGTAACTGTATTTATTGAAGTTCTGCAGGATAGGCAAAAGAAGACTGTCCCAGTTACTATAATATCATATATGATATAACAATATTATATTTCTCTATGCAGATGACACAGTCCTCATGACGGAAGGTAAAAATGTAGACGACATTGCAAATACCACCCAACCTGATGTGGAACTGATAAAAGATTGGCACGACTTCAATAGACTAACCGTCAATACCGAAAAAACAATCCATGGCATTTCTGATTCTGAGACAGTCATGTAGTCCTATTACACACAGAGCTGATGAAATGACAAAATATATTGGGTAGGTTCAGTGCTTTAGCACTGCCCCCCCATTCCTTTCTTTTATCCATAATTGGATTCACTTATTATTGGGCAGGTTCAGTGTTTAAGCACTGCCCCCTTCTATGTATTTATCTTTGTACAGTATTCTATACACTGGCAGTCAACTGGGTAGGTTCAGTGTTTCAACACTGCCCCCCACCATGAAATTCAATGTTTGTATACACTATATTCAGTGCTTAAGCACTGCCCCAAGGCTACATTTGCTATATTTCTTCCTCTATCACCCGATACATTATGTCTTCTTGCGACCAGAGATCACATGATATTTAATGCTGACTCAATAAGCCCCCATCCATTTAACACCTGAGGTCTTGTCCTGACGTATTGTATAGACTACACTTTAACCGATATCTATTCTTATCGCAGAATAACTGATCATTGCAAACTACATGCGAATTCATATTTCTTTTGTAGCTTGTACTTTGTTACATGTGACTAGATGAAATTTGGTAGTGAGAGCTGCGTAACTAGTTCAATAAAAAAATCAATCAATATTGCACTAGGACCTGTAGGCAAACATATCATAGACAGAGCTTCCTTGCTTTTTATATTAGTTAGATAAGGTTCAATAGATGTTAAAACAGAAATTAAATTTTTCCAAAACGTCAGTTACAGCCTTGTTCCACTGAGGTAGCATTGTATTCATTGATGGCACAAGTACTAATATTTGCCAGCAGTTTTAGGGCATGCCGTGTAACCACCTTGTATCATATATATACTCGTTTTGTCTAAACAACTTTTTGAAAATTTAGTTAGCAATACAAAATCATGCATATTTATTTTTTTGTCCTTGTTTCTTTTTTGGATAGGACCCTCCTGAGGTACACTGGCGCATTGTGATTTACCCATTGAAAGGTATTTCAAAATAAGAAAAATCTATACTGTTCTGAAATGCTCTCCACATGTATTGATCACCTTACCACTTTGTTGTTACTATTTGTTCTTCCAACCTGCAAAATTAATGTTGGTACACATACATGTACGATTTAGCATAATTGTGTTTGCTGAAATCATATACATCAGCATAATCAAAAGGCACATTTTCTGTATTCAAACATTTTACCATTATACAAAGGAGTGGTGACAAGGATGGGCTGACTCTGGACATTAACCAATGACTGAAGAATGTCAAGGTAGCACAGCTCTTTAATATCTAGATGTACAAATGAAAAAAAAGATAAATTCATTGATCTCCATATCTTGAAGCATTATAAAACACCTAAGCTAACAGTGCAATATCTGTCAAGAGATTTATTGCAATGATTGAAAAATAATCAATACGACCTAGGATTTAATCAGGGAAACCTTCCTTAAATGTCATCAAGAGTTTTAAAGCAGACTCAATATCATGAAGGAAGCCATTTAAAATTGCATTCTGTGGCTAAGGATTGCCCAGATTAAATTGAATTCATTCATTCAAAATACATCTGATTCACTGAATATTTGATAAATCAAGGGCACAAGGTACGCTTTTCATTTCTTATACTGTGCTTTATCTATGTATTCTAGATATAATATTTATCCTTCAAGTTGGCAAATCATATAACTACCTAGGGATAACAGACTCTTCAAGAATGATCAAATATACAATGGAAAGTTGGTGGTGAATTATCACAAAAACTGTTCACAACTTCATGAAAAAAAAAAGTCAAAAGCATTAAATCTAGAAGGTTATTCAAGTTGCCATCTCAAATATATTGCCTGTGTATTCTGACCCATTCTAATCTGGTTATGCAGTAGCTTGGAAAACTACAAAGAATTATGCACAACTTAGACTTTAATATGTATCCAAACGGTGAAGCTCACATCTATTTATAAATGCTACTATAGACATATTATAAGTTAGAAGAAATCTGTCCAGTCACAAGGTAGAGAACACCTTCACCACCCGGAGACTTCCAACATTACTCATGGCAAGTCACGTCTCTGCTGTCAGCTTCCCCAGAGTCAACTAAAAGGCCCCTCCTGTTGCTAGAAATAAGGATCAAAAGAAGAAGGTCCCTCTCCTTGGTGTAAATCACTTGGGGGCTATGCCTGATGAGTGAAGTGTTGACCTCTAGTGGATGGGGAGTATGTGGGGCGCTTAACCCATATAGCTATTTTCATATATCAGTTTGGGCCAAGGGAGTGTTTATTGTTTATTCTGTGTGATTTCCTTACTACAGGTGTTCAATGATGGTGATTTAAGGTGAAATAGTATGACATCACATTCAAGATTTGGGTTCCCTTAGCTATGAAATGAGTTCACAGGATGTAGCTAATAAAGGTTAATGGAGAATACCAAGTTCTCCTCTCCCATCTTTCTATTAATCATTCATTATCAAATATCACAGATCTAATGCCTTCTTTAACTACCAGCATATATACATGTACATATGGCATATCTTTCTGAATATGTCCTTGCCTGAAGTATGCACTTCCAGAAAATGCATTCCAATAACTTTGCAAAAGCCTTGTCAGAATGTCATCTATCAAAATGTATTGCAAGATCATGCCTAGTACAATAGTTAACAACCCTGGTAAAATCCAAAGTAAGCAGGACAAAATAACCTACTTGCCTGCCATTGCTACTGTCTGTAGTCTGCTGATAGCTATCTGCCACAATACAATTTTGATATATATATTTATTACACGATTTCTTGGATTTTGGGTGCTTTTTCTGGATATCCCCATGCTGATACCTGTCGATATTGCACACCATGATGCATGCATCATGACTTTTGTAAGGTGTGCCTGATATCCATGGATAACAGGCACTAGTGCCTGATATCCATTGATATCAGCACACCTTACATGTCATATGTCACATGTTAAAACCCACGAAATGGTCCAGGCCAGGGTAGGGATCGAACCTGCAGTCTCACATCCCAAATCCAACTCCTTATGCACTGCGCCACAAGGACTGACGAGAAATGCTCGGTTCGAACCAAGTCTGGATATGATACAAAGCCGTGTGCGCTGTCGATAACCGCGAGAAGAGGAGACGCGGTGGTCTAGCGGTTAGCACGTCGCGCTCAGCAGTGAGGGGTCCGCGGATTGAATCCCGGCCGAGACGCATCTTTTTTTCGCCGTGTGCTCTGTCGCTGTCCGCTGCCGGGCGAGGAGGTGTATTATGCACAAACATAACAGCGAGAAGCTTTTTTCGCCGTGTGCCCTGCCGCTGTCCGCTGCCGGGTGAGGAGGTGTATTATACACAAACATAGCCGCGAGAAGCCTTTTTTCGCCGTGTGCCCTGCCGCTGTCCGTTCCCGGCAAGGAGGTGTATTATACACAAACATAACAGCGAGAAGCTTTTTTCGCCGTGTGCCCTGCCGCTGTCCGCTGCCGGGCGAGGAGGTGTATGTACCGATCGTGTACACACAATGGCTGGCTTCGAGTCCCGGGGAAGGATTTTTGTTTTCAACTTGTTTTTATTGATTATTTATTGATTTTTTATTGATTAATCGTGTAATAAAGACAGTAAGGAATGGGCTATCGGGCACCTCGTTCAGTGTATCATAGGATATTGTAACGAGTGGCCGTAGGCCACGAGTTACGATATCCTACGATACACTGAACTCGGTGCCCGATAGCCCATTCATTACTCTCTTAATATATATATATATATATATATATATATATATATATATATATACTGTCTCACATTGTACCATCATAAATGTTTGTGGATATCAACTTTACTTGAGGGAAATAATACATAGAAATAGCCAATGACCTGCAAACAATGAGTCACTGAACATTCAAATGTATGTCTATTATATCAGTGCAGCCCTATTTGCTTTATTTCACCCATCAATATCAACACACATAGCTCTTGCCTTGGTGTCACAGAAACTATAATCCTTTTGGACCCATATTGAGTGATACCCCTGCTGTGATCTGTACCAATCCAACACCCTATCCTCTAAAGTGTCAGCGAGTCTTATTGATTTTGATATAAGGGTACTTGTTTGCTAAAATGGGGGCAAGCAGCTAGAACCCATTCCGCCAAAGAGACATGCCAGAGACAAATAATGGTATCACAGTGGATATTTGAAGGTCCTTGAGACACACAATTGGTTTGCACAATTGTTTGATATAGCCTTTGTGTGAAACTGACTGTAGCTACCTCTATGGAAAACCTAAAAACAGTGACTCTCCTGGTTTCATTTATTCAGGCCTCTTTAGTTGGCTAACATAAGCTCAAATGGAACTTGGCATTTTGTATAGGGCAACTTTTAAGATTCATAACAAATGCAAGTGGTGCCATGCAAGCCTACTATAGGGACACCCTACAGAGGATACTGTAACAAGTAAATTTTGTTCATAGTATGTAAATTTATTGTGAATAAAATGCCATAAGACATTTACAGCAGCTAGCATGCAGAAGAATTTAGCCACAAAATATTGAATCAAAGAATATAAAACTTAACAATTAGATAAAATAGTATTATCTTTAACATAGATCGAATGAGAATTGAATGCATCTGACTAAAAAAGTAAGCACAACAGCAATGTTTAATATCAAAAGGTGCTCCCACCCCCACAAGAAAGTAAAAGATTAGTCCTACAAGGATTTTGATTCTAACCATAGAAGCCATTCATACTGGATTACTACAGCATTCATTTATTTTAGCCTCATTGATTGAGTCCCAATAGAATATACCTTTGTTGGCATAGTCTGTTTTTTGTTGTTGTTTCTTTTTCTTTGAAGCAAGCCACGGTCAATCTCACTCTTCACATAGCCGTAGTATTCATTAAAGACATAAGAGCTTATATGGTGTGTAAATTAACCAGACGAGTTCTGAAAAACAGAAGTTGAAATGGAACACTCTGATTGAAAATTCAGCTTGTTTGTGCCGCTGAAATTGGTAATACTTGACCAACACAATAAAATATCTCATGGCATGAGGTAGAACTAAAGATAAAAATGACCTGCACTAATGGCAAGACAACTTCAGACTTGCAATGAAAGAGTCTTCAGGCATTTTTTTCAGGATCTACAATACCCTTTTGGTACAAAATGTGGATAAAAACAATTAATCATATCCTGTCAAAGAGCCTGATTTGAATACCAAATTCTTTTAAAAAGAAATTCCCCCAGGCTTGAACACTATACACACTATACGGGCAATTTGAATTTTAGTGTTGCATCATAGGTTTGGTTGCAATTCCTAATCAAGTTGTCCAAGGTCTGAGTAGGTGGACATTAGCATTATTTTAAAGAAACTATTCCTTGAGAATGACTTCTGTGATGACACTTGCCCAATCAGGATGGGATTTAGTGACACATTATTTGTCTCATTACTTGAAATTTTGATGATGTGATAATTCAAATCAATAAAAGAAGACCAAAAGTGATGCTTTTATGATCAGGCTTCATGAATTAGCCTTCATATATTTGTATTATTTTGGAACTCTGCCAAGTCAATGGAGACCTTTCCAAGAAAAGGCTTATTGCATAGGTATATGGTCAATTCTCTCGAAAATGGAGCACAGAGTCACAATATTGTTCTTATGCCACACACACTTGATAAGGGGGCAAATAGAGCTGTATGCACACTTTTGCATTATTATTAGCATTGCCTTGCCTCAGGTACATACTTTTACATGTCTACCATCAATATCTATGCCAATATAGGGTGAAATGTCTGTATTTTGAATGTTTTATTGCATGGAAAAAATGATAAAATACTTGTGATTTCATATGTAAGATAAATATATAAAGTAGAGGGTAAAAATGGATGATTGTAGAATCATGAAAGGAAAATTTTTATGACTTCGAAATCATTTTTCAATATATTTATGGGGGGCTTGAAAGGAAATATGTAGTTGTGTAACTTTTGCATCACCGTACGTAGGTACACTGTATTAGATATGACAGCAGGGAGAATACTCATTTGGAATAGATAAATATCTCAATTTGAAAGATCTAATAGGAGGAACATAGGGTCAATCAGAAAATCTTCCAGTGTATGCATGTCAATGATTTATAGCACTGATAAGCATATGTGGTGTACCTACTGGCATCACCGTACATAGGTACACTAAAGCTATTATAAGAAAAAGGCTGTTAATATTTAATGAAAGATTTTCTAGCCCAAAATTCGTTTTGGGAATTATATGCAAATTATTAGACATGATGGGCGCTTTCACTACAAATTATATAGCAAATCCATGGAAACATCACCGTACGTAGGTACAACACCATGGATTGGTTTCAGGCTAAAAAATTGGATACAATAATAATCATGATGATGGTGCAATGTTTTTTTCAATATAGCCAGATGACCATTCAATCAATTTGTGCAGGAAAACAAATTACTTTCCTAATGCATTCTACTCATGACAAGCAGAATCTATGGTTCATCACCATACGTAGGTACATGGCCATGGGTAGGTCCCTCAGGAATCTGTATTGCCCAATAACTTTTAGCAATGAGAAAATTGAATGATACAAGAAGGTCATGATTTTTCCCTTCCCAGGCAGTGTGCTCCATTTTCGTGAGAATTGACCACATATAGATTTGTTATATGTTACCTGTTATATACACTTTTAGCAAAATCAGCATGTCATCTAGACATAGGAGAAGGAAAAAGAGGACATGCAGACATGAATGTATGGGTTATGAATCACAAGTATTCCCGAAACCATAATATGCTTCATTATGATACTAGACATGGTCACTTTAGCTTTAACAGTATGAAAACATTAGCGGATAATTGAGGTGAAATATTTTTAGTTAATCACCCATAGCCGGAATAAGCACAATTAATGTTTGAATTGCCTTCCCAGAGCATCATTTTGGTTTGTTCTCTAACCTAGAATAGACCAAGGACCCTTTACCATTTATTCACCTTAGTCATAATACTAAATTGATTATTGCAATAAATCAATAATAACTATCAGTTAACTTAAAATAACAGTTTGAATAATCTATTTATATGTTCCCCTTGATACTACACAGTCGTTAAATTCTGCCATTGGCCTGACCAGTCAGATCTTATCTTGTGCTACAAATATGATCTGTCAAACATCCAGATAAACCTGCTCTATCTAACAGTCATGATGATTCATGTTACCACTCGCAGTATCCCCTGGCTTATGAAGGCCCCTAGCCCATGTCAGACATAAGGATCAAAGTAAGAGGGTCATTCCCCTTGGTGTATGTCACCCAAAGCCTATGTTTGGGAATGGAGATATTAACCTCCTGCGACTGGAGAACATGTGAGATGTGACACCTCTGGGTGCCTTCGAACACTATGGTGCGGGGTGTTTATTGTCATTTTTATGTGGTAACTTCACGTAGGGTTCTCAGTGATGAATTCAAAAGGTGTATCCTTGAGTCATTGAGAACTCTAGATAGCTTCTGAATTTTCATCTCATCTCCTTGAGAAAATGCATGGTGACTTCAGTAAAAATGATCATGAATGAGGATTCCATCTATGCTACATTTACAAACTATATAACAGATGTTCCTTCCCACGCTTTAGTAATCTAAATGCTATGATTTTATGAATAAGATCAGGGACTATGTCAAAATGAAGAGGACAAATGGTATTCCAGGTCTAAGGGGAAATTCCATGTGAATGATTCTCCTTGGATCAAACTTCTCCAGGTGTTTCTAGAGAAGCATAATTGTCTGAAATTCATTAAGAGATAAGTGACGCCCACACACTGATTAATTTTCAACAGGGACACTGGCAAGTAAGTGTCACATTGATAGAAATAACAAAACTTTTACAGCCAAAAGAATCGCTTTCTTAGGGGTTCTTTCTAACTTTCTAATATGATATTTTAAGTTATCTAACTATCTGGGCCTCAACTGTGCTTTTTTGCTCATAACCCCAGTTCTTTATCCAGCCATAACGCACTCTGAGAGCTTTTCTTCGTCTTCAAGAAGCTGCTAGTTTCAATCTGGACATGTTAATAAATTGAGGAATATACAAAGTCAACTCCTCCATACGTTTCCAGTTAAAACCGTTTATGGTTCAACGGGGAATCGATCCCCAGCCGCTGGGGCAGGAGGCGAGCTCGCTGTCCACTATACCAAGCCGACCGGTGGTAGAAACGAATCTACATCAAGAATTTGAAAAAGTTGTCCGACATACCTGATGTTTGCAGACCTCGTTAGCATAGATTTCTATGGAGCCTGGTGGAGTTATTAACAGAGAACCATCCTTAGATATCCTAGATGAACATGCCATGCCAAATTCCTCCATTTTCTTCGAAATAAATAAGAATCCATTGATTTTCCACATCGATACGAGTCGGGACCCGCCCCGTCGTCCGACCGGCTGACCTACATACGGGACCTTCCCACACTGTCAACACAAAGCCGAGCATGGTGGAGGCGGGTGGCGAAACGTATCGCTGTGGAAAATCAATGGATTCTTATTTATTTTGAAGAAAATGGAGACAAAATGTAGGCGAACACCAACTAGAGATCGTATATTTGGCACTGCTAGAAGTACAGGGCTTGACACGCTTGGATTATCCCTGAAAAATGTGTGTAAAGGTGGAGGTATGTCGGGCAGAACGACAACATGGCCATGACGGCTTGGCAAACCGAGCGGATCGTATGCACTTACAAAATGTCTTCTCATGGATTAAATCTTGGGTTATAAGGTAAGAAATTGATACAAAATGGAGAAATATGTTCGATAAACGCTTTAATCAAGTTATGATAGAGCACTTGTGGGTCTATGGTTCAATATTCTACTCCCGCTACCCGTCGTGGAATATTGAACCATAGACCCACGCGTGCTCATAATTTGTTGGTTTTTTTAGCAGGGAGTAACATGGTACTCCCTGCCCAAATTTAATTTCACCCCCCAAATAGCACAAAGTGCAAATTATGTACACAAATCTACATAGATAGGTTAGGGGGACTCCATAACAAGCAAATGAAACAGTATTAGGTGGAGTTTGATGGATATTCCTAAAGAAAATGGTGTTACTCCACCATTGATTTGGTTAGTGGGGCTAAATAAATGCATGTGGGTAACAAATAACACATTTTTTTTTGAACAAGTGACAAGTGCATCTATCAGAAAAGCCACAAAAAACAGTCATCTTTACAACATAAGGGACATGAGATGCGAAACAGTGGGGTAAATCTTTGGGTTCAATGCAGATTTTTGGAATTTCCACACTCAAACAGACACTCAGGATATCATAATATTATGTACACATTTTGATAACTGAGGGACAGGAGAGTTTTAGCGGCAGAATCTATTTTTGAGCAGGGAGTAACACACATAGGGCATGGGCAGGCGACATGCTTCAACCCCATATAATGCCCAGTCATTTAGAAATAGTGGCAAAATTTCACCACTTACCGATGGACAACATCGCTTTTTGTCAAAATAAAAGCATTTGGACCCCAACAAAGTACATCAGCGTGTGCCCTAGACCTTCATACATCTTATTAAGGCGAATCTTGGTTACCTTTTTTTTTGCTGTAGAAATAACAACCCCCCAATAATAAGGAGGTTTCCCTATATTAGCCTATATAAAAATATAGCAGGCCCCCCCCAACCGAGACCCCGGGGCCCCCCAATAAAAATTTGCTTCCTACGCCCCTGTGATCAAACAGTCATGCATTGTATTTCTCTTTGATTTGTGTAACAGTAGATATGAGATACCCTAAAGCATAAACGAAATTGTGAGGCTTATGCACAAGACATTGATCATATACTGGTACCTCCTAGGTTATTAAGAGGACATGATAAGAAGAAGATAAAGGTGAATAGACCAGTCTATGAATCATACAGGGTTAGTCCGCTATATAGAGGTAACCGTCTTTGGGAAACTCTGACGAGTGATATACAACAGAAGGATACTCTAAACAACTTTAAAGCATGTTTGAAAGGAGAGGTATTAAATACCTTGGGCAATGTCTGATTTATATGAATTTTATGTCTTGACTAGTGTAATTTCATATGATAGTTTCATGGAAACTACCTGAACTTCAATTATGACTCAATTGAACCTGTGTATAACTATTGTATCACTTATCCCACTTGGTGACTTGTTGTAATAACTTATGTCTAAGTGTTTCGAGAAGCCAATAAACAGTGTTGAAACTTCAAAAACTGGAGAAGGCAAGATGAGTTACTTCCATCCTTTATAAAGGAGAAGATCCTAGAATTGCAATAAACAAGGTAATCTTAAATTGTAGAACTCTGAAGTTGTCTTTCTAAAGTAAAGTCTTAATGTTAATCGAGATAGTGTAGGTTTCAGGCTTCAGGGTTTATTAGATTTGCTTTTACTTGAAACATGAGTAACTAGTCAGAAACATACACACTCAGAATTGTATCGCAATGGTGACACATAGGCTTCTATGTTTCTTGGGTGTGACATTGACTGCCATTTGCCGGAGAAGCTGTGACATGTCACACCTGAGGCAGTTTATGAAAAAAAAATTCCCTCACAGCGCCATTCACTTTTGCAGACTTTATTATTCTGCAGGCCTGGATCGATTTTGGTGTGACTGAATAGCTTATGATCGTTATTGTAAAAGAAAGAAATAATGAAAAACATGAATTGAATCACTGTTATAAGCTTTTAAACCTTAACAAACAGTAACTTGCAAGACGCTAAATCCTAATTTTATACAGTCCAAAATCCCAAGACATTTATTCAAAGACGGTACAGAGGTAGTGTTATTTCTATGTCACATAAGGCTCCCGTTGAAACGTACATAATTTTTAGAAGAACAAAATAAAAGCCCTACCACACTTTCAAAGAAAATCAAAAAGGTTATTTACATAAGATTCTTTTTACCCCTTGCAAACGTCCTAATCTATTTTGTTCAAAATCTATTTTTACGGCCTGCTTGCCCACAGGAAGTAATAATCTTACAAACATGACATTTTGTTGATTTAGCTTTGATTGAAATTTGTTTGCCATAACCGTGTTCCATAGTAGATGATAGGGGAAACAAAGTGACACCCGCCCATTGCCCCTTATGAATGCGCACTTTGTAACATGCCTGAAGCATGGCGCTGACAAAATATAGCAATACATTTGGATCCAAGAAAAAGGGGATTATCTTTAAAGAAAATGTTTATCAGAGTCATCCCTGCTCTCTCTATGTGAGCACTCACATCAGTAAGACAGGATGAATGGACTGTTTCAACTCTAATGTTCACTACATTGCAAAGCTTTGTACCCATTTGGTCAACAATACTAATCTCAGATCTGATCTAACAGATTGATGGTCAGTGCTGCTTTTGCTTGACAGATTTCTATGCATATATCTTCACAGAGCACCCTTACTGCAAACCCCTCACAACCTTAAACCACGAAGTTTAATAATTTTACGAGACTTACCTCTCTCCTTAGTTGAAGTAGAATTGTAGTTATTCCGAGGGAATGCGTGGGGTTCAGTGGAATAGACAAAACATCCAACGTTTTAGCACGGGGGTGCAGATGAGTCCAAACCTGGAGGGCCCTGGGAGAGGGACGCCATTGTGACCCAGTTCCTGTCGTCGATCCAGGATAAAGATGGGCAGCCTTAAAACTCCAAAATAACTACAAATCTGCGTGAAGAGGGTGTCTCTTGGGGGAGGCACAGTTGCAGAATACACTAATAAGGGTCCCCTTGGAAGGGGACGGAGATTTAAAAAGGAAAACGGTACTTACCAAGCTATGTTTACCACGCTGGAACCCTGTACTGACTGAGCATGCACTTCTCCACCTCTCGTTGATTCCCGGCAACCCCGAGGGTTCCCTAGGAATAACCATTATTCTTTATAGAGACATGCTCCCTGCCACCATAGAAGGTGACATTTAATCTTGCTCCCTATGCTCTTTTTACATCCCGCCTGTATCTCGCTTTCTCCTCATTATTTGTGCATCTAATTACCATTTTAATACTGAAAGAAAGAGTAGTTGTGATTTACTCTTGATAAATGAGCAATTAGAGGAACAAATCCAGCTATTAATTGTTTTATAAATCATATATCAGACTTGCATATCCTATTACAGTTTCCAATACCAGAGACAACAGTCAGGAGTCACTATCACTATCGTATCATTACATTATGCAGACATTTCCAGTTTCCATGCTTCATTTAACAATGTAGATCCCATACCCTTGATTTAACATCAGGTTTAAGAAAGGGTAGTTGTCCAAGTAGATGTTGCAAATATCAGTCCTCCACCCTATTTCCTTGATCGTATTTTGATAAATAATTGCCTTTCTTGGGTATTCATTATATTGCAATATTTTTGAACTTAAAACTTTTCAAATAATAGTTGATGCAAATCGATCCAAAATGTCAAAGACCTCCAATTGAACCCTGTTATTGTTATGAGCATCCTTTACAGGTATAGCAATAACATAGCTATCTGTGGAATAGTTTTCTTTCCTTTGAAATCATCTCTACAAAGAGAGGTTAAGATAACTTTATTGCGCCAACCAAATCTGATCTGCCTCACAAAGGCTTTAATTCCCAGCAGGTTGACATCAAAGCAATCATTTGTAAAGAGGCATTTTTGGGGTTCAGGCTTGATGTTACATTAGTGGTCCCCTTAATTTAAGTTAGATTAAGGTGATAGAAGGAGGTTTTGAAATAAAATGGGTGTAAAAGGGTTATTGTTTGCACAACCTGCAAATCTTTTTAGAAATGTATAACTAAGTTGGAATTAAAGAAAGGTAATTAACATAAATACTCAAAAAATAAAGGTACACTGCCACCTTAGACAGTGACCTCTTATTTCATCATGTGTCAAAATTATTTCATATTCCTGTCAACCTCAACTTAATGTGGTCAGAATAGTGCATGGCCAAATGGGTTCCATATGGCCCTTAAGGTTTGAATGAACTCTATACCACTATGCCTTCAAGCATGTTCCCATGCACAATGGCAATTGCTATGATGCCATAAGCTCCCCCGTCCATCACCATGGGCATAAAGGAATGGATCAGCACTGTAATATTGAAAGCTATTGAGAGCTGCAATCATAGATCTGCAGCACATAACAGTGGTTCTGAAAAGAAAACTCCAAGAGGTTTCATTCAGGGTCGAAGGCCCTGAATAGAAAACCATGTGTATATCACTGTCACAATTTTTGATGTTGTTAAGGCCCCTGGATCATTGTCAGCAAGGGATAGAGTGGGTCTAGCTGAGATACTGATTAGACCTCAGTTTGAGGCACCTTGCTGGTCAGTTTCCTGTTTTAAGTTTGTTCTTATCTGGCATTGTGTCCATGTGAACTTGTCAGTGTTTAGGACCATGATAGGACTGTAGACAGGTGGGTCTACTTGCGATATAGAGGGCCTTCCCAGCACATGTGGGCTTTAAAAGCTATATCAGACCTGTATGCCTCATTATCCAAAGATCAAAACTTCTAAGATTATAGGCAACAGTGAGGAGAAGATATCATTGTAGCAGGAACAGTAGACCAGGGACAGTAATCCTTCTGGGCGACAATAACATATGTTGAAAAGGGTACATTTGTCCAAGAATACATTCTCAGATTCTACTGTTATGTTTTTATACAATATTTCTTTCAAATCACTATTGTATTAATTCCCATTATTATTGTATAATCATTAAGGTGCAAACTTCACAACCTGGGAGGCCTCAGACATATCAATTACTAGCTAAGGGGCCTAAGATTTTGAACTGGGATTAACATGATAAATGAATAGAAAGGAGAATAGAATTAATCGAGCTGCAGTTGGGAAACCTATACTGTAGAGCTGATGCCTGATTTGAAATTAAATGCTCTGTGTTAAAGGCAGCTTGTTTCCACAAAGCCCATTCTAACCTGTCTGTCTTTAGAAACTTAGGTTAGAATAACAGAAAGATAACAATGTGTATAAAAACATTAGAGGTCCACTGCCCCATAAGATGGTGATATCCTGTTTCATCACATGTCAGTTATTTGGTATTCCATCAAACCCAACTCAATCTAATCCTCTTTTAAGGTTGAATAACGTATAGACCAATATGCATCCAAGCATGTTTCAATGCCCAATCACAGTCACTGTGATGACATAAGCTCTTCCATTCATCACCTTGGACATAACGTAATGGATCAACACTGTTATATTGAAACCCATTACAAGCATCAATAATATTCTGCATCACATAACGGTGGTCCTTAAAGGAAAACATTTACCACCTCCAGGTGCCAAGGCTTTAAATAGAAGGCTCTGTGTACCAAAGCCCCGATATATAAAGACCCCTGTATTGTCAGTGAAAGATAGTGTCACTCTAGGTGGAATTTTAATCAAATCTCAAATCAAAGCATGTTTTGGTTAGTTTTCGAGTTTAAAGTTGGTCATTGTGTCCATGTGAACTAGTCAACATCTTAGATTATAATAAGGCTGTAAATAGCAAGAAGCGAACCAGAACCAGATGGGCTCCAGCTAAGGCATTGGGAAATGCATATGCAATGAGCTGATATTTAATCAAAAATGCAAATTCATGCTTCCCTACCATAATAAAAGATGGTTTATATTTCCTTTTGAAAATATTGTTATTGTATTGATATAGTATTAGTAGCTTTTCATCTAGAGCATAAACACTGGAAGTCCATAACTTGTACGAAAAGTTGGAAGTAGTAGAGAATACCTCTCAAAGTTGTGTATCAGCGGCTTCTAAACCTACAATATAGAATGTACAGATCACCCACTGATTTATCCTTTCATTTTCTGCATTTGTAAGAGAAGTCTGCTGTCATATTCAGAGATGTCTATCATGTAGACAAAATATTTCCTACCCAAATAATAACTTGTGTGGGTTTTTCAGAAGGTTAATTCAAAACAGGCTGCCATCAGTGCCCCAGTGATGGTAGTGTTGGCAAATCTTGTAGATTTTATAGGACCCTGTTATAGTACGCAATTCATAGTTTCACCATAGCTGGTGGTGGTAGCTGAAAAAGAAATACCAAGTCCTATTTATTTTCAACTATTGATTTTCCAGAGCTACCACCAGTGTTGGTGGTAGGAAAAGAAATTGAAAGTGGGTTCCCAAAGGACTGGTTGTGTGTATTATTACCACTGGAGGTTGATTCAAAACATCCTACTATCAGTCCCCCAGCGATGGTAGGGTAATCAAGCCCTATTGGTGTATCTGGAGGTTAATTCAAAACATCCTGGGATCACAACTCCAGCAATCTTAGGAATTATTCTACCTTATCCTATTAAGCGATCTTAAGATCAGACTACGTTCACATTTCCTAGCCAGCACTAAGATCGCATCGATCTTAGCCTCAGCCCTCCTACACTATTCCAAGAAGTACTGACTAGGCACAGGGGTAAGAGTCCCAAAATAAAGGAATAGCTGTGGAGTCACTCTTCTTCACAAGAGTGGTTATACCATCGTTACCCGTCCCCATATGGGCTAAGAAATATATTAGATTCCATCTGTAAATAAGGTAACTTTAATGCAAATGTTCAACCAGGATAAAATAAAAATATCTTACCTCAATAGAGAGAGACAGATGAAATTCCCCGAAGACAGAGTCTGGCTTGCAGCAAGAGGACACCAAAGGGAGTGGGCTAGGACTTCACTTCAAAACTTGACAAGGAAGAATTACCTTTGAGTGCCCTTAACACATGAGTAGGCCTAAGGGCCCTCAAAGACTCCCCTGTTTATGTATATGCAGCAGGCTATTCACTCTTTCAATCAGGAGTGTTCCCTGTAAGTGTTCCTATACTCAGGTGAAACCACTATGCAATTCTTTCACTAAGATCGCAGTGATCTTAGTGCTTGAAAAGCAACAGTGAAGTGATCCCAGGACTCACTATTCCTGACAGGCCTGCAACCACCGCATTATATAGGGTAGACTGGCCAGGCCTTATGATATGTGCCTACACTAAGATTGCTGGGGTTGTGATCCCAGGATGTTTTGAATTAAGCTCCAGATGGTAGTGTGTGACTGGCATGCCTTGACACAGCCAGCGCTATTGATTCAAGTGGTGGTAGGCTGAGCCCTGCATATACTATCACAAATCTTAGTTTGCTTTTACTTATGTTGAAACAGTACACGAAATCTTTGTTATGCCAAATTTTAACCTGGTGCAAATTGTCCTGTCTGTGGTTAAACATTGCAATACCATACATGTTTTACAGATGTCTGTAGAACTGATACTATATTGTATTATACCACGATTTCGGAACTTCCGGTGGTTTTATATCCGATATATACGTGGTATATTCTGCATATACCACCCATGTGCGTTTTTAGAATTTTTGGTATATACTTTTTCGGGGTCAAGTTGGACTTAGAATATTTTTTGAGACGCTGGCGGACATAGAAATTTAGCCTCGCCATTGTTTCAATGTGAAAAATCGTCCAAACTCGTATGAGAATTGAACCCCGGCCGCAGTGGTGGTAGGCGAAGGCCTTAGCCATAGCGCCACACTGAACGGTGACGAAATCATATGCGAGTAGATATAAGACCTTGACCGGAGAGGTACCGAATGTTCACACTCACTTTTCGTATGGAATCCAACCATGACATGTTATAATATCGAAATCCCAAGAAGTTTTCGATCCATAGACGAGGAATGCTTGCTAATTTTCTGCATTTTCTTCGATATAAATAAGAATCCATTGATTTTTCCATGGTAAGCGAGTCGCGGTCCGGCCATTCCCACCCGCCTCCTTGTTCGGCGAAAGTGTGTCAGGGGCCCGGATGTGGATATAGGTCATCCGCTCGCTGTACGAGGAAGACACCGAAAATTTCGGACCATTTTGGAAAATCAATGGATTCTTATTTATTTCGAATATATCGGACATATCAAGCATGGAGTACTCATCTAGACTATCTAAGGATATGTATGTTTTATTTTGAAGACTTGTCATGGTTGGATTCCATACGAAAAGTGACTGTATACACAGCGGTACCTCTCCCGGCAAGGAACAAAAACAATGGCTTCGCGCAGAGCGGCCATGGGCCGTGTCGCTAGCACTTCCAAAATGTCTTCGCCTGGCTATATTCTTTGGATTTCAGGTAAGAAATTGATACAAAATGGAGCAAATGGTGGTATAAACCTAATAGATCATGGATGTTGGAGCCCACGGGGAGTCTATGCTGGATATACCCTCGCCGCTCCGTGGCTCGGGTATATCCAGCATAGACTCCCCTAGGGCTCCAACATCCATGATCTATTAGCTTAATAAGATCATTCTAAAAGTGCAAGATCATTCAATAATACCAATTTAACAACTTGTGTAGATAGCCAAACTCCCATTTTACGGCCCATACAACTTAGCTCTTTGGGTCAAATGTTTCATACCTGACATCTCCTATATACAGATGATAGCCTAACTTAATTGGTGCAGATTTTGTGCAGTATTTCTTGAACTGGAGATGCATCAAATGGACAAAATCTCCAAAAGGAACTGAGTAATGGGCCTGTCATAGAAGTCGGTTAGCTCTTCCTACAGAAGTGGCTGTAGAATCTTAACCGTATGTCCGATCGCTTCGAAATTTGAAAAATAAATTCCTAATAAAATGTTATTTTCAGCCAATTATTGAAAAATTATTATAACATACACCAAAAGGCCACCTGGTGGCAAATTCAAAAACTAATGAAATGCAGTCTTTTGGCATAATTCCCCATTCCCCATTCAATAAAATATATCCCATTAGCTAAAGGCTAATTAAAGCCATCTGTGCCTCCCAGTAAGTAAAATTATGCCAGCTATCTTTTTATCATTCTGCTCCTTTTAGAGAGTGATCAATATTGGACAAGAAAAAGTTTTGTGTTTAAGACGCGTCTCTTTTCAACTGTATATCTCTGTGAGCACCTGCCTCATTTATTGTATATCTGTACCTGACAGGCATACTGTCTCTGGGAGTGCCAAATGGGATGCATATTATTTGAACTGTCCTCCACCCTATTTCCTTGATGGGATTTCGATGAATAATTGTCTTTTTTTGGGAACTCATAATAAAATATCACAATATTGTTGAACTGAGAACTTTCCTCAGAATAGTTTATGCAAATTAATCCATATGTCAAAGACCTCCAATTGAACCCTCTTATTGTTATGAGTATCCACTGCAGGCAATAGCATAGATATCTGAGGAATAGTTTTCTTTCCCTTGATATCATCTCTACAAAGAGAGCCTAAGATAACTTTATTGCTCCTATCAAATTTTATCTACCTCAAAAAGCTTTAATTCCCAACTGGTTGACATGAAAGCAATTTACAAAGTAATCATTTGAAAAGAGGTATTTTGATGGGTTTAGGCTTGAGATTGAATTAATGTCCCCCTTAACTGAATTTAGATTAAGGTGATAAAGGTAAAAGAAAGATGGAATAAAGAATAACCTAAGGGACAGCATAGACCAATCCCTTAGAGATGATGCTGGTTGTGAAATAAAATGCTTTCTGTGAAAGGGTGATTGTTTGCACAACCCATTCTCATCTCTTTAGGATGTATATATAACTATGTTAGAATCACAGAAAGGTAATCACATGAATACTCAAAAACTGTAATGTACATTGTCATCTTAGACACTGTTAGATTTTTGGTGACCTCTTATTTCATCATGTGTCAAAGTTATTGGATATTCTTGTCAACCTCAACTTAATATGTGGTCAGAATAGTGCATGGCCAAATGGGTTCCATATACCCTTTAAGGGTTGAATGAACTCTTTACCACGATGCATTCAAGCATGTTCCCATGCACAATGACAATTGCTGCGATGCCATACTTTCCCCCATCCATCACCTTGGGCATAAAGCAATGGGTCAACACTGTACATGTTATATTGAGAGCATCGATCACTCTGCAGCACATAATAGCGGTTCTGAAAGGAAAATTCCAAGAAGCTCATTCAGGGTCCAGGGCTCTGAATAGATGTGTATCACTGCTGCAATATTTGATGGCCGTAAAGCCCTTCCATTGCCGCAGCAATGAATAGATTGGTACTAGGTGAGATACTAATTAGACCTCAGTTTGAGCTAATGAGGTTGTTTTTTTTTTACAATTTTTAAATTTGTTCTTATCTGACATTGGGTCCATGTGAACTGGTCAGTGTCTAGGACCAGGATACGGCTGTAGAGAGATGAGTCCCCTTTGGATATAGAGGGCCTGGCCAGCTAGTCTGGGCCTTAAATTTTAACATTAACACAGGCTGGAACATGAATGTAAAATACCTTTACATTGTATCTTTTTTCTGTTATTTTCAAATCAGTAGTCTACTGCAACACATACAGAAAGATACATCTTACAGACACACATCATTTGTTGTCTAAAGTGTTAAGGTAAGGTGTGACACTTCCAGAATCATATGATTTTACTGTCATAGTCCTCACTTCAGATGTCTTCATAGATGTCCCTCTCTACATTAGTCATTGTGAACCAAAGACTTGTGGAAGCTGAAGACTTTTTGTGACCTTCACACCAGGTATTTGGATTTCAGTCAATGATAGTGGAATATATATATATATATAAGTTAACTTGCTACCAGGGAATAATAATACCGGTAATAACGATGATAGTGATGATGAAACAGTAATAGTAATATATGGTGAAGTAGTGTAATAAATGATCATATCACAGAACACATGAGTTTGGTGGGTTACTGACCTTGGGGCTATCAGCACCATACATGCCTTTATTAAAACAACTATAATAATTAGTTGACAATAAGGATAGTCAGTAAAATGCATAATATAATAACAATAATACAGTAATAACAATAGTAATAACAATAGTAATAACAATAGTAAAATTTAAAATTCCAGGGAACACCCAGCGTGGTGTTACCTGTACAGGTGAAAACGAGCCAATTGACCGTTACCTTGAAAATCCCCTCTTATATACTGGAGGGGTGTTGACCATGACGTCATGCTATGACATCATAGATACCAATGCGCGCTGCAAGTAGTCCCTAACCGTTCGCCGTTAATTATATATATATACACGAGTGTATATAGTTCCATAAGTTAACTCGCTACCAGGGAATAATAATACCGGTAATAACGATGATAGTGATGATGAAACAGTAATAGTAATATATGGTGAAGTAGTGTAATAAATGATCATATCACAGAACACATGAGTTTGGTGGGTTACTGACCTTGGGGCTATCAGCACCATACATGCCAAAAACACACAAAAACACGCCAAACACATGTGAAAACACATATCAATCAGCATTGCAAATGAGATTGACACACCCTGTCCAACTCCAATAGTTCATCCTTGTAATTATGTAAGTAATTAAATACTGAGTTGGATTTCCAGTTAACTCTCTTTTTAATAGCCTCTACACTTAGACCTGAGTCCTTTAACAATGTAGCACCACCGTGCCTTAAAGAATGGGTGGATACACAGCCTTGAATACCAGCTTGAAAGGATAAAGATTTTAACCTGGAGTTGACATATTGGTACTGAAGAGGAATACCACCTGATACAAACAGATACTCCCTTTTACCCCTACCTAAGCACAACTTTTTCAAGCCTAGATAAGGACATAGTGGGGAATTAACATTCTTTGACAAATAAATATTAAAGGAGTCTTTACCAAGCTGATCGGTTTTAGACGTTCTGATACACATAGACAAATAACTACGATGAAATTTAATATCACCAACCTTTAAGGAGTGTGGAGACTCAACCACATGCCCCACATGTAACACACCCCTGTAGCATGTTAAAATTGCCATCCAAAACTTCAGGTCTGCCATGTTGGTTAGATCCAAGAATGACCTTAACCTCAACATGTCTTTAGGGGTATAATAATGAATAACTCTGGTTGAACAGGTCGAGAGCCTGTCAATGCCATTAAGGGTCTTTTTAAACATGAAGTTACTACTATAATCAGGATAGCCCTTAAGTTTTTGAAAATACCAAACCGCAGACAAATAATTTTTTACAGATGATGGCTTCATAAAATCAGATAAGTAAACTGCATATATAGAACCCTGAGAGGGAGAACAAGGAAAGGTTTGTAAACAAAATTTTTTACAAAATTTTTTATACCTTCTAAGTTGTTGGTTCCTTGCTCTCCTCGTATTCTCTGACACACCCTGGGCTAAAAGTAACCTTTTTCTTTTTAGTAATCTCTCCCATTCTGGAATTAAAGCAACACATATTATTATCATGGAGAGAAGCTATACATTTGCTTGGCATACCCTTATAAGCCAGTCTAGATAGTTGGTCGGCCAGGACATTGTCCTCCGACCTAATATAAGTTGCATATACCTCTACATTGTTAACGAAGCAAAGCCAGAAGATCTCTCTTAACCATTCCATACATAACTTATTCCTGGACCTACCAGTATTTATCATAGCTAGAACCTGCATATTATCAGTAATACAGTGTATTCTTTTGTTTTTATAACTAGAAATCCAGCGTTTTAGGCCCATCATAACAGGATACAATTCGTATACATTAATATTTTGATGATGATTTTGTAGATCATCTAATATAGGAGGAGGGGAAAAATGGCCTGAACCTAGGTTGAATTTATCACGAGATGTCCAGTCACCATATAAATAATCCTTCCCCATCCATGCTCCAAAGCCCTTAACAGACGAATCAGAGTACATAGGTGTATCAATAACATCATTTAGAATTAACCTTTTACAGTTAAAAACTCTACAAAAATCCAACCACCATTGAATGTCTTGGCGAGTGCAAGCTGATACCCTAATATAACCACCGGGTCTAGCCCGGGCGCAGAGATCAAAAATTCGCCTACTAAAAGTTCTACCACCCTTAACCACCTGCGAGCAGAAAGACATTAAACCACCTATCCTCTCTAAATTCTTTTTAGAAATAAATTTCTTATTAACGTTATCTAATAAGAGATTTTCCATTTTTTCAACCTTTTCAATAGGTAAAGACAGTTCTAACTTGACTGAATCTATATTAATGCCTAAAAATTTACAAACTTGAGATGGTTCAGTCACCTTTTCTCTGGATACTACAAAGCCCATGTAGGTCATACATTCCATCAATAAATTCCTTTGTCTAAGACATTCATCATAAGTATCAGCAATTATGATAAAGTCGTCTAGATAATTTACAATTTTTTCTACACCATAGAGTTTTGCCACCTCCACAATAAAATCAGAGATCTTATTAAAAATATAGGGGCACATTTCAGGCCAAAGGTCAACCTGTTGCTTACATAATAATCCTCACCATGTCCAAAATCCCATCTGAAACCTTGCATGGTCGTGTGAGGTGCATACACATTTATAGACCTATAAGCTGACTTTAAATCCACCACACTCATGAAATCATTCTTATTCAACTGAGCAGTCACCGTGCTAATATTATTATAAGAAAAAGCTGAGGTTGTAGTATCCATAAAATTATTAATAGAAATTTTATCAGGCATGCTACAGTCAGTTATGGGTCTTAACTTGCCATTTGATTTCTCTACACCACCTAAGGCATGGATACAACGGGGTTTATCTACACTTTTTGAGACTAGACCAGCTTCTAGTTCATCTAACAATATACCACAGTACTCATTATAAAAAACTTTCCCTCGAGGATTGACTTATAATTTTTACAATCGTAAGAGGTATTACAATCAGGATCCACTATCCTGAACCCCTCTACAAAGCCCCGCCATAAAAATAATGCTTCTTTATCATTTATATTAATGATACCTCTCTGAGTTAGATAAGGAGCAATCCTGCATGGCTGAATTTGAGACCTTTTACCATGAATATAATGTACACAATCGCACACACCATTTATACAGCTATCATACACCTCGATGTCAGGTAGATTTTCAATAGCAACAGTAAACAATGGTTCAATCTTGCCCTGTACTGGGCCACTATATGATATATCCAAACAAACCGTGTTTGATTTAATATTAATATCATTTTCAACATCACTATGTAAACTTGGTACGCTGATATCATTCAGAGAGACCAAATCTACTCCTCCAGCATTAAATACACCAACACCCCGAGCTGGAGCAGCGGGTGGAGGCGAGCTAGAGTCTACCAAACCTACTATACATGACTTTGACATCGACACACTGTCACACATAGGACCCCGCTCACCTGTAAAATCCTAGTCAGCTTTGTTAGCTTGACAATCCAACTTATTATGGCCTGATTTGGTACACAAACTACAAACATGCCTATATTTGCACGGGTCCTTAGAGCACCCTTCTGCTCTATTGAATGCGTAGCATGAGTTTGTAGATACCCTAATTTTACCAGAATTTTTTGACTTGGTTGAATAAGCCCTCTGGGCCTGTACTGTCCCGTCATAGGACAAGTGACGGAGGATATCCGAATTTTCAATCATTGCAAAGGCATCTAAACCATCGAAATTAGCCCTGTCCCTAACGGACTTATCATATGCTACCAAGGCTTTTATAGTGAAAATCTTCGTATCAGATTTTTCAACCAACATCTGGAGATGTTTGAGCATTCCTTCTACATCCTCACCGTCCTTGTAATAATCTACAATGAACTTGATGTTGACCAGTACTAGCTTCTCAATGCTATCTACTTTATCGCGTTTTTTAACAAACTGTTCGTGGTCAAACTCACCAATTTTTTGCTTGGCATGATGGCGAGGAATTGACGAGTCCATTGACGACCCTCTTGACGAGCTGGGACTCCTGTGACGAGCGGTATGAGACGATTTCGATCTCATTTGACGACCCCTACGTCCTGCTCTGGTCCACTCGCCGCCATCCTGGTTGCTATGGACGCTGTCGTCGTCATGCTCCCGCTGCAGACCACGCCCCCGTCGCCTTGGTTTCGCGTCTCTCGAATCTTGTTTGTATACAGATGCACGTGCTCTCGCCACCCCGCTGTCCGCTCCGCTCAAAAAGTTCATCTCTTCTTTACGGGCCCCTTGGTTAGCAATCAATTTAAAATTCCAGGGAACACCCAGCGTGGTGTTACCTGTACAGGTGAAAACGAGCCAATTGACCGTTACCTTGAAAATCCCCTCTTATATACTGGAGGGGTGTTGACCATGACGTCATGCTATGACATCATAGATACCAATGCGCGCTGCAAGTAGTCCCTAACCGTTCGCGGTTAATTATATATATATACACTAGTGTATATAGTTCCATATATATATATATATATATACATATATACATATATATTATATATATATATATATATATATATATATATATATAGTAGAATGCAAATAACATACATGGTCAATCATTTCTGAGCATGACTCATGTCCCTGTGTTGTGGTGACAAGGATGTTAGCTCTCTAGATTTTTGGGGTGAATTCTACAGATGAACGTTCCTAAAATTTCATCATAAATCACAAGCAGTGTTGATTGCTCAGCTTTTGCAAGTACTGCAACATGTCTCATTGTTGATTTGCTTTGCCATCAATTTAAGACAATCGATGTCAGCCATGCAACCTCCATGAAGACCAGGTAGTCAGTGAAAGAGTAAGATGGTCTATGTTGTCTGGAAATTATTAGAAAAGGTTTCCAACACTTTAGTGAAAGTACAAACCATTGATGAAAGGTATTTCTCATCTGTGACTGAGGAATGGGAAATGATAAAATGTGTTTAATCAAAATGATGTCTAAAATCTTTAATCCATGTGAGATGATTTTTACGGAATGTCATGAAAAAGTCAGCTGTACCTTTTGAGTTAAGATACTAAAAGAATTCAGTCAAAACTTAGAAAATGCCTTCGGGTAGAAATGTTCCAGGCTGTAAAATGAGGGATTTAGAATAGTTATAGAAATTTAGCTGATTCCTGGGAAGTCAAATTATATTACTGACTTTCTATAAAATGCAAGGATATTCATTAGAATAAATTGATGTTGTATTGGTAACAAATTATGCATCACTGTACGGCATGGCATTTTTCCCTCCATTTTTTAAAATGGGTTGCCAGCTTGAATTTTACTCAGAGATGCTGCAGAACTGATTCCATACTTGTAGAAGCTCCCTTGGTAACACATTTTGCGGACCCATTTGTGTCCAGACTCCAATGGGCAATTGTCTGACAACAGTGCTATAAAGTTTAAGAGGGGACAATGGCTCCCTGAAATGGTTCAGTCCCCATATACCCTGCCCACAGACAAATCTACTGATCCCCAAATCTCCCAATTGACCAACTTGTTCTGTTGAAATATTTAACTATGTTCTCATTTCTATGGAACCAGACCCTGGCATTTTCATCTTTGACTACTTTTTGGCTACTCAAATGTTTCTTCCCTTTTTATAAAATGCCTGTGTTGACTGAATATCTGGATCCTTCTCTATATATTTCCCAGCAAGCATAGTTAGTGTATTTGCCAATAATGCCCCAAAATAGAACATTGTTAGTCAAAACCTAGATGAATAATTCTTTCACACATTTGTTTCCTGCATCTTCAGCCCTTTACTTTAGAAGTCAACATTGCCATTTTTTATATTCCTTTCCTACCATTTTACATGAGAAAATCTACCCTGCTTCCTTTAGACCTAAAATAAGAGCAAACTTATAAGCTCATCCTTTTGTTAGGGAGAATGGTCACTCTCCTCATTGTAAATAGCTCAGTCCTATATGTTTGTTGAGCTCAGTATTGACCTACACTGGCATATGAGTACAAGGGATGTGGCATCTTGGGTGTTTTCCAACACTAGAGGGAGTGTTATTTATATCTTTGTGTGACAGTCTCAGATGGGGCTCTGAGTGATGAGCACGAAAGGTGAACCTTTGAGACAATGTGAGCTCCAAATACTGGAATGACGGACAGTTTTATTGATCTCTTCTTCTTAATTTGGCATCTCTGGTGAGAAAATACAGAATGCTATTGATCTATGATGTACATTCTTGAATACACCAATAGATATTTTCTCAGAGCCATGAGGCTTTAAGCATGATACTACTATGCCTTATACCTATTTATACTTGCGCTGATAGAACTTCCTGAGAGGCTAGTATAGAACTTAACTCTTATTGGACATGATAGCTGCAAAAAACATTGAACCTAATAGAAAGTGATGACGGTGGAGATTGCACTATAGGTCAACTAGGATACTCTATTATCTCAATGTCATGCCTAGCCTTTAAAAATTGATTGTCAAGACATTACTAAGGATTCAATATCATAACTCCTAAAATTGTGCAATGTAAATTTCTGACTAGTATCTGACTTCTTATAAGGTGAATATAAGAGATAACTGATAGGATATTTCTGGTTATCTTTCAATGTTTTTGGACATCAGTAATTCTACCAATGTTATACATGATCCCTAAACAGGATATGATGCATCACTGTACACCCAAAAGAATCTCTTTTCCAAATAGGATCGCTTCATTCCCTACAAGCCTTAGGGTTATCTTATCCAAACTTTCAACCTTACTCCATGTACCAATCTCAAAATATAAGGACATGACATGTAACATTCAGAAAGTGTCTATGTATAAGAACTAAATGACAAAGAGTAAGCAGTTATTGTTCCCAGAATTTTACCTCACAGACCTTATAATTCAAGACAGACCAGCTGGGCTAAAGCACCCATTACAGATTTTGCAAAACCCATTTTGATCAATAAATATTTGCTCTGTGCTAGCAAGATGATCATCTGTTTTTTCTTTTTTTTTTTTTTTTGTTATACTAGATCTACATTCCTTTCATGTAAAATATCCTCCCCACATGCACTGAACACAAAGTAGGTCTATGTCTTTCAACCCTAATGATCATTTAACCCAGTATCATTTCAATAACATAATATAGAGAGACTAATTGTGATTCACACATGATAAATGAGTAATGAAATTAAGGAATACAGCTAGCACTTCTTGTTTTTGTTGAAAAATCATATATCAGACCTGGAGGACTCATTATCCAAAGATCAAAGCTTCTAAGATTAGAAGGAACAGTGAGGAGAATAATCCTCTTAGCAAGAATGACCAGCAATAGTAATCCTTCTGGACGACAATAGCATATGTTGAAAAGGGTACATTTGTCCAAGAATACATTCTATAGTTTTGTTTTTATGCTATATTTCTTTCAAATCACTATTGTAATGATTCTCATGATGATTGTATATTAAAAGGTGTGAACTTCACTACTTGGTAGGCTTCAGGCATGTTAATTACTAGGTAAGGCCTGAGGTTATTGAACTGAGATTAACATGATAAAAGAAAGATAACAATATGAGAGGTACACTTCCCCATAAGAAACAATTAGATTGTTGGTTATATCTTGTTTTATCACCTTTAAGTTATATGCTGTTCCTATCAAACCCAACTCAATCTACGCTGAAAATATTGTATGACCAAATGGGCACTAATCCACTTTTAAGGTTGAAGAATATATAGACCACTGTGCATCAAAGCATATTTCAATGCCCAATGACAATTACTGTGATGCCATAAGCTCTCCCATTCATCATCTTGGACATAAAGGAATGGATCAATACTGCTATATTGAAACCCATTACAAGCATCAATCATTATGCATTACATAACAGTGGTCCTCAAAGGAAAACATTAACCTCCTCCAGGTGCCAAGGCTTTGAATAGAGGGCTCTGTGTATCAAAGCCCCAATATATCAAGGCCCCTGCATTTTTAATGCAGGATAGAGTCAATCTAGGTGTTTTGATCAAAGCAAAGTTCAAGGTATACTTTCAGTCAGTTTTCCATTTTTAGGTTTGTACATATCTGACATTGTGATCAAATGAACTGATCAGTGTCTGGGACCATCATTACGATTTTGAGGGCTGGGAGCAGAATAGAGTCAGATGGGTTCCAGCTCTGGCCCATAGGGATGTCAGGTCATAATATGATACAAGAAAATATATAACATTGAGTTCAGCAAAATATATGGTAGGGAGGTATAAAGGATTTTTAGTAAATCATAACATATGAATAGCATGATTTGTTGATGACAATGGCAACTGCATTGAGCTGAATTTTTATTTAAAGTACAATCCCAAGAGTGAAGAGGGAATACGACTGTTTGCACTCATAGAATCCAAAGGGATAGAGAAGCTCCGTACAAAATGCCCACAGGGCATGAATACCATGGACAGCAAAAATGGTTAGTGTATACGTGAAATAGCCCCTGAAACAGCACCCAGGTGAACCACCCCCACCCACCCACCTATGGGGTGTGCGGGATGACAGGTAAGCTCACCTGACAGGGTCAAACCCACAGTGAAACAATCTGTGGGGAGGGGGTCACCAACCCTCTCTCCCCCGAGAGTCACCCCTATTCCTAGTATACAATGTTGTGGCAACAACACTGGTTGTAAGAGTGAGTCAAACCCATATAAAACAAGGCCCACCTACCAGCATAAACATTGAAATGTACAAGAAGTTGGAAGTAATACAGAATACCTTTGGAAGTTGTGTATCAATAGCTTCTACACCTATGAAATAGAATGTGCAGATCGCCCACAGATATTGTTTTTTGATTTCAGTTAGCAAATTTATCTGAGATAGGCTATCTTGGGCAAATTCCTAATGGTTATGAGAGGAAAGATATAGCAAGAACTGAGCTTGTCCTGATGAACGCTTCAATAATTGGGGGAAAGTAGAAAGTATATTTTCTGCTGAATCTGTTCTGATTTCTTTGCATGACTGAGCTATAACATGTATAAATGATGTTAGCTCTCATAGTAATTATACTTGATACAGACATACATACCTATGTTGCACAATAATTAATAGAATTCGTGGGTCTCTTAGGTATTACTCATTTGTCTGATATATATCCTATTGCGAGTTCATACTTTGGTTAACTCAACAATCATAGTAAGCCATGCACTATCAATAAGGTCAGGATATTAATGATGAAGTGGAAATCGAAAAAGTTTCAACGACTAAGGTGGAAATGAGAAACTTTCATTGAAAATGTGGCTTGTCTGCTAGATTGGAAATACTTCAGAAAGACAATTGCAATCATGATTGGGTCTAAGATTTTTAATTCATATAAACCTCAATGTGAGGTTATATGTAGAACTGTATACAAAGGCAGCTCTGGCAAGTCCTTATTTGCTGTTTATGAAATGCAAGGATTTTCATTCTTGTTATTATAGAGGAATTTGTATGAAATTCAAGGAAATCCATCAGATAATTTCAATATATTTTTCAAGCAAATTATTGCAATCAATTGTGGCGGATATTGAATATGTGATATATTTTCATGCCAATAGATTGCTCTTTTATAGATATGAAAGTCTGTTGCAAAATCTTGCATTAGTCTATTGATGGCATTTGTTCCGTGTTCTTTCAAAATAGTTTGCCAACTTGACCTTTACTGGTAGATGCAGCAGTAATCTGATTCTATAGGTAGAAGTTCCTTTAGTAACACATCCAGCAAACCCATTTGTGTCCAGACTCCAGTGGCCAAGTGGCTGGCAAGAGTACTATGAAGATAAGGGGTAGATATGGCACAATACACCCCCTTCCCCATTGAAATGGGTCAGTCCTTAAGTGCACTGCGAACAGACGTAATTTATTGATCCACAAATGCCCCTATTGACATGGGCTAAATATGTTTAGCTATGTTCTCATTCCTACAAAACCAGGCATGGCATTTTCTTGTTAAATGCTTGAAACTCCAATGATTCTTGTGTTAGGTAAAATTCAAATGTGCCGACTTACTAGATTTACTCTTTCTAGGGTTGGCCATCTACCCCTCTATTAACAGAAACACCCCTTTGATCACCAGCAGTGTGCCTCTTTGATAGGGCAGTATGGTCTCAATAATATTATCAAGGGTCTTGATCTTATAGGGGTAGTTGCTTTCGAAAGTAAAATTTCAAAGCTTAAAAAAAAACACTACCCCAATTTTCATGATAGCCTATTTCGATTGTCTTTATGTCAAACAAAAATATTCTGGCAGGGGTTTTGATATATATATATATATATATATATATATATATATATATATATATATATATATATGGGACTATATACACCCGTGTATATATATATAATTAATATGTGCAGCGGGTGGTACAACTTTCTCCTCCAGGGCGCGCATTGGTATGTATGACGTCATGGAAAACAATTAGCGCCTATATAAGCTGCGGGATCCAAATTAACCGTCAGTTGGCGTATATCCTTCGAGGGGCACACACCACTCTGGGTGGTGCCGGAAATTTCAACTTTTAAATCTTTATTATTTTATATATTGTATTTATATTGTTATATTGTATTACTGTATTATTATTGTATTGTATTAAATTATTGTCTTATTAATAAAGGCATGTACAGAATTGATATTGACTAAGTCAATTCTCACCAAACCCATTGTCTCCTTTCTTATTCCACTTGTGATATTATTATAATATTATTATAATATTTATTATTATTATTATATTCCCAAGCGAACATAATTAACTTATATATATATATTTATATATATTTATATATATATATATATATATATATATATATATATATATATATATATATATATATATATATATATAAATGTGTGTGTCACTATACAGGAGAGCAGCAGGTTTATCTGATGCAACTGATGATGCCACGATTGCCCAAATGCATCAGGTGCTGCATTGTTTATACATGGAAGGGGTTAAAAAAATGTTCTATTTAGTATAGTAAAAGGTACACAATATTTATTGATACTACATAGGAATCTTATGTTAGGTTATCTATTGATATTTTTCACTGGAAATGAAAGCATGCCAGAGAATGGGCTACAACAAGCATCTGATTGCATTCCTCCAGTGCTATGTAACCACAACTTGAATGTATTTGGACAATTGTGACGTCATCATTGGCATCAGATGAACCTGATGCTCTCCTCTATAGTGAACATATATCAGAATCCTCGCCCATATGATTTTATTTGACATAATGACCATCAAGGTATGCTATCATGAAAATTGAACACCACTTTACTTTCATCAAGAAGTTACTTTGTCACACTTTTCTCCCCTGCATCTGGAATCCTTTACCCTAGCCATACATGCCTGTGGGTAAAAAAATTTGGCTACCCTTAGAACTTCCTGCTACACCCAGACAGCACCTATGACAAGTCACGTGACCACTATCAGCATCCCAAAGGCCAGCTAAAATGCCCTAGTGTTGTTAGAAATAAACATCAAAGGGAAAAGGTGACTCTACTTGGTGTAAATCACTCAGGGGCTAAGATTGCTGAATGAGGTATTGACCTCCCATTGCAGAAGAGTGTAAGAGGTGTGGTACCTTGGGTGTTTTTCTGATACTAGAGAGAGTGCTATTTGTTATCTTTGTGTGACAGTCTCACATGGGGCTCTTGGTGATGAATACTAAAGGTGGACCTTTGAGACATTGTGCGTTCTCACTACTGTACTTGTGGGGAGATTAATTGCTCCAATGTTAATGAAAGGATGTATGGTGTCTCTTGTGAGAAAATCCTCTCCATGATAGATTTGTAACACACCTATAAATACTTCCCCAAGCAACATCTTTTCTTACTGCCTCAGCAGATATGAAGGCCATCCCAAGATGTGTAAATACAATCCAAAAGATATCAGTTTGCAACTATTGTTTACATTATTTACAATTAAATCCAATTAATCCTCTTAGCTAGCCTACCAGTAGAGCCTATCATCCAATTGCAGAACTAGATCCAGGACAATTACAGACACATCTCCTGAGAATTTGACAAAAAAAAGTTGCCACTTTTTGATTATTTAGTGGGGGAAAAAAACACTCTAGCCCAACCAACTGTAAATCTCAATCAAAATATCATTCTTCATAACACTAGTTACACTCTGATTGTTTCATTAGGGCAGGGGATCAAGTATTTCTTTGAACAATGTGTGGCTAATACTTCCCCTGATAACTGTGCAATCAATGCTGATTTCTGATTTATGCACAAAAAAATGCATCCTATGAGTTCTAAACCTACTGCAATCAATTTCCCTATGTGAGAAACCCCTACTTAGAACTTAAAAGTGTGTAGAAAGGCCTCTTAGAACCAGAGATATCATGTGTATGGTTTCTCTGACCTTTGACCTAATTAAGTATGTCAAGGCTTAATTACATAATTATTTCATATTTATTGTGCTCCTCACCCACCACCTACCTGAATTAGGTGTTTAGTGCATTGATAGGGGCTTATTTCATGTTTTACTGATTTTTGATATTTTCAAATATTTTTCAATATAGTTTTTATTTTTTAACACTATATTTTTGTCACTTCCAGCATACTTAGACTAATATGCAAAGTATATTTGGAATCAACATGATTTTTTGGTCAAGACAAAACCATAAAACCCCTTTTTAATTCTTTAGCCTAGTTCAGAGAGAACATGCAATCAATTCCTGGGTTAAACTGCTTTATATAGGAATATAGAGGGAAATTCCTGACCTTTGACCTTGACTTACGCAAAAACTGCAGGAATGTCAGCAGAGAACTTTTGGTATATGATTACTAGGGTCATTCCCTATGCAAATCCACAAAGATATGTTGGTACCCCTCTCATTGGAACGAAACTTATTTTCTAAGGACATTATTGCTGCTCACCCAGTGGCCTATGGAACTTAAAACTAATGGGACATAATAGCTGCAAATCATTTTTCTCCAATGGTCCAACTCATCACCACCTTGAGCCCAAAGAAGGTAATAAAGGAGGAGAATGCATCATAGGTCATCTAAAATATTGTGAATTCTCAAGCATGCTCAGTCTTTAGATAATGATTATTAAGATATTATTAAGGGTTTAATGTCATGCCACTATCAAATTTCTAAATTTTGATCCCTTCTCTCCCTGCAATCATTTTCGTTATTTGATTCAAACTGGCAAACTTATGCCACATACCATTCTAGTAATTGAAGTGCATGACATGATATATTCATTAATATAGAATTGGCAAATGATTTATTTTGAGTAAGATTTCATTGTTTCAGTCACCCTGCAATGAATAGTAAAAGGAAATGAGGGTTTTCTAAAAGACCGCTAATTTTCAATGTCCCTGTCCCTCTGTCTCTGTCTGTCTCTGTCTGTCTCTCTGTCTCTGTCTGTCTCTGTCTCTCACACTCTCTCACTCTCTCTCTCTCTCTCTTTATCTCCCTGTCTGTAACCTTGTCCTCTTTCTCTCTTTCTCTCACTCCCTCAATCTCATCTATTCCCTTATTCTTCTCGTCCCATAAAAATATTCCTATATTAAGGGGAGAGGTCTACTACATCTACTACAGGAATACAGATGGCTCCCAATTCCCATTCTACAAGTCCCACAGGACAACTATAATGGTATACTGCTGTGTATGACAAAGTCACATGTCATATTTAAGGATGGGTAAATTGTAATGCATCCATAGATGAAGAATAAGGAAATGTTATTTTCTAGATATCTCATATTCAAGATGGAGCCCATGCATATTGGTACCACATTAAATGGACCTTTACATGAGGATTGTGATTTGTCAGTGGTAATTACAACACTTTGGGATTATACCCGATCCAAAGAACAAAATAAAACACAGCATATAATCCAAGATAAGTGAATCATTCTATGCTTGATATATCCAAATTGAGAGTGTTTGGACTAAATGAATTGTTAGAGCATTTCAGATGGCCTAAATCATCAAATGAATTTGCCTCTGATCAATAGTAGAATAAATAATCCTAACAATATTCTTAGCTATGCTGACTTAAGAATGAAATAAATGGGGAAGGGCATCAAATGAAAATTCCAATGCTGACACAGCAGTCTGCAAATGTTTTTTTCTTCTATGTGTGCTGTTTGTATGTATACACGCAATGAATATATAGTGAACTATGCCATTTACAGAACAATGTGGTATGGGGGAATTCCTCAAATGTATATCCATGGTTGAAATCAAATAATTCTTGCCACTTTCAATGCCATGCCATCCCTTATTTATGATGGCAATAGGCATGAGCAAATGGCACCCATTTCCATTTTCCTGTGCTGTTATACCCTACCATTTAAGACAGCAACTTTCATAAAGACAGGGCATTCAATGGAGGAATGACAGTGTCTAATTTATCTGTAGATATAACCTTGAAATGCATGGTCAAAATCAGAAGCTTTGATTGAATAGGTGGCCCATCTCTGAAATTTGTAATGGGTATGAGATTGTCTACCATTCTATTCATGGTTATCTTTAATGAAATGCCAAAAAGAAGACCTCATAGGTTTTGTGGCATAAAGGCAAGAAGGAAACTACAGATGTTAAATGAAAAGAGTCTGTGATAGTGAAATATTATCATAGTTCAAATTACTTAATATTAGAAGATATATATGATGACATGAAATGCAGTTTTGAAACATACTTTTTTAGAGATTCAAGATGATCTGAGTATGTGTATGAGTATTCCAAATCATCAGGGATGAGATTTGCATAAAGCAGAAGGATTTTGATTATCAATTTCCATACCTGTTTCAAGCAAAGTCTTTCCATCCACACATTGTGCATGAAACAATACACTCATAAAATTATTTGTTCACGTAAACCAAGTTGAAGCAGTGCTTAAAGTACTTCCCTAAAATCTAACTGCTCAAATGAAAGAAGATATCGGCTAATGCTTCTTGACATCCCCTATGAACACCATGCTCAAGTCATCTTACGTCAGTTTAATCCTTTATCATTTTGCATCTTATAAATTCTCAAATTGAGGAAGACACTTAGTCCGAATTGGCAACATTTTCCATGGTTTCCTTGCAGACTATGGAACTTGGAAACGATAGACCTCAGCAGTGGATATCGTGTAACCAAAGCATGGTACCTTGAGATGTCCACCCATCCTATTGGCCTTCTAAGTAAATCAGCCAAGAATCTCTTCATGATTAAAAGCATGCCACTGATACATGTATGAGACACTAAAGGTTCTGTTAGCCACAATGCAGATTTAAATATGAAAATGCTGTAGACCAGACCCAATAGTGGCAGAAGAGAAAGCATGAACTCATTCCTAATTTCCCTTATATGCAGTTCCTCTGTTTGCTTTCTACTGCCACTTAACATTTATAGTGTCTCTCCTTTCCTTTACCACTTGCACATCTACAGATTTTCTTACATTCATTATTGTAAGCCTGCTTTATATCCTTTCCAATAGTATAGGGTTAGAGCTGGTAAGACCTGGTAAGCTAAGAGACTGTGGTCTGAGTGACTCGATCAGTGGTCAAATTTTATGTAAAGCTATAGTCACTAGCTGAGAAGAAGAAATCTAATGTCACAACCTCTCACAGTCTCCTAGTCCTAAGCAGATAATGTAGGTGTACATAGCTTTTCATCAGACTTCCTGTGCATCTAGATGGACTCCTGTCTGTGTCAGGAGGATCATTCTTACTGAAAAGCCAGAGTGCCTAGGTATACCCATAAATATGCAGCAGAACAGCCCTACATTTATGTTCGTTGAATTCTACTACATATTACAAAGGTTAAGTCAAAACCCAGTTGTCCTATATGTTTTTTGAGGTTGGTATTGACCTGCACTGGCATATAATAAAAGGGGTGTGGCACCTTGGGTGTTTTCCAACACTAGAGGGAGTGTTATTTATTATCTTTGTGTGACAGTCTCAGATAGGGGCTCTGAGTGATGAGCACGAAAGGTGAACCTTTGAGACAATGTGAGCTCCAAATACTGGAATGATGGACAGTTTTATTGATCTCTTCTTCTCAATATGGCATCTCTGATGAGAAAATACAGAATGCTATTGATCTATGATGTACATTCTTGAATACACCAATAGATATTTTCTCAGAGCCATGAGGCTTTAAGCATGATACTATTATGCCTTATACCTATTTATACTTGCGCTGATAGAATTTCCTGAGAGGCTAGTATAGAACTTAACTCTTATTGGACATGATAGCTGCGAAAAACATTGAACCTAATAGAAAGTGATGACTGTGGAGATTGCATTACAGGTCAACTAGGATACTGTATTATCTCAATGTCATGCCTAGTCTTTAGAAATTGATTGTCAAGACATTACTGAGGATTCAATATCATAACTCCTAAAATTGTGTAATGTAAATTTCTGACTAGTGTCTGATTCTCATAAGGTGAATTCAAGAGATAACTGATAGGATATTTCTGGTTATCTTTTAACGTTTTTGGACATCAGTAATTCTACCAATGTTATACATGATCCCTAAACAGGATATGATGCATCACTGTACACCCAAAAGAATCTCTTTTCCAAATAGGATCGCTTCATTCCCTACAAGCCTTAGGGTTATCTTATCCAAACTTTCAACCTTACTCCATGTACCAATCTCAAAATTTAAGGACATGACATGTAACATTTAGAAAGTGCCTATGTATAACAACTTAATGACAAAGAGTAAGCAGTTACTGTTCCCACAATTTTACCTCACAGACCTTAAAGTTCAAGACAGACCAGCTGGGCTAAAGCACCCATCACTTAATTGGCAAAACCAATTTTGATCAATAAATATTTGCTCTGTGCTAGCAAAATGATCTTCTGTTTTTGTTTTTTGTTGTTGTTCTTTTGGTTATACTAGATCTACAGTCCTTTCATGTAGAATATCATCCCAACATGCACTGAATACAAAGTAGGTCTATGTCTTTCAACCCTAATGATCATTTAACCCAGTATCATTTCAATAGCATAATATAGAGAGACTAATTGTGATTCACAAATGATAAATGAGTAATGAAATGAAGGAATACAGCTAGCACTTCTCGTTTTTGTTGAAAAATCATATATCAGACCTGGATGCCTCATTATCCAAAGATCAAAGCTTCTAAGATTAGAAAGAACAGTGAGGAGAATAATCCTCTTAGCAAGAATGACCAGCAATAGTAATCCTTCTGGACGACAATAGCATATGTTGAAAAGGGTACATTTGTCTAAGAATACATTCTATAGTTTTGCTTTTATGCTATATTTCTTTCAAATCAGTATTGTAATAATTCTCATGATGATTGTATATTAAAAGGTGTGAACTTAACTACTTGGTAGGCTTCAGGCATGTTAATTACTAGGTAAGACCTGAGGTTATTGAACTGAGATTAACATGATAAAAGAAAGATAACAATATGTATAACAAACATGAGAGGTACACTTCCCCATAAGAGACAATTAGATTGTTGTTATATCTTGTTTCATCACCTTAAAGTTATATGGTGTTCCTATCAAACCCAACTCAATCTACACTGAAAATATTGTATGACCAAATGGGCACTAATCCACTTTTAAGGTTGAAGAATGTATAGACCACTGTGCATCAAAGCATATTTCAATGCCCAATGACAATTACTGTGATGCCATAAGCTCTCCCATTCATCATCTTGGACATAAAGGAATGGATCAACACTGTTATATTGAAACCCATTACAAGCATCAATCATTCTGCATCACATAACAGTGGTCCTCAAAGGAAAACATTAACCTCCTCCAGGTGCCAAGGCTTTGAATAGAAGGCTCTGTGTATCAAAGCACCAATATATCAAGGCCCCTGCATTTTTAATGCAGGATAAAGTCAATGTAGGTGTTTGGATCAAAGCAAAGTGTAATGGTTGGAGTTCTTGTTTAACTTCGATCTAGTTCGAGAGGTATTAATGTCAAGTAAAACCAAATGAGTTAGCTCGGGTTAGTGCAACCGGCATATGTTTATTCAGTATCTACATAAGTTCGGAGTGGTGCTATAAGTATAGCTCGATTATGATCAGGTGTTGTCCTGGCTGTAGCCAGAGACCAACTGAGTTCCCTACACGGTCCCAGGTAGGGACTGGAGCAGCGAAGACTAGTGCTGCCACCACCCCGCAGTGGCCAGAGATCGAAGAGACCTCTGGTCCCACCGGTGGCAACTGCATCGATTGACCTGCCCTCTCTTATAGGGAGCAAACACAATATACAAAGCTCCACGAGCCCCTACAAAAGTTCAAGGTACAGGTATACTTTCGGTCAGTTTTCTATTTTTAGGTTTGTGCATATCTGACATTGTGATCAAATGAAGTGATCAGCGTCTGGCACCAAGATTACGATTTTGAGGGCTAGAAGCAGAGCAGAGCCAGACGGGTTCCAGCTCTGGCCCATAGGTCATAATATGATACAAGAAAATATATAACATTGAGTTCAGCAAAATATATGGTAGGGATGTATAAAGGATTTTAATATAACATATGAATAGCATGATTCGTTGATGACAATGGCAACTGCATTGAGCTGATATTAGATTTAAAGTACAAATCTAAGAGTTAAGAGGGAATACAACTGTTGGCACTCATAGAATCCAAATGAATAGAGAAGCTCCGTACAAAATGCCCACAGGGCATGAATACCATGGAAAGCAAATATGGTTAGTGTATACGTAAAATAGCCCCTGAAACAGCACCCAGGTGAACCACCCCCACCCACCCACCTATGGGGTGTGGGGGACGACAGGGTCAAACCCACAGTGAAACAATCTGTGGGGGGGGTCACCAACCCTCTCTCCCCCGAGAGTCACCCCTATTCTAAGTATACAATGTTTTGGCAACAACACTGGTGGTGTAAGAGTGAGTCAAACCCATATAAAACAAGGCCCACCCACCAGCTCCGTCATTCATGCAGTAGTGGTAACAGAAGAGGTCCAAACGCCACGTTTTCCCACCTTGAAAGTACAATTTAAAAAAAAAGTAAATTCATTCTTGGCTACTATAATAAATTATAGTTTATATTTGCTTTTGAAAACATTGTCACATCGATATGGTATTAGTAACCTTTAATCTAGAGCATAAACATTGAAATGTACAAGAAGTTGGAAGTAATACAGAATACCTTTGGAAGTTGTGTATCAATAGCTTCTACACCTACGAAATAGAATGTGCAGATCGCCCACAGATATTCTTTGCATTTCAGTTAGCAAAATTATCTGAGATAGGCTATCTGGGGCAAAGTCCTATTGGTTATGAGAGGAAAGATATATAGCAAGAACTGAGCTTGGCCTGATGAATGCTTCAATAATTGGGGGAAAGTCGAAAGTATATTTTCTGCTGAATCTGTTCTGATTTCTTTGCATGACTGAGCTATAACATGTATAAATGATGTTAGCTCTCGTAGTAATTATACTTGATACTTGGATTTATTCAGACATACCTATGGTTGCACAATAATTAATAGAATTCTTGGGTCTCTTAGGTATTGCTTATTTCGCTGATATATTATATCCTATTGCGAGTTCATACTCATTTCAACAATCATAGTAAGCTATGCACTATTAATAAGGACAGAATATTAATGATGAAGTGGAAATGAGAAACTTTCATTGAAAATGTGGCTCGTCTGCTAGATTGGAAATACTTCAGAAAGACAATTGCAATCACGATTGGGTCTAATATATTTAATTCATATAAACCTCAATGTGAGGTTATATGTAGAACTGTATACAAAGGCAGCTCTGACTTTTGAATCAGTAAGTCATTAAGATCTAAATAATCCAGGCTTAGAAATGAGGGATTCTAAGTGGCTTTAGATAATTCCAAGTCCTTATTTGCTGTTTATGAAATGCAAGGATTTTCATTCTTGTTATTATAGAGGAATTTGTAAGAAATTCAAGGAAATCCATCAGATAATTTCAATATATTTTCAAGCAAATTATTACAATCAATTGTGGCGGATATTGAATATGTGATATATTTTCATGCCAATAGATTGCTCTTTTATAGATATGAAAGTCTGTTGCAAAATCTTGCATTACTCTATTGATGGCATTTGTTCCATGTTCTTTCAAAATAGTTTGCCAACTTGACCTTTACTGGTAGATGCAGCAGAAATCTGATTCTATAGGTAGAAGTTCCTTTAATAACACATCCAGCAAACCCATTTGTGTCCAGACTCCAGTCGCCAAGTGGCTGGCAAGAGTGCTATGAAGATAAGGGGTAGATATGGCACAATACGCTGCATTCCCCATTGAAATGGGTCAGTCCTTAAGTGCACTGCGAACAGACGTAATTTATTGATCCAAAAATGCCCCTATTGACATGGGCTGAATATATTTAGCTATGTTCTCATTCCTACAAAACCAGGCATGGCATTTTCTTGTTAAATGCTTGAAACTCTAATGATTCTTGTGTTAGGTAAAATTCCTGTGTCGACTTACTAGGTTTACTCTTTCTAGGGTTGGCCATTTACCCCTCTACTGACAGAAACACCCCTTTAATCACCAGCAGTGTGCCTCTTTGATAGGGCAGTATGGTCTCAATAATTGTGTGACATGTACTGGGAATAGGGACCTTAATGCACCCTGTGCTAAGGGCCTTTTTCGCAGATCCTGTCAGATATATTATCAAGGGTCTTGATCTTATAGGGGTAGTTGCTTTCGAAAGTAAAATTTCAAAGTTTAAAGAAAAACACTACCCCAATTTTCATGATAGCCTATTTCGATTTCCTTTATGTCAAACAAAAATATTCTGGCAGGGGTTTTGATATATGTGTCACTATAGAGGAGAGCAGCAGGTTTATCTGGTGCAGCTGATGATGTCATGATTACCCAAATGTATCAGGTGCTGCATTGTTTATACATGGAAGGGGTTAGAAAATATTGATATTACATAGGAATCTTATGTTAGGTTATCTATTGATATCTTTCACTGGAAATGAAAGCATGCCAGAGAATGGGCTACAAGAAGCATCTGATTGCATTCTCCCAGTGCTCTGCAACCACAACTTGGATGCATTTGGACTTTTCTCCCCTGCATCTGAAGCCTTTACCCTAGCCATACATGCCTGCGGGTAAAATATATAGCTACCCTTAGAACTTCCTGCTACACCCAGACAGCACCTATGACAAGTCACGTGACCACTATCAGCATCCCAAAGGCCAGCTAAAATGCCCTAGTGTTGTTAGAAATAAACATCAAAGGGAAAAGGTGACTCTACTTGGTGTAAATCACTCAGGGGCTAAGATTGCTGAATGAGGTATTGACCTCCCATTGCAGAAGAGTGTAAGAGGTGTGGTACCTTGGGTGTTTTCCAATATTAAAGGGAGTGCTATTTGTTATCTTTGTGTGACAGTCTCACATGGGGCTCTTGGTGATGAATACTAAAGATGGAACTTTGAGACATTGTGCGTTCTCGCTACTGTACTTGTGGGGAGATTAATTGCTCCAATGTTAATGAAAGGATGTATGGTGTCTCTTGTGAGAAAATCCTCTCCATGATAGATTTGTAACACACCTATAGATACTTCCCCAAGCACCATCTTTTCTTACTGCCTCAGCAGATATGAAGGCCATACTAAGATGTGTAAATAAAATACAAAAGATATCAGTTTGCAACTTTTGTGATTATTTACAATTAAATCCAATTAATCCTCTTAGCTAGCCTGCCAGTAGAGCCTATCAACCAATTGCAGAACTAGATCCAGGACGATTACAAACACATCTACTGGGAATTTGACCAAAAAAAAATGCCACTTTTTGATTATTTAGTGGGGGAAAAACTCTCTAGCCCAACCAACTGTAAATGTCAATCAAAATATCATTCTTCATAACACTAGTTACACACTGATTGTTTCATTAGGGCAGGGGATCAAGTATTTCTTTGAACAATATGTGGTTTATACTTCCCCTGATAAATCTGCAATCAATGCTGATTTCTGATTTATGCAAAAAACAATGCATCCTATGAGTTCTGAACCTACTGCAATCAATTCCCCTATGTGAGAAACCCCTATTTAGAACTTAAAAGTGTGTAGAAAGGCCTCTTAGAACCAGAGAGTCTTGTATAGAAGGTCCTCTATTATTCCTGTTATATATCAATGACATAATTACACAAAATAATAATGTCAAGGTTTTATTGTACGCTGATGACACTGTCTTGTATACACATGGTCCGGATCTACATTCAACAGTACCTAATTTACAACAAGGTTTAGATGCCTATTTCCTATGGTCTGGTAAGAACAAATTAACTATGAACGAAGCTAAAACCAAACTTGTTTACTTTACATCATCAGTGAAATACAAAAAATTGAATTTGGAAAATGTAAATGTGATGGTTAATGGTAAAAAATTGCATTTTGTACCGAGTTTTAAATACCTTGGAGTTATATTGGATTACGAGTTGACATATAATGCACATACAAGAGATCTGAAGAAGAGGTTAGCGTACAAATCCTATTTATTAGGTAAATTACGACTTTATGTACCATGTGATATACTTTTAAGAATATACAAGACTTATACATTACCAATTATTGATTATGCTGATGTTTTATATCATGATGCGAACCAAGACATATTAGATAGCCTACAACGTATACAAAATAGGTGTTTGAAATATTGTCTTAAACTACCGGTATTAACTTCCACAGACTTTATACATCAAGAATGTGCACTACCTTACTTAGCTGAAAGGAGAGATTATCATGGTAGAATTATTGGTTTTAAAAGATCACGAGATATAAAATACTGTGAGACTACTATATATAATACTAGACTCCATGATGGACCAGTGTTAAAATATGAGAACATCAATACTGCTTCTTATGCCAGATCTCTATGAAGTCTATGTATCACAATTATGGAATGCTCTAACTCCAAAACTTCGTAAAATTGAAAAACTATCAAATTTCAAAACCGAAATGAAAATACTTCTAGTCAACACTATACCAAAAAATGTGATAAATCGATATGATGGGTAGTTTGAATTGTAGTATTACGGTATTGTACAGGTTGCTGTGTGTGAATGTGCCATGCATTTATGAATTCAGCAACTTGGTCTTGATCTCTACTGTAGCAGCATGTCGACTGTTTTAATAGACCTTTTCCTTATAATTTTACTCTTTTACTATTATTATCATCAATTGACTGAGGGATTGTGTAAGAAGTTTGATCTGTGATTGTACTCGATTAAACTGATGTGATATTTCATTTGATAACTTTACTTGAGTACCAGTATAACAATTAATAGTGAACATTATATAGTATTATAATAACTGGGATAATTTGATCAAATGTAACCCATCTTGCTACTGGTACTCTATGGTTATATAATCTGGATGTGATATCCTTAAAGGGTGGCACATAACATCAGCTTTGCTCAGGTGCTATCCTCACTTGTTTGGTCCAGTATAGCTACTATTATCATTACCCAGATATGCTTTTAGGAATTTAGTGCCTTTCAACCGTATTTGTTGATGACTAGTCACGTGTTAGAAATTGATAATATGTAAGGTGTGTCGACACGTATATACATATCAGTTTGGGCATATTACTTTTCATTATTAATATAATCGTGGTGAATTCATATGGTATTATCTGGATGAAATTTTTAACAATCTCTGTACCGTCTAGACCAAATAAAGTTAAATTGTTTCAAGAGATATCATGTGTATGGTTTCTCTGACCTTTGACCTAATTAAGTATGTCAAGGCTTAATTACATAATTATTTCATATCCAGCATACTCAGAATAATATGCAAAATATATTTGGAATCAACATGATTTTTTGGTCAAGACAAAACCATAAAACCCCTTTTAATTTCTTTAGCCTAGTTCAGAGAGAACATGCAATTCCTGGGTTAAACAGCTTTATATAGGAATATAGAGATAAATTCCTGACCTTTGACCTTGACTTACGCAAAAACTGCAGGAATGTCAGTGGAGAACTTTTGGTATATGATTACTAGGCTCATTCCATATGCAAATCCACAAAAATATTTTGGTAACCCTCTCATTGGAACGAAACTTATTTTCTAAGGACATTATTGCTGCTCACCCAGTGGCCTATGGAACTTAAAACTAATGGGACATAATAGCTGCAAATCATTTTTCTCCAATGGTCCAAATCATCACCACCTTGAGCACAAAGAAGGTAATAAAGGAGGAGATTGTATCATAGGTCATCTAAAATATTGTGAATTCTCGAGCATGCTCAGTCTTTAGATAATGATTATTAAGACATTATCAAGGGTTTAATGTCATGTCACTCTCAAATTTCCAATTTTTTATCCCTTCTTTCCCTGCAATCGTTTTGGTTATTTGATTCAAACTGGCAAACGTATGCCACATACCATTCTAGTAATTGCATTGCATGACATGATGTATTCACAAATATAGAATTGGCAAATGATTTATTTTGTGTAAGATTTTATTGTTTAAGTCACCCTGCAATGAATAGTAAAAAGAAATGAGGGTTTTCTGAAAGACCGCTAATTTTCAATGTCCGTGTCCCTCTGTCTGTCTCTGTCTGTCTCTCTGTCTCTGTCTCTGTCTCTGTCTGTGTCTCTGTCTCTGTCTCTCTCTCTCACTCTCTCTCTCTCTTTATCTCCCTGTCTGTAACCTTGTCCTCTTTCTCTCTTTCTTGCACTCCCTCATCTATTCCCTTAGTCTTCTTGTCCCATATAAATATTCCTATATTAAGGGGAGAAGTCTACTACATCTACTACAGGAATACAGATGGCTCCCAATTCCCATTCTACAAGTCCCACAGGACAACTATAATGGTATACTGCTGTATATAACACAGTGGCATGTCATATTTAAGGATGGGTAAATTGTAATGCATCCATACATGAAGAATGAGGAAAGGTTATTTTCTAGATATCTCATATTCAGGATGGAGCCCATACATATATAGGTACAACATTAAATGGAACTTTACATGAGGATTGTAATTTGTCAGTGGTAATTACAACAATTTTGAATTATAGCGGATTCAAAGAACAAAATAAAACAGAGCATATAATCCAAGATAAATGAATCATTCTATGCTTGATATATCCACGTTGCGAGTAGTTGGACTATAAGAATTGTTAGAGCATTTCAGATGACATAAATCATCAAATGAATTTGTCTCTGATCAATAGTGGAGTAAATAATCCCAACAATATCCTGAGCTATGCTGACTTAAGAATGAAATAAATGGGGAAGGGCATCAAATAAAAATTCCAACGCTGACACAGCAGTCTGCAAAGGTTTTTTTTCTTCTATGTGTGCTGTATGTATGTGTACACACAATGAATATATAGTGAACTATGCCATTTACGGAACAATGTGGTATTGGGGAATTCCTCAATTGTATATCCATGATTGAAATCAAATAATTCTTGCCACTTTCAATACCATACCATCCCTTATTTATGATGGCAATAGTCATGAGCAAATGGCACCCATTTCCATTTTCCTGTGCTGTTATACCCTACCCTTTAAGACAGCATAACGACAGGGCATTCAATGGAGGAATGACAGTGTCTAAATTATCTGTAGATAAAACCTTGAGATGCATGGTCAAAATCAGAAGCTTTCATTGAATAGGTGGCCCATCTCTGAAAGTTGTAATGGGTATGAGATTGTCTACCATTCTATTCATGGTTATCTTTAATGAAATGCCAAAACGAAGACCTTATGGGTTTTGTGGCATAAAGGCAAGAAGGAAACTACAGATGTTAAATGAAAAGAGTCTGTGATAGTGAAATATTTTCATAGTTCAAATGACTTAACATTAGAAGATATATATGATGACATGAAATGCAGTTTTGAAACATACTTTTTTAGAGATTCAAGATGATCTGAGTATGTGTATGAGTATTCCAAATCATCAGGGATGAGGTTTGCATAAAGCAGAAGGATTTTGATTATGAATTTCCACACCTGTTTCAAGCAAAGTCTTTCTATCCACTATGGAAAATTGACCAGGAGGCTTGGAGATTATTTACACCTTTATGACTTTCAAGACAAAAGTTTCTAATCTGCATCAATTTATTGGAGAAATCAAATGCATTCAAAGGAATTATAGTTTGATAAATGTAGTGTTGACACATTGTGCATGAAACAATACACTCATAAGATTATTTGTTCACATAAACCAAGTTGAAGCAGTGCTTAAAGTACATCCCTAAAATCCAACTGCTCAAATGAAAGAAGATATGGGCTAATGCTTCTTGACATCCCCTATGAACACCATGCTCAAGTCATCTTACGTCAGTTTAATCCTTTATCATTTTGCATCTTATAAATTCTCAAATTGAGGAAGACACTTAGTCTGAATTGGCAACATTTTCCATGGTTTCGTCGCAGACCATGGAACTTGGAAACGACAGACCTCAGCAGTGGATATTGTGTACCCAAAGTATGGTACCTTGTGATGTCCACCCATCCTATTGGCCTTCTAAGTAAATCGGCCAAGAATCTCTTCATGATTAAAAGCATGCCACTGATACATGTATGAGACACTAAAGGTTCTGTTAGCCACAATGCAGATTTCAATAACAGGTTTAAATATGAAAATGCTGTAGACCAGACCCAATAGTGGCAGAACAGGAAGCATGAAATCATTCCTAATTTCCCTTATATGCAGTTCCTCTGTTTGCCTTCTACTGCCTCTAACATTTATAGTGTCCCTCCTTTCCCTTACCACTTGCACATCTACAGATTTTCTCCGATACATTTCTTAAAACTGTATTCCCCTGATTTTCCTTATTTTTCATTTACCACTTTTACTCAAGCTCTTACTTTCATTATTGTAAGCCTGCTTTATATCCTTTCCCATAGTATAGGGTTAGAGCTGGTAAGACCTGGTAAGCTCAGAGACTGTGGTCTGAGTGACTCGATCAGTGGTCTTATCAAATTTTATGTAAAGCTATAGTCACTAGCTGAGGAGAAGAAATCTAATGTCACAACCTCTCACAGTCTCCTAGTCCTAAGCAGATAATGTAGGTGTACATAACTTTTCATCAGACTCCCTCTGTATCTAGATGGACTCCTGTCTGTGTCAGGAGGATCATTCTTACTGTAAAGCCAGAGTGCCTAGGTATACCCATAAATATGTAGCAGAATGGCCCTACTTTTATGTTCGTTGAATTCTACTACATATTACAAAGGTTAAGTCAAAACCCAGTTGACCATTATATGTATATAGGACATCTAACTACTGAGTAGCCACTCATTTTTCAGCCCCTTGGATAGGTTTTAATTCTCCCTGTATCCTCCTATTCTTCCCCCATCCTCCCTGTTCATTTCATGTGCTCAGAGGGCTTCCCTAGCCCAGGCCTTCCCTATACCCTCAGATGTATGTGGTGCACAGTCATATGCATGGGCACCAACAAATTTTCTAGCCATAAATATGACAGTAGCTGTCAAAATAGCGTTAAACATCTATTGCTCCTTCACCTCCTCCTGTGCTCAGCTTGTTGCCAAGTCTTGCTAGACCTGTTTTATGGCTCTTGTCCTGGTAAGAGTAATTAAAGTTCATGGGACTATCTGGGTGACTCAACCAGTGAGCTTATCCATTCTATGCAATGCTATAAAGCCATTAGCTGATGATAAGAAATCTATTTCCAGTAGATAATACGGGTGTAAATTTGGTCTACCACGTCTCTTTGCACATCTAGGTGCAGGTCCCGACTGTACCATAGTCATTTCTGGTACCAGGAGCATATTCATAATCAACAATCCTTGTGTAATATCATGTAGCTATTTGTATTTTGCCACTTAATAATAATGAGCCTTATTGGGTGCCACATGCTGTGTCACCCTGAATCATACAATTCCTTTTAAAATGATTCAATTTGTCATTTAAGGATCAATACATTCACAAGAGGCTACTCTTCTACACCAGTTATTTATCAGGTGTATGAAATGATAATTGCTCTACATTAGCTAATCAAAAATGACTCTATGCTCCATCCATTCCTTAGTTATGAGCAGCATATCCTAGAGGTTAGATGATTGACCTCTGCACTTGACACACCTATTGTAAATGGGTGTTGACACACCTATTGGGGGTGGATATTGACACACCTATTGGGGATGGGTGTGGATTGTGTCACTTATTCCAAAGTGAATAAGGTGCTGTGGTGCAAACTAAATCACCCTTATCACCGCGCCAATAGAGTGAGCACGGATCAATTTGACACTTTCAGCAAAAGAGTGTATATCTGGTAAAAAGAAGGAGATTAGATGATTATAGCACATGGGTTCCATGAATCACCCACCAACTTTGATAACTTTTGGGAATAACAATAATTACAAATCCCTAACCCATGATGTAATAACAATGGTTTATTGTTGTCCAATCATGCATAACTGGAAAAGGCAATGTATCTTCCTGTTTCCAATACCTCCCTTGCTTTTATATATACATGGTATGTTGCTGCCATAGGAACCCTTTCTGGAGATTGATTCATACCGTCACCCCTATGGTCAATTGTCTGGCGGCAATCCTAGAGACATAAGGAATGAGAGGGAATAGCCACTGGATACTGGCCAATCCTGACCTATCATAAGGAGGTTATGCCCCAGTATTGTGCCTATTGATATGGGTCCATGGCCAGTATTGACCAGCATGGACTGCAGATACTTGGCTGTGTCCCCCTTTTTTTCAGATAGATGGAGGGTATTCAATGTTGACTGGATTGCAGAGTTTGAATCATTATTTAGTATTTTGTAGTATGAGGATCATTTGTAGTTAAAGAGCTGCATGTTCCATAAGAACCATTTGTGGCTCAGCAAGACAACTGAAGACCCCACAACTATGCTCAACTGAAAGGAACGTGAAGGGTTTACCCTAGGTTGTGTACAGCTACCACAAAAACCCATGTTTATATTTAATAATGCATGATCAACATAATTTACTAAATAGGAGTTGTAGGCAGACCAGTGCTGGAGGAGATGGACTGATGGAGGGAGGACTGGTTATATAAAGTTTAGGGTTGCAGTGGGGGTGGTGGGGATAGCATGGACACTGCTCTTTTGTGGAGAGGACTATTGATATCCATGGGTACAGGTTTCCTTTGTAAGGAATTGCAATAGCTTGGGACAGTAGGCAGGGTGTTTATTTGATATATGTCTATTCCATGTCCCATTGCTTTTTGTATACAAAGGCTGTTGCTGCCTGCCATCTTATTATAAATCAATCATGTCCTTTCCTATAACAATTGATGTCCTTTCCTCTAGGAAATATCTTTTCTCATCAAACTTCTCATTTTTGGTTGGGTTTTACTTCTTCTGATGTTTTAGCCTTCCTATTCTCAGGATGCTGTACTGGAGCCTCTATGATACAGAAGTTAATGGCCCTAGACCTAGTCTTACTTGAATGGACCTTACAAACTATAGCTACATGCTGGAGGGGGTGTGGATGGGGGTCCCCCATGTCACATGTCGATTTTAATAAATGATCATGTCACATGTCACTTGAATCCCTGTGTTCCATGTCACGTCTAAGAACCTCTCATGTCCCATGTCGATTTTAAGAAAGCACCTATGTCATGTCACTAATTTTTTGGCTCATGTCACTAAGGCCCATGCCATATGTCGATTTTAAGAAATGGCCATGTCACCATGTCGAATTTAGTGGTCCACACCCATGCTGGATGGCCAGCAAGAAGACCCAAAAAGACATCATGGAGACCCCATCTAAAATGACCGGATTTCTAGTCGCCACCCAGGAAAGATGGGATGATCAAGCTCGAGCTTCGAAAATAGCTTCTATACTGGAGCTATGTCAATCCCAACACTGTAACCAATGGAATCCATGGCAATACAATTTAGTCTCTGGCAACTAAGCAAAACAGTATAGGCAGAGACACTTGTTTTTTGTATGTTTGTTTGTAATTCTTTTATTCAGACAAGCTAAGCAGAGGGGGATACCCTTTTTTGATACAAAGGCTGATTGAAATGGGGACAGGTATTTATTGTGATGGGTTTTTTTTTAGTCTGAAAATCTATTACAACTTTTCAACAGTTATAAGCTGCCCCACCTGGTCACCATTATTCCAACACTGTACCATCTCTTCTTTACTCCCCCACACCCCCTTTCATTTAGCTTATCTCTCTCTCTCTCTTTCTCTCTCTCTCTCTCTCTCTCTCTCTCTCTCTCTCTCTCTCTCTCTCTCTCTATATATATATATATATATATATATATATATATATATCTTCTCTCTATGTCTCTCTCTCACTTTCTCTCTGTCTCTCTCTGTCCCCTTATCTCTCCTCTGCTATCCTGTCTTCAAGTCTGTTGAGTATTTATGTAGCCAGGCTGATGACCGTCTCTCCATGAAGTAGAAATAGCCTAGAAGTAGAAGTAGCCTAGAAGATTGTAGAGATAACGTATGTGATTGCCTGGGATTGTGTGAGTATAATTATCCCTTGTTGTTGGTTTATGTCTGCTTAAACAAGAAAAATGTGGCAAGGACCAAGGATAGGAGTTGCCACTTCTATCCGTGGTCCAGGCCCCATTTTCTGAGCTCGGGGGGAGAGGGGCAAAGGGCCATAGGAGTGAAATGCCCCATCCCAGGGAGCCGCAACCTCAGCCCGCACTCTCCACCCCCACCTAAATACACCACTGTGTGTGACGTCATACAGGGTTGTGTGTGACGTCATACGGCGCTGTGTGACGTAACAAGTCATGTGACGTCATGTGACATCACACAGCCAGGTGGCGGCCCCCATCAGCAAAAGCGAAAACATAACGTTTGGACGTTTTTTATACCTTGAAAAAAAAAAAAACACGTCAGAACATGTACTCGAAAAATAAACACGTTTTTTCGCATTTGCCTAACAAAGTTAATTTAAGGTTAAAAATTTTTTTTTACATAAAAGAAATAAAAAGCGTTTTCATTTGGTTGAAAATTGGTTGAAAAACGTTGAAAAAACTTTTTTGTCAAGTGGTTGGTGGTGTACAGCTACGTAGTCTAGAGGAGGAAAGCTTTCTAAAGCGAACATCATGTCAGTATTCTCCAGATTCCCTAGCAATGATGACTTTCTATGATAGTCAATTACACGGTATCATTGAATTTTATCAATAATGACCGAGGAGAGATATTCTCTTTTTTTTACTAAGAATAATAATGTATATATTAGCTAAAGTTTCAGCACGTGAAGTAGTATTTGGTTGAAACTTTTCAGTGTCAGTTGGAGGGAGTCATACGATTGACATATGCCATATTTATCAGTAAATGCTTCTACATCTCTGAAATAAAGGCTGAAACAAATTTACTGGGAAACTCGATGTGTGTGGAAGCCGCCATTTAACAAAACTGCATCACAACCCTATTCTTATTTAAGACAGTGCAGCAAAAAAGTAGTCCCTCCTGTGCTATTGTCTTAAAAAATGCTATATTCACAAAAAGTAGCCTTACAGGAAAACCTTTTGCCAGATACGGACACTTTAGACAGGAAGTACCTTAATACGGGGCTCAATGTATCAAGCATGAAGCATTTATTGATAAACAACCAATAAGAGGTGTCAGTCCATATGGTATGGTATCCATCCTATGTTGGGGTATTGATGTTCAATGGATAAAAAGGGGCCAGTCTACTATAGCTCTAAATAGCACTACTGTTGGCTATTTGAGCACAAGCATGACAGTTGTAACTGCCACCAAGGTCGACTAGAAGCTATTCATCAGTTAAATGGTTGGCTGCTGTTTAAAGGTCATTTCAAACAATGCAGGGGATGAAGGAGGAATGTATTAAGTATACTATTAATATTCACAGCTATCAGAAAGCTTATCATTTATCACTGTTTGACATTTTTAATGAGAGTAGCCTCTGAGTTGCATTGTTTAGTGTGTCTATTTAAGTTCATTGGAGATCATCCTATGCTTTAGTGCTCTGTACATGTGTATGTACATGTATGTATTATGTGAATAGTGCGCCTAGGGCCCTTTATGTTTTCAAATGAATTTGTGAGACAAAGATTATTTACAAATGGGTATAAACGTTTGTTTTAAATTGTTCTTACAATTTAATCACCTTTCAGAAATGATTTGTAAGTATTCTATTTTTATAGGTGCTTTGAGAGGAAATCATATGGTTGAAAAATAAATTGTGTGTTTCTAATTGGAACTTAACAAGGACGTCCTATGGAGTCCTAAAGCGTTATTAGGTCGAATTGAATCCAATCAGAATTGAAAAAGATTTTTAAAGAGCATTATTCAACACTTTCAATCAAAGGTTTCATCATCTACCATGACTTTTTAAAAGTGGCTTTACACCTGTGAAAATATTGTTAGATTTCTAGCAACTTTGGGACATATATTCTGCCATCTGTTTTACAGTGTAGTTCTCTGAATAAAAAAAAACATAATGCTTTGCAGAAATGTGAGAGACGTAATTAGTATATAGGCCTACGATATTGTGGTAGTTAAAGCTCAAGGGATTTTAAATTTCAGCCTGCTGCTAGTTTTAGAATTCATGCCATGCCAATATTTTGGCAACCCGAACCAACATGTTATAGGACCCACAGTTGATCAAAATGAACAATTATAACTGGCCCACCAAAGATATTTATCAACATAATATAGTTAGCATGAGAGAATTCCAGATGTTTAACGTATGTAAAAAGAGAAAAGCAGAATTCCCATACAACTGGAAGAATTATCTTTTCATGAAAATAACTTAACAAAAACTTTCCACCATGGCCATTCACTAGTTGCGAACTTTGACTGCCTGTGCCTGTACAGACTTTAGCTGGTCACCAGGAAGTCATCATGCAGACCTATTTGTGTTAGCGTCAAATGACCAATTCTCTAGTAGCAACCTATGAGAGATGAGGTGAGGGAGAGGGTGGAATAGGTCCTGGGAAAGGGCCAATCTTAACAATTGTTGGTGCCAAGGAAATCCAGTGTTGTTTCTTACCACCAAGCCCATGTCAACCCAGGCCCACATAGTTAAATCTGTTTCCATTGTTGAAGTAATTCCTCTCATATAAAGCTTCACAGATATCCTCTTTCGTTGGGCTTTCTTTATCCTTTTTTCTCTTTTTGGTAAGCTTGGAGGAAGCTTCAGATTGTGAAGGTACTTTTTATCTAAACATTACCAATGATCATTACTGATTCAAAAAATGTAGCTTCTCCAATTCTGATATGATTCCCAATATACCTGCTTCACTGCATGCCTAGGTTTTTCAATCTACTGCATTGTATTTACTAAACTGTACTTTCTGCCATCTTACATTCTCCTCTGAATTCCTTCTTCTTAAGCTCCCCCCAACCAGACATTCAGCATGTCCTCCACCATTGACTGCCATTTTCTATGGGACTTTGTGGTCTGTATGTAGCATGTGTAAAGAAAGGCTGGTGCCCAATCATTGTGATAGAGGGGCCTGCTAAAGATTTCTGTCACCTATAGGGCTATTTGGAAGGCCTGATGTTGCGTGAATGCGAATAGAGATTCTCCAATGGTGTTGGGATCTGTGGCATGCCAATACTGGTGCTTTGCACTAGGGTGGAAACTCCTTTTGTATGGAGAAAAAAAAACACTGTCTATGTTTGAAGAATTCACATTGTGTATTCTCAATTTAATAAAATTAGAGTGATTGGTATTCAATACACAGCAATGTTCATGATATATCAATAACAGGATATTGCTGGCTGCATCCTTAAAATGTCTATTATTTTGGCATGTCAAGAAAAAGGAAAGAAGGTGGTTTTGGGTCTTTGTTTTTCTTAAAAGGTGAGCGGATTTCCCAAATGTAATTATACTTAAAATTGTGTCAAATGTACATTGGCAGATCAGGACAGGATTTAGAAAAGAAGCAATCATGCCTATCGTTAAACTCACATTTTCTGACGAAATTTAAGGCATAGAAAAGGCTAATAAATTCCTCACTACGGACAAAATGAAGGGGCCACACCATGTTCAGAACAAATGAAACAAATACAATATAGTTCCTGTCTTTGGTCAGTTGATAGGTGGAGGAGGAAAAAGCAGTTTGGTACCTCAAATCACTGCCTCCTTAAATAAGTTACCCTAAGGGCTCCTTCACAAGCTACTGTGGACATCCACACAGACCCAATGGCCCTTTGCCACTTCTATTGGACTTCTCTCTCTGGTACAATTTCAAGGGGTGTAGTTGTGGTATCTTGAGAAATAGCCTCAAATGGGGTGATGTGTAATAAAGAAGACAATCATATATAATAACCTATATCATACAGCAAATAGTGGAATACATGGGGAAATGATGGGATGGGCACCCTGACACAACACATAGGCACGGCATTACACACATGTCCCAAAACACCTACTATGTAGGAAATTACCTTCCAGTAAAGATTTGGACCTTTTCAGAGGAGACAGACGCACAAAGTCCTACTGTCCTACATCAAGGACAGTGCTTATCTCTGGATCTGCTATAGCTAAAGCTTTGAAATTTCTTGTATGGCATAAATTGCCATATATAAGCGTATTTGTCAGTTTCTGGCACTCTTGTACAGGAATTGTGGTTTCCATGGCAACCAAAAGAACACAAATTTCAAAGGACAGTAGTCCTAAGTCCTACTGTCCTACACGTAGGACGGTAAGCAATCCCTCATATCTCTGGACAAGGTGCAGGTATAAGGTCTAAAATTTTGCACAGGGCATATTTGGTCATATATCAGTCTACTTACCAATTTTAAGCACTCTATGACAAAAATTGCCACTTTAGGGTTATCTGGGTTAAGAAAGTCCTTTCCAACAGGCAGTGGTTGAGTACCAGTATAGGTATTCAGATGACACACAAGTCTTTAGGTGGGGAGAATCTAGGAGCAAAGAAAGGGAAGGAAAAAACAGTACAATCAGCTAAGATAGATGGACATCTTTGCCTAACCTACATCTTTTTTAAATTCAGTTGTCCTAATAACATCGAGTATATTACTATTTTTCTCTTTTCTTAATATCCCAGATTAAGACCTCTATCCTCTGTTTAGGCTTTACATTTCTATTGACCTAATTCACCGACCTATTCAATGATGTGGATACTTTATTGCACTGTTAAACAATAAAAAGCACAATCTTATATCCATGATAATAGTGAAACTGAATCATTGCTAGAACTGTTTGTCACATTGAGGTCTGCTTGAGGAACTGTCTCTCACACACAAGACTGACTTAACCAGATTCTTGCTGTCTCCACATGATAGCAGACTTCCTGTTCTTAGTCTATATAATATGTTGCTCATCTCTATGTTACACCAGATGGCCGTTGGGAGGGGTGGGGTGGAGAAGCTGAATAATGAGATTCTCTGTGTTTAGGGAAGAACAGCCCCTGCAGATGGGTCAATACCTGTTCATCTCTGCAAGTGATAATAAACTCACATAACATCTTTCACCCCTTTGAAATCTTAAATTATATTGAGCATGGCTTATATCAATAGGATTTTTTTGAAAATCTAAATGTATGCCATCCTACCTTTACCCTCATTAATAAACTGACCGATTGATACAATGTAAAATTCAAAATAGAATTGTGGCTGATTGGTGATTGTTAGCAGTGCAATTTTTTTCCTTTAGGCATAATTGTAAATTGTTTCTGCTGAGTGACAGCTTGTTGAAAATTGTAATTATAATTATAATAGACACAACTAGGACAACAATAGTTTGATTTCATTTGTACTTTGTTATACCATAATGAATCATTCTAGCACATGCAAACCTTCATCAGGTGATCATACATTGTTTTCCATTCTCCAGAATTACCTACAATAAAAGTCTGACCATTCATTAATTCATGATATCAACATTATTAAATTCTGAATTCAAATGATCATATAGTGCAATTAAAATCAATTTTAGGAAGATGGGTAAAGGTTTTGTTCAGTTCTTCCTTCTTGATCTTTTTTCATTGCATTTTCTTTCAGTTGTCTTGCTTTTTCCGTTCCTAAAATCCCCCCTTGACTTATTCTCCTGTACTCCTCGCTTTATTTCTTTCTTCATTCCCTGTGCCTAGCTTATCGACAATTTCCACTTTACCTATTTTGTGGCCCTCTCCTAATGAGAGTAAGTGTAGGTCACTGAGTGACTCAATCAGTGAGCTTATCTCATTCAATGTGATGGCATAAAGCTATTGGCTGATGAGTAGAAATCTAATCCCCCCAATCTCCCACCACTGTAGAGATACTATGAGTGTATGCATCATCTACTAAGTCTCCTCACACATCGCAGTACAGGTCCTGACTGTACCATAGTCATTTCCAGTCTCAATAATCAAAAACCATCATGGAATATCACATAGGTGATTGTGTAATAATATGTAATACCATATAATCTATATGGGGTGCCACATGTCAAGTTACATTTGCCTTTTGTCGTTTTATTCATTAGCTGATAAATCCACAAGAGTATCCTCTACAACAGTTATTTGTTAGGTGTTATGGTTTTGATAATTGATCTACCTGAGCCTATGAGACCTGGCTATATAAGCCTTAGATATGGACAGCATATCCTGGAGATAGGATGAATAAGACTCTATAGTGCTCAATCAGCCTTATCACCACGATGTTATATATAGTAACTGGTGATCCATATACCATATTCATGTGTATTTCGTCCCAGCCTTTCATCAGATATAAATTATCTCCTGACTCAGGTTATTTTTATGTCCTACATCCTCTCATTCATTATTATGAGAAATGAGGAGGTAATTTCCCATATCACCACAATATCTAAACCTTCAAATATTTCATTTCCTTTCTCCTATCAAACTCATTACTTATTCTCTTCTGGAGGACCCTCCCCTGCCTTTGCCTTTATGAATAATTCTAACCCCATCCATTATTTAATTACCCCCTTCCTTGCGAAATAGTCATCCTCAGCTCCTCTAATAGGTCAACCATAAAAGGAGGACATACGATAAATATGTGAACCCCACATTCACCAAAATAGATGACACCTATCAGTAAGTGAGTAGCTAGTCATAGAGTGAGCATGAATGTTTACAAGTGGCTAAAGTGGATGGAAGGGCTCCCCTGAAGAACACCCTTAATCAATTGAATGTGGCTCATCCAAAACCATTTTCGAAGTAGGATTGGATGACCTGCCAGGGGTTGGCAGTCTGCAGAAGGAGGGGTTATTAGGTTTAGGGATATACTGGCCATGCTGGGGACAATCTAAGTTTCTCCCTTTCAGGAGGTAGCTGGAGGTCCTCATGACCGCATTGATATCTATACTGAGAGGATGAAAATATATATGCAGGAAGACATACCTCTCTAGTCAATATCTGGTTTGCTATACACTGCCTATAGATGTGAAATAAGTGAATACTCATAGTATGTCCAAAGTCTGACACAGAGTCCTGAATATTTGGAGAATGGACATACACTGCTTGCATGAAGTATCCATTATAAGTTATTGTTAAATAAAGGTTAAATACCACAGAGAAAATCTGTGTAACTATAATATTTTGTTCTGGAGCAATGCATCATTCCTCTGGATTAGGTAATATAAGTCTAAAATCAAGTGAGCAGATGGTGCCCTTTCTTTACACCTCTTAGTATGATTTTGTAACGGAAAATTACCAAGTGCATTTACAGTAGGTGCCTAGTTTATAGGACATAAAAAAGGTTCCCGTTATAGCAAGCCCAGGCCATGTGGGGAGGACATCCATTCATGATATTGTCCCACACTCCTATGGCCAATTGTCTGGCAGCAGTTCTAGAGACATGAGGATGTGGAGGGGAAAATAACCACTATGCCTATTGATTATATACAGATGCATCATTCAGACCCATTTGTGTTGGCCCTCAATCGTCCAGCAGCAACCCAGGAGAGATGCGGAGAGAAAGAGGGGAGAATAGCTCCTGGAGATGGGTCAATCCCGACGGGTACTGATGCCGGGGAAATCCATAGAAACCTTTCAATGTAGTCTCTAACCACCCAGCCCATGGCAACCCAAGCCAACATAGGTAGATCCCTTTCTTTTGTTGAAGTAAGTCCTGTTCTATTCGGCTTCCAGGACAGCTTCCTTCTAAGCATTTCTTCACCCCTATTTCTTTTTTTTTCCTTTAGCACACACAATTTCCCTCCTCCTTCCCCTGAATCAGGCATATACCTTGTCCTCCACCATTTACAGTATTTCTTCACCCTCATACAGCTCTATACAGGTTTGCAGTCTGTATTTAGCACATTAAAGAAAGGCTGGTGACCCACTCATTCTGATGGAGGATCCTACAGAAGATGCCTGTAAATTAAAGATGTCCAGGAAGCCTGGTGTTGTTTGAAAAGGGCCAGAGATTCTTCCCTGGTGTTGATACAAAATGTATAGCCCAATTTTAAATTTAGAAGCCCCATTGATTCTTATTCTCTCAAAATGTGTTCGACTATTTTTGGCCTGAATGCTATGTATACATTCAACACCATTTTTTCCTGGATACCGTTCTGATTAAAGCTATATCAACCTCTGTCAATATGAGGTTTGCACATCACTAGATATATATTGTAATACCTTTGAAATTCATCATTTGAGTTACAGATATTGATTAAAAATATAGAAAAAAATGATCGGACATTATGTGAGAATGGTCTTGAAATCAACTGAAATTTCAGCCTGGTATCTCTATGCTGCTTGTCAAATTTCAATGTGAAAACAAATTGTTGATGGTTTAAAATGCAAATAACCACCCGCACCAAAAGAGGAACAACCTTTTGAAAACTATTTCCTCTTTTGCTCTCTTTGATGTATCTTCTAGCATCGAATTTTAACTTTTAAATAAATAGATTAAATAATAGGCCTAATCAAGCTACCTTTACAATTCCTCTGCTCTCTGGCAAGAAGGTTGTTAGAGAAGAGTAGAACTTTTCACTCTGCAACAGAAAGGAAGGTAGATATATAGATAAAGATTACACAAACCTGAATCTACCGAAAGAGTAGTTCACAGTCTCAGTATAATACCTTTATTGTTCTGTGATTTTATGTCTGCTTAAAGCTTGGCAGCAGAGTGTAAAGGCGAGACGTAAGGTGACACTAATGATGCTCCCTACAACCAAAGAGTAGGATCTCGTGGTCACATGCACATCATTTCTAACAGACCCTTCTAGCTGTTGTTGCAGGGTCATGGCATTAGATAGACCTCCTTGGGTGACTACATTGAGACACATTGGTAGATCATGAGAGGTGAGTTGGAGATGTTGAACCCAGTATCGATCAGTGCAGGAGGAAGACAAGAGGGAAGCACTTTGCTGCTTCCCTGTGCTGTCTCTTTTCATAACATTCACTAGGGGGTACTTTCTTACAAAGTGGCAATGTAACTGCAGAGGTCTGTGGTTTTCAAAACCTTAAAGATGTTGATAGAACTTGAAAGGATTAAGTTGTGGCATCTTGAGAAATAACCCCCCCAGAGAGTGATGGGGAATGAATATGGCAATATAATCAATAATAGCTGGTGAAATACATGCAGAGGTGGTCTGATGGAAAATCTGACACAACAGACACTCAGAAAGTCCAAGATGTTTAGACTGGAAAACGGAGGACAGAGGAACAACACAGTGTCAGTCTAGACATATTTAGATCGGTTGAGGACCAGTAGGTAGCTAAATTATATTGATTATGTAATTCAATCCAAACTCAGAATGCACTTAGGGTAGGTTAACCTAAAGACAACCACATACCTAGAGTCGACCACCTGTCAGCTTATTTTTCTCACTTTCACATGTAATGTATTGGTCTTAACCTTTTTGTGCCCAGAATTATTTGAAGATTTTATATTATTTCACATTATTTCACGATTTCATTTTTGGTTTTATAAGACCATGTGTAATTTCGATCTTCTTCCTTGATAAGGGCTTGGCATGTAACATTTTCTTAATTCCCATAACTCGGTGAAGACTTTCAGTTAAGGATGTGATACTACTGGTCAGGTCTAGTAACCATAGTTACCAAAACATTCCATTTGTTGTCATTTAGTGGTATTTGGTCTCTATATATCCATAATCCCTCCAATCCTGAGACCTTTCAAAGCTGATTTGCCTGCATGCATCTACATAAACTGGCACACAGGAAACATGATTTGTTGTACTAGAAACAATGCATGGCTTATCTTTAGGATAGGAGCACTTGCTGTAAAATATAATTGGAATATTGGAACCTATGTGTGTATGATCCATCATCATTTTGCTACCATATCAGATTTTAGCTGGAGGGTTATCTGTTAATGAATCACATAAAATGACAACTCATTTTCAAGTTTTGACACACTGTGCCTGATATAAAGCAGATACAGCCAAAGCCATAGTTGTATCATAATCTGGAGGTCATAACCATTCCATAGAGGGTCTAACTTTGCAGATTGGACCAGTAGAAGTGTCTGGATGAAAATCTCTTCCAATATACATGCATTTAAGCACAAAACCGCGCTTAAATGCGCGCTTGGGCACCTAAGGGTTAAACCCTAATATTATTGAAATAGAGGTGTTATAGTACCCCATGTCCTAGACTATATCAAGTAATTGTCACTGCATGATAATACACTTAAGTTCCCATGTTTGAATGGTTTTTACCATGACCAGCTGGTCATTTCATCAGAATTCTCCAATTTTAGTTTGATAGTCTGAAGATGACAAATGCTCACATATACAACATTTTGACTCTAGGCACAGATAGATATCTTTGCTAAATGATAGCATAAGGAAAAGTGCAGAAATGTTAAATACTTTTTGTATAGGACTTATTTTCTAGAACATACCAATTTCACCTTGAAATGACCACCCATTTCACCTTGAGTCAACCACTCCCTATACACATATTTGGGCATTTAATTGAATAGAAACCATTGATTATGTAGGATTGAATCACAAGATTCGTGGCCAGAATAGTTTGGGATAGAAATCCTCACTGGATTATGCTCTGATGCATACATTTCAATCTTTACTGTAATGCTATGGTTATTACTATATAGAGGAACTATTTGATACTGAGAGTGTGATGATAACATTAGGAAATGGATTATTATAGTCCATATTGAAGGTCTATTAAAGTACATAAAAATAAAGCCTCTATAATACAGGGTTGGAAATACCACTTATATTTTGGCAAGATTTACAATATCCATGGCCATAAAATTGCCTCCAATTTCCATTCTAATTGAGTCACTATAAAAACATACATTTCCGGATGATGCAATAGTTTTAATTACACCATTTTACTGCATATCTATAGAAGACACTTTTTTTTCAAATGATAGTTTAATAGTTAAAAGAGTAGTTATCAAGTGGTCAGGTCAAGGTGCAAGGTGGTCATCTCAAGGTGAAAATAGACTAACTGAGATGGTCTTAGAAATGATGAAAAACAATAGATCACTTAACACATGGATTTGAGATAGGTAACTGGTCCAAAAGCCCAAATAATTGTCTTTCACTTAGTACCTTGGGGAACCATAAGGACCTATTAGACTCAAAGATATTAGCTACTACATTTCACTTATTGAAGACCTGCACAGGAATGGTCGTCTTTAGGTTAATCTACCCTACCCTAATGTTTTAAAGCACCATGTAAACCCCCCGCTATTGGAAAGTTATGACAACTTAAGGGTAGTCAAAGGGTCGCCTTGCCTTTCTGATGATCTAAACTCTACATTCTGACCACCCTGTTGGGTCTATTAGTGTAAAGTTGATCCATAACATTGAAAACCCTGATTCTTATGATCCACCCTAGGATATTTATTGACTAATATCTGCAATGAATTTGGTACATTGCACATTGAAAAATAATAGGGGGATGTATCATTTGATATAAAAACTTAGCTTAAAGAAAAAAAACCTTGGGAGAAGATTTACAGTAGAACACTGATATTCCCATCAGGATGCCTCTATTGTGTTTGGGGATTTTCTTATAATTCCCTATTGATTGAGTACATTTGGTGATATATATGCATGTACTGGGAAGAGTGCTATGGCCAATCTCACATAATAATGTGCAGGGTTACAGAGATTGAATGGGGGAAGGCAGGTTCCAACAAAATTTTCAATAATGAAAAAATATATAAGAGATACAATATATACCTAAAACATGATATTATAGTGAAAAATGTGTTGCCAAAGTGACGACTTTAGACCATCAGTGACGACTTCATCTATAACTACCCATGATGACCTAGGGTTGTAGATTTAGGTATTGTCAACCTGAGGACCTAAAATCATCACTACTTACTGACAAGTTTCTAACCTTGAAGGTTTTCAGTGTGACTAATTCCATCCAACCAAATGAACACTCTCTGATCAAACACACACATGGGGTATGATCACAAAAGATAATCTATCAGGATCCTCTTTTCATCAAAATGATTAGGCCCCTCACTATCACTTTGAAACTATACACATTCACATTAGTAGGATTAGGTTAGGTACTAAATAATGTAGCTCTTTCACTTTCCTGCAATCACAAAACTCAAAACTCTAGTCTAGCTGATACTCTGGGGTTTTAGAACTACGACAATGTCCACTGCCCCCTTACATGGAGTCTGATAATTTAAACAGTGGTTTTCTGATCAGAGAACAAAGTCATACTGATTTTTCTAAGCTGGAAAGTATGTTAGGGGGCAGCCTAGAATGTACATCGAAATATCAGTACGCTAGCAAATGAATTACAACCTTTAACACTAGAACTATAGTGCAGTACCTTCCTTTTATGCAGTCGGGGCATACACATAAATGTTATTTTCATTCAAATTTAAACTACCTTAAGTATGCTTATTTTCAATTTAAGGTTTGTTTAACATACCATAAATTTTTGAGATCGTATCAGCTGTGACTGGTACCAGAACCCAGATAAAAATACGATTGATAGGAGCTGCCCAAAGTCATGGTTTGGCTTACACGAGGGCATTTTACACTATAAAACAGTACTGAAATGCCAATGTTCAAGTCTTGGCTACAGCATATAACTTCTCCTAAAGTCTGGGGTGCAGCTTATATGAAGGTGTGGCTAATACTAGAGAATTTATGGTATATCTTGAGAAATTAAACAGTGCCCCATTTCCCCAGGTCCTCTGGGAGTTATTTGCCTTTTAACGATTTGAGGTGATCCCATTGTACAATGTAGCACCTGGAGAATTAACAAACAGAGAGTTGGGCATGTAAAAGAGTAGACAGTATAATTGCTTGATAGACAAAAATGCATTAATGGAGAAGTTTGAAGAATTGGTGCGTTTGGGACAGAAATATAGGAAGTGATCTACATGACACATGAGCCACCTGTCATCAGTGTAATGATGTTCTGATTGGCTGAGAGCCAGGAAGCAGCGATTCTAACACACTGACATGTGCATCAGGTCTGTGGCTGTGGAACAAGGTTGATTAGCTTCATCAGATCAATTAACTAGGCCTTGGAGAGGAAATTAGACGAAAGAATTACTACACTACACTAAATTGACTGGTCAAACCTTCCAAGTGAAATTATCTTCTTTAACTATAATCGATCATTCATTCTTAGTAGTAGCATATTGCCCATCAGTAGATGTTCTAACACCCACATCATCAGCTGAGGTCTCATGGTGGAATGCACATGGGACTCTTGATCCTAGTGCTGTGTGGTGCATGTGTACGAAACCCATGTGGGCCAGCATTTTCTCAAGAATTTCATCTGCCTTTCAAAAAACCTACTACTACACTTAGCCTAGTTCACAAAACCTCCTGCCAAATCTGACCTTATTCATAGAACCTCCTGCTGGTCTCATAACGTAGGATGTGGAAATAATCCTACATTAGCAGCAGTGAGGTGCACAGCCAGGTGGAGTGAAAACACTAAAAACAAACAGTATTAAAAGGCACACTGGTGAACCTTGATTCTTCCAGGCACAGCTCTTAAACTGAAAGGCCACATGGAAAGGGACCACTTGCTGGCAGAGGAAACGTGCCATGATTGGTTGATGCCAAGGGTGGAGAAAGCCAATTATACACATCCATGGGGTTTCAGTGTGAGGGAACCATATGTTAACCTTGCTTGCACTAGGGTAAAAGAATAACAAACCAAATACTGAATTCATTCTAATAGGTGCACCCATGCAGAAAATAAATTTTTAAACGCTCGAGACCTTAATACACAAAATAATTCTAATTAGTCTACCCTCTAAAGCCTAAAAATCATTGGCACTGCCTTAAACATCTTCATTTTTAAACTTTATTTCCATGAGTTGACACCAAACAGGTGGCCCAGAAAGAGGGGATTGCAGTTATTGAAGCAGATGTTTTTATTAGAATGATTACACAATAAGGGAATGTTGTTAGGAGGAAAAGAAGAATTCTATTGTCATTAGGTCATGGATGGCTATTAGCATACTAGCTAACTCTGATTCTAATTTGATACCGCTCAGGTATTATTATCGTTTTACATGTATGTACTGGTCATGTGTTGTTTTATGTTACTGACTCCTTTTAACTGCTCTCCTGTGTGATTACCGCTAATCTGCTTACATAACAGGATTTTGCCTGGTTCACCCGTCATGTGATAAGTAGAGAACTTGACCTCTTTTACTTTATTCATATATTGTACATTATACCATTCATATGACATCCATTATCGCTCACTATGCTACACTCACCTATAATGTATGCAGTAGTACCACACCCTGCCTCTAGGGGTGGTACACCTGATGGCCATCATGTATATACAGCCAGGTGCTAGTACACCTGCCAGCATTACCAACTAGCTATTCGCTGAGTTTACATCTCTTCAGCATGTACTTTGTACAATAAAGTACTAATTGCCATCTTCCTGTTATCACTATGTTCATATAGTAGCTGTAATTACCCATAGCTAGATATGACAGTATCAGGCCGCCACATATGGCGTCAGGTCACATGACATTGTCTCATAAGTATTGTTATGAATGAAGATTGAACGCAAGACCAGAGACTGAAAGTAAAGTAAGGGAAAAAGGCACCCAATATATAGTGATAGACAAGTATAAATGATCATCAACATACTTCCTATAGCCGACCGACTCTGCCCCCCAACCCCTCCCCTTGGGGTGAGTCATGCCTCAAGAGCCATACACATTATAGTAATTCCGCAATTAGGCACTACGGAAGGGTGTTGCTCCTATAGTAAAAGGAAGAGCTGGCTAAAAATGCCCTCATTTCCAGTCCTTTCTTTTCATGTAGCTTGTCCCTTTTGTTGCTCACAACTGGTCATTCAAGTACAGTGCTAAAAAAGGGGGATTTGAGTAGGTACCTAGTTAGGAGAAGTTAGTCAGTATAATAAACTATAGAGCGTGTGACATGAGTAGGTACCTGGTAGTGCAGCTCTCTCTATTTTAAACAAAGCAGGTGACTTTTCAGACTAATGTGGTGAGTGCAAGTACTTAGGTGAAGCAGTGCACAACTTGTTTAGAAAAGAGGGCACATACTCACAGCTCTTTTTACAATAGGAGCAACACCCTCCTGGGGACCCCACACCGACCTGGAGGTTGTTGCTCCTATAGTAAAAGGAAGAGCTGGCTAAAAATGCCCTCGTTTCCAGTCTTTCTTTTCATGTAGCTATAACTTGTCCCTTTTGTTGCTCACAACTGGTCATTCAAGTACGGTGCTAAAAAAGGGGGATTTGAGTAGGTACCTAGTTGGGAGAAGTCAGTCAGTATGATAAACTATAGAGTGTGTGACATGAGTAGGTACCTGGTAATGCAGCTCTCTCTGTTTTAAACAAGGCAGGTGACTTTTCAGACTTATGTGGTGAGTGCATGTTGAATAGTGAAGCAGAGCGTGACTTCTTTTGAAAGAGGGTACCTACTGACAGCTATTTTTTACCGTAGTAGCAACACGCTCCAGGCTACTTCCCAGCAGCCAGCAGACGCTGGAAGAAACCAAATGAACAGGTTGATTAGCAAGTTGGAGGATTATACTACCTTTTGTAATCATCAAAAAGAGTCCTTCTCTCATAAAAGGCAGAAATATGAGTAAAGTTTGTATATTTACAGAGACATACGTAAGCTACCAAACGTTAACTGTCTGAGATAAGAAGCTGGGATTATCTTAATTTGAATTGTATGTATTAATGTGACTTTTGTGAAATTGGTTATTGAATCACAAACTTCAACAATACTACTATATCATATGTGTTATGTTACACTTTGGACAACATTTTTTTGCCAACTGCCATATAAAGATAATGGTTATAGCAAATGGAAGGCCCACTGGTGCCATGTGAATGGGGGACCTTTAGGACCCACCATGTCTTTGCGCCTGTATAAATAAACAGACTTAAAGAAGAAAAAAAAAAAAAAAGTTCCTCTCAGACCTGTTGGCGTCCCCTTCACTCCCCCCTCCCATGGGGGTTCTGGTTCTGGTTACAACTCTATCCCAGGGACAGGAGGTCCTGAAGGGTCCTTCCTTAACTTTCTCAGTACTTTGGATACTGCTAGTAGTTACAACATCATGGGCCTAGGTGTGACAAAAGGTGAAAGTCAACTGTGCAACTTGATTTCTAAACAGCTGGCAAAGTTGTTCCATTATTGGCCAAGTACACCTATAGTTATAATCAACAATCCAAATTAATGTCAATGATCCTCATTGCTAAATGGCGACCTGTGCTGACTCTAATAATGACACCAAAAAAAAGACATGAAGTAAGTTATGAAGTCATTGAGAAGACTTTGATTAAATGCCACCCAGTCTTGAATTATGAATTTTCTTCCTTATGAACTATTAAATAGAGGAAAGGGGGTCATAAATTGGAGATAATTGGTCCTGCTCACTCAAAAGACAAAGATTTTGTTCTCTGTCTTGATAACAGGAAAATAAAAACAACATTTTTGAGATAATTGGTCCCACTCTTTTGTGTCTTGACAGGATGACAAAAGAAATAACTTTTTCAAATTGTATTCTTGAGTAAATAGTACCTTTCTTTTGCTAATCAACCTGATAGCTTTGTGTATAAATTGCTTAAGAATTAACCAGGACCACCATGTGTTCTGCTTAATATGGCTTAATAGAGTAACGTACTTCATGCGAAAATTTCCCACTTTAAATATCTTTTCCTTTTCTACCATAGCTACAGTTGTTGTTATATTCACCTTCCATAGTTAACACCCTTATCTACAGAGATCAGTTTGCACAACAAGTTTACCTGTTTACTATTGATGTTGTCATCAACGTTCCCTTGGTAATATCACTACTTAAATTTCTACCTCATAGCAAATAGCAAGGTAGAAAAGTGAACTGTGAGTGCAGAATGGTTGACATTTACCAAATAACACAATCCGATAGGCTATCACTATGAAATGACAGACAAGAATGAAATGCTGAATTGAACAAGTAAAACCAAAAGAAATAGCGATAGAGCTGATATGTTATGATGTATGTAAACACCTCACCTATATGAGAAATTGTCAACTGTTTGTAAAAGGCCATATCAGTACAATGTCCTCACAGTTATCACTGAAAATTGGGGTTACCTATCAAACGCTCAATGCTGATAACTTTCAGCGAAAATATGAGTATTGAATTGTCTTAATATATTGCTCCATTCATAAACTATGCAGTTGTTACAGTTCATACGGCTGAAATAGTAAGGGAATAAAGCCCTGCAAAGTAGACTTGGAACATGGTCTGCATTCATGTATAGCAATGTCATATTCTGAAAATCTGCATTATTGATTAAAGACATTAATTACCATTAGAGCAACACCTCATATCAGGTAGCAGTAAAAGTGTATTCATTCCAGCATATTGTACAGAGTCTTAAAAGTCTATAGTGTTGATGGTAAGGCAGTAAATGCTGGTCCCTCCAATGACTGAACACAGTGTGCTTATGGATTTTGAGAATGTCATTTATATTCAAATATGCCTTAGGCACTATGCAACACTTAAGGGGTTAATGACCAATCAACCACATTCACTCCCTTTGGGGGTTATTTCATTCTGAATTGCACACTGAGGATTCCTAAATGGAGAGCTGATGGAGTCTCATTCTTAAAACATTTCTGATGATTATGAATACTATTATTCTGTGTCATGCTGGTAGGAATTGCCTCTGCCTCACCCAGGCCCTATACAACATTTAATGTGTTAATGAATAACCCGCGTTCACCTATATGGACACTCTCTGATCAAACACATACCTGGGGTTTAGATTACAGAGCATAATCCATAAGGATTCTTCTTACATCAAAGTGATTAAGCCCCTCAACATGACAGTGAAACCGTACATTCCCAGACTGCATCCTTCTGTGAGACATCCTAGGCTTTGACGAAGCTAAGTAATTTATTAGCAGAGTGTCTCTTGTTAGACTTGAAACAGGCAATTTGACTTGAAACAGACAATCTGGTGCTGCCCAGCCCTAGAGAGAGTCAGTGTTTTAGAGCTGTTAGGGCCCCCTTATCTGCAGCTGTTAGGATCAATGCACTTTGATCTTTGCTCACAGTGGATTCCAAAACGGAGTCTCATTCATGAAAATAGATTTCTCATGATTTCCGAACATGTTCAGTAGATGCTACTCTCAATCATCAACTTTCATTCTTAAGCCTTTTTTTTTAGCGCCTCCCATGCCGCGTAGCGGCGGTACCGCGAAGCAGTACGGGAGTGCACTATGATGATTGCATTTGCCCCATGTGATGAGGTCTCACAATACAAAATTACTGAATAGAGAAATTGATAATTGTGAAATCTTCTTTATGTCTGCTTTTATGAGAGTTGAGATATGTCATAACATCAAACACTGGTATACCGACATTAACGGCCGGAGGCGTTTTTTTACGCAGTCACAACTGCATTTCTTGTTAATTACTAGATATAAAGTTAGGGCATTGTGTTTATTTGCTTTTACCTCTAAGAAAGTTACATGAGGAGTTCTGACAAATATAGGGTCATTAATTGGTCAGACTATGATGAGTCTTCTTGATAATAATTGTCATCAGCCAAACCATAAAACGAGATGGCTGTCTTTTAGCCTAGGACAAATATCAGTAGCATTGTCTAGTCAATTATATTAATGACTGCCTTCAACACTAGAGCCAACCTACAGTACCTTCCTTTAAAGTGGGTGACAGAACCCTGATGAAAGGTAATCTATATGTTTTGTATTCGTTTCGCAGGTTAGGACATAAGAGCATACATTGGCCTTATAACGTAGGTCTATAAGTGTGTTTTTTTATATATGAATGGAATTGATACCTATTACTGACGATCAATCATGTGTTTCTGAATCTGTGGTTCATAAGATCCCAGACCTGTGGAGTGAAATACATAATCAACTGTAAGATTTGCTTATTCAACAAAATGGCAAGACAGGACAATACATTAGCCTACAGCATTATGTCTGCGCTAAACCTTGTTTAAGAGGTGTGAGAAATTTGATCATTGTCAGTACAAGCACATAAACATTATAAAAAGTTTTAGGCAATGCAAAATGTACTAGGAGATATTACTATAACATCTAAAAGTCATATTTTAGATGTATGTATATTTACACATTTATGCCTTTACTGTCTCAATACCCATTTAGATTTAAATGTGATTTGAAATATTGCTGCTCTACAGTGATATTTTTGGAAAGAATGTACAGATTATGTCCGAGCTTGTATGTCCATCAGCGATTACAATGAAGCTAATTCACTGTTTTTATACCCCTGTCTATCTAACTCCTTACCAAAAGCCGGTCTTAACACATTAGTCTTAGACTGCTGGGGGTCGACATCTTACCAAACAGACACCCAACCTCAATCAACACACATGAACTGGGCAATGTCCTGTGTGGTATTTGACTTTGCCCCTCGCTCTATCCCCATTCAGTCCACTATTACAATATGCTGCTGACTTACCATTTCGTTTGTTTGAGCATTGGAGTTATTGACTTTCAGTCACTGGACGTTTCACCTTTGAAATGCTTTTGTTAATTATAGATTTTGAATTATTTTGATAAGAGATTTGTTGTAAAGGGACATGCTTGATCCTTCATGTGGATTCAATAAGTACAAGAAACTAGTGTCCTTGAATATTCATTATGTAGCCCCAGCAAAACGATGATAAGATTGGGTTTAAAATATCTAATTCATATAAATTTTGATGGGAAATTATAATCAGAAAGTCGTTAAGATGTAAAAGCTCCACGCTGCAAAATTAGTGATTGTAAATGGCTTCAGATAATTCTCAATGCTTATTGGCTGTCATATGTGGGGGTATCAGATATGTGATGTATTGTCATGTGTATGAACTGACCTTTCAAAAATATGAAAGTATTTTCAAAATAAATTATTATACATTATCATGTATGACATTTGGTCTTCCAAAATAGGTTGCCAACTAGACCCTTACTCATAGATGCTGCATAAATCTGATTCTATAGGTCGAGGTTTCCTTAGTAACACAAGCAGCTAACCCATTTGTGCCCAGCATCCAGTGGCCAGTTGTCTGGCAACAGTGCTAGGAAGATGAGGGGTAGCCATGCCCCCCATTTAGGTAGGTTGACTAAATCTCTGATATTTCTCATTCTCTCTGCCGCTCTCTGTCTGTATGTCGGTGTCTCTCTCTCTCTCTCTCTCTCTCTCTCTCTCTCTCTCTCTCTTCCCCTTCAATTTACTGATTCATTCTTTCTAAAATTGCCCCATTTTCCCTCTACTTACACAAGCATAACTTTGATCCCCAACCTTGTGCCTCTCTTGATAGGCCAGTTTGGTTTCCTTGATTGATATCAAGGGTCTTGATCTTATAGGGCAAGGTGCTTTAGAAAAGAAAACTTCAGACCTTAAGCCAAAATCTTCCCTTCTTTGAGTGACCTCTTTTGTAGCATTCAAGCAAACGTAAGCCACCCCCGCATGGTGTGCCAATTTGCCAACCCTTCACTTAAAAAGAATCATTTGAATCAAAACCAAAGGTTTGCAGCATTTTGTCACATTTATGTTTCCTACATATTGATTCCTTTACTCCTGCCAACAGCTGTGCCATTGATTCCTGTGGTAACAATGAATTAGCTACCTTTAGAACTTCCTGCTACACCCAGACAGCACCTAAAACAAGTGATGTGACCACTATCAGCATCCTAAAGGCCAGCTAAAAGGCCTTATTGTTGTTAGAAAAAGATTCAAAGGGAAAAGATCACTCTTGGTGTAAGTCACTCAGCGGCTAAGTTTGGTGAGTGAGATAATGACCTCCCATTGCAGGAGAGTGTAAAGGTGTGGTGCCTTGGGTGTTTCCCAACACTAGAGGGAGTGTCCTTTGTTATTTTCATGTGATAGTCTCACATGGCGCTCTTAGTGATGAATACTTAAAGTGGATCTTAAAGACACTGTGAGCTCTATCTACTCGAGTGATGGAGGGATATATGGCATCACTGGTGGGAAAATACAGAATGCTTCCTGTGATACATTTTTAAAATGCCAATTTGATAGATATTCCCCCAAGCCATGTGGCTTTTACCACATAATAGGTCTTCATGTAGGGGCCATCTCTGCCATAAAAAGCCAGCTGCCCCGTTCCGGGTGTACCAGCCTAGCCACCTGGCACCTGGTGGTAGCTGCTCCTATGTGTCATACTGATCCAGGTGTAGATGAAAGGTGGAAACGTCAGGCCAGGGGAAGTAGCTCAGCTGTAGAGCAACGGTCTTGAGATTCAACTCCCGGTTTCTCCGTGACGTTTTCTGCCGACATCAACATTGGTGGAGAAACAGAGTGGTCCTGACCCGTGTGAGGTGGGTCTATGAGAACTCGGTACCTGGACCAGTATGACATGAATGCAATTCAACCTGCTAGTACTGGGGGACTTGGAAACAGGTGGCACCTTCAGAGATTCCTGGGAACAGGAGGTGGCTGTACTGAGGGTGACTTAGTACAAGTCCTTGGTGTTTTGTTCTGAGCTCTAGGTTGAATCTGGTAGGGAGGAGTGTAGGGGCCAGCTCTGCCATAAAAAGCAGCTGCCCCGTTCCGGGTGTACCAGCCTAGCCACCTAGCACCTGGTGGTAGCTGCCCCTATGTGTGTCATACTGATCCAGGTGTAGATGGAAGGTGGAAACGTCAGGCCAGGGGAAGTAGCTCAGCGATAGAGCAACGGTCTCGAGATTTGGAGGTTCCGGGTTCAACTCCCGGTTTCTCCATGACGTTTTCCGCCAACCTCTACATTTATTTCACTTTATGCTTGAGCTATGGAAGATACCAGAGAGACTAGAACACTAATGGGACATGATAACTGCAAATCATTTTTCTCCTGCTGCCGAAATCATCAGCACCTTGAAAACAAAAAAAAAGTAATGAAGGAAGAGATACTATAATGGGTGTAGAAGTAGAATAATATGAAATCTCAAGGGCACGTTAGTCTTTAGATAATGATTATCAAGACATTACTATGGGTTCAATATTATGAAATTCCGCAAGCTTTTTGGTTATTTGATCCAAACTTACATCATGTACCATTCTAGTAATTCAAGTTCATGACATGACAAATTCACAAAATATAGCATTGGCAAATAATCTTTTTTTATTTATCGTACCCTGCAAGGGTCAGTAAAAGTGAACTGAGGGTATACTGAAAGACCACTATTTTTCAATAACACTGAAAATCCTCCAGATCGTGAAACTCGTCAGGTTGACTAGATAAGGTCCTCAGGCAGTGTCAAAAGAGGTACAGGCATGGGCCACATTAAGATCCCTAAGCCTACATCTCCTCAGATGAACATTCTAATGCATGTACTATACGTTTCATCGATCTGATCTATTCCCTTTATTTTTCTATTTTTCTCTTCCAGTAAATATTGTGATATTGAGGGAGGAGGTCTACTACTAAAGGAATACAGAGAGCTCCAAAGCTAACAACAATAATAATTGTCCCCATTCTACAAGTATGCCCACAGGACAACTGTAAAGGTATATCCCTGTACATGACACAGTCACTTGTAATGTGTAATGATGTTCACGCTGTAAAGTATCTGTAAATGAAGAATAAGGGATGTTATTTTCTAGATTTTTAAATATTCAGGATGATGCCAAAATACAATATGAAACAGAGCATATAAATCCAAGAATACTGAATCATTTATACTCAATATCTGCATATTGTCAGTAGTTACCCTATATATAAAGAGGCATTAGTTCATCGCTGGTCGCCGCCCCATTAAAATAAGCTTGACTGCTTGCTAGGAACAGATAAACCAAAAGAGCTTAGATATGTCCTTTTTTTCAAAGTTAACTCGATTTTTCTTCAAAATTCCATGGCAATTAATATTGTCAGGGGCCTATATTAAACAAAGTATCTTCCCATCATAGGAATGATGAGATTTTATTGTAAATAAAGCAGATAGTATTTTAGATCTAGCCTCTAACCTGAAAATAATCAGCCTGCAGTTTTGTGCATTTCGGCCATCTTGGATCTCCATTTGAATATGTCGGGGCCTACTCCAACATTATTTATGAGGGAAACTATTCATCAATAAGAGACCTGAATTTTATGTCAAGGTGAATATCGATGCCCCTTTGACAATGCACTAGCCTCCCATATTGAACCCCTGTTTTAAATAACCAGCACCAAAACCGCACGATGACGTCATAGGTACATTGCTAATGCGCAACTACTTCAAATCGTAAACAAACAAGATGGCGACACACAGCATTTTCAGGTAGACGACAGGTGAAAAACACTTTAATTTCAATCTTATTGATGAAATATCGATTGATTTTCCACTCAAACACCTTGACATAAATGTAAAGATGAACTCTGATCAGTTTAAGCTTCCTGTTTCTTCACTCGCACTTCCTGCCCGCTCCGGAACGGGCAGGAAGCGCTCGTGAAGAAATGGTCAGCTCAAACTGATCATCGTTCACCTTTATCATTGTACTCTCCGAGACCTTTAATTTGATATGTCATATGTTATGACATGATGTGTAGTTCCAGAGGAATTTATTAAAAGCAAACTTCCGAGAGAATCTGATAGGACAGTGTAAAATTGTTTGAGCTTGCTAAGTTAGGCACGGTTGCTATGATATGTGCTGCTAAGTGACGAGCTTCCAATGTAAGACACCAGAGGGCTGCACTCTAGGCCCTGTGATAGTAGCAGTAAAAGTAGGGGGGGTCAGCATGATAGGCCTACAGGTGGGCCTAGACTATTGATAGTACTTTTGCCCCAAACTCTAGTGGTGAAGCCACTAGTTAGACTATAAGAAATGTTAAAGCATCTAGAGGGGCTGTATTATGTAATGAAGAAACCAGTATCTTTAAACAAATTTGTCCCTAACCTGTGAAGTTTGTTACGTGTAATATTTTTACTTTGATAAAGTTGTTGTGGGTACAGTGCTCTAACCTTGAAAACTGGTTAGGGGAAGGGCATCAAATGAAAATATCATTGCTGACACCGCATTTATATATCTGCAAAGGGTTTCTTTCTATTAATGTTGTGCTGTATGGCCACATAAATATGAATGATGAATGAATTATACATTTACATAACAATATTAAATTCCTGAATCATATTTCCATGTTTGAAACCAAACAGTCTTCTTGCCACTTTCAATGCCATACCGTCCCTCATGACAGGAGTCAAAAGCAGACAAAATACATTTCCTCAATAAGTATGGAACGGGTCTAGTGTTTGTCTAGTAAAACCCTTTGTTATGTCCTACCCTTTAAGCCAGAAACTTTCATCTTTTTACAAAAACATAATGCACTTATTAGAAATCAATTGTGGTCAAATGCGTCAAGGGACTACAAGCTCTATGGGTCTAAGGTCATGCAATGAGAGTTTGTCCATGTTTGTAGCATGCTGTTTATCAGCATCTAGTATGTCACGGAGCTGGTTAGCTCTTACCCTGGGACTTCGGGCATATCGATCTTTGCGAGCTTTCATGATTCTCAATTTGATTTTTGCATTACCCCTTAGATTGTGGGGTGCTACCACCACATTGTCATTGTCTTGGCCAAGTTTATAGGCCATACAGATCAGCCTATGGTTCCTTCGTGTCTCTAGTCTTTCCAGGGTCTGTCCCGTGTGTAGGCCATCTACACTCATTTCACGGCGGTCCCTCTCTTGCTCACAGATGTGCAACCCATCTTTCTGCAGGGTCTATAGCTTTTGTGTAGCCTACTATGGGCCCCCATCCAGTGCCTCTGCGCAATACTTAAGTGATGGCATCTATTTGTCTATATATTTTACTACAGGCTTCCTTGCCTGTACTGAAAAAAGTCTTCCTGTCACTGTGACATGTGCACATATGTCACCATGACAACTGTAGCACACAGTATTCCTCATATGATTTGACATGCCTTAAAATGCCACGTCATCTGTGAGTTGACCAGGGTCACGGCCATGTCAAAGGCACTTGACATGTGATGGTTTGACATACATAATTGTTCTAGGATATTCCACTAGATGGGGCAAACAACCATTTTGGTATCAGGATTAATCACTACCAAGAAATACTACCACACTTGAGACATTTGATGTATCTGTGCCATTTTGTTTTCACGAAGAATAGATCACTAAGGTCTGTAAATACTATCAATGAATGGTAGTGAATTCTATTTCATTGTTAAATTTGCATTTGTTATTGAATATCAAAATAGACACCCAACATCCTGGATACTTCAATGGGAGAGGTTAGACACCTTATATGTGGGCCAGTGAAAATACCAAAGGACTGTAACCCACAATCTATAATCTCAGTAACTACTGTACAGGGAGACATATGGCATTGCCATGCACCTCCATGCCCTTGTCTTATGGACTGCATAGAGGTCCTCAGTCAAGTAGAAGTTCTGTAGATAGGAAAAAGTGCCTTAGTGTTGCAGGCCTGTGGGACTTTGATATCCCCTGCCTTCTATTATAGGCCTGCCTTGATTGGTACATAGTTATTGAATGCTCTTGACCCTTAGATAATTGTCTCACAGTATTATCTAGCACTCAGGTGAATAGATCAGAAATATGTGATGTGTCTTCAATACGCATCTCAAATAGAGTTGATGAACCAAATATGAGAGTGTCAACCTCATTCGACATGCCTTCATACATGTCATGTGGGAGACAAATTGTGACCTGTGCAGTTTGCGTCAAAGCGATCAGTGTTCTTCTCTCTGTGTGCGCGCTTCATCACTGAGCTGCGACAGTCTCGTGGAGGCAAGTACAATGATTTTTTGGCAATGATCCTTCAGGGTAAGGTGCTGTTCAATAGTGACCCCAAGGTAGTTGTACTTAGTGACGTTGTTTCAGGGTTAATCCGTTCATTTCCACATCCACGTCTGCATCCGCTTGCATGAGATTTTTCAACCGCTGTACATCTGTACCACTACATGTGATCGCGAGGTCACCAGCATACATGTAAGCACTAGTGTGCTCAATTACTCCCGCCAAGTCATCTATATACATGAGGAAAAGCAGCGGCCCTATAAACCAAATAGATGCATACTCAAAATCGAAAGCTTTGATTGAATAGGTGGCTCAACTTTGAAATTTGTCATGGGTATTACATTGTCTACATCATGTAAATCTTCAATTGAAATGATTCATGAAATGCCATCATGAAGAGAACTACAGCTTTAAAATGAATAAGAGTTTGCAATATTTCAAATTACTTGACATGGAAGATGCATAATCTGATGACATGCAGTTTTGAAACCTATAGGCAACAAACATGGGATGTACAAGTATTTCAAATTGGCCATCACCATCATGGTGGACGTTTGCATGAAGCTGACATGAAAGATGTCTCTTGACATCCCCCATGAACAATATGCTCAAGCAATCTCAAACACCTGTTTCATCTTCTATCTCATCTCATTGTCATATTGAGGACATTTTTCAATCTGAGGAATTTCCAACCTTTTCCCACGGTTTCCTTTCAGATGGGAGAAAAAGAGACCAAGAAATACCTATTTCATGACCCCAAAAAGAGCAACTAAGAAAGCGCTGTGAAAGGATGAGAAAGAGAGAAAAAAAGGAAAGAAAAGTAAAAAAGGACTTTTTAATGTTAGAACAACATAGACCAGATATCCGTAAGTCATTCTATGCAGATGCATGCATTCCTACGTCCCTTTCAGATATTTATTAACTATGTTTTTCCTTTTGTCCTGCCCCTCTGCCTATCTGTCAATTACCTAGGTTTTCACTCGAGTATAATTCTTTCCCTCCTTACTCCCCTCGAATCTTCCCCTAACCTCCTTTTCCATTTCCTGTGCTCAGCTTATTGCCAAGTCCCACTTGACCTGTTTTTGTGGCTCTTTTACTAGGAAGAGTGACTGAAGTTCATGAGACTGAGTGATTCACTGTTTTTTTAATTCAATTTGTCATTTCAGTTAGTTTTATCCATAGGAGCATACACCTCTAAAACAGTTATTAATCAGGTTTAGTAGGTGATAATTGCTCTTCAACAAAAAATAACCTAAGGCTCCATAAATCCTTCAAGGGCACATTCCAAGTTAAGTCTTGCAAATAGGGAGAGAAAATGTCTAAAATTGGATATATTCACAGAGGTAAGTGTGAGGTACCAACAAAAACTTGAAGTCATCCTGATACTTCCAAAAAAAAGAAGTGAACATAAATGTTTCCTGGTTATCAAAATATTAGCCCTCGAATACAGGTTGCACAATCCAATTTCAGCCCCCCCCCAGGCAACTGCCATGGAGATTGGACATTTTTCCTATGCAATTATTTTCTCCACTTTTATCAAAAAAATCCCTTTTTAGAATAAAAAATTGCATCTGTCAATGGCCCCTAGGTTGTTTCTTAACTATTTGTGCAAAATGGGACCCATCTTAAAAATTGGCATACTTTTTTTCTGGAAAGGCCTGTTGGCATGGCAACCTGGTTGCCATGGCAACCAGCTCAAACAAAATGAGAAATCGAAGATATCACATATTGAGCCATAGCATTGGTTTAAATTCATTTTTTAACACAATTTGAACTTTAAAAAAAAAGATCTACTCCTTGAGTACCTTTTCAAGGTTATGACATTTTGACCTTGACCAAGGTCAAGGTCACCCTTTTCAAGGTCAAACACTAAAATTTGGCAGAAATTAGCAAGGACATCATATTTATGGCCATAAAATTGGATTAAATTCACTTTTTGACATGTTTTAAAATCCTAAAATGGTCAAGTCTTTGAGTCCTTTTTCAAGGTTCCAACATAATTGACCTTATCTTAGGTCAAGGTCATCCTTCTTAAGGTCAAACC